>CM046955.1:111293517-112545657 GCA_025698515.1 Gossypium sturtianum
GGCAAATAATAACAGCATGTAAATTAATAAAGTGTGTATAGAGATCTTACACACCTGATACTATCGTAATTCCTAGGTCCCGAAGAATTAAGTCGTCACACCTAGATTTCCTTGCCCTATATTCGGCCAAGCACAAGGTTTAGTGTCCTAGGCCATTCGGCCAAACCAAAATATCCAAAGGGTTAGTATTTAACCCGAAAGCCTTACCTAACGCCCTTTGGGTACTAACTCCAACATACGAGATGTGATTCTGCTTCACCTTCTACAATCGGCAACCACATGTTAATAGCCTTGGCTTTTAATCACTAACTAAATAACTTACCAAAATAGATCTTACCATCACTTACCAAAAATTGATTGCGGACGATGATGGATTCACTTGCTCGCTTCCAAATCCTGAAGGCCCTATAACCAATCGGTTCCAAAAAGGGTATTAACATCCTTGCTATTAAATACCAAAATCAGCCCTTACCCTTTGTAGATGTCGACAGAGAAGAAAATATAGAGAAGAAGGTTTTGGTCATCACTTACCTTCACCAACCGATTGCCAAAAGAAACCCAGAAAGCACCCCGGTCTTCTTGATATTCGCCACAATAAATCTTAATAGGAGAGGAGGATTTTGGCAACAAGGGTGGAGGGTATTCGGCTATTTAGAGATAGGAAAAATATAGGGTTTTGGTTTAAGAAGAAAAGAAATAGATGAGCTATGGAGGTGTGGGGGATTCGGCCAAAGAGAATTAATGGCTTTCAGTTTTGGAGAGGATGAGAAAAGAGAAAATCAAAGATGGAAGGGTTGGGAATTTCGGCTACTTGCAAAGATGGGAAAAAGAAAAATAAGGTGATAGGTTGATGCTTTTATAGGCATTCGGCACCCCCCCTTTAAGCTTGCCGTCCACTCTTCCATGAAGAGTTCAAATTCCAATAATTTTCCTTAATTCACTCCAGACCAATAGTTTAAATCAATTCAAAACAATTTGAATAATTTAAACACCTATGTTTACTCCTTAGAATTAATCAAATAAAATCCAATTAAAAAGCTAATATTATCCTTATTATCCCTTATTATCTCATCAAATAAATAATAAAAAACAAAGAAGCCATGTGCTCCTCAACCAGCCGAACAAAGAACCCATGAGCAGGCCAACTCTATTTCCACGCCAGCATTAAAAAAATAAACCCCAAACTGCAGCTTCTAAGATTCGAACACAGGACCTGGTGGAACAAGCGGCCAGGTAGCACCCCAGGCCATTCGGCCAAAGCGTTCTTTTGTGACATGAATGCGCCATGTTTTCTTTTAAATCCTACTTCCTTGGTTCCCCCTTGCCTTAACGCCAAAACAAAAATAAAACACAACTTGCTGCCACATTGATTTGAACCCACGACCTCACGCACCAGCCCTCTCTTCCAACGTCCCTAGCCACTTCTCCCATTAGACTTTCATGTAAAATAACCACAATATTTAATTATAAGGCCATCAAACTTGAGCCCAGCACCGCATGTAAAAATTAAAACACAAACCTCTGCCCCAGCTTCTCGAACCTAGGACCAGCTAGGTCCCGTGCTGCATGATGCGCCCCAAACCAACTCTTCCCTTTGAACTTTCATGTTAAATATTCCCACCATTTATTTATAAAGCCTTATACCTGAGCGTTTTTCTCTTTTAGCGCCAAAGCCAAAAAATAACACTCCTTGCGTCCCTTGCATTTCGAACCCGAGACCTTTGTGCCAACACCCCTAAATGGCGCCCCAAGCCACTCCGCCCACCTGCCTTTCATGTCAATAAGCCCCCCTAATTTAGTTATTAGGCCTTCCTAGGCCTAACGCCCTAAAAGCCCACAAGGAAAAAAAATATTTTCCCCTTGTTCCTTCCACGGATCGAACCTAAGACCCCTAGCAAGCTCTTAGGCGCACCACGCCACTTATACCAAACCCATCCTTTGTGCCTTAGCTCGCCCAAAATTTTATTAAAGCCCTAACTAACCTAGCTCCTTCCTTTTACACACTTAAAAAATAAATTTTAATACTAAGTCAGGCCTAGCTCGGGTTTAGCTCTAGGCCCTAGAACATGCTTAATACTTCTAGAATTTAATTCTTCAAGCACACACATGGGAAAATATTTAAATTACAAATAACCCCTAATTCAGGGTGTTACAGTCCACAATGATGGCCCAAATCAGCTTATTAGCTAATTAATTAAGCTTGCAAAGAAGCCCTTGAAGACCTTTCAAAACTGCATTCAAACCCCTCCAAAAATTATGGCTTTGTGGATTGCCCCATGCTATATTTAGCAAATTTGAATTCTTCAACTTTGCCACATGGGATGGCCGGCCAAGGGAGGCCTCTTTTGCTGCTGATATTTGCTATTTTTAGCAGCCTTGATCTGTAACAACCCGATTTAGGGGCTAGTCAGAATAGTGGTCTCGGAACAACTAATTCGACGTTGGAGAAAAATATTTTGATATTATTTTATGTGTTATTAAATGTTTATAAAGAGGCATGAGAATTTTGGTGCTTTAATTTTAGCGATTGAGGGCTTAATTGCAAAAAAAGGACTAAATCGCATAAAGTGCGAAAGTTCTATTTTATTTGCTAGAGGTGCCAAATAGCTATGAATTATAAATTGGAGGTCCCAAATGTGTAATTTGGCCTTGTTAAATGAGTTGGCCGGTCAAAGAAGTTAAGGGGACAAGGGCATTAAATGTTGGTCATGTTAGGTGATTAAAAAGAATAAAATAAGATGAAATAAGAAAAGCTATCATGTTTTTTTTATTTCTTCTCCTCTTCCACTGAAAATGAGCAGCAAGAATGGGGTTTTTGAAGCTCAAAATTTCAGCAAGCATTTCTCCTCACAAGTAAGTGATTTTGATGATCTTTCTTGATAATTTTTGTACTTTTGGAGTCCCCAAAGCTTAAGCTTCCTAAAGAGAGGACTATTTTGCAACATGGTTGAAAGTATAGGGACTTGCCATGAGAGATTTTATGCTAGTGGCTGAGTTTTTATGGAAGAAAATGAATGTTAGGATGTTGATAAACAACTTTTGTGAAAGGTGTTGTCATGAAAACACCTAATTGGGACTAAAATGCAAAAGTTATAATTTGTTCATTAAGGCATGAAATAGTTGAAATTGTGGATAGTTATAAGAGGATTAAATGTTCAGCTAGGCTTGTTTAATAAGAAAATGTGATGAAAATTTATTTACGAGCCTAGGGGCAAAATCGTAATTTTGCCAAAGTGTAGGGGCAAAATGGTAATTTTTCCTAAAGTTTTGCTTAAGGTGTATTATGATTTATAAGTGATTAAATCAGTGAATTTCATTATTCTAGATCAAAGAAAACGAGTTCCGGACCTAGAACGGGTGAAAAGAGAAATGTGGGTAAAAAGTCCCTTTCGGCCCTTTTGACATCGAGGTAAGTTCATGTGCAAATGTTGTGATTACATATGAGTTATTTTAATGTTCCAAAGTTGTATGGAATGTATAATTATACAATGAATGTATTAAATATTTGTCGATGAGTTGTTAAGAGAATTGAATCTAAGAATAGTAAGAAATGTAAATAGTATGAAATGAAGTTAGTTAAGGTTCCGTGTGAGACCATATTGGGGTATGGCTTTGGTGAGAGATATTAAATATGACCATGTCAAGGACATGGCAATGATGTGATATTTCGTATAAGACCTCATCGGGGTCATGGCATCGACATGTTAATGTATGTAAGACCCTGTTGGGGGTATGATGTTAATGAGAACTATGTGCATGAGACTCAAGAGAGTTATTTAACAATTTGAGTGATTCAATGGACATGTTAAATGTATGTGGTTGTATCATGAGAAGAGCAAGTATGTGTTACGATTGAATTGATATGAATTCAATGTATGATAAACCCTAGTCGGATAAGTGTAATTAATGCACCTTAGTTGCATGAGTTAGATTTATTGTTGTATTGTGTGAATGCGAATAAACATCATGGAAAAGTTAAGTAAGAATAGTAGTGTGAGGATGTTCTTGGATGAACATTTCAAATAAAGAGTTACATGCGGATAACTATTCATGAATGTATGATAATGGTGAGCTATGTGCGATATCACCATATTAATGGTTAGTGATGGGCTGTAACATCCTGAATTAATGGGCCTATGCGTTTGGTGTGGGGATATGTTTAATGTGTTAATTTAAGTGTTAGGGGTCCAAATTGGGCTCAGGATGGGGTTGAGGCCTTGATTAAATTTTCTGATGGGACACTAAAGGGTTTAAAAGATAGTATCTGTGGTTTAAACTACAAAGTGGGCTTGGGGATCAGTAATAAGTGGCACTGCGAAGGAGTTATAAGGTGGCGCCATTAGTAGTTGAAGAGGCCCAAGCTTTGGCCGTAAGGAGCCCATGTCTTTGGGCCATTTTCGGCCCTTAAAAGGGGAGCAAGAGGGATGACAATGAGGCTTAAAATTTGGAGGGATTTAGTGACTTGGATAATGGGGATAAGGTGCATATAAAATAGGGGGAAGTGGTGTTATCTAGGTCTCTTCTGGAGGAGTGAATGGATTAAGATAGAGGAGAAAAGATAGGAGCTATCTGCTGAGTGCAGTGATGGCCGAATTTCCATCTCTTGGAGGGGGGAAGAAATCAGTTTCCATATGCCATAAGGGTACCGAAATTTCCCCTACTATTTGATTAGTTGTTAGTTATCAGGAAGGGCACTTTCGGTTTTTGATAGGTAAGTGCCAAAATTTTCTATAAATAGGGGGGCTATCTCTTCAATTCCGGCATTTGAACCCCATTCTTTTAAAGCTTTTCTCTCATTCTCTATGCCGAAACCCTCAGCCATTCTCTGCAATCTTTCTTTTTGATTCCTTCAGAAGCTGAAACCTCTCACTTCACACTCTTTTCCATTCTTTTCCTCTTGTGCCGATTTTTCCATAAAGTCGGAATCATTTAGAAGTAGCCGAAATCTTCTGTAGAGGTGAGTATCAACTTGTGCTAGTATTTTTGCAATCTTTTTCGGCTTTTGAAGCCAAAGCCGAATGGCTAGTTGGTAGTTAGGGCCATCCTTAGTTTGACGTTTTCTTTGATCTTGTGTTCTTTCTCTTTGGCGGCATTCCGATATTTGAAGGAGATCTAATCATCTAGGTTTCTAAGCCAGAAATCGGTAGCATACGAATCATATTATTTTCAGGATTTCAAGGTAAGGTTTCTGGTTCTCCTTAAGTTGATCAATCGGTTTCTTTTCGTTATTCGTGTCTTAACCTAATGGTTCGTTAAGCAATCATCGTAGTACCTTCTGACCAAGATCACTCATGGACTTGAATGTCAGCAAATCAAAGGAAGGAGTTGGATCTGTAGTCCCAGCCCCAAAGTTCAAGAAACGCGCGGTGTCTGCTGTTCGAGATTGGCCACCGGGCTGTGGACCGGCTTCTGAACAACACCTTAGGCAAATAGCGGCTGTGTTGGCTACGGATAGCGTCAACATAGAAAGTGTCATCTTAACAGTAATCAGGTGTGTAGATCTCTAACACACTAATTATCTGTATTATGTATGTTATGAGCTAAAAGCCGGAAAAAGGCTGTATGGACAGTCGTGTTACCCAAAAAGGTTAGGCAAAGGATGCCAGGTACGTAACCATAGAAACTTCTCTATGTGTGTATCGATGTATGTAAAAACCTGAGATCATTTAGGTAGTATATTGTGTGGTTTTGCATGGATGTATGCATGGGATAGGGTTAATGTGATGAAGGGGAAGAGCATGTTAATAGGTCACTCAGTGATCGGTGGTAAAACCACGATATGTACACTTAGGTCACAATAGTGATCGGTGGCTCTGCCACACTTGATTATAAGGTCACACAGTGATCGATGGCTCTGCCACACTTGATTATAAGGTCACACAGTGATCGGTGGCTCTGCCACAGTGGATTATAAGGTCACATGGTGATCAGCATTATAACTGACAGCACGACTGTCGATATGGTGGGTAGCGGTTGGCGGGTTGATTGTAGAAATCCACGAGGTGTGTTGGCTGGTACGAGCTGGTGTGTAGAGGACGGACTTTTAGGTTGGGTTGGGCCATGTTGCATGTAAATATGTTGTTGCAGTTATGTATGGGCCAAGGCCCATAATGTGTTTGTGGGCCTAAAGCCTTTCATGTGTTTTTAGGATTTGCACACTGAGTCTTGGTGACTCACCCTTTTTATTTTCCTGACTTTTCAGATGAGCAGTAGATCGTGGACATGGGAGCCGAAGTGGACTCGAGGGGCCATCAAGTCTTTTATTTTCATAAACTATTTTCGGTTTTTTTCAAGTTTTAATTTTTGGATTATTTATGTAATAAGGCCCATGGCTTAGGTTTCGATTTTCTATTTGTTAATGTTTACAATTTATAAATTTATGATCATGGACTTAAGTCATAATGAGTAATAAAATGGGATTTTCAAACATGTTCAATAAAAAAAAAGAAAACAAAGGTTTTCATAAAATATCGTCTTTCTGAATGAATACCTAAATAAACAAACCAAGATATCAAGTCCCTTCAAAGCAAAGTTTTTAAATTTCAACCCGTAGCATACCAGATCTGGTCATAGCGTTTGGGCCGAGTTTAGGGTGTTACATTTCGGTATCAGAGCCCAGTTGCAAAACTCGGGCTGTGAAATGGGTCCAGTAGTAGGTTATAAAGTTGGTGAAAATACTTGGGTTGAGATATGGCCTTCGAGTCTACCGGCACTCGATCCACGCAGGTAAGTATTATAACTCTTGATGTGATATGCATGTTGGGTTGATGGGCTTTATGGATGTAGACTAGCATGTTAGGAATTAATGGACTTTAGGCCTAGTTTAAACAAACTCTTCAAATTCATAAAACTTAATCTAACTAAACATGTCCGTAAACCAGTCGCTGGGTTAGAGTGTGGTAACCGACATATGCATGTCTAGGATTGGATCTAGTGAGAGCTTGGTACTTAAGCGATCTGAGTGACCCACCTCCTCTTTTCTGAGATCCTACCTGGTGCATAGTGTTTGTTCACTTTAACCGCGAGGACTTGTTTATGGGCCAAAGTTAATTGCTAAAATACCCCTTATATTTGTAAAATTACTGAAATACCCTGATTTGCAAAATTCCTAAAATACCCCTGTTTTACAAAAGTACCGAAATACCCCTGTTTTGCAAAATTTCCAAGATACCCCTATTTTGCAAAATTACCAAAATACCCCTGTAGGGTAGAATTACGAAAATACCCCTGGGTAGTGAAATGACGAAAATACCCTTAGGTGATGAATGTGGGTTCATGGATGCTACTTGTATGTTGATGTATGATGGTTTAATGTGTGTGGAACTAGGAGATATAAACTTGAGACTGAAACCTGTAGATATAATTTCGAATTCGAAAGAACTACTCTTAAAACTACTGTCCATAAGATTGTTCGTGGTTAATCAGTGGAAGAAATTAATAATTCATAAAATTTCTAATCAGATAAAATGCGAATCGGTAGAATGAGTACAAGAGGTCGTGGATGTCCTGCGTGTGGCCGTGGTCGGGGTAGGATGACTGTGTCTGAACCAGTAGGATCTGGTTATGGGTCTGGAAACGAGATGCCAGTACCACTAGCTGTGGAGGTGGAATTTCAAGACCAGACAGCCGGAGATGATGCGGTGTCCCAGGCGATGTTAAGGGTTTTAGAGAGGGTTGCTGGGGCAGACATGGGCACAGGAGCCCAAAAATCTGTGTCGGAGAGGCTTAAAGCCAATGGGGCAGAGATGTTTATGAGAATTTCGGGTATAGCCCCGAGTACAGCTGAGTATTGGTTGGAGGCAGTTGAGCGTATAATGGATATGATGAACCGAGTATTTCAACCCTACTTGGATCGGTTTGTCGTAGTATTTATAGATGATATTTTGGTTTATGCAAAATCAAAAGAGGAGCATGATTCACATCTTCGGGTGGTTCTGTAGATTCTGAGGGAGAAGCAGTTGTATGCCAAATTCAGTAAGTGTGAATTTTGGCTAAGGGAAGTTACTTTTCTAGGTCACGTTGTGTCAGCAGAGGGGATTAGGGTTGACCCTCGAAAAATTGAAGCGGTGTTGGATTGGAAGCCGCCTAAGTCGGTAGCATAAATTCAGAGTGTCCTTAGTTTGGCCGGGTATTACAGAAGGTTTGTTGAAGGATTTTCGTTGATCGCAGCACCGTTGACTAAGTTGTTACGAAAAGGGGTTCCGTTTGTTTGGTCTAATAAGCAGCAAGAGAGTTTCGAGAAGTTAAAAAGGATTTTAACGGAGGCTCTAGTATTGATTCAGCCGGAGGCTGGGAAGGAGTTCGTGATTTACTGTGATGCTTCACACACGGGACTAGGATGCGTGTTGATGCAAGGTGGAAAGGTTGTGGCGTACGCATCTCGGTAGTTGAGACCGCACGAAGCAAGATATCCTACACATGATTTGGAATTGGCGGCAGTGGTTTTTGCCCTGAAGATCTGGAGACATTATCTATACGGGGAGAAATCTGTCATTTATACCGATCACAAGAGCCTAAAATACCCTTTGACCCAGAAGGAGTTGAATCTAAGGCAAAGGAGGTGGATCGAGTTGTTAAAGGATTATGACTGCTCGATCGAGTACCATCCGGGAAAAGCCAACGTGGTGGCAGATGCTCTGAGTCGTAAAGTAATCTCTAACTTGAGAGCAATGTTTGCTCACCTTAGTCTATATGATGATGGGAGTTTATTAGCTGAACTTCAAGTGAAACCCTCTTGGGTCAGTCAGGTTAAGGAGAAACAGCAGACTGACGAGTTGCTAAAGGAGAAGTTTCCGGTAGGATCAAGTGAAGGATCAACAGAATTTAGTGTGAATGAGGAAGGGTTATTATGTTTTCAAGGGAGAGTGTGTATGCCGAAAGATCCTGAGTTGAGGCATAAGATTTTGCAAGAAGCGCATGGTAGCCCATACGCTATGCACCTTGGAGGAAGTAAGTTGTATCGAGATTTGCGAGATCAGTTCTGGTGGCCGGGTTTAAAATGAGAGGTGACCGAATTTGTGGGGAAGTGTTTGACCTGTCAGCAGGTAAAGGCGGAACATCAGTTACCATCAGGGTTGTTGCAACTTGTGAAGATTCCACAATGGAAGTGGGAAAGGATCGCAATGGACTTTGTTAGTGGGCTACCCCTCACGCCTACTAAGAAAGATTCGGTCTGGGTGATTGTTGACCGCTTGACGAAGTCTGCTCATTTTATACCGGTACGTGTCGATTACTCTTTTTAGAAATTGGCTAAGCTATACATAGCGGAGGTAGTGAGGTTGCATGGGGTACCAGTATCAATCATATCGGACAAGGACCCTAGGTTCACCTCACGATTTTGGAAGGCATTGCATCAAGCGTTGGGTACGAAGTTGGATTTTAGTACGGCGTTTCATCCTCAGACCGATGGACAGTCTGAGCGGGTAATTCAGATCTTAGAAGACATGTTAAGAGGATGTGTCATTGACTTCAGGGGTAGTTGGGAAGAGTTCTTACCGTTGGCAGAGTTTGCGTACAACAATAGCTACCAGTCAAGTATTCAGATGGCGCCCTATGAAGCATTGTACGGGCGGAGGTGTCGTACACCTACCTGTTGGACAAAATTAGGGGAACGTCGGATTTTGGGTCCGGAGTTGGTTACCGAGACAGAGGAGAAGGTAGAGTTAATTCTGGCTCGATTAAAGGAAGCGTCAGACCGACAGAAGTCCTATGCTGACCTGAAGCATAAGGACATAGGATTTGCAGTGGGTGACAAGGTGTTCTTGAAAGTGTCGCCATGGAAGAAAGTACTGAGGTTCGGACGGAAAGGTAAATTAAGTCCCAGATTTATCAGACCTTATCGTGTGTTGAAACGAGTGGGACCAGTAGCTTATGAGCTAGAACTACCTTCTGAGTTAAGTCAGATTCACAATGTATTCCACGTCTCTATGCTAAGACGTTACCATTCGGATCCATCTCATGTGGTGCCAGTGGAAGAAATCGAAGTGAGACCCGACCTATCCTTTAAAGAGGAGCCAATGGAAATCTTGGACCGTGATGTCAAGGTATTGCGTAGGAAGACGGTTCCGTTGGTCAAGGTTCTATGGCGAAATCACAGTTCTGAGGAGGCTACTTGGGAACCAGAGGAAGCGATGCGGCAGTAGTACCCACATCTATTTTGACCAGGTAATTTTGAGGTCGAAATTTCTTTAAGGGGGTAGAACTGTAACATCCTGAATTAATGGGCCTATGCGTTTGGTGTGGGGATATGTTTAATGTGTTAATTTAAGTGTTAGGGGTCCAAATTGGGCTCAGGATGGGGTCGAGGCCTTGATTAAATTTTCTGATGGGACACTAAAGGGTTTAAAAGATAGTATCTGTGGTTTAAACTACAAAGTGGGCTTGGGGCTTAGTAATAAGTGGCACTGCAAAGGAGTTATAAGGTGACGCCATTAGCAGTTGAAGAGGCCCAAGCTTTAGCCGTAAGGAGCCCATGTCTTTGGGCCATTTTTGGCCCTTAAAAGGGGAGCAAGAGGGACGATAATGAGGCTTAAAATTTGGAGGGATTTAGTGACTTGGATAATAGGGATCACGTGCTGATAAAATAGGGGGAAGTGGTGTTATCTATGTCTCTTCTGGAGGAGTGAATGGATTAAGATAGAGGAGAAAAGATAGGAGCTATCTGCTGAGTGCAGTGATGGCCGAATTTCCATCTCTTGGAGGGGGGGAAGAAATCAGTTTCCATATGCCATAAGGGTGCCGAAATTTCCCTACTATTTGATTAGTTGTTAGTTATCAGGGAGGACACTTTCGATTTTTGATAGGTAAGTGCCGAAATTTTCTATAAATAGGGGGCTATCTCTTCAATTCCGGCATTTGAACCCCATTCTTTTAAAGCTTTTCTCTCATTCTCTATGCCGAAACCCTCAGCCATTCTCTACAATCTTTCCTTTTGATTCCTTCAGAAGCCGAAACCTCTCACTTCACACTCTTTTCCATTCTTTTCCTCTTGTGCCGATTTCTCTATAAAGTCAGAATCGTTTAGAAGTAGCCTAAATCTTCTGTAGAGGTGAGTATCGACTTGTGCTAGTATTTTTACAATCTTTTTCGGCTTTTGAAGCCAAAGCCGAATGGCTAGTTGGTAGTTAGGGCCATCCTTTGTTTGATGTTTTCTCTGATCTTGTGTTCTGTCTCTTTGGCGGCATTCCGAGATTTGAAGGAGATCTAATCGTCTAGGGTTCTAAGCCAGAAATTGGTAGCATACGAATCATATTATTTTCGGGATTTCAAGGTAAGGTTTATGGTTCTCCTTAAGTTGATCAATCGATTTCTTTTCGTTATTCGTGTCTTAACCTAATGGTTTGTTAAGCAATCATCGTAGTACCTTCTGACCAAGATCACTCATGGACTCGAATGTCAGCAAATCAAAGGAAGGAGTTGGATCTGTAGTTCCAGCCCCAAAGTTCAAGAAACGCGCGGTGTCTGCTGTTCGAGATTGGCCACCGGGCTGTGGACCGGCTTCTGAACAACACCTTAGGTAAATAGCGGCTGTGTCGGCTACGGATGGCGTCAACATAGAAAGTGTCGTCTTAACCGTAATCAGGTGTGTAGATCTCTAACACACTAATTATCTGTATTATGTATGTTATGGGCTAAAAGCCGAAAAAAGGCTGTATGGACAGTCGTGTTACCCAAAAAGGGTAGGCAAAGGATGCCAGGTACGTAGCCATAGAAACTTCTCTATGTGTGTATCAATGTATGTAAAAACCTGAGATCATTTAGGTAGTATATTATGTGGTTTTGCATGGATGTATGCATGGGATAGGGTTAATGTGATGAAGGGGAAGAGCATGTTAATAGGTCACTCAGTGATCGGTGGTAAAACCACGATATGTACACTTAGGTCACAACAGTGATCGGTGGCTCTGCCACACTTGATTATAAGGTCACCACGGTGATCGGTGGCTCGCCACTGATGGATTATAAGGTCACATGGTGATCGACATTATAACCCGCAAGCATGGTATCGATATGGTGTGTAGCGGTTGGCGGGTTGATTGTAGAAATCCCCGAGATGTGTTGGCTGGTACGGGTGTGTAGAGGACGGACTTTTAGGTTGGGTTGGGCCATGTTGCATGTAAATATGTTGTTGCCGTTATGTATGGGCCAAGGCCCATAATGTGTTTGTGGGCCTAAAGCCTTTCATGTGTTTTTGGGATTTGCACACTGAGTCTTGGTGACTCACCCTTTTATTTTCCTAACTTTTCAGATGAGCAGTAGATCGTGGACATGGGAGCCGAAGCGGACTCGAGGGGCCATCAAGTCTTTTATTTTCATAAACTATTTTCGATTTTTTTTAAGTTTTAATTTTTGGATTATTTATGTAATAAGGCCCATGGCTTAGGTTTCGATTTTCTATTTGTTAATGTTTACAATTTATAAATTTATGATCATGGACTTAAGTCATAATAAGTAATAAAATGGGATTTTCAAACATGTTCAATAAAAAAAAAGAAAACAAAGGTTTTCATCAAATATCGTCTTTCTGAATGAATACCTAAATAAACAAACCAATATATCAAGTCCTTTCAAAGTAAAGTTTTTAAAGTTCAACCCGTAGCATACCAGATCTGGTCGTAGCATTTGGGCCGGGTTTGGGGTGTTACATGGGCTGTGTGCGATACCATCCACCATATTATTATTGGTGGGCTATGTGCGTTACCACCTAATATATTAATTGATGGGCTGTGTGAGATACCATCAACTATATTATTATCGGTGGGCTGTGTGCGTTACCACTTGATTAATTAGTAATCGATGGGCTGTGTGCGATACCATCGTTTATAAATGATTGGTGAGCTAAGTGCGAAATCACCATTAGTATAACTGACTGGTGGGCTGAGTGCGATCCCACCCTATAAGAGATTCAATGGTGGGCTAAGTGCATAGCCACCGAGAGGTTGGTAGTATGAGTGGTTTATTGAGAATGCATGATGTGTTGTTTTATATGATCTTGCGATGATCAGTGCAGGATGTATGCTAATTAAATGAGCGAATTGGTTTGTGGCATGGTAAGTTGAGGAATGCGAGCATTAAGCCCGAGATATGGTTAGAATGTGGTAAGAGACGAAATGAGTAAACATTATGAATGATTGAATAGGTAACCGTGAGTTCAAGAGTAAAACTCATTCTAATACCTTGTGATTGAGTATAAGCATATGGATATTGATAGTTCATTCTTAATTGCATATGAACTTACTAAGCATTATTGCTTACTCCTCTCTCTTTCTCATCTCTTATAGGTTAATTTAGCTAGCTCGGGTTAGAGACCGCCGGAGATGTTTTCACACTATCGAGGAGACACTTGGTATAAGGTATCAAGTCGTTATGAGTCATGGCATGTATAGGGCTAGTATATGAGGTTGATTAAGTCATTGTTATTGTGCCAAATGTGTTGGCCTAAATGGGTTATAGGATAATTGTATAATGCCATAGTTGTGGCTATAATGTTATATGAAAAGAAGTATTTATCGATGTGGGATGGCAATTTAATTTGAGTGATTATAAATGTGATGGAGGAGTATAAGTTGTGTAAGCTATAGGGATGCAAAGAGCTTGGCAAATAGCCTTGTTCTGGTTCACATGGGTAGGCACACGGGCGTGTGTCTAGGCCGTGTGAAGTCTGCACTTTAAAATTAGAATTGGAATGGTCACACGGTTAAAGTACACGGGCGTGTCACGGCCATGTTGAATAAGTCAGAATTCTAAGGTATGGCACACGGTTTGGGCCCACGGGCGTGTCAAAACCGTGTGTGATTAGTCAGTGTCGACCACGGGTGAAAGGCACAGACGTGTGACAGGGTACACGGGCGTGTTCCCAAAATGCATAGGTGTGTGCCTTAACCGTGGGCAAATTGGCAGAATACTAGGTTTTAAGGCACGGTCTGGGGACATGGGCGTGTGTGCCTATGCACGAGCGTGTCTAATCTTGCACGGGCGTGTATGACCTGTTTGGAAGAGAAAAACTTTTAAGGTTGGAAAAAGTTCCGGATTAGTCCCGAGAGCCTTCGTACGTATGAGTGAGGTCTCGTAAGTCGAGACTGAGGGTATAGAGAATAATTACGTTGAGCCTATGTGGCGATCAAGTGGTTTGAGTTTAGTAACGCCTCAGGCCTGGTTCCTAGCGTAGAACCCGGGTAAGGGGTGTTACATGATCAGTTATAAATACACCCCCTAGCTGCTCATTCAAAACACACCTCAAGCATTTAACATTCTCCTCTCTTACTTTCTCTCAATTCCCATTTTCCCTTCTGCCTTTTTGGTGTTCTTGTGCCGATTTCTCCTCTTGGGAAAGAGGTGTTTTTCCAGCCATTTGAAGCAGCAATTGAAGTGTTCATAAGCCACCTTGATAGCTGAGGACAATGAAGAACGAAGAAGGGAGCAAACAGACAAGCCACGGAGAAACACTGGATTTGTTTCTTGTTCCTTATCTCTTTAAATTATTCGTTGTTGTTTTGACAAACATGTTTATGAATATTTATGTTGTTGGAATGTTTAATTTAATCGATTTAGCTTGAATTTAATTCGTGTTGGGTTGATCGCATTTCGTCCTCTTGAATTATTAAAATTGTGTTTATGCTGTTAAAAGGCCTCGGTAAAATGTTTGATTAAGTAAAATTACGTTAAGTTATCTGGCATTATAATTGTTTAGATAACTAATGAATTAATTATTTAAACGCATTGAAATTGTAATTAATGGACGCAATACTTAATCTGTGCATGTTTAATTCTTCTGAGGAAGCTAAAGATTAAATTAGCACTATATTTGACGATACATATGCCTTGCATAACTTGCAGGATTTTTGTGATTAAATTGTTTCAAAGTAAGAATACTTTGTTACTTCACATGATCTTTTATATGCTTGTTAGGTTGAATTAATCGTTTGAATCGACATAGGAATATGCGAGAGATAATTTAATTTAATAAGTATGTATGTGCGATAACATGTTTACTTTTAGAAGTCTGTTTAGTCGTTTGAATTTGCATAGGAATATGTATAAGAGATGAATGGATTTTTATTTGTAAATATGTTCATAAGTTAGCAAATTACCGAGTTGCCATTTTTTAATAAGTATAAACACGAGTTTAATAATTCTAAGGT
Source organism: Gossypium sturtianum (assembly GCA_025698515.1). Taxonomy (NCBI): domain Eukaryota; kingdom Viridiplantae; phylum Streptophyta; class Magnoliopsida; order Malvales; family Malvaceae; genus Gossypium; species Gossypium sturtianum. Next base: position 111,308,658 of record CM046955.1, read on the forward strand.
AAGAAATGTTATTAATCCAACACAATTATATCATCTTGATTAAAATCAGTTTTTGAAATCGTGCATTAGAACTTTGTTTTATTTTATTTTTCTTTGTTTTATTTTTAGTTTTTAAATATTTCTTAAATCCAAATATTTTTCCTTCACCAAATTGTTTGAAAAAATTTTCATAAATAATTCTTTTACAGTCCCTGTGGGTACGATAACTCGACATTTACTTGTCACTTTATTACTTGTTACGATTGTGTACACTTGCACATTTCCACCGTTCAAATTATTCTCGAGAAATGAATAGTATTTTACTCGAATAATGTGAAAATGTTCTCTAATAATCGGTAATGCTCCGTAACCCTATTTCGGCGAAGGATACGGGTTAGGGGTGTTACATAGAACCCGAATTGTCAACATAATTTCCTGTAACATTAAATCTAACCAGAAACTGCAAATCTAAATGGTACTTCAAATCCAATGAAAGAAATATATATATGATCTAAATTAATAAATGAAATAACAAAATATATTATATTCAAAAGTTATATTGTTAAATTATTCTCACAATAAGAAAACAAACGTCTAAGATGGCGGATTCTGCGACTGCTGAAACATCTTCATCATACTCTGAAGTTGTAGCTTGAGTTCGTCATATTTTCTGCTTGCCTCTGCTTCCCGTGATGTTGCCTCTGCTTTAAGTTTTAGCTAGAGTTCTTCATATTTTCTTTGAGCCTCCACTTCTCTCGATGCTGCCTCCACTTTAAGTTGAACAATTTGCTCAACTGTGCTCGCTTGCATCTGAGCCATCTGGTCTCTTAACCTCTGAACTTCAGCTTGAGCCTGATTCCCTGAAGGCATGTATTGCTGCAAGCTGGATCCAAAATATTGGGTTGGGTTAAAAAAAGATCCTTAAAATCGAACATGACCATACCTTTTAGGACCCAAAACATTAGTAATAATTCGGTTATCAATGTCGTCAAGATTAACAGAACTATCACTTGAAGCGATCGCTTCATACTCTGCCCTTTTATCCTTTAGTTTCTCCTAATAAATCAATCAAAGAGTTAGAAACGAAATATATAATCAAAACAAATGCAACATAACTTAACATTATTTGCATTACAAACGACGGATTAAACCATTATAATTAAACATGATAAATATTTAAAATAATTTAAAATTTATTAAGTAAATATAGTAGTCATAAGAGATCCATCTTTCTTTCTATGTGTAATGTCAAAAAGCTGAAGGCGTCCAACTTTTTGACCAGACGACAGTTCCTACAATATAGTAGGAAAAATATTATTTAGTAGAAAGTAATTAATATTTGAGGCAATTAATAAATTCAAAATACCGCGTCATCAGCTACACAAGCAAATCTTTTCGACCCAGCAGTGTGCGTGAATTTTTATTTTTGCCTACTTGTAGTTCTAAATCGCTCACGATCCTACATTATGAAATTATTATTACGTATATAGTAAATACTATAAATTGAAATAATTATAAGAGTTTGGAAGTACATAATACCTCTCCTTTCTTTGAATTCCAAAATCTAACTGCATCTTCTCATTGGTACCTTAGCATTCTCGGCGGGACATTTAGCAATTTCTCTTCGAGGCTTATATTTTTCTTAAAATATTCCTTCTTTAAAGCACTTTTATGGTCTCTCCATTTTTTTCCTAATGCCTTCTTCACATAATTATCCGAGACCTCTAAGGCAAATCTCTCCTGCAAATAACACAAGTTTAGAAAGTAAATATAAATGAAACTTAAACCAAAATATTATAAATTACATTCATGTTATTACCTTAATATTATCGAGAGCCATATTTTTGTTACTATCAGGCATATGATACCATGACTCGTAGTTGATAGGCAACATATTGGCATTTCGTGCTATAATGCCCAAGTATCCTGCTAAAAGTCAAGCATTTGATCCAATAGGCTGACCATGACTGTTTCTAGCTACTTTGACACGCTCGACAAATTTAACTCGTATAAATCTTTTAATAGCATACATTCTTGAGTTTTGCGCGTCCCACCACTTTCAGCTAAAAAAATGGTATATTATAATATAAGAATTTGAAACAAAAATCAATAATAAAAGTCAACACACATGTAAATTAAAGTTAACATTACTTTGAATTTCTACAGGTTCGTCAGCTGTATTCGGAACATTCGAAGATCCAATAGCAGTCTGTTGTTCACTATTTGTTTCTTCCGAATTTGGAGAATTTTGAACAATACTTAGATCTCGCAATCTTCTTCTAGGCATTTTATCTGCAATACATATAAAATAGTTGAAATATTAGTAACTAATTACAACAATAATAGTACGTATAAAATAGTTGAAATATTTAACAAGATCAAGATTTAAATTATAATATTAACAACCCGTTTTTAGTCAAATTGGAACAGTGGTTTTTGGACCACAATTACGAAGTCAAAATAATTATATTATTATTTTAATGTTTATGGCATGAAAATATGATTGTGTGAAATTTTCGTTAAGAAATTTTATCGTTTGAGTGTTTAATTTTATAAAAGGACTAAATCGCGTAAAGTGTAAAAGTGGAGTTCTATTAGCTAAAGGCATCTAATAGCTATGGAATCTTAAATTAGAGGTCCTTATGTTGTAATTATACCATTATTAAAATAAATGGACAAAGATGGACATCATTTGGAATTTATTAATGGTTTATTATTAAGGTTAATTATGGTATTTGTAAACTAAAGTTAAAATAAGTAAAATAAAACAAAATTTCATCCATTATCATCTTTCTTAACCGAAAATACAAAGAAAGAAGAAGCCATGGAAGCTATTTAGGGTTCGGTCATTGCATTGCTCAATTATCAAGAAAAGTGAAACTCGGATCTAGATCGAGGGAAAAATAAAGTACTCGACTAATCGACCTATTTCGCCGTTTTAGCGTCCGAGGTAAGTTCGTATAGTTAAACATAAATGTTTATTTATTAAATAGACGAATGGTATTATGTATTTATTCATATCTACTGTTGAAAATAAAATTATTGTTGAAATTATGAATTTGAATTAAATGTTCAAAACAAGTACAACGCAGGATTGAGTACAATCGTTTTGTGGCAAATGATGAATTGACGGATAAGACCATGGTTGGGCCATGGAAATGTTTATATGTAAGACTATAGTTGGGCTATGTCATTTTAATTAAAAGACCATAACTAGGTTATGGCACCTTGAACGTAAGACCATGGTTGGACCATCACAGTATTTATATGTAAGACCATAGCTAGGCTATGGCATTCTGGTGATAAGACCATAACTAGGTTATGGCACTACGAATGTAAGACCATGGCAGGGCCATGGCACTGCATGTGTAAGACCATAGTTGGACTATGACACAAGGAAAACGATGTACTCATATCCATAAGCCGTTCTCCGATTCAGAAAGACTTGGTAAGTGACATATGAAATTAATATTGAAATACTTATGGTTATTACTAGTATTGATCTGAACTAAGTGTATCTATTGATATTTAAATGATTCAACGGGTATATCAAAGACGAATAAGTATGAGATTGATATGAGATGATACAGGTATGTACATGAATCATATAAACTTTAAATAGAAGAAATTGTGAAGTTCATATATAATCTTATGATTTAAAGATGTGAAAGGTTTGTTAGATAATAAGAGTTACATATTGTTATATTTGAATGACTGAATTGTGTATTTATGATTTCATTGAGTTTATTTCATACGAGCTTAATAAGCTATAAAGCTTACTTTGTTTATTTTTCCATGTTTTATAGTGATTTCAAAGCTAGCTCGGATTCGGGGATCGTCGGAGATCACGTCACACTATCTTACTATCACTTGTACTTTTGAACTTTGGTATTTTGGTATATGGCATGTATAGGGACTTTGGTCATTTTGGTTATGAGTTGATAATGAGTTTGGTCATTTGAAATGACTTGTAAATGTTAAATGTTTTGGTTTGTATGTAGCCATGAGAGTTGGCATATTTTGGTTGATGTGGTTGTGCATTTATTTGTGCATATGGCTCTTATTATTTGTTTGAATATGGTAATATGTTGTTGGTTTGTATTTGGAAATTAGAAGTACTAAATTGATTGAAATGAACTTAGCATGTTTATGAGATTAGGCTAAATGATGCAAAACTTGAAAGTGTTCATATTGGTTATTTGAGTTAATTAGATTTGATATGAATTGAGTGGTATATTATGGTATGAATGTGTTTTAGATTGGTTGGAAATAAAATGATATGGATTATGCTTGTTTGAAGTTAATTTAAGTGTTCATATATGCTATGTTTAAGTGCAATTGAGTTGGGTGTAGGTGTACCAAAGTTTGGGTGGCAAATTGGCTTGGTAAATAGCCTATTTTTGTCCACACGGGCAGAGACACGGGCGTGTGTCTCAGCCGTGTGTGATACATGGTCATATACTCGGTCGTGTGTCCCCTGGTGCTGAATTAGAAACCAAGTTAGTATGCTCCACACGGCCTCACACACGGGCGTGTAACTTGGCTGTGTGGCATAAGTCAGTATACCATACATGTTTGGCAAGGCCTAGTACACGGCCTGGCACACAGGCGTGTATGGCCATTTTTAGGGCACACGGGCTAGCTACACGGGCGTGTGTGTTGGCCGTGTGCTCCCATCTCGAATGTCCACACGGCCTATGACACGGGCGTGCCTTTGGCCGTGTGAGACACACGGCCGGGTCACACGGGCGTGTGTCCCCTGTTTTTGAGAAAATTTTCTAAATGTTCAAAAAGTTTCTAAAGTTATCGGTTTAGTCCCGAACCACTCCTAATACATGTTTAGGGCCTCATAGGCTCGTATTAGGGACAAAATGATTGGTTGGGAATGAATTGTATATTGATAAACCATAATTTATACATATTTTGACCCCACGCTTGGCTTATTTTTGGATGAATTTTCATTAGATTTGATGAATTCAATGCTCCTAATCATTTAATTTCATGTTTTACACTCAGGAGAGCTTAGGGAGTCGAAAAGAACGAGAAACGGGGCAAAAAGGGACAAAATGGGTCTACCTCAGAAATTAACACGGCCTGGACTATCGCACACGGGCAGACCATACGGCCATGTGTGACGAGCAGAATCGCACACGGCCTAAGCTATCGCACACGGGCATGTCCCTGCCGAACCCAAGTCTAATTCTATTCGGAAAAGACTACTTGTGGGCTAAGAAAGGTGCTCTAAAAGCCTATAAATACATTCTAGAGGAAGACCTAAGGGGAGAGACCAAACACGGAGAGTAGAAAGCAGAAAATACTCGAAGACAGCCATTGGGAGCAGCTTGGAAGAAGGACCCCCATCAAGACTGAAGATCTCCTATCAATTTCTCTTGAAGTTTTTGGGTTTTCTTATGTTTTGTAGTTTTCCTTGTTTTAAGATGTTTCCCTCCATCAGTATGAACTAAATCCCTTAAATACCTGAGGGGTTGAAACCTAAGATGGATCTTATTACTATTTGATTTATAAGATAAATACTTGTTGTTATTCTTAATTGTGAGTTCTTATCCTTATTTTAATAATTCAGGTTATTGATTCAAGTCGAATGTGCTTATTCAAAGGAGCAAAAGTCCCTGTTTAAGAGTAGATCAACACAATTAAGCGGAGTTGATTGCAACCCTAGAAATAGGGCGACATGAATCTGTCAGATTAGAGTCAAATCTAATAAGGGAATCCATAGATCGAGTTAATGCGACGATAGGGGTTTTAATTGGAAAGAGATTTTAATTAATCAACCTAGAGTAAGTTGTTTTTAGTCTCGAAAGTGATATTAACATAATTTAGGGATTTCTACGGATTATGTCAAGTGAATAAATCGTATGAATCAGAAATAATAAGTGAAGTCTAGGTGGATTCTTCCTTAGGTATTGCCTTTTTCATAAAGTTGTCTAAAAGTATTTTCCTAATTCATTCCCTGTCGTGTTTTTAATTAATTTTAGTTCAAAAGAAATCACTCCAATTCTTATGCTAGATAATAGGAAGATAGTAATTACTAGTACTCTTGGTTCTTGTGGTACGATATTTTCGGTCTTACCATAAGTATACTATTAAATGATAGGTGCGCTTGCCTTTATTGTGACCATAGTTAGTTAGAGACACATCAAGTTTTTGGTGCCGTTGCCGGGGACTAAGATATTAGGAACACTAAATTTTTATTACTCTAGCCATTTTTTATTTTATTGCAAATTATTTTTGTTTTTATTTTAATTTACTAACTTTTCTTTTATTTGCTCCTGGCAGGTATTTTTAGTTTATGACTAGAAGGAACCCGTCAGGATCATTACTCTTTGACAGTGAAATAGAAAGTACCGCTCGCAGAAATCGTAGGGAGATAAGGCTAAGTCTACAATACATACAGGAAGTGTAACACCCCAAACCCGGCCCACAAGCCCTGACCGGATCTGGTATGCCACTGCAGAAAAACGTTTGAGAAGATTCGACCTAAAGATAAAATCATGACAACTTGTTGAGTTTGTAAAACGGTGACCATTTAAAATCTTAAGTAAAGTGTGGTGTTTATAAAAATGTCCTGGTTAAAACTTTATGATACATTTTAGGATATAGTTTTGCCGAAAATAAACCGGTTTCAAAATAATAATTCAATCGTCACTTTGCTTTAACATAATAAAAATACTCAAATAGAAATACTTAAATACTTTAACTGGGCCTTATTACAACAAATAATTAAAACACTTAATCAAAATACTGAAAATATAACTACTTAATTAATTAAAATATCTTTCTGCATGGAAATCTGCTTCTGCATGGCCACCTTTGTATCCACTCCAACCCGGTCCAAAAATCACGATCACCTGCGATGTTTAATAAAAATTGGGTGAGTCATACTGGACTCAGTGTGTAATTAATCCATGAATTCCACCCACATGTTAACCACATATTAACCCATATATCGGATAACAAATATCATATTCACATGTTAACACATTCGAAGGCTTGGCCCATATTCATATCACATTCATCTAATAGGGTAGTTAACCACATAATTTCCACATACTGGGCTTAGCCCATTTCCACACCGATCCACATTCATATACTGGGCTTTGCCCATTTCCACATTAATCCACATATCATATTGGGCTTGGCCCATTTCACATATGTTCACATACGAAATCATGCAATTATGAAGCCCAACCCAAACCTAGGGTCCATCCGCTACACACCCCCTTATCCAAACCTACCACACACCGGGGGATTATCAAATCACCTCTCCTTTTCACTCCAAAGGCATTCATCGCCATCCACGTGCAATTAAGCACAATAATCCACAACGCGACCTCGATCAGCGCCAATCCACGATATGTAGCCGTAGCTAACACCAAAACCACGATGGGACACATAGTCACTCATCAACCACGATATGGCACATAGCCGATATCAACCACGATGAGGCACATAGCCACTCATCAAGCCACGCGAACTAAATCGCAATTAATCCACAACGTGACCTCTCACCAACGTCAATCCACGATGTAGCTCAAGGCTAACATCAAACCACGCACTCAAGTACACCCGCACCTTCTTTCATATCATATCCCACCCATGCACATGCCACATAAAATAATGATACAATGTAATGATTCATGAGCATGTTCATCAAGCATATTATCACATATTCATATTAATAATCACATATCATCGGGTTTGGTACTTACCGGATTATCGACATACCCCTTGAGGGTATCCTTATCACAATTTCCATCGCACTAGTTAGCACATTCATAACACATACACATTTCACATACATATCATATACCCAAAAACGGTGGGTTAATCACACACCGATCACTTGAGAACTATGCTTTCGATCATCGATGCTATCACTAGGCGATACTACGCTATTTGCCTACTTTTTTGTTCTCGACACTGGTCCACACCCCGGTGGCCAATCCCTAATCGCCGAGACAGATCTCTTCTTAAACTTCGAGATAGGGACCTTCCCTTTCCTTCTTGAATGGTATTCGCCTCCATCAACACACTTAATCGTAACAATCGATTTAATCATCAATATACGAATTCTTAACCAAATATCCACAACTTATCATACTTACCGAAAGGGTCTTGAAATCCCGAAAAGCTTGATCTAATGCTTAGATCCTTAATCCCCACATTTGATTAATCACCTACTACTTTAATAAAAATCCATTCGCCATAAATCCAAATCCTAGTAGGATTAGTATACTTAAACTTACCTTGTTGCCGTTTGACTTAAGAATCAAGTCTTGAAATCTCGCTATACTCTTCTTGCATTCGCCAAGCATTGAATCAATTAACTTGGTTAGTTTTCGGCTTTTGAATAATTAATGAACACATATATTTACCAAACATGGCCTTGGCCGAATGCTATAGACACTTACCTTGTGGATTTTAAATCCCGAAACTCACCGAATAACTAGGGAACACGTGGCCTATGGTGTACCTTGGGGAAAAGAACTTCTCCTTCATTGTAGTCGACACTTAGTAAATCCCGAAAGATCTCTTCAAAGTTTCGGCAACAAGATATTAATGGGGTTAGTCCTAGATTTGGCAAATCTTAAGAAAAAAGGATGAAACCGAATGAGATCTTACCCTTACTTGAAGAAATCGATTGCACCTTCACTTCAACCTTCAGAGATTCGGCTATGGCTAGATGATGATCTCAAAACTTTCGGCTTTTGGAGGGATTAGAAAGAAAAGAAAAGGAAGAATAAAGATGGAGGATTCGACTAGATCACAAGGTATTTCGGCTTGGCAAAAATAAAAGAAGAAGAAGATTTGGTGAAAAGAATTCGGCAGAGGCTTTCAAAGAACAGATAATAATGCAGAATGGCCTCTCTTTTCCTTTTATAGCCGAAATTATCATCTAAGGAGTCCCTTACTTGGCCATCACTCTTCTATTTTAATAGCTTTATCTCTTTAATTATCACTTAAAATAAAAGATAATTCAGCAACTATCCTTACTTAGCCGAAATTATTAAACTCAAAGTCCCTTACTTGGCCATCACTTCTCCCTTATTTTCCTCTTTATCTCTTTATTCAAATTAAAAGAATTTAATCCAACAATTATCTCTTGAAAATAATGATAAATAAATCCCTTATTTATCCACTATTTATAAAATAATAAAAGCTCCTAATTTATAGCCATGTGCCGTCCACCTCTCTGCTCCTTGTAGCAAAATAAAATTTCTTTTATTTGCTTCCCATGTGACTCGAACTTAGGCCCATTCCTCTTGCATATGGCGCCATTTCCATAGGCCCTAAGTGGCATCTTTGGACCACTTTTCCAAGCCTGTTTGTGTGTCAAATTTCACAAACTTTTTCTTTTAAGGCCACCTTGCCTTAATTTCCCTTTTAAACCTTAAAACTCGTCATTTCTAGGTCATTTCTAAGTTTCCCAAAAATTTCGATCGGCTCTGTAAACTTGACATTTCCTTACATTTCCATGACATTTCCTTACAAGACATTTCCTTACATTTCCAAGACATTTCCTTACATTTCCATGACATTTCCTTACAAGACATTTCCTTACATTTCCAAGGTTCTAAAAATGTTCACTTTCCTCTTTTAAACTTAACATTTCCATACATTTCCAGGTTTCCAAAAGTGTTCAAAATATATTCATAACACATAAGATATGTCATTTCGTACAATTAAACCAAAAATGCATAGGCCCTTTTCAGGATGTTACAGGAAGAGCAAGAGAATGATACTAATTCTACCGAAGAGATGGCTAATAATAACCCATTGCCTCCTGTGGTTGCCGCAAATCAAGTAAATCAGAATCATGCTCCTCGTACTATGTACGATTATGCTAAGCCCAATTTAACTGGGGCTGGATCGAGTATTGTTAGACCAGCTATTACTGAAAATAATTTTGAACTGAAACCTAACACTATTCAAATTATTCAACAGTTTGTTCAGTTTGATGGTTTGCAGGACGAAGACCAAAATACACATTTAGCTAATTTCTTAGAGTTCTGCGACACTTTTAAAATTAATGGCGTTTCTGGTGATGCCATTTGCCTTCAGTTATTTCCTTTTTCATTAAGGAATAAAGCTAAACAGTGGTTGAACTCGTTACCACGAGGTTCCATCACTACCTAGGAACAAATGATCGAAAAGTTTTTATTAAAATATTTTTCGCCGGCTAAAACGGCAAAGTTGAGGAATGATATCTCTTCTTTTGTGTAGATGGATTTAGAAACTCTTTATGATGCATGGGAGAGGTATAAAGACTTATTAAGAAGATGCCCTCACCATGGGTTACCATTATGGCTACAAGTTTAAACTTTTTACAATGGTGTGAACCCCTCAACTAGGCAATTGATTGATACAGCCGCTGGCGGTACACTAAACAAAAAAACACATGAGGCTGCCTACGAATTCATTGAAGAGATGTCACTAAATAACTATTAGTGGCAAGTTATGAGGACGAAGCCAACAAAGGCAGCCGGTGTTTTCAACCTCGACGCAGTCACCATGCTATCAAACCAGGTAGAGCTTTTAAATAAAAATATTGATGGTTTGTGTGGTTCTTCGCAGGTACATCCAGTAATGCAGTGCAATATGAATGGAGGAGGAATGGGCAATATAGAATATCCATCCTAAAACCCTGGCATAGAAAGCAAACAGATGAACTATATGGGTAATAATTCTAAACCTCCAAATAATCCCTATAGTAACACTTACAATCCAGGTTGGAGGAACCGCCCAAACTTTTCATGGGGAGGAAAAGGAAACCAAAGACAACAACCTCCTCCAGGCTTTCAGCCACCTTACCAACAGGAAAAGAAGCCGAACCTTGAAGAGATGCTTACTAAATTCATCTTGGTGTTAGAAACGTGCTTCCAGAACACCGAAACCGCACTAAAAAATCAACAAGCGTCGATTCAAGGTCTCAAGACTCAAATAGGACAGCTTGCTAAGCTAATATCTGAACGACCACGTGGCAGCCTGCCAAGCAACGCTGAAACTAACCCAAAGGAGCAACTTCATGCCATCACTGCTCACAATAATGAAGGGTTAGACGAACCAAAATCGAGGCAAGAAAACGTGGTAGATAAAGGTAAGGTTGAGATAAGCCATAATAAACCAAAACTGGTAAGTACAGAGTACAAACCTCGTGTGCCATATCCCAATGACACGAAGAAAGACCGCACAGATGAACAATTCGGTAAATTTCTTAAACTTTTTAAAAAAATTACATATTAACTTACCGTTTATTGAAGCTCTTTCGCAGATGCCCAATTCAGTAAAATTATTAAAAGAGCTTTTGGCAAACAAACAGAAGTTAGACGATGCGTCGTACGTGGAGCTAAATGCAGTTTGCTCAGCAATTTTATAGAATAAACTACCCCGCAAATTAAAAGAACCATGGAGTTTTACGATTCCTTGCTTGATTGGTGGTTTATCTGTTAGTAATACTTTAGCTGATTTAGGGGCAAGTATCAATGTTATGCCTTTTAAAATGTTTAAACAGCGTGGTCTTAGGAAACCCAAACAAACTAGGATGAGCATTCAATTGGCTGATAAAACCATTAGATTTCCTAGGGGTATAATTGAAGATGTGCTAGTCAAAATTGATAAATTCATATTCCCAGTAGACTTTGTTGTTTTAGACATGGATGAGGATAGTGATGTTCCTTTAATTTTAGGACGACCCTTTTTAGCAACTGCTAGGACCATTATTGATGTTGGTACAGGGGAATTAATAATTCATGTAGGTGATGACATGATTAAACTCCAAGCACGTGATTCTGTCAGAATATCTAGAGATCAAGATGATACAAATCCTGTTAACGTAAGTGAACTTAATGTTCAATCTTCTTTGTAGGAAATTCCTCAGAAAAAGATGACAGAGCCATGGTCTAGCTCTCATATCGAGAACAGAACTGTTCATGAAGAACGAAGGCTCCAGATTGAGGAACTAGATGAATGGCGAACATAGTTTAAGGAGAAATTGAAAATACATGATGAACCAAAGCAGAGCCATGACGAGCCTAAAAATAAAACGAGTCAAATTAAGATTGGAGACCGAGTTCTAATGGATAATGTAGATCCTCGTGTTGCCACTTCTGAACCTAATGGAACAATCCCTTTCACGGTACTTAATATTTTCTCATATGGTACAGTCGAGGTAACTCATTCCAAATTTGGCACCTTCAAGGTAAATAGTACTCGTCTAAAACCTTATTTTAACAAAAATGATAGCAAGAATGAGGAGTTTCAACTCCTCGAACCACCATGATTATACGAATGAAAGGTGAGTCGAGCTCAGACTCTAAATAAGCGCTTCTCGGGAGGCAACCCGGGCACTAACCTCATTAATGTCCATATTTTCAATTTTTAGCACCTAACTAAAAACTAACCAAATTAATAGGCGTAGGTTTCCCTACCCAAACGGGCTTGCACACGGGCATGGCCATGGCCGTGTGGACACAACAAGTAGGTACATCGGTGTGGCGGAGAGCGTGTGGAAACAGGACGAAAGTTTTCCCCAAAACACGGGCTGCGGTAAAATGCCACGGCCGTGCGATGCTGCTGTGGTCAAAACTGACTAAAGAACACGAGATGCAATAAACCCACATGGGCGTGCCTCAAGACCGTGGGCGATACTGAGTAAGTGACATGGGCGTGCGACACGCCTGTGCCCAGAAGCCGTGGTCGAAACTTAGTAAGTCACACGGGCGTGCAACACGCCCGTGCCTATAGGCCGTGGTTGATACTGGTTAATTAACACGGGCGTGTGAACCTCTACATGGGCGTGGGAGAAACGAATGAAGCCTTACACGGCCGTGCGATTCGGCCGTGTGACCCAACACGCCCAAGGAACACGGGCGTGGGCCAAGATTCAGACACGCCCTAAACCAACATTTACGAAACACACGGGCTAAACACAGGGCACACGGGTGTGGGCCGCGACCGTGTGCCCCAATCCCTATTTAAACCCCATCTACTATTCACTTTCTTCCCCAATTTTCTTCCCCAATAACCCTAGGCTCTCTCTCACCTAAACACCCTCTCACTCCTTCCCCATACTCCGGTCACCACCACGATGACCCACCAGCGACTAAACTATCCCCTATATCCTCTTATCCTTTTCCTTTCCTCTTCTCCCTTTCTTTCCCACGCGCATCAGCCCCCGCAGTCCATGCCCATGCGTGACCACCACGCCCGTGCGCCACCACCACGTCCGTACGCTGCCTTAATACCTCCATCAGTTTACTCTTCCCCCTTCACTTTTTAGTTCATTGTTCACTTTTATTACTGTGAATCCATTTTATAAGTCCCATTTTCAGATTTAGGTTGAGTTGCTAAGTATATTCATATTAATTATTAGGTTGCATTTGTCACATTTTCATTCTCTATACTAATTGATACTTGACAATGATTTTGCTCTTGGTAGCTTACTGATTTTGATAATGCCATGCATTATGGGATTCCCATTAGTCTTGTTAATTAGTCTCATCACTATAACAATTTTAGGCTTGTTGCTACTTAATCGTTGTTAGTTAGTATCGTACATTGATAAATCTTTGCATCTAGGAACCACAACTTCATCACAGGTAATCCCACTTTGACACTCTGGTTCACTGGTTTATATTCCGAATTTCTGATCTATTTGGGAACGTATTCCGTGATGTGTCTACCTTACTTTACTAATGTTGAATACTTCTTCTTGTAGGCATATAATGACTCCTCCCCGTGGGAAAAAGACTGTTGTCCCCGCTTCAAAAAAGCGGAAGGGAGTCGGAGCTACCTCTGCGAGCGCATCTGCCGAAGTGCGCCATCCTTTTCTATAGTTTCCCCTGGGACCCTAGGAGGAAATTTTTCAGATACTTCGTGCACGACCCCTTGGCGTAGGGAGATGTATCGATTGGGCTACCTTAGAGCAGGTCCAACTAGCTGACGCAGTTCGGGCCCTATTGACTACTGACCCATGGGGCATTTTTTTGAGATTGTCGAGCCGACCTACTTAGAGCTTACTTTGGAGCTTTGTTCCACCTTTCACCTTCAGGCGGTCATGACAAACTTCGACGACCCAAGCACAGTCCAATTCCGTATTGGAGGCTTAGTACGTGAGTTGAGTATCCTAGAGTTTGGGGTCGCTTTGGGACTTTATACCGAGGAATTCATGGAGGACGACGACTTCGAAAACCTTCATCGCCACATCAACTACTCACCTTCTTCCTGCTGGAGAGACTTAGTTCCTGTCTCGGTTACCTACAATCCCAGTCGCTCCAAGGCATCAGCTCTCGCCCCATCCTTGAGGTATTTACACGCTATCCTGACTCACACTTTGATGAGTAGGCGAGAGAGCACTGGCGTTGTCAACACTCACGACGCCTACTTTTTATGGAGCATGGCGCATGGGCACGTGTTCGATTTAGCCTACTTTATCGTCCTCGCCATTCGGCATCAGACAGAGCGACATAGGAAGGGGATCCTCTCCATTGGCCCATATGTGATGCGCCTGGCTCGATACTTTGGCCTCCTCAACACCGCAGCTCAGTCCTCCTCGCTCACACTTATTGGGCAGATGTCCCCACAGGGTATCTCGACGATGCTTCATATGAGGATGATTGAGCGACGTCGTGGGTTTGATCCTCCTCAGTACCGTTTATCGCAAGCCACCGATCAGGATGACCCAGAGGACATTATTGATGATGTCCCTTCACATCATGAGGAGCCACCTTCTGCGCCACCACCGCCTCATCGACCAGTTCATGCGGCTACTTCATTGACTGACATTTCTGAGTGGCTCACTTGTTTCGAGCAGTACTGCACTCAACAATTCAATGACAACGCTCGACAATTCGACGGCCTCGAGGCGACTCTACAACAGATTTGTCAGCACTTCCACATATCACCACCACCCCCACCTCGCGATCCATCTGCTGATGAGGACCTTTGAGTCCATTTATTTTTTCTTTTTCTTTTATTTTAATTTTAAACACTTTCTCTTTATCTTTCTTGACTTTGATTTACATTAGTATATTTTGATTTCTTTATATCTCTGGCTGTTTATTATCGAGTAACCATAACGAAGTCCATTAATAAAACTCCTTAAAACTTTACTGATGGCTCCGAAGTTTCAAAAGGTTCAAGGTGCTACTAAGGAACAAACAAACTAGTGGAGTATTCTCCCCCACCTTCACCTCTGCCTAGTTCATCATGCTTCTCATTGGATCTATTTCTACAATTTTCACTTTCTAAGGATTTCATCCATAATTCAGGATGTTTCACTTCTCTCCCTCTCTTATGATATTCTTATTATCTTGTCATTATCTATTTTGGTATATTGAGGACAATGTACATCTTAAGTGTGGGGAGGTTAATTATATAGTTCTTAGAAAATCCCTGAACTATGTCTTGTTCTTAAGTATTTTTCTCATATTACTATTAGAATAAAATTTTTATTGATTTATGATTTCTATTGATATGTTTTGGATTAAGTCATAGGTAATTATGCATTGATGGTTTAAACTTTAAAACATTAGAGAATCAAGCATAAGTCTATTTTCAGAAATAAAAAATTTGTTAGGTTGTTTCCCTAAATTTAAGTATTACTTTGAAGTTTGAAAATTGCAAGGTTGACATCAAAAACCATAATTTTTGTGAGATTTTGAGCCTTTTATAGCATATACTTTTCTTGCTCACTTTATTATTGGTTATGAGTGTCAATATTGTTTTGTTATTCTAGAACTTGCTTCGATTATGCATGTCGAGACCACACCCTTGATTTGATATACTGAGATGATAAAGGCACATAGGTTTTAACCCACTTACCCCAAAAAGCCTACCATCATAAATAACCCCTAGTGAACCCCTTTGATCCTAATAAACCGTTTCTTGATTTACCCTTAATATTAACCCAAGACCCATTCTTTTGATTCATTGAGAATTTTTCCTATTGTTTTAGCTCATTTTCGTCGAGATTTAGTTTGAGCAATTACCTAACTATGTTCTTTATTTCAGTTGTTAAATTCCTTCTTATTATTGTACGTGAAAAAAAAGTTGTTATTTGAGCTTACGCTGTTAATTTCACATTTTGAGAAAGAAGCTCGTGCTATTATTGATAAGTTTTCAATTGATGTAATTATTCAAGTATTAGGTTATTTTTCTAGTTAGGTAAATTGTCAATTCAATCTCAATTTTAACCTTCTTTTTCAGCCTTTATCCACACCTTTAAACCAAGCCCCATTACAACCATTTTTAAAGACCTTTTGATTTGTGTATCATCTAATTTTACAGTGGTGGAGATTTGATTTTCCTGCAAGCCTATGGTAATAACTCTTCATGTTGACTTTTGAGTGCTTAATTTGAACCTTAAACACGTTGAGTGATTTGAGTGAATCTTTAGTAAGATGTCAATTCTTATCGGTTTTGAATTTAAGGTGATTATTTAGGTAAGGGGAAACACCTATGTTTTTGTGCTATAAAAATTTGTGACTTAACTTGTTTGAATCATTAGGACTCTTTGAGTTAAATTATCAATGTATGAATTATCTGTGAATTATGATAAGACATTATTGATGAGAATTATTAATTGAGGAATTTTATTTTGATTGTGAGTTAAGGATTTTGCTTGAGGATAAGTAAAGGCTTAAGTGTGGGGATATTTGATAAACCATAATTTATACATATTTTGACCCCATGCTTGGCTTATTTTTGGATGAATTTTCATTAGATTTGATGAATTTGATGCTTCTAATCCTTTAATTTCATGTTTTACACTCAGGAGAGCTTAGGGAGTAAAAAAGAACGAGAAACGGGCCAAAAAAGGACAAAATGGGCCTACCTCAGAAATCAACACGGCCTGGGCTATCACACACGGGTAGACCACACAGCCGTGTGTGACGAGCAAAATCGAACACGGCCTAAGCTATCGCACACGGGCGTGTCACACGAGCGTGTCCCTGCCAAACCCAAGTCTAATTCTATTCGGAAAAGACTACTTGTGGGCTAAGAAAGGTGCTCTAAAAGCCTATAAATACATGCCAGAGGAAGACCTAAGGGAAGAGACCGAACACGGAGAGTAGAAAGCAGAAAATACTCGAAGACAGCCATTGGGAGCAGCTTGGAAGAAGGACCCCCATCAAGACTGAAGATCTCCTATCAATTTCTCTTGAAGTTTTTTTTTTCTTATGTTTTGTAGTTTTCCTTGTTTTAAGATGTTTCCCTCTATCAGTATAAACTAAATCCCTTAAATACCTGAGGGGATGAAACCTAAGATGGATCTTATTACTATTTGATTTATAAGATAAATACTTGTTCTAATTCTTAATTGTGAGTTCTTATCCTTGTTTTAATAATTCAGGTTATTGATTCAAGTCGAATGTGCTTATTCAGAGGAGCAAAAGTCCCTGTTTAAGAGTAGATCAACACAATCAAGCGAAGTTGATTACAACCCTAGAAATAGGGCGACATAAATCTGCCGGATTTGAGTCAAATCTAATAAGGGAATCCATAGATCGAGTTAATGCGACGATAGGTGTTTTAACTAGAAAGAGATTTTAATTAATCAACCTAGAGTCAATTGTTTTTAGTCTCGAAAGAGATATTAACATAATTTAGGGATTTCTACGGATTAAGTCAAGTGAATAAATCGTATGAATCAGAAATAATAAGTGAAGTCTAGGTGGATTCTTCCTTAGGTATTGCCTCTTTCATAAAGTTGTCTAAAAGTATTTTCCCAATTCATTCCCTGTCGTGTTTTTAATTAATTTTAGTTCAAAAGAAATCACTCCAATTCTTAGGCCAGATAATAGGAAGATAGTAATTACTAGTACTCTTGGTTCTTGTGGATACGATATTTCCGGTCTTACCATAACTATACTATTAAACGATAGGTGCGCTTGCCTTTATTGTGATCATAGTTAGTTAGAGACACATCATATATGAATTGACTAATTGTATGTGAAATATATGTTTAAATGTGTTATAAATCTGGTAATGCTCCATAACCCTATTCTGGCGTTAAATACGGGTGAGGGGTGTAACAATAATATTACATATAATTAAAAAATCGTAAAATCTTACTACATCATGATTTGTAAATATCTTCATCCACATCCTGGCGAACCAATTGAAATTGTGTACTAGTACTAGGGATAGTTTCATTTAAGTTTTGTTCTGGAAAAGGCACAGTTTCTAATCTTTCGTCGATGTCATCTCTACTTCCGTTGTCCATGTCAAACAAGTCTCTAGGGGTGTTATGGAGTACAACGTACCAACCCTCATCAGTTGGATCTTTTGAGTAAAAAACTTGTTTGACTTGAGAAGAAAATACATACGGCTCATCTATCAATTGTTATCCAGTGTCAATTAATCGACAGAAATTCACCATTGTAAAACCAAATTGATCTTTTTTAATTCAGTGAGCAGTATTAACATCAGCCCAATCACATTGAAATTAGACAACCTTCCGTTTACCACATAGTAATCAAACTTAATAATGTTAGTAAGAAGTCCGTAATACTCCACATTTCCCTCAACAGGATTACTGTCCCTAGCACTAGCATAACTTGTAATTGAAGAATTAACAACTATTCCACAATTTTGAGTCCTCCTCAATCTTTCGCGAGATTTTGTATGAAACCTGAATCTATTAATGAGGAAGGCACTATATCATTTTACTACTCTATTCGGACCTTGGGAAAGCCATTTAACTTCGTCATTGACGTCCTTTCCACTCCATACCTATTGAATCAAAAGTAAATTGATTAATTATAAATGTTATACGAAAACATTATTATTTGTCAATGAAAGCTTTAGTTGCATACCGTTTGCCCTAACCATTCATGAAAAGATTCTGTGAATAACTTATGAATCTCTCGATGTTGTAATCTTCGGGAGCGTGAATGAGATCTCAAGACTTGTTTGTACTCACTATGTTAAAAAGTAGATTACTTAGTTAGAAGATAAACAAATTAAAAAGATGAATATTTATCAAATTCTAAAACTTACTTGCGTAATGGTTCAATTGAATCGTGGTGAAAAAGAACATATCGATGTGCTTGTACCCAAGATCTATCATCTAAGTGTGTAATTTAAACTTTACCGATCGGATCTCCATAACTTCGAAATCGATAAGTTTCAGCTAAGTTATGATCCCTGATAAACCGAAATAGTAACATATTCTAAGCCCACATTTAGTATGCTTTTGGATGATTTAAGCCCCGATTTATGTAAAAAGGTGCTCTTAATCCTTTCTTTTCATGTCTTATACTCAGGAAAGAACCAGGGGATGAAAAGAATACAAAACGGGCTTAAAACGGGATAAATGGGCCAAAGCATGAAATCGACACGGCCTAGACCAAAGATAACACAGCCGTGCCTCACTGATCATCTAGAACATGGTCCAACCCCGACTCACACGGCCGTGTCTCATTAAAGAAATTCGAACACGGCCTGGCCACGATTTACACGGGCGTGTGCCATGGTCGTGCCTCTGCCGTGGAGAAGAGCAATTTCATTCGGGAAAGGATACTTAGGGAGAAAGAAACGTATTTCAAAAGCCTATAAATACACCCTAAGTATGACCTGAAAGGGGGAGCCCAAAGACATCGTTTAGGGGCGTCGTGCTAAGCCAGAGAAGGCAGATTTGTGGGGATTCACTCAGGGATAGCCAGTTGATCCATCTCAAGAAGCCGAAATTCTACTCAAGATGGAGGATCTCCTCTTCAATTCCTTCAGGGGGTTTTAGGGATTTCTTATGTTTTGTTTTATCTTTTCTCTTGAGATGTTTTCCTTTATTGTTATGAACTAAACCCTTCGGATACCTGAATGGGATGAAACCTATGATAAACCTTGTTATTTGATTATTTGAATTATATGATAAATACTTAGTTTGTTCTTAATTATGTGAGCTTAATCCAAATTTAATGTGCTTAGGTGGAGGAGGAATAGACCCTGCCTAAGAGTAGATTCAACATAATTAAGCGGAGTTGATCGCACGCCTAGAGATAGGGTGACGAGATTTTGCCGGATTAGGGTGAAACCTAATATGGGAATCCATAGATCGATTTATTGCTATTCTAGGGGGTTATTATAAGAGAACGAGAGTTCCACTAATTAACCTAGGGTTAGACGTTATTCGCCTCGAGAGGGTTTAATATACGTTAGAGTCTTACGGATCAAACTAAGTAAATAAATCATATGGTTAAAGGTTAGATAACAAGTGAAGTCTAGGTGGATTCTTCCTAGGGTATCGTCTAAATCAACTGAGTTTTTCCCAAGTTATTTTCCAAATTCATTCTTCTTTGTCTTAGAGTCTTTAGTTTAGTAGTTAATTAATTTAGAATAATAACAACTTCACATATTTTAGGCTAAATAATAAAAAGAAAGTTAGTATTAGTACTTTTAGTTCCTTTGGGTTCGATAATCCGGTCTTGCCTAAACTATACTACTGTTCAATAGGTGCACTTGCCTTTAATCGTTGTCAGAGTTAGTTTCTAGGTTCGATCATTCTTTTATAAATTTTAAAACTCGGATTTCTGATCAAGTTTTTGGCGTCATGTTTGTGAGAGAACTAAAATATTAAGAAAATACTATATTTTATTACTTTAGCCAATATTTTTTTATTTTTCGTAATTTATTTTTATTTTTAGTTTTAATTTTAAATTTGCTAAATTTTCTTTCTTTCTTTTCCTAGCAGGTACCTCTAGTTTATGACTAGAAGGAACCCGAGAGGACCTTTAGAATACGACAGTGATATTGAAGCTACCGCTCGAAGAAATCGCAGAGAAATTAGGCAAGCCCTAAATTACCAAGGAGAGCGAGAAGACAGATCCAATCCTACTGAAGGGATGGATGAAAATAATCTTCCACCACAAGATGTGGGAGAAAATAATGCTCCTCGTACTATGTTTGATTATGCTAAACTGCATTTAACAGGAGCCGAATCTAGTATTGTTAGGCCTGCTATAGCTGCTAATAATTTTGAATTAAAGCCTAACACTATACAAATGTTTCAACAGTTTGTTCAATTTGATGGTTTCTGGGACGAAGATCCAAACGCTCATATAGCTAATTTTTAGAGTTCTCGTGATACCTTCAAAATAAATGGTGTTTCGATGATGCCATACATCTTCGGTTATTTCCTTTTTCATTAAAGAATAAAGCTAAACAGTGGTTAAACTTGTTACCACGAGGGTCAATCACTACATGGGAACAAATGACCGAAATTTTTTTATTAAAGTATTTCCCACCGGCCAAAACGGCCAAATTACGTAATGATATATCTTCCTTTGTGCAGATGGATTTAGAGACATTATACGGTGCATGGGAGAGATATAAGGATCTCTTGAGGCGATGCCCACACCACCGTTTACCTTTGTGGCTCCAAGTCCAAACTTTTTATAACGGTGTGAATCCTTCAACGAGACAACTAATCGACTCAGCCGTCGGTGGAACCTTGAACAATAGAACTCCTGAGGCAGCCTACGAATTCATAGAAGAGATGTTGCTGAATAACTATCAGTGGCAAGTTACAAGAACAAGGCCAACAAAAACAGACGGAGTTTACAACCTCGACTCAGTAACCATGCTATCAAATCAGGTAGAGTTGATGAATAAGAAGATTGATAGCTTGTGTTCTTCATAGGTACATCCAGTCATACAGTGCGACACAAGTGGAACTGTGGCGAATCCTGAGTACGCACCCTACCAACCAGGCACAGAGAGCGAACATATGAACTATATAGGTAACAATTTCAGATCTAATAATAACCCATATAGTAATAATTATAATCCAGGTTGGAGGAACCACCCAAACTTTTCGTGGGGAGGACAAGGAAATCAAAGACAACAACCTCCTCAAAATTTCCAAAATCAGCCCTATCCACAGGAAAAGAAGCCGAGCCTTGAAGAGACGCTGAACAAATTCATAGCATCAGCAGAGGCCCGCTTCCAAAAGACTGAGGCAACATTAGATAATCAACAAACAATGATCAAAACGATCGAGAGTCAAGTTGGGGAATTTATTAAGTCAATTGAACAACTTACTGAGATGGTTTCCGAAATTCGATCAGTGGTTTTCTCTAAAGAAACAGAACAGGTAAAGGAAGTTACACTAAGAAGTGGAAAGGAGCTAGTCGAACCAGAGAAAAGAATGCCACCCGTAGATGACAAAACAAAGGATATGAAAATTGAGGATGTAATTCCAGTACATAAAGAAAGTAAACCACCGATCCCATATCCAGCAAGGTTGAAGAAAGAATGATTAGACTCCCAATATGGTAAGTTTCTCGAACTTTTTAAACAAATACATATTAACCTACCTTTTGTTGAAGCCATTTCACGAGATGCCGACGCACGCGAAATTCTTGAAAGAACTCCGATTTAATAAAAGGAAGCTTGAAGAAATATCAATGGTGGAGCTTAATGAAGAATGTTGGCCATCCTCCAAAACAAGCTACCAACCAAATTAAAAGACCTAGGAAGTTTTACTATTCCTTGTTTAATTGGCGTTTAAATGTTAAGAAAGCATTAGCCGATCTAGGTGCGAGATTAATTTAATGCCTTATAAGATGTTTAAACGACTAGATCTGGGGAACCAAAACCCACTAGGATGAGTATTCAGTTAGAATGATAGATCTATTAAATATCCTAGGGAGTTATCGAAGACGTCTTGGTAAAAATTGATAAATTTATTTTTCCCGTTGATTTTGTTGTGCTTGACATGGATGAAGACATTGAGGTCCCCTTAATTCTAGGGCGCCCCTTTTTAGCTACTGCTAGGGTCATTATTGATGTAGGTGATGGTAAACTTGCATTAAGGATAGGCGGTTTTCAAATTTATGATGCCATGAAATATTCTAGAGAACAAGATGATTCATGTTATTTTTTGATACCAATGACCATCTCGTTCAAAACTCATTACAGAAATCCCGCATGATGACACGATGGAACCGTGTCTCACTCAAGAAGAGGGGGAAGAAGATGAAGCACGAGCTAAAATTATCATCAAAACAAACGGAAAAAGAAAGCATCGAATTTGATGACAATTTCAAACAAAAACCCTCTGTTGATGAACCACCCAATTTAGAATTAAAACAACTGCCAAAGCACCTAGAGTACACATTCCTTGGGGAAAATTCTACGTTACCAGTAATTATCTCTTCAGAATTAGAACCCAAGGAAAAAGAGGAGTTGATACAGTAATCGAGAGAGCATAAAAAACCATAGCTTGGAAAATCTCGACATTAAGGGAATAAGCCCAACATTTTGTACCCACAAAATTTTAATGGAAGATGAGTACAAGCCATGTGTGCAACCACAAAGACGACTAAATCCCAACGTAAAAGAAGTCGTAAAAGCCAAGGTAATTAAACTTCTAGATGCTGGAATAATTTATCCTATTTCTGACAGCAAGTGGGTGAGTCCTGTACAAGTTGTCCCAATGAAAGGAGGCATGACCGTGGTAGCTAACGAAAAGAATGAACTAATTCCTACCGTGATGATCCACAAAGTTGGAGAGTTTGCATAGATTACGTGAAACCGAATGACGCCACTAGAAAAGATCACTTTCCCTACCCTTTATTGATCAAATGCTAGAAAGGTTATCAGGATACATGTACTATTGCTTCCTAGATGGACTCTCCGGCTATTTCCAAATCCCAATAGCACCTGAAGATCAAGAGAAGACAACGTTCACATGCCCATACGGTACGCTTGCTTATCGTAAAATGCCTTTTGGATTATGTAATGCTCCTGCTACTTTTCAGCGTTGCATGCTAGCAATCTTTGATGAACTCGTGGAAGATATCATGGAGGTATTTATGGATGATTTCTCAGTTTACGATAATTCTTTCCATCTTTGCCTTAAAAATTTAAAACGAGTCCTAATGAGATGTGAGGAAACAAACGTTGTTTTAAATTGGGAAAAATGTCACTTCATGGTACAAGAGGGAATAGTATTAGGACATAAAATTTCTAGTAAAGGGATCGAGGTAGATAAAGCAAAGATTGAAACCATAGAAAAATTACCTCCTCCCAGTTCAGTTAAGGCCATTAGAAGCTTTTTAGGACATGCAGGATTTTATAGAAGATTCATTAAGGATTTTTCTAAAATAGGTAAGCTTTTAACAAAATTACTAGAAAAAGATGTTCCTTTCAATTTTGATCAGGAAT
This sequence comes from Gossypium sturtianum, assembly GCA_025698515.1. Lineage (NCBI taxonomy): Eukaryota > Viridiplantae > Streptophyta > Magnoliopsida > Malvales > Malvaceae > Gossypium > Gossypium sturtianum. Next base: position 111,332,826 of record CM046955.1, read on the forward strand.
GTTTAGATGCATTCAATATCCTTAAGGATAAACTAATAAATGCTCCAATTATAATTGCACCTGATTGGAATCTACCCTTTGAACTAATGTGTGATGCAAGTGACTTCACAGTAGGTGCAGTTCTGGGACAACGAAGAGGCAAGCACTTTCATCCAATTTACTACGCTAGCAGAACACTAACACCCGCACAAGAAAACTATACCACCACAGAGAAAGAATTGCTAGCCGTAGTTTTGCTTTTGATAAATTTAGATAGTATCTAATATTGTCTAAAGTTGTCATTTACACTGACCATTCAGCTCTTCGTTATCTTTTAAACAAACCTGATTAAAAACCCAGACTCATACGATGGATTTTACTCTTACAGGAATTCGACTTAGAAATACAAGATAAGAAGGGAGCCAAGAATCTTGCAGCGGATCACCTTTCTAGACTTGAAAATCCACACACCAAAGAACTCGATGAAAGTGAAATAAATGATTCGTTTCCAGAAGAACAACTCTTTTCTATAACAAATTCTGAGGTACCATTGTTTGCAAATATTGCGAATTATTTAGCAGCTAACGTCTTGCCAAGGAAATTAACACATCACCAAAAGAAGCGATTCTTTGCTGATGTGAAAAATTATTTTTGGGAAGATCCCTTTCTTTTTCGCATATGTGCAGATCAGATAATTAGAAGATGTGTTACAAAGACAGAAGCGAGCAAAATCTTGGAGCATTGCCATTCAAAACCATCAGGAGGACACTACAGTGGTATTAAGACAGCACACAAAATACTCGAATCAGGTTTTTATTGGCCCACTCTATTTAAAGATGCCAACAGGTATGTTACCTCGTGCGATAGATGCCAAAGAATAGGTAATATTTCTAAACGTGATGAAATGCCTCAAACATATATGTTATCATGTGAAATATTTGATGTATGGGGTATTGATTTCATGGGACCATTCCCTAGTTCGTTGGGAAACAAGTACATCCTAGTGGCAGTTGATTACATGTCAAAATGGGTAGAAGCGGAAGCTTTACCTACCAATGATGCTAGGGTAGTAGTCAAGTTTCTCAAGAAACTATTTTCTCGATTTGGTACACCGAGAGCCATCATTATTGATAGGGGTACTCATTTCTGTAATACTCAATTTGCAAAAGTCCTAAAAAAAATGTAGTATACCACAGGACAGCCACCCCATATCATCCTCAAACCAGTGGGCAAGTTGAGGTAGCAAACCGAGAACTTAAGCGCATTCTAAAAAAACAGTTGAATCAAATAGAAAAGATTGGGAAGTTAAAGAAGATGATGCTTTATGGGCCTATAGAACAACATTTAAAACACCTCTAGGGACATCCCCATACAAACTTGTATACGGGAAAAGCTGTCATCTACCATTCGAATTAGAACACAAAGCTTTTTGGGCAATAAAATTTTTTAATTCTGACCTCAAAATTGCAGGAAAGAGAAGAATGATGCAGATGAACGAGCTGGACGAGTGGAGAACGGAAGCCTATGAGAACTCAAAACTGTACAAGGAAGCAACAAAGCGACGCCACGATGCTCGTCTCAAGAGATCAAAACAATTCAAGTAGGAGACCTGGTCCTACTATACAACTCAAGGCTTAAACTATTTCGGGAAAGGTAAAATCAAGATGGTCGGGCCCATTTATGATCAAAATAATTTTTCCATATGACACCATCGAGGTAACTCATCCCACTAAAGGCACATTCAAGGTAAATGGTCACCGACTTAAAATTTATAATGGTGCAGATTTTGGAGATATGAGAGAGGAGCTTATGCTCCATGAGCCTTCTTTAGAACCAAAAACAGGAAAGTCTAGCTTAAGACTATAAAGCGCTTCTGGGGAGGTAACCTTGAGCACTAACCTACTAACATTTTATTTTCATTTTTTCTAACACCACACTAAAATTAGTCCAATAGAAATGCAGTTTTGAAACATGCCTTTAACACAGGCGTGTCAATGGTCGTGTGCAGTGACAAGAGCCAAACACGCAGGCGTGCTGGGAGCCGTGCACAAACAGGGAAAAATTTCTTTCGACAACACAGGCTACAGCACCAGACCACGCCCATGCCTCCTAACCGTGTGAAGATATTGACTTATCAAACACGGGTAACACATGCCCGTGCGATCTCACCGTGCCAACATACTGACTATTAAAACACGGGCGTGCTAATTTACCCATGGCCATGCTAAAGAACCCTAAAACGCGCCCAAATTTTGGAAATCGCGAAAAGCACGGGCATTTTCAAATGAATACGGGCGTGGCGATGGACCATGCCACCTCCCCTATATATAAAATCTAACTGTCTTTCCTCCCTAAAATCTAACCCTAAAGTAAGTTTAACCCCTCTTTTCCCCAAATCCGGCAGCACAACCATTCCCCTCCACCTAAAACCACCTCCTATCGCCGTTTTTCTCCAAAAACCACCTAAAAAACCATCCACAGGCCCACGCCACCGCCGTGTTCGTACAGCAGAACCCACACCACCGCCGTACTCCGCCCGTGTCGATCATATCACATCATCCCTGGTTCCCTTTTCTTGACTTAATCTTATAGCATTCTTGTTTATTTCCAGATTTTGTTTAGATTCAATTTTAAAAAGCATGATTTTTATTTAGGAAATTTGTTTTAGTCCCCATAATATTTATTGGTTGTTAGATTTTATACTCATTTTATTCTTGAATTGTAAACTCATGAAATTGGTACATTGCTCGCCCACTATTGTCCGAGAGAAAATTTTTCTCCCGCGAATTAACATGCTCACAATTATAAATTCCTAAAATTTTTGACTTAGTGTGGCATATGATGGTCGTGTGCTATTGATGAAGCTTGAAATCGCTTTATATTTGATTACCAATTTTGGTACCATGTCAACATCATGCACCAAACGATCGGTCCCAAGCAAGAAAAGAAAGGGCCCGGTTCATCCTCCGCAAGTGCTCTCATCGAGCTTCGACACCCATTCCTCAGATTCCCTCAAGCAACTCAGGAAGAATGGTACAAAGCAATCTGGGGTAGACCCCTAGGTACTGGTAGGCGCATCGACTAGAGCGCAGTGCGGCAAGTTGGGCTCACCACCGATATTCAAGCACTCCTCTCAACCGACCCATGGGAGAAACTTTTCTCAATTGACGAACCCACATATTTGGAGCTCACATTAGAATTCTGCACCACCTTCACATTGCAAACAGTGACGACTCAGTTCGATGACTCGGGTGCTATCCAATTCTGATTAGGAGGCACAGTACGATGATTGAGCATACCACAATTCGACACAGCTCTAGGACTTTACACACCAGAATTCATAGAAGAAAACCCACTTGACGATTTAAACCGTGAGCTCCACTGCACTCCGATCGAATGCTGGCAAAACCTACGCCCCATTACAAGTATCTACGATCCCAGTCGCTCTAAGGTGACGGCACTTCCCCCAGACCTAAGGTACATTCACGCCATTCTCGCGCACACCATCACAGGTCACAGAGAAAGCACCAGCGTCTTAAACAAGCAAGACGTTTACTTCCTATCATGCATGTCTGAAGGACATGTTTTCGACTTGGCATATTTTATCGCATGCGCGATTCAACATCAGACAGAGCAACATAGGAAGGGGATTTTGTCAATGGGGCCATACATTACGAAGTTGGCTCGGCACTTCAACCTCCTCGACACCGACGATCAAATCATATCCCTCACACTGATGGGCAACATGGTACCTCAAGGCATCCAGACGATGCTACACATGAGGATGATCAAACAACATCGAGGGACCAACCCCCCTCAGTACCAACTAAAGAGATCCACAAACGAGGGAGAGGATGAGGACATTCTGGACGATGCTCCACAACCATCAGAGGAGGCACCGAATCCGAGCCAGCATCCATACCAAGCAGCAACATCAATAGCGGACATCTCTACACGACTCGATCAGTTCGAGCTATATTTCGCTGAAAACACTCGACACTTTGATGGACTAGAGGCAACTCTGCAACAAATATGCCAGCACCTCCACATTTCAAACATCAACACCACCACCGGATCCAACCAATGATGAGGACCCCTAAGTCCTTTTAATTTGTTATCTTATATTATATTTTCTTTATTTTGTGTTGTTCGAACTTTTATTATTGCAAAATTTTACCATTGGCTATCTAACTATTCAAGAATCCCTAACCACATATCTATTACATCATCATTAACTAGCGACTTTGCTAAATAAAATACACACTCCACGTACACAAACGCACAACTAGGAGAAATACAAAAAGTCACCTGATGCCACACACTTTCCACATCCTCCAAGGATCTCATCCGTAAAACCAGGAAGTAACACTTTCCCTATCTTTTGGTTGATCACTAATTATCATTATTTATCTTTGTACATTGAGGGCAATGTACATCTTAAGTGTGGGGGGGTGAACAACCTAAAAAGATACTTAACTCAAATCCCTGAATTTAGTCTTGTTTTTAAGTAATTTACTCATATTACTAATTAGGATGAAATTTCTGATGATTTATGATTTTTATTGATATGTTTTAGATTAAGTCACTAATAATTGTGCATTGATAATTAAATTCTAAGAATACTAGAGAATCAAGCATGATAAGTCTATTTTTCAAAAATTAAAAATTTTCTAGGTTGTCGAACTGAGTTTAATATTACTTTGAAGTTTGAAGTTTACGAGGTTGACATCATAATACCCATAATTTTTGTGAGTTTTTGAGCCTTATAGAGCATATATTCTTTTTCTTGCTCACTTTATTGATTATGAGTATGTCAACACTGATTTGTTATTCTAGAACTTGCATCGATTATACATGCCGAGACCACACTTTTTGATTTGATACACAGAGATGATAAAGGCACCTAGGATTTAACCCACTGACTCTATTAAAAAGCCTACCTTCACAATTAACCCCTAGTGAACCCCTTTTAACCCTAACAACCCTTTTTATTGACATAACCGCTAATATTAACCCAGAAACCCTTTGTTTTTGTTATCACCATTCCTTTTGACTACCCTTATATCGAGATTTGATTTGATTAATAGCCTAACATTGTTTTATTTCAGTAATTTATATTTTATTATGTATTTATGATTGTTCTAAAAAAAATCAAAATTATATTCATTATTCATCATTTGTTATGATTAAATGAGCTTATACGCTTAAATTCCAAAATATCGAAAAAAGAAGCTCGTACTATTAGCATTATTAGTTTTCAATTGATGTAATTATTATTATTAGTTCATTAGTTCTTAGTTAGGTAATTTTTCGATTCAATCTCGATTGTAACCCTCCAATTCAGCCTTACTCCACACCTTAACCCTAGCCCCGTTACAACCCTAACAAAGACCTTTTGATTTGTGTTTCATCTCATATTTCAGTGGTGGAGATTTGATTTTCATGCAAGCCTATGGGATTAACTCTTCATGTTCGACTTTTGAGTGCCTAAATTTTGAACCTTAAACACTTTGAGTGATTTGAGTGGATCTTTTGTGAGGATGTCAATCCTTGTTGATTTCAAATTAAAGGTAATTATCTAGATAAGGGGAGACGCCTAAGTTTTCGAGCTACAAAATCTATGACTTATATTGTTTGAATTTTTAGGATACTTTGAGTTGAATCATCCATGTATAAATTATCTCTAAATTATGATGAGACACTATCAATAGGAATTATGAATTACAGGAAGTTCGTTTTAATTGTAAGTTGAGAATTTTGCTTGAGGACAATTAAAAGTTAAGTGTGGGGTATTTGATAAACCGAAATAGTAACATATTCTAAGCCCACATTTAGTATGCTTTTGGATGATTTAAGCCCCGATTTATGTAAAAAGGTGCTCTTAATCCTTTCTTTTCATGTCTTATACTCAGGAAAGCACCAGGGGATGAAAAGAACGCAAAACGGGCTTAAAACGGGACAAATGGGCCAAAGCATGAAATCGACACAACCTGGACCAAAGATAACATGGCCGTGCCTCACTGATTATCTAGAACACGGTCCAACCCCGACTCACACGACCGTGTCTCATTAAAGAAATCTGAACACGGCCTGACCACGATTTACACGGGCGTGTGCTATGGCCGTGCCTCTGCCGTGGAGAAGAGCAATTTCATTCGGGAAAGGATACTTAGGGAGAAAGAAACGTATTTTAAAAGCCTATAAATACACCCTAAGTATGACCTGAAAGGGGGAGCCCAAAGCCACCGTTTAGGGGCATCGTGCTAAGCCAGAGAAGGCAGATTTGTGGGGATTCACTCAGGGATAGCCAGTTGATCCATCTCAAGAAGCCGGAATTCTACTCAAGATGGAGGATCTCCTCTTCAATTCCTTCAGGGGGTTTTAGGGATTTCTTATGTTTTGTTTTATCTTTTCTCTTGAGATGTTTTCCTTTATTGTTATGAACTAAACCCTTCAGATACCTGAAGGGGATGAAACCTATAATGAACCTTGTTATTTGATTATTTGAATTATATGATAAATACTTAGTTTGTTCTTAATTATGTGAGCTTAATCCAAATTTAATGTGATTAGGTGGAGGAGGAATAGACCCTGCCTAAGAGTAGATTCAACATAATTAAGCGGAGTTGATCGCACGCCTAGAGATAGGGTGACAAGATTTTGTCGGATTAGGGTGAAACCTAATATGGGAATCCATAGATCGATTTACTGCTATTCTAGGGGGTTATTATAAGAGAACAAGAGTTCCACTAATTAACCTAGGGTTATATGTTATTCGCCTCGAGAGAGGGTTTAATATACGTTCGGGAGTCTTACGGATCAAACTAAGTAAATAAATCATATGGTTAAAGGTTAGATAACAAGTGAAGTCTAGGTGGATTCTTCCTAGGGTATCGTCTAAATCAACTGAGTTTTTCCCAAATTATTTTCCAAATTCATTCTTCTTTGTCTTAGAGTCTTTAGTTTAGTAGTTAATTAATTTAGATTAATAACAACTTCACTTATTTTAGGCTAAATAATAAAAATAAAGTTAGTATTAGTACTTTTAGTTCCTTTGGGTTCGATAATTCGGTCTTGCCTAAACTATACTACTGTTCGATAGGTGCACTTGCCTTTAATCGTTGTCAGAGTTAGTTTCCAGGTTCGATCATTCTTTTATAAATTTTAAAACTCTGATTTACAGCGATCAATCCCTAAACCCGACATTTCTACTTGGTCTATTTAGTCCTGTTTCAACATCTTCTAAATATCTAGAGTAGAAAGTCATACACTCCTCTGCCAAGTAACCTTCAGCAATTGATCCTTCTGGATAACGCTTATTACGACAATAAGACTTCAATTTGCATAGGAACCTAAACACGATGTACAACATTATCAAAAGTTGTAACTAAAGGTATATTCATGAATGAATGGAAACTTTACAAATAAATTAGCACCTCTCTATAGGATACATCCACCAATAGAAAACTGGTCCACCAAGTTTTGTTTCATGAGGGAGATGGATTAGCAAGTGCACCGTAATAGTGAAGAACGAAAGTGGAAAGATCTTCTCCAAATTGCATAAAGTCAAGGCGGCTCGATCTTGTACTTTCTCAAGTTCTTCAACAATCAAAACTTTGCCACAAATAGCTTTCATTATATTGGATAGTTCAATTATACACGATGTCACCTTTTTTGACATACAACACCGTAAACCAACTGGCAGTAAATCTTGCATCAAGATGTGATAATGATGTGATTTTAGGGAATATAGTCTTCAATCTTTAAGACTCACATATCAAGATATATTTGATGCATACGCATCTGGGACCTTTATATCCTTCAACACCGTGCAGAACACTTCTTTTTCTTTCATTGACATTGCAAAAATAGAAGGCGACAACCGATATTTTCCATTCGGAAGTAATTGGGGATGAAAATCACGCTAAATTCCCATATCAACTAGATCAAGTCGACTCTAAAGATTGTCTTTCGATTTTCTATCGACATTCAGGATTGTCCCAATGATGTTCTCGCAAACATTCTTTTCAATATGCATGGCATCAAGATTGTGTCGCAAAATGTGATGCTCCCAACAAGGCAACTCAAAAAAAAATACTTCTTTTTTTTTCACAAGTCCGCCTCATTAGTATCATCCTCTTTATCAAATTCATCATCAATCTGCAGGTCAACATCGCCAACATATGCCTCCCTCGGTCTTCTCTTTGTTTGCGTGTTGGGTGGTTGATTCATCTTCCCATATCTAAAATTGATATCTTTTAACATGAACAAGATTTCAAATCTACTGGTCTGCTTAGGAGCTTCTCTGAACTCTTCAGTACCATCAAATAGAGTCCTCTGAAATCTAAATTTATGATTTTCATCTAACCACTGACGATGCCCCATATAAGAGAACTTCTTCCCATTATATAACCACTTCGAACATGTTTGCACCACACAACAAGGACAAGCATAACGTCGTTTGGTACTTCAACCAGATAAATTGGCATAAGCCTGGAAATCATTAATAGTCCACAACAAAGTTGCACATAAATAAAAGTTCTCCTTTCTCAAGACATCATATGTTTCAACACCCGCCTATAACTGTTTCAACTCTTCAATAAGTGGTTGCATATAAATGTCAATATCATTCTCGAGACCTTTCTCTCCAGGGATAATCATAAATAAGATAATAGAAGATTGCTTCATGCAAATCCATGGAGGCAAATTGTAAGGAACAAGCACTACAGGCCAAGTACTGTACGAAGTACTCATGATTTTAAAAGGATTAAATCCATCAGATGCTAGCCCAAGCCTCACATTTCGAGGATCGCTTGCAAAACTTAGAAATTTACTGTCAAATGATTTCCAAGCTAAAGAATCCGTAGGATGCCTTAATAATCCATCATTGGTTCGTTGACCATGATGCCACCTCATAGACTCGGCTATCTTTGACGACATGAAAAACCTTTGAATCCTTGGTATTAGTGGAAAATATCGTAAAATCTTTATTGGCTTCTTTTTTAACTGTGCCTCACCTTCATCCTCAATCATATCTTCTGTGTTCCTATTGATCCAACGAGATTTACCCCAAACATGACAAGACTGTTGGTTTTTCTGATCACCCCAATACAACATGCAGTCATTTGGAAACTATGAATTTTGTCGTACTCAAGGCCTAAATATTTTATCAGTTTCTTCATATCTTTGCATGAATGAGGGATTTTTGCAAACGGAAACATATCTCTCAAAAACTCTAACAGTAGTGTCAAAGAGTTTTCGATCCGCCCTCCCAAACATTTTAAGTGAAAAAGACGAATGCAGAAGGACAGTTTTGAAAATTTTGATCCCTCATAAAGTTCTTCATTCATTTCATTAAGTAACTTGTAGAACTTCGCCTCTTCTCCATTTGGATCTTCATCAGGTACACTTCTTCTCGTTTCGATAAAAGCATTTCCACCAATATCACAATCATCGAATGCAATAATTTCAGGTGGAAACGATTGCAAACCATGACTGCGCATATTAAATGCATCCCGCAACATTCCTTCCATGTCATCTTCTCTAACAGACTGATGGTAAGCATTATGAGGATAAGCCGGATTAATCGTTGAAGAGGTTCTACGAGGTGTACACTCTTCATGGAAAATCAATTTTTTATACCCCCGAATAAAGCCATCAACAATTAGATGTTCGTAGACAACTTCACGAATATGCCAATTGATGTTTCCACACTTCTTACATGGGAAAAGAATCATATTCTCTTGGCTCGCATTTTGAAATGCAAAATTTAGAAACGTTTGTACTCCATTTCGATAGTCGTTGCTTACCCTTGACAAATTCATCCAACTCTTATCCATTTCGTAGTTCTTGAAGTCTAAAGTTGACAATAAATTACGGTTACTTAAGTGTTTGAAATTGATTTAAATCAGGTCATTGTACTAAAATAGATAATACATATCAAGTATCTAATGGGTGTAAACTAATTCAGGTAAGTTGTTTATTTATAAGTATAATTAAGAGTAGGGAAACACAATAATGTTGCCCAAATTTCTGTGATTTTTATATTTTTTGATCCAAAGTTTTATGTAAGTTATGATATGATATATATTTATGTATTATGTAAGTTATGTAAGTTATGATATGATATATATTTATGTATTATGTAAGTTATGTAAGTTATGATATGATATATATTTATGTATTATGTAAGTTATGTAAATTATGATATGATATATATTTTTGTATTATGTTAGTTATGCAAGTTATGTAAGTTATGATAATCATAAACTTTAAATGTTTATGTAAGTTATGATTATCATCTTTAAATTTTAACCCTTTAATTATACTCTTTTAATTTTTAAATTTGTGTTTTTTTATCATATTTATGTTTACTATATTTAAAAAGAAAGAGAAATTATTAAATTAATAATTATATGTTAATAAAGTTAATATTTGGTAATTTTTCATCTATTTTGAGTTAAATTTTAAATTAAATTTCCATGAACTTTTTAACTTTATACTACACATTAAAATCGATCAATTTATTTTTATGATAATATTTATGAAAAATAATAAAATTATTTTAACATTAAGATAAATATTATTTTCCTTTAAAAAATTTATTTTAATTAAATAATATTTATTTCTATGATAAATATTTGAACTTTAAACTGTATACTTTTTAGGACAAAAAAAATTAAATTAAATTTTCTATGAATATTTTAAATTTAAAACTAAATATAAAAATTAATGAATTTAAATTTATAATTTAAAATAATAAAGTAATAACACAATTAAAATCCAAAAATTAGAACTCTAGTTATCATTTTCCTCTTCTAATTTGTAATTTTTTTATTTAGCTATTATCATGATATAATAATTAATATAAAATAATTTTAAGAAAACAATTACTTTAAAATTTTAATATCCTTGAAATGAGTAACTTTATTAGAAGAAAATTTAAAATTAATTTTAAATTTGAAATATGATATTAATTTAAGTCATTTTACTTAGTAATTAATTTATCTCAAATGAATAAACTTTTGTTCCTCAACGCGAATAAAAAATAATATATAATAGTAAATTTAGATATTAATATTTATATTTTTTTGTCAATTTAATCCTTATTACTTTAGCTAAATTTAAAATTATAAAAAAATAAAAAATAAAATTATAAAAATAAAATTTAACATAGTATTATATGTTACATTAACAAATAATTTAAAATTATAAAAATAAAAAATAAAATCAAAATTAAAATTATAAATATAAAAAGTTCATAGAAATTCAAAATATTAAAATTAAAATGCATTCATATCACCAAGCATTCATATCACCAATATTAAAATTAAATAGCCCTTAAGCCGAGTCTTAGGCTTATTCATGCTAGGTACATACGAATCACCTCTTTTTCAAGCATTAACTAAGTTGAAATTTAATAGCTCCTTATGTGATAGTGATCGAAGACTAAAGAAAACAGTAATGAAAAACAACCATTAATTCTAGTCTGTACCAGGTATTAAAAAGGATAGCGCACTTTCGCAACGAACTGCAACCTGCACTGGGACAATGTTATCTGCCAACTAATGCTGATAACTACGTGTCTCTAAACCCAAACTTAAATGTTTCCCCAAACCAAAACCCTGCAAGAAAACAAATTAACATTCATAAACCCATTACAGTAGATACACACACCAAGTGCTAGCAAATATTTACCTAAACCAGCTTGCAAATAGAAAATAAAAATTCGTGAAGCTTCCTCAAATGCTAGCAAATTTCCTAAACAACAATCTAACACAACTACTCAAGAGGCTAGCAACATTTCATCAAAGGAGAAAATAAATAATAAGTACAAGCGAAGAGAAAGCAACAGTTATAAAAATAAGGGTGAAATTCACTGCTATTACCTTTACACACTTTGGCTTGTTTAATTCGGTCTGACCAAAAAAAAGAAAGAAACATAATATTTGGAGCTCAGTAACTGCCCTGCAAAACCATGCTATATATCAATAACTTGCTGATGTAATCACATAAGATAACTATATGTGGCTATTTTAATCACATAAGAAACTAAATAACTGAACTGAAAACCAGTAACACCAAAGCTGTCACCACATATGCTAGTTTCATAAGATAAACCAAATTCAAACATATGATCTTATTCATACCTGGAAGACAATATGTTTATTCAAATCAATAGTGAATTTGTGTGCAACCAACTTCGAAACTGCATTAAATAAAAAATATGTTTAGTAAAGGATTAATAAATTACTAATTATTTTTTATAGAATAACAAAAAGAGTGAGGATGACACAATATTCCACTTATGTCAGACTACTCTACGGAATTTGTACCATTACTTAACCTAAAAATTCCAATTTTCAAACACATTTCAACACTCAACACATTTTAATCAGGAATTTGCAGGAAAAAAGGAAAAAAGAAAAAGAAACAGTGCTACTCATCTCTTCCACAAATATTCAGTTACATCATAACACAATGTACTTAACATCATAAAGCTACCCTAGTCCCTAATTCTGAATCCAGAACCAGTACAAAATGTACCATCATCTCCCTACTCATCTCTTCCACTACTCTTTTATGTCTCTAATCAGTGTACTTAGTGTTCAAAATATCATAGCTACTTATAGCTAAAGTGAATGTTAACTAATGTTAACTAAAACAATATAATAAAGCTGGCTATGACCAAATAAAGCTCTCAAATACAAATAAGTGCACCAATGAAACAATTAAAGTTACAAATTTATCATCATATAGGCTTAATAAACATAAAACATAAAAAATGCTCCAATCCAATGAAAAAAAACATATGAATGCAATTAAATCTCTCCCTTAAAATAAAGCTAACACAAAATATAATACATATATTACAAGTTACGACGTCAAAGGCACTTAATGGACTTGGAAGACTGTTATTACTCACCAACACAACAATTACAAGATGGAATCTCTCCCTTAACAGCTGCATTGCGTGATTTCAATCAATAATGTTCACTACATTCATAATCTACTTAAATAAATAACCACACACTAAATGTAACAGCCCGATTTAGGGGCTAATCGGAATAGTTATCTTGGGATCACTCATCTGAGATTTGAGAAATTTATTTTCATGTTATATTATGAATTAGAACATGATAGCATATGTACATGAAAAATTTGATGCTTTAGTTTTGGCGATTTCGTGTTTAATCGCGAAAAAGGACTAAATCGCATAAAGTGCGAAAGTTCCATTTTATAAGCTAAAAGTGCCAAAAGGCTATAGATTGTAAATTGGAGGTCTTTAAGAGGAAATTAGACCCCCAAATTTAGTATGGCCGGCCATAGGAGACAAAGATGGACAATGTTGGTCAAAGTTGGTGATAGTTGGTGACTTATTTGACTATTATTAATAAAATAAGGAGAGAAAAAGATATCATCTTTTCTCCTTTCATCTTCCACCGAAAATTAGCAGCAAATAGGGGTTTTGAATGCTCAAAATTTTAGCAAGCTCTCATCCATTCAAGTAAGTGTTCTAGAGAACTTTTCTTGAAAATAATTGTACTTTTGAAACCCCTAAAGCTTAAGCTTTCAAATGAGGGGACTATTGTGCAATATGGTAAAGAGCTTAAGTTTTTGCCATGAGAGCTATTTTAGTTATTACTGCATTTTTTTTTTGGAGGAAATTGAGTCTTAGTTGTCATATGAACAACTTTTGTGAAAGGTGTTAGCATGAAAACACCAATAAGGACCTTGATCAAAAGGTTACAAATTTTGTAGTATGTGAAATATTTATTTTTGATGATAGCTTTAAGAGCATCAAATGTTTATCTAATCTTGTTGAAGGTAGAAATATGATTAGAATTTATTTCCGAGCCTAGGGGCAAAATGGTCATTTTGCCAAAGTCTAGGGGCAAAATGGTAATTTTGCTTAGGCATGATTATCAAAGTGCTTATATTAATGTAGTGATTAAAATGAGCTAATTTGCTATTATAGAGCAAGAGGAGATGAGAATCTGCCTCGACCGGGGAAAAAATAAAGTCGTGGAATGAACCGAAAAACTAACTCATTTTGAAAACGAGGTAAGTTGTATGTGACTTAAATAATATACACATTAGCATGTTGAGAAATGCTTGGAATTATATTAAAGCATAATGCTTTACTAAATTTAGTATTTAATGTGAATGAGATGTTGGAGTCCTAATTGGGCCATGTTGATTATAGAAATGCTAACATTGAAGTATGAAATAAATAAGGTCCCGTATAAGACCGTGTCCGAGACATGGCCTCGGCACCAATTTGAGATCCCGTATAAAACCATATCTGGGATATGGTTTCGGTGACGAACATGGAAATCGTATAAGACCATATCCGGGATATGGCATCGTTACACCTAGAGGTAATCCCTTATAAGACCATATCCAGGATATGGCATTGGCACCTAGAGGTAATTCCATGTCTGGGATATGGCATTGGTATCCAGAGAAGACTCCATGTAAGACCACCTCGGGGACGTGGCGATTGGTTTTATGTTTATAGTAATGGTTGTAAACACGTGCCTTTGACTATCCCTTGTGAGTGGTGGGATATGTAGATGAATTTAGAAGTAGAGGTGCGAATGATATTTAAGTCATGTGAATGAGTTAATACAGGTACTCGTGACTGGGTCACAAAGAAACGATTGCGATGTGTGGCATGGTATGTGGTAAATAAGGGCAATTGTAAGTAAGCATGGCAAGAAGCCTTGATTTGTGTATGGTTAGATAATACCATGGATGGATTATTTTTATGAGTATTATGATTGTTATTTATTTCCATGCAACTTACTAAGCTTTATGCTTACCCCTTTTTCATTCCCCTTCTCCCTTGTAGTATTGCAAAGGTAACTCGAGGATCGTGACTGCAGGAGTTCAGAAATCACACTACCGACAGCACTTTGGTATAACAATCTTAGACTTGTTTTGAGTGTGGCATGTATAGGACTTGAGTATTTTGTCAAGATGTGATTGTTAGTTAAAGTGTTGGCTATGTAAGTCATTTTGTAAATGGCCCTATGAGTTAGAAAAATACTTGGCAAACTCTTTTTTTTTAATGAAGATGAAATTCATGAATTGTATGTTCATTTCAATAATGTGTATGTTGGATGAGTTCTTATACTTGCAAAAAGGGCTAGGAGTTGTATTGTTCTGAGTAGAGTTATGTTTGTGTGTACCCTTAGGTGGTAATGGCTTGGTATATAGCCTACTAATTGCCCACTTAGTTAGACACACGGGCGTGGGTCTAAACCGTGTGGGAGGCATGGCTAGCCCATGGGCGTGTACCCAGGCCGTGTGAAGTTTGCACCTTACTCATGAAATTATAAATTCCCCACGGCCATGATACACGGGTGTGTGTATAGGCCGTGTGGTTAAGTCAGAATGTTAAGGTTTTACACACGGGCTAGGGCCACGGGCGTGCCATGGCCGTGTGATTTTAGTCAGTGTCGACCACGGGTGGAAGGCACGGGGGTGCTATAGCCGTGTGATTTTAGTCAGTGTCGACCACGGGCCCAAGGCACGGGCATGCCTTGAAAGAGCACGGGCGTGACCCAAGATCTACACGGGTGTGTGAGCCCTGCAGTTAGGAAATTTTTTTTTAAGTTTTGTAAAAATTTCTAAAGTTCTCGGTTTAGTCCTGAACCACTTCCAATGCACGTTTTGGGCCTCGTAGGCCCGTATTAGGGACTTTATGATTGAATACAAATGTTTTTAAATTGGATGCAAATTTATGACTAAGATTTGTGTGAATGCTTGTGTTGTAAGTTCGGTAATGCCTCGTACCTTGTTTCGGTGTTGAATACGGGTAATGGGTGTTACATTTATTGGTATCAGAGCTACGATTTAGTCGATTCTAGGACTAACGTAGCGTAAGTACGAGTCTAGCTATACATGCCATATGTAAGAGTGTCTGAGTAATGATAGTGTGACGGCTCCTGACGTATAAATTGTGTTTTATGTAGTAGATGGATTATGATCCAGACCAAACTGCAGCCGATGATGCTGCGAGCAATGCGCCAGCTAATAGTAGACTTGAGACTTTGAGTCAGGGGGAAGAGGCTCGAGAAGCCTTTCTCCATATGATGAGCAACTGGTATACTGAGTATATACGAGCAAATCCTAACGCTCAACCCCCTCCGCCCCCACCAATTCCTCAACCCGCTCCAGTAGCCCCTCAAGTAGTTGAGGTGGTGAGAAGAGAAAGGCCTCCGATGGATAAGATTCGGAAGCAAGGAGCCGAGGAATTTCGGGAAAATAAAGATGATGACCTGGAGAAAGCGGAATTCTGGCTCGAGAATACCATTCAGGTATTCGATGAGTTATCCTGCACGCCTTAGGAGTGCTTAAAGTGTGCGGTGTCTCTCCTGAGAGATTCAGCCTACCGATGGTGGAACACCCCGGTGTCGGTAGTACCAAGGGAGAGAGTTAGTTGGGAATTTTTCCAACAGGAATATCGGAAGAAGTATATCAGCCAGCGGTTCATCGACCACAAGAAAAAAGAGTTCTTAGAATTGAAGCAAGGTCGTATGTCAGTGACCGACTACGAACGGGAGTTCGTAAGGCTTAGCAAGTATGCACGAGAGTGCATGTCTACGGAAGACATCATGTGCAAGAGATTCGAGGACGGACTGAATGAAGATATCCGCCTATGCGTGGGAGTTCTCGATTTAAAGGAGTTTGTAGTATTGGTGGATAGGGCCTGTAAAGCCGAAGAGTTGGCTAAAGAGAAGAGAAAAGCCGAGTACGAGTCTCGAGACTCGAGGAAGAGACAACTGAACAAGTCTCACCAATCCTCATCTAAGAAATCGAGGGATTTCACTACTCGATTAGTCACTTCAGAGGGGTTTTTAACCCAAAATAAAGGCAAGTGACTCTCTGGATCGAAAGGGCACACTACATCAGTTGCTAGTGTGGGCCACGTTCGACCAAATAGACCTGAATGCCCTCAGTGTGGCAGGCACCATTCTGGTGAGTGTAGAGCTAATGAGAAAGCTTGTTTCAGATGTGGGTCCTTAGACCATTTTATCAGAAACTGTCCCGAGGTGGACGGGAAAGGAAAGCCTCAGAATGCGAGATCGGGAAGTACCACAAGGGGAAGACCATTGAGAAACCCAGGGATTAAGATGGGAAGAAAAAATCCACCTAGAGAGCAAGCTACTAAAGTTGAGGGTAGAGCACCGGCGAGGACATATGCCATTCGTGCTCGTGAAGAGGCATCTTCCCCCGACGTGATCACGGGTATCTTTTCCCTCAATAATACTCGTGTTATAGCTTTAATTGACCCGGGATCTACTCACTCATACATAAGCATGAAATTAGTCTCTAGCATGACCATGCCTATAGAGTCTACCGAATTCATTATAAGAGTGTCTAATCCCCTAGGCAAGTGTGTGTTGGTTGATAGAGTTTGCAAAGGGTGCCCTTTGATGATTAAGGGTTATTGTTTCCCGGTCGATCTTATGTTATTACCGTTTGACAAATTTGATGTCATTCTCAGGATTGATTGGTTAGTTACCCATAGTGTAATTGTGAATTGTGGGAAGAAGCATATCGAGTTGAGAGATAAAAATGGTAATTTTATTTGTGTTGAATCAGATAAGCCGGATAGGTCACCAATAGTGGTATCGACCCTGTCAGCTCAGAGGTACCTAAAGAAGGGGTATGAGGCTTATCTTGCCTTTGTGTTGAACACTAAAGAGACTGAGTTGAAAATTGAGTTAGTACCCATAGTATGCGAGTACCTAGATGTTTTCCCAGAAGAGTTGCCAGGGCTACCACCGGATAGAGAGATTGAATTTTGGATTGAATTGGCTCCGGGTACTGCCCCTATTTCTGTCGCTCCCTATAGAATGGCCCCAACTGAACTGAAAGAGTTGAAAGCACAGTTACAAGAATTAACGGATAAAGGTTTCGTGAGGCCAAGTTTTTCTCCGTGGGGTGCTCCCGTCCTATTCGTGAAGAAGAAGGATGGTTCCATGAGATTATGTATAGACTATCAGCAACTCAACAAGGTGACAGTGAAGAATAAATACCCGTTTTCGAGGATCGACGATTTATTTGACCAATTGAAGGGAGCTACAGTATTTTCCAAGATAGATCTGAGGTCAGGGTACTATCAGTTGAGAGTCAAGGACTTGGATGTGCCGAAAACTGCATTTAGAACTAGGTACGGCCACTATGAATTTTTGGTCACGCCTTTTGGTCTAACAAATGCCCCCGCTATCTTCACAGATTTGATGAATCGCATTTTTCGACCGTACTTGGATAGGTTTGTTGTGGTCTTTATCGACGACATACTGATCTACTCTCGAGATGAGAACAATCATGTAGAGCATTTGAGTATGGTTCTACAAGTTTTGAGAGAAAAACAATTGTATGCCAAATTCAGTAAAAGTGAATTTTAGCTCAAGGAAGTGGGATTTTTGGGGCATATTGTCTCTGGAGAAGGGATTAGAGTCGACCCGAGTAAGATTTCGGCAATTGTCGAATGGAAATCGCCGAGGAGCGTAACTGAAGTGAGGAGTTTTCTAGGCCTAGCAGGTTATTATAGGCGTTTTGTCAAGGGGTTTTCTATGATAGCTACCCCAATGACGAGACTTTTACAGAAAGATGTAAAGTTTGACTGGACGGAAAAGTGTCAATAGAGTTTTGAGAAAATGAAGACACTATTGACTTAGGCTCCTATTTTGGTGCAACCAGAACCGGGAAAAGAATTTGTGATTTATAGTGATGCGTCCTTAAACGGGTTGGGTTGTGTAATTATGCAAGAGGGTAAAGTTATTGCATACGCCTCTAGACAGTTGAAGCCGCACGAGAAGAACTACCCGACTCATGATTTAGAATTGGCCGCAATTGTGTTTGCATTGAAAATTTGGAGACATCATTTATATGGTGAAAGGTGTCAGATTTTCACTGACCACAAGAGCCTAAAATATTTGATGACTCAAAAGGAATTGAATTTGTGGCAACGAAGATGGCTAGAGCTGATTAAAGATTATGAGTTGGTAATAGACTACCATTCGGGAAAGGCCAATGTAGTCGCTGATGCTTTGAGCAGAAAATCTTTGTTTGCACTAAAAGCCATGAATACTCAAATGACCTTGTTAGGTGATGGTTCTGTTTTAGCCGAGTTGAGGGCTAAACCATTATTTCTCCAGGAGATTTGTGAAGCTCAAAAGAATGATAACAGTTTGCAAGCCAAGAGAGCTTTATGTGAGTCGAGCGTTGAGACAGACTTTCGAGTAAATCTTGATAGATGTCTAACATTTCGAGATCGAGTCTGTGTACCCAGGAATGAAGAACTTATCCGCAAAATTTTGCATGAAGCACATAACTGATGTTTGAATGTATACCCAGGCAGTACAAAGATGTACCATGATTTGAGGAATTGGTACTGGTTGCTTGGTATGAAGAAAGATATTTCAGAGTTTGTATCGAAATGCCTAATTTGCCAACAAGTGAAGGCTGAACATCAAGTACCTTCGGGTTTACTTCAGCCCATTATGGTTCCTGAATGGAAATGGGACCGTATTACTATGGACTTCGTGACAGGTTTACCGTTGACTCCAAAGAAGAAAGATGCAGTATGGGTAGTGGTCGATAGACTCACTAAGTCAGCCCACTTTATACCAGTGCGAGTTGACTATTCGCTCGACAAATTGGCAGATTTGTATATGTCTGAGATAGTAAGACTTCATGGTGTACCATTGTTGATCATTTCAGATAGAGATCCGAGATTCACGTCACGATTTTGGAAAAAGCTACAAAAAGCATTAGGCACGAAATTGAGTTTCAGCACAGCTTTTCATCCACAAACTGATGGACAGTCAAAGAGGGTAATTCAGATACTAGAAGACATGCTTCGGTTTTGTGTTTTGGAATTCCATGGTAATTGGGAGAAATACTTACCATTGGTGGAATTTGCCTACAACAACTACTTTCAATCAAGTTTGAAGATGGCACCTTATGAGGCATTGTATGGGCGTAGATGTCGAACGCCCTTGTATTGGTCAGAACTCAGAGAGAAACAGATACACGGGGTTGACTTGGTTAAGGAAACTGAAGATAAAGTAAAAGTGATACGTGACTGTTTGAAAGTTGCCTCAAATAGACAGAAGTCCTATTCGGATTTAAAAAGGAAAGAAATAGAATTCAAAGTCGGTGATAAAGTGTTCTTGAAAGTATCACCTTGGAGGAAAGTCCTCAGATTTGGCCGGAAAGGCAAATTGAGTCCGCGCTTTATCAGACCTTATGAAGTTACCGAAAAGATAGGACTGGTAGCTTGTCGGTTAGCCTTGCCACCTGAGCTGG
The DNA here is from genome assembly GCA_025698515.1 of Gossypium sturtianum. Classification (NCBI taxonomy): domain Eukaryota; kingdom Viridiplantae; phylum Streptophyta; class Magnoliopsida; order Malvales; family Malvaceae; genus Gossypium; species Gossypium sturtianum. Next base: position 111,353,133 of record CM046955.1, read on the forward strand.
AAAGGATCCATGACATTTTTCATGTGTCTATGTTACGTCGATACCGTTTAGACCCTTCGCATGTTATAGAGCCGTCAGAGGTAGAGATACAACCAGATTTAACGTATGGAGAGGAACCAGTTAGAATTTTGGCTCGTGAAGTCAAACAGTTAAGGAACAAAAGCATAGCCATAGTAAAATTCCTATGGCAAAGGTACGGTATAGAAGAGGCTACATGGGAGTCCGAGGAAACGATGAGAAACCAATACCCCAATCTCTTTATCGGTAAGATTTTCGAGGACGAAAATCCTTGAGGGGGGAGAATTGTAACAGCCCGATTTAGGGGCTAGTCGAAATAGTGGTCTCGGGATCACTCATCCGAGATTCGAGAAATTTATTTTCATGTTATATTGTGAGTTAGAACATGATAGCATATGTACATGAAACTTTTGATGTTTTAATTTTAGCGATTTCGTGTTTAATCGCAAAAAAGGACTAAATCGCATAAAGTGCGAAAGTTCCATTCTATAAGCTAAAAGTGCCTAAAGGCCATAGATTGTAAATTGGAGGTCTTTAAGAGGCAATTAGACCCCCAAATTTAGCATGGCCGGCCATAGGAGACAAAGATGGACAATGTTGGTCAAAGTTGGTGATAGTTGGTGACTTATTTGACTATTATTAATAAAATAAGGAGAGAAAAAGATATCATCTTTTCTCCTTTCATCTTCCACCAAAAATTAGCAGCAAATAGGGGTTTTGAATGCTCAAAATTTTAGCAAGCTCTCATCCATTCAAGTAAGTGTTCTAGAGAACTTTTCTTGAAAATAATTGTACTTTTGAAACCCCTAAAGCTTAAGCTTTCAAATGAGGGGACTATTGTGCAGTATGGTAAAGAGTTTAAGGTTTTGCCATGAGAGCTATTTTAGTTATTGCTGCATTTTTTTTTTTTTTGAGGAAATTGAGTCTTAGTTGTCATATGAACAACTTTTGTGAAAGGTGTTAGCATGAAAACACCAATAAGGACTTTGATGAAAAGGTTACAAATTTTGTAGTAAGTATGTGAAATATTGATTTTTGATGATAGCTTTAAGAGCATCAAATGTTTATCTAAGCTTGTTGAAGGTAGAAATGTGATTAGAATTTATTTCCGAGTCTAGGGGCAAAATTGTCATTTTGCCAAAGTCTAGGGGCAAATTGGTAATTTTGCTTAAGCATGATTATTGAAGTGCTTATATTAATGTAGTGATTAAAATGATCTAATTTACTATTATAGAGCAAGAGGAGACGAGAATCCACCTCGATCTGGGAAAGAATAAAGTCGTGGACTGAACCGAAAAACTAACTCATTTTGAAAACGAGGTAAGTTGTATGTGACTTAAATAATATGCACATTAGCATGTTGAGAAATTCTTGGCATTATATTAAAGCATAATGCTTTACTAAATTGAGTAGTTAATGTGAATGAGATGTTGGAGTCCTAATTGGGCCATGTTGATTATAGAAATGCTAACATTGAAATATGAAATAAATAAGGTCCCGTATAAGACCGTGTCCGGGACATGGCCTCAGCACCAAGTTGAGATCCCGTATAAGACCATATCCGGGATATGGCTTCGGTGACAAACATGGAAATCATATAAGACCATATCCGGGATATGGCATCGTTACACCTAGAGGTAATCCCTTATAAGACCATATCCGGGATATGGCATTGGCACCTAGAGGTAATTCCATGTAAGACCATGTCTGGGATATGGAATTGGTATCCAGAGAAGACTCCATGTAAGACCACCTCGGGGACGTGGCGATTGGTTTTATGTTTATAGTAATGGTTGTAAACACGTGCCTTTGACTATCCCTTGTGAGTGGTGGGATATGTAGATGAATTTAGAAGTAGAGGTGCGGATGATATTTAAGTCATGTGAATGAGTGAATACAGGTACTCGTGACTGGGTCACGAAGAAACGATTGCGATGTGTGGCATGGTATGTGGTAAATAAGGGCAATTGTAAGTAAGCATGGCAAGAAGCCTTGATTTGTGTATGGTTAGATAATACCGGTGGATGGATTATTTTTATGAGTATTTGATTGTTATTTATTTCCATGCAACCTTACTAAGCTTTATGCTTCCCCTTTTTCATTCCCCTTCTCCCTTGTAGTATTGCAAAGGTAACTCGAGGATCGTGGATGCGAGGAGTTGAAATCACACTATCGAATGACACTTTGGTATAACAATCTTAGACTTGTTTTGAGTATGGCATGTATAGGACTTGAGTATTTTGTCAAGATGTGATTTTTAGTTAAAGTGTTGGCTATGTAAGTCATTTTGTAAATGGCCCTATGAGTTAGACAAATACTTGGCAAACTTTTTTTCTTTTTAATGAAGATGAAATTCATGAATTGTATGTTCATTTCAATAATGTGTATGTTGGATGACTTCTTATATTTGCAAAAAGGGCTAGGAGTTGTATTGTTCTGAGTAGAGTTATGTTTGTGTGCACCCTTAGGTGGCAATAGCTTGGTATATAGCCTACTAATTGCCCACTTAGTTAAACACACGGGCGTGGGTCTAATCCGTGTGGGAGGCACGGCTAGCCCATGGGCGTGTACCCAGGCCGTGTGAAGTCTGCACCTTACTCATGAAATTATAAATTCCCCACGGCCATGATACACGGGCGTGTATATAGGCCATGTGGTTAAGTCAGAATGTTAAGGTTTTACACACGGGCTAGGGCCACGGGCGTGCCGTGGCCGTGTGATTTTAGTCAGTGTCGACCACGGGTGGAAGGCACGGGCATGCTATAGCCGTGTTATTTTAGTCAGTGTCGACCACGGGCATAAGGCACGGGCATGCCTTGAGAGAGCACGAGCATGACCCATGATCTACATGGGCGTGTGAGCCCTGCAGTTAGCAAATTTTTTTTAAGTTTTATAAAAATTTCTAAAGTTCTTGGTTTAGTCCCGAACCACTTCCAATGCATGTTTTGGGCCTCATAGGCCCGTATTAGGGACTTTATGATTGAATACAAATGTTTTTAAATTGGACGCAAATTTATGACTCGGATTTGTGTGAATGCTTGTGTTGTAAGTTCGGTAATGCCTCGTACCCTATTCCGGCGTTGAATACGGGTAAGGGGTGTTACAGTAAAAACACATGTTGATTCATTATATTAATCAAAAGCATAACGGAATCAAACATTATGAACTTATCACAACTTTTATCAATGGGAACTAAAAACACTAAATGCATGTGATGTGAGGAATTAAATAATTTGAAAATCACCAAACAATTCAATGTCCCACTCTTATCAATCAACAGGTTGAAATGAAGCAGATGAATCTACCATTGCTGTCTGCATTTAGATTTAAATAAAACAACTCATTAAGAATTGCACTCAATCATAATTATGTCAGATGTTGATAACTATCTCTACATGCCAACATAAAAGACAAAACATGTAAAGCCAAAAACAGACATAATAGTTGAATACCAATGTATATATATCATTTCTTTTTACTAACTTTTTCATTTCTCTATATACTCATTTCCAAACAAGTATCAAACACTAGTGTTTCTCTTTGATGCATTTAAATGTTGAAAAAGGAAGGTACTAACCTCCTACAACATTTTACATGTGCATTTAAAGGTAGGAAGCACTAAATCTTATAAATTCTCAAAGCACCGACTTGTAAAAGCGTTGATTTTTTTAAGGCATCTTGTTTACATATGCAGTAATGAGAGGAAGGAAGCCAATGTAAAAGTTCTAGACAAAAAGAAGATTAATTTTGAAAGTTGAAACCTTTCACAATGCTTTCAGACATTTATGGATAAATAGATGTGTATAATAAATAGAATTTCGGTAATGACAATGTATCACAAAGAAAAGAGAAATAAAAATAAAGACAACAAAGATTTTTAGGTGGAAACCCTTTCAGGAAAAAACCACGGGTAGAGGAGAAGAAAATTCATTATGTCAAATTTGAATAATTACAAGAGGAGTAGACTATGTCTATTTATAGGCTTGTAAAACCATATTCTAATAGAAGTGTAGTAAGATTGAAACACCTTATTCTAATCAATATCAAATAGATGGAGTTTAACAAGGTTTATAAAACCTTATTCTAAAATAAAATAAAAAAAGTGTAGTTCTATATGGATTTTACTTTTATTTTATTTTACCATTGTATTTTATTTAAATAAGGATTCGGGTCACTAAATTCTAACAATCTCCATCTTGGCACAAATTCTCAATGAACAAGTTCTTCATCGCGAACTCTCAACGAACAAGTTCTCCACCTCTTCCATAAAACCCCTTAAGGTTTTAACTTCAACAATGAACACCAACCAAGTCTAAGCAATGCTCAAACTTGGTTATATGAAGTGACTTAGTCATCATATCTGCAGGATTTTCATGAGTACTAATTTTGCTCACAACAATATCACCACGAGCAATAATATCACAGACAAAATAATACCGAACATCAATGTGTTTTGTTCTCTCATGAAACATTTGATCTTCTGTAAGGAAGATGGCACTCTAACTGTCACAATATACTGTACTGATTTGAAGGTCTTGATTGAGTTCACTAAAGAGTCCCTTCAACAAAATATCTTCTTTACAAGCCTCAGTAATCGCAATGTACTCAGCTTCAGTGGTAGACAAAGCGACTGTAGTTTGCAAAGTGGCTTTCCAACTGAGTGCACAACCTCCGATTGTAAAGACATAACCTGTGAGAGATCTTCTTCTATCAAGGTCTCCAGCAAAATCAGCATCAACATACCCAATGACTCCATCTCTAGTTCTTCCAAACTGTAAGCAAACATTAGTAGTACCTCGTAAGTATCTTAAAATCCATTGAACTGCTTTCCAATGTTCTTTACCGGGATTTGCCATGTATCTCGCTAATCTTGCTTCGATCGCATATGATAAATCTGGACGTGAACAAACCATAACATACATGAAAGATCCCACTGCACTAGAGTATGAAACATGTGACATGTACTCAATCTCATCATATGATTGTGGAGACAAAGCCGATGAAAGTCTGAAATGGGCTGCTAAAGGAGTACTAACAGGCTTAGCACTCTACATATTGAACCTGCAAAGAACTTTCTCAATGTACCCCTTCTAACTTAGGTACAATTTACTTGCTTTTCTATTTATGGAAATCTCCATACCAAGTATCTTCTTTGCTGGTCCCAAATCTTTCATCCCAAATTCTTCACTTAGTTGGGCTTTGACCTTTCTTATCTCTCCTTTATCTTTTGCTGCTATCAACATGTCATCAACATAAAGGAGTAGATACACAAAAGAACCATCACTGTTTTTCTTAAAGTAAACACAAATGTCAAAGCTACTTCTTTTGAAATCATACGAAGTCATAAAGGAATCAAACCTCTTGTACCACTGTCTTGGTGACTGTTTCAAAGCGTAAAGGGACTTTTTCAGCAAGCAAACATAGTCCTCTTTCTCTGAGACTGTAAAACCCTCTGGTTGTTGCATGTAAATATCCTCCTCAAGTTCTCCATGCAAAAATGCAGTTTTTACATCTAACTGCACAAGCTCCAAATCATGCATGGCCACAATACCAAGCAAATTGTAACACCCCTCACCCGTATTCAATGCCGAAATAGGGTTTCGGAGCATTACCAGACTTACAAAATAATTAAACAACTATTTAACATACAATTGTTTAAATCAATCATTCATCATTCAATCTCAATCAATTTGTCCCTATTAAGAGCCTACGAGGCCTTAAACATGCTTTAGAAGTGGTTCAGGACTAAACAGATATCATACAAAAATTCTGGAAACTTAGAAATTTTTCATGTAAACAAGTCACACACCCGTGTGAACAGGCCGTGTGCCTCACATGGTTAATAGACATGCCCGTGTCTCAAGCCATGTGAAAATAGGGCATACATACTGACTTGGGTCACACGACCGACCATACGCCTGTGTACCCATTGAAGTGGCCACACACACCCGTGTGCCAGGCCGTGTGCTAGGCCGTGTCAAAATTGTAGGGTATACTGACTTATGCAACACGGCCAAGTCCCACGCCCGTGTGCTAGGCCGTGTGCCAATTATGGGGGTATACTGACTTGTACCTAAACCGTAGCTCTGATACCAATAAAATGTAACACCCCTAACCTGTAACCGTCGCCGGAATAGGGTTAAGAGGCATTACGAATCATTTCTGAACATTTCATATCCATTTCCCAACACAAAGTCAATTATCATTCAATCATATTAAAATATAATCATATAGTCCCTTAAAAAGGTCTACGAGACCATAAACACATGTTAGAAAGAGGTCGGGACTAAACCAATTACATACGAAAATTTCTGAGATTCAAACATTTTTCTAAGTTACAAAGGTCACATGCCCGTATGGGTAGGCCGTGTGCCTCACACGGCCTCGGACACGCCCATGTGTCCAAGCCGTGGCAAAACAGGGCATACCTACTGACTTGTTCACACGGCTTGAGACACGCCCGTGTGCCTCACCCGTGGTGGAGCCTGACTTGCACCACACGGTGAGTCACACGCCCGTGTGTCCAGCCTGTGGTCGAGCCTGACTTGAATCAAATTACAAATTCGAAAGACACGGTCGAGCCACACGCCCGTATGCTCAACCGTGTGCGCAATTATAGGCCATTTTCAAGGCCAAACTTTCCTCCCACACATTGAATCACCTACAAGCCTCAAATCAATACCAATTCATGTCTCAAAATTTGCAACCAAACATGCCAATATAAGCATCAATCCATCATTAAACATACCATCTATAGCCATGCTCAAACTCATCTCAAATAAGTCCAACTAAAATACAAATTTCACATCTTAAATCATGTTAGCACAACATCACTTAATTAAGCCACAAATTCACACATAAAGCATTATTTCCTTCAACTAGTTCAAGCATGAAAAAAAATACCATTTCCAACCTCACTAATTCATACCACTTTCATCATTTTAATTGCCTCTCATATGAACCATCAACATTCAACTTTCTAGCCACATCACATGGCAAGATCCAACATTACAAAACATATCATGACTTCTAGCCTATACATGCCATATACCAAATATGTACATCTTTCAAAAGTATCGAAATAGATAGCCGATAGTGTGATAGAGATGCTGACGATTCCCGGATCCGAGCTAGCTTTACTGACACTGTAAAACAGAGAAACAAATCACACAGTAAGCTTTCAAAAGCTTAGTAAGTTCGTAATATAATACAACTAACTCATTAAATCAAATCAATCTACAAATTGAACCATCACATAGATAATTTACCAATGATACACAAGCTCAACTATATCCAATACTCACATAACCTTCCATTCATCTACTTTCAAATTCACCCACCACATAGGTATCATACATACCTTAGCCAACAGATAGTTACTCACCAATCATGCTACCCAACCTCTCGACTTTACATTTCAATCGACCTTTGCTATTCTTTTGATTGATTCGCACACTTAGTGCAATTTTCGTAGTCAAACATAATTGTCATCGCACACTTAGTGCCAATACGTTAAACCGAACTTATATCGGTATCGCACACACAGTGCTAATCGTCTCTGTCTCGCTTCTAAATTCGCACACTAAGTGCCTCAATACTCAAGTTCATATATAACACATTTCTGTTTCAATAATATAATTTCATTCATTTCTCATCACGTAGATACAAGTTTAATGGTAAGTATTATATCCGAACTTACCTCGGACGTCGAAATACCGAAACGGTCGATTAATCGAGCACTTTGTCTTTGCCTCTATCTCGATCCAAACCTCTCCTTTCTTGGTCTATACACATTTAAATTTAACTCATTCAATCACCAATTCATTCAATTTAGTCCACACACAAATATTTATGGCATTTTGCAAAATAGCCCTCACATTTTCACATTTAGACACTTTAGTCCCTAATTCATCAAATCACAAAATACACCAAATTTCTATTCACATAAGTTTAGCCAAATTCTCCCCATGCTAATACAAGCCCACATATTTAATTTATTTCACAATTTAGTCCCTCAAAATATTCTTTTCACAATTAAACCCATGTTACTCAATTTCACTAAAAATTCAAAGACAAAACATGTTCATCCTTCACATATCTTCCATATTTCATCATCAACTATCACAAAGCTCAAACATTCATAAATGGCATATCTCAAAATCACCATTAAACTCTAAAATTAAAGCATGGGCTAGCTAGAGCACAAAGCAACGATCGTAAAAACGTAAAAATTATCAAAAACTGAGTCAAAAACTTACCTTAATCAAGCTAAGCCCTAGCCGAATTTATCAAAGCTTCAAACACCCTTCTTTGGTTCTTATTTCGGTGGAAGATGGGGAATAATAGCCACTTTCATGTTTTAATTTGATGTAATATAACCCATTTTAACATTATTATTGTTTTACCTATTTAACCTTTACTAAAATATTTCATGAAACATATATAAGGTTAATTTAGTCCATTGCCGTCCACTACCTTCATTAATGGCCAAATTGCATCATAAAGCCTCCATATTAAAAAGACAACAACAATTAGACACTTATAAATCAGCACACAGCTTTTACATTTTATGCAATTTAGTCCTTTTTCATAATTCGACACACAATTGATAAAATTTTCACACAGAACTTTCACACATGCTCAATCACATATTATAAACACCAAAAATAATTTTAAAATATTTTTTTTGATCTCGAATTTGTGGTCCCAAAACCACTATTCTGACTAGGGTCTATATCGGGCGGTTACATACCACGAAAATAAAGTTTGAGATGATGATTGTTTACCTTGAATGTGCCATAATCAGGGTGTGTTACCTGAATGGTTCTGTATGGAAATACATTTTTTACCACACATGGGTCAGACCCTCTTCACTTAAACTCTGAAGGAAAAATTCGTGGATCTGATTTGTCTAACAGCATTTTTCCCCAACTTTGAATTGGTTCATTCCATTTACATGCACATCATGGCTTTGTTTTGTTACTTCCTTTTGCTTTCTTGGTTTCTCATCAACCTTCGTTCACCATTGATCTAGCTCATCGAGTTGCACCATTCGCTCTTTCCTTGTCCCTCGAGTTTTATCACTTTGAATAAAATACGACTCCAACACATATTCATGAGGGATTTCTTGCAAAGAATGTTGAGCCACATGATTATTAAAATTAATGGAACAGTTAGTATCATCTCGCTCACTAGGGACTCTTAGAAAATCACGTGCTTGAAGAGTAATCTTTTCATCACCTACACGAAGCACAAGTTCACCAGTACCCACATCAATAATAGTTCTACCAGTGGCTAAAAAAGGTAGACCTATACTCATAAGTACCTCAATATCCTCATCCATGTCCAATACAACAAAGTCAATAGGGAATATAAATTTGTCGACTTTTACAAGTACATCATCAATAATACCCCTAGGATATCTAATTGATCTATCCACTAATTGAATACTCATCCTAGTGGGTTTAGGTTCCCCAATACGAAGTTGTTTGAACATTTTATAAAGCATGACATTTATACTAGCCCCCAAATAAGCCAAAACTTTTTTAACGTCTAAACTACCAATGAGACAAGGAATAGTAAAACTCATTTGATCTTTAAGTTTGTTGGGTAGTTTATTTTGGAGATTGGCTGAGTAAACTGCATTGAGCTCCATAGTTGACAAGTCATCTAATTTATTTTTATTTGTTAATAGTTCCTTTAAAAATTTTACATAGTTTGGCATCTGCGAAAGGGCTTCAACAAAGGTAAGTTAATATGTAGTTTTTTTTAAGTTAAAGAAATGTACCATATTGTTCATTTGTGCGGTCTCTCTTCAATGCTGCCGGATAAGGAATTCGTGGTTTGTATTCTCTAATTACCAGCTTATGATCTTTCTTACCTTCCTCAACCTCATTACTTTTCACAACAACTTCTAACTTCAACTTCTTTTCAAGATCGACTAACCCTTCCATGTTTCAAATAGTGATTTCATTGATTTGATCCTTTAGGTTAGTTTCAGTATAGCTAGGTAAGCTCCCTTGTGGTTTTTCCAAAATAAGTTTGGCAAGCTGTCCAATTTGATTTTTGAGCCCTTAAATCGATGCTTGCTAATTTTTTAGAGTTGTCTAAGTATTTTGAAATCGAGTTTCTGACACTGAAATAAATTTAGCCAACATATCCTCAAGGTTCGGCTTTTTCTCTTACTGATAAGGTTGCTGAAAACCCAGAGGGGGTTATGACCTTTGATTTCCTTGACCGCCCCAAGAGAAATTTGAATGATTCCTCCATCCTGAAATATAAGTGTAATGCCCCAAAATCTAAGTAATTATTTTTCTATGTTTGTAGCACAAATATCTGCCTATCTTAGGGGTTAAGTGATGTGGGTGTGTTTGGGAGTGTTTGAGAAGTCTTGGGTTCAAGCCTGGGCATGTGCAAAAAGTTTTGTTTTTAAGGAATAAACCTTTGCCTATAGTTAGTAGGCTTTTAAATCATTGTGGGTAAAGCAAGACATAAAAAGTTTGCTGGTCTGGGGGGTAAGTGGCGTGTTACCTATGCCAGTGGACTGAGGTTCGAATCTTGGTGGGGGTAGTGGAGTATTTATTTTGCTACTGTGCCGTGGGGGGTGTTTTGGTTTGACTGAAACACTGAAGTGGTTGAGTAGAATTCAAATTAGGTTGTTGAGGGAAGGTGTGATCGGGTGGAGAGATTTGAGGAGGGATTTTTGGAGAAAATTAAGGGAAGTGAGGGGAGAAGGAGTGTTGTGCCGAAATAGGACTCTGGGGCACTCAAGAATTCGGCCAGAGGGGTATGACCCTCATTTCCAGTTTTGCCTTTGTATGTGTTTTTCCCTCGTTTTGCTTGAAGGCCGAATGTGATAGAGGTTTCTCTTTTATCAAAATTTTGGCACACTCTCCCCAAAATTTTCCCTAGTTGTCGGCGACAAATCCTTTCTCCTCTTGGCCGAAATTAATCTTAGTGCTTCATTTCACTTTTTCTCTCTTTTGCAAATTCAGTTTTTTTTTCGCTTTCTCTGCTCTCAAGTCTACCATCCCTCTCTTTCTTTCTTCTTTTTATTGAATTTTTGTGAGGTGTGTATTTCAGCTAGATCATTGTTCTTTTCAGTTTTGCCCTTGTTCGCAACAAACGTTTCTTCCTCCTTCATTGTCGACTACCTATTTGGTTTCTTCTGCTCTTACTGTGTAGTGAGTAAACGTTTTCCACATTATTTTTCCCTTGGCCGAATCTCTCCCTTCTTTCATCCTTCCCTTTCACTTCCTGGTTGTCGAATCTTTTCTTTCTCTTAGGGCCAACCGTGTTCCCTTCTCTGTTTTCTGGTAAGCATTCTATACTTGCTGTTAAGTCTTGCACTTCGTAGTTGGTTCTCTTTCTCGCGTTGTTGGTAAGTGTAATAGTATAGTGTTATCTTGTTGCTTGTTGAATAAGTGCTTACCCATTTTCGGTTGGTGCCTAGGAACTTTTCGAAGGGTGGAAGGTTTGTAATTAACGTTTGGGTAGGCGAAACCTCCCTCCTTACTCGATCGAAGGTAATGTGTTGTGAGTTTAACGATTGGGTAACTTGTGTGTATTCGATTGAGTAAATGTTTAAATGAATAATTGGGGATTTTTGGTCAAGTGTAGGTTTCAAAGGTGTGGGCGGTTTTCACAACAAATAGAAACCAGGTGTGTAAACATTGCCCAAATCGTACATCGACAAAAGCTGAAAATATGGCAATTGACGCTACACGAGCGTGCGCTCGCTCGTGTGGTAATCTGAACGCATAAAATGTGGGCGTTTAACTATTAAGGCCACCATGAGCGATTTCATGGCCTTAGGCTATTTTGGGCCATGTTGAGCCGAAATGAGCCATGTAGGCCCAATGGGCTTGTGGGCCCCACACGGGTAAACCACACGAACGTGTGGAGAATATTGGGCCAAGCTATGTAATTTACATGGCCGAGACCAATTCTGGGCTATGTGGGTCACACGAGCGTGTGGGCCCGCATTATGGGACTTGGGCCCATTTTCACTGTTTGACTGTTAAGGTTGCACGGGTCGCCCGAGACGACTGTGGACTTACTGATGGGTCGATAAGTATACCTAGACCCCAAACTGATATAAAATGACTGTTATGCCCTATGATATAAAATGACTGTTATTCCCTTATGATATTAAATGACTGTATATGAGCATGCCATGATATATATGTTGCATACATGTGTGATATGTTGCATGGGGATGGGATTATTATTATGATTGGAGGAAGTGTCTTTGCATCTTGGCAGCTCTCTGCTGCAAAATCATTTAGTGCCGCAAGGTGCTAATTTTTGGAGTGTAGGGATGGGTGGGTTAATTTTATCCCCACATGGAGTGTAAATTTGGATGGAGTGGAGTGTAGATTTGGTTGGGTAGGATTTACGATTTCATGCCCGAAGCTCATTCTTGTCATTGAAATGAGCTAAGGCCCACACCGACATCTTGTATTGGTGAGGCCCCAACTAAGCCGAACTGTTATTGTTTTGGGCTTAGGCCCAGACTGTATTTTCCTACGGCATGATTGGCTATTTGCTTATATGGGGTTACACACTGAGTTTTCGTAAACTCACCCCTCTGTTTATCTGTACAAGTAATCCCCAGTCTTAGGCGGATCGGTGCTGTGAGGGATTCAGAGGTGGCCACACAGCCGCACCTGCTTCTATATTTGACTTTTTATTTACATGAAATTTAATTTGGGTGTTTGTTTTTATAATAAGGCCTCTTTAAATTTTTAACTTTTAATTTGGGATTTTACTTAGTTTAATTCATATCTGAGAGTAGTAGGACACGGATTCTGAAAAGGTAAATGCTTTCCAAAACAACACGTTTTTGTAACATACTATAAAAGCTTCCGCATCAAACATTATTTTAAAGTATAATAACAAACTAATATGATCAACATTTTGCTAAAAACGACTTGAGTTTTAAATGAACAAAATACCCTAAAATTTTTGTTAAGATAGAATGAGTTTTCCAATGAAACTATGTTTTCGAAAAACACTTCATTGTGATATCGCCAGATTCGGCCATAACGTCTAGGCCGGGTTTGGGGTGTTACAATAAGTATTGCTATAAGGCTTATTTTGAGGTCTAGAATTATTACCAAAAAATTTACTTGCTCATGATCCTTGTTAGACTTGAAGGGTGAATATTCTGGATTAATAATCTCCGCCCCATTCACATCATATTGTATCACTAGATTTACCCACATAAAAAATTTAAACTGTCAAAATTTTATTCAGTGCTTCCACTTGGCTTGCCAACATAGCAACTGCATCTATATTAAAAACACTGGCATCTTTCATCAGTTATGTTCTCATGACTTGCCACTGATTGTTATTCAGTGATATTTCTTCAATAAACTCGTGAGCGTCCTCCGGTGTTTTATTATTTAATGTTCCAGTAGTTGTTGTATCAATCAATTACCTAGTTGAGGGATTCAAACCATTGTAAAAGCTTTGAACTTGTAACCTCAAAGGTAACCCATTATTAGGGCACCTTCTCAAAATATCTGTAACACTCTTAAATCGGGGTCTCTGCATTTTGTGTGTTATTGCATGTGATATTATGTTGGTTGTGCTAGTTTAGAATGTTTTGGGGTCCAGGCATGACTTCGAGTTAGGCCTGAGTCATGGCTAATTTTTTTTTTTTTTTTTTTGGTACTTAGAGAGAGGAAGCTAAGAGAGTTAGGGGTTAAAAGAAATTGTCGGAGGGTTTAGACGCAAATAGCTTGGTGGTAAAGTGACAAAGGAGGCGCCACTAAGGTGCCAGGAAGGTGCCGCCACATGCAGGGAAGGAGAGCTTGGGTTCGAGCTGCAGAAATCCCTTTCTGCTTATTCTTATTCACGCCAGAAGCAAGGAAGAGGTGTGCTTAGGTGGGACTCTCTTGAATGGATGAGGATTGGATCATCAGATTTGAAATGGATGGAGAGGAGAAAATTGTGGAGCTTGACTCATTCAAACCAATTTGAATGAGTGGGACAGGAGAGTCTTGAGGTGTTGGCGAATTATGGGTGTGGGAGGAGGAGGTGCAATCGGTTTGGGAAGCTAGGTGTGCCGAATCTCCATAGCCAAGTAAGGGTGCATTTTCGGCTAGCAGAGAAGGCTTCTTTATTTTCAATTGGTGTCAAAACCGAAACCTCATTTGGCATTTTTCTCTTTCGCCAACTGTGGTACTTGGCCGAACCAAACCTTGCCATCCCTTTGAAGAGCCGAAACCTCCTTACTTTGCCGAAACCATCCATCTTTGTTTACTTATTCCTCTCCCTATTTTGCTCAAAGCCAAAACTTGACCCTCACATCTTCTTCTCCATTTCTTTCTACTTCATCTTTCTCTTTTCTCAAACCCATTGCCGAATCTATCCCTTCCTATTTCACTTCTTTTCTCCATCTTTTCCCGAAATCAATCCATCACTTAAGCCGAATCTTTGTTCCATTCTCTTCTTCTATCTCTTTCATCTTGAAAAGCCGAAACCTTGTTGAGTTCTCTTCTATTCTTTCAAATAGTTTGGCCGAATATCCTTAGTTTATTTTCTTCTCTTCTCACGAGTGCTAATCCCTTTGAAAAGCCGAAAACTATTCTATCTTTTGGGATATAGCCGAATCTTCTGGTAAGTGTAGTTCTTCTTCTCTTCTTGATAGATTTGGGTAATATCGAAATCCCACCTCTCTGCTAGTTCTCCATTTGATTTTAGATCCAAGTCTGAAACTCTATTCTTGTTCTATATTGGTAGGCGAAACCCCTAACATCACTAGGGTGTGCCGAACTTTGGTGATTGGAGGCCGAATCTATCAGTAAGGTAAGTGGGTAAGTGTTTTACGATTTCAACATCTTCTGTTGTGGTTAATATCGAAGGCTTTAATCCAATGATAGTGGTACTTGGTCGATTGTAGGGAGAAGTGTAGCCGAATACAGTGGATCTTCGGGATTTGGTTAGAAACCAAATCGGCGTTAAGGTAAGTGCTACCTTCGGGCGACATATCTTCGGGATTTTGTGATTAAGCCGAATGGCTTTAGTCTTAAAAGTATGGTGTTGGCTGATTGTAGGAAAGGTGAAGGCAAACGTTTGGGATCTTGGGTTCTATCAATTGGAAATAGATCGTGGTTTTGGATTTCGCTTAGATCTACAAGTAGTCAGGTGTGTAACGCTTACACACTTCATTAGTATTATATGTTCATTGTGTTTACTGTTAAAAGTCGAATGGCCATTGAAATCAGTGATTTTGCCTTGTGGGCATGAGCGTGGACTCCGGGTAAGTCCTTTGTTATGCGGATCTCGATATATGTGTTATCATGTCACTGTATAATGGTATACTATGGGTTATTTGCATCATAACATGATATTATGCCACGATTGATATGGACATGATGATGGGATTGATGAGAGGAGGGGGAAGGATGATTTGGACTGTCACCAGTGGTTTTGACCACACGGCGAGTTGGCCCCGCTTTTGATACTATATTTGTGAGTAAGTCCCAGTAGTTTTGACCACCAGTGGTTTTGACCACATATGGATATTGTGACTCGTCCCAGTGGTTTGGTACCACAGTGGGTTGGCCCTACATGTTGATTACGGGATTGTCATCAGTGGTTTTGACCACACGATGGGTTGGCCCCATCACTTGATTTGTGACTACGGTCACCAGTGGTTTTGACCACACTTATATATTTGTGACCTTGGTCACCAGTGGTTTTGACCACCAGTGGTTTTGACCACACGGGGTAGATAAAGGAGATCGGATGGTTAGGTTTTGGGGTTGCATGATTTGTATGTTTTACTGATGATTTGCGTAAGTGCTTGCACTATCGGGTTGGGGATTTATACACTGAGTCTCGGTGACTCACCCCTTCCCTTATATTTTGCAGATGAGGCATAGATTGCGGATATGGAGCCGGGGAGGACTCGAGGTGGCCATGCATCTAAATTTTGGGTTTATTTTTAAATTACTATTCCGGGTTATATTTCCTTTAAATTTGGTTTTGGTTTTGTAATAAGGCCGCTAAGTATTATTTTAGGTTTTTAATTGCTTAATTTTATTTTAATTATCTTATGCATGTGATTGATAACTTGATTTGCTAAAGTAACTGGGATTAAATCGATGATTTCAAATCTATACTCTTTAACGAGATTTTCAAATGCTACCATCGGGTAACATCATTCACAAAATGATTACAAAGGTAACTTAGATGATTTTCAGATTTAATTTTTCAACCAACTTCAAATGCAAATGGTTTTAAACTTGACTATGCTCAACTCACTCAGATTTTAAAAAGTATCTAAAGGTTTTCCAAAACTAGAAACAGCAAACGGATTTTCCAGCAAAAGAGATTCTCCGGGTTTTAAAGCAACACTAAAACAATTTCAAGATCACTTTATACGGGGTTTTCTAAACCTTAAAACGTTAAAGGAGTTTCATAATAGAGATTAATCGGCAAACTTGTTTTATTCAAAATGTTTTCACTCTGTAACATGCCAGATTCGGTTGTGGTGTGTTGATCGAGTTTGCGGTGTTACAATTTTAGTATCAGAGCCAAGTTCAAAAGCTCGGCTGTGGGCCCAAGGCCCAAAATGATTTTAGAATGGGTTATGAAAGGTTTTTATTTATTTATTTATGGTTGGGAAAGCATGGCACCGAGTCTCCGGCATCGATCCGCCCAGGTAAGTACCCCTAACTATTGTTTATATGCTTGTAATGATGATGCTATGACTAATAGGGAATCACTTTAGAGACTGAAACCTTAGGGTTGTGTGTGAACCTACGGAAACAATCCCCGTACTAAACTATTCATAAGACTGTGCTTTAATAACAGTGGAATAGGTCTAACGTATAAAACTTTTAAATCAGATCAATTCGTGAATGATAGTCATGAGTACACGAGGACGTGGGCAAAATACATGTGGACGAGGTAGAGGTAGGATGACAGTGTCAGAATCGGTAGGGTCTGGACATGGGTCGGAAAATGAGGTACCACCACCGCTAGCTGTGGGCGCAGAATTTCAGGATCAGACGGGTGGTGATGACGCAGTGTCACAGGCAATGCTACGGGTTCTAGAGAGAGTTGTGGGTGCAGGCGTTGGAACGGGAGCTAGGAAATCTATGTCCGAACGACTCCGGGCTAATGGCGCAGAGGTATTCAGAGGTGTATCTGGTGTGGCTCCCAATACGCAGTATTGGCCGAAGCGACGAGAATGTATCATGGACGACACGGACTTTACGACTGAGGAGAAGCTGAAGGGTATAGTATCTCTTCTCCAAGATGAGTCATATCAGTGGTGGCTCACAGTTAGGGATAGAGCAATGGCAGACGACATCACTTGGGATTTCTTTAGGGCAGCTTATCAGAGGAAATACGTCGGGGCTAGTTACATCGATGCGCAGCGTAAGGCGTTCCTGAATTTGGTTCAGGGAAATAAGTCAGTATCGGAATATGAGGCGGAATTTCTTTAGTTAAGTCGGTATGCACGGGGTATTGTGGGCACGGAACATGAGCGCTGTGTCAGATTTGAGGATGGGTTGAGAGATGAGCTGCAGATATTGATTGCTCCACAGCAGGAGAGAGAATTTGCGGTCTTAGTAGAGAAGGCCAAGGTTGGTGAGAAGTTAAAATAGTCAGTGAGACGGAACCAGGATAGGAGTTGGAATAAGAGGAGTTCTGGGTCATCAGGGTCTGCCGGGAATCAACCGAAAAGGGCTAGGTATGGTGGGCCGAATCAAGCGACGAGGCCTGCTGCTGCTGCTACTCAGTGGCCTCCACGGTCTGCTCGATGTGGGAAGTCTCACACGGGGGAATGTTGGATCGGAAACAGAGGGTGCTTCGAGTGTGGGTCAATAGGGCACCGGGTAAGGGATTATCCGCAGAGGTCAACTAGATTTTAGTCTGAGGGTCAGGGTCGTACATAGTTCAGGAGGGATGGTCAACAGCCACAGAGGGGTCGCGGTTCGTCCAGGGGAGGTAATGGTTCTGGACGAGGCCGCGGAGCACCGGGCAGAGGTGCTGGTAGCTCAGAGGCGAGACAGCCTGGATTGGTCTACGTAGCGAGGCGTCGAGAGGAGGGCGATGCACCGGACATCATAACCGGTACGTTCTTAGTTTTTGGAATGCCTTATACTACTTTGATAGATGTTGGTTCGACGCACTCGTATGTTTCCAGTAGTATAGTGGAAACTATGAACTTAGATTTTGAGAGTACTTCTAGGGAGATGACAGTAATAAGCCCAATAGGTCACTCTGTAGAAGTAAATAAACTATATAGGGATGTACCCCTAGAACTTCAAGGGGTCGTGTTTTTGGCTAACTTGATGGAACTGCCGTTTGGGGAGTTCGATCTGATTCTCGGGATGGATTGGTTAGTGAAGTACCAGGCCAGTTTGGATTGCGCAGCTAAGCGCATGGTGTTGAAGACAATGGAAGGCGAAGAGGTGGTGATGATAGGTAATAGGAGAGATTACCTATCCAATGTGGTATCTCTGGTTGAAGGCGGAGAAAATGGTGAGGAAAGGTTGTGAGGCATTTATGGTGCATGTCTGTGCTTTGGAAGCCAAGGATGCAGCTGTAGAGAATGTCCAAACCGTGGGGGAATTTGCTGATGTATTTCCAGAGGAACTTCTGGGTTTGCCTCCTGATTGCGAGGTTGAGTTCGGTATAGACTTGTTACCCGGAACCGCGCCAGTGTCTATTGCCCCGTATAGGATGGCGCTAAAAGAATTGGTGGAGTTAAAGGCTCAGATTCAGGAGTTGCTGGACAGAGGTTTCATCCGGCCGAGTGTATCACCTTGGGGAGCACCTGTGCTTTTTGTTAAGAAGAAAGATGGTACTATGCGGATGTGTATAGACTACCGCCAGCTGAATAAGTTGGCGATCAAAAATAAGTATCCGTTGCCCAGGATAGACAACTTGTTTGATCAGCTTAAGGGTGCATCGGTATTCTCTAAGATAGATATTAGGTCGGGGTATCATCAACTCAAGGTGAAGGAGGTTGATATTCATAAGACGGTATTTCGTACTCAGTATGGGCATTACGAGTTTCTGGGGATGCCATTCAGGTTGACCAATGCGCCGGTAGCATTCATGGACATGATGAATCGGGTGTTTCAGCCGTATTTGGATCGGTTCGTCGTAGTGTTTATAGACGACATTTTGGTGTACTCGAAATCTAAGGAGGAGCATGATGCACATCTACAGGTGGTTCTACAGATTCTGAGGGAGAAGCAACTATTCGCTAAGTTTAGTAAGTGCGAATTCTGGCTTAAGAAGGTAACTTTCTTGGGTCATGTGGTGTCGGCTGAGGGGATTAGGGTGGATCCTCGGAAGATCGAAGCAGTGTTGGATTGGAAACCACCTAAGTCGGTTGCAGAGATTCAGAGTTTTCTGGGTTTGGCAGGATACTACAGAAGGTTCGTGGAGGGTTTCTCCTTGATTGCAGCGCCGCTGACTAAGTTGTTGAGAAAAGGGGTTCCGTTTGTGTGGTCTAAAAAATAGCAAGAAAGTTTCGACAAGTTAAAGAAGATTCTGACTGAAGCTCCGGTATTGATTCAGCCTGAGGCAGGAAAGGAATTCACGGTCTACTGTGATGCATCGCATACTGGCTTAGGGTGTGTGCTAATGCAAGATGGAAAGGTGGTCACTTATGCGTCTCGGCAATTAAGGCCTCATGAGGGTAACTACCCGACACATGACTTAGAGTTGGCTGCAGTGGTTTTCGCCTTAAAAATTTGGAGGCATTACTTGTATGGGGAAAAGTCGATAGTCTACACGGATCACAAGAGTCTGAAGTACCTCTTGACTCAGAAAGATTTAAATTTGAGGCAGCGAAGGTGGATCGAGTTGTTGAAGGACTACGATTTGCTCGATTAAGTACCATCGGGTAAGGCTAACGTAGTAGGCGATGCGTTGAGCCGTAAGGTGGTAGCAGACCTGAGAGCGATGTTTGCTCACCTTAGTCTATATGACGATGGGAGTCTTTTGGCAGAATTGCAAGTAAAGCCGACGTGGATTGATCAGGTTAAGGAGAAATAGTTGGTGGATGAGGTTCTAAGTGCTCGGAGATTGCAAGTGCAAGGTGGTGAATCAGAGGGTTACAGCTTGGGTAGTGATGGAGTACTATGTTTCCAAGGGAAAGTATGTATGCCCAAGGACGTTAAGTTGAGACAGCGGATTCTTCAAGAAGCTCATAGCAGCCCATACGCTATGAATCCTGGAGGCAGTAAGATGTATCGTGATTTGAGGGAACAGTTCTGGTTGCCAGGTCTTAAGCGAGAAGTAACGGAGTTTGTGGGCAAGTGTCTGACATGCCAGCAAGTTAAAGCTGAGCATCAATTACCGTCAGGACTGTTGCAGTCGGTAAAGATCCCGCAGTGGAAGTGGGAAAGGATTACGATGGATTTCGTCAGTGGACTACCCCTTACGCCTAGCAAGAAAGACTCAGTTTGGGTAATTGTGGATTGTCTGACTAAATCGGCTCATTTCATACCAGTCCGAGTTGACTATTCGCTCTAGAAGTTAGCCAAGTTGTACGTGGCAGAGATAGTAAGGTTGCATGGAGTGCCAGTGTCAATTATTTCGGATAGGGATCCCAGGTTCATGTCGAGGTTCTGGAAAGCTTTACATCAGGCGTTGGGTACGAGGTTGGATTTCAGCACGGCTTTTCATCCGCGATCGATGGGCGATGCGAGAGGGTAATCCAAATTTTGGAAGATATGTTAAGGGGTTGCGTTCTGGATTTTAGCGGTAGTTGGGAGGAGTATTTTCCATTGGCAGAGTTCGCTTATAACAACAGTTATCAAGCGAGTATTCGAATGGCACCATATGAGGCACTATATGGGCGGAAATGTCATACTCGGCGTGTTGGGCGTAAGTGGGTGAAGCAGCGGATGTTGGGTCCGAATTGGTGGCGTAAACGGAGGATAAGGTTAAGGTAATTGAGGCTCGTCTAAAGGAAGCATCGAGACGAGGCGAAGTCTTATGCGATCTTAAGCGCGAGGATATAGAGTATGCGATGGGTGACAAGGTCTTCTGAAGGTATCATTTGTGGAAGAAAGTGTTGAG
The DNA here is from genome assembly GCA_025698515.1 of Gossypium sturtianum. Lineage (NCBI taxonomy): Eukaryota > Viridiplantae > Streptophyta > Magnoliopsida > Malvales > Malvaceae > Gossypium > Gossypium sturtianum. The sequence continues at coordinate 111,374,214 of CM046955.1, forward strand.
ATTTGGGCGAAAGGGCAAGCTAAGCCCTAGGTTTATTGGGCCATATACGGTGTTGAAGCGAGTGGGACCAGTAGCTTATCAGCTCGAGTTACCAGCAGAGTTAAGTCGGATTCACGACGTGTTCCATGTCTCAATGCTTAGACGCTATCGATCAGATCCGTCACATGTTGTGCCAGTTGAGGAGATAGAGGTGAGCTCGGACTTATCTTTCGAGGAGGAACCGGTACGAATTTTGGATCGGGATGTCAAGGTTCTACGTAGGAAGTCAGTTCCCTTGGTGAAAGTATTATGGCGGAACCATGTTACGGAGGAAGCCACGTGGGAACCTGAGGATGTGATGCGGCAGCAATACCCTCAACTCTTCTGACCAGGTAATTTCGAGGCCGAATTTATTTTTAAGGGGGGTAGAAATGTAACACTCTTAAATCAGGGTCTCTGCATTTTGTGTGTTATTACATGTGATATTATGTTGGTTGTGCTAGTTTAGCATGTTTTGGGGTCCAGGCATGACTTCGGGTTAGGCCTGAGTCATGGCTAATTTTTTTTTTTGTTTTTGGTACATAGAGAGAGGAAGCTAAGAGAGTTAGGGGTTAAAAGAATTTGTCGGAGGGTTTAGACACAAATAGCTTGGTGGTAAAGTGGCAAAGGAGGCGCCACTAAGGTGCCAGGAAGGTGACGCCATATGCAGGGAAGGAGAGCTTGGGTTCGAGCTACAGAAATCCCTTTCTGCTTATTCTTTTTCACGCCAGAAGCAAGGAAGAGGTGTGCTCAGGTGGGACTCTCTTGAATGGATAAGGATTGGATCATCAGATTTGAAATGGATGGAGAGGAGAAAATTGTGGAGCTTGACTCATTCAAACCAATTTGAATGAGTGGACAGGAGAGTCTTGAGGTGTTGGCCGAATTATGGACTGTGGGGGGAGGAGGTGTAATTGGTTTGGGAAGCTAGGTGTGCCGAATCTCCATAGCAAAGTAAGGGTGCATTTTCGGCTAGCAGAGAAGGCTTCTTCATTTTCAATTGGTGTCAAAACCGAAACCTCATTTGGCATTTTTCTCTTTCGCCAACTGTGGTACTTGGCCGAACCAAACCTTGCCATCCCTTTGAAGAGCCGAAACCTCCTTACTTTGCCGAAACCATCCATCTTTGTTTACTTATTCCTCTCCCTATTTTGCTCAAAGCCAAAACTTGACCCTCAAATCTTCTTCTCCATTTCTTTCTACTTCATCTTTCTCTTTTCTCAAACCCATTGCCGAATCTATCCCTTCCTATTTCACTTCTTTTCTCCATCTTTTCCCGAAATCAATCCATCACTTAAGCCGAATCTTGGTTCCATTCTCTTCTTCCATCTCTTCCATCTTGAAAAGCCGAAACCTTGTTGAGTTCTCTTCTCTTCTTTCAAAGAGTTTGGCCGAATATCTTTAGTTTATTTTCTTCTCTTCTCACGAGTGCTAATCCCTTTGAAAAGCCGAAAACTATTCTATCTTTTGGGATATAGCCGAATCTCCTTGTAAGTGTAGTTTTTCTTCTCTTCTTGACTGATTTGGGTAATATCAAAATCCCACCTCTCTGCTAGTTCTCCATTTGATTTTAGATCCAAGTCTGAAACTCTATTCTTGTTCTATATTTGTAGCCGAAACCCCTAACATCACTAGGGTGTGCTGAACTTTGGTGATTGGAGGCCGAATCTGTCAGTAAGGTAAGGGGGTAAGTGTTTTACGGTTTCAACATCTTCTGTTGTGGTTAATATCGAAGGCTTTAATCCAATGATAATGGTACTTGGCCGATTGTAGGGAGAAGTGTAGCCGAATACAGTGGATCTTCGGGATTTGGTTGGAAACCAAATCGGCGTTAAGGTAAGTGCTACCTTCGGGCGACATATCTTCGGGATTTTGTGATTAAGCTGAATGGCTTTAGTCTTAAAAGTATGGTTTTGGCCGATTGTTGGAAAGGTGAAGGCAAACATTTTGGGATCTTCGGGTTCTATCGATTGGAAATAGATCGTGGTTTCGAGATTTAGCTTAGATCTACAAGTAGTCAGGTGTGTAATGCTTACACAGTTCATTAGTATTATTTGTTCATTATTTTTACTGTTAAAAGCCGAATGGCCATTGAAATCAGTGATTTTGCCTTGTGGGCATGAGCGTGGACTCCGAGTAAGTCCCCTGTTATGCGAATCTCAAAATATGTGTTATCATGTCACTGTATAATGGTATGCTATGGGTTATTTGCATCATAACATGATATTATGCCACGTTTGATATGGACATGATGATGGGATTGATGAGAGGAGGGGGAAGGATGATTTGGACTGTCACCAGTGGTTTTGACCACACGGCGGGTTGGCCCCACTTTTGATACTATATTTGTGACTAAGTCCTAGTGGTTTTGACCACCAGTGGTTTTGACCACATATGGATATTGTGACTCGTCCCAGTGGTTTGGTACCACAGTGGGTTGGCCCCACATGTTGATTACGGGATTGTCATCAGTGGTTTTGACCACACGATGGGTTGGCCCCATCACTTGATTTGTGACTACGGTCACCAGTGATTTTGACAACACTTATATATTTGTGACGGTCACAGTGGTTTTGACCACGGTGGTTTTGACCACACGGGGTAGATAAAGGAGATCGGATGGTTAGGTTTTGGGGTTGCATGATTTGCATGTTTTACTGATGATTTGCGTAAGTGCTTGCACTATCGGGTTGGGGATTTATACACTGAGTCTCGGTGACTCACCCCTTCCCTTATATTTTGCAGATGAGGCATAGATCGCGGATATGGAGCCAGGGAGGACTCGAGGTGGCCATGTATCTAAATTTCAGGTTTATTTTTAAATTACTACTCCGGGTTATATTTCCTTTAAATTTGGTTTTGGTTTTGTAATAAGGCCGCTAAGTATTATTTTGGGTTTTTAATTGCTTGATTTTATTTTAATTATCTTATGCATGTGATTGATAACTTGATTTGCTAAAGTAACTGGGATTAAATCGATGTTTTCAAATCTATACTCTTTAACGAGATTTTCAAACGCTACCATCGGGTAACATCATTCACAAAATGATTACAAAGGTAACTTAGATGATTTTCAAATTTAATTTTTCAACCAACTTCAAATGCAAATGGTTTTAAACTTGACTATGCTCAACTCACTCGGATTTTAAAAAGTATCTATAGGTTTTCCAAAACTAGAAACAGCAAACGGATTTTCTAGCAAAAGAGATTCTCCAGGTTTTAAAGCAACACTAAAACAATTTCAAGATCACTTTATACGGGGTTTTCTAAACCTTAAAATGTTAAAGGAGTTTTACAATAGAAATTAATCGGCAAACTTGTTTTATTCAAAATGTTTTCACTCTGTAACATGCCAGATTCGGTCGTGGTGTGTTGACCGGGTTTGGGGTGTTACAAGATCCTTAAATCTCTCCCATGCATCATATAATGTCTCCAAATCAATTTGAGCAAAAGAAGATGTATCATTCCTCGAGTTAGTTGTTTAGCCAGTGGGAAGTACTTCAAAAGAAACTTCTCAATCATCTGATCCCAAGTCATGATAGAGCCTCGTGGCAATGAATTTAACCACTATTTTGCCTTATTCCTTAATGCGAATGGGAACAACTGTAAGCGTGTGGCATCATCAGTAATGACATTGATCTTGAAAGTGTCACAAATCTCTATAAAGTTAGCTAGATGGGTATTCATGTAACATCCTAAATTTTTTGGCCTATGCGTTTAATGGGTGGATATGTTTAATGTGTTAATTTAAGTGTTAGGGGTCCAAATTGGGCTCAGGCTTAGGTAGAGGCCTTGATTAAAATTATCTGTTTGGGCATTATAGGGTTTAAAAGGTAGTATCTATGTTTAAAATACCAAAGTGGGCTTGTGGCCCAATCTTAGGAGGTGGCGCCACACAAGGGAGTAAGTGGGCCCAAATTTAAGTTTCATGGAGCCCAATTCTTTAATTTAAGTTAGCTAAATTTTGGGTATTAGGATTAGGTGGAGTGGATGGCAACAAGGATAAAATTTAGGGGTTTTAATGTTTAAAATATGTGGATAATAAGCAGATAAAGGCTATTATTTAGGAATTTATTTTATGTGGATAATAAGCGGATAAAGGATAAAATTTAGGATTTTAATGATTAAAATATGTGAATAATATGCTGATAAAGGAGGAGGAGTTAGAGATAATTAAGTCTCTTTTAGATGAGCTAGTAGATTAAGATAAAGGAGAAAAGATAGGATTTATCTGCAAGGTTAGGTAAGTGCCAAAATTTCTATAAATAGGGGAATATCTCATTGATTCGGCATTTAAACCCTAATTTCCTCTTCATTCTTTGTGCCAAAATTCTTAGCCTTTCCCTCTACAATTTCTTTTCTTCAATTTCTTCAAAAGCCGAAACCTCTCCTTTCACTCTCTTCTCCATTTTTTTCTCTTGAGCCGATTTCTCTAAAAAGCCGAAATCTCCATAGTTTTTCTCTACTCATCCCATTTGTGAGAATAGTTCTATTCTTCCGGCATTTAATCTTTTCCTTTGGCATTGCCGAATCTTCTCTCTAGTGCTAGCCGAATCCCCATGTTAAGGTAAGCGTCGACTTTTGTTAAGCTCTCACGTTCTATTTCAGTTTTTAAAAGGCAAAAGCCGAAAAGTTAATAGTTTAATGGTTCTATGTTGGGCGACATTCCGGGATTTGAAGAAAACTTGGTCGTCTAGATCTAAAAGCCAAAAATCGTTAGTCTCTAATTTCGGGATTTCAAGGTAAGGAGATCTATTGATTTTAGTGTGAAAATTTGGGATTTACTAACCTTTGGCCGATTATAGGGGAGGTCAATTTTCGTGATTTTCCAGCTTTTGGTTGAACCAAGTTATAAATCTGGATAGCAAGGATACCGACTAAGAGTTTAGTACTTCGCGATAACAGGTGTGTAATACTTCCCCACCATCTAGATCTGATTATTAATGTATGCTCATAAGTTTATATGTTGGGATAAATACCGATATCTCGATTTAATGTTGGAAACCCGAAAAGGGTGAAGCAAATCACCAGGTCAGTGAATGTTTGACTTTATATGATAAAAGCATATTGATTTTATGACTACATGGGTTGGGTTGATGAAAGGAGGAAGTTATACATTTTATGTGTAGCGGTTTATACCGTGATCTGTTATATGTTGTAGCGGCTAATGCCGTGATCTGTTATAAGGACTTCGGCCATAATATGTTGATGAGCAGCATGACTGCCATCTTGGCGTGTAGTGGTGTGGGTCGATTGTAGAAATCCCCAATGGTGTGAATGGCTGGTACGGGGGTGTGTAGCGGATGGAAACCTAGGCAAACGGGTTGGGCCTTGCATATTATTTGTTATTTTTTTATAAATGGAATTATTAATCTGTTTTATCAGCCTAAGGCCAAAATCTAGTGGTGCATGAGGGTTGCACACTGAGTCTCGCGACTCACCCTATTAATTAACCTTTCAGGTGATACCTAGTGCTTTGGACCGAGCTGGAGAGGAACGCAAGGTGGCCATGCAAAAGACCAACTGGATCCAGCAAAAAGTCTCAAGTTAATACTTTATATTTTTAATTAATGGATTTTAAATCTCGTTGTAATAAGGCTATGGGCCACTAGTTTATGTTTTGTTTTATTTTGGGCTTTAATTACTTTTAGTTATTTAAATTCTTCTTGAACTAATGTATCTATTTAAATTTGGGTTTTTAATTTATAAAAGCATATTTTATTTAAACTATCAACTATTAAATTTCTCTCGAATAAGAAGATAAACTTTAGAAAAAAAATATTTTTCTGAAAATACGACATGTTCTTCCAAAATTTTCTTAGTGACATACCAGATCCGTTCGTGGTGTTTGGGCCGGGTTTGGGGTGTTACAATTTGGTATCAGAGCTCGGTTCAAAACTCGGCTTTGGGTTTTGGGTTCAAAATGTTTTCGAAAAAAAGGGTTTTTAAAACATGAATGTTTTTAAATGATAACAGGTCTGTTAGCTCAGCATGGCACCTGCCTCTCCGGCCCAAGTCCGCCAGGTAAGTATTCTGAACAATTGTGTGATATAATATATGTGGGCTTTATGGGACGTAGATTAGTTAGATTAGAACTTGATGGACTTTAGGCCTAGCTGAAACAACTCCTAAAATCTCATAAGACTTAACTTCACTAAACAAACCCGTGAACGAGCCGCAAGACTTGGGTGTGGTAACAGGCATGCGCATGTCTAGGATTGGATCCGGAAGAGCCTGGTACTTAAGCAGTCCTAGTGACTCACCTCCTCTTCGCTACAATCCTACCTGGTGCGTAGTGACTGTTCACCCTAGCCGCGAGGATTTGTTAACGTGCCAAAATTAATAATTTAAAACCCGAAAGGGACCAGCCATCCTATTTTGCAAAATGACTAAAATACCCTTGATTTATAAAATGACTAAAATACCCCTGATTTGTAAAATTACCAAAATGTCCCCGGATTGAAAAAAATACCAAAATACCCTTCTTTCATAAAATCACCAAGGAACCCTATTTCAGAAAATTACGAAAATACCTCTATAGGATAAATTACGAAAATACCCCTGGGTAGTGAAATGACGAAAATACCCTTAGGTGATGAATGTAAGTTCTATTTGTATGATTGATGATTGCATGTAATCGTATATGGAACTAGGAGACAAACTTGAGACTGAAACTTGTAGATGTAATTCGAATTGAAAGAACTACTCTTAAACTATCGCTCATAAGACTGTTCGTGGTTAAACGATGGAAGAAACTTATTAATTCATAAAATTCTTAATCGGATAAACTTGAACCGATAGCATGAGTACAAGGGGACGAGGACGCTCTAGATGTTAATACCAATGCGTACTCTACCATAGAATACTAAGTGTTTATTTTGGGTTTAGTATTGGAGTGCGCAACGAAAGCATGGTAGTGAGACTTAGGTAGTATGATTAATAGTTAGTTGGAAATTTCGAGGATGAAATTTCTTTAAGGGTGTAGAACTGTAACATCCTGAATTTTTAGGCCTATGCGTTTAATGGGTGGATATGTTTAATGTGTTAATTTAAGTGTTAGGGGTCCAAATTGGGCTCAGGCTTAGGTAGAGGCCTTGATTAAAATTATCTGTTTGGGCATTATAGGGTTTAAAAGGTAGTATTTATGTTTAAAATACCAAAGTGGGCTTGTGGCCCAATCTTAGGAGGTGATGCCACACAAGGGAGTAAGGGGCCCAAATTTAAGTTTCATGGAGCCCAATTCTTTAATTTAAGTTAGCTAAATTTTGGGCATTAGGATTTGGTGGAGTGGATGGCAACAAGGCTAAAATTTAGGGGTTTTAATGTTTAAAATATGTGGATAATAAGTAGATAACGGCTATTATTTAGGAATTTATTTTATGTGGATAATAAGCAGATAAAGGCTAAAATTTAGGGATTTTAATGATTAAAATATGTGGATAATATGCTGATCAAGGAGGGAGGAGTTAGAGATAATTAAGTCTCTTTTAGATGAGCTAGTAGATTAAGATAAAGGAGAAAAGATAGGATTTATCTGCAAGGTTAGGTAAGTGCTAGAAATTTCTATAAATAGGGGATATCTCATTGATTACGGCATTTAAACCCTAATTTCCACTTCATTCTTTGTGCCAAAATTCTTAGCCTTTCCTCTACAATTTCTTTTCTTCAATTTCTTCAAAAGCCAAACCTCTCCTTTCACTCTCTTCTCCATTTTTTTCTCTTGAGCCGATTTCTCTAAAAAGCCGAAATCTCCATAGTTTTTCTCTACTCATCCCATTTGTGAGAATAGTTCTATTCTTAGGCATTTAATCTTTTCCTTTGGCATTGCCGAATCTTCTCTCTAGTGCTAGCCGAATCCCCATGTTAAGGTAAGCGTCGACTTCTATTAAGCTCTCACGTTCTATTTCAGTTTTTAAAAGGCAAAAGCCGAAAAGCTAATAGTTTAATGGTTCTATGTTGGGCGGCATTTCGGGATTTGAAGGAAACTTGGTCGTCTGGATCTAAAAGCCGAAAATCGTTAGTCTCTAATTTCGGGATTTCAAGGTAATGAGATCTATTGATTTTAGTGTGAAAATTCGGGATTTACTAACCTTTGGCCGATTATAGGGGAGGTCAATTTTCGTGATTTTCTGGCTTTTGGTTGAACCAAGTTATAAATCCGAATAGCAAGGATACCGACTAAGAGTTTAGTACTTCGCGATAACAGGTGTGTAATACTTCCCCACCATCTAGATCTGATTATTAATGTATGCTCATAAGTTTATATGTTGGGATAAATACCGATATCTCGATTTAATGTTGGAAACCCGAAAAGGGTGAAGCAAATCACCAGGTCAGTAAATGTTTGACTTTATATGATAAAAGCATATTGATTTTATGACTGCATGGGTTGGGTTGATGAAAGGAGGAAGTTATACGTTTTATGTGTAGCGGTTTATACCGTGATCTATTATATGTTGTAGCGGCTAATACCATGATCTGTTATAAGGGCTTCGGCCATAATATGTTGATGAGTAGCATGACTGCCATCTTGGCGTGTAGCGGTGTGGGTCGATTGTAGAAATCCCCAATGGTGTGAATGGTCGGGTGCGGGGCGTGTAGCGGATGGAAACCTAGGCAAGCGGGTTGGGCCTTGCATATTATTTGTTATTTTTTTTATAAATGGAATTATTAATCTGTTTTATGGGCCTAAGGCCAAAATCTAGTGGTGCATGAGGGTTGCACACTAAGTCTCGCGACTCACCCTATTAATTAACCTTTCAGGTGATACCTAGTACTTGGACCAGCCGAGAGGAACGCAAGGTGGCCATGCAAAAGACCAACTGGATCCAGCAAAAAGTCTCAAGTTAATACTTTATATTTTTAATTAATGGATTTTAAATCTCGTTGTAATAAGGCTATGGGCCACTAGTTTATGTTTTGTTTTATTTTGGGCTTTAATTACTTTTAGTTATTTAAATTCTTATTGAACTAATGTATCTATTTAAATTTGGGTTTTTAATTTATAAAGGCATATTTTATTTAAACTATCAACTATTAAATTTCTCTCGAATAAGAAGATAAACTTTAGAAAAAAATATTTTTCTGAAAATACGAAATGTTCTTCCAAAATTTTCTTAGTGACATACCAGATCCGGTCGTGGTGTTTGGGCCGGGTTTGGGGTGTTACAATTCAAATATTCATCTTGCAAACCATCAAACTGAACATACTATTGTACCATCTGAATTGTGTTTGGCTTCAGCTCAAAATTGTTTGCATTAATGGTAACTCTCACAATGCTCGATTCAGCCCCAATCAAAGTGGGCTTAGCATAATCATCATTGTAACGACCCGAAATTGGGCCTAGTAGGATTGGGCCCAATGAGCCTTGGGCGTAGAAGCGTTTTAAAAATTTTTGAGAATAAGAGAACGGCATTATTTCAAGTTGGACTTATTAGGAAGGTGATTTTAGAAAGTTACAGGGTTCTATGAAGTTCCGAGTTCAAGTTGGGCCTTAGTAAAATTTTGTGTTTTAGCACTTTAAGGAGAGATAGTAAGTGGCATCAAGGCTTATGGAAATAAGAGAGCAATTTGCTTGCATAATTGAGCATATGGTAAAGAGGTTATGGCGCCACGTGAAGTACCTTGAGGGAAGAGGTTCAAATCCCATTGTGTGCAAATTTTGACTATTATTTTTGCATTCTTTCCCTAAGTGTCGGCCAAGCATGTAAATAAGGCAAGGTGGACTTTTTATTTTTTGCAAGATGGCTAAGGAAAATATGAAAGGATAAAGGTGAGGAAAGAAATCAAGAGAAAGGGGAAAGTAAGGGGAACATGTGGCCTTTTTCAAGGGAAGTGTTATGGAAAGTGTGGTTGGCCAATTTTTGACCATTATGGTCATGAATGTGGACGGTTTTGGGTGTAGAGGGAGATAGCCGAATTTTCTTTGGCAATTGGTAAAAGTTTTCGTGTTATTTTGGCCAAAAATTCCAATTTGCAACTTTTGTGTCATTTTTTTTTCTCTCCAAATTTCCTTCTCCTTCTTGCCGAATCTTCAAGCTTTGAGTGTACATCTTTCTCCTTTGTTTGGCCGAATCACTCACCTTTTTTGTTCATCTCCCCTTACATAGCTGAAACAATCTAGCACTCTTCTCCCCATCCATTCTTTTCTTTTGACCTTTTCATCAATATTTTCTCTATTCTTAATTCGACATTACCTGGTGATCAAATCATCCTCTTTTCGTAGTGATTTAAGTGAGTGGCGCTACAAGGAAATTAACAATCGGTAAGTAGTAGTTCTCTCTTTGTCGACAACTTTGTTTCATCTGAGTTTTTCCTTAATAATCGAGTGTTCTTCTTTCTCTCTCGTTGGGTCTGAGTTACATTCTTTTCTGTGATATGTCCATCGTTGGATTTAGGGCTTTCAACAAGGTGAAGGAGCACAAGTGATTTGTATTAACCAAATCGTTATCGTCGACTTGTCAAGCAAGTGGGGACGGGATTTCAGTAGCCAAAGAGTAGGATCGATTTTTGGTGCACTGAGGGAGATCACATTCGTGGTGTTGAAACGGTAGAAAGCACAACTTGTAATCAAGGTGTGTAATCCTGTACCCTTCCGAATATATGTTTGAAATGGTGTGTAATCTCATACCTCTCTGGATGTTTGTATGAAATGTTCTATGATTCGATCGAAATACCAAAGAAAACCGAAAACCGGCATCCGTGATCACTTGGGCGTGCGTATGTCCGTAGTGGTAACCATAGTTTGCAATGAAATAGTTTTTGGTCAGCAATAGTGACATGATTTTGAAAAATCACGGAAAATAGGAGAAAAGGGATTAATAAGTGAATAAGATATTCAATTAAAGCTTACTGTGTATATTTTGATATGGAAGAAACAGAAAAGGAAAAGGAATTTTATATTCTGAGATATGTTAATTTTAGTGAGACTGGTTCTGATTGACTTTGCGGTTCCCTGATCTATCTTGGAAAAATCGTATAAAATTGTACAAAGTGAATTATGAGTTATAGTTTATATGTATAGATTCCTTAGTGAGACTATTTTCAATAGAAACAAGTGGGAACAGTATATGAAAACCGTACAGTGAGATATTTGAAAGTAAGGTAAGAGAGGTCAGAATCGTTGGACAGTGAAACAAGGAAAATTTTAAGGAATGAACTGTACTAAACGGATAAGCCAAAAATTCTGGAAAAATTGTAGTAAGAAGATATATAAGTCTAGTTTCAAGGAAAATTTACGGATTAAAATTTTGAGGTTTCTAACTCGAGTTATAGTCAATTTAGTAAGTATGATGCAGATGGACAGTTTCAAATTTTTATGCCCAAATTAGTAGTTAAGTCCGGGGTTGCGAAATTACCAAAATACCCTTAAAGTGTAAATTACCGAAATACCCCTGGGTTGCGAGATTACCGAATTACCCTTAGTGGGTAAAATTACCGATTTATCGAAATGCCCCTATGGGCCGATTTGATAGATTGTTATAATGAGCCGATTTACCGAAATGTCCTTATGGACCGAATTACCGAAATGCCCCTATGGGCCGAATGACCGTATTGCTTTAATAGGCTGATTCATAAAAAGTATTCAATAGGTTAATGGATGTTATTTTTATATCGATGTTTTACGATTATGTATGATGCATCTTTACATATTGCATGGGATGGGAAAATTTGAATGAAGAGAAGTATAGACCGGTGGCATTGCCACAAATTCTGATAATGGCTATGTGCCTAACATATGAATTAACGACTCTGTGTCGATCATTTTACCATATATGAATCTGGTGGCTCAGCCACAAATAGTATAAATGGCAGCTTGACTGCAAATTGGAGAGACTGGCAGGGTGGGTTAACTTGATCCCCACAGGAGAGACTGGCTGGTACGGGGGAGAGATTGGATGGATGGGTTGGGTTGCATACTTTGCATTCATATATATATACTATTTTGTAATTGGGCTTCGGCCCAAGATTATCTTAAATGGGCTTAGGCCCAAGATATTTCTAAGCGGGTTCAGCCTAGTGGATGACGGAAGAGGATTTCACACCTGAGTTCTTGTAACTCACCCCCTTTTTCTTAACCCCTTGCGTGTAATGCTCAAGGATTTGAGGACTTGGGCCCATGGATGACCGGTGGAGGCCATACTTAAACGGTGTTTTATTTTGAACTTTAGATTTTTAATTCCGTTCACTTTACTATTTTGGGTTTTTATGTTGTAATAAGGCCTCTAGAGTGTTTTATTATTTGCTTTATGGTTGATATACTTATTATTTTGCTTAAATTGTTTAAAACGAGAATTTTCTAAAACTTAAATAAAGATTTTCCAAAATTGATTAACAAAAGGATTTCATAACAAACTTTTACAAATAATTTTAACTCGAATTTTCTTTCAAATTATCAACGACATTTTCAAAAGTCACGGTTTTAAAAGATTACTATTTCGATTATCGATTTATCAAACAACCTCTCAAAAATACTTGTATTTTATCTACGTTTCCGCAACGTTTTCAAAATGCTTCTGCAACTCTATTTCTAGACGACACATTTTCGTAAATTGTTTATTTCAAATATGCTTCCGCAAACGAAAAGGTTTTTAAAGATAATTACGTTTTCAATTAGACATGAATTGCTTAAGTGTTTTGGGTTTTTACAAAGAGGCTGTATTTCTCAAGCAAGTTTTTACTTCCATGTGACACACCAGATTCGGGCCTAACTTTTAGGCCGGGTTCGGGGTGTTACAATCATAGTCCGAGGGGTAGGATGTGCATGAGGTAGTTGATTATTTTGATTATCACCCATCACAACAGTAATATCCTTTTCCTCTTGATCGTGTACTATATTCTATTGACTTTATCTTGTTTCTCTAACCTCTCTATGATTTTTTGCGAGCAGTTTTTCAATCTCACTGTTAAAAAGTAATGTATCTAATGGGTTCCCTCTAGTTATAAACCAAAAGAACCTTCCAGAAGCAAACAAACGAAAAAAATTAGAATTTAAAAATTAAATAAAAATAAAAATAAAAATCTTAAAATAAAAAAATAGCTAAATTAATAGAAATAAAGTTTTCCTAATATTTTAGTCCCCGACAACGGCGCCAAAAACTTGATGCAGTCGAAAACCAACAAAAAATTCGACAAAGGCAAGTGTACCTATCAATTAATAGTATAGCTACGGTGAGCACAGATATCGGTCCCACAAAGACTAAAAGTACTAGTAATTATCGTCTTCCTTTTATTTAACCAAAAAATTAGAGTGATTGGTGAAAATAAAAATTAACTAAATTAATTAACTAAAGAACACAACAAATAACAAATCAGGAAAACAAACGATTAACAACCAAGAAAGGAAACAATACCTTGGAAAGAATCCACCTAGATTTCATCTATCATTATCGATCTGAAATAAACAATTTCTTCACTTAGTATCTTGATTCGTAGAAATCCCAAAATTGTGGTAATATCTCTTTCTAGAGTAAGAGCAATTGACTCTAGGTTGATTAATTGGAATTTTTTTCTAATTAAAACCCCTATTTTCGCATTAACTCGATCCATGGATCTCCCTTTTAGATTCTAATTCGGTAGATATATGTCGTCCTATTTCTAGGATTGCATGCCACAACACTCAATTATGCTAGATCTACTCTTAAACAGGGTCTATTCCTCGTCCGAATTAAGCACAACAAACATGGATTAATAATCTAGAAATATTAAACCAAGAATTAAGCAAACATAATTGAGAGCAAGATCCAAGTATTTATTGCGTAAAACAAAAATCAAAAGACAGAATTCATCAAAGGGTTCATCTCCCATAGATATTTAGAAAGTTCGTTCATAATCGCAAATAAAGACATCCCAAAGACAATATAACTGCAAGAAATAAAGAAACTCATAATAAACTTCGAAGAATTCAAAAGGAGATCTTGAATCTTGATGGAAATCTACTCCGGATTCAGCTCCAATTGTGTTTTTTGAGTTGTTTTCTCCAATACTCTCTGACGGCTTACTTCCCTCTTCTTATATTTGGTATATATAGGTCTTAGAATGCCCAAAAAACCTAAAAATTACGTTTTTCTGCGTTTCTGGAGTGCAATTCGTGAAATCCAGACGATCTGTCATGTGGTCATGTGGCAGCCCATGTGGCTCACATAGCCGTTTGTCTAGCCCGTGTGGCTCCTTAAACTTGCTCTAAGTTTTCGATTTCTGCTCATTTTTCGCTCTTTTTCCTCCCAAATGCTCTCCTAAGTATAAAAACATGAATTTAAAGGATTATGAGCATAAAATTCACCATTTAAATCGAATAATCATCCAGAAACACATTAAGTGTGAGGCTAAAACATGTTACATTTATCACTTATCAAGAAGGAACACAAATACCATCGAATAGGGAAAAACCACGGGCAAAGGAGGCTTCGACTTTGAACTAAACGATTATCCAAACATGATACAGTCCGTCTCGGGGAGAGTCGAAAAGTATGCGAGTTTCCCAATCGTCTACGAGGAGGGGATAAGCCTTCGGAAAAATAACCGAAGAATATGGATGAAAATAGATTAAAGTTGCAGAAGCTGTCAAAAAGTGATGATAATTTGACTAAGTATGGACATGGATTGTTAATGAAAAAAAAATGATTAGAGGATAAATGGATAGGTTCGGTTTAGAATGGAAAGTAAAGAATATGGTATTTTGATGACTCAGTTTAAAGATGAAACAAAGAAGAAATCTAAGATAAGTGATAGTTCGGTGGAAATGGGATATAAGACTTAAAAAAAGAAGCGATTTAACACTAACGAGTGTCACCCCGGTTTCTATACTTGTTTAAGGTGGAAGGATGGAATTCGATGGCGGACCAAGACCCGTTATCTATAAAGATAAGAACCGTTGGTATAATAAAAATGGGAGAGTGTGATTGACGCCACAAGCGAAGCTTGATAAGTCAGGATCGAAACTCGTACAAAAGATAGAGAGGAGATAAAACTCACTCAAGAACATAAGTTCATAAAATATATCAAAGTTCAACAACCTTTTTACAAATGAAAAACAACAACTATTTAAAGTGATAATCTAGGTAGCCGAATGGCCAACTTAGGAACTTAATAGCTAAGTAAAATTAGTCTAGAATGAGCCTAGAAAGTTCTAGAATTAAAACACTAAACTGCTGGAGCTAAATTTAGCTAATTTGGAGCCCAATGGTCGGTTTCTAGAAGGGCTAATGAACTTGAACAAATTTGGAGCTTGAAGAGTGCAATGCACTTGTCTAGGTGCGTCCTTGAGCTTAAATGAACTCAATTAAATGGGTCTTGTTCAGCTGACTGTAATATCAAAAGGCACCTTCAAAATTTAGCAAATGAACTTGAAGGATGAATGCATGAATTGGTTGAAACATCATGTTGCTTCATTTGATGCATTCATGCACACTTAGCCTTGAAGAAAGCCATAATGCCATGAATGTGCAGCCCTTTAGTACTCCTACATCTCCCTTGGCCGAATGAAGCTTAAATGTACCTTGAATACTTGAATGGACAACTTGAAAATGCATGGTACTTGCAAGAAACGTCCAAAGGTATGTTCTTCCATAAATTCGGTCCATGAATGTTCAAATGCATGAACATAAAATAGTCTCCACTTGCATGAACGTCCCTGATACATGAACTCCTTCAATTGCCATCCATTGAACATTATTTGTGCATGTATCCTTCCATATGATGTATTAAGCCATGCATGCACTTGCATTAATGACTCCTTCATGCATTCGGTCACTTTGATAACTTAACTCTTGGCCAAAAGCTGCTTAGGGATCACCAATAGCCAGCCCACCATGCATAAATTCGTTCATGCATGAACTCTTATATTCCATGTACCTAGCCGTGCATGAATCTCATTAAATGTGCTCAATACATTTGGCTGTACCTACAAAACGGTATGAATGCATATTAAATCAAGCCAAATGAATTGAATAACAATTAATCACATCCAAGACACATCAATAGTAACTTTGGACACATTAAACACACACTTAGCACACATACTAAATTCGACAGCCCCTTATTTAAGTAGAAAAAAATCTGCACATTGATTTTAATTTTAAAACATCTTAAAACATGTAATAAAAATGTAACAAACTAATTTAGACTAGGACAAATTAATTTAGACACTAAATAAAATATTAGGACGCATTAATTTGCTGTAGGAAAAAAATTAATAAATTAAATACTCAATTTATTTAAAGCATTAAAATTAACGAATCAGCTCAATTAGCTGGAACGAGCTCGAGTGAGCTCAAATTGAGCTAGAATGAGCTAATCCGGCTCAATTTGGAAGTGCATAAAGATGCACATGAACTCTACGGCACTTGGAACTTCGGGCTCGAGCTCCATAAGTTTGAAATTTGATGGTCCCCCGGGCGTGCCCGTATCATTCCTCCCCTCTTCAAGACGATTCATCCTCGAATCGACCCGTTGGTTGTCCGAACAAAACTCCTTTTCGCTCGGTTTACCTCGGTCAAATGGGGCGGAAAATAATCGTAGTACCTGAAGAAGAGAACCATAAGTTAGCAAACATTCTTGCAAACCAAATATAAGCAGTACAAGATAAATAGATGGCACGCAAACGGGCATAAACATATTATCATACAATAGTAACAAAGCCTTATCAAATTTTTGAAACATGATGGAATTAGCTTCAGAACATGCATACGATTTAAATGAATTCCACAAGTCAAAAATTTCATGCGCATAACACATCAAATGATGGACATACTAAATCACGAGCAAGTAGTGGAGAAAATGCATAAGGCACTCGAAATGGAACAATCAAACCTTGCTTTGAATGATACATTAGTTCACTCGCACATGAATTATCGAACACAAAAATCATTTCATCAATCATTAAAGCAGATAGAACACTCTCAGTCATAATAGAATGGCTAAGCATTTCATGATCTAAGTGTTTAACGAAAGGAAATCAACACCATGTGTCCTATCAACTTCCGAAGAGAGCACAAATGTATCAACAAATGCTTCATGACACTTATCAAAAAAAACTATCTTTTTGTCAAGTTCCAAAACAGAGAGTTTATTATCGAACAAGATAGAACAATTAAGATCATCACGTTTTAAGGGTTTTACAAGAATAAAATCAGCAACGTGATTCTTGTCAACATCCGAAGAGAACAAAATGGATTCATAGGTGTCTAGTGTCTTACCTTTGGGAACAGAAAGAAAAAGATCGACTTTACCTTTCTCCTTTAGTACAAACCTTCGCTCTTCGGAAACGTAGTGTAGTCGTGGCTTCACGTTCGATTCAATCCTTTTCGAATGAAACGTAAATTTCAAATATAACCACAAAAGTTGTTTAAGGAATGAATAGAAGGCAAAAACAAAGTAGAAAAAATTCGTTACCTTAATCAAAAACCTTGTATCAAGAAGATAGAAATCTTTCAAACATACTAGACGATACTTAAGTTTCCCACAAAACAAATCGGAGTATATGCCCGGTTTAAAAACATGTGTTTGCTTATTTAAGTCAAGATGGGGCTTTGGTTTCGAAAAATCAAACATGTTAAACCAATATGAATTGTGCAAACTCAAAATCGAACGATCAAATCTCTTAACATATTTCAAAACCAATTTTAAAAAAAACTCAACGATTTCGTTTTAGACAATGAACAAATCTCGTAATACCCGCAATCAAACAAATGGGGATTAAAAGAAAAGTCATCGTCATACCTGATCGAGTCTTGCTTTTGCCAAATAGATGTTACTCCACCGTCACACTTTGCATCAAAATGATTGTCATGAGATAGGCTTATCTTACCATCACAATTATTCGAGGAATGGCAAATGACATAATCATCCACATAACCACAAGCAGTAGAAAAATTTGGTGGAGATTGAATTTCATAAGACTTACCTTCCTTACCTTCCGATTCATGTGGTTCAACTTCGTTTTCAATTCTATCGTTATTGATCACACGAAAACGCCGCTCGTTGGGAAGGTATTGAAGTTGGCTTTCGACACTCGGTCTCTCGTAAACCTGAAAAGTAGAAACAAAAGAAGAGAAAACTTCAAATGGGTTAGTTGAAAAATCACTCTCTTTTCTCGCTCTTCCGTTCTCTCGTTTCTTTTCAAGACCTTTTCTTTTCAATCTCTTTTTCAATTTTTTCTCAATCTCAATTTCTTTTCTTTCTTTCTCAACTTCCTCTTTTTCACTCTCATTTTCATTTTCTTTTTTCTCGATTTCTTTTTCAATCTTGTTTTCACTTTTATTTTCTTTTTCTTTTTCTTCTTTTTCACATTCTTTTTCATTACAACAAGGGGATATTTCAAAAGAATTGAAAAGAGAGGGATTTGTCTCAAGGATCGAAGAAATATTTTCGTAGATGTCTCAATCAATTCCTCGTGAAAGATCCTTTGAGCGTGACATCTTTGAATCGTTCGAAGAGTGGCTAGTACTTTCACGTTCGTCTTCGTAAAAGGTTTCAAACTCGTAACTCGCTTTGCTTCGTCTTGAATACGAATCATAATATGTACCATTTCGAGAATAATCTTTCATGGATGAGTACTCGTAGCTTTCTTCTCAATGTCTCGGGGGTCTTGACAAATACGAATATCGATGATAATCCTTTCTTACAAAATCAAATGAACTTCTTGATGAAGAGAAATCTTGATAGAAGTATCTTGATCTTGAAGTCGATGACGAATGAGAGTCATATCAGAATTCATTTCTCAAATAATCATCGAAGGTGGGTCTTTGAGATGGTCGTCGCTCTGTTTCTCGACTCGTTGTAGTGTGCTTTCATCGAACCTTTTCTTCCACTTGGGCCAAACGCTTTTGTATTGGACTTAGCTTCTTCTCGAGCATTCGGTCCATTTCGTTCACCAAAAATTGGAAGTCATCGGCGGAGAGTTCTTCTTGAAACATGTCTATTACTGAAAAGAAAGAACGTTAGAAAGAAATAAAATAAATACAAAATTTAAAATGCCTTACCACAAAAAAAAAACCTCACAAGTCACTCACAAAGAAAATTCGCTCACACTCATGTTTTACTCGTATAAGGCTTTTTTTTATGTAACACTCGTGCCTTTTTTTTCAACCAATTATTAAAGTTTTTAACCAATTATTTCTCTAGAAATCAATTTGTAAATTCTTATGTTTTAAAAAAAACATGGTGTTCAAAAAAATCTCGATTTTTGATAAACTCCAACTTCAAATCGTTTTCAAGAATCGTTTTCATTAAAAACATTGATGCTTAAGTGTAAGTTCGTTTTATGTGGCATGCCAAGTCCGGTCTTAATGCATAGGTAGGGGTTGGGGTGTTACATTTTATGGTATCGAGCCGGTTCAAAACTCGGCTGTGGTTTGGGTTCAACAACAATTTTTGTTTAAAAACTGCTTAAATTTTTAGATTTTATGTTTTAAAGGTAGTATGGCACCACGAGCATCTGGCACCAAGTCAAGTAAGTATTTGTATTGTAACACCCCAAACCCGGCCCATTCGTTACGACCGAATTTGAGATGCCACTGCGAAAAAATGTTTGAAGACTAATTTCACTTTTGGGAAAAACATTAAAAATTTTGTCATTTGAAAACCATGTCCAATTAAAAATTCTAAATAATATAAGCTTGATAAAAATATCCAAATTAAAACTTTATTATAAGCTTTTAAAATATAAGTTGCCAAAATTAAAAGCACTTCCCAATAATAATTTAATGGTCGCGTCTAGCTTAAACATAATAAAAATGTTCAATCACTTTAATGGGCCTTATTACAATAAACACTTAATCCAAATACTGAAAATATAACTACTTAATTAATTAAAATATCTTTTTCGCATGGAAATCGCTTCTGCATGGCCACCTTTGTATCCACTCCAACCCGGTCCAAAAATCACGATCACTGCGATGTTTAATAAAAATTGGGTGAGTCATCTCTGACTCGGTGTGTAATTAGTCCATCGAATTCCACCCACATGTTAACCACATATTAACTCATATATCGGATATCAATTATCAAATTCACATGTTATCACATTCTCGGGCTTGGCCCATATTCATATCACATTCATCTAATAG
This sequence comes from Gossypium sturtianum, assembly GCA_025698515.1. Lineage (NCBI taxonomy): Eukaryota > Viridiplantae > Streptophyta > Magnoliopsida > Malvales > Malvaceae > Gossypium > Gossypium sturtianum. The sequence goes on from CM046955.1 coordinate 111,394,299, forward strand.
GGTAGTTAACCACATAATTTCACATACCGGGCTTAGCCCATTTCCACATTAATCCACATATCATATTGGGCTTGGCCCATTTCCACATATGTTCACATACGAAATCATGCAATTATGAAGCCCAACCCAAACCTAGGGTCCATCCGCTACACACCCCGTATCCAAACCTACCACACACTGGGGATTATCAAATCACCCTCTCCTTTTCACTCCAAAGGCAATCACTGCCGTCCATGTGCAATTAAGCACAATAGTCCACAACGCGACCTCGATCGGCGCCAATCCACGATGTAGCCGTAGCTAACACCAAAACCACGATGGGACACATAGTCACTCATCAACCACGATATGGCACATAGCCGATATCAACCACGATGAGGCACATAGCCACTCATCAAGCCACGCGAACTAAATCGCAATTAATCCACAATGTGACCTCGGTCAATGTCAATCCACGATGTAGCTTAAGGCTAACATCAAACCACGTACTGAAGTACACCCGTACCTTCTTTCATATCCCAACCCATGCACATGCCACATAAAATAATGATACAATGTAATGATGCATGAGCATGTTCATCAAGCATATTATCACATATTCATATTAATAATCACATATCATCGGTTTGGTACTTCATGGATTATCGACATACCCTTGAGGGTATCCATATCACAATTTCCTTCGCACTAGTCAAAGCACATTCATAATACATACACATTTCACATACATATCATATACTCGAAAACGGTGGGTTAATCACACACCGATCACTTGGAGAACTATGCTTTCGAGCATCGATGCTATCACTAGGCGATACTACGGCTATTTGCCTACTTTCTTGTTTTGACGCTAGTCCACACCCCGGTGGCCAATCCCTAACTGCCGAGACAGATCTCTTCTTAAACTTCAGGATAGGGACCTTCCCTTTCCCTTCTTGAATGGTATTCGCCTCCATCAACACACTTAATCAGAACAATCATTTTAATCATCAATATACGAATTCCTAACCAAATATCCATAACTTATCATACTTACCGAAAGGGTCTTGAAATCCCGAAAAGCTTGATCTAATGCTTAGATCCTTAATCCCTACATTTGATTAATTTCCTACTACTTTAATAAAAAGCCATTCGGCCATAAATCCAAATCCTAGTAGGATTAGTATACTTAAACTTACCTTGTTGCCGTTTGACTTAAGAATCAAGTCTTGAAATCTCTGCTATACTCTTGTGGTTTTTAAATCCTGAAACTCACCGAATAACTAGGGAACACGTGGCCTATGGTGTACCTTCGGGAAAAGAACTTCTCCTTCCTTGTAGTTGACACTTCATAAATCCCGAAAGATCTCTTCAAAGTTTCGGCAACAAGATATTAATGGGGTTAGTCCTAGATTTCGGCAAATCTTAAGAAAAAAGGATGAAACCGAATGAGATCTTACCCTTACTTGAAGAAATCGATTGCACCTTCACCTCAACCTTCAGAGATTCGGCTATGGCTAGATGATGATCTCATAACTTTCAGCTTTTGGAGGGATTAGAAAGAAAAGAGAAGGAAGAATAAAGATGGAGGATTCGGCTATGGCTTCTAATGGAGAGGAAAATATTCGGCTAGGTTCCAACAATTACTTAATTTCGGCTTGACAAAAGAAAAGAAAGAAAAGAAGAGAAGAGAGCACTAAGAATTCGGCAGAGAAAGGAGGAAGCACAAATTGATGAGTAGCCCTCCTTCCTTCCTTTTATAGCTGAAATTATCATCTAAGGAGTCCCTTACTTGGCCACCACTCCTCTATTTTAATAGCTTTATCTCTTTAATTATCACTTAAAATAAAAGATAATTCAGCAACTATCCTTACTTAGCCGAAATTATTAAACACAAAGTCCCTTACTTGGCCATCACTTCTCCCTTATTTTCCTCTTTATCTCTTTATTCAAATTAAAAGAATTTAATCCAACAATTATCTCTTGAAAACAATGATAAATAAATCCCTTATTTATCCACTATTTATAAAATAATAAAAGCTCCTAATTTATAGCCATGTGCCGTCCACCTCTCTTCTCCTTGTACCAAAATAAAATTTCTTTTATTTGCTTCCCATGTGACTCGAACTTAGGCCCATTCCTCTTGCATATGGCGCCATTTCCATAGGCCCTAAGTGGCATTTTCAGACCACTTTTCCAAGCCTGTTTGTGTGTCAAATTTCACAAACTTTTTCTTTTAAGGCCACCTTGCCTTAATTTCCCCTTTTAAACCTTAAAACTCGTCATTTCTAGGTCATTTCTAAGTTTCCAAAAATTTTCGATCGGCTCTGTAAACTTGACATTTCCTTACATTTCCATGACATTTCCTTACAAGACATTTCCTTACATTTCCAAGGTTCTAAAAATGTTCACTTTCCTCTTTTAAACTTAACATTTCCATACATTTCCAGGTTTCCAAAAGTGTTCAAAATATATTCATAACACATAAGATATGTCATTTCGTACAATTAAACCAAAAATGCATAGGCCCTTTTCAGGATTTTACATGTATATTAAATATTTACTATTGTGATATGATCATAGGAACACTCTAGAACTTCTAGTTTTAGGTGTTGAAACTGGTAGAGATTGAGACTATAGGACGTGATTGCGAAAACAACTTTATCTCTTATATCTCATAAAATATCGTTAATAAACACTGAAATAGTATTCGATTCATAAAACTTGTAATCGAGATTAAATTGAATTAGTCATTATGAGCACTAGAGGACGTGGTCGTAGATGCGGTGGACGTGGCCGTGGTAGAGGACGAGGTGTTGCGTCTGAAGCGCCAGGTCATATGTCAGAAATGGATGAACCTGTGTCACTCGGGAGTGAGACTGGATCACCTGATCATACGAGAGAGGACAATGCTTTGACTCAAGTAATGTTGCGAGTCCTAGAGAGGTTCTTTGGGACTAGAACCGGTCCAAAGTTAGCTCGTGGTTCAATATCGAACGACTCAAGTCAAGTGGTGCCGAGGTTTTTAGAGGTGTCTCCGATGTAGCTCCGAATGTTGCGGAATATTGGCTCGAGGCTGTAGAGTGGATTATGGATGATTTGGAGTGCACCACCGAGCAGAAGCTAAGAGGAGCTGTGTCCTTGTTAAGGGACGAGGCGTATCAATGGTGGCTTACTGTTCGAGAAGGCACCGAGGCTGCATTGGTTACTTGGGATTTCTTCAAAGCTACTTTTCAAGGGAAGTACGTCGGGACAAGTTATGTAGATGCCCGGAGGAAGGAATTCCTGAATTTGGTTCAAGGAAGTAAGACGGTGGCGCTATTTAGGCGTAATTTCTTCGTTTGAGTCGTTATGCTCGCACAATAGTGCCGAATGATCATGAGCGTTGTGTATGCTTTGAAGATGGGTGAATGACGAGTTGCGGTCTCGATAGCCCCACAACAAGTACGGACTTTTGCCTCACTTGTAGAGAAAGCCAAGATAGCCGAAGAGGCTAAGAACTCGTAACGCCGTAAGCAGGGAAAGAGTCGGAGGAATAGGGATTTTAAGTACTCGGGTTCTTCTAAAAGGTTTCGTAAAAGGCCACGGAATGATGAGCCAGCTCAAGCTAGAAGCACGGTGACTACTAATCGAGTCGAGCGCTGTGCGATTGTGGGGAGACGACACCCTGTGGAATGCTTTGGAGTAAAACGGTGCCTACTATAAATGTGGTTCCAAGGATCATCGATAAGAATTGCCCTCGATGGATTGATACGACTCAGGAAGCTCGTAACCCTGATGTTCAGCCAGCTAAAGGTGCTCAGTAGCCACCGAGAGGCCGTGGATCAGGTCGTGGTGGTAATGGTGTTGGACGTGATCAAGGTGCACCGGGTCGAGGTAATGGCTTTAGACGTAACACGGAGGCAAGACAGTCGGGGTTGGTCTATGCGGTTAGGCGTCGGGAAGATGGCGATGCACCTGATGTGATAATTGGTACGTTCTTCATCTTTGATGTACCTATTACTGCTTCGATAGATATCGGGTCTACACACTCGTATGTTGCTAGTGCCATAACTGGAAACCTGAATATTAGATCTGAGATTATCGATAGAGAGATGACCGTAATTAGTGCTTTAGGACAGCCGATAATCGTGAATAAATTGTTTAGAGACGTGCCCTTGGAAATTCAAAGAGAAATGTTTTTATCGGATTTGATGGAATTGCCTTTCGGTGAGTTTGATCTTATTTTGGGCATGGATTGGTTGGTGAAGCACCGGGCGCAATTGGATTGTGCTGAAAAGCGGATGTCAATAAGGACTGTGGATAATGAGGAGGTAGTAATGATAGGTGAGCGAAGAAACTTTTTGGCAAATGTGGTATCTGCTTTGAAGGCAGAAAAGTTGGTGCGGAAGGGTATGGAGCATTCCTAGCTTTTGTTAGTGCTTTGGATGCCAAGGATTTATCGGTGGAAGGTGTGAGAACGGTGAAAGAATTTCCAGATGTCTTTCCCGAAGAACTTCGGGGTCTACCTCCAGATCAGGAAGTAGAATTTGGCATTGAGCTTTTGCCCGGAACGGCTCCGGTGTCCATTACTCCTTATAGAATGGCGCCGAAGGAGTTAGCGGAGCTTAAAGCTCAAATTCAAGAATTATTAGATCGGGGATTTATTCGACCAAGTGTGTCTATGTGCATTGATTATAGGCAGTTGAATAAGTTGACGATCAAGAATAGGTATCCATTGCCGAGAATTGACGATCTGTTTGATCAATTTCAAGGAGCTTCAGTTTTCTCCAAGATTGATTTGAGATCGGGTTATCATCAACTCAAGGTGAAAGAGGCATACATTCATAAAGACGACATTTCGAACTCGTTATGGATATAATGAGTTTTTGGTGATGCCGTTTGGATTGACTAATGCACCAGCTGCATTTATGGACATGATGAACCGAGTCTTTCAACCTTATCTAGACCGGTTCGTAGTGGTGTTCATAGATGATATCTTGGTATATTCGAGGAATGAAGAAGAGCATAACTCACATTTGCGTATTGTGTTGTAAATTTTGCGAGATAAGCAACTTTATGCCAAATTCAGTAAATGCGAATTTTGGTTGAAGGAAGTGACTTTCTTGGGTCATGTGGTGTCAGCCGATGGAATAAGAGTTGATCCTCAGAAGGTTGAGGCAGTGTTGGATTAGAAACCGCCGAAGTTAGTGGCTGAGATTCGGAGTTTCTTGGGTTTGGCTGGTTATTATAGATGCTTTGTTGAGGGGTTTTCGTTGATTGCTGCACCTCTAACTAATCTATTGCGAAAGGGAGTATCGTATGTATGGACCGATAAACAGCAAGAAAGTTTCGAGAAACTGAAGAAGATTCTGACGGAAGCGCTAGTAGTGATTCAACCTGAGGCTGGAAAAGAGTTTACCGTTTACTGTGATGCGTCACATATGTGTACTGATGCAAAGTGGAAAAGTGGTAGCTTATGCTTCTCGGCAGTTGAGGCCGCATGAAGTCAACTATCCTACTCATGACTTGGAGTTGGCTGTGGTGGTGTTTGCCTTAAAAATTTGGAGGCACTACCTCTACGGTGAGAAGTCGATCATTTATACGGACCATAAGAGTCTTAAGTATCTCCTTACCCAAAAGGAGTTGAACTTGAGACAACGGAGATGGGTGGAGTCATAAAGGATTATGACTTCTCAATTTAATACCATCCTGAAAAGGCTAACGTAGTGGCGCGCACGCGTTGAGTCGTAAGGTTGTATCGGAGTTAAGAGCAATGTTTGCTTATCTCAGTTTGTATGAGGATGGCAGTCTGCTAGCGGAACTTCAGGTGAAGCCTCTGTGGTTGGAGCAAATCAAGGAAAAGCAATTATCAAATGAAAAGTTGGGTCCTTTATTGCAACAAGTTGAAAGTGGTATAATAGGAGACTTTGAAATGAACAAGGATGGCGTGCTGTGTTTTCGTGGAAGAGTTTGTATGCCCATGGATTTAGATTTGAGACAAATGATTCTACAGGAGGCGCATAGTAGCCCTTATGCTATGCACCCCGGAGGAAATAAGATGTATCAGGATCTCCGTGAGCAGTATTGGTGGCCAAGATTAAAGAGGGAGGTTACTGATTTTGTGGAAAAGTGTTTGACTTGTGAACAAGTGAAGGTGGAACATCAACTACCATTGGGATTATTACAACCGGTAAAGATTCCTCTATGGAAATGGGAGCGGATAACGATGGATTTTGTTAGTGGGTTACCCTTAACACCTACTAAGAAAGATTCTGTTTGGGTGGTAGTAGATCGATTAACGAAGACTCGCCATTTCCTACCGGTTCAGACGGATTACTCATTTGCAAAAGTTGGCTAAGCTTATATGTATCTTAGATCGTGAGGTTGCATGGGGTACCAGTGTCTATCATATCGGACAGGGACCCTAGGTTTACATCACGATTTTGGAAAGCTTTACATGAGGCTTTGGGAACAAAGTTAAACTTCAGTACAGCTTTTCATCCTCAGTCAGATGGTCAGTCAGAAAGAGTAATTCAGATTTTGGAAGACATGTTACGAGGTTGTGTGATCGACTTCAGAGGTAGTTGGGAGGATTTTCTATCGTTGGCAGAGTTCGGGTATAATAACAATTACCAATCTAGTATCCAAATGGCGCCCTATGAAGCGTTATACGATCGTAAGTGTCATACCCCTACTTGTTGGACTGAATTGGGGGAACGACAGTTGTTGGGTCCTGAATTGATATCTGAGACGAAAGAAAAGGTAAAGGTGATTCGAGCGCGGTTAAAGGAAGCTTCAGATAGACAAAATTCGTATGCGGATCTGAAGCATAAAGATATTGAGTTTACGGTGGGAGATCAGTTTTTTCTGAAAGTCTCGCCTTGGAAGAAGATTTTTAGATTTGGAAGAAAGGGCAAGTTGAGCCCTAGGTTCATTGGACCGTACCGTGTGTTGAAGCGTGTAGGACCAGTGGCCTATCAGCTTGAATTACCTCCGAGTTGAGTCGATTCATAGTGTTTTCCATGTTTCTATCCGAGGCGTTAGCAGATCGGATCCGTCTCACCTAGTACGAGTAGAAGAAGTGGAATTAAGGCGGACTTGTCTTCGAGGAGGAACCAAAGTGGAAATCTTAGACCGTGTTGTTAAGGTGTTAAGAAAGAAGAGCGTCTTTGTTAGTTAAGGTTCTTTGGTGAAATCATGGAGCGGAGGAAGCTACGTGGGAGCATGAGGACACAATTAGGCAACAATATCCTCACCTCTTTTAACCAGGTAAATTTTGAGGACAAAATTTTCTTTAAGGAGGGTAGAGTTGTAACATCCTAAAAATTTGAGTATCGTTATGATGCATGTTTTGGTGTTTAGCTTGTGTATGATTAAATTTTTGCATGCTTAATATAATCTTGAGAAGGCTCGGGATTATTCGAAACTAGAATAAATTTTAGTAGTGAGTATTTTATTGAAGTGGATCAAGTGATTATGATGCTTAAGTTAATTTAAGTGACGAAAGCTAGCATAAGATGAGCTAGTAGCAAGGTGGTGTTGGCGCATGAGTGATTGCTTGAGGGGATAGGTTCGAATCCCATGGATAGCATTTAGGTGACTTTTATTTTTGTACTTGTATGGCATGTGTCGGTCAAGCTTTACTTATGGTAAGGTTGGACAAATTCTTTTATGGGAAGTAGACTAAGGGAAAAAGGCAAGCTTGAATTAAGGGATAGAATTAACTTGATTTTGGGGATAGGATTCTAAAGCTTTGGAAATTGGAGGAACACAAGGCATGATACAAGGAAGTTGTCTTGGAAACTTTTGCATGGCCATTTTGACCATGTATTTGGACGGCATTATAGACAAAAGGGGGGAGCCAAAATTTGGTGGTTAGTTTGGGGTAGGATGGTAGCTTGTTAGAATTCTTTTGGTCATGATTTTTGCTCATCCAAAACATCTTTCCTATCATTTCCTTTCTCTCATAGCCGAATGTGTCTTTAGCTTGGAGAAAACAACTTTGTTGAGTTTCATTTAGGCATTTCTTTTTGACCATTTGGTCATTTTTGCTTATCACTCTAGTATCCCATTGTGTGTCTTTCTCCTAGTGTCGAAACTACCAACACAAAAAGCCATTCCTTTTTCCTTCTCCTTCCCCATTGCCGAATGCATATTGTTCCTAAACTCATCTCTTTTCTCCTTCTCTTTTCTTCTTTTTGAAAACCGAATTATAACACCTTCTCTCCATTCTCTTTTCTTCCTCATTTTTATTTATCATTCAAATATTTTCTTCATTATTTTTATCTCATGGCCGAATGATACTAATCCCATTTTCTTCAATTTTCCCTTCAAAGCCGAATCTTCTATTCATCTATATTGTCTTGTTGATTATTCTTTCAACCCTCGTTTAAACAATAGGTAAGAGCTTTCTTTTTGGTTCTTATGTTGGTTTATGGGTTGTTTTGGCCGAACCTTAAGTGTGGTAAAGGAGAACCTTTTTGATCGAAACCATTGTTCATTTCTCTTAGATAATTTCTTTCGTTATTTTGTTATAGTGAGATAGTGGTGGGTCGAATCATCACATTTTCGAAGACTTCGTAAAGCCATTCGAGTTGGAACATATTTGTCAAGGAATCCTTTGTAAATCACTCGGGATTTTAAGGTAAGCCGAGTTCGCTCTTTTAAGCCATTAGTATCAAATTTTCGATATATGGTAGGACTAATAATCTTTTGTCAATAGAGACAAATAAGATAGGGACGAAAAGGGTTGTTAATAGTGTTCGGAAGAGGGGCGGTTCCACTATTCCCCCTAAATTCAAACGAAGGACTGTTTCAGCAATCCGAGATTTTCCACCGGGTTGTGGACCCTCATCCGACGAAAATCAATTATTTGAAGTCATTCGTACTCCTGAGCCATTGTTTGTTCGTGGTTCTTCATCGGGTTATGAACCATCAATCGGGGAGAAATTGCAAATAGTTGTCATTCGAGATTCCGAGGGTAAGGATCTAGATCGTTAATCATTAGAATAGTTTTATATTAAATATTAGTGTTCTAATCAAGAGTGACATATATTTAGGTATCGACGAGCGGGAAAGTATAGTTCTCACCGTAATTAGGTGTGTAACTTCACACGTATCTCATGGGTTATATTACTGTAAGCGATAGAATAAAAATTGTAAAGTCGGTAAAATTTGAAAATACGGTATATAAGCACTTTTTATGTGAATGCATGAAATCGGTATTAAGATTGTGGAAAAATTACGGTTTTACCCTCAATGGGCTATATCTTAGAAAAAAATGATATTTTGGGCCACATGATTATTTGATAAATCGGCCAAAGTGTGAAAATTGTGGAAAAAAGCCACATGTGTATAATGGGCCAAGAAATCGCTAGATCGTAAATGGGCCAAGGTTGGCTAGTTCATTAAAAAGGGCCAAATTGCTGTTTTGGACTAATGGGCCAAATTGATAATTTGTAATATGGGCTTTTTGTTGAAATTTATCTCATGAATATATTGTTATGCATTATATATATACATGATTGCATGGGTTGGGATAAATGACGAAGAGAAGAAAGGCCTGTTGCCAATTATCTAGTTCGGTGGCTCTGCCACAAATATTATAAATGGCCTGTTGCCAAATATCTAGTTCGGTGGCTCTGCCACAAATATTATAAATGGCCTGTTACCACAAATATTATATTTGGCTTAATGCCTGCTATTGGTGTGTTGGCGGGGTGGGTTGACTTGATCCCCACAGGTGTGTTGGTTGGTACGGGGGTGTGTAGCGGATGGAAATTAGGCTTGGTTGGGAATTGCATAACACATGCATTAATTTTTATACTTGATTTATATATATGCATTGTACATTTTTAAATGGGCTCAAGCCCATCTAATTGCTTAAAAGGTATTGGCCTAGTGAACACGGTAAGTGGGTTACACATTGAGTTCCAAGTAACTCACCCCGTTTTTTTTTTACCCCTTCTCAGGTAATGATAATTGATGGAGGCTTGGGCCAGGGATGACTTCGTGTGGAGGCCATACTACGAATGATGAGTTATAAAAACTTTGAACTTCTTTTAAGTATTTTTATTTAAGTACTATTTCAATTGCGATGTAATAAGGCCTCTGGTATTATTTTTATGGATTTTTATGCGTGGATGGATTTTAATATGTTTTAGCTACTTTAATGGGGTTGTTAATCTTTTATAAATATTTTTCTTAAACTTGCATATAAAAAGAGGATTTTTTTTTATATCACTTACTCGTAAATATGTTTTGTGAAAACTCTTTTATAAATTTATTTCAACCAATTATTAAAGTTTTTAACCAATTATTTCTCTTGAAATCAATTTGTAAATTCTTATGTTTTAAAAAAAAACATGGTGTTCAAATAAATCTCGATTTTTGATAAACTCCAACTTCAAATCGTTTTCAAGAATTGTTTTCATTAAAAACATTGATGCTTAAGTGTAAGTTCGTTTTTTGTGGCATGCCAAGTCTGGTCTTAATGCGTAGGCCGGGGTTGGGGTGTTACACCCACCTAGTCATCCATAGCCCAAGTCACCATCATTGATCGTTACCTGAAAAGGGTAAGGAAAACAGGGTGAGTTACTAGAACTCAGTGTGTAACCCACTTACCATTGTCCACTGGGCCAAAATCCAATTAAGCATTTATTTGGGCCAAAACCCATTTACAAAAAAAAAAAATTATATATAATATGCATGTGATATGCAATTCCCAAACCAAACCTAATTTTCCATCCACTACACACCACCCGTACCAACCAGCACACCTGTGGGGAGCTTTAGTCACCCACCCCGCCAACACACCAAACGTAGGCATTAAGCCGATTATATCAAATTTGTGGACAAGCCACCAGATTAACAGAATTTACATGGCATCGCCATTTTTCATATTTGTGGCAGAGCCACTGCATTATGTAGCGAGCTACCGGAACTTCTCTTCATCATTATCCCATCCTATGCAAATCATGTATATAATGCATAGCCATTCACAACAATTTATTCAGATATTTTTTAACAAACATTATGGCCCATTATAACAATTTATCAAGTTGGCCAATTAAGCAAATTATCATCTTGGCCCATTTAGCAATTTATAACATATCGGCCCATATAGCAAATATCAAATGGCCCATATAACAATTATTTCAATTTGGCCCATATAGCAAATATCTCAATCTGGCCCATATAGCAAATATCAAATGGCCCATATACCAATTATTTCAATTTGGCCCATATAGCAAATATCTCAATCTGGCCCATATAGCAAATATCAAATGGCCCATATAGCAATTATTTCAATTTGGCTCATATAGCAATTATCAAATGGCCCTTTAAGGGTATTTTCAAAATTTTCACAGTCTTAATACCGATTTCATAGTCTTTACCAAAATAGTGATAACTATGCCATTTTACCCAATTTCACAAAAATGTGATTTAATCAATCGATTTACCACTAACACATTTTAAATATCTAACCCATGAAATACGGTGTGAGATTACACACCTAATTACGGTAAGCACTACGCTTTCCTGATCGTCGACACCTAAAATATTATAACGCTTGATTAGACATTGCTCACTATTTAATAAATCTACTCTAAAACAAACGATCTAAGATTTTACCCTCGGGATCGCGAACAACTACGATTTTTCGGTTTTCCTCGGTTGACGGTCCACAACCCGGTGGAAAGTCCCGAATTGCTGATGCCTCACAATTACGGACAACCTTGAATAGTTGATTCTCACCGGATGAGGGTCCACAACCGGTTGGGAAGTCTCGAATCGCCGAAACAGCCCTTCGTTTGAATTTAGAAGTAGAGATTGTAAATTCGATCCTTTTTCGATCACCAATCACCACCCCTTTTGATTTGATGTTGTTTGCCTCCATTGAAAACATATATTAGTCCAAACTAATATTACGTTATTATGAACGATTGATCTTAGGAGTAAGGTTGACTTACCACAAAATCCGAGTGATCCACGAATAAATCCCTAAAATATAACCGGTTACTCCTTTCCAGAATAATCATCTTAACTAATAAAGGATGATCATGAAATCCGTGAAGAACTCTTACCTTAGAGATTTTTGAACCGAATCCTAGCGATTGCGAGATAACTTCGGAAGAATGATGGTTTGGCCTTCCACTATATCGCTACGAAGAAGAAAGGGTTTTGTTTAAAAGAGAAATAGATGATGATTTCAGTCAAAAAGACCCTCCCAAGCCATAATATAGATTCCGCAAAAGAGAGAAGAAAATGAAAAGAATTGAAAGAGTTCTTACCGATTGTTCAAAAGGTGAATGACAACCCGGATGAAAAAGAAAGATCAATGAAAGAATGGAAGATTCGGCTATAGAGAAATAGTGGACTCAATATTCGGCTATGGTGAAAAATATTAGAGGGAAAGTGATGTTTGAAAGATTTTGCAAAAAGAAAAGAAGAAGAAGAACTAGAAAATATGATGGATTAGTTTCGGTTTTCAAGGATGATGAATGAACAACGAAATGGTCTCCAAGTTTGTATGCATTCGGCAAGAAGAAAGAAAAGACATGGAATATGCCTCTTCAAGGTTGCATGGATTCGGCAAGGAGAAGAAAAGAAGTTTGGGAAGAAAAGAAAAATGATGCCAAAGTTGTCAATAAAGAATTGGCCAAAACAACCAAAATTTTACCTATTGCAATTGACCAAAATCGGCTAGGAGAGGGAGTTTTGAGAGAAAAATACAATTGATGGTATTGGTATTTTGACCCAAAACTAACACTTTTGTTTTTACCAAAACATCAAGCACCAAATTTGCTATCATCCTATCTCCAAGCCATCCACATTCATTCCCCCTAGGATAAGAGTTTGGCCACCCAAACTTTCCAAAACACCATCCACAAAATAAGCCCCTTGTCCCCCTTACTTACATATTTCTCTTGATTCCTTTCCCCAACTTCAACCTTGCCTTTTTCTTTTAGCCACCTTACCAAAAATAATGAAGTCCACCCTTGCCATAAATACTCATTGACCGACACATTAAGGAAGGAAAGAAGAAAAAAATAAAAGTCAAAATGCACACAAAGTGATTCGAACTCCTTCCCTTAAGGTACTACAAGTGACGCCATAGCCTCTTTACCAAATGCTCATTTATGCTAGCTATTTATTCAATTATTTCCATATGCTTTAAGGTCACTTACTCTATCTCCTCAAAGTGCTAAATTCCAAAAAAAATTACTAGATCCAAATAAATCACGAGCCTTCTCCGGACCTCCTCAACATACAAAATTAATAATCTAACTAGCTTAGCACCAAAATAGTGCAACACATGAAATTTAAATTCTAGGATGTTACAATTCTACCCCCTTAAAGAAAATTTCGTCCCCGAAATTTACCTGGTTAAAAGAGGTGAGGGTATTGTTGTCGAATCGCGTCCTCAGGCTCCCATGTAGCTTCCTCCGCTCCGTGATTACGCCATAGAACTTTGACTAACGTGATCTCGACTTCCTTCTCAAAGACCTTAACATCTCGATCTAAAATTTGCACCTGGCTCCTCCTCAAACGACAAGTCGGACCTTATCTCAACTTCCTCTACCGGTACTATATGAGACGAATCCGATCGGTAACGCCTTAACATTGATACATGGAAAACACTATGTATCTGACTCAACTCTGGAGGTAACTCAAGCCGATAAGCCACTTTGGTCCTACACGCTTCAACACACGGTATGGTCCGGAGATAAACCTAGGGCTCAACTTGCCCTTCCTTCCAAACTCAAGATCTTTTTCCAAGGTGATACCTTTAGAAAGACTTGATCTCCTACCGCAAACTCAATATCCTTACGCTTCAGATCCGCATACGATTTTTGTCTATCCGAGGCTTCCTTTAATCGTGCCCGAATTACCTTTACCTTTTCCTCCGTCTCGATATCACTCGGGACCCAATAACCGCTCGTTCCCAATTCAGTCCAACAAGTAGGAGTACGACACCTACGACCATACAACGCCTTGTAAGGTGCCATCTGGATGCTGGATTGATAGCTATTATTATACGCAAACTCTGCCAATGGTAGGAAATCTTCCCAACTACCCCTGAAGTCAATCACACAACCCCTTAGCATGTCTTCCAGAATCTGGATTACTCTCTCTGACTGACCATCTGACTGAGGATGAAATGCCGTGCTGAAATTCAACTTGGTTCCCAAAGCTTCATGTAAAGCTTTCCAAAATCGTGATGTAAACCTAGGGTCCCTGTCCGATATAATAGACATTGGTACCCCATGTAACCTCACGATCTCCGCTACATACAACTTGGCCAACTTTTGCAATGAGTAATTCGTACGAACATGTAGAAAATGGGCAGTCTTCGTCAACCGATCCACTATTACCCGGACGGAGTCTTTCTTAGTAGGCTATAAGGGTAGCCCACTAACGAAGTCCATCATTATCCGTTCCCATTTCCATAATGGAATCTTTACCGGTTGCAACAATCCCGACGGCAATTGATGTTCTGCCTTCACTTGCTGACATGTCAAACACCTACTCACAAATTTAGTAACCTCCCGTTTCAACCCTGGCCACTAATACTATTCACAGAGGTCTCGATACAATTTATTTTCCCCGGGTTGCATAGCATATGGGCTACTATGCACCTCTCGAAGAATCATTTGCCTCAATTCTGAATCTTTGGACATAAAAATTCTTCAGCGAAAACACAGTACTCCATCATTATTCAACCCAAATTCCCCTATCACACCACCTTCCACTTGCTGAAGTAATGAAGCCAACTTTTCATCCGATGACTGCTTTTCCTTAATCTGACCTAACCACACAGGCTTCACCTGAAGTTCGGCTAGCAGACTACCATCTTCATACAAACTGAAATGAGCGAACATCGCTCTCAAATCCGATATCACCTTACGACTCAACGCGTCTGCCACAACGTTAGCCTTTTCGGGATGATACTCGATTGAGAAGTCATAATCCTTCAACAGCTCTATCCATCTCCGCTGTCTTAAGTTCAACTCCTTTTGAGTAAGGAGATACTTTAGACTCTTATGATCCGTGTAAATGATCGACTTTTCACCGCATGAGTAGTGCCTCCAAATCTTCAAAGCAAACACCACCGCGCCCAACTCCAAATCATGAGTGGGATAATTCACTGCGTATGCGGCCTTAATCGACGAGATGCATAAGCCACCACTTTTCCACCTTGCATCAACACACATCCCAAGCCGTGTGTGGTGTGACGATCGCGATAAACAATAAACTCTTTTCCAGCCTCAGGTTGAATCAATACTGGCGCTTCTGTCAGAATCTTCTTCAATTTTTCAAAACTCTATTGCTGTTGATCTGACCACGCAAATGGTACTCCCCTGCGCAACAGTTTAGTTAAAGGTACAGCAATCAACGAAAACCCCTCAATGAAACGCCTGTAGTAACCAGCCAACCCTAGAAAACTCTAAATTTCAGCCACTGACTTCGGTGGTTTCCAATTCAACACAGCCTCTACTTTTCGGGGATCAACTCTAATTCCTTCGGCCGACACAACATGCCCCAAGAAGGTCACTTCCTTCAGCCAAAATTCACACTTACTGAACTTGGCATGAAGTTGCTTTTCCCTCAATATTTGCAATACTATACGCAGATGTGAATCATGCTCTTCTTCATTCTTCGAGTATACCAAGATGTCATCTATGAACACCACCACAAACCGATCTAAATAGGGTTGGAAGACCCGGTTCATCATGTCCATAAATGCAGCTGGTGCATTGGTCAACCCAAACGGCATCACCAATAACTCATAATGTCCATAACGAGTTCGAAACGACATCTTATGAATATCTGTCTCCTTGACCTTAAGTTGGTGATAACCCGGTCTCAAATCTATCTTGGAGAAAACCGAAGCTCCTCGCAACTGGTCAAACAGATCATCGATTCTCGGTAACGGATACCTATTTTTGATCGTCAACTTATTCAACTGCCTATAATCGATGCACATACGCATCGAACCATCCTTCTTCTTGACGAACAAGACCGGTACTCCCCATGGTGACACACTCGGTCGAATGAATCCCCGATCCAACAACTCCTGAATTTGAGCATTAAGCTCCGCTAACTCCTTCGGCGCCATTCTATAAGGAGCAATAGACACCGGAGTCATTCCTGGCAATAGCTCAATGCCAAACTCTACCTCCCGGTCCGGAGGCAATCCAGGAAGTTCTTCGGGAAAGACGTCCGAAAACTCCTTTACCGTTCTAACGCCTTCCACTGACAATTCCTTGGCATCCAACGCACTGATGAAGACTAGGAATGCTCCACACCCTTTTCGCACCAACTTTTCTGCCTTTAAAGCAGATACCACATTTGATAGATAATTCCTTCTTTCACCTATCATCACTACTTCTTTATCTTCCGAAGTTCTTATCGTCATCCGCTTTGCAGCACAATCTAAGTTCGGACGGTGTTTCACCAACCAGTCTATGTAACACCCCAAACCCGGCCCAAACATTACGACCAAATTTGGTATGCTACGGAGGAAAAACTTTTGAAAATCCCTTTTTAAGTCGTTTTAAATTTTGATAAAAGATATTGTTTTGATTTAAAAGCAGTTGAGGTGTTATGAAGAAAGCATTACTTAATGTCATTTAAAAATATACTAAGTTAGGTTGTTATGATTTCAAGTGTACCGATGGCACAATAAAACATTTTTACGAATTAATTTGAGAAAAACATGTGTACCCATTTTAATATCATAAAATAGTTAAGCAATTTATCAAAACATAAAATAATCCAAGTGCAAATTTTAGGAGGCCTTATTACATCTTAAACAAAATAAATCAAACCCATATTAAAATAAAAATAGTTCCAAATCCACCTAGTCCATATTTTCATTGCATGGCCGCCTCGAGTTCATCCGGCTCCTTATCCGCAACTACGAGTCACCTGAAAATGTTAAAGGAAAAAGGTGAGTCATCAAGACCCAATGTGTAACCCTTTTTCCCGGTTTAATGTAACATCATACACAAATCATAATTAATTTAATATGCACAAGTTTAATATGCACCCAACCTAGCCATCCGTGCACGCTTTCTCTACCCCGTGTGGTACCAAACCACTTTGGTGGTGCCAAACCACTGGTGGTCAATATTGTGGTACCAAACCACTTTGGTGACCAAGTCACAATCAAATGATGGGGCCAACCCATCGTGTGATACCAAATCACTAGCGTCAATCCCATATCTCAAATGTGGGGCCAACCCACTGGTGGTACTAAGCCACAGGACGAGACGCTATGAGGTGCCAAACCTCCGGAGGTGCCAAACCTCCGTGACCGTAGTCACAATGTGTTACCAAAACACCGGTGTCCAAATCGACACGAATATCAACGCCCCTCCACTCATAAAACCCACATCAATCAATGATAGTTAATGTAAATCATGCCAACATACTCATTTAGCAACATATATAGGATTTACCAATAATCATTTATAAGTCACATATACCAAATATGTCATGCTTCCCAAAAGCATCAAATAGCAAATCATATTGTCAAGGACTTACCTGAAGCCTTGCTATACCTTTATGGTATTAAACTCAAATGTACACAAATCCGATTAGCATACACATAATACTTTGCACGTTAATTAATTATAAAGTGTGTATGTACACACCTGTCACCAACGATAATCTAAAACCCTAAGGAGACAATCGGCCACACAAGTTTCCCTTGCCCTAATCGCCTTCGAGTACTAACTACGGCAACCGGTACGCGAAACTGCTTCACTTCCCTTCAATATTCGACCAAGATACTTCTAAATGGAAGAAGAGAGTTTCGGCACACCCAAAGGAGTATATTTGGCTAATAAAGAAATTATTGAGAAGAAAGGAGAAATAGGGGATTCGATTTTGAGAAGAAAAGAAAAGTAGTAGATGAAAGATAATGGTGTAGGAGATTCGGCCAAAGTTTAGAGAAAGAAAGAATGGTTTTTGGTTTTGATAAAATTTGAAAAGAGAATGAAAAGAATTGATCAAAGGAAGAAAAAGAGAAATGGAAGAAATGACATTCGGTCACCACAAACTTTACCCAAGAAGAAAATGCACAAGATGCAAAAATGTAGTTTGGTTCAAAAGACAAATGAGAGAAAGAAAGTGGTATTTTGTTTCCAACAAAATGAAGTTGTCATCAAAAGAAATATTTTTGCACCAAAAGTACCCTATACATTCGGCCAAAGATGAGAGCTTTTGGAGAGGAAAACAAACACAAAATGATGCACAAAACAAAAGGTTGGTCAACATCCTCCAAGCTACCTACCAAAAAATTCGGCCACTCCCCTAGCCGTAGATGTCGTCCACATTCATGCATTAAGGCATAGGATTTCTTTCCAAAACATCCCCACCTTCCATGCCTTTGTCCCTCATTATACCATAAACTCAAGATTCTTATCCCTATCTTCAAGCTTTCCATAACAAATTTTCAACTTACTAAAAGGAATAGTCCAACCTATCATAAATAAGTTTGACCGTCCATCAATGCAAGGATTCAAAAATAAACCTTCAAAATGTTAAACATGCTACTCGAACCTCTAACCCCAAGCTATAAGTTCAAACACCATAACCACTTTGCCACTAATTCCTCATGTGCTTTAATTAACACTTAAATTAACTTAAGTGCTAAGCTCACTTAATCCACTTCATTAAATAAACCATACAAAAATTTATTCTACTAAACCGAACCTACTCAAAGTCCATAATTAAGCCTTACCACACCACAATTAATAACACAAAAGTTCAAACACATGAAAAATAATTCAATCACAAATAGCCCCGATTTTGAGGATGTTACGATTCTACCTCTTAAAATAATTTCGACCTCAAATTACCTCGATCGTAAAAGATGGGGTATTCTCGCCAGTATCACATTC
Source organism: Gossypium sturtianum (assembly GCA_025698515.1). Lineage (NCBI taxonomy): Eukaryota > Viridiplantae > Streptophyta > Magnoliopsida > Malvales > Malvaceae > Gossypium > Gossypium sturtianum. The sequence continues at coordinate 111,413,174 of CM046955.1, forward strand.
TCGGGTTCCCACGTCGCTTCCTCCGTACCATGGTTTTGCCATAATACTTTCACCAAAGGTCTGCGACTTCCTACGCAGAACCTTGACATCACGATCTAAGATCTGAACTGGCTCCTCCTCGAAAGATAAGTCTGAATTAACCTCAATCTCCGCCCACAGCACAACGTGCGATGGATCGGACCGATATCGCCTAAGCATTGACACATGGAAGACATCATGAATTTGCCTTAACTCTACCGGCAACTCGAGCTGATAAGCTACCGGTCCCACTCGCTTCAACACTGTATGTGGCCCAATGAACCTAGGGCTTAGCTTCCCTTTTTTCCCAAATCGCAACACTTTCTTCCAAGGCGACACCTTCAGAAAGACTTTATCTCCTACCTCGTATTCCATTTCTTTACGCTTGTGGTCGGCATAAGACTTTTGCCTATCTGATGCCTCCTTGAGACGAGTCGGATTAACTTAACTTTATCTTGGTTTCGCTACCAAATCTGGACCCAAGACATGTCGCTCCTTTAATTCCGTCCAACACGTAGAGAGTACGGCACTTCCGTCCATACGATTGCCTCGAATGGTGCCATTTGAATGCTCGCTTGATAAGCTGTTGTTATAAGCGAATTCGCCAATGGTAGATACTCTTCCCAACTACCATTGAAATCCAAAACGCAACCTCTCAAAGCATATCTTCTAAAATCTGATCACTCTTTCCGATTGTCCGTCGGTTTGAGGGTGAAAAGTCATCTTTGAAGTCCAATCTCGTTCCCAAGGCACGATGCAAAGCTCTCCAAAACCTTGATGTAAACCTCGGATCCCTATCCGAGATAATCGACATCTTGGCACACCATGCAATCTTACTATCTCGCTACATATAGCTTTGCTAGCTTCGGCGAATAGTCTACCCTCATTTGGTATGAAATGCGCTGACTTAGTTAGTCGATCCACAATTACCCAAACCGAGTCCTTCTTACTAGGCGTGAGGGTAATCCATCGACAAAATCCATAGTGATCCTCTCCCATTTCCACCGAGGAATCTTCACCGGTTGGAGTAACCCGATGGCAACCGATGTTCGGCTTTAACTTGGCGACACGTCGCACACTTACCACGAATTCGATTACCTCACGCTTCAACCTGTGCCACCAAAACTGTTCCCGCAAATCTCCATACATCTTGCTACCTCCGGATGCATAGCGTATGGGCTGTTATGTGCATCTTGGAGAATTCTTTGCCTCAACTCCACATCTTTTCGGCATACAAGCTCGCCCTTGAAAACATAACACTCCTCGCCAGACAAAGCGCACCCTTCCAAACCACCGTCTTGAACTTGCAACCTCCTTGCATTCAAACCGTCATCCACCAACCGCTTTTCCTTAATCTCCTCGATCCAAGTCGGTTTAACTTGCAATTTCGCCAAAAGACTTCCGTCGTCGTATAGATCGAGATGAGCAAACATCGCTCTTAAGTCTGTCACGACTTTTCGGCTCAAGGCATCAGCCACCACGTTCGCCTTACTCGGATGGTACTCAATCGAACAGTCGTAGTCTTTTAACAGTTCAATCCACCGACGCTATCTCAAATTCAAATCCTTCTGAGTCAAAAGATACCTCAAACTTTTATGATCCGTGTAGACTATTGACTTTTCCCCATACAAGTAATGCCGCCATATTTTCAAAGCGAAAACTACTGCCGCTAACTCCAAGTCGTGCGTTGGATAGTTAATGTAACACCCTGATTTAGGGGCTATGCAGGTTGTGTGTAATTCGGATGTTGGTAGGTTTTTGGGTGAATTTAGAGGTGTTTTGGAGGTTTTGAGAATGCTCGGATAATAGGGGAAAGCTGTGGAAAATTTTGGATTTTAAAGTAATAAAGAGGGGGCTTGGTTTTGAGGGTTTAAAAGAATTAATTGGGCGTTTAAGGCATAAGAGAGGATCCGCAAAGTGGCTTCATGCTGCTTTAGAAATTTGGAAGTAGCGCCGATGGGGTCTTGGTTCGAGTCCAAGCGGCAGCAATGTTGTTTTATCTTTTGCGACAAGGGACTGGGCTAGGAAGGCCTTAAAAATAAATGTCCCAGTGGATGGACATGAAAGTCCAATTGGCAAAGTGGCTCTTGGGCGCTACTTAGGCGCTGGAGGGGTGAGGTCGCGGTTTCGAGGGGCCGGAGAAGCATTTGGCGTTTTATTTTGTTTTGGGCGTTGGGCTTTGTAAGGCCTTAAAGGTATATGGCGAGGAATTCGGACAAGGAAGATGGGCTGGTGGAGTGGCTCTCATGCGCCACTTAGGCGCTGGAGGAGCGCAAGGGCGCAGGTTCGAGCGCCTGGAGCTGCAGGATGGCGTTTTTAATTTTTGTTGGTGGTTATGGGCTTGAGATAAGAATGGTTTAAGAATAAATGTTGGGGGTTTCTAGCATAAAAATCAATGTGGCCGAGTGGCCTGGGCGTTGGAGGAGAAGTGTGCAGCAGACTGGTCCCAGGTTCGAACCAAGGGAGCTGCGTTTTGGAATTTAATTTTATGTTGCTTTTTGGCAGCAATTTTGGAAGTGTTGGACGGCTAGAAGACTCTTATTTAGATGTGGATAAGGTGTTTTTTATTATTATTATTAATTAGATTAAGTAGGGATAATTATTATTTATTTGGTTTTTTTTAGTGATAAGTGGGATAATAGTGGAGTAATTCAACTTGTTTTGAAGTGAACTAATTCAAATGGAATTGAATTAGTGGCTAGGAAGGTGTTGGCCAAATCTTGGAGTCTTCAAGGGGGGTTGGCCGAATGCTATAAATAGGGGGGTAGAATGCCAATTATTCTTCAAGTCTTTTGCAAATCTCTCCCTCTCCCTCTTGGTGTGCCGAAATTCCCTTCCCCTATTTAGCATCATCTTGGCCGGAAGTGTTAGGTGTTTCTTTGTTCCTTGAAGCCGAAATCTCCCTTGGTGTCCTAGTGTGGTTGGCCGAATCTTAAGCAAGAGTGGTAAGTATGTTCTGCCTTAGTAATCGATTTATGAATTCCTTGTTGTAGTGGCTAAAACCGAATGGTTGGCCTTAGTTTTGGCATGGCCGAATGTCATAGTGCCATTAAGTATGTTCTCTTGTGTGTAGCCGAAAGAAGGAAGCATTGAGGAAGTCTCTTGGATTCGATCATCTAAGGGGCATATCGACAAGAGCAAGGGAAGCCTTCGGGATCTCAGATTATTTCGGTAAGGATGTTAGTAAGTGACTTAGATTTAGTTGATTATGACCTCGTTGATTAATCATGTGGTTCTGATTAATTGACTTTCGATGGAGGCCAATACCAGTCAAAGTGGGCAAGGGAAAGCTCCCATCCCAAAGTTCAAGAAGAGATCCGTTTTTCGCTGTGATGGGATTGGCCACGTGTGTGGGCCAAAGCAGAGAAAAACGTTAGGCAAAAAGCCGTAGTTTCGCTAGACGATAGCGTCGAGGATCGAGAGTCTAGAACTCCTAGTAATAAGGTGTGTAACTAACCCACTGTTTTCGGGTTTTATGTGTTATATGTTTTACTAACAAGTGCAGTAATAAGTGTGCCATATATACCCCTAAAGGGTATAGCGATGACCAGGTTAGTATCGGATCTATTGCAGTGTGATTATTTGTTTATGAGTATGTTTATGGACATTAATAAGCATGTGCATGCATTATCACGATTATATTTTATGTGGCATGTGCATGGGTGGGTTATGAAAAGAAGGTGCGGGTGTACTTGAGTACGTGGTTGATGTCGACTTTGTGCTACATCGTGGATTGGCGCCGACCGAGGTCGCGTTGTGGATCTTTGCGATTTAGTTCGCGTGGTTACCTCGATTGATATGGGCTTTATGCCATATCGTGGCTTGATGGATTGCCGTGTGCTCCATCGTGGTTTGATGTTAGCTATACGCTACATCGTGGATGGCATTGGTTGCCTTTATGGAGGGAAAAGGAGAGGGTGACTCGATAGTCCCCGTGTGTGGTAAATTTGGATAAGGGGTGTGTAGCGGATGGACCCTAGGTTGGGTTGGGAATCATGTTGCATTATTTTTTGTAATAATATGGAAATGGGCCAAGCCCAATATGACATGTGGATAGGTATGTTTTGGGAACATACGTGGAAATGGGCCAAGCCAGTTGATATGTGGTTTATTGAGAAATGGGCCTAGCCCAAGATTTGAGTATGATTTGAATGTGGGCCAAGCCCTGATTGTGGTAAATGTTTAAAATGAATATATATATATTACTTGTTGCATTTGATAATTGGGATATTATGTGGCTAGCATGTGGGTGGATTTCAAAGTGGTTAACTTACACACTCGAGTCAGTATGACTCACCCAACTTTTTAGTCATCGCAGTGAGTCGTGAGTAATGGACCGGGTTGGAGTGGATACAAGGTGGCCCATGCGAGAAGGAGATTTTCATACAGAAGATGTTTTACTTTATTTAAGTATTTTATATTATCAGTATTTTGGAATTTTATTTGATGTAATAAGGGCCTCTTTGATTTAAAGTACTCTATTTATTAATGTTGAAGTTTACACTACACTTAGAAATATTTTTAAAAGATTCATATTATAGCAACTTATAATAATGTTTTAATTGGAAATTTTCAACAAGCTTATATTATGTATTAAGTTTTAAATGGACATGATTTTCAGAGATAATAAATTTTCAAGTTTAATTCTAAAGTCAAAGATTTTGCAAACGGATTCGCAGTTGACATAAATCCGATCCGGTCGGGACTTGTGGGCGGGTTTGGGGTGTTCTGATTTAGTATCGAGCCGGTTCAAAAACTCGGCTTTGAGGGTTTTGGGGCCAAAAACATTTTCAAATGGGCTTTTCAAGTATATGGATTTTTAGGAAATATTTTCAGGTTATTCGGCATGGCACTGCACCTCGGCCCGAGCCCACCAGGTAAGTACTTCGGACTTTTGAAGTGATTTGTTATATGTGAATTGTTATGGGCTTAGTTGGGCTCGTAGATTAGTGAACTAGGATCTACTGAACCCTAGGACTAGTCTACTCAAACACATGCATAAGACTTAAGGTTACTAAATAAACTCGTGATTAAGTCGCGAGAGTTAAGGTGTGGCAACCATTGTGCGCATGTTCAGGAGTGGATCGGAAGAGCACGGTACTTAAGCAGATCCTCGTGACTCACCTCCTCTTCACTGGAATCCTACCCAGTGCGTAGCTACGATTCACCTTAACCAAGAGGACTTGTTCATAGGCTAAACCAATTATTAAAACCGAAAGGGATTTGCCTCACTGCTTTAAAACCCCTAGTTTTAAAATTTCCAAAAATTACCCCTATGTTGAAAATTACTAAAATGCCCCGACTTTCAAAATTTCTGGTTTAACCCCAAACTTAATAAAATTTTCTTACATTGCAAAAGTATCCAATTTTACTCAGATTTCAAAATAATAATACGACTTTGGAAATTTACAAAAGTTACCCGATTGTCAAAATTACCAAAATACCTCAAGTTACCAAAATCCTGTTATACCTTCAATTTGCGAAATTTTCGAAAATACTCTTCAATTTTGGGAATTTCAAAAGATCCCGACCTATTAAAGTTTTTGAATCGCTCGGTTTATGACGAAAATACCCACAGTAGGAAAATGACGAAAATACCACAGGGTGAAAGCAGCAGAGATGTCCGAGTAGTGAATGTGTGTGGTGGATACCACTGAGTGTGCCTTTACTGAGGAAGGAATGTGGTTTTGTTGATGAACGGATGAATGTGTGAGTGTGTAAATGTGATTCTTGAACTAGAGTAGTAAACTCAAACTGAAACTTTGTGTGATCGAAAGAACTACTTCTAAATATCTTTCATTCCATAAAATTTGCTCGTGGTTAAATAGTGGAACAATTTCTAATGCATAAAACTTGTTAATCGATTAAATTGCGACGATAGAGATGAACTCTAGGGGGACGCGGTAGAGGTAGAATGGCGCGATCGGAACCGTGAGGGTCGGCCATGGGTCGAAAATGAAGTGCCGCCAGCAATAGACGTAGAGGGGCAAGATCAGACAGGGGAAGATGACGCAGTATCGCGGGCTATGTTGCGAGTGCTCAAGCGAGTAGCAGGAGCTAGTGTAGGAAGCGGAGCTCGAAAGTCGATGATCGGAAAGGCTTAGATTGAACGGAGTGAGATATTTAGAGGGTATTCGAGTAGCTCCGAACGTAGCGGAGTATTGGCTAGAAGCGATCGAGAGAATCATGGACGATTTGGGCGGTACCAACGAAGAAAAGCTAAAAAGGTCTTGTTTCGCTTCTTCGGACGAAGCTTATCGTTGGTGGCTCATCTTTGTCAAACAAGGTGTACCTGGCAGATCGATTGGATTGGGAGTACTTTAAGGAAAAGTTTGAAGGAAAATACGTTGGAGCAAGTTATTTGGACTCGCAAAGGAAAGCGTTTCTAAATCTAGTGCAAGGAAGTAAGTCGATAGGCTGAGCACGGCGGAATTTGTGCGGTTAAGTCGAGACGCCAAAGGAATCGTGGCTCACGATTATGAAAGGAGTGTTCGATTCGAAGATGGGTCATGCGAGATGAGTTGCGGGAGTTGATCGCGCCACAAAGAGAAAGGGATTTTGCCATTCGGTAGAGAAAGCTCGGATTGCCGAAGAGGTTAAAAAGACTATAAGAGAAAACCGAGAGAAGAATAGGAGCGAGGATAAGAGAAATATTGGACCGTCAAGATCGTTTGGTAATGTCCGGAAGAGACCAAGGACCGAGAACCCCGTAAGTGCACTTGTACCGGTGGATCGGAATCGTTCTTGTGCTCGATGTGGAAGACCTCACGTGGAGAGTGTTGGGGAAATAGTAAAGAATGTTTTCGGTCGCGGGTCTAAGGCACATTTAGTTAAGAATTGTCCTCGAGCGACGAGGGGTCGTGGTTCAAGTCATGGAAGGAATGGTTCTAGTCAGAGTCAACCAAGGATGTGATATTAGGTAAGTTCCTTTGCTTTGGTACATGCCTTAATTACTTTGCTTGCTTATGAGTTAGCCTTTTCTGTGTTGCTTCGAATTTTGAGCGCGAACTTAGAGATTGTGTAGGTACGATAGCCTTAGTAAGATCAGAGTGCGCAGCGTAAGCGTAAGGTGGTAAGATAGGTTGTATGGACGTTTGGTAGTAAAGTAATTTCGAGAACGAAATTATTTTTAAGGAGGGTAGAATTGTAACACCCTGATTTAGGGGCTATGCAGGTTGTGTGTAACTCGGATGTTGGTAGGTTTTTGGGTGAATTTAGAGGTGTTTTGGAGGTTTTGAGAATGCTCGGATAATAGGGGAAAGCTGTGGAAAATTTTGGATTTTAAAGTAATAAAGAGGGGGCTTGGTTTTGAGGGTTTAAAAGAATTAATTGGGCGTTTAAGGCATAAGAGAGGATCTGGCAAAGTGGCTTCATGCGCTGCTTTAGGGGGCTGGAAGTAGCGCCAGTGGGGGGCTTGGGTTCGAGTCCAAGCGGCAGCAATGTTGTTTTATCTTTTGCGACAAGGGACTGGGCTAGGAAGGCCTTAAAAATAAATGTCCCAGTGGATGGACATGAAAGTCCAATTGGCAAAGTGGCTCTTGGGCGCTACTTAGGCGCTGGAGGGGTGAGGTCGCGGTTTCGAGGGGCCGGAGAAGCATTTGGCGTTTTATTTTGTTTTGGGCGTTGGGCTTTGTAAGGCCTTAAAGGTATATGGCGAGGAATTCGGACAAGGAAGATGGGCTGGTGGAGTGGCTCTCATGCGCCACTTAGGCGCTGGAGGAGCGCAAGGGCGCAGGTTCGAGCGCCTGGAGCTGCAGGATGGCATTTTTAATTTTTGTTGGTGGTTATGGGCTTGAGATAAGAATGGTTTAAGAATAAATGTTGGGGGTTTCTAGCATAAAAATCAATGTGGCCGAGTGGCCTGGGCGTTGGAGGAGAAGTGTGCAGCAGACTGGTCCCAGGTTCGAACCAAGGGAGCTGCGTTTTGGAATTTAATTTTATGTTGCTTTTTGGCAGCAATTTTAGAAGTGTTGGACGGCTAGAAGACTCTTATTTAGATGTGGATAAGGTGTTTTTTTTTTTATTTTATTAATTAGATTAAGTAGGGATAATTATTATTTATTTGGTTTTTTTTAGTGATAAGTGGGATAATAGTGGAGTAATTCAACTTGTTTTGAAGTGAACTAATTCAAATGGAATTGAATTAGTGGCTAGGAAGGTGTTGGCCAAATCTTGGAGTCTTCAAGGGGGGTTGGCCGAATGCTATAAATAGGGGGGGTAGAATGCCAATTATTCTTCAAGTCTTTTGCAAATCTCTCCCTCTCCCTCTTGGTGTGCCGAAATTCCCTTCCCCTATTTAGCATCATCTTGGCCGGAAGTGTTAGGTGTTTCTTTGTTCCTTGAAGCCGAAATCTCCCTTGGTGTCCTAGTGTGGTTGGCTGAATCTTAAGCAAGAGTGGTAAGTATGTTCCGCCTTAGTAATCGATTTATGAATTCCTTGTTGTAGTGGCTAAAACCGAATGGTTGGCCTTAGTTTTGGCATGGCCGAATGTCATAGTGCCATTAAGTATGTTCTCTTGTGTGTAGCCGAAAGAAGGAAGCATTGAGGAAGTCTCTTGGATTCGATCATCTAAGGGGCATATCGACAAGAGCAAGGGAAGCCGGGATCTCAGATTATTTCGGTAAGGATGTTAGTAAGTGACTTAGATTTAGTTGATTATGACCTCGTTGATTAATCGTGTGGTTACGATTAAGTGACTTTCGATGGAGGCCAATACCGGTCCAAAGTGGGCAAGGGAAAGCTCCCATCCCAAAGTTCAAGAAGAGATCCGTTTCTTCACATGACGGATTGGCCACCGGGGTGTGGGCCGGCAGTGTAAAAACGTTAGGCAAAAGCCGTAGTTTCGCTAGACGATAGCGTCGAGGATCGAGAGTCTAGAACTCCTAGTAATAAGGTGTGTAACTAACCCACTTGTTTTGGGTTTTATGTGTTATATGTTTTACTAACAAGTGCAGTAATAAGTGTGCCATATATACCCCTAAAGGGTATAGCGATGACCAGGTTAGTATCGGATCTATTGCAGTGTGATTATTTGTTTATGAGTATGTTTATGGACATTAATAAGCATGTGCATGCATTATCACGATTATATTTTATGTGGCATGTGCATGGGTGGGTTATGAAAAGAAGGTGCGGGTGTACTTGATGCGTGGTTGATGTCAGCTTTGTGCTACATCGTGGATTGGCGCTGACTGAGGTCGCGTTGTGGATCTTTGCGATTTAGTTCGCGTGGTTACCTCGATTGATATGGGCTTTATGCCATATCGTGGCTTGATGGATTGCTGTGTGCTCCATCGTGGTTTGATGTTAGCTATACGCTACATCGTGGATGGCATTGGTTGCCTTTATGGAGGGAAAAGGAGAGGGTGACTCGATAGTCCCCGTGTGTGGTAAATTTGGATAAGGGGTGTGTAGCGGATGGACCCTAGGTTGGGTTGGGAATCATGTTGCATTATTTTTTTGTAATAATATGGAAATGGGCCAAGCCCAATATGACATGTGGATAGGTATGTTTTGGGAACATACGTGGAAATGGGCCAAGCCCAGTTGATATGTGGTTTATTGAGAAATGGGCCTAGCCCAGTATTTGAGTATGATTTGAATGTGGGCCAAGCCCAGATTGTGGTAAATGTTTAAAATGAATATATATATATTACTTGTTGCATTTGATAATTGGGATATTATGTGGCTAGCATGTGGGTGGATTTCAGTGGTTAACTTACACACTGAGTCTGTATGACTCACCCAACTTTTTAGTCATCGCAGGTGAGTCGTGAGTAATGGACCGGGTTGGAGTGGATACAAGGTGGCCCATGCAGAAGGAGATTTTCATACAGAAGATGTTTTACTTTATTTAAGTATTTTATATTATCAGTATTTTGGAATTTTATTTGATGTAATAAGGGCCTCTTTGATTTAAAGTACTCTATTTATTAATGTTGAAGTTTACACTACACTTAGAAATATTTTCGCAAAAGATTCATATTATAGCAACTTATAATAATGTTTTAATTCGGAAATTTTCAACAAGCTTATATTATGTATTAAGTTTTAAATGGACATGATTTTCAGAGATAATAAATTTTCAAGTTTAATTCTAAAGTCAAAGATTTTGCAAACGGATTCCGCAGTGACATAACCAGATCCGGTCAGGACTTGTGGGCGGGTTTGGGGTGTTCTGATTAACCTCATGCGGTCTTAGGCGACGGGGACGCATAGGCCACTACCTTCCTTCTTGCATCAATACGCATCCCAAACCGGTATGGGGCGGCACACGAAACCGTAAACAACTTTCCCGCCTCGGGGTGTACCAAAACCGAGCTTCCATCAAAATCTTCCTTAGCTTGTCAAAACTTTCTTGTTGCTTCTCCGACCATACAAATGGAACTCCTTTCTTAACAACTTAGTCAACGGCGCTGCGATTAAAGAGAATCCTTCCACAAACCTCCGATAATATCTGCTGCACCCAAAAAGCTTCGAATTTCGCCAGCGACCTAGGGGTTTCCAATCCAACACCACTTCCACCTTGCGAGGATCTACTCTAATCCTTCCGTGACACCACATGACCTAAGAAAGCCACCTCTCTAAGCCAAAATTCACACTTACTTGAATTTGGCATATAAGCTGCTCTCTCGATTACTTGTAGAACTATACGCAAATGCATGTCATGCTCCTTCTCCGTCTTTGAGTAAACCAATATGTCGTCTATAAACACCACGACAAATTGATCCAAATCTTCTTTGAAACACTCTATTCACTAAGTCCATGAATGCTGCTTTGGTGCATTAGTCAACCCAAAAGGCATCACCAAAAACTCGTAATGCCCATACCTTGTTGAATGCCGTCTTGTGCACATCAACCTCTTTCACCTTGAGTTGATGATATCCCGACCTAAGATCTATCTTCAAAAATACCGATGCACCCTTGGGTTGGTCAAACAAGTCATCAATCCGAGGCAAGCGGATACATTCTTGATCGTTAACTTGTTCAATTGGCGGTAGTCGATACACATCCGCATTGAACCATCCTTCTTCCTAACAAACAACACAGTGTGCCCCACGGAGATATACTTGGTCGGATAAATCCTTGGTCCAAAAGCTCCACGAATTTGAGCCTTCACTCCACCAATTCCTTTGGTGCCATTCGGTAAGGTGCTATTGACACAGTGCCGTTCGGGTAGCAAGTCTATACCAAATTCAACTTCCCGATCCGGAGGCGCACCGGAAGTTCTTCCGGGAACACATCAAAGCAAATTCCCTTTACTGTTCGGACCTTCTCAACCGCGACTCCTTAGCTTCCAAAGCACAAATTCGAACCAAAAATGCCTCGCAACCTTTCCCGACCATCTTTTGACCTTCAATGTAGACACTACATTAGATAGGTAATCTCTTCTATTACCTATCATGACCACTTCATCACCCACCTCACCATCTTAAGAACCATGCGCTTAGCGATGCGGTCCAACCTTGCACGATACTTAACCAACGATCCATACCAAGGATCAAATCGAACTCCCCAAACGGCGGTTCCATCGGATCGACCACAAACATGACCCCTTGGAGTTCTAGAGGTACATCTCTATATAGCTTATTAACAACTACAGAGTGACCTAAAGGACTAATTACGAGTCATATCCTAGAAGCGATCTCAAGTCTAAGTTCATAGTCTCTACCACACTACTAGCAACGTATGAATGCGTCGAACCCACATCAATCAAAGCGGTATATGGAACACCAAAGATTAAGAACGCACGGGTTATAACGTCCGTCAGGTCGTCACCTTCCTCTCGACGCCCCGTCGCATAGACTAGACCAGGCTACCTTTGCTTGTACGTCTTTTGCACCTGCCGCCGAAATTCCATGACCTCGATTAGATCCATTTCCTCCTCTACCATTACCACGACCCCTCTGTGGTGGTCCTACATTCCTAGCCTGAGCACGGTTCTGACCCTCTGACTGATTCTTGGCTAACTTCCGAGGACAATCCCTTACACGGTGGTCCAAAGACCCACATTCAAAGCAACCCTTCTCACCGGTCCAACAACCTCCCCAATGCGATTTGCCACGGCGCGACATGGTGAGCGGTCTGCGGTTAGCGACCATGGGCCTTCTGCCGACTCGGCCCACTCTGCCTTGCCCTTTTTTGAACATTACCACCCGATCCAGACGACCCAAATCCTCTTTTCTACTTGTTCCTATCATAGTTCTGTCTCACGGACTCCTTGACCCATTCGGCTACCTTAGCCTTTTCCACCAAGATAGCAAACTCACGCTCCTACTGCGGAGCAATCAGCAACCTTAACTCATCCCTAAGTCCGTCTTCAAAGCGGACACAACGATCATGCTCCGTTGACACTATACCCTGAGCATAGCGGCTCAACCTCAAGAATTCTGGTTCATACTCCGACACAGACTTATTTCCTTGTACCAACCCCAGAAAAGCTTTCCTCTGTGCATCAATGTAGCTTGTGCCCACATACTTCTTCTGATAAGCAGCTTTGAAGTATTCCCAAGTCAGATCATCTGCCGTAGCACCATCTCGAACCGTGAGCCACCATCGATATGACTCATCCTTGAGAAGCGACACCGCTCCTTTCAGTTTCTCCTCATTCGTCAGATCTATCTCATCCATGATTGTTTCGATCGATTCTAGCCAATACTCACCGTATTGGGCGCTACACCGGACACACCTCGAAAAATTCAGCTCCGTTAGCTCAAGTCTCTCGGTACCGACTTAGAGCTCCTCCACCTCCACCCATTCCGGCTACTCTCTCTAGAACCCGCAAAGATCGCTTGTGACATCTGCGTCATCACCCGTCCGATCCTCGCTCCTCGGCTCCAAAGGTTGGGGGTGGTGGTGGCGGTGGTACCTCATTCTCGAGATCCCCGACCCGATCCGCGAGTTCTAACACGGTCATCCTACCCCTTCCGCGCCCACGACGGCCACGTCCTCTAAAGCTCATTCTAACTGTCGCGCTTTTTAACTGATTAGGAAATTTTTATGAATTAGTACATGTTTTCACTTGGTTATCCATGAAGAAATTTTATGAAAAGAATTTAATAGAGATTCTTTCGATCAATCAAAGTTTTAAGTCTTCTGTCCTAATTTACATAGAAAAGTACATCCATTCCCTATACCTTTCATACCTATGCACTCTTGGGCACATTGTCCGTTTCTATCCCAGAGGTATTTTTCGTAATTTTGCCACTAGGAAAATTTCAGTAATTTTGGTAAGTTGAAGAATATTTTGAAAATTTTTGAAAGTAAATTTTTCTTTGCTATTGAAATGAGTATCATAATGATTTTTAAAACTTAGAGCTTTCACAAAACAGGGTTAATCCCTTTTGGGTTTTATTTAACGTGTTTAGCCTATGACCGAGTCCTCTTGGTTAGGGTGAAACGAAGCTACGCACCAGGTAGGAATCCCGTGAAGAGGAGGTGAGTCACGAGGACTGCTTAAATACCAAGCTCTTCCGGATCCAATCCTAGACATGCGCACTAAGGTTACCACACCCTAACTCGGCGACTTGGTCACGGGTTGGTTTTAATTAGGCCATTAAAGTCTTGTGAGTTTTGTTGGGGTGGACTAGTCCTAAGGTTCAACACCTATCACACTAACTACGTTCCCTACTTACCCTTCTATAATAATAATCCATACAAAAAGTTAGAGGTACTTACCTGGGCGGATCGGTGCCGAAGACTCGGTGCCATGCTTATTCAAAACCAAAATATTTCAAATAGACCTACCAAAATATTTTTAGGCCTTGGGCCCCCACAGCCGAGCTTTGAACCGGGCTCTGATACCAATTTGTAACACCCCAAACCCGGCACAAACATTACGACCGAATTTGGTATGCTACGGAGGAAAAACTTTTGAAAATCCCTTTTTAAGTCGTTTTAAATTTTGATAAAAGATATTGTTTTGATTTAAAACAGTTGAGGTGTTATGAAGAAAGCATTACTTAATGTCATTTAAAAATATACTAAGTTAGGTTGTTACAGTTTCAAGTGTACCCGATGGCACAATCATTTTTACGAATTAATTTGAGAAAAACATGTGTACCCATTTTAATATCATAAAATAGTTAAGCAATTTATCAAAACATAAAATAATACAAGTGCAAATTTTAGGAGGCCTTATTACATCTTAAACAAAATAAATCAAACCCATATTAAAATAAAAATAATTCCAAATCCACCTAGTCCATATTTTCATTGCATGGCCGCCTCGAGTTCATCTGGCTCCTTATCCGCAACTACGAGTCACCTGAAAATGTTAAAGGAAAAAGGTGAGTCATCAAGACCCAATGTGTAACCCTTTTTCCCGGTTTAATGTAACATCATACACAAATCATAATTAATTTAATATGCACAAGTTTAATATGCACCCAACCTAGCCATCCGTACGCCTTTCTCTACCCCGTGTGGTACCAAACCACTGGTGGTGCCAAACCACTGGTGGTCAATATTGTGGTACCAAACCACTGGTGACCCGAAGTCACAATCAAATGATGGGGCCAACCCATCGTGTGATACCAAATCACTGGCGTCAATCCCATATCTCAAATGTGGGGCAAACCCACGGTGGTACTAAGCCACAGGGACGAGACGCTATGAGGTGCCAAACCTGCGGAGGTGCCAAACCTCACGGTGACCGTAGTCACAATGTGTTACCAAAACAACGGTGTCCATCGACACGAATATCACCGCCCCCTCCACTCATAAAACCCACATCAATCAATGATAGTTAATGTAAATCATGCCAACATACTCATTTAGCAACATATATAGGATTTACCAATAATCATTTATAAGTCACATATACCAAATATGTCATGCTTCCCAAAAGCATCAAATAGCAAATCATATTGTCAAGGACATACCTGAAGCCTTGCTAGACCTTTATGGTATTAAACTCAAATCTACACAAATCCGATTAGCATACACATAATACTTTGCACGTTAATTAATTATAAAGTGTGTATGTACACACCTGTCACCAACGATAGTCTAAATCCCTAAGGAGACAATCGGCCACACAAGTTTCCCTTGCCCTAATCGCCTTCGAGTACTAACTACGGCAACCGGTACGCGAAACTGCTTCACTTCCCTTCAATATTCGATCAAGATACTTCTAAATGGAAGAAGAGAGTTTCGGCACACCCAAAGGAGTATATTTGGCTAATAAAGAAATTATTGAGAAGAAAGGAGAAATAGGGGATTCGGTTTTGAGAAGAAAAGAAAAGTAGTAGATGAAAGATAATGGTGTAGGACATTCGGCCAAAGTTTAGAGAAAGAAAGAATGGTTTTTGGTTTTGATAAAATTTGAAAAGAGAATGAAAAGAATTGATCAAAGGAAGAAAAAGAGAAATGGAAGAAATGATATTCGGTCACCACAAACTTTACCAAAGAAGAAAATGCACAAGATGCAAAAATGTAGTTTGGTTCAAAAGACAAATGAGAGAAAGAAAGTGGTATTTTGTTTCCAACAAAATGAAGTTGTCATCAAAAGAAATATTTTTGCACCAAAAGTACCCTATACATTCGGCCAAAGATGAGAGCTTTTGGAGAGGAAAAACAAACACAAAATGATGCACAAAACAAAAGGTTGGTCAACATCCTCCAAGCTACCTACCAAAAATTCGCCACTCCCCCCTAGCCGTACATGCCGTCCACATTCATGCATTAAGGCATAGGATTTCTTTCCAAAACATCCCCCACCTTCCATGCCTTTGTCCCCTCATTATACCATAAACTCAAGATTCTTATTGTAACAACCCAAACCCGGCCCAAACACTACGACCGAATTTGATTTGTTACCGAGTAAAACCTTGTGAACACCATTTCGAAAAACATTTAATTTCCATTGAAAACTCCTTGTTTTCGGTTGTCTTGTTAAAGCTACCCTTAGATCTAATTTGAAATTTGAATTAAGTCCAATTGTTATACCAGTTTCAAGTGTGCCCGATGGCACGAATAAACCTTTTCGTGTTAATGAAAAAAACATGTGATTTAATTCAATTTTAAAAGTATAGTCTTGAGTAAATATCCAACATAAAAAAAAATAACGCAACTATAGTTTATGGAGGCCTTATTACAACCCAAAATAAAATTAAACAAATTTAAAGTTCTGTAAATTAAAATCCTTTTGCATGGCCGCCTCGAGTCCCACCGGCTCCTCAACCGCCATCTACGAGTCACCTGAAAAATGTTAAAGGAGAAGGTGAGTCACCAAGACTCAGTATGTAACCCTTCCCCCAAGTTAATACAACATTTCATACACAACATATAATGATTAATTAAGCAAAGTATCATGTACCCAACCTAGCCAACCAAACACCTCTGTCTACCCCACGTGGTACCAAACCTTTGGTGACCGTAGTCACGATGTGTTACCAAAACACCAGTGGTGCCAAACCACTTTGGTGACATATAGTCACAATGTGCTACCAAAGCACTTGGTGTCCAGTAGACACAAATCGGGTGATGGGGCCAACCCATCGTGTGATACCAAATCACCGCGAGACGATCCCATATCTCAAGTGGGGCCAACCCACGGTGGTGTTAACCACGGGGACAAGTCGCTATGAGGTACCAAACCTCCGGAGGTACCAAACCTCCGTGACATATAGTCACAAGATGTGCTACCAAAGCACCGGTGCTCGTCAGCACGATATCACTGCCCCCTCCTCTCATCAACCCATGTCAAACAGTTAACAACAGTACATACATGTATCACATGTATCAAACAATCCATGCTTCCCAAAAGCATCATTATCAATCTCATACAAATAGAGACTTACCGGGATCCTCGCTTGTACCATTAAGGTACTATTGCCATATCTACATAGAGCAGATTTACATATAACATACACTTAATACACTTTATTAACTATTATAAGTGTGTATGTACACACCTGTCACCCTTGGATGTTCTAAATCCCGAAAAGAAACGTTGGCCACCCTAGATCTCACTGTACCTATATTCGGCCAACTATGGGATTAGTACCATGGCCTATTCGGCCAAACCAAAATATTAGAGAGGGGTTCCTTGTGAACCCGAAATCTCACCTTTGCCTTTGCTACTCACCACGGCGCTCAATTCCCAAATCTGGTTCACCACTATAATCGGTCAATGGACAATGTCAGTAGCCTTCGGCTTTTAATCACTTAGAAGAATAATCCATTACAAGTAGGCACTTACCACCACTTACCCAAATCCGATTGAGAGAGACTGGAGAGTTAGATCCACTGCTTGGAAGATCCCGAAATTCCTAGATGACATCGATTCCAAAGAAAGATTAGCCGAACTATAACCAAATACCGGATTTCGACTTTTCCTCACATCCAAATCGACAGAACATAAGAGAAATTATTAGCACATTCGGGTAATGCCTCTTACCTACTGAAACCGATTGAAAGGAGAGTCTCGAAGAGTCTTATACCACCTTTAGGGTTCGGCAAAAGTGCATCCAAAGAGGAGAAGGGAATTTCGGCACTCTAGAGAGGTATATTCGGCCAAAACTTAGAAAATATGGAGAGGGGAAATTCGGCTATGGCTAGGGAGTAGATTCGGCTAACTAAGAAAAAGAGAAGAGGAAGGATTGGGGATTCGACAAAGAAGAGAGTAGAGGAGAGTTTCGGTTCAAGGAAGAGAAGAAAAGAGGAAAATGGAAGATGAGAGTGAGTAGAGAATTTCGGCAAAAAGAAAAGAAGAAGGGTTTTCAGTTTTTTTTTTCTTCTTGAGAGAGTTTGAAAAACAAAAAGAGGTGCTAGCTAAATTATCAAGAAGACTCAAAAGAATTCGGCACCCTCCCTTTTCCTAGTCTCCTTGCCGTCCACTCTCTTTGAACAAAGAGTTCAAAATTCGGCAAATACCTAAAACAACTCTAGGCCACTTGTTTGAAATTATTCAAAAGAGTTTGAATTAACCAGGTTCCTACTTTTTCTCTCTGCCAACTTTTAATCAAATATTCAAATAAAATCCAAATAAAATCCTTATTATCTCAAGTGTTTGAATTGAGCATTTCTCTCTCTCTCCGCCGTCCAAAATAAAGAGCAAAAAGGAGGATTTTGTGACTCGAACCAAGGCTCTCCCTTGCTCCTTGGTGGCGTCACATGCAGCTCTTAAGTGGGCTTCTTTTTGCCACTTTACCAAGGGCTTTTTAGTGTTAAATTACCCATTTTTTTCCTTAAAACACCCACTTGCTAAGGCTCCCTTCTTTTTAAAAGTTAAAAACTCAAATTTCCTACCAAATCGAACCAACACAAAGCCTTAAATTGATCATTATTATTCCATAAATAATGATGTGATTCATACATAAGAAAATAATTTATTTCCAAATAACCCCACATTTGGGATGTTACGCTTCTACCCCCTTAGAATAAATTTCGTCCTCGAAATTCCTTGATCAAAAGAGATGGGGGTATTCTTTGCGCATCACCTCCTCGGGCTCCCACGTAGCTTCTTCCACTCCGTGGTTCCGCCATAACACTTTTACTAAAGGCACTGCCTTCCTTCGTAGAACTTTCACATCTCGATCTACAATCTGAACCGGTTCTTCCTCAAAAGATAGATCCGTGTTCACCTCAATCTCGCCAGCGGCACAACGCGCGAAGGATCGACCGATACCGGCTCAAAGATTGACACATGAAATACGTCATGAATCTGACTCAGTTCTGCCGGCAGCTCTAGCTGATAAGCCACTGGTCCTACTCGCTTCACCACAGTATATGGCCCAATGAACCTTGGGCTTAACTTCCCTTTCCGTCCAAATCTTAACACCTTTTTCCAAGGCGACACTTTCAGAAAAACTTTGTCTCCCACAAAGATACTCCACTTCCTTGCGTTTGAGATCGGCATAAGACTTACGCCTATCCGATGCTTCTTTGAGACGAGACCGAATCACCTTGACTTTGTCTTCCGTCTCGGTTACCAACTCGGACCAGAACTTGTCTTTCTCCCAACTCCGTCCAACATGTAGGAGTACGACACTTTCGTCCATATAGGGCCTCGTGATGGAGCCATTTGAATACTCGCTTGATAACTATTGTTATAAGCGAATTCCGCTAGTGGTAGGTACTCCTCCCAACTACCACTAAAATCCAAGACACGACCTCTCTAAACATGTCTTCTAAAATCAGATCACCCTTTCCGATCGTATCGTCGATTGTGGATGGAAAGCCAGATCGAAATCTAACCGTGTACCCAAAGCTTGATGCAACGCTTTCCAAAACCTTGACGTGAATCGGGGTCCCTATCCGAGATAATCGACATCGCACGCCATGCAACCTCACTATTTCACCCACATACAGCTTTGCTAGCTTCTCGAGAGAGTAATCCATTCTCACCGGCATTTCCATTGAGGATCTTTATCGGTTGAAGTAGTCCCGATGGTGACCGATGTTCAGCCTTAAACCGCGACACGTCCGACATTTCCCCACGAACTCCGTTATCTCACGCTTCAACCTGTGCCACTGTAATCAAGCTTTCCGCAAATCTCCATACATCTTGCTTCCCCGGGATGCATAGCGTATGGGTGCTATGTGCATCTTGGAGAATTTTTCGCCTTAATTCTCGGATCCTTTGGCATACATACTCGCCCTTGAAAACAAAGCGCTCCTTCACTAGTCGATTGTACCCTTCCAAACCACCGTCTTGAACTTGTACCCTCTTAGAGCTCAAGCCTTCATCCACTAATCGCTTTTCTTTAATCTCTCAATCCAAGTCGGCTTAACTTGAAGTTACGCCAAAAGACTCCCATCATCATACTGGACTTAACCGAGCGAACATTGCTCTTAAGTCCGTTACGCCTTCGGCTCAATGCGTCGGCTACCACATTAGCCTTTCCGGATGGTACTCGATTGAACAATCATAGTCCTTTAGTAGTTCAATCCATCGACGACTGTCTCGATTTCGATCCTTCCGAGTCGTAAGATACCTCAAGCTTTTGTGATCCGTGTAGACCATCGACTTCTCTCCATACGGTAATGTCTCCATATCTTCAGAGCGAAGACGACGGCCGCTAACTCTAAGTCGTGAGTTGGGTAGTTAACCTCATGCGATCTTAATTGACGGGATGCATAGGCTACTACCTTCCCATCCTGCATCAACACACATCCCAAACCGGTGTGAGATGCATCACAATAGACCGTGAATAACTTTCTCGCTTCAGTCGCACCAAAACCGAGCTTAGTCAAAATCTTCCTTAACTTATCAAAGCTTTCTTGCTGCTTCTCCGTCCATACAAACGGGACACCTTTTCTTAGCGACTTAGTCAACGGCGTTTGCTATTAGAGAGAATCCTTCCACGAATCTCCGATAGTACCTGCTAAACCCGAGAAAACTTCGTGATTTCAGCCACCGTCCTAGGTGGTTTCCACTCCAATATCGCTTCAATCTTGCGAGGGTCTACTCTAATTCCTTGGTGATACTACATGACCTAAGAAAGCCACTTCCTAAGCCAAAATTCACACTTACCGAATTTGGCATACAACCGCTTCCCCCTCAATACTTGCAGAACTATCCGTAAATGCTTATCATGCTCCTCTTACGTCTTTGAATAAAACCAATATGTCGTCTATGAACACCACGACGAATCGGGTCCAAGTATTCTTTGGAATACTCTGTTCATCAAGTCCATGAATCTTTCGCGGTGCATTGGTCAACCCGAATGGCATTACTAAGAACTCAAAATGCCCATACCGAGTTCGAATGCCGTTTTGTGAACATCGCCTCCTTCACCCTTAATTGGTGATAACTCGACCTAAGGTCTATCTTCAAAACACCGAGGCACCTTTCGCTTGATCGAACAAGTCGTCAATCCGAGGCAACGGATACTTGTTCTTGATTGTTAACTTATTTAATCGGCGGTAGTCGATGCACATCCGCATAGAACCGCCCTTCTTCTTGACAAACAAACACAGTGCTGCCCCCACGGAGATATACTTGGTCGTATAAACCTCTATCCAAGAGCTCCACGAATTTGAGCCTTTAGCTCCACCAATTCCTTTGGTGCCATTCGGTATGGTGCTATGGACACAGTGCCGTTCCTGTAGCAAGTCTATACCGACTCGACTTCTCGATCCGAGGCAAACCCGGAAGTTCTTCCGGGAACACATCAACAAATTCCCCAACCGTTCGGACCTTTTCAACTACCAACTCCTTAGCTTCCAAAGCACGATTTGAACCAAATACGCCTCACACCCCTTCTTGACCATCTTTTTCACCTTTCAAGGCGGTCACTACGTTGGATAGATAATTCCTTCTATCTCCTATCATAACCACTTCATCACCTTGATCGTCTTTAGGACCATGCGCTTAGTCGCGCAATCCAAACTCGCTTGGTACTTAACCAACCAATCCATACCAAGGATCAAATCGAACTCCCCAAACGGTAGTTCCATTAGATCAGCTACAAATACTACCCCTTGAAGTTCTAGGGTACGCCTCTATAGAGTTTATCTACGACTACGGAGTGACCTAAGGGCTAACTACGGTCATCTCCCTAGAAGCGGTTTGAGTCTAGGTCCATAGTTCCTACCGGACTACTAGCAATGTACGAGTGCGCCGAACCCACATCAATCAATGCAACATAAGGAAAGCCGAAAATTAGAAACGCACGGTTATGACATCCGGTGCGTCACCTTCTTCGCGACACCTTGCTGCGTAAACTAAGCAGTGCCGCCTAGCCTCTGTGTTGCCTCGTATCCTGCGCCTTGAGTTCCACGACCTCGGTTAGGACCGTTGTTTCCTCTACCATTACCACGACCCTCTCGTGGTCCCACATTTCTATCCCGAGCACGGTGCTCGTCCTTCCGGCCGCTTCTTAGCTAGTTTTCGGGGACAATCTCGACGCGATGCTCCAAAGACCCACACTCAAAACATCCCTTATCACCGGTCCAACATCCTCCCCAATGGGTCTTTCCACAACGATTGCAGACCGAGTCGGCCTCGACAGCGAAATCGTGGGCCTCACGCCTGATTGGGCCCACTTGGCCTAGCCTTTTCTCGAGCACTTCCGCTTGACCCCGGTGACCCAAAACTTCTCTTTCGATTGTTCTTACTATAACTTTGCCTCACGGCCTCCTTGATCCCTTCGGCTACCTTAGCCTTCTCCACTAGGGATGAGAACTCACGAACCTCTTTGTGGGGCAACCAAGAACCTTAAATCATCTCGAGTCCATCCTCAAAGCGGACACATCGCTCATGTTCAAGAGCTACGATGCCTCTCGTGATATCTACTCAACCTTAGAAATTCCGCCTCATATTCGACACGGACTTAGTTCCTTGAACTAATCCCAGAAAAGCCTTTCTCTCAAGGCGTCGGTGTAGTGATGCCCACATACTTTTTTCGATAGGCGGTTCAAATACTCCCAAGTCAAATCATCTGCTGAGCCCCATCTCGAACCGTAAGCCACCACCGACGTACGCTTCATCCTTTAGAAGCGACACGCGCCTTTTCGGCTTCTCTTCTTGATCAAAGTCAAGGTCATCCATGATTCTTTCGATCGACTCTAGCCGAGATTCCATTTGACCGGGTGCCACTCGACACACCTCGGAATACCTCCGCTCCGTTAGATCGGAGTCCGCTCGGGACAGATTTCCGAGCTCCAACATTTCCACCAGCCCCGACCACCATCTCCAAGACTCGCAACACGACTTGCGATACCGACTCGCCACCGGGCGCTCCGCTCCTCACTCTAAAAGTAGGAGGTGGTGGTGGCGAGTGGTACCTCATTTTCTCGAACCTTGTCCCGACTGACGGGTTCGGACACCGTCATCCTACCCTACCACGTCCACGGCGCCCACGTCCTCTAGAACTCATTCTATCTACCGCGCTTTTAATCTGATTAAGAAAAATTTTATGCGTTAGCATTTGTTTCACTTTATTACTCGCGAAGAAGTTTTATGGATGAGGTTTAATCAGAGATTCTTTCGAGCAAACAATGTTTCAGTTTCCTATCCTAGTTCACACAAAGAAGTTCATGCATCCATTCCTTAATACTTTCCATACCTATTCACTCATCGGACATTTTACGCCCATTTCTAACCTGTGGGTATTTTCGTCTTTTTCCTACAGGGGTATTTTTGTAATTTTCCAGAACCAAGATATTTCGCTGATGATTTCCAAGGCTAAGTTATTGAATATTTAATAAAATAGTTGAAACTTTTGGGCAAAAACCATCGAATCAATATTTTATGGGTCAGGGGCATTTTGGTAATTTTACTCCTAAGGGTATTTTTGTAATAAATCAAGTTTTCCCAGGAAAAACATTGTATACGTAGTGTTCTAGGGTTTAAGAGGGTTATTGGACAAGTTTTGAAAACATTAGGGCTTGTTGTTTCCTTCTTTTTCGAAAACATGGCTGATTCCCTTTTTCGGGTTTTAATCATTGTGTTTAGCCTATGACCGAGCCTTCCCCGGTCGGGGTGAACCAAAGCTACGCACTGTGCGTAATTCAAGTGAAGAGGAGGTGGGTCACGCGGACCGCTTAAATACCAAGCTCTCTTTGAACCTTTCTAGACATGCGCATGAGGTTACCACACCACCGAGCCTTCCGAGTTAGGGTGAACAGGCTACGCATCGTAGGATACTGCGAAGAGGAGGTGAGTCACGTGGATCGCTTAAATACCAAGCTCTTAGGATCCAATCCTAGACATGCGTGCAGGGGTTACCACACCCTAGCTCATTGACTAAGTCATAGGTTGGTTTAGTTCCTTAAGTCTTATGCTTCGTTGTGTTTGAGTAATCTAACCCTAGGGTCCAAATCCTATAAGTCTATTCACGTTCCATGCTTCCTACCCTTCTACGAATATAATTCACGTAAAGGTTTAGATGTACTTACAGGCGGATCGGGCTTGGGAGACTCGGGCCATGCCGCTTAAAACCCAGAAATCATACCATAAGGCCTACCAAAAACATTTTTGGGCCTTGGGCCCCACAATGAGCTTTGAACTGGCTCGATACCAATTCAAGTAACAACCCAAACCCGGCCCAAACACTACGACCGAATTTGATTTGTTACCGAGTAAGACCTTGTGAACACCATTTCGAAAAACATTTAATTTCCATTGAAAACTCCTTGTTTTCGGTTGTCTTGTTAAAGCTACCCTTAGATCTAATTTGAAATTTGAATTAAGTCCAATTGTTATACTAGTTTCAAGTGTAAGTTCGATGGCACGAATAAACCTTTTCGTGTTAATGAAAAAACATGTGATTTAATTCAATTTTAAAAGTATAGTCTTGAGTAAATATCCAACATAAAAAAAAAAAACGCAACTATAGTTTATGGAGGCCTTATTACAACCCAAAATAAAATTAAACAAATTTAAAGTTCTGTAAATTAAAATCCTTTTGCATGGCCGCCTCGAGTCCCACCTCCTCCTCAACCGCCATCTACGAGTCACACGAAAAATGTTAAAGGAGAAGGTGAGTCACCAAGACTCGATATGTAACCCTTCCCCGGTTAATACAACATTTCATACACAACATATAACGATTAATTAAGCAAAGTATCATGTACCCAACCTAGCCAACCAAACACCTCTGCTTTACCCCACGTGGTACCAAACCACCGTGACCGTAGTCACGATGTGTTACCAAAACACTGGTGGTGCCAAACCACTTTGGTGACATATAGTCACAATGTGCTACCAAAGCACCGGTGTCCGTAGACACAAATCGGGTGATGGGGCCAACCCATCGTGTGATACCAAATCACCGCGCGACGATCCCATATCTCAAGTGGGGCCAACCCACGGTGGTGTTAACCACGGGGACAAGTCGCTATGAGGTACCAAACCTCGGAGGTACCAAACCCTCTCGGTGACATATAGTCACGATGTGCTACCAAAGCACCGGTGCTCGTCGACGATATCACCGCCCCTCCTCTCATCAACCCATGTCAAAGCGGTTAACAACAAGTACATACATGTATCACATGTATCAAACAATCCATGCTTCCCAAAAGCATCATTATCAATCTCATACAAATAGAGACTTACGGGATCCTCGCTTGTACCATTAAGGTACTATTGCCATATCTACATAGAGCGATTTACATATAACATACACTTAATACACTTTATTAACTATTATAAGTGTGTATGTACACACACTGTCACCCTTGGATGTTCTAAATCCCGAAAAGAAACGTTGGCCACCCTAGATCTCACTGCACCTATATTCGGCCAACTATGGGATTAGTACCATGGCCTATTCGGCCAAACCAAAATATTAGAGAGGGGTTCCTTGTGAACCCGAAATCTCACATTTGCCTTTGCTACTCACCACGGCGCTCAATTCCCAAATCGGTTCACCACTATAATCGGTCAATGGACAACGTCAAGAGCCTTGGCTTTTAATCACTTAGAAGAATAATCCATTACAAGTAGGCACTTACCACCACTTACCCAAATCCGATTGACAGAGACTGGAGAGTTAGATCCACTGCTTGGAAGATCCCGAAATTCCTAGATGACATCGATTCCAAAGAAAGATTAGCCGAACTATAACCAAATACCGGATTTCGACTTTTCCTCACATCCAAATCGACAGAACATAAGAGAAATTATTAGCACATTCGGGTAATGCCTCTTACCTACTGAAACCGATTGAAAGGAGAGTCTCGAAGAGTCTTATACCACCTTTAGGGTTCGGCAAAAGTGCATCCAAAGAGGAGAAGGGAATTTCGGCACTCTAGAGAGGTATATTCGGCCAAAACTTAGAAAATATGGAGAGGGGAAATTCGGCTATGGCTAGGGAGTAGATTCGGCTAACTAAGAAAAAGAGAAGAGGAAGGATTGGGGATTCGACAAAGAAGAGAGTAGAGGAGAGTTTCGGTTCAAGGAAGAGAAGAAAAGAGGAAAATGGAAGATGAGAGTGAGTAGAGAATTTCGGCAAAAAGAAAAGAAGAAGGGTTTTCAGTTTTTTTTTTCTTCTTGAGAGAGTTTGAAAAACAAAAAGAGGTGCTAGCCGAAATTATCAAGAAGACTCAAAAGAATTCGGCACCCTCCCCTTTTCCTAGTCTCCCTTGCCGTCCACTCTCTTTGAACAAAGAGTTCAAAATTCGGCAAATACCTAAAACAACTCTAGGCCACTTGTTTGAAATTATTCAAAAGAGTTTGAATTAACCAGGTTCCTACTTTTTCTCTCTGCCAACTTTTAATCAAATATTCAAATAAAATCCAAATAAAATCCTTATTATCCTGAAGTGTTTGAATTGAGCATTTCTCTCTCTCTTCTGCCGTCCAAAATAAAGAGCAAAAAGGAGGATTTTGTGACTCGAACCAAGGCTCTCCCTTGCTCCTTGGTGGCGTCACATGTAGCTCTTAAGTGGGCTTCTTTTTGCCACTTTACCAAGGGCTTTTTAGTGTTAAATTACCCATTTTTTCCTTAAAACACCCACTTGCTAAGGCTCCTTCTTTTAAAAGTTAAAACTCAAATTTCCTACCAAATCGAACCAACACAAAGCCTTAAATTGATCATTATTATTCCATAAATAATGACACAGCAGTTCATACATAAGAAAATAATTTATTTCCAAATAACCCCACATTTGGGATGTTACACTTATCCCTATCTTCAAGCTTTCCATAACAAATTTTCAACTTACCAAAAGGAATAGTCCAACCTATCATAAATAAGTTTGACCGTCCATCAATGCAAGGATTCAAAAATAAACCTTAAAAATGTTAAACATGCTACTCGAACCTCTAACCCCAAGCTATAAGTTCAAACACCATAACCACTTTGCCACTAATTCCTCATGTGCTTTAATTAACACTTAAATTAACTTAAGTGCTAAGCTCACTTAATCCACTTCATTAAATAAACCATACAAAAATTTATTCTACTAAACCGAACCTACTCAAAGTCCATAATTAAGCCTTACCACACCACAATTAATAACACAAAAGTTCAAACACATGAAAAATAATTCAATCACAAATAGCCCCGATTTTAGGATGTTACAGTCTATGCCCAAAATAAGGTCAAACTTGCCAAAGGTAGTTCCATCAAATCCGCCAAAAATGTTTCTTCTTGAACTTCTAAGGGTACATTTCTAAATAATTTATTTACTATCACAGATTGTCCTAAAGGACTAATTACTGTCATCTCCTTAGCAGTAATCTCAAATCTAATGTTCAGATTCCCAGCTACATCACTAGCAACATACGAATGGGTGGATCCGATATTTATCAAAGCAGTAACAAGTACATCAAATATGAAGAACGTACCGGTTATCACATCAGGTGCATCGCCATCCTCTCGGTGTCTGACCGCATAAACTAACCCTGGCTGTCTCGCCTCCGCGTTACCCCTGAAACCATTACCTCTACCCGGTGCACCTTGACCTCGACTTGCGCCATTACCACCTCGACCTGGTCTATGGCCCCTCGGTGGCTGCTGAGTGCCTCTAGCTGGCTGTGCATCATGGATACGAGCTTCCTGAGTCGGAGCAGTCCGTCGAGGATAATTCTTAAGCTTATGGTCCTTAGAACCACATTTGAAACAACCACCGGTTCTCTTCCAGCATTCACTAGGGTGTCGTCTTCCACAGTCAGCACATGGTTGTATCTGATTGGTAGCAGTAGGTGCTCTAGCTTGAGCTGGCTCATCATTCCTGGGCCTCTTCTGAAACCTTTTAGCAGGACCCGAGTACTTAAAGTCCCTCTTGTTCTTGCCTCTATCTCTTTCTCGATTTTGCCGCTCTGAGTGCTTAGCCTCTTCGGCTATCTTCGCTTTCTCCACCACTGTGGCAAAATTCCTTTCTTGTTGTGGGGCTATCAGTACCCGCAACTCATCACTCAACCCGTCTTCAAAACGCACGCAGTGTTCATAGTCAGTTGGCACAATACCTCGAGCATAACGACTCAGACGCAGAAATTCCGCTTTGTAAGCTGCCACGGTCTTACTTCCTTGAACCAGATTAAGGAATTCCTTCCTTCGGGCATCCACATAGCTAGCCCCGACATACTTTCCTTGGAATGCAGTTTTGAAGAAATCCCTAATGTAACTTGATCGGCCTGAGTGCCCTCCTGAACAGTAAGCCACCATTGATATGCCTCGTCCCTCAACAAGGACACAGCTCCTCTCAGTTTCTGCTCGGTGGTGCACTCCAAATCATCCATAATTTGTTCCACTGCCTCGAGCCAATACTCTGCTACATTTGGGGCCACACCCGAGACACCCCTAAAAACCTCGGCACCACTTGATCTAAGTCGTTCCGGAATTGATCCACGAGCTGCTGGCCCAGTTCTAGCCCCAGTAACCCTTTCTAAGACTCGCAACATTGCTTGGGACAAAGCAATGTCCTCTCTCATACGGTCATGTGATCCAGTCTCAGTCTAGGGTGACGCAGGTGCGTCCATTTCTGGTATATGTCTCAACGCTTCAGACGCAACTCTAGCGCCTCGGCCTCTACCACGACCTCGTCTACCGCGTCCACATCTTCTAGCGCTCATATTGAGTAATTCGATTTAATCTGATTAAAATTTTTATGAATCAGTATACTATTTCGATATTTATTAAATAATATCTTATGTGGTATAAGAAGTAAGGTCATTTTCGTAAACGCATCCTATAGTCTCAATCTCTATAGTTTCAACATCTAAAACTAAAAGTTCTAGAGTGTTCCTATAGTCATATCACAATAATCATAATTTATTCATTAGTAACATGTACTTACTTGACTTGGTGCCGGATACCCGTGGTGCCATACTTCCTTTAAAACATATGTCAAAAATTTAAAGCAACTAAAAAAATATTTTTGAACCCAAACCACAGCCGAGTTTTGAACCGGGCTCTGATACCATAAAATGTAACACCCCAAACTCGGTCTATGCGTTAAGGCCAGATTTGACATGTCACATGAAATAAATATACATCTAGACTTTTAAAGATCTAAGTAAATCAGATTTTTAAAACTTTGACATGGAGTTTATTGAAAACTAAGGTTGATTGATAAATCAACCAATTTGAGACGTAAGAGTTTATAAATCGAAACTAAAAATTTAATTAATATTTCGAGAGGATTTAAAAGAGTTTGAAAGATGATAATAAAATTGATGATCATTTTAAAGAGAAAATTTTCTGAGTTTAAAAATATTTATGAAAGTTATTACGAAACCCATTTTTTTTTCATATCCATTTGAGAAAAACGTCTATTTATGTTTTTAGAAAAATCTCACTTTGAAGTAATTAAAGTAAATTATAAAACTCCATCAACATAAAACAATATTAAAAATTTATCCAGAGGCCTTATTAAAACTTAACTTAAATTAACCAAGAAATTAAAACTACTTAAAAAGAAATCCGAGTTTCAAATAAACCATTATTCGTAGTATGGCCCCCACCTAGTCATCCATAGCTCAAGTCACCATCACAGATCGTTACCTGAAAAGGGTAAGGAAAATAGGGTGAGTTACTAGAACTCAGTGTGTAACCCACTTACCATTGTCCACTGGGCCAAAATCCAATTAAGCATTTATTTGGGCCAAAACCCATTTACAAAAAAAATAAATCATATATAATATGCATGTGATATGCAATTCCCAAACCAAACCTAATTTTCCATCCGCTACACACCACCCGTACCAACCAGCACACCTGTGGGGAGCTTTAGTCACCCACCCCGCCAACACACCAAACGTAGGCATTAAGCCGATTATATCAAATTTGTGGACAAGCCACCAGATTAACAGAATTTACATGGCATCACCATTTTTCATATTTGTGGCAGAGCCACCAGAATTATGTAGTAGAGCTACCAGAACTTCTCTTCATCATTATCCCATCCCATGCAAATCATGTATATAATGCATAACCATTCACAACAATTTATTTAGATATTTTTTTACAAACATTATGGCCCATTATAACAATTTATCAAGTTGGCCAATTAAGCAAATTATCATCTTGGCCCATTTAGCAATTTATAACATATCGGCCCATATAGCAAATATCAAATGGCCCATATAACAATTATTTCAATTTGGCCCATATAGCAAATATCTCAATCTGGCCCATATAGCAAATATCAAATGGCCCATATACCAATTATTTCAATTTGGCCCATATAGCAAATATCTCAATCTGGCCCATATAACAAATATCAAATGGCCCATATAGCAATTATTTCAATTTGGCCCATATAGCAATTATCAAATGGCCCTTTAAGGGTATTTTCGAAATTTTCACAATCCTAATACCGATTTCATAGTCTTTACCAAAATAGTGATAACTATGCCATTTCACCCAATTTCACCAAAATGCGATTTAATCAAGCGATTTACCACTAACACGTTTTAAATATCTAACCCATGAAATACGGTGTGAGATTACACACCTAATTACGGTAAGCACTACGCTTTCCTGATCGTCGACACCTAAAATATTATAACGCTTGATTAGACATTGCTCACTATTTAATAAATCTACTCTAAAACAAACGATCTAAGATTTTACCCTCGGGGTCGCGAACAACTACGATTTATCGGTTTTTCTCGGTTGACGGTCCACAACCCGGTGGAAAGTCCCAAATCGCTGATGCCTCATAATTGCGAACAACCTCGAATAGTTTATTCTCACCGGATGAGGGTCCACAACCCGGTGGGAAGTCTCGAATCGCTGAAACAGCCCTTCGTTTGAATTTAGAGGTAGAGATCGTAAATCCGCTCTTTTTTTGATCACCAATCACTACCCCTTTTGATTCAATGTTGTTTGCCTCCATTGAAAACAGATATTAGTCCAAACTAATATTACGTTATTATGAACGATTGATCTTTGGAGTAAGGTTGACTTACCACAAAATCCGAGTGATCCACGAATAAATCCCTATAATATAATCGGTTACTCCTTTCCATAATAATCATCTTAACTAATAAAGGATGATCATGAAATCCGTGAAGAACTCTTACCTTAGAGATTTTTGAACCGAATCCTAGCGATTGCGAGATAACTTCGGAAGAATGATGGTTTGGCCTTCAACTATATCGCTACGAAGAAGAAAGGGTATTGTTTAAAAGAGAAATAGATGATGATTTCGGTCAAAAAGACCCTCCCAAGCCATAATATAGATTCGGCAAAAGAGAGAAGAAAATGAAAATAATTGAAAGAGTTCTTACTGGTTGTTCAAAAGGTGAATGACAACCCGAATGAAAAAGAAAGATCAATGAAAGAATGGAATATTCAGCTATAGAGAAATAGTGGACTCAATATTCGGCTATGGCAAAAAATATTAGAGGGAAAGTGATGTTTGAAAGATTTTTCAAAAAGAAAAGAAGAAGAAGAACTAGAAAATATGATGGATTAGTTTCGGTTTTCAAGGATGATGAATGAACAAAGAAATGGTCTCCAAGTTTGTATGCATTCGGCAAGAAGAAAGAAAAGAAATGGAATATGCCTCTTCAAGGTTGCATGGATTCGGCAAGGAGAAGAAAAGAAGTTTGGGAAGAAAAGAAAAATGATGCCAAAGTTGTCAATAAAGAATTGGCCAAAACAACCAAAATTTTACCTATTGCAATTGACCAAATTCGGCTAGGAGAGGGAGTTTTGAAAGAAAAATACAATTGATGGTATTAGTATTTTGACCTAAAACTAACACTTTTGTTTTTACCAAAACATCAAGCACCAAATTTGCTATCATCCTATCTCCAAGCCGTCCACATTCATTCCCCCTAGGATAAGAGTTTGGCCACCCAAACTTTCCAAAACACCATCCACAAAATAAGCCCTTTGTCTCCCTTACTTACCTATTTCTCTTGATTCCTTTCCCCAACTTCAACCTTGCCTTTTTCTTTTAGCCACCTTACCAAAAATAATGAAGTCCACCCTTTCCATAAATACTCCTTGACCGACACATTAAGAAAGGAAAGAAGAAAAAAAATAAAAGTCAAAATGCATACAAAGTGATTCGAACTCCTTCCCTTAAGGTACTACAAGTGACGCCATAGCCTCTTTACCAAATGCTCATTTATGCTAGCTATTTATTCAATTATTTCCATATGCTTTAAGGTCACTTACTCTATCTCCTCAAAGTGCTAAATTCCAAAAAAAAATACTAGATCCAAATAAATCCCGAGCCTTCTCCGGACCTCCTCAACATACAAAATTAATAATCTAACTAGCTTAGCACCAAAATAATGCAACACATGAAATTCAAATTCTAGGATGTTACAAAACCATAGCTATTTAACACCTTTTACTAATAGAACAACACATTTGCATTTTACGCGATTTAGTCATTTTTATCAAATTAACCATTCAAACAGTAAAATTACTTCACGAAATTTTCACACATACATGCTATCATGTTGTAAACACATGAAATAATATTAAAATAATTTTCCAACATCGGTTTGATGGTTCCAAAACCATTGTTCCGATTTAGCTAAAACCGGGCTGTTACAGGGATGTTACAACTTTTATTATTTTTTTTAACAATAAAGTGGTAGGTATCTAACATGCATAGGAGAATAATTTACTGCTATTTATTTATTTGGAAGTCTTACCTAGGTTTTTGGTAGATTTTTTTGTAATAATTGGATGGTAAATGTGGGTATCTATACATAGATTTAGGTTATTTCTTGTACATGGTATTTGGGCAAAACTTTGGAGTTGTCAAATTTAAATTATTTTGAGTTGTATCATTTAGATTTTACATTGGAACTATTTAATTTATTTTTTATTTTTAAAATATAATTTAATCAATTATTTGAATCAATTTAATTAAGATTTTATTAAAATATAGAGAACACATGATAAATAATATTTTAAAATAAATATATATATTGTAGTTTTAATTTTACTGTACTTATATTTCATCAGACAATTCATTCTAGTCCGTATCTTAGCAATGATATGCTAAAGACTCTCCCATCACATTCGATACGTTGTGTTTTGTGTCGTTGCACTCTATCACCAACTATATACCTAGTAGCATTTTGGATCCAATCACCTCGTAGTAGGAGCCCTCACAACCTTACCACTAAACCAATGATGCAAAGTTGTTATTGGTTGGGAACCATAGTCAGTTTGTCACATCCCAAATATCGAGTGTTAGTAGAATTGGGTTTGTGAACCGAGAGAGAGTAGTCCTGGCCTAATTTTTTAGATTATCTGTGCGCTTTTAGGAAAAAAATGATTTACTGGTTTGTCGGTTAATTGCTAGTGAAACTATCATTGAAACCCAAGTTCAAGTCTCTTCCCTTTCACCATTTTTATTATTTTGCAAATTTTGCATCAAACCCTATTATGTGACACGCCTTGTTTTTAAAAGAAATAATGTAAGGTTATGTGCAGGATGAGTCATTGGTGAAAACAAGGAGAAAGTGTAATTCTTGTAAAAACCAGAGTTCAATTCCATTCTCTTGCAAATTGACAATTTTTTCTATTTGTTCTCCTTCTCTTTATTTTGTGCCGCCCATGTTAAATTTAATAGCAGTGCAAAATCTAAATGATACAACTCGAAATAATTTAAATTTTAACAATCCAAAGTTTTGCCTAAATACCATGTACAAGAAATAACTTAATTCTATGTATAGATATCCACATTTACCATCCAGTTATTATAACAAAAAAATAGTAAAAACCTAGGTAAGACTTCAAAATAAATAAACACCATTAAATAATTTTCCTATCCATGTTAGATACCTACCACTCTATTGTTAAAAAATTAATAAAAGGTACCAATGACTTTTGGATTTTTTACTCTTTATAGACAACACATATTTCCAATATTTAAATAATGAATTTAGACTAATAGTTAGCCAAGTTCTTGACTTCCCTAAAATGGATAAAAACCAACTGAACTAAAAATATAGATAAATTGCTTTTATATCCTTATGATAAATGATTTCAGGGTCAATTTTCAATAGTCTTAAAAATCACTTGGATATCACTTTAACTAAAATAGTTACGATCGGTGAATTGAAGGAATCTGACATGGAGTCAAAGGCAACCATCTCTACATGCTTGAAAAATGACAATCCTCCAAGTGACTCTTCATCTGAATTTTCCTTTTCTTCTTTACTATTTGTTTACCTTGTATGTGGGGTGTGCCTCGTATTCTTTTCTCAATTAAACTCTGCTGCCTTTTCCCAGTTAAAATCTGATTATTCCAGGGACATTTTACTATGATTACAACTCTACTTAGCCTATTTAAAGAGGTCTTGTATCCCTATTTCAAGATGCCAATAAAAAAAAAGGTTTTTCTTTAGGGGCGACAAGATGTAGCCGCGCATGTGTTTTTGTGAGAACTTCGTTGTAATTATGGAGAGTATTTTCTCCATATTTTGCTCTAGTTTGTGTAATCATTTAGTGGAAAGTTGAAGTCTCCTTTGCCTATGGTTTCTCCCTCTTTGAGGGTTTTCCATGTAAAATATTTGTGTTCGTTCTTCTCCACTTTTATTATCTCATTGTTTATACAAGCTGAACCCCAACAATCTAAACAAGACATTCTACAAGGTAAACAAAAATGAAAAAGGAAAATGAAGATTGAGATGAAGAATCACTTGGAGGATTGTCATTTTCCAAGCATGCAGAGATGGTGGCATTTGACTTCATGTCAGACTCTGTAATATCCCAAAAATCGGGGGTTAGTAGAATCGGGTGTGTGAATGGAGAGAGAGTAGTAATGCACTAGTTTTTCAAATTATCTATGCATTTTTAAGAAATAAATGAGGTATTGGTTCGTTGGTAAAGTATTGGTGAAACGTTCCTTGAAACTCAAGTTCAAATCCCTTCTTTAGCATTATTTTTATTATTTTGCAAATTTTGAATCAAACCCTAATATGTGACACGCCTTGTTTTTAAAATAAATATTGCAAAATTATTTCATGAAAAAGGAAGTATCCTCATGGTTAGTTGAAAAATGGAAAAGTATGAAATTTAGATTAAGGTCCCAAGTTCGAATTTTTTCCTTTACTAAATAATTAAGTTTTACAAAATCTCTTTTTTTTTTAATGTGTGTGTCGTCCATACCCTTGAACCCTAGGTATAAATACAAATCTTTCTTATATTTTCAGCCTTTAAGTCAACTTTTCCCTACTCTAGCCGTTCACCCTATTTCTCTCCTCTTTTCTCTTCAATTTTCTTTCTTTCTTCCCCTGTGTGCCATCGTCTAAGCCACCAAGATTCACCATCAATTTCTCTTATTCTTGCAACAGGTTCTTGAACCATTATTTTCCTCTTATTTCTGAAATTTTTTCATACCATTTTCATCCTTAAATATTAAATTTTAGCACTCAAGATCGGCCTCAATTGATGCCCTAAAAGAACTCCATTGCCACCCTTTTCACCTAGCTAGTGTAAGTTCTTGTTTTCTCCCAATTTCTTGATAAATCTTGTTAAATAAAAACATAAATTTCCAGATCTTAAATTTGGGGGATTTTAAAATAGTTAATGGATATTTTTCCATCTTTTTAATTGATCTTGAAATTAGTTTTAAATTAGCCCCAATTCGGCAACTGCGGGTGGTGGTGCGCACGCATATGGGCAAGAAAAGGGGGTCGTTTTTCTTTAATTTTTTCCCATATTTTCCCGAATGATTTTTGGTTATTCAACCCCTCCTAATCAGCCTTTAA
This sequence comes from Gossypium sturtianum, assembly GCA_025698515.1. Lineage (NCBI taxonomy): Eukaryota > Viridiplantae > Streptophyta > Magnoliopsida > Malvales > Malvaceae > Gossypium > Gossypium sturtianum. Next base: position 111,448,780 of record CM046955.1, read on the forward strand.
TCACATGATAATTAAGGAAATTAGTTCTTGATCAATCGACAATTCGAATCTGACAATTGGGGAAGCGTAAGTATAGGTAATTGTAAACTAGTTTTTTATTTCGACATAGATTTTGGGAAAAGGTTATGAATTGATTAAATTAAGGATTTTAATCAAGATTAGCTACTTATTTTACATTATTTAAATGTCTTAGGTGTTTACCCAAATGCTCCAAATCAACAACAAAGCTGAAAGACGTTTGCTCGTACGATTCACATCAAAACAGTGTAAGAAATCTCACTAGTTTGGGTTTGAAAAATAGTTGTAATTGTGATGATTGGATTGAACCCATAAGTTGGTGTTTAGGGGTTGTATAAGTGGTGTATTAATTAATTTATATACTGATTTAATTTAATTTAATTTAATTTAGATCCATTTTAAAGTTTATTAAAAAACAACAAGATTCGCTAGTGTGCTGCAAAAGAGTGTAAATAAGGTGGTGGTCCAAACTCAAAAACTTAAATATTAATAATGATTTTATGTTATAAATAATAATTTTTCTTTCTAATCAGCCTTGGATATTTAGTTAAGTAATTAAACTTAAAAGAGGTTAAATCAGGTACGTTTTGAGCCCTAACTATTTGGCATGGCATGGTAGCAATGTTTCTAGTTTGACTGAATTATTGAATGTTTGACATTGTCATGAATGTTTGGTAATTTGATGTATGATTGGTTGTATGTACAACATGATTATGAATGAAATAATTTTATGCAATATATATTCGTATAAGTGATTTTTTATGATATGTTCGAAAGACTTTTATACAAGCACACAAAGAAAAGTTATAAATGAATATGAAATTGTGAATTGTTGAATGATACCATTTTATTGGTAACCTGAAAGTTGGAATATTATTTCCATTCACTAAATGTATTTGATAATTGAGGGCATATATTGAAAATGACAATAAATTGTGAAAGCATGATTTATGGCTATGTATGATATTTTGTAACATATTGCATCTACATTGGGGTGGGTTATTTGTGGTTCACGAATGAATTCTGTGGAGTACTAGTGGCATATTAAGTCCGCATTTATATCTAGTCAATGCACTGCACCTGGAGTACCGAGGGGATCGACGATTTTATCGCATTATATGATATTGACGATTTTATTGCATTATAAGTTATTTTGCAAACTTTATGCATTTATGTTATACGGTGGTTTCTACAACATCGAGCTTTACTCGGATATGTTGGAGTTTGGCACACGGGTTCTGGGGAACACATGGTGTGTAATGGATGGATGAATGGGTAGGAACCTCTTTGCATTGCATGATGCTCACGACATACTCGAATGTTATTGATTTTTTATACTTATTGTATTGTTTTGTATTAAATGGTATCGAAATTAATAATTGTTACTCGAATGAGTGATGACCCATGCTCATACACCGTTGACAACTATTTGATAATGGCTATATAATGATATGAAATTCCAATGATGGTTATGTGTTCTTCTGTTATTGCTAACATGTTTCATTGTATTTGATATTTATGTCCATTTAAATAATTGTTCGACTCACACTAAGCTTTCATAAGCTCACCTCCCATAGTGTTTAACTTTTCAGGTAAACCTCGAAACTAGGACCAGACCTGGCATATGGAGAATCACCTTGGACCTTAGACTATTTTTAGTAAGTATTATTAATAAGTCTCTATTGGTTTTGGTTTGTAATTTTTAATTATTTCTGGTTTGTGTCTTGGTAACTTTTCATTTGGGGATTTTTGCATGCATGGATTATTAAAGCATAAAAACTGAAAAAAGCATGACATATGGCTTAAGTAAAACTTGACATTAGTCCCTAAATTCCGTTGCATTACAAAGAAACTATTTTTTAAAAAAACAATCGATAAGGCAACTAAGTTTCCAAAATGACTTGAAAAATGGTTTTTTTTTTGCTGCATTAGTTTAACATCGAGTTTTTACAAAGAAGATAGACAAGCAAACGGTTTTTCTAAAACAACATTTCAACAATAAAATAAATCTTAAGTTCAGTTGACCTAATAAATGAATGTTTTAAACTAACACAAAAGTAAAATTACGGTTTTTTCTCTAAAATGAGTTTATTGAAGGTCTTCAAAAGTAGCGTAAGTTAGCTTAGCCACTTCAGTGGCTAATGTAGCCTTATCAATCTAGCCATAATTTCTATTTTAGGTTTGGGAGGTTACAAATTTGTTCGATTCACACATCGTAACTATGTGAGTTAAAGTGATATCCAAGTGAACTTTTAGACTATTGACAATGGACTTTGAAATTATTTATCATTAGAATCTAAAAGCAATTTATATTTTCTTAATTCAGTTGGTTTTTTATCCATTTTAAGTGAATAACTTGGCTAATTATTATTCTAAATTCATTATTTAAATATTGGAAATATGAGTTTTCTGAAAATAGTAAAAAAATCCAAAAGTGGTAGGTAGCTTTTATTATTATTTTTGATAATAAAGTGGTAGGTACCTAACATGCATAGGAAAAGAATTTAGTGTTGTTGATTTATTTGGAAGTCTTCCCTAGTTTTTTGCTATTTTTTGTTGTAATAATTGGATGTAAATGTGGGTATCTATACATAGATTTAGGTTATTTCTTGTACATAGTATTTGGGAAAAACTTTGGATTTGTCAAATTTAAATTATTTCGACTTGTATCATTTAGATTTTACACTAGAGCTATTTAATTTATTTGTTTATTTTCAAATATAATTTAATCAAATTTGAATAAGTTAAATTATTTGAATCAATTTAATTAAGGTTTTATTAAAATATAGAAAATACTTGAGAAATAATATTATAAAACAAGTATTTATCCTATAATTTTAATTTTATTGTACTTAGATTTCATTAGATGATTCATGTTAGTTCATATATTACCAATGTTATGCTAAAGACTCTCCTATCACATTCGACACATTGTATTGTGTGTCGTTGCACTGTATCACACACTATATCCCTAGTAGCCTCTTCGATCCAATCACCTCGAGGTAGGAGTGCTCACAACCTTTGTAACACCCCAAACCCGGCCCACAAGCCCTGACCGGATCTGGCATGTCACTGCGGAAAACGTTTGAAAATATTTTTGATGTTACAATAACCCGTGAAAATTTGTTAACTTTTGAATACTATGTCCATTTAAAAATTATTAAATAATATAAGCTCGATATAAAATATCCGAATTAAAACTTTATTACATGTTTTAAGATGAAGTTTTAGAAAATAAAGCGATTTCAAAATAACCATTTAATCGTCCTTTTCTTTAGCACAATATAAATACTCAAATAATTTAACTGGGCCTTATTACAACAAAACTTATTCAAATACTTAGAGTGCTGAAAATGATAAATACTATTAAATAAAGAAAAACAACTTCACGTATAAAAATCGCTTCGCATGGCCACCTTTGTATCCACTCCAACCCGGTCCATTAATCATGAATCACTGCGATGGTTAAAAAGTTGGGTGAGTCACACTGCACTCAGTGTGTAATTAACCACTTTGAATTCCACCCACATGCTAACCACATAACAACCCATGCATATACCATATTCGGATCATATCACATTCAGGCTTGGCCCAAACTCATAACACTTATCGACCTAGATGGGTAATTAACCACATACTCTCCACACACCGGGCTTAGCCCATTTATTCAAGTCCACAATCACACATATATTCACATACCACAATTTATGCAATAATGAATCCACCCAAGCCTAAGGTCCATCCCTACACACCCCCTTATCCAGCCTACCACACACCAGGGGATTATTAAATCACCCACTCCTTTTTACTCCACAAGGCATTCAGTGCCAACCACGTGCAATTAAGCACAAAATCCACAATGCAACCTCAATCAGCGCCAATCCACGATGTAGCCGTAGCTAACACAAAAATCACGATGGGACACATAGTCACTCATCAATCCACGATATGGCACATAGCCGATATCAATCACGATGAGGCACACAGCCACTCATCAACCACGTACTCGAAGTATACCCGTACCTTCTTTCATAGCCCACCCATGCACATGCAACATAAAATACAGTCATGATAACGCATGCACATGATACTCATAACCATAAGCATACTCGCACATACAAATCAATGATCATATTCCAAATGACTTTGATACTAACTCGATCATCGTCATACCCTTGAAGGGTATCAATATCACGATTATCCCCGCACTTGTTAGTAAACACATTACACATGCAAATATAAATCCCGGAAACAGAGGCTAGCTACACACCTTACTACTTGGAGTTCTAGACTCTCGATCCCGACGCCATCGCTAAGCGAGACTACGGCTATCCGCCTATAGCTTCTCTGCTTTGGCCTACACCCGGTGGCCAATCCCGAAGCTCAACGAGACGGCTCTTTTCTTAAACTTCGGGATAGGGACTTTCCCTTGTCCTCCTTGGACTGTAGTATTGGCCTCCATGAAAACGCTTAATCGGATAAACTGGTTAAACCTCCAAATCATAAATCCAAGTATTTAATCTTTACCAACTAACTTACTTAAGAAACAAACTTGAGTCCCGGTTGCTCCTACCACTGTCGAAATCTCGGAAAAATACCTCATTAATTTCGGCCCTTGTACCAATAAGTATTAGAAAGTGCCTTTAGTCGAATACTACCCTTACCTTATGCAACCGAAACTTAAAAGATCCCTAACGCTTCTTTCCTCGGCTACACATGAAAGAACAATAAGGTCAAGGCCCTAAGTATATTGACCAACAAAGAGATTAGCACCAAGGCCATTCGGCTAAATAACCAAACGAAAGGGTTAACGCTTGAATCCTTACCTTTGATAACTACTCCCTCTTGTCCTAACAAAGAATCGGCCACCACAAGACTTAAGGTTTGGCTTAGGAACTTGCAAACAAAGTAGAGAGAATGAGAGAGTGAGTGATTCTAAGACCGACTCCCGGATGGGGTTGGAATATTCGGCAATGGCAAGCAAAGTGTGAAGGAAGGAGGGAAAATAAATACACAAAAGGCTATGCCCACCTTCGGTTTTGAAAGAAAAGAAAGGGAGAAGGGAGAGTAGAAGATTCGGCCACCTAGCAAATTTGAGAGCAAAAAGGAAGAGAAGGTGCTTGAGAGAAAAGGTTTGGCTACCAAAGTGGTTGAGAGAAAACACTTGCAAATTCGGCAAAGAGAACAAATGGTAAAAAGGGTGGCCAAAGGTGAGCATCCCCCTATTTATAGAATTCGGCACTCCCTCCCCTTGAAGACTCCAAAATTCGGCCACCACCTACTAATTCAAACTAATTTGAATTAGTCCAATTCCCTAATTTACTCCTCTCAATCCATTCAAAATAGTTTGAATGGTTTCAACAATTATCTTCACTTAATCCAAATAATAATAATCCTATACTTAAAATAACTAAGTAGATAAATAAATAAATAAATAAAACTTTATCCAATATCACCTCTTCAATTTAAAAAAAAAAACAAAATAAAATACTAAAAGACCACCCTTCCAGCCGAATTTAAACACCACCAAAATTAACTTAATCTTTATCCCAATTGAAGGTCCCATGTGCCGTCCAACACCTTACCAACCTGCTGCAAAATAAGAATAAAAATAAAACTTCAATTGCAACTCCCTTGGTTCGAACCTAGAACCTCACTGCTGCAGCCCTCTCTTCCAACGCCCCAGGCCACTTTTCCCAATTGACTTTCTTGTCCACCAATGCCCACAACATCCTTTAAACCCTCTTTAACTCAGCCCCCTCATTTTAACGCCAACACCCAAAAATAAAAACGCCTTGCTGCCACCTAGATTCGAACCCAAGCCCTTGATGGCGCTATAATCAGCCCCTTAAGTGGCGCATGGAAGCCACCTTACCAAGGCATTTCTTATGCCCAAAAACGCCTAAAATTAATCCTAAGGCCTCTCTAGCCAAACTCCCCTTTTTCACCTAAAAACCAAAAATTTTCCTAAGGCATTCTCCTATATCTTAAAGTTCTCAAGGCCCTTAAAATTCATCCAATCACACACTGAAGCATGCTAACACTCGTATTATGCATAAACGCATAACCCCTAATCCAGGATGTTACAACCTTACCATTTTACCTATGAAACAACGTTGTTTTTGGTTGGGACTCATAGTCACCTTCTCACCTCCCAAAAATTGGGTGTTAGTAGAATTGAGTTTGTGAACCGATAAAGTGGTCATGCCCTATTTTTGAGATTATATGTGCATTTTTAGGAAATAAGTGATTTATTGGTTTGTTGGTTAACTGTTAGTGAAACTATCAATGAAACCCAAGTTCAAATCCCTTCCCTCGAACCACTTTTATTATTTTACAAAATTTTCTTTAAACCCTAGTATGTGACATGCCTTGTTTTTTAAAAAAAAAAATTGTAAGGTTATGTTAATGATGAGTAATTGACTTAGTTGTTAAGAGAAAACAAGGAGAAAGTGCAATTCTCCTAAAAACCTGAGTTTGATTCCCTGCTCTTGCAAATTGTCAATTTTTGCTATTTGTTCTCCTTCTCCTTATTTTGTGCCGCCCATGCTAAATTGGATAGCTATAGTGTAAAATCTAAATGATACAACTCAAAATAATTTAAATTTGAAAATCCAAAGTTTTGCCTAAATACCATGTACAATAAATAACCTAAATCTATGTATAGATATCCACATCTACCATCCAATTATTACAACAAAAAATAGCAAAAACCTAGGTAAGACTTTAATAAAAATCAACAACATTAAATTATTTTCCTATGCATGTTAGATACCTACCACTTTATTGTTAAAATAATAATAAAAGCTACCACCTATTTTTGGATTTTTTTATTCTATTAAGACAACTTATATTTCTAATATTTAAATAAAGAATTTAGACTAATAGTTAGCCAAGTTCTTCACTTTCCTAAAATGGATAAAAACCAACTACACTATATATATATATATATAAATTGCTTTTATATTCTTATGATAAATAATTTCAGAGTCCATTTTCAATAGTCCAAAAAAATCACTTGCATATTACTTTAACTCAAATAGTTACGATGAGTGAATTGAAAGAATCTGAGATGTAGTCAAAGGCAACCATCTCTGCATGCTTGAAAAATGAAAATCCTCCAAGTGATTCTTCATCACAACCTTGTATGTGGGGTGTGCTTGGTATTTTTCTCCCAATTAAACTCTTCTATCTTTTCCCATTAAAACACTATTTATTCCAGGGATATTTTAGTATAATTAGAACTCTGCTTAGCATATTAAAGGCGTTTTGTATCCCTGTTTCAAGGCCAATCAGAAAAAAAGCTTTTTTTTAGGGGCGACAAGATGTAATTGTATATGAGTTTTGGTGAGACTTTCGCTGTAATTATGTAGAGTATTTTATACCCCCATTTGTGAGTTCCCTATGAGATTAAGGGTTTTGTTTTCAGATTTACACCTTGGAATTTTGAGTTTTGTATTCGAGGTTTTTGGTAATGCCCATTTGGTACATTTAGGTTTATTTTCTGTATATTTTACTCTCAATTGTTTACTCATTTTGTTGAAAGTAGAAGCGTCCATTGCCTGTGGTTTTTCCCTCTTTGAGGGTTTTCAGAATAAAAATTTTGTATTCATTCTTCTTCACTTTTATTATCTCGTTGTTTATACGGGTCAAACACCAATAATCTAAAAGAAGTTTTTACAAGGTAAACGAAAATTAGAGAAGAAAATGAAGATTGAGATGAAGAATCACCTGGAGGATTGTCATTTTCCAAGCATGGAGAGATAGTGGCCCTTTGACTCCATGTAAGATTCCTTGAATTCACACATCGTAACTATTTGAGTTAAAGTGATATGCAAGTGATTTTTTAGACTATTGACAATGGACTCTGAAATTATTTATCATCAGAACATAAAAGAAATTTACCTATTTTTAATTTAGTTGGTTTTTTATCCATTTTAAAGAAGTGAAGAACTTGGCTAATTTTTATTCTAAATTTATTATTCCAATATTCGATTCCAATATTTAAATAATAAATTTAGAATAAAAATTAGCTAAGTTCTTAACTTCTTTAAAATTGATAAAAAACAAACTAAATAAAAAATATGTAAATTTCTTTTATGTTCTGATGATAAATAATTTCAGAGTCCATTGTCAATAGTCTAAAAAATAACTTGCATATCACTTTAACTCAAATAGTTACGATGTGTGAATTCAAGGAATCTGACATGGAGTCAAAGGCCCACCATCTCTGTATGCTTGGAAAATGACAATCCTCCAGGTGATTCTTCATCTCAATCTTTATTTTCTTCTCTAATTTTCGTTTACCTTGTAGAAACTTATGTTTTGATTGTTGGGGTTCGACCAGTATAAACAATGAGATAATAGAAGTGGAGAAGAATGAATACAAATATTTTAGGTGGAAAACCCTTAAAGAGGAAAAAACCACAGGCAATGGAGGCTTCAACTTTCCACAAAATGAGTAAACAATTGCGAGTAAAATATGCAGAAAATAAACCTAAATGTACCAAATGGGCATTACCAAAGACCCCAAATACAAAACTCAAAATCCTAAAGAGCAAATCAGAAAACAAAATCATAGGGAACTCACAAAAAAGGGTATAAAATACTCTACATCATTATAATGAAACTCTCACCAAAAGTCATATGCGGCTACATCTTGTTGCCCCTAAAGAAAGGCCTTTTTTCTGATTGGAATCTTGGAACAGGGATACAAGACCCTTGTAAATAGGCTAAGTAGAGTTCTAATCATATTAAAATATCCTTGAAATAATCAGAGTTTAACTGGGAAATGATAGCATAGTTTAATTAGGAGAAGAATACCAGGCACACCCCACATACAAGGTAAACAAAAATTAAAGAAGAAAATGAAGATTGAGATGAAGAATCACTTGGAGGATTGTCACTTTTCAAGCACGTAGAGATGGTTGCCTTTGACTCTGTCTCGGATTCCTTCAATTCACTCATCATAATTATTTAAGTTAAAGTGATATCCAAGTGGTTGTTTAGATTATTGAAAATGGACTCTGAAATTATTTATCATAAGAATATAAAGGCAATTTATATATATCTTTAGTTCAGTTCATTTTTATCCATTTTAAGAAAGTGAAGAACTTCACTAACTATTAGTCTAAATTCATTATTTCAATATTGGAAATATGAGATGTCTTAAAAGAGTAAAAAAATCCAATGTGGTTGGTAGATTTTTTTAACGATAAAGTGGTAGGTATCTAACATGCATAGAAAAATAATTTAATGCTATTGATTTTTTTGGAAGTCTTAATTAGGTTTTTGTTATTTTTTGTTGTAACATTTGGATGGTAAATATGCATATCTATACATAGATTTAGGTTATTTCTTGTACATGGTATTTAGGCAAAACATTGGATTTGACAAATTTAAATTATTTCGAGTTGTATTATTTGGATTTTACACTAGAGCTATCCAATTTAACATGGGCACCACAAAATAAGTAGAAGGATACAAATAGAAAAAATTGACAAGTTGAATGAGAAGGGAATTAAACTCTGGTTTTTACGAGAATATCGTTTTCTCCTTGTTTCCTCTTAACCACTAAGCCAATTACTCATCCCTGACAGAACCTTACAATATTTATTTTAAAAACAAGATGTGTCACATACTAGGGTTTAAAGTAAAATTTGCAAAAAAATAAAAATAATGCGAGGGAAGGGATTTGAACTTTGGTTTCAATGAAAGTTTCACTAAGACCGTAACGACCTGAATTTGGGCCTAGTAGAATTGGGCCTATTGGGCCTTGGGGAGTAGGAGTGTTTAAAATTTTTGAGAACAAGAGAACGACATTATTTCAAGTTGGACTTATTAGGAAGGTGATTTTGGAAAGTTACGAGGTTTCTAGGAAGTTCCGGGTTTAAGTTAGGCTATAGGTAAATTTTGTGTTTATGCACTTAAAGGAGAGAAGGTAAGTGGCATCAAGACTTAAGGTAATAAGTGTGTATTTTGCTAGCATAAATGAGCATATGGCAAGGAGGTTATGGCATCAAGTGGAGAGCATGGAGGGAAGGGGTTCAAATCCCATCTTTTGCAAATTTTTGATTAATTTTTGTACTTCTCTTCCAAGTGTCGGTCATGGCATCAAATATGGTAAGGGAGACTTTTCTAATGTTGGAAAGATGGCTAATGAAATATTGTAAGGAGGAAGATAAGGGAAAAGGAAGGAAAGAAATGGAAGAATAGGAAAGAGAAGGGAACGTGTTGGCCTATTATGTGGAGGATGTTTTGGAAAGCATTTTGGTCAACACTCATCTTTTGGTAAAGATGATACATGGTTTTGTTAGGGGGGAAGAGGGGGAGCCAAATTTATCTAGCTCTCCCTTGTATTTTCACATTTTTGGGATCACTTTTCCTTTTCGAGGCATTTTGGAGTCTTCTTCAATTTTTCCTAACCAAAACCTCAACTTCACCATGTCTTTCTAACCCTTTTCTTCCTTAGTCGAATCTCTCCTATAGCTACCATTTCGGTTTGTGTTCTTTAATAGCTTGTTCTTTGATTGGTTTTCTTTTCGGTATAGTCTCCATAGCCGAACCTAGAGTTATTATCTTGTTGCTAGTGCCAAACCTTGTTATCCCTTTCAACTCATCCCTGTTATTAAGGGCCGAGTCAAGCCATCCTTTGCCGCTACTTATGATTCTCTTAGCCTTGGATTCGGAAGTTGATTGGTAAGTGGGTGATTAGGCCGAATATTGGTGGTAAGATGTTACTCTTTATTTCGATGTTTTGCGCCGCTCATGTGATTCTATTTTGTGGTGAAGATATCAACTTCCTACTCTTGTGGAAGGGCCGAATATTGGATGAAGGCTAACCCCTTTGGTACATCACTTATTTACTTTAGGAACTCGTTGCAATAGCCAAGGTGCAAGGCCAGATTTTAGAACCTAGTAGGGACGGATCACGATTGTGGGGGCAGCGAAGAGTGGTTCTGTAGGAAATCCAAATCAGGTGTGTAATCCCGTACCCTTCCGAATACATGTTTGAAATGGTGTGTAATCTCATACCTCTCTGAATGTTTTCATGAAATGTTCCGTGATTCGGTCGAAATATCGAAGAAAACCAGAAACCCGCATCTGTGACCACTCGGGCGTGCGTATGTTCGTAGTGGTAACCATAGTTTGCAATGAAACAGTTTTGGATTGAAGCAGTGATGTGATTTTGAAAAATTTCAAAAAATAGGAGAAAGGGAATTTGAAAGTGAATAAGATATAGAATTAAATCTTACTGTGTCTATTTTTAAATGAAAGAAACAGAGTAGGAAGAGGGATTTTATACTCTGTGATATTTTAATTTTAGTGAGACTGGTTCTGAATGACTTTGTGGTTCCCTGTTCTGTCTTGGAAAAATCATTTAAAATTGTACAAAGTGAATTATGAGTTATAATTTATATGTATACATTCCTTAGTGAGCCTATTTTTAATAGAAACAAGTGGGAGCAACATATGAAAATTGTACAGTGAGATATTTGAATTTAGGGTAAGAGAGGTCAGAACCGTTGGTCAGTGAAACAAGGAAAATTTTAATGAATAAATTGTACTAAATGGATAAGCAAAAAATTCTGGAATTTTTTTTTAAAAATATATATGAGTCTAGTTTCAAGAAAAATTTACGGATCTAAATTTCGAGTTTCCTACCTCGATTTATAGTCAGTTTAGTCAATATGACGCAGATGGACAGTTTCAATTTTTATGCCCCACATTAGTAGTTAAGTCTGGATTGCGAAATTGCCAAAATACCCTTGGGGGGTAAATTACCGAAATACCCTTTGGTTGCGAGATTACCGAATTACCCTTAGTGGCTAAAATTATTGAATTACGAAAATACCCCTACGGGCCAATTTACGAAAATGCTTCTATGGGCCGAATTGCTAGAATGCTTTAGTGGACCGATTGACAAAGTTCTATAATTGGCCGATTTACCGTAATAAATCTCTAAATCAATGATTGTTGTTTATATTTGTGGATATTATGCTTTATTATGTATGCTTTATTATGTATGTTGCATTTACATAATTTGCATGGGATGGGAAAAATGTTGAAGAGAAGTGTAGCCCGGTGGCATTGCCACAAAAATGTTTGTTATTATGTTTCATTCGATTACGGTGGCTCGCCACAAATTACGATAATGGCTATGTGCCAACCTAAATATGGCTTTGTGCCATCGTGATTATGGCTTTGTGCTAAGCGTATTTACAGGGCTATGTGCCTAACATATGAATTAACGACTCTGTGTCGATCATTTTTTTACCAAGGCTGTGTGCCGATTATATTACCGTATATGATATTCTGGTGGCTCTGCCACAATCTGTATAGTGGCTATGCCACGCATAATTATGACTCTGGTGGCTCAGCCACAAATATTATTAAATGGCATCTTGCCTGCGAATTAAATGGCGACTTGACTGCGATTGGTGTGTTTAGCGGGGTGGGTTGACTTGATCCCCACAAGTGTTATGGGATGGTACGGGTGGTGTGTAGTGGATGGATATCTAGGATGGGTTGGGTTGCATACATTCATACATTTGTTTCATTTTAAGATTGTCATGTAAAGGGCTTAGGCCCATGATATTGCTATATGGGTTCGAGGCCAGTGGATGTGATGAGGATTTCACATCGAGTTCTTGTAACTCACTCCCCCTTTTCTTAACCCTTGTAGGTAATGCTCGATGATGTGGATTTGGGCCATGGATGACTCGATGGAGGCCATACTTGATAATGATGTTATTGAACTTTAGATTTCTATTTACGCTTATTTTACTACTCTTACTATTTTGGGTTTTTATGTTGTAATAAGGCCTCTCGGAATATTTTATTTTTGCTTTATGTTTGTCGTACTTACTATTTTGCTTGAATGATTTTAAATGGGTATTTTTCTAAAAACTTAAATAAAGGTTTTCCAAAATAGATTAACAAATGGATTTCATAACAAACTTTTACAAATATTTTAACTCGGAAAGTTTTTCTCGAACTATCAACGATATTTTCAAAAGTCACGATTTATAAAGATTTCTAGTTCAAATTATTGGTTTATCAAACAACCTTCGAGGTTAGTAGTACTTAATCAAATATTTCAAATCAACTCGTTTTCTAAAAATGATTTAACATGTTTTTCTCATGTGACATGTCAGATCTGGTCTTAACGCATGGGCTGGGTTTGGGGTGTTACATTTTATGGTATCAGAGCCCAGTTGCAAAACTCCGCTGTGGTTTGGGTTCAAACACGTTTTCAAAGCAGTTTAAATTTTAAATTATACATGTATTTTCTAAAGGAAGTATGGCACCATGAGTATCCGGCACCAAGTCAAGTAAGTAAATGTTATCATTTTATGATTATGATTATTGTGATATGGCCGTAGAAATACTCTAGAACTTTTAGTTTTAGGAGCTGAAACTATAGAGATTGAGACTATAGGATGCGTTTTGCGACAATGACTTTACTTCCTATACTTCATAAAATATTGTTTAATAAACATTGAATAGCATACTAATTCATAAAACTCGTAATCAGGTTAAATCGACATTAGTGAACATGAGCGCTAGAGGTCGTGGACGTGGTAGACGCGACCGTGATAGAGGCCGAGGTGCTAGGGCTGGATCTTCGGTACCAAGGCAAGTCCTCGAAAGGGAGGCGCTGGCATCGCCAGTGGCTGAGACGGGATCTCATGATCGAGCTTGGGTTGTTGAGCTGACTCAGATAGTTAAGGAGGTATTGGAGGAGGTTAAAGGAATCAGTGAAGCACTTCGAGTTGGGTGTATGGACTATAAGAAGAAAAGAGATCACGGTTCTTTTGGGACGCAGTCTCGTTTCGTAAAGCGTGTTAAGGCACGTCCAAACTTTCCGGCTTGCGATTATTGCAGAAGACGTCATCCAGGAGAATGCTGGAGGAGGTCAGGAGCATGCTTGAGATGCGGGTCTAAGGAGCATAAGGCCCGGGATTATTTCATCACTATCAAGTCAGGTATGTTTTGGTTGGACGTGATGATTAAATGTAGAAAATTTTAGGTATAAGAGGTAGATAAGCGCGCTTATACGTGGTTAGATGTTTGGTTGTGTGAAAGAGGATTCAAGATTATGTTGAAAGTACATTAGTGTTATTAAGATCAGAGTGCGCAACGAAAGCATAGTGGTGTGATTTGAGCGGTGCATTTAGTAGTTGGTTGGAAATTTCGAGGACGAAATTTCTTTAAGGAGGGTAGAATTGTAACGATCCAAATTTGGGCCTAGTAGAATTGGGCCCATTGGGCCTTGGGGAGTAGGAGTGTTTAAATTTTTTGAGAACAAGAGAACGGCATTATTTCAAGTTGGACTTATTAGTAAGGTGATTTTGGAAAGTTACGAGGTTTCTAGGAAGTTCCGGGTTTAAGTTAGGCTATAGGTAAATTTTGTGTTTATGCACTTAAAGGAGAGAAGGTAAGTGGCATCAAGACTTAAGGTAATAAGTGTGTATTTTGCTAGCATAAATGAGCATATGGCAAGGAGGTTATGGCATCAAGTGGAGAGCATGGAGGGAAGGGGTTCAAATCCCATCTTTTGCAAATTTTTGATTAATTTTTGTACTTCTCTTCCAAGTGTCGGTCATGGCATCAAATATGGTAAGGAGACTTTTCTAATGTTGGAAAGATGGCTCTCTTGAAATATTGTAAGGAGGAAGATAAGGGAAAAGGAAGGAAAGAAATGGAAGAATAGGAAAGAGAAGGGAACGTGTTGGCCTATTATGTGGAGGATGTTTTGGAAAGCATTTTGGTCAACACTCATCTTTTGGTAAAGATGATACATGGTTTTGTTAGGGGGGAAGAGGGGGAGCCGAATTTATCTAGCTCTCCCTTGTATTTTCACATTTTTGGGATCACTTTTCCTTTTCGAGGCATTTTGGAGTCTTCTTCAATTTTTCCTAACCAAAACCTCAACTTCACCATGTCTTTCTAACCCTTTTCTTCCTTAGTCAAATCTCTCCTATAGCTACCATTTCGGTTTGTGTTCTTTAATAGCTTGTTCTTTGATTGGTTTTCTTTTCGGTATAGTCTCCATTGCCGAACCTAGAGTTATTGTCTTGTTGCTAGTGCCAGACCTTGTTATCCCTTTCGACTCATCCCTGTTATTACGGGCCGAGTCAAGCCATCCTTTGCTGCTACTTATGATTCTCTTATCCTTGGATTCGGAAGTTGATTGGTAAGTGGGTGATTAGGCCGAATATTGGTGGTAAGATGTTACTCTTTATTTCGATGTTTTCTTGCGCTCATGTGATTCTATTTTGTGGTGAAGATATCAACTTCCTACTCTTGTGGAAGGGCCGAATATTGGATGAAGGCTAACCCCTTTGGTACATCACTTATTTACTTTAGGAACTCGTTGCAATAGCCAAGGTGCAAGGCAGATTTTAGAACCTAGTAGGGACGGATCACGATTGTGGGGCGTGAAGAGTGGTTACGTAGGAAATCCAAATCGGTGTGTAATCCGCACCCTTCCGAATACATGTTTGAAATGGTGTGTAATCTCATACCTCTCTGAATGTTTTCATGAAATGTTCCGTGATTCGGTCGAAATATCGAAGAAAACGAAAAACGCATCTGTGACCACTCGGGCGTGCGTATGTTCGTAGTGGTAACCATAGTTTGCAATGAAACAGTTTTGGATTGAAGCAGTGATGTGATTTTGAAAAATCACAAAAAATAGGAGAAAGGGAATTTGAAAGTGAATAAGATATAGAATTAAATCTTACTGTGTCTATTTTTAAATGAAAGAAACAGAGTAGGAAGAGGGATTTTATACTCTGTGATATTTTAATTTTAGTGAGACTGGTTCTGAATGACTTTGTGGTTCCCTTTTCTGTCTTGGAAAAATCATTTAAAATTGTAAAAAGTGAATTATGAGTTATAATTTATATGTATACATTCCTTAGTGAGCCTATTTTCAATAGAAACAAGTGGGAGCAACATATGAAAACTGTACAGTGAGATATTTGAATTTAGGGTAAGAGAGGTCAGAACCGTTGGTCAGTGAAACAAGGAAAATTTTAATGAATAAACTGTACTAAATGGATAAGCAAAAAATTCTGGAAATTTTTTTTTAAAAATATATATGAGTCTAGTTTCAAGAAAAATTTACGGATCTAAATTTCGAGTTTCCTACCTCGATTTATAGTCAGTTTAGTCAATATGACGCAGATGGACAGTTTCAATTTTTATGCCCCACATTAGTAGTTAAGTCTGGGTTGCGAAATTACCAAAATACCCTTGGGGGGTAAATTACCGAAATACCCTTGGGTTGCGAGATTACCGAATTACCCTTAGTGGCTAAAATTACTGAATTACGAAAATACCCCTACGGGCTGATTTACGAAAATGCTTCTATGGGCCGAATTGCTAGAATGCTTTAGTGGACCGATTGACAAAGTTCTATAATTGGCCGATTTACCGTAATAAATCTCTAAATCAATGATTGTTGTTTATATTTGTGGATATTATGCTTTATTATGTATGCTTTATTATGTATGTTGCATTTACATAATTTGCATGGGATGGGAAAAATGTTGAAGAGAAGTGTAGCCCGGTGGCATTGCCACAAAAATGTTTGTTATTATGTTTCATTCTGATTCTGGTGGCTCGCCACAAATTTCGATAATGGCTATGTGCCAACCTAAATATGGCTTTGTGCCATCGTGATTATGGCTTTTTTGCTAAACGTATTTACCGGGGCTATGTGCCTAACATATGAAATAACGACTCTGTGTCGATCATTTTTTTTACCAAGGCTGTGTGCCGATTATATTACCGTATATGATATTCTGGTGGCTCTGCCACAATCTGTATAGTGGCTATGCCACGCATAATTATGACTCTGGTGGCTCAGCCACAAATATTATTAAATTGCATCTTGCCTGCGAATTAAATGGCGACTTGCCTGCGATTGGTGTGTTTGGCGGGGTGGGTTGACTTGATCCCCATAAGTGTTATGGGGTGATTCGGGTGGTGTGTAGCGGATGGATATCTAGGATGGGTTGGGTTGCATACATTCATACATTTGTTTCATCTTAAGATTGTCATGTAAAAGGGCTTAGGCCCATGATATTGCTATATGGGTTCAGGCCTAGTGGATGACGGTAAGGGATTTCACACTGAGTTCTTGTAACTCACTCCCCCTTTTTCTTAACCCTTGTAGGTAATGCTCAGTGATGTGGATTTGGGCCATGGATGACTCGATGGAGGCCATACTTCAGTAATGATGTTATTGAACTTTAGATTTCTATTTCCGCTTATTTTACTACTCTTACTATTTTGGGTTTTTATGTTGTAATAAGGCCTCTGGAATATTTTATTTTTGCTTTATGTTTGTCGTACTTACTATTTTGCTTGAATGATTTTAAATGGGTATTTTTCTATAAACTTAAATAAAGGTTTTCCAAAATAGATTAACAAATGGATTTCATAACAAACTTTTACAAATATTTTAACTCGGAAAGTTTTTCTCGAACTATCAACGATATTGTAACATCCCAAAATTGGGCCTAGTAGGATTGGGCCCAATGGGCCTTGTTTTAAAATTTTTGAGAACGGCATTAATGCAAGTTAGACTTATTAGGTAAGTTATTTTGGAAGGTTAGAGGGCTTCTATGAAGTCCCGGGATCAAATATTAGCTTTGGGGAAATTTTGGTTTTAGGTGAAAAAAAAAAAAAAACCCTGGAAGTTGGCAAGTAGGCCTTAAGAATAAATGTGGGGAAAAATGACACAAGTGGAGTGTGTGGTGTAGTGGCAAAGTGACGCCACTTAAGGGACAAGGGGGTGACGCCACAAGGAAGGAAGGAGGTCCAAGGTTCAAGTCTTGGCTTTTGCATTTTGGTTTTCTTTTACTTGGAGCTCAGAATTTGGCTATAGATTTATATTTAGTTGCGCATGGTTTAAGACACAATAGGAGCTTGTGGCCAAGTGGCTAGCAGCGTGGATTATGTTGCAAGGGAGCACAGGTTCGAATCTCATGAGAAGCAAGGGAGTATTTATTTTATAGTGTCCGAGGGGAAGAGTTTGATTGAATTTAAACTCTCATCGTGAAGGATCCCACATCGGAAAGATACAAAGAAGGAAGGTGAAGTGCTAGCTATATAAAGAGCATTCCGGGAGGAGGGTTGACACACCTTGGAAGGCGTTTGGGCACAGGAGTGGTCGGAGCGGATTAACACGAGTCCTATCGGTGTGTAACTCTCTCTCTACTCTAGGTCAGAGCGGCAAATGCCGAAGTGCCGATCACGGCAATAGTAGCCACACGAGCGCGTGCGGCGCACGTGTGGGGCTTCGACGCGATAGTTGAGGCCATCGTAGTATTCTTGTGGGTTGAAATTTTGCTTGGGCGCGATGGGCGAAGGGGGCCCAATGGGCCCGTGGGCCCAATATAGTAAAATGTATGATGGTGTAGTATATAGTGAACTAGACTAGGTGAATCTCATAAGCGTGGCTAGATTTGTGTTTGGTGGGCCACACGAGCGTATGGGCCGAATGGGCGAAATTGGGCTTTAGGCCCAATAGTCCATTCGACGAAATGGTAGTTGGATCACTCGGGCGACAACGGGCCTTTGGAAAGGCCATTCCGGTCTGAAATTACGAAAATGCCCTTGGCGGGTAAATTACCGATATACCCTTGGTGGGTAAATTACGAAAATGCCCTTGGTGGGTAAATTACCGATATACCCTTGGTGGGTAAATTACGAAAATGCCCCCTGGTAGGTAAAATTACGGTTATACCCTTAGAGGTTGATTAGGGTGATTATGTTGTTTTATGTCTATCTCGATTATGATGGTAATTCATGTTATACTTATATTTGATATATGTCTAGCATACATGACATCTGCATACACGAATTATTATGTCATATTGCATGGGTTATATGAGTGGAGGGGCGGTGATATTCGTGTCGACGGCGGGCACAGTGGTTTGGTACCACATTGTGACTACGGTCACAGAGGTTTGGCACCTCCGGAGGTTTGGCACCTCATAGCGACTCGCCCCTGTGGTTAACACCACCGTGGGTTGGCCCCACTTTTGAGATATGGGATCGTCGCCGGTGATTTGGTATCACACGTGGGTTGGCCCAGATAGATTATTAGTGACTTTGAGTCACGGTGATTTGGTATCACATTCGTGTCTCGGACACCGGAGGTTTGGCACCTCATAGCGTCTCGTCCCCTGGTTTGGTACCACAGTGGGTTGGCCCCCTGAGATAATACAACGGGATTGACGCCCGGTGATTTGGTATCACACACGATGGGTTGGCCCCATCACTATTATTCGTGACTTCGAGTCACCGGTGGTTTGGCACCACAATATTGATGAATATCGTGTCCTTGGACACGGTGGTTTGGCACCACCGGTGGTTTGGTACCACACGGGGTAGAAAAAGGAGTTGCGGATGGCTAGGTTTGGGTGCATGATATGCATATTTTCATATGAAATTGTGTAAGGGCACTGTTGGATGGGGATTTACACACCGAGTCTCGATGACTCACCCCTTAGTTAAATTTTGCGGGTAATCATTAGATCGCGGATTTGGGAGCCGAGGTGGACTCGTGGAGGCTATACATATGTTTACTCGTAAATTCGTTTCCTTTATTTGGACTTATTTTTATTTGAGTTTTTGTTATGTAATAAGGCCTTGGGTATTTTATTTGGTTTTGACTTTCAATTTGTTTATTGCTTATTATTAAATGATCAATATGGGATTTTCCTAAAATGATAATAAACCATTTCTTATTCAAAATTACTTAAACTCGATTTCTCACCACAACTATAAAGATTATGAGCTTTTAACGAATGCACAGTTTTTAGACATTTCTTTCATGTGACATGCCGATTCGATTCGTAACGTTTAGGCCGAGTTTGGGGTGTTACAATTATGGTATATCGAGCCTAGGTTCAAAAAACTTCATACTGTGGGTTTGGGTTCAAAAAATGTTTTCAAAAGATGGTTTGGAAAATGGTTTAGAAAAATATATATCTGTTCTTTTTGTTGAAATATGGCACCCGAGTCTCAAAGCACCAATCCATGCTTTGTAAGTTTCACGATACTTTTCTTTGTTATATGTTGTATTTTGAATATCTATTCTGTGTGTTTTGGGCTGGATGTGATGTTCGGATATAGAGTTGATTGCGTCTGAAATATTTGTGCGCTTTAATGGTTAGGTTTTTTTTTTTTTTTGTATGTGTAGGATTTCTAAATTCTAGTTAAAAGTATATTAGGGTTATTGGAATCAGAGTGTGCAGCGTGAGCACTGACGTTGTAGGTTAGGTGGTACGAGAATTTCTGTAGTTGGAAATTTCGAGGACGAAATTTCTTTAAGGAGGGTAGATTTGTAACATCCCAAAATTGGGCCTAGTAGGATTGGGCCCAATGGGCCTTGTTTTAAAATTTTTGAGAACGGCATTAATGCAAGTTAGACTTATTAGGTAAGTTATTTTGGAAGGTTAGAGGGCTTCTATGAAGTCCCGGGATCAAATATTAGCTTTGGGGAAATTTTGGTTTTAGGTGAAAAAAAAAAAAAAAAACCCTGGAAGTTGGCAAGTAGGCCTTAAGAATAAATGTGGGGAAAAATGACACAAGTGGAGTGTGTGGTGTAGTGGCAAAGTGACGCCACTTAAGGGACAAGGGGGTGACGCCACAAGGAAGGAAGGAGGTCCAAGGTTCAAGTCTTGGCTTTTGCATTTTGGTTTTCTTTTTACTTGGACCTCAGAATTTGGCTATAGATTTATATTTAGTTGCGCATGGTTTAAGACACAATAGGAGCTTGTGGCCAAGTGGCTAGCAGCGTGGATTATGTTGCAAGGGAGCCTGGGTTCGAATCTCATGAGAAGCAAGGGAGTATTTATTTTATGATGCGGAGGAAGAGTTTCAGTTGAATTTAAACTCTCGACGAAGGGATCCCACATCGGAAAGATACAAAGAAGGAAGGTGAAGTGCTAGCTATATAAAGAGCATTCCGGGAGGAGGGTTGACACACCTTGGAAGGCGTTTGGGCACGAGGAGTGGTCGGAGCGCGGATTAACACGAGTCCTATCGGTGTGTAACTCTCTACTCTAGTCAGAGCGGCAAATGCCGAAGTGCCGATCACGGCAATAGTAGCTACCACGAGCGCGCGGCGCGCGTGTGGGGCTTCGACGCGATAGTTGAGGCCATCGTAGTATTCTTGTGGGTTGGGGTCGCTTGGGCGCGATGGGCGAAGGGGCCCAATGGGCCCGTGGGCCCAATATAGTAAAATGTATGATGGTGTAGTATATAGTGAACTAGACTAGGTGAATCTCATAAACGTGGCTAGATTTGTGTTTGGTGGGCCACACGAGCGTATGGGCCCGAATGGGCCGAAATTGGGCTTTAGGCCCAATAGTCCATTTCGACCAGAAATGGTAGTTGGGTCACTCGGGGCGACACTGGGCCTTTGGAAAGGCCATTCCAGGTACGAAATTACGAAAATGCCCTTGGCGGGTAAATTACCGATATACCCTTGGTGGGTAAATTACGAAAATGCCCTTGGTGGGTAAATTACCGATATACCCTTGGTGGGTAAATTACGAAAATGCCCCTGGTAGGTAAAATTACGGTTATACCCTTAGAGGTTGATTAGGGTGATTATGTTGTTTTATGTCTATCTGATTATGATGGTAATTCATGTTATACTTATATTTGATATATGTCTAGCATACATGACATACTGCATACACGAATTATTATGTCATATTGCATGGGTTATATGAGTGGAGGGGGCAGTGATATTCGTGTCGACGGGCACCAGTGGTTTGGTACCACATTGTGACTACGGTCACCAGAGGTTTGGCACCTCCAGAGGTTTGGCACCTCATAGCGACTCGTCCCTGTGGTTAACACCACCGTGGGTTGGCCCCACTTTTGAGATATGGGATCGTCGCCGGTGATTTGGTATCACACGTGGGTTGGCCCCACGAGATAGATTATTAGTGACTTTGAGTCACCGGTGATTTGGTATCACATTCGTGTCTCCGGACACCGGAGGTTTGGCACCTCATAGCGCCTCGCCCCGGTGGTTTGGTACCACAGTGGGTTGGCCCCACAGATAATACAACGGGATTGGACGCCGGTGATTTGGTATCACACGATGGGTTGGCCCCATCACTATTATTCGTGACTTCGAGTCACGGTGGTTTGGCACCACAATATTGATGAATATCGTGTCCTTGGACACAAGTGGTTTGGCACCACCGGTGGTTTGGTACCACCGCGGGGTAGAAAAAGGAGTTGCGGATGGCTAGGTTTGGGTGCATGATATGCATATTTTCATATGAAATTGTGTAAGGGCACGTTGGATGGGGATTTACACACCGAGTCTCGATGACTCACCCCTTAGTTAAATTTTGCGGGTAATCATTAGATCGCGGATTTGGGAGTGAGGTGGACTCGTGGAGGCTATACATATGTTTACTCGTAAATTCGTTTCCTTTATTTGGACTTATTTTTATTTGAGTTTTTGTTATGTAATAAGGCCTTGGGTATTTTATTTGGTTTCAGCTTTCAATTTGTTTATTGCTTATTATTAAATGATCAATATGGGATTTTCCTAAAATGATAATAAACCATTTCTTATTCAAAATTACTTAAACTCGATTTCTCACCACAACTATAAAGATTATGAGCTTTTTAACGAATGCACAGTTTTTAGACATTTCTTTCATGTGACATGCCAGATTCGGTCGTAACGTTTAGGCCGAGTTTGGGGTGTTACAGATATTTTCAAAAGTCATGATTTATAAAGATTTCTAGTTCAAATTATTGGTTTATCAAACAACCTTCGAGGTTAGTAGTACTTAATCAAATATTTCAAATCAACTCGTTTTCTAAAAATGATTTAACATGTTTTTCTCATGTGACATGTCAGATCCGGTCTTAACGCATGGGCTGGGTTTGGGGTGTTACAAAGACATTACCAATAGACCAATAAATTATTTATTTCCTAAAAACGCATAGATAATCTTAAAAATTAAGGCATGACCAGTCTCTCGGTTTACAAACACGATTCTACTAACACTCAATTTTTAGGATGTGACAAGCTGACTATGGGTCCCAATCGTTAACAGTTGTACTTCATAGGTTAAGTAGAAATGTTGTGAAGGCTCCTACCACGAGGTAATTGGGTCAAAAAAGGCTACTATGGATATAGTTGGTGATAGAGGGCAACAACACACAATAAAATGTACCGAATGTGATGGGAGAGCCTTTAGCATATCATTGGTAATATAAAAACTAGCATGAATCATTTGATGAAATATAAGTACAGTAAAATAAAAATTACAAGATAGATATTTATTTTAAAACATTATTTATCAAGTATTCTCTATATTTTAATAAAACCTTAATTAAATTGATTCAAATAATTAAACTTATTCAAATTTGATTAAATTATAATATAAAAATAAAAAAAATTAAATTAAATAGCTCTAATGTAAAATCTAAATGATACAACTCGAAATAATTTAAATTTGACAAATCCAAAGTTTTGCCCAAATACCATGTACAAGAAATAAATACCCACTTTTACCATCCAATTATCACAACAAAAAATAGCAAAAACCTAGGTAAGACTTCCAAATAAATTAACAACATTAAATTCTTTTCCTATGCATGTTAGATACCTACCACTTTATTAGGATTAAAGTAATAAAAGATACCTGCCACTTTTGGATTTTTTTTACTATTTGAAGAAAACTTGTAACACCCTTAACCCGAGACTGTCTTCGGAAAGGGGTTAAGAGGTATTACCGATCAATCAGAACATTTAACATCTAAAATTTATGACACAAAGTCAATCACGTTCAATTACAATCATAGTGTCCCTTAAATGAGTCATCAAGACCCAAAGCATGCTTATAAATCGAGTCGGGACTAAACCGGAACACATATAAAATTTCATGAAAATTTGAAACTTTTCTAAAATACAAGGGAGACACGTCCGTGGGAGGAGACCGTGTGCCCTCCACGGCTTCTAGACACCCCCGTGTGTCCTTCCGTGTCTATATACTGACTTGGTCCCCACGGCCACCAAGCACGCCCGTGTGCCATGGCCGTGTGCTCTTAGCTAGCTACTGACTTGTACACCACGGTTAGCTGACACCCCCGTGTCGAGGCCGTGTGCTACTAAGCTGTAATCTGCCAAATCACCCACGGTCTGTAGGCACGCCCGTGTGCCTTGACCGTGTGACATTATAGGTCATTTTGCAAGGCCAACATGCCACCCACTTAGGTCAAACCTACAAGCAACACATACCAAAACATATCATCCACATAAGGCAACCAAAAACTTACCAATATGACTATCCAATCTATGCATTCAATTCCCATTCCAATCATAACAAATTCAATACCAAAATCTATCTCATCACAAGTATAATACATTCAATACCAAACATCATTCCTTCTCAATTTCACTAACTCCTACTAGCATTTTACCAACACACAGTTACCATTCAATAGTCAATTTCTCAACCCACAAATCATGCCAAAAGATGCATCACATATATCAAACTCATTCATGTTAAGACTAGCACATATCTAGCCACATCTCATGGCTACTTACAAACATCAAACATGATTCAAATGACCAGCCTATACATGCCATATTTTTAACTATGTACATCTTTCCAAAAGTACCAAATTAGTTTGCCGATAGTGTGATAAAGATGCTGACGATTCCCGAATCCGAGCTAGCTTTGCTGACACTGTAAAACAGAGAAACAATCACACAGTAAGCTTTCAAAGCTTAGTAGGTTCGAGGCATAATACAATTAACTCATTAAATTAAATCAATCTACAAATTAAAACATCACATAGATAATTTACTTATGATACACAAACTCAACCATGTCTAATCCTCACATAGCATTCCATTCATCTACATCCAAATTCACCAACCACATAGGTTTCATACATATCATCATTCATATCCAATAATCCAATTCAACCAATTATGAAATCATACATAATCTCATCGACCAAAAAGGTTAAATACGTACCTTTTTTTCAACACATAGTTACTCACCAATATGCTTCTCAGCCACTCAGTTTTACATTACAATCAATCTTTGCTACTCTTTTGATTTATTCGCACACATAGTTCTAATTCAATAAACCGAACTTATAACGGTATCGCACACACAGTGCCAATTCGATAAGCCAAACTTTTATTGATATCGCACACACAGTGCCAATTCGGTAAGCCGAACTTATATCGGTATCACACACATAGCGCCAATTCGATAAACCGAAGCTTCAATCTTTTCGCACACATAGTGCTATTTATTTCTATATCTTTTCTAATTTCGCACACTTACTGCCTCTATTTCGAAGTCCACACATAGCATTTCTAATATCATTATCATATACATTTATTCATTCAAATTTACATCACAAAGATATAGTTTACCACTAGTATTATATCCGAACTTATATCAATATCGCACACACAATGCTAACCACAAAGCCGAAGTTTATATTACTTCGCACACACAATGCTAGTTATATTGGTCACATTTCCGAATACGCACATTTAATGTCACATAACTCGAGCTCTCACATATCATTTACAATTTGATATATCATACCATTCATTTCATAACATTAAGCATAGTTAATTACACGCATTATGTCCGGACTTACCTCAGACGTTGAATTATCGAAACGGTCGATTAATCGAGCACTTTATCTCTGCCTCGATCTCGATTCGAACCTCTCCTTTCTTGGTCTATACACATTCAAATTCAATCTATTCAATTACCAATTCATTTAATTTCATCCAAACACACATATTTAGGGCATTTTACAAAATAGCCCTCTCATTTTTATATTTCGACACTTTAGTCCCTATTTCGCAAAATCACCAAATTCACATAATTTCTCCTAGTATAAGCTTAGCCGAATTTCCCTTGTGTTCATACAAACCCACACATTTCATTTATTTCACATTTTAACCCTTCAATTTGCTATTTTCACAATTTAGCCCTAATTAGCTAAATTCACTAAAAATTCAAACACAACACATGTTAATCCAACACCAAGTTCTCATATTTTACTATCAACTAGCACATAGCTCAAATGTTCATCATTGACTCATCACAAAAACATCATCAATTCACAAAATTACAACATGGGTTAGCTAGAGCACGAAGCAACGATTACGAAAACGTAGAAATTATCAAAAACTGAACCAAAACATACCTTAATTTAAGCTTGGAACTAGCCGAAACTTAGAAAACCATGGATGCTTTCTTTTCTTCAACACATTCGGCCAACAAGGATGAATAATGGCCTATTTCCATGCTTTGTGTTTTATGAAATTATGACTTAATTATCATTTTACCACTTTGCCCTTTTTATTAATCATATAAGATAAAATACAATCAGGTTATTAAGTCATTTAGCCATCCACTAACTTAATAATGGTGTAATTGTCTCATAAAGCCTCCACATTAATAAAACAACAACATTTAAGTACTTATAATTCAACACATAGCTTTTACTCTTTATACGATTAAGTCCTTTCTCTTAATTTGACACACAGTCGATAAAATTATCACACAAAATTTTCACACAGACTATATCACATATAATCAACATCAAAAATAATATTAAAATGTTTTTACGACTTCAGATTCGTGGTCCCGAAACCACTGTTCCGACTAGGGTCTAAACTGGACTGTTACAACTCTCCCCCCTTAGGGATTTTGTCCTCGAAAATCTTACCAGTGAATAATGCTCTCTCATAATATTCTCAGGCTCCTATGTAGCCTCTTCTACTCAGTGTTTGTGTCACAACACTTTCACTTTCTGATTAGTCTCTTTCATCAAATAAACCCCGTAAATTCCATTTTCATGTAGTTCAGTTCAATACAATGGAGTTCAGCATTTTCGACCTTAAAGAGCCTCATATCGCATCTTTCTTTCTCGGAGATAAAGGTAATCCCGACACAAAGTCCATTGAAATCTTTTTCCATTTCCACTCAGGAATCATAATCGGTTGTAACAATCCGGACGGAACCTGATGTTCAGCTTTAACTTACTGACAAATTAAACATTTCGACACAAAGTCAAAGATGTCCCGTTTCATACCATGCCACTAACTCTGACTTCTTCGAAATACAAATTGAATCTCTAAATCTCAGAAAATCATCACTATCAACTCGAAATTCTGAATCAAGATTAAATTCACACTGAGTTCATTTAGCCATCATTTCAACATCACTTTTCTGGGCATTACAAATCTGACTTACAAATATCGGCTTTACTTTCGACTCGGCCAAAACCATACTATCATCACACAGATCTATCTGAATACTCATAGCTTACAAAGCACATAATAATTTCCAACTCAAGGCATCAGCTACAACATTAGTTTTACCCGGGTGGTAATCTATCACGAGCTCGTAGTCTTCCAACAATTCCAACCATTTTCTTTATCGCGAATTCAATTCTTTTTGAGTCATCAAGTACTTTAAACTCTTATGATCGATATAATATGGCATTTCTCACCAAAAGATAGTGACGCCAAATCTTTAACACAAATACTATCGCGGCTAATTCAAGGTCGTGCGTCGGTAGTTCTTTTCATGCGGCTTTAGTTTCTCGAAGCATAAGCAATGACTTTACCTTCTTGCATCAGCACACAGCCCAAACCATTTAACGAGGCATCACTGTAAACTATAAATGCTTTGCCCGATTCGAGTTGAACCAACACGGTGCTTCATCAACAACACTTTCAATTGTTCAAAACTCGATGGCATTTTTTGACCACTCGAATCTAACATCTTTACGTAGCAACTTCACAACTGAGTCGCAATCATCAAGAAGCCTTTTACAAACCGTCTATAATATACCGCTAGTCCCTAAAACTACGGACTTGGACACATTTCATTTCGGAGGCTTCCATTCTAATATAGCGTAGATTTTACTAGGATCAACTCGTATCCCAACAATCTGACACAATATGCCCTGTAAAACCAACTTCACGTAACCAAAATTCACATTTACTAAACTTAGCATACAACCTGTTTCTCATGCGAGTTTGTAGCACAATTCTCAAATGCTTGGCATGATGCGTCTCATCACATAAATAAATCAGAATGTCATCACTAACACTACAACAAAACGATCTCAATACAGTCTGAATATACAGTTCATCCATTCCATAAACATTGCAGGAACATTCGCTAATCCGAAAGGCATAGCTAAGAATTCATAAATCACAAGCACAGATTCAACTTTCTTATCACTCACTTTTATATCAATCACATATGTCAAATAAGCTTCGCAATCACTTCTCACATAGTTCAAAGCTTTCATCACATATACAACAACTGGTACCCCTTTCATATCACTAGATTAAATTCAAACTATCTTACCGTTCTGACTTCTCAAATCTATACTCTTTCATTTACAATTCACAACAGCATTATGCAAAGTGAGCCAATCCACACTCAAAATTATATCAAATTTATCGAATGGTAGTATTATCACATTAGTCGAAAAGCATATATCCCGAAACATCAAGGTGCAATTCTTGCACACTTTATTCATCAAAACTGTAACACCCCAAACCCGGTCAATACACCACGACCGAATCCGGCATGTTACGGGGAAAATCGTGTTTGAGGGGTTAGGTTTCAGGTTAAAGATTCGATGAAAAAAACTCTTTGACATATTTTATACTTGTCAAAAACTTGGGCATGATTGCTTTAAAACTGGTAGTGAATTTTAAAAACCCGAGAATTTGAAAACTTGGTTGACTCCATAAGTAAGACAAATCCATATCGTTTGAGAATCCCAAGTAATCTCCTTCTTGATGCTTAAAAACATTTTGAGCTTAGTGCGGAAAACTCTCTAGTTTTAGAAAACGTTTGAGTTGCATTTATTTTTAATTTATAGTGTGATACCCGATGGTAAAATTTAAAACATATCGCTTTGTAGTTTTGAAAATCTCATTTTATATCAAAGTTTTTATTCGATAATAATCCATAATTTATTAGGACATAATTGAAATCCAATCAAAGCATGTGAATAATCAAAACATAATTTTAAGAGGCCTTTTACAATCCCAACAAAACCATATGGAATAAAAGAAATTAAGTACCAAGTCTAAATCAGTGAAATTTTGAATTTATTCATGGCATGGTCACCTCGAGTCCACCCGCTCTATGTCCGCAATCTAAGTGTCACCTGAAATGATAAGGAGAAGGTGAGTCGCAAGACTCGGTGCATAAATCCTCTCCGATTAATGCAACATGCTAACACACTTCATAGCAACGCAATACAAGTAAGGCACCCAATCCTAGCCATCCGTACTCCATTTCTACCCGTGTGGTACCAAACCCTTTGGTGGTGCCAAACCACCGTGACCCAAAGTCACGATATCCATAATTGTGGTGCCAAACCACTGGTGACCCAAAGTCACGAATAATCCAATGATGGGGCCAACCCATCGTGTGATACCAAGTCACTGGCGTCAATCCCGTATAATCAGCTGTGGGGCCAACCCACTGTGGTGCGAAGCCACTCGGGACGAGACGCTATGAGGTGCCAAACCTCTAGTGTCCCAAAGACACGAATGTGATACCAAATCACCGGTGACCAGAAGTCACGAATCCAATGATGGGGCCAACCCATCGTGTGATACCAAATCACCTGGCGTCAATCCCGTATAATCAATCGTGGGGCCAACCCATCGTGGTGCTAAGCCATCGACGAGACGACGAGGTGCCAAACCTCTGGTGACCCAAAGTCACAATAATCAATCTGTGGTACCAAACCACGAGGAGGTGCCAAACCTCCGGTGTCCCAAAGACACGGATATCATATTCCCCTCCTCTCACATCACCCATAACATATCATACTAATGCAAATCGTGCAAGACATGTAATCATGCTAACATGTTTAACATTGCATCTCATATCACATACATCATCGATCATGATATCATATACCATTAATAGAACTCATAATGAAACGGGCTTACCCGAATCCGTGCACATACCCCATAGGGTATCATATCAATCAACCACACTGTTTGACAATCAGGTTTATTAACCATATTACTAAGCAATGAGTGTGTTAGTTTACACACCTGTTAAAACGCAAGCTTTTAAACCCAACGAACCGATCTAAGATCCTCAAATACCTTGCTCCTATAATCGGCCAAACATAGATTAGCCACTTATACCATTCGGCCAAAGCCATTAAACCAAAGGGGTTAACAATTGAATCCCTTACCTTTCACTTGGTTTGGTTTCCTACCAAAACCCGAACCAACCAATGCTTCCTTAGTCAATCGGCCACACCCTAACAAGAGAACTGTTAATTTTTTTGAAGTCTTTGATTAACGAAAACTAAAAGAATGCACTACTAGAACCAATCCCTTACCACCACTTACCAACGATTAACCGAGAAAGAAGACTCCTCTTGCTTGCTTCCAAAATCCAAAGGCCCTATAACGTAATAGTTAACAAAGATTAACTCCTTTCAACCAAACCCAAAATTGAACCAGAACGACGGAGAGGAGAAATAACCATTCGGCCGAGCACTTACCTAACACCAACCAATATTCGGCCAAGAACCACTAGGAGAGAGGAAAGATTCGGCCAACTCTTAAACAAGATGGAAAAGAGAGGATTCGGCTAGGGTGGCTTGTAATAATCAAACAAGATTCGGTCAGAGTGAAAGAAAAGAGAAAATGAAATGCAAAAGGATAGGGGTTGATATTCGGCCAACAATAGAAATGGGGAAAAGAAAAAGAAAAGGAAAGGTTTAGAAGGGTGAAGTTTCGGCTTGCAAAAGAAAGAATGGAGAAAGTGTTTTGAAGAATGGAGTTTCAGCTTACACAAATGAAGAGAAAAGAGAGAGAGCAAAGAACATTCGGCTACCAAGAAAATTGAGAAGGACAAAGCAAATTCGGCAAGGCTATAGGGGTTTGGTCTCTTGGTTTCAAGAAGTAAAGAAAATGAGAGAAAGCTCTCTTGTAATTTCGGCTACTATTGACAAAAGAGAGGAATTTGGCTTGACACAAAGTGACCGAAAAAGGAACAAAAGTGCTTAAGTGAATTTCGGCTAACACCCCTCCCCACTTACCAAAACCGGCCACTCTCTCTACAACTCCCCAACATTCTGCCACTACCCACAATTACTCCAAGCCACACATTCAAACTAGTTTGAACTAGTCTCCCTCCTAAATTCGCTCTCCACCCACCATTTAAACATTTGACTTGGTCCATGGCAGAGTTTGAACTGCCCACAACTCTTCTCCTCCATGCCGTCAAAATGAGAGCAAAAAAAAAAATGTGGGATTTTCGCAGCTTGAACACAGGACCTCCTCTCCTACAAGTGACGCCAAACACAAGCCCCAAGTGGCGCATGCTTTGCCATCTTACTAGCTCAACTCTTGTGCTAACTTTTCACCTAAAATTATTTATAAACCCCAGCTCCTTGACTCCTCTCACATAAAACTTAAAACCAAAATTTTTCCTACCACTCCAAACATACTAAGCTTACAACTAAGCCCCAAAACAACACAAAAGCAACATTGCAAAACAACCACATGCAAAACAATGCAATAACAAAATAGCCCCTATCCTCGGATATTACAGTTCTACCTTCTAAAAATAATTTTGGCCTCGAAATTACCCGATCAAAAGAGTTGAGGGTATTGCTTTGTCTCATCACATCCTCGGGTTCCCACGTAGCTTCTTCCACGCCATGGTTCCGCCATAGCACCTTACTACGAGGCACCGACTTCCCACGCAAAACCTTCACATCCCGATCTAGGATCTCGCATGCAGTTCCTCCTCCATGGTCAAATCCGGATTCACCTCGATCTCTTCCATCGCTACGACATGCGATGGATCTCGAACGATAACGCCTAAGCATCGAAACGTGAAATACATTGTGAATCTGACTCAACTCCGCTGGCAACTCAAGCTGGTAAGCTACTGGTCCCACTCGTTTCAGTACCTTATACGACCCAATAAACCTCGGACTTAGCTTGCCTTTCCTTCCGAATCTCAATACTTTCTTCCATGGCGAGACCTTCAGAAAAACTTGATCCCCCACAGCAAACTCTATATCTCTCCGCTTGAGATCGGCATAAGACTTCTGCCTATCCGAAGCTTCTTTCAATCGAGCCTGAATCAACTTAACCTTGTCTTCGGTCTCTGCAACCAACTCTGGTCCCAACAACTGGCGTTCACCCAACTCCGTCCAACATGTAGGTGAGCGACACTTTCTACCATACAACGCCTCATATGGTGCCATTTTGATGCTTGCTTGGTAACTATTATTGTAGGCGAACTCAGCTAATGGCAGAAACTCCTCCCAACTACCTCTGAAATCCAGAACACAACCTCTCAGCATATCCTCTAAGATCTGTATAACCCTTTCCGATCGCCCGCCGATTGCGGTGAAAAGCCGTCTTTGAAATCCAAGCGCACCCAAAGCTCGATGCAATGCTTTCCGTAACCTTAACGTAAATCTGGGATCCCTATCCGAGATAATCGATCATCGCACACCGTGCAATCTCACTATCTCTCGACACATACGGCCGCCAACCTCAAGTGAGTAATCAACCCTTCACAGGAATGAAGTGAGGTGATTTAGTCGGACGATCCACAATTACCCAAACTGAGTCTTTCTTGCTCGGCGTTAAGAGGTAATCCACTGACGAAATCCATAGTTATTCTTTCCCACTTCCATTGTGGAATCTTCACTGGCTGAAGCAACCCCGACGGCAACTGATGCTCAGCCTTGACCTGCTGACATGTCAGACACTTCCCTACAAACCCCGTCACTTCTTTCTTCAGACCCGGCCACCAAAATTGCTCTCTTAGATCTCTATACATCTTGCTTCCTCCAGGATGCATAGCGTATGGGCTCGCTATGTGCGTCTGAAGAATCCTCTCGCCTCGACTCAACGTCTTTCGGCATACAAGCTCGCCTTGGAAACACAACACTCCATCACTAGATAAACTGTAACCCTCCAAACCACCATCCTCGCACTGAGACCTCTGCGCGCACTCAAAACCTCATCTTCCAATCTGTTTTCTCGATCCGCTCAACCCAAGTAGGCTTAACTCGCAGCTCTGCGCGAATACTTCCGTCATCATACAAACTCGGATGGGCAAACATCGCTCTTAAGTCCGAAACAACCTTAAGGCTCAACATGTTCGCCACCACGTTAGCCTTGCCCGGATGATATTCAATCGAACAATCATAATCCCCGAGCAATTCAATCCATCTCATGCGCCTCAAATTCAAATCCTTCCGAGTCAAAAGATACTTTAGACTCTTGTGATCTGTGTAGACTATCGATCTCTCTCCGAACAAGTAGTGCCTCCAAATTTTCAAGGCGAAGACTATTTTGCTAACTCCAAGTCGTGCGTCGGATAATTGACCTCATGTGGCCTCAATCGCCGAGATGCGTAAGCCACAACCTTACCTTTCCCGCATCAAAGACACAACCCAATCCCGTATGTGATGCATCGCAATACACTATGAATTCCTTCCCACCTCAAAGTTGAATTAAAGCAGAGCTTCATCAAAATCTTCTTTAGTTTGTCGAAACTCTCCTGCCGCTTCTCACCCAAACAAATGGAACCCCTTTCCTTAACAACTTGGTCATTGGTGCCGCGATCAATGAAAAACCTTCTACAAATCTTGGTAGTATCCCGCCAAACCAGAAAACTCGAATCTCGACCATCGACTTAGGCGGCTTCCAATCCAAAAGCGCCTCAATCTTCCGAGGATCTACCCTAATCCTCATGACACTACATGACCCAAGAATGTCACCTCCCGAGCGTAACTCGAACTTACTAAATTTTGCATAAAGTGTTTTTCCCTCGAATCTGCAGCACTATTCGCAAGTGTGCATCATGCTCCTCCTCTGTCTTTGAGTATACTAAGATGTCGCCAATAAAAACCACTACGAATCGATCCAAATATCGTTGAAACACCCTATTCATCATATCCATGAATGCCGTGTAGCGTTAGTCAACCCAAGCGGCATTACGTAAATTCGTAGTGCCCATACCGAGTATGAAACGTTGTCTTATGGATATCCGCCTCCTTCACCTTCAATTGGTGATACCGGACCTTAAATCAATTTTCGAGAATACGAAGCACCCTTGGTGATCAAACAAGTCATCTATCCGCATGAAGCGGATACTTGTTTTTGATCGTCACTTATTCAATGGCGGTAGTCTATACACATCCGCATGGTACCATCTTTCTTCTTAACAAAGAATCGGCGGCTCCCAAGGTGAAACACTTGGCCTAATAAAGCCTCGATCCAACAACTCCTCGGATCTCGAGCCTTTAATTCCACTAACTCCTTTGGCGCCATCCTATACGGAGCAATAGACACCGGCGCAGGTTCCCAGAATGCATCTATCCCGAACTCCACCTCACGATCCGGTGGCAAGTCGGAAGTTCCTCCGGAAACACATCAACAAATTCTTTAATCGTCCGGACCTTTTCCTGATGAGATTCCTTAGCCTCCAAGGCATACACGTGAACCACATACGCTTCACCTTTCTTCCGACCATCTTCTCCGCTTTCCAGAGCGATACGACGTTGGATAAGTAATCTCTTCTATTACCTATCATGACTACCTCATCACCCTCAGCCGTTTTTAGAACCAAACGCTTAGCCGCGCAATCCAATCTAGCCTGGTATTTAACCAACCAGTCCATTCCGAGAATCGATCGAACTCCCCAAGCGGCGGTTTCATCGGATCGACCACAAACACTACCCCTTGGAGTTCTAGGGGTACATCTCTATACAGCTTATCTACGACTACAGAGTGACCTAGAGGGCTAATGACTGTCATCTGCCTAGAAGTAG
This sequence comes from Gossypium sturtianum, assembly GCA_025698515.1. Lineage (NCBI taxonomy): Eukaryota > Viridiplantae > Streptophyta > Magnoliopsida > Malvales > Malvaceae > Gossypium > Gossypium sturtianum. Next base: position 111,483,709 of record CM046955.1, read on the forward strand.
TTTCAGAGTTTAAGTCCATGGTCTCTACTATGCTACTAGCAACGTATGAATGCGTTGAACCCACATCAATTAAAGCAGTATATGGAGAACCAAAGATCAAAAACGTACCGGTTATGACGTCCGGTGCGTCGCCCTCCTCTCGGCATCTCGCTGCATACACCAACCCAGGCTGTCTTGCCTCAGAGCTACCCGCACCTCTGCCCGGTGCTCCGCGGCCTCGACCAGAACCATTACCTCCTCTGCCATTACCACGACCCCTCTACGGTGGCGGTCCATTATTCTGAATCGAGTACTGCGGCCCGCCTCTGGACCGAGTCCTAGTCAACTTACGCGGACAGTCCCTCACACGGTGATCCAAAGAGCCACACTCGAAACATCCTTTTCCACCGGTCCAGCAACCTCCCCAATGAGATTTCCCACAACGGTTTCTGCCACATGCGGTCCCTCGACACAAAGAATGCACCTACCAGATCGATTCGCCCACTTTGTCTAGCTCTTTTCTGCGGATTACCCGACGACCGGAAGATCCAAAACTCCTCTTATGTACATTTCCTATCCATGTTTTGCCTCACAGATTCCTTAACACCCTCGGCTACCTTAGCCTTCTCAACCGGGACGGTAAACTCACGCCCCGCTTTGTGGAGCAATCAGCGATCTTAATTCGTCTCTCGGACCATCCTCAAATCGAACACACCTCTCGTGTTTCAAGAGCCACAATGCCCCTAGCATACCTACTCACTTCAAGAATTTCGCCTCGTACTCGACACGCACTTACTCCCCGAACTAGCCTCAAAAATGCTTTTCGTTGTGCGCGTCAATGTAGCTAGCTCCAATGTACTTTTTCCGATAAGCGACCCTAAAATAATCCCAAGTGAGATCCTCCGCTGCAGCTCCAGTCTCGAACCGTGAGCCACCACCGGTATGACTCATCTCGAAGGAGCGATACTATCCCCTTCGGCTTCTCCTCAGATCAGTCCAGATCATCCATGATCCGCTCCGTCGCTTCAACCAATACTCACCGTCTTTGAGCAACACCGAAACACCTCTAAATACCTCGGCCCCATTTGCTCGGAGTCGCTCAGCACGATTTCTAACTCCTGCGCCTCCACCTACTCCACTACCCTTTCAGAACTCGCAAAGATCGCTGCGACATCTGCGTCATCCCGGCCCGATCTCGAAATTCACCACCTCCGGTGGTGGTGTACCAGATCTCATTCTTCGAATTTCGACTGACCCTACTGGTTCGTAAACCGTCATCCTACCCCGACCACGTCCACGTGTATTACGACCACGTCCACCCCGAGTGCTCATGACTACAGTCTTGACTTATCTGATTTAGAAGTTTTATGCATCAGTATTTATTCCGCTATTTAAAAGCACAGTCTTATAAATATTTCTTATTAAAGAAATTTTTGTTTTCGCAAGTCATGGACCTAGTGGTTTCAATTTCTAAAGTAATTGCTAGCCATTCAATCATATTACACCAACATCAGTAATCACAAGAATAGTAAGGGGTACTTACCTGGGCGGATTGGTGCCGGAGACTCGAAGCCATGCTTTTCAAACCATATACTTTGAAACAAAAACATTTAAAAACAAAAAAAAAATTCTTAAAACATTTTGGGCCTCAGGCCCACAGCCGAGCCTTGAACTTAGCTCTGATACCAATATTGTAACACCCCAAACCCGGTCAATACACCACGACCGAATCCGGCATGTTACGGGGAAAATCGTGTTTGAGGGGTTAGGTTTCAGGTTAAAGATTTGATGAAAAAAACTCTTTGACATATTTTATACTTGTCAAAATCTTGGGCATGATTGCTTTAAAACTGGTAGTGAATTTTGAAAACCCGGGAATTTGAAAACTTGGTTGACTCCATAAGTAAGACAAATCCATATCGTTTGAGAATCCCAAGTAATCTCCTTCTTGATGCTTAAAAACATTTTGAGCTTAGTGCGGAAAAATCTCTAGTTTTAGAAAACGTTTGAGTTGCATTTATTTTTAATTTATAGTGTGATACCCGATGGTAAAATTTAAAACATATCGCTTTGTAGTTTTGAAAATCTCATTTTATATCCAAGTTTTTATTCGATAATAATCCATAATTTTTAGGACATAATTGAAATCCAATCAAAGCATGTGAATAATCAAAACATAATTTTAAGAGGCCTTTTACAATCCCAACAAAACCATATGGAATAAAAGAAATTAAGTACCAAGTCTAAATCGGTGAAATTTGAATTTATTCATGGCATGGTCACCTCGAGTCCACCAGGCTCTATGTCCGCAATCTAAGTGTCACTGAAATGATAAGGGAGAAGGTGAGTCGCAAGACTCAAAGTGCATAAATCCTCTCCCGATTAATGCAACATGCTAACACACATCATAGCAACGCAATACAAGTAATGCACCCAATCCTAGCCATCCGTACTCCATTTCTACCCGTGTGGTACCAAACCCTTTGGTGGTGCCAAACCACCGTGACCCAAAGTCACGATATCCATAATTGTGGTGCCAAAACCTTTGGTGACCCAAAGTCACGAATAATCCAATGATGGGGCCAACCCATCGTGTGATACCAAGTCATTTGGCGTCAATCCCAGTATAATCGGTGTGGGGCCAACCACACGTGGTGCGGCCACGGGGACGAGACGCTATGAGGTGCCAAACCTCCGTGTCCCAAAGACACGAATGTGATACCAAATCACTAGTGACCGAAGTCACGAATCCAATGATGGGGCCAACCTATCGTGTGATACCAAATCATTGGCGTCAATCCCAGATAATCAATCGTGGGGCCAACCCACCGTGGTGCTAAGCCACTGGGACGAGACGAGGTGCCAAACCTCTCGTGACCCAAAGTCACAATAATCAATCTGTGGTACCAAACCTTTGGAGGTGCCAAACCTCGGTGTCCCAAAGACACGGATATCATATTCCCTCTCCTCTCACATCACCCATAACATATCATACTAATGCAAATCGTGCAAGACATGTAATCATGCTAACATGTTTAACATTGCATCTCATATCACATACATCATCGATCATGATGTCATATACCATTAATAGAACTCATAATGAAACGGGCTTACCCGACTGCGTGCACATACCCCATAGGGTATCATATCAATCAACCATCTTGTTTGACAATCAAGTTTATTAACCATATTACTAAGCAATGAGTGTGTTAGTTTACACACCTGTTAAAACGCAAGCTTTTAAACCCAACGAACCGATCTAAGATCCTCAAATACCTTGCTCCTATAATCGGCCAAACATAGATTAGCCACTTATACCATTCGGCCAAAACCATTAAACCAAAGGGGTTAACAATTGAATCCCTTACCTTTCACTTGGTTTGGTTTCCTACCAAAACCCGAACCAACCAATGCTTCCTTAGTCAATCGGCCACACCCTAACAAGAGAACTGTTAATTTTTTGAAGTCTTTGATTAACGAAAACTAAAAGAATGCACTACTAGAACCAATCCCTTACCACCACTTACCAACGATTAACCGAGAAAGAAGACTCCTCTTGCTTGCTTCCAAAATCCAAAGGCCCTATAACGTAATAGTTAACAAAGATTAACTCCTTTCAACCAAACCCAAAATCGAACCAGAACGAGGGAGAGGAGAAATAACCATTCGGCCAAGCACTTACCTAACACTAACCAATATTCGGCCAAGAACCACTAGGAGAGAGGAAAGATTCAGCCAACTCTTAAACAAGATGGAAAAGAGAGGATTCGGCTAGGGTGGCTTGTAATAATCAAACAAGATTCGGTCAGAGTGAAGAAAAGAGAAAACGAAATGCAAAAGGATAGGGGTTGATATTCGGCCAACAATAGAAATGGGGAAAAGAAAAAGAAAAGGAAAGGTTTAGAAGGGTGAAGTTTCGCTTGCAAAAGAAAGAATGGAGAAAGTGTTTTGGAGAATGGAGTTTGACACACAAATGAAGAGAAAAGAGAGAGAGCAAAGAACATTCGGCTACCAAGAAAATTGAGAGGGACAAAGCAAATTCGGCAAGGCTATAGGGGTTTGGTCTCTTGGTTTCAAGAAGTAAAGAAAATGAGAGAAAGCTCTCTTGTAATTTCGGCTACTATTGACAAAAGAGAGGAATTTGGCTTGACACAAAGTGACCGAAAAAGGCACAAAAGTGCTTAAGTGAATTTCGGCTAACACCCCTCCCCACTTACCAAAACCGGCCACTCTCTCCACAACTCCCCAACATTCGGCCACTACCCACAATTACTCCAAGCCACACATTCAAACTAGTTTGAACTAGTCTCCCTCCTAAATTCGCTCTCCACCCACCATTTAAACATTTGACTTGGTCCATGGCAGAGTTTGAACTGCCCACAACTCTTTTCCTCCATGCCGTCAAAATGAGAGCAAAAAAATGTGGGATTTTCGCAGCTTGAACACAGGACCTCCTCTCCTGCAAGTGACGCCAAACACAAGCCCCAAGTGGCGCATGCTTTGCCATCTTACTAGCTCAACTCTTGTGCTAACTTTTCACCTAAAATTATTTATAAACCCCAGCTCCTTCAGCTCCTCTAACATAAAACTTAAAACCAAAATTTTTCCTACCACTCCGGCTTATACTAAGCTTACAACTAAGCCCCAAAACAACACAAAAGCAACATTGCAAAACAACCACATGCAAAACAATGCAATAACAAAATAGCCCCTATCCCTGGATATTACAAAAACACACATATCTAAGGGTTCGATATTCTAATTACCAATTCAGTAGACTCAACAGGTAGAGTCTTACTTGATACTAAATTCACACACACATAGAAATGAGTTCAACCCAGATCTATTAATGCAATCACATCAGTATCAATTAGAGTAAAAGTACCAGTAATGACGTCTGGAGATGATGCTTCCTCTCGTGCACGTATAGCATAAGCTCGGGCAGGTGCTCTCGCCTCTGACCTCACAGCTGTATCAGTAGTCCCTTTTTGACTTCCACTCACATTCCTGATATTTCTGGATGGTCTACCCCTAGCCATCACATTACTTGATCTCACATTCTGAACATTTTCATCCTCAGCTAATTTTAGGCAATCTCGAATGAAATGTTCTCGTGATCCACATTTATAGCAAACTCTATTGTTGTATTTGCCCCAGCATTCTCCCACATGTCTTCTTCCACACTGTCTACACTCAGGTTTGTTGCTTTTAGCACTTTCAACATTTGATTCAATTTGAGCTTGAGTTCTTGAACAAACACTTAGTCTTGCATGGTCTTAATACGGATGTTCAAATGAAGTATTTGATCGGTTGCTTGCATCTCTAAATTTCTTTGTCAAAGGCTGAGATAACTTACTCATCGATCTTTTTCTTTCATCTCGAGCTTCAGAATCGGCTTTCTTCTTTTCTTTACTGAGTTCCTCAGCTTTGTAAGCTCTTTCAACTTACACAACAAATTCATTTATATCAAGTATTCCAACCAAAAATTTAATATCTTCATTCAATCCCTCTATGAAGCATTTGCACATAGTAGCTTCGATCGAAACACATTCTCTTACGTATTGACTCAATCTTACAAATTTTCGCTCCTACTCAGTAACAGACAAACGGCCCTGTTTCAACTCTAGAAACTCTTTACGTTTCTGATCAATGAAACGCTGACTAATATATTTCTTTCAGAACTTAACTTGAAAGAAGTCCCAGGTGACTCTCTCTCTCGGAACTACAGATATCAATGTTTTCCACCAATTATAAGCCGTGTCTCTCAACAAGGAAACTGCACGCTTAATGCACTCATCAGGATTTAACGACATCTCATCGAATACTCTGATTGTATTCTCAAGCCAAAACTCGGCCCACTCAGCATCGTCATCAGATGTGGCCCTAAACTCCTCGTCCTCGTATTTTCGAATCTTATCTACAGGAGGCTTACTCAATCGGATTGGATCTATCACTTGTGGCACTAAAGGTTCTTGTGGGGGTGGAGGTTGTAGAGCAGCCGGATTCGTTCGAATGAACTCTGAAAACCACTCACTCATCATTCGAAGGAAGGCTTGATTAGCATCTCCTCCCTCACTTTTATCATTCGGCCTAGATGTGGCCGGCGCTGTCCCTTGAGCGGGAGCAGGCGCATTACTCTCTACGTCATCAACAACTGCTCGATCGGGATCCATTACTATATGAAAACACATTTATAACTGTCAGGATTCATCATACTATCGCAATTTCATATATGGCATGTATAGCTAGACTCACACGCGCTACGTTAGTCCGAGAATCAATTAAATCGTAGCTCTGATACCAATAAAATGTAGCATCCCTAACCTGAGACTATCGCTGGAAAGGGGTTAAGAGGTATTACCGATCAATCAAAACATTTAACATCTAAAATTTATGACACAAAGTCAATCACGTTCAATTACAATCATAGTGTCCCTTAAATGAGTCATCAAGACCCAAAGCATGCTTATAAACCGAGTCAGGACTAAACCGGAACACATTTAAAATTTCATGAAAATTTAAAACTTTTCTAAAATACAGGGGAGACACGCCCGTGGGAGGAGACCATGTGCCCTCCACGGCTTCTAGACACCCCCGTGTGTCCTTCCGTGTCTATATACGGACTTGGTCCCCACGGCCACCAAGCATGCCCGTGTGCCATGGCCGTGTGCTCTTAGCTAGCTACTGACTTGTACACCACGGTTAGCTGACACCCCCGTGTCGAGGCCGTGTGCTACTAAGTCAGACCGCCAAATCACCCACGGTCTCAGAGGCACGCCTATGTGCCTTGACCGTGTGACATTATAGGCCATTTTGCAAGGCCAACATGCCACCCACTTAGGTCAAACCTACAAGCAACACATACCAAAACATATCATGCACATAAGGCAACCAAAAACTTACCAATATGACTATCCAATCTATGCATTCAATTCCCATTCCAATCATAACAAATTCAATACCAAAATCTATCTCATAACAAGTATAATACATTCAATACCAAACATCATTCCTTCTCAATTTCACTAACTCCTACTAGCATTTTACCAACACACAGTTACCATTCAATAGTCAATTTCTCAACCCACAAATCATGCCAAAAGATGCATCACATATATCAAATTCATTCATGTTAAGACTAGCACATATCTAGCCATATCTCATGGCTACTTACAAACATCAAACATGATTCAAATGACCAGCCTATACATGCCATATTTTTAACTATGTACATCTTTCCAAAAGTACCAAATTAGTTTGCCGATAGTGTGATAAAGATGTTGACGATTCCCGAATCCGAGCTAGCTTTGCTGACACAGTAAAACAGAGAAACAATCACATAGTAAGCTTTCAAAGCTTAGTAAGTTCGAGGCATAATACAATTAACTCATTAAATTAAATCAATCTACAAATTAAAACATCACATAGATAATTTACTTATGATACACAAACTCAACCATGTCTAATCCTCACATAGCATTCCAATCATCTACATCCAAATTCACCAACCACATAGGTTTCATACATATCATCATTCATATCCAATAATCCAATTCAACCATTTATGAAATCATACATAATCTCATCGACCAAAAAGGTTAAATACATACCTTTTTGTCAACACATAGTTACTCACCAATATGCTTCTCAACCACTCGGTTTTACATTACAATCAATCTTTGCTACTCTTTTGATTTATTCGCACACTTAGTGCTAATTCAATAAACCAAACTTATAACGGTATCGCACACACAGTGCCAATTCGATAAGCCAAACTTATATTGATATCGTACACACAGTGCTAATTCTGTAAGCCGAACTTATATCGGTATCGCACACACAATGCCAATTTGATAAACCGAATCTCCAATCTTTTCGCACACACATTGCTATTTATTTCTATATCTTTTCTAATTTCGTACACTTAGTGCCTCTATTTCAAAGTCCACACATAGCATTTCTAATATCATTATCATATACATTTATTCATTCAAATTTACATCACAAAGATGTAATTTACCACTAGTATTATATCCGAACTTATATCAATATCGCACACACAATGCTAACCACAAAGCCGAAGTTTATATTACTTTGCACACACAGTGCTAGTTATATTGGTCACATTTTCGAATACGCACATTTAATGTCACATAACTCGAGCTCTCACATAGCATTTACAATTTGATATATCATACCATTCATTTCATAACATTAAGCATAGTTAATTACACGCATTATGTCTGGACTTACCTCAGACGTCGAATTATCGAAACGGTCGATTAATCGAGCACTCTATCTTTGCCTCGATCTCGATCCGAACCTCTCCTTTCTTGGTCTATACACATTCAAATTCAATCTATTCAATTACCAATTCATTTAATTTCATCCAAACACACATATTTAGGGCATTTTACAAAATAGCCCTCACATTTTTACATTTCGACACTTTAGTCCCTATTTCGCAAAATCACCAAAATCACATAATTTCTCCTAGTATAAGCTTAGCCGAATTTCCCTTGTGTTCATACAAACCCACACATTTCATTTATTTCACATTTTAACCCTTCAATTTGCTATTTTCACAATTTAGCCCTAATTAGCTAAATTCACTAAAAATTCAAAAACAACACATGTTAATCCAACACCAAGTTCTCATATTTTACTATCAACTAGCATATAGCTCAAATGTTCATCATTGACTCATCACAAAACCATCATCAATTCACAAAATTACAACATGGGTTAGCAAGAGCACGAAGCAACGATTACGAAAACGTAGAAATTATCAAAAACTGAACCAAAACATACCTTAATTTAAGCTTGGAACTAGCCAAAACTTAGAAAACCATGGATGCTTTCTTTTCTTCAACACATTCGGCTAACAAGGATGAATAATGGCCTATTTCCATGCTTTTTGTTTTATGAAATTATGACTTAATTATCATTTTACCACTTTGCCCTTTTTATTAATCATATAAGACAAAATATAATAAGGTTATTAAGTCATTTAGCCATCCACTAACTTAATAATGGTCTAATTGTCTCATAAAGCCTCCACATTAATAAAACAACAACATTTAAGTACTTATAATTCAGCACATAGCTTTTACTCTTTATACGATTAAGTCATTTCTCTTAATTTGACACACAGTCGATAAAATTATCACACAGAATTTTCACACAGACTATATCACATATAATCAACATCAAAAATAATATTAAAATGTTTTTACGACTTCAGATTCGTGGTCCCGAAACCACTGTTTCGACTAGGGTCTAAACTGGGCTGTTACAAAACTCGTTTTTCAAATATTTAAATAGTGAATTTAGAATAATAATTAGCCAAGTTCTTCACTCCCTTAAAATGGATAAAAACCAACTAAATTGTAACACATCTAACCCGTGTCCGTCGCCGACTTAGGGTTAAGAGGTATTACCGATCAGACACAACATTTAACTAACATTCCACAACTCAATAAACATTCATTATCGAATAACATTCATTAACATACACAATGTCCCTTAAATAGGTCTATGAGACCTTAAACATGCTTTAAAGAAGGTTCGGGACTAAACCGATCACATTTGCAAACTTTAGGAATCACTTAAAATTTTCAAGCATTCAGGGATCACACGCCTGTATGAACAGGCCGTGTGCATCACACGGCCACCAGACACCCTGTAACACCTCTTACCCGTATTCGACACTTGAACCGGGTAACGAGGCATTATCGTACTTAACTTGCTCAATTGTACCACATCGGTTCATAAAATTTCATTTCAAATTTAAAACTTTTCTTTCAAGACCTTAATGTCCTTATTATAGGTCTACGAGACCCTAAACTTGTACCCGAAAGGATTTGGGACCAAACCTAAAACTTTCTATCACTTAGACAAATTTGGCATAAAACGGGGCCATACGCCCGTGTGAAGAAGGGAACACGCCCGTGTGGATAATTCACATGCCCGTGTTCCACACCAGTGTGGAATTATTTTCAAATTCGAACCTACAGGTGTTTTCACATGGCCGGACACATGCCCGTGTCTTAACCCGTGTGCAAAAACAATGGCATCTGTTTATGACGTTAGCACCTCAAATATGTCACACGGCCAAGGCACACGCCCGTGTCTTAGGCCGTGCCTTCCAAACGATCGAGACACATGGCCGTGTCTCTGCCCGTGTGTTTACTACTGAGCATACTGACTTGCCAACCTAGTATGCATGGGGACACACGGCCAAACAACACGCCCATGGGGCTGACCGTGTGTCACACACGGCCTAGACACACGCCCGTGTGTCTACCCGTGTAGACAATTATATGGCTATCTACTAAGCCATTTTCCACCTTACAAAGCAACCACACTAATACCAAATCAATTTAATATAAATATGACCATAGGGAACTTCTAAGAACTCAAAATCAAAACAACCATACAAGCATACACTTCATGAATTTCATCATCATTGAATATATAAACTTGTCAAGTTTTGGCCAAATTCCAATGGCCATTTACAAATTGATTTTGGGTAGTATTAATAACCTCACTTTGGCTAACAAATATGACATAACGCCAAATAACCAAGTCTTATACATGCCATACTCAAAATGAATCTAACTTTGCTATACCAAAGAGAAGTTGATAGTGTGATTTTTGAATTCCGACGTTCCATGAATTCTCGAGCTAACTTGGCGATACTACAAAGAAAAGGGAAATGAGAGGGGTAAGCATAAAGCTTAGTAAGTTTGCAAGAATAAATAGCAACATAAAGGTTCATAATGCCATCTAACCATTATATTGGATAAACACAAAGTCTCAAGCACATTTTCCATAACTTATTCATGCTTACTCTTACCATTTACATATCATGTCTCATATCGCAAAATTTCTCGTGAATTACTCACATACACCTGTATCACTTCGCCACATAACTTTAATACTAATTTCATCTCTATTTGAAGATTAAATATTTATCTTGTTTAATCACTTGGGATACTCAAAGATACATGATCATCCTCATTCACATAATTACGATGCCAATGCCACATCGTAGATATGGTCTTACATGGGGTCACTTCAAGATGTCGATGCCATATCCCGGATATGGTCTTACACGGGATTTCATATTCAATGCCGATGCCATATCCCAGATATGGTCTTATACGGGAGTTCAACTTGGTGCCGAGGCCATGTCCCAGACATGGTCTTAAACGGGACCTTATCCATCTCAAGTTTTGATGAAACTATTCTCTCATTTATTTAAGTCCAACCGGGACTTCAACATCATAGATTCTCATTATTTCATCATTCAACATCATTACTTAAATTCATAGAAAAAATATACATCATCATTAACATCAACATTTTAAGGCTTAATGACACGATGTAGAATTTAATACACACAAACTTACCTCGATTTCAAAATAGGCTAGATTGTCGATCTAGTCCGATACTTTGCGCTTTCCTCGGTTGAGGTTAATTTTTCATTCCTCTTGATCTATAATAACAATTTAGCTCATTTAATAATCACATTAATCAACACGTCTCAAAATTCATACTTTGTCAAAATTACCATTTTGCCCTCACACTTTCACAAAATAACTATTTTACCCCTAGGCTCGTAAATCGATTCTAATCGAATTTCCTTCTTCTAAAAGCCTAGATGAACATTTATTAATCTTATGGAAATCCTCAATACTCATAATTTCACACATTTATCATATATTTTGTAACCTTTACAAAAAGGTCCTTTGAGGTGTTTTCATGATAACACCTTTCACAAAAGTTGTTTATTAAACATCTATGACTCATTTTCTTCCATAAAAATGCAGCAAACAACACACATGCTCTCATGATAAAACTCTAAACTTTCCACCAATTTGCAAAATAGTCCCCTCATTAGCTAGCTTAAGCTTTAGGGGTTCAAAAAGTATAATTTTTATCAAGAAATGATCATCAAGTCACTTACTTGTAAAGAGAGAAGCTTGCTGAAATTTTTGAGCTCTCAACCCCAATTTTTGCTGCTAATTTTTGGTGGAAGGAAGGAGAAGAAAAGATGATATCTTTTCTTTCTTTATTTTATTTTATTTCATCAATTTAATCCACCTACTACACCAACTTTGACTAATTTTGACTTCTTTGTCCCCCTATGGCCGGCCACCCTATAACTAAGAGTCAAATTGCACATTAAAGGCTTCCAATTAATATTCTATGGTTATTAGGCACCTTTATCTTGTAAAATAGAACTTTTGCACTTTATTCGATTTAGTCCTTTTTCGCTATTAAGCATGAAATCGCTAAAATTAAAGCACCAAAATTTTCGTGCACTTATATAATCATGCTCTAACTCATAAAATAATAATAAAAAATATTTTTCTCTGACCTCAGACTAGTGGTTCCAAACCACTGTTCCGACTAGCCCCTAAATCGGGCTGTTACACATGCCCATGTCACAGGCCGTGTGAAAACAGGGCATACATTCTGACTTGCACCACACGGCCGAGGACACGCCCGTGTGCCAGGCCGTGTGAAATCTAGAGGGGTTACTGACTTGGGTCACACGGCCATCCACATGCCCATGTGCTAGCCCGTGTGCCACACACGGCCAGTAGACACGCCCGTGTGTCTAGGCCGTGCCAAACCTGAAGGGTCTACTGACTTAATTTGAAGGGATACCCCAGGGGACACACGGCCGTGTACCAAAGCCATGTGTCACACACGGTCAAGCCACACGCCCGTGTGCTCGGCCGTGTGGAGTGAAAATAGGCTTGGTTGAAGCCACATTTCTCACCCTTCTCAAGCATACCTAAAACACCCCATTTCATGCCATTTCAATACATTAATAAGCAGCCAAACCATGCTATTTCATGCACCAAACTTAAAATACCATTTCTATCCATTTCATCAACTCAAATCAATACTATTTGTACATTCAAACACATACCAAACTAGCATGATTCATTCCTCATTACTCACCTATTCAATCATATACCAAAGTACATATCATACTTATCAATACAACACATTTCAATATATATTTTTACTACCATCAATCACACTCAAAGCTTGACTCATAAATCATCTATTAGCCATTCACTTATCAAGTCTAAAATCATGCTTTTCATAAGTAAATACTCGTCATATACCAAATGACCAAATGATCAACTTGAATCATCACCAACCATACCAAATTATGTCACTACACAAGGCAAATTACACATCAAACATTAGTAATTAATAAGCCATATCAAATGGCGAAATACATAACCAAAATCTTTATAAAAAAGACTCAAGCCTATACATGCCATACAACCAATATCACAAAGCTCATAAGTACCAAACCATAGCTGGATAGTGTGATGAAATCTCTAACGACTTCCAACACGAGCAAGCCTCAAAACTCTATAAACATAGAAAAAAAACAAAGTAAGCTATAAAGCTTAGTAAGCTCGTATATTAATAAACTTAACATAACAAATAATTGCAATTCAATGTCATAAGTATAATATGCTATCTCACATGCCAAAACATAAACTTTTCTCAAGTTTATAACATGTTCTCATATCAAACTATCACCATTCAATAATATAATCACTTACATAGCTAACTTTAGCTTTCACAAGTTTAATCAATTCAATTCATACCTTCAAATAGCCAAATGAGCACATTTTGAAAAATAACATATTTACACATATCTTTCTTGTATAAATCACATATCATCATTTATATTCATACTCACCTTTCATTCACAAGAATCATATAACTTCTTTCATACCTGAATCGGATAGCTCATTCCTATAGTCATTTGCTTCTCTACATTGCCTGTTGAACCGTTAAAAATTGATAAGGATACTCGGATAGCATGTAAAGCTCGTACAATGCCATATCCCAGATATAGTCTTACATGTTATCACATACCGATGACAATAGCCCAACTATGGTCTTACACGATTCATATATCGATGCCAGTGTCCTAGACATGGTCTTACACGAAATCACATAACGATGCTAATGTCCAAGGCATGGTATTAAACGTAATCACTTATCGATGCCAATGTTCCAGACATGGTCTTACACGAAATTATATATCGATGCCATATCCCAGATATGGTCTTATACGAAATCATATACTGCCATGGTCCAACCATGGTTTTTTTCGTCGATTCGTCTTTCATTACGAAACGATCGTGTTTGATCCTGCATTTTTACTTATTTCGAACATTTAATTTATGTTCCGCAGTTAAATCAATTATATGAATACATTCATACTATCATTGTAACAGCCCAGTTTAGACCTTAGTTTGAACAGTGATTTCGAGACCACAAATCTGAGGTCAGAATAATATTTTAATATTATTTCTGGTGTTAATTATATGTGATATAGCCTGTGTGAAAATTTTGTGTGGTAATTTTATCGACTGTGTGTTGAATTGTAAGAAAGGACTTAAGTACATAAAGTGTAAAATGCTGTGTGCTAATTGTTGAATCCTTAATTAATGATGTCTTTATAATGTGAGGTCCTTAAAAGGCAATTTGCCTATTACTATTGATAGTGGATGGTTATGGTCAATAATGACCATGAAAAATATGTTCTATAATTTTATTATATAAGGTTAAAGTTGACAATTGATTAATAAATGAATTAAATCATAAAAACAAAGCATGAAAATGGCCATTCTCTCATCTTCCATCCACTGAAATAAGAATAAAAGAAGAGAGCTTGAAACTTTGATAATTTCGGCTAGGGCTTGGCTTAATTAAGGTATGATTTTGAGCCAGTTTTTGATAATTTTTACATTTTCGTAATCGTTGCTTCGTGCTCTAGCAAACCCATGTTGTAATTTTGTGAATTGATGATGTTTTTGTGATGAGCCATTGATGAATGCTTGAGCTATGTGCTAGTTGATAGTGAAATATGAAAACTTGGTGTTGAGTTAACATAGTTTGTATTTGGATTTTTGGTGAAATTGAGTATATTGGGCTAAATTGTGAAAAGTGTAAATTGAGGGGCTAAATTGTGAAATAAATGAGATACGTGGGCTTGTATGAACACAAGGAAAATTCGACTAGGCTTGTGTGGAAAGAAATTATGTGAATTTGATGATTTTGTAAATTAGGGACTAAAGTGTCGAAATGTGAAAATTTGAGGGCTATTTTGTAAAATTCCCTAAATATTTGTTTTTGGACTAAAATGAATGATTTGGTGATTGAATGGATTGAATTTGAATGTGTATAGACCAAGATAGGAGAGGTTTGGATCGAGATCAAGGCAAAGATAAAGTGCTCGATTGACTGGCTGTTTCGATAGTTCAACGTCCGAGGTAAGTTCGGACATAATACGAATATTTGGTTATGTTAAATTCTATGAAATGAATGTTATATTGATATTGAAATGTGGATTCTATGTGAGAGTTTGAGTTTGAGTTATGTGACACTAAGTGTGCGTATTCAGAAACGTGATTGAGATGTTTAGCACTGTGTGTGCGAAATAATATAAACCTCGACTTTGTGGTTTGCATTGTGTGTGCGATACTGATTGAAGAGTGGTTTGATATAAATGCACTATGTGTGCGATGATAATTAAGCTTTGGCTAAATATTTGGGCACTAAGTGTGCGATTGAATCGAAAAAGAGATGGAAGTTGATCGAAAGGGAAAAGTGAGTATTGATTAGCAAATGTAATTGATTACTAGGTGTTGGCTAAGGTACGCTCGGAACCTATGTGGTTGATGAATCTATTAATGAGATTATGAAATGTTGAATGAACATATTAGTTTTGGATGATATGATGTATGTATATGTATATGCGAAATAATCTATGTGGTGGTTTGTTTGATTTAAATGTGTTGTGTTATGAACTTACTAAGGTTTGGAAAGCTTACTGTGTGATTTGTTTCTCTGCTTTGCAGTGTCAGTAAAGCTAGCTAGGATCCGGGGATCGTCGGCATAACAATCACACTATCGGCAATCTATTTTGGTACTTTTGAAAAGATGTATATAGATGAACTATGGCATGTATAGGCTAGATGTTATGATATGTTTTGAAAGGTTTAATACTTGCCATGTGATTTGGCTTGGAAGTTGAAAGATGTTGAATTGATGAATGAGCTATGAATATGGTATATTTCATGACTTAGTTGATTGGGAAAGATGTGGTTTGAAGATGAACTTTGATATGGATTACATGATGTTTGAATTACATATGTTTTGATATGTATAATTGTCACTTTGAATGGCTTTAGTTGTGATGATAATGAGCATGGAAGTAAATGGTTTAGTTGGTGATTGAATAATGCATGAAATGGTATGATTGAATACATTTGAAAGCATGAATTGGTATTGTATTGATGCTTGTAGGTATGACCCTTTTGTGGGTGGCAAATTGGCTTACAAATGGCCTGTTTTGTCTACACGGTTATGGCACACGGGCGTGCCTAGTGACCGTGGGATATAGTCAGCATATAGCCTAAGAGTACACGGCCATGGTGTAACATCCCGATTCAGGGCCTAGTCGGAATAGTGGTGCGAGACCACAAATCTGAGTTAGTAAATTGAGTTCTTAAGGTTTATGACATGTTTACATGATAGTATTAAAATTCCATGTAGAAATTTTGTGAAATTGACATGGAAAGATCAAATAGGACTAAATTGCAAAAGTTGCAAAATATGAGTTTCTAGAAGCTTTTTGTGTGAAATAGCTTTAAGATATAAATTAGAAGTCCTTAAATAGAAATTTGCCCAAATTATAGTTTCGGACAAAAATGGACATGAGTTAGTAACTTGTAAATTTTTAAAGAGAAGGGCATTTTAGTCATTTACCAATTAAATGATTAAAATGGGAAAAAGACGATAAAAATTTCATTCATCTTCTTCCTTGTGCCAAAAATTGGGAGACTCCATAGCTAGGGTTCTTCAAATTTTTGAAGCTTGCAAGTAAGTCATCCTAGCCCCGTTTTTAATATTCTTCGTATTTTTGGAGTCCTCGTATTATGAATTAACTATTTTTAGCTATAAAATGAGCTAAGAAGCATGTTCAAAAATCTACCCATGTGTATCATGCTTGTAAAATGATATTTTATGGAAGTTTATGAGAGTTTGATGTTAGATAAACATCTTTTCCTTAGTGAATTTCATGAAAAATGATAGTATGGACTAATTTGTAATAGTTATGAAATTGGTCATACCTATTAGAAATAGTGAGAATTGATGATTGTTATAGTAGAGAAAATGAATCAGCTAAGCATGATGTTTAAGAAAGTTGAATGAGAATTATTTTACGAGCCTAGGGGCAAAAGTGCAAATATGAGAAAGTTTAGGGGCAAAATAGTAATTTTGCCAAAGTATGAGTTAAGAGTCAATTTAGTCAATGTGAGTATTAAATGATCTAATTATTATTATAGATCAAGAAAAATGAAGCCCGGATCGAAACCGAGGCAAGAACAAAGTCGAGGACTAAATTGCATATCTACATACATTTTGTATATTGAGGTAAGTTTGTATGATTTCTAAGCTTTATGATTATTATCATTGAATTGCTTAGTATAATGTACATTATTACCATAGAAATGCTTATTGCTATGTTAAATAAAGAAATTAATGAGATTAAGCATGAGAAAGTCCCGATTGAAGTTGAATTACTTAGGATACTCGATTTACCACATGAGATAAGAAAGTTCGTATAAGACCAAGCCAAGGCATGGCATCGGCAATCAAGCAAGTTATCATGTAAGTCCAAGACAAGTCTTGGCATTGAAGAGTTATTATGAGATGAAGACCCATGTAAGCCCAAGCCAAGGCATGGCATTGGTGAGTCTCCAAGCAAAGATATCATGTAAGTCCAAGACAAGTATTGGCATTGAAAAGCTATCATGAGGTAGAGATTCCATGTAAGTCCAAGCCAAGGTAAGGCGTTGGTGAGTAACAAGGAAGATTTCATGTAGTCCAAGCCAAGGCTCGGCATTGACCAGTTCATGAATAAAGATACCAAGTAAGACCATGTCAAGACATGGCAATGGTAAGTTCCCAAGGGAACACACAAGGATGACTTTGAGTAAGTCCATGTCAAGACATGGCATCAATACCAAGAGGATAGATCCCATGTAATACCATATCGAGGATATGGCTTTGGCATCGAGTTATGTGGGTTGAGATTCAGTAAGTTCAAGCATGGTAATGTCTCGTATCCAGTCTTAGTCTCGGACTTGGGTATGGGGTGTTACATTTAGTGGTATCAGAGCTACAGTTTAGTCGATTCTAGGATTAACGTAGCTCGAGCACGAGTCTAGCTATACATGCCATACGTAAGAATGTTTTTATAATGATAGTGTGACGACTCCTGATGACTTAAATTATGTTTATACATTTAGTAAATGGATCCTGATAGAGCTGTGGCGGATGACATAGAAAGTAATGCGCCGGCTCCCGCTGAAGGGACGGTGCCGAACGAGAATGAGAATAGACCCACTACGGTGAGTCAATGAGGAGAAGAAGAGGCTAGAGAAGCCTTCCTCCATATGATGAATACATGGTATACGGAGTTCATTCGTACGAACTCGAATGCGCAACCCCCTCCACCCCCACCTATTCCTCAACCTATCCCAGTAGCCCCTCAAGTAGTAGAGGTGGTAAGAGGAGAGAAGCCTCCAGTTGATAGAATCAGGAAACATGGGGCAGAAGAATTCCTGGCTAGAAAAGATGATGATCTAGAAAAAGTCGATTGCAGTTAGAAAATACCATCAGGGTATTTAATGAGTTGTCATGCACATCTGAGGAATGCATGAAGTGTGTAGTCTCTCTTTTAAGAGATTTTGCCTATTAATGGTGGAACACCCTTGTGTCGGTGGTACCGAGGGAAAAGATCACATGGGAATTTTTCCAAGAAGAGTTCAAGAAAAAGTATATCAGTCAAAGGTTCGTGGACCAGAAAAGAAAGGAATTTCTAGAGTTAAAGCAAGGCAAGATGTCTGTGACTGATTATGAGCGTGAGTTTGTACGGCTCAGCAAATACGCTCAAGAATGCGTGTCCACCGAGGCCATCATGAGTAAAAGATTTGAAGATGGGCTAAATGAGGACATCAAATTGTTTGTTGCTGTCCTAGAACTAAAGGAATTTGTTGTGCTAGTAGAGAGGGCTTGTAAAGCCGAAGAATTAGTAAAGGAGAAGAGAAAATCTGAAGTAGAGTCTCGTAACTCTAAAAAGAGACAGTGGAATAAGTCATTCCAATCCTCATCCAAGAAGTCAAGAGATTTCTCCACCCGATCGGCTACTTCCACTGGGTTTTCAAGGAAGGACAAGAGTAAGCAGTATTCGGGAAGTAAGGCACAGACGACCTCAGTTGCTAGTGTGGGGAACATCCGATCGGATAGACCCGAATGCCCACAGTGTGGCAGACGTCATCCTGGAGAATGTCGAGCACATGAAAATGCATGTTTCAGATGTGGTTCCCAGGACCACTACATAAAAGATTGTCCAGAGACAATGAAAGAAGATAGAGCACAGAACCCGAGATCCGGGAGTGTGGTCAGAGGAAGACCGCAAAGGAACCCAGGAAGTGGGGCAAGTGGAAGAGGTAACCCTAGAGAGCAGGCTGCGAGACCTGATGGTAGGGCGCCTGTAAGGACTTATGCCATTCGCGCTCGCGAAGAGGCATCTTCTCCTGATGTTATTACGGGTACCTTTTCTCTTTATGATATCAAAGTTATTGCTTTAATAGATCCCAGATCCATACACTCTTACATTTGTATGAAACTAGTATCCAGTATGAATATGCCTATAGATTCTACAGAATTTACGATTAAGGTGTCTAATTCTTTAGGCAAGAGCGTGTTAGTTGATGAAGTATGTAAATATTGTCCATTAATGATTAGAGGTCATTACTTTAAAGCAAATCTTATGTTGCTACCATTTGATGAGTTTGACATCATTCTTGGTATGGACTGGTTGACTACCCATGATGTAATAGTTAATTGTGGGAAGAAATATATTGAGATGAGATGTGAGAATGGGTATACTCTCCATATAGAATCGGATGAGCAAAGTAAATCACCGTAAATGATTTTTCACATGACGGCACAGAGATACATAAGAAAGGGGTATGAGGCATATTTGGCCTTTGTGATGAATGATAAAGAAACAAAGTTAAAGATTGAGTCAGTACCAATAGTATGTGAGTACGTGGATGTTTTTCCCGAAGAATTACCAGGACTACCCCCAGTTAGAGAGGTTGAGTTCAGCATTGAGCTAGCTCCCAGTACTGTACCAATATCTATTACTCCTTAGAGAATGGCTTCAATGGAGTTGAGAGAGTTGAAGTCACAGTTGCAAGAGTTGACAGATAAAGGTTTTGCGAGATCAAGTTGTTCTCCATGGGGTGCTCTGGTTTTATTTGTGAAAAAGAAAGATGGCACCATGAGATTGTGCATAGATTACTGTCAACTTAATAAAGTGATAGTAAAGAACAAGTACCCATTGCCAAGGATCGATGATTTGTTCGATCAATTGAAGGGAGCCACTGTGTTCTCTAAGATAGACTTGAGATCGGGGTACTACCAGCTGAGAGTAAAGGAATCAGATTTGTCCAAGACAGCTTTTCAAATAAGGTATGGGCATTATGAATTTTTAGTCATGCCCTTTGGTTTGACCAATGCTCCTACGGTATTCATGGACTTAATGAACCGCATTTTTAGACCATACCTTGACAAGTTTATAGTCGTTTTCATTGACGACATACTGATTTATTCCCGAGATGAGAATGAGCATGCTGAGAACCTATGGACAGTTTTGCAGACTCTTCGAGAAAATCAATTATATGCCAAGTTCAGTAAAAGTGAATTTTGGCTCGAGGAAGTAGGATTTCTGGGACATATTGTCTCGAGAGATGGAGTCCGAGTAGATCCAAGTAAGATTTTGGCCATAATGGACTGGAATCTACCGAGAAATGTCTCACGAGGTTAGAAGTTTTCTAGGCCTAGCTAGCTATTATAGGCGATTCGTCAAGGGTTTTCTATGATTACAACCCCGATGACTAAATTATTCTGAGAAAAATGTGAAGTTTGAGTGGACAGAGAAAGATGCCAATGAAGTTTCGAGAAACCGAAAGCGATGTTGATAGAAGCTCCAGTTCTAGTACAACTTTGAGACAGGGGAAAGAATTTGTGATTTCTGATGATGCATCCTTAAATGGATTAGGTGTGTACTTATGCAAGAAGGCAAAGTGATTGCTTACGCCTCAAGACAGCTTGAAGCCACATGAGAAGAATTATCCGACCCACGATCTAGAGTTGGCTGCCATAGTCTTCGCATTGAAGATATGGAGACACCACCTATATGGTGAGAGATGTCGGATCTTCACCGATCACAAAAGTTTGAAGTACTTGATGGCGCAGAAAGAGTTGAACTTAAGGCAGCGGAGATGGTTAGAGTTGAAAAAAGACTATTAATTGGTCATTGACTACCATCCCGGGAAGGCGAATGTGGTCGCCGACGCTTTGAGTAGAAAGTCCCTATTTGCATTAAGGGCAATGAATTCATAGATGACTTTATTCGATGATGGTTCTATTCTAGCTAAGTTGAAAGCTAGACCAGTATTCCTCCAAGAGATTTTTGAGGCTTAGAAAGAAGATAGTGAATTGCAAGTCAAGAGAGCTCAGTGCGAGACAGATGTTGAGTCTGATTTCCGGATTAGTCCCAATGTAAGTCTGATGTTCAAAGATAGAATTTGTGTACCAAGAAAGGACGAGCTTATTCAGAGAATTTTGCATGAAGCACATAATGAGATGTTTATCTGTACATCAAGGTAGTACCAAAATGTTTAATGACTTAAAGCAACAACGATATTTGTGGCGAGAATGAAGAAAGACATTTTGAGTTTGTTTCAAATGCTTGATTTGTCGCAAGTAAAAATTTGAACACCAAGTACCTTCGGGTTTGCTTCAACCCATTTTGGTTTGAGTGGAAATAGGACCGTATTACTATGGATTTTGTAACGGTTTACCGTTGTCTCCGAGCAAGAAAGATCTTTGTATGGGTCGTGGTTGATAGACTTACGAAGTCAGCCCATTTTATACCTGTACGAGTTGATTTCTCACTAGACAAGTTGGCAAACTTGTACGTTTTAGAAATAGTAAGGCTTCACGGTGTTCCGTTGTCAATCATCTCAGATAGAGATCCGAGGTTTACATCCAGATTTTGGAAGAAGTTACAAGAGGCCTTGGGTAAAAAGTTGAACTTTAGTACCGCTTTTCATCCTCAAACCGACGTGACGATCGGAGAGGTTAATTCAAGTACTCGAGCATATGCTTAGATGTTTTATTCTTGAATTCCGAGGTAGTTGGGAAAAGTTTCTCCCATTGGTAGAGTTTGCCTACAATAATAGTTTTCAGTCGAGTTTAAAAATGGTGCCTTGTGAGGCTCTATATGGGCGTAAGTGCAAAACGCCTTTATTTTGGACTGAACTCAAGGAAAACCAAATTCACGAGGTTGATTTGGTTAGAGAAGCTGAAGAGAAAGTGAAAGTGATACGAGAATGTTTAAAAGCTGCATCAGATAGACAGAAGTCCTATTCGGACTTAAAGAGAAAAGAGATAGAGTATCAAGTCAGAGATAAAGTTTTATTGAAAGTGTCACCATGGAGAAAAGTTCTCAGATTTGGCCGTAAAGGCAAGTTGAGTCCACATTTTATCAGACCATACGAGATTACTGAAAGAGTTGGGCCGGTAGCTTATCGATTGGCTTTGCCATCAGAGTTAGAAAAGATTCACGATGTGTTTCACGTGTCAATGTTGAGACGCTACCGATCAGATGCTTCACATGTAATTACCCCGTCAGAGATAGAGATTCATCCCGACATGATTTATGGTGAAGAACCAATTAAAGTTTTAGCTCGGGAAGTCAAACAGCTAAGGAATAAAAGTATTGCTCTGGTAAAAGTATTGTGGCAAAGACATGGAATAGAAGAAGCTACATGGGAACTAGAAGAGAGCATGAGAAACCAGTACCCAAACCTGTTTGCTGGTAAGATTTTCGAGGACGAAAATTCCTAAGAGGGGGAGAATTGTAACATCCCGATTCAGGGCCTAGTTGGAATAGTGGTGCGAGACCACAAATCTGAGTTAGTAAATTGAGTTCTTAAGGTTTATGACATGTTTGCATGATAGTATTAAAGTTCTATGTAGAAATTTTGTGAAACTGACATGGAATGATCAAATACTACTAAATTGCAAAAGTTGCAAAATTTGAGTTTCTAGAAGTTTTTTGTATGAAATAGCTTTAGAATATAAATTAGAAGTACTTAAATAGAAATTTGCCCAAATTATAAGTTTTGGACAAAAATGGACATAAGTTAGTAATTTGTAAATTTTTAAAGAGAATGGCACTTTGGTCATTTACCAATTAAATGATTAAAATGGGAAAAAGATGATAAAAATTTCATTCATCTTCTTCCTTGTGCCAAAAATCGGGAGACTCCATAGCTAGGGTTCTTCAAATCTTTGAAGCTTGCAAGTAAGTCATCCTAGCCCCATTTTTAATATTCTACGTATTTTTGGAGTCCTCGTATTATGAATTAGCTATTTTTAGCTATAAGATGAGCTAAGAAGCATGTTCAAAAATCTACCCATGTGTATCATGCTTGTAAAATGGTATTTTATGGAAGTTTATGAGAGTTTGATGTTAGATAAACATCTTTTCCTTAGTGAATTTCATGAAAAATGATAGTATGGACTAATTTGTAATAGTTATGAAATTGGTCATACCTATTAGAAATAGTGAGAATTGATGATTGTTATAGTAGAGAAAATGAATCAGCTAAGCATGATGTTTAAGAAAGTTGAATGAGAATTATTTTACGAGCCTAGGGGCAAAAGTGCAAATTTGAGAAAGTTTAGGGGCAAAATAGTAATTTATCCAAAGTATGAGTTAAGAGTCAATTTAGTCAATGTGAGTATTAAATGATCTAATTATTATTATAGATCAAGAAAAATGAAGCACAGATCGAAACCGAGGCAAGAACAAAGTCGAGGACTAAATTGCATATCTACATACATTTTGTATATTGAGGTAAGTTTGTATGATTTCTAAGCTTTATGATTATTATCATTGAATTGCTTAGTATAATGTACATTATTACCATAGAAATGCTTATTGCTATGTTAAATAAAGAAACTAATGAGATTAAGCATGAGAAAGTCCCGATTGAAGTTGAATTACTTAGGATACTCGATCTACCACACGAGATAAGAAAGTCCGTATAAGACCAAGCCAAGGCATGGCATCGGAAATCAAGCAAGTTATCATGTAAGTCCAAGAAAAGTCTTGGCATTGAAGAGTTATTATGAGATGAAGACCCATGTAAGCCCAAGCCAAGGCATGGCATTGGTGAGTCTCCAAGCAAAGATATCATGTAAGTCCAAGACAAGTCTTGGCATTGAAAAGCTATCATGAGGTAGAGATTCCATGTAAGTCCAAGCCAAGGCATGGCATTGGTGAGTAACAAGAAATATTTCATGTAAGTCCAAGCCAAGGCTCGACATTGACCAGTTCATGAGTAAAGATACCAAGTAAGACCATGTCAAGACATGGCAATGGTAAGTTCCCAATGGAACACACAAGGAACACTTTGAGTAAGTCCATGTCAAGACATGGCATCAATACCAAGAGGAGAGATCCCATGTAAGACCATATCGAAGATATGGCTTTGGCATCGAGTTATGTGGGATGAGATTCAGTATCCTCGGTTATTCGGAGAAATTCATCGGGCAAATGAGTAAAGTGAAAATGATAACAAGAAAGACAAGTAAGTTCAAGCATGGTAATGTCTCGTATCCAGTCTTAGTCTCGGACTTGGGTATGGGGTGTTACACATGGTACACGGGCGTGCCTGGTGGCCGTGGGGATAAGTCAGTGTATTGCTTAAGAGTACACGGCTTTAGCACACGAGCGTGCTTGGTGGCCGTGTGGGGAAGTCGAATACATGCTCTGTTTTTTTGCACGGCCAAGACACATGGGTGTGTCTAGTAGTCGTGGGAGGCACACACCGACTTTGTGACGCGGGCGTGTGACCTTTGCAGTGTTCAAAAAGTTTTAAATTTCTGAGAATTTCTGTAAGTGTTCGGCTTAGTCCCGACCCCTTTCTAGCATGTGTTTGAGGTCTCGAGGAACTTAATAAGGGAATTTACGATTATGTTATTATATGATTTAATGATGATTGACTTTGTGTTGAGAATTGATTGTGTAATGTTCCGATTGATCGGTAACACCTCTTAACTCTATTCCAGCGACGATCTCGGGTTAGGAGTGTTACAATTTTATTGGTATCAGAGCTACGGTTTAGTCGATTCTCGGACTAACGTAGCGTGCGTGAGTCTAGCTATACATGCCATATATGAAATTGCGATAGTGTGATGAATACTGACAGTTGAAAATGTGTTTTATTATAGTAATGGATCCCGATCGAGTAGTTGCTGACGATGTAGAGAGTAACGCGCCTGCTCCCGCTCAAGGGACAACGCCAGCCACATCTAGGCCGAATGAAAGTAGTGAGGGAGGAGAGGCTAAGCAAGCCTTCTTTCGTATGATGAGTGAGTGGGTTTCAGAATTCGTTCGAACGAATTCGGCTTCTCCACAACCTCCACCCCCACAAGTACCTTTTGTGCCACAAGTTGTAGATTCGATCAGATTGAATAAACCTCCTATGGATAAGATTCGAAAGTACGGGGTCGAAGAGTTCAGGGCCACAACCGATGATGATGCCGAGAGAGCTAATTTTTGGCTCGAGAATACCCTTCGAGTATTTGATGAGATGCCGTTGACTCTTGATGAATGTATAAAATGTTTTGTTTCATTGTTGAGGGATACTGCGTATAACTGGTGGAAAACATTGATATCCGTGGTTCCGAGAGAGAGAATCACCTGGGATTTCTTTCAATTTAAGTTCAGAAAGAAGTATATCAGTCATCGATTTATTGATCAGAAACGTAAAGAGTTTTTAAAGCTGAAACAGGGCCGTTTGTCAGTTACTAAGTACGAGCGGGAATTTGTGAGATTGATCCAGTATGTACGGGAATGTGTTTCGACCGAAGCTACTATGTGTAAATGCTTTATAGAAGGGATGAATAAAGATATTAAGTTGTTGGTCGGGATACTTGACACAAACGAATTTGTTGTGTTAATCGAAAGAGCATGCAAAGCTAAGGAGCTTAGTAAAGAAAAGAAGAAAGCTGATTCTGAAGCTCGTGATGAAAGAAAAAGATCGATGAGTAGGTTTTCTCAACCTTCGACGAAGAGATTTAGAGATACAAGTAATCGATCGCATACTTTAATTGGACATCCAAATAGAGATCGCGCAAGACTAAGTGTTGGTTCGAGAACTCAAGCTCCAATAGAATCAAGTGTTGATAGTTCTAAAAGTAACAAACCTGATTTTAGACAGTGTGGAAGACGACATGTGGGAGAATGCTGGGACAAGTACAACAATAGAGTTTGCTATCAATGTGGATCACGAGATCACTTCATTCGAGACTGCCCAAAGATGGTTGAGGAAGAAAATATTCAGAATGTGAGATCGAGTAATGTGATGGCTAGGGGTAGACCACCCAAAAACATCGGGAATATGAGTGGAAGTCAAAGAGGGACTACTAATACAACTGTGAGATCAAAGGTGAGAGCACCTGCCCGAGCCTATGCTATACGTGCACGAGATGAAGCATCATCTCCAGACGTCATCACTGGTACTTTTACTCTATTTGATACTGATGTGAATGCATTGATAGATCCAGGATCTACTCATTCCTATGTGTGTATGAATCTAGTATCAAGTAAGACTCTACCTGTTGAGTCTACTGAATTCGTAATTAGAGTATCGAACCCCTTAGGTAAGTGTGTCTTGGTGGATAAAGTGTGCAAGAATTGCCCATTGATGTTTCGGGATATATGCTTTCCGACTAATTTGATGTTGCTACCATTCGATGAGTTCGATATAATTCTGGGTATGGATTGGCTCACTCTGCATAATGCTGTTGTGAATTGTAAAAGAAAGAGTATTGAATTGAGAAGTCAGAACGGTGAGATAGTTCAAATTGAATCCAGTGATTTGAAAGGGTTACCAGCTGTTGTATCTGCAATGAAAGCTATGAACTATGTGAGAAAGGGTTGTGAAGCTTATCTAGCATATGTGATTGATACAAAAGTGTCAGAAATGAAAGTTGAATCTGTACCTGTGGTTAGTGAGTTTCCAAATGTGTTTCCTGAAGAATTGCCGGGATTACCCCCAATTAGAGAAGTTGAATTCGGAATTGAATTAGTTCCGGGAACGACTCCTATCTCTATAGCTCCGTACAGAATGGCACCGACCGAATTGAAAGAGTTAAAGTCTCAGTTGCAAGAGTTGACTGATAGAGGGTTTTCAAGACCGAGTTTCTTGCCCTGGGGTGCTCCTATGTTATTTGTAAAAAAAAAAAGACGGTACTATGAAAATGTCTATTGATTACCGACAATTAAACAAAGTGACAATAAAGAACAAATATCCATTGCCTCGTATCGATGATTTGTTTGATCAGCTGAGAGGACCTACAGTGTTTTCTAAGATAGACTTGAGATCGGGTTACTATCAGTTGAGAGTTAAAGAATCCGATGTGCCGAAAATTGCTTTCAGAACAAGGTACGGACATTATGAATTCTTAGTGATACCTTTTGGATTAACGAATGCTCCTGCAGTGTTTATGGATTTGATGAATAGAATATTTAGACCGTATTTAGACCGCTTTGTTGTAGTGTTCATTGATGATATTTTGATTTATTCCTGTGATGAGACGCAACATGCCGAACATTTGAGAATTGTGCTACAGACTCTACGTGAGAAATAGTTGTATGCTAAGTTTAGCAAATGTGAATTTTTGTTGCGTGAAGTTGGTTTTCTGGGGCATATTGTATCAGCTGCGGGAATACGAGTTGATCCGAGTAAGATTTGAGCTATTTTGGTATGGAAGCCTCCGAGAAATGTGTCTGAAGTCCGTATTTTTCTGGCACTAGCGGGATATTATAGAGGGGTTGTGAAAGGCT
The DNA here is from genome assembly GCA_025698515.1 of Gossypium sturtianum. Classification (NCBI taxonomy): domain Eukaryota; kingdom Viridiplantae; phylum Streptophyta; class Magnoliopsida; order Malvales; family Malvaceae; genus Gossypium; species Gossypium sturtianum. The sequence continues at coordinate 111,511,748 of CM046955.1, forward strand.
TCTCGATGATTGCGACTCTGTTGACGAAGTTGCTACAGAAAGATGTTAAATTCGAGTGGTCAAAAAAGTGTCATCAGAGTTTTGAGCAATTGAAAGTGTTGTTGACGGAAGCACCATTGTTAGTTCAACCTAAATCGGGCAAAGAATTTATAGTATACAGTGATGCATCGTTGAATGGTTTAGGCTGTGTACTGATGCAAGAAGGCAAAGTTATTGCTTATGCTTCGAGGCAGTTAAAGCCACATGAAAAGAATTATCCGACGCATGTACTTGAATAGGCCGCGATTGTGTTTGCGTTGAACATTTGGCGTCATTATCTATTTGGTGAGAAATGTCATATTTATACCGATCATAAGAGTTTGAAATATTTGATGACTCAGAAAGAATTGAATTTGCGACAGAGAAGATGGCTAGAACTGTTGAGAGATTACGAACTTGTGATTGATTATCATCCGGGTGAAGCTAATGTGGTAGCTGACGCTTTGAGCCGAAAGTCTATATGTGCTTTGCGAGCAATGAATGCTCAGATAGATCTGTGTGATGATAGTGCGGTTTTAGCCGAGTTAAAAGTAAAGCTGATGTTTGTACGCCAGATTTGTGATGCCCAGAAAAGTGATGTTGAAATGATGGCTAAACGAACTCAGTGTGAATTGAATGGTGATTCAGAATTTCGAGATGATCGTGATGATTGTTTGATATTTAGAAATCGGATTTGTGTTCCGAAAAATTCAGAATTGATTCAGCTAATTTTGAACGAAGCTCATAATAGCCGTTTGACTGTTCACCCGGGGAGTACGAAAATGTACAATGATTTGAAACAATATTATTGGTGGCATGGTATGAAACGGGACATCTCTGACTTTGTGTCAAAATGTTTATGTAATAGCCCATTTTGCATGGGCTGGTAATAAACAAAAAGCCAGAAATAAATAATAAATAAATAAACCAATGTTTTTTTAAACAGTCATTTTACAAAAATCCAAAACCAATAAGCCCAAAACCCTCTTACAGATGGCCCAAAAATCAGACCCAATACCACAAACAGAAAACCCAGACCCCAACTAAACTAACACCCAAATACCCAGTGGCCCCAAAACTAAAGAAGCCCAATGGAGATTTAGCTGTTGGAAACCCTAACAGAGGGTTCGTGCCGTAGGCACCAATGGAGACCCCTCGTCAAGCCGCGACCCACGCGAATCACGCCCTATCGTCGCCGCGTCCCGCGCCATTCACCTGCAAAAAAGGGAAGAAGATCGACAGTAGCCGCAAAAATTGGAATTTTATATTTATTTTCGGGTTATAAAAACCCCATGAAAATCTGTAAAACGGGACATACACAATACAATAAAAAAAAAGAAAGAACAAGGTTTCTTTTTTATCTTTCTATTCTTCTTTTCCCCGAATCTGTTCTTTATTTAATTTTTAGTTTTAGTTTTTTTTATATATATAAGGGTTTAAAATATATTAAAAAAAGGGTGGAAAAAAGGAGAAAAATCTTACATTTTTTGAAATTTTGGCCACCGTGTCTGGTGGTGTGACGACAATGGCAAGCAGTGATGATCAGGCTGTTGGAGTTGGGCCGAGAGGCGGCCAAAAAATCGCCCAAAGGAGAGCTCCTCCCTTTTTTTTTGGAACAAACGGGCAAATGAAATTTTTAAAGAAAATTTGGCTTTTATAGCCTATTGAAACGGCGCCGTTTTGGGCAGCCCCTTAACGCCTAAAACGACGTCGTTTCGGGGGCTGACCCGCACCTTGACCCGACCCAGTCTCAGGATCCGCGTGTTTTTTATGGAGGGGCTAATTGCACATTTAGCCCCTCCGCTTTTCTACAGTTTTATAATTAAATTTATTTTATTCCCAATTTTGCCCAATAATTTTTCCTTTGTTTCAATTTGGTCCGCATTCGAACGACACCGTTTCTGAGGGTGGGGTTATTTTCTGTTTTGGTCCCTCTATGTTGCACGCGCGTTACATCGGGGTCCTTATTCGATTGTTTTTTTTAATTTTGCTTTTTAATTTTATTTCCCTCTTAATTCAGTCCCTACTTCAATTTAGTTGGTTTTGTTATTGTTTATTGTTTATTTTTATTTTTTTTGAATGTTTGTTCATTTTATTTGTTATTACTATTATTATTATTTACATTATTGATTATTTTTATTACTATTATTATTTATTATCAGTATTACTATTATTTTTGTTTTTATTATTGTTAATATTAATATTAATATTATTTTAATATTACTACCACTCTTATGTTTTATTTTTAATTAACTTTATTATTATTATTATTATTATATTTATTAGTATTATTTTTTATTACTTGTATTTTTTACATATATTATTATCACTATAGCTATATTATTATTATTATTATATTTATTATTATTAGTATTGTTATTATTATTATTTTAATATTACCATTATTATTACTATTAATTTTAATATCCTTACATTATTTTATTATTATTAATACTATTTTTATTTTTTCTATTATTTTTATCATTATTTTCATTATTATTTTATTTTATAATTGTTAATATTATTTTTATTATTATTTATTTATTAACATATTTCTATTTTATTATTATTTTTACTATTATTATTTTATACATATTATTTATCTATTTGTTACTTTGATATTAGCTTCATTTTTGTTATTATTTTCTTTCCTTTTATTTACTTATTTGTTTATTTATTTACTATTATTTTTATTTAATATTTTTTTATTATTATTGCCTTCATTATTATTATGTATATTATTACCCACAATTTTATTCCGTTGAGCATGTTGCCATTATGATTTATTTTTCATTTTATTACAATTATATTATATTTTCTTTGATGCATAAAAAAATTGGTTTTGAAATAAGTAAATACCCTGCATTCTAGGGTTTGAAAGAAATCGTATCCTAACTTACTGGGTTGCGATTTTCTTTTTCGAGTCCAAAGAACCTATTACTTTCCTTTTAAAGGTAAAATAAAAACTTATTCTCGAGAATTCAAAATTGTTGTGTCCTAACTCACTGGATATGACGTTTCGTCATCTCGGGATAAGGATTTCAGAAAACAAGGCAATGTTTCGTGTTTGGAAGTTCGAGAAATCGTGCCCTAACGTGCTGGGTTTCGGTTTTTCGTACGCCCAAATAACTAAATATCCTTTTAATTTCGTGTTTTGGAAAATTAAGGGACGATCTTAGTTTCTGGGGTTAAAATGTTGCACCCTAACGTACTGGATGTGATATTTTATCCTTTTTGAACAAAAGAGTCTTAATATTCCGAAATGGGTTATATAAACATTCTTTAAAATAAATTGTATTTTAAAATCTTTTAAAATTCTCGACATAAGGACATTAATTAATCAATTAGGTACCAAGTTTTGGGCGTTACGAGGGTGCTAATCCTTCCTCGTACGTAACCGACTCCCGAACCTGTTTTCTGGTATTTTGTGGACCAAAAATCAATGTTTTGAAATAAAATGTTTTATGAGGTGATCCAATCACACCTAAGTAAAAAGGGATTGGTGGCGACTCTCATTTTTGTTTTTAAGTCGACCCCTATTTTTTTTAAATATAAAAAATGGTTTCGACAGCTTGGCGACTCCACTGGGGACTTAAGAGAGTCAAGCCGTAAAATTGATAATTTCATGTCCTTTTGTCCGAGTTTGAAATTCTATTTTTTTTTTAAAATGATCCTTTTATTGCATGTGTTTCTAAATATATCTCTCTACATTGCACTGCATGTAACACCCCAAACTCGGCCCATGCGGTATGACCGGATCTGACATGTCACATGAAGAAAATGTGATAAATCCTTATGATTCGTACTAAAATAGGTGTAATTTGATTATGGTTAAGAAAACAAGTTTGGATGTGAATATTTGATAAAATACAACTAATTTTTTTTGAGAGGTTGATTGATGAGTCGAAAATCGAGGTAGTAAACTTTAAAACCATGACTTTTGAAAATGACGTTGAAAATTTGAAAGAGAATCCGAGTTAAATTATTTGTACATATTTATTATGAAAACCGTTTATTAATCAATTTTGGAAAACTGTTATTTATGATTTTAGAAAAATCCCCATTTAAAATAATGCAAGAAAAATAATAAGTACGGCTAAATATAAAACCAAATAAAAATATCCCAGAGGCCTTATTACAACTTTAAAACCCGAAATAATAAAAGCAACGAAATAATATGGTAAAGAAGTTTACTAAAGTCCGAAAATAACAATCCAAAAGTATGGCCTCCACCGAGTCATCCATGGCCCCAAGTCCTCGTCACTGAGCATTACCTACAAGGGTTAAGAAAAAGGGGGAGTGAGTTACAAGAACTCAGTGTATAATCCCCTTACCGTCATCCACTGGGCCTGAACCCATATAGCAATATCTTGGGCCTAAGCCCATAATAACATCTTGGGCCTGAGCCCATACAACATAATCTTGGGCCGAAGCCCAATTACAAAAAAGTATATATATAAATGCAAAGTATGCAACCCAACCCATCCATCCAATCTCTCCCCCGACCAACCAATCTCTCCTGTGAGGATCAAGTCAACCCACCCCGCCAGTCTCTCCAATTTGCAGACAAGCTGCCAGTTATAATATTTTTGTGGCTAAGCCACCAGAGTATCATATACGGTAATATAATCGGCACACAGCCTTAATCACGATGGCACAAAGCCATATTTAAATTGGCACATAGCCATTATCAGAATTTGTGGCAATGCCACCGGTCTACACTTCTCTTCATTCAAGTTTCCTATCCCATGCAATATAAAAAGATGCAATATGCATAGTAACATATAATATCCACATATAAATACAACCATTAATCTATAGAATATTTTTAATGAATCAGCCCATTATAGCATTTTGTAATAATTTGGCCCACTAAGGCATTTTAACAATTCGGCCCATAGGGGCATTTCGGTAATTCGATCCATAGGGACATTTCGGTAAATCGGTCCATAGGGACATTTCGGTAAATCAATCCATAGGGACATTTTCGTAATTCGGTAATTTTACCTACTAAGGGTAATTCGGTAATCTCGCAACCCAGGGGTATTTCGGTAATTTACCCTCCAAGGGTATTTTGGTAATTTCGCAACCCAGACTTAACTACTAATGTGGGGCATAAAAAAAATTGAAACTGTCCATCTGCGTCATATTTACTAAACTGACTATAACTCGAGCTAGGAAACTCAAAATTTAGATCCGTAAATTTTCCTTGAAACTAGACTCATATATCTTCTTACAAAAAATTTTCTAGAATTTTTGGCTTATCCATTTAGTACAGTTTATTCATTAAAGTTTCCCTTTTTTCACTGACCAACGGTTCTGACCTCTCTTACCCGAAATCCAAATATCTCACTGTACAGTTTTCATATGTTGCTCCCACTTGTTTCTATTGAAAATAGGATCACTAAGAAATCTATACATATAAATTATAACTTATAATTCACTTTGTACAATTTTAAATTATTTTTCCAAGACAGAACAGGGAACCACGAAGTCATTCAGAACCAGTCTCACTAAAATTAAAATTTCACAGAATATAAAATCCCTCTTCCTGCTCTGTTTCTTTCATTTAAAAAATAGACACAGTAAGATTTAATTCTATATCTTATTCACTTTCTAATTCCCTTTCTCCTATTTTTCGTGATTTTTCAAAATCACGTCACTGCTACTAACCAAAACTTTTTCTTTACAAAATATGGTTACCACTACGAACATACGCATGCCCGAGTGGTCACGGATGCCGGTTTCCAGTTTTCTTCGATATTTCGATCGAATCATAGAACATTTCATGCAAACATTCAGAGAGGTATGAGATTACACACCATTTCAAACATGTATTCGGAAGGGTACGGGATTACATACCTGATTTGGATTTCCTAAAGAACCACTCTTCGTTGCCCCCACAATCGTGACCCTTCCCTACTAGATTCAAACATCCGGCCTTGCACCTTGGCTATTGCAACGAGTTCCTAAAGTAAATAAGTGATGTACCAAAGGGGTTAGCCTTCATCCAATATTCGGCCCTTCCACAAGAGTAGGAAGTTGATATCTTCACCACAAAATAGAATCACATGAGCGGCGCAAAACATCGAAATAAAGAGTAACATCTTACCACCAATATTCGGCCTAATCACCCACTTACCAATCAACTTCCAAAACCAAGGCTAAGAGAATGATAAGTAGCAGCAAAGGATGGCTTGATTCGGCCCTTAATAACAGGGATGAGTCGAAAGGGATAACAAGGTTTGGCACTAGCAACAAGATAATAACTCTAGGTTCGGCTATGGAGACTATACCGAAAAGAAAACCAATCAAAGAACAAGCTATTAAAGAACACAAACCGAAATGGTAGCTATAGGAGAGATTTGACTAAGGAAGAAAAGGGTTAGAAAGACATGGTGAAGTTGAGGTTTTGGTTAGGAAAAATTGAAGAAGACCCCAAAATGCCTCGAAGAGGAAAAGTGATCCCAAAAATGTGAAAATGCAAGGGAGAGCTAGAGAAATTCGGCTCCCCGTCTTCCCCCCTAACAAAACCATGTTTCATGTTTACCAAAAGATGAGTGTTGACCAAAATGCTTTCCAAAACATCCTCCACATAATAGGCTAACATGTTCCCTTCTCTTTCCTATTCTTCCATTTCTTTCCTTCCTTTTCCCTTATCTTCCTCCTTTCCATATTTCATTAGCCATCTTTCCAACATTAGCAAAGTCTCCCTTACCATATTTGATGCCATGACCGACACTTGGAAGAGAAGTTCAAAAATTAATCAAAAATTTGCAAAAGATGGGATTTGAACCCCTTCCCTCCAAGCTCTCCACTTGACGCCATAACCTCCTTGCCATATGCTCATTTATGCTAGCAAAATACACACTTATTACCTTAAGTCTTGATGCCACTTACCTTCTCTCCTTTAAGTGCTTAAACACAAAATTTACCTATAGCCTAACTTGAACCCAGAGCTTCCTAAAAACCTCGTAACTTTTCGAAATCACCTTCCTATTAAGTCCAACTTGAAATAATGCTGTTCTCTTGTTCTCTAAAATTTTAAACACTCCTACTCCCCAAGGCCCATTGGGCCCAATTCTACTAGGCCCAAATTTGGGTCGTTACACTGCATGACCATTGTGGTCGCACCCTTAAGTGGGAGCGAGAAGCTATGCCTTCGTGAGGTTTTCACGTCCGCATAGGCTAGTGGACTGCTTCCGGGATACATCCGTACCTACGTCTTCGTGAGGTTTCCACCTCCGTATAGCCATAGGGAAATGTATTCCCCTGAACTGAACTCTGTCTGTATGAGCCTATAATGGGTGAGGATCGAGGAATCTGTTAGTTCGGGTACCTCAAATTTAGAACTAAACCGCATATAATGAACCCTAAGAGCCCACCTTAGGTAGAACTATGTCAAACCTTAGTGGTCACTAGGTATTCTATGTTATTTATTTTTTTCCTGTGCTAACGTGTTATTATTATTTTTTGATTGCATTGTATCCACATCATAAAAAAGAGGTGTTAATTCAAATTCGATTGCTAAATAGAATAGTTTGTCATAAGAAGATGGATTTTTTGATAAAGTGGATTATAATACGGTCGTTCGAATATGGTCTAAGTAAATGAGAGAAGACTGATAGTCCGTGAAGAAATACAGGATTCAAGATGACAAAGACTATTCGAGAATCACCACGTCTCGGCTTTCTTGAAGAGGCTAACGAGCATTGCGAGGTTAAGTGAGCAGTGAGTCGTGGCCCAGATCAAGCAAAAAGGAGCTAATAGGAGGCATCTATTAGAAGTTTGCAAGATTTGACCTATGCGAAGAAGGGGATTGATGTTTTTGCTTGGAATATGAGGGCAAGGCCGTATATGTGATCCATTTTATGTAAAGAAATTTACTTTCTAGAAAAGTTTTTCTAATGGAATTGAATTCATAATCAACGCCTCTCTTTCTTTGCATTCATGCATTTGCATTACATCACATCACATGCATTTAAGTCCATAGAGAGAGTCTAATTAGTTGAAATTATAACAGAGAGAGAAAAGAGAAAAAGGAAGGAAAAATTTGGAAGATGAACATCCTTACGATACACATGCCAAATCAAAGAAAATGGATCAAAGATTGGAACAATTTCAAAGAGATATGCAAGATCAGATGCAGGAGCAATTGGCAAAGCTCTAACAAGAAATGAGGGACCAAATGTTGGAAGCTCAGAGAAACATGATGGCTCAAATGGCCCAGATGATGAGTGAGGCAATGGACAAAGGAAAGGGTCCCCTAGTTAATGCTGAAGATAACGAAGACTTTCCTAGGGGTTTCACCCCACCACATGTACAACCTGAGGAGTATCCCCAAAGGCCACCTGTCACGATTAGGCCTCAACAGGGGCAAGCTGATAATAGAACGCCCATGAACTTCTAAGTGGGCTCAGGATCTAACCCAGGAGACAACCCCACTAATCCCGTCATCCCTGATTTGGACATAGCAGAGAGGGAAGAGACAGGAATTGAATCCTCGAGGCAGTTAGAGGATTACTGTAGATTGTTGGAAGAAAAATTCAAGGCTTTGGAAAATGCTGATCACCATCATGGTATTGACGCAAAGGACTTGAGTTTGGTTCCAGATTTGGTGCTTCCTCATAAATTCAAGATGCCAGAATTTGAGAAGTACAACGGAACTAGCTGCCCTGAAGCCCGCATCACTATGTTTTGCAGATGCATGACCGGCTATGTTAACAATGATCAACTCTTGATTCATTGTTTCCAAGACAGTTTGGTGGGGGCAGTGTCCAGGTGGTATAATCAACTCAGCCGTGCTAGGATTGGCTCCTAGAAAGGCCTAGCCCAAGCCTTCATGAAGCAATACAATCATGTCACAGACATGACGCCTGACAGAATCACTTTGCAAAATATGGAGAAGAAATCAAATGAAAGCTTCAGGCAGTATGCGCAAAGATGGAGAGAGGTCGCCATGCAAGTTCAGCCACCACTCCTAGAAAAGGAGACTACAATGCTCTTCATCAATACCTTGAAGTTGAAGGCTCCCTTCATCACTCATATGATAGGAAGCACCACCAAGAGCTTTGCGGATATAGTGATGGCAGGAGAGATGATTGAAAATGCCATAATGGGTGGCAAGATTGAAGCAGGGGAAACCACTAAAAGGTCTGCTCCTATGAAAAAGGATGACGAGGTGAATAATACGAGTACATACAACAAAGGGTACTCAAAAGCAATTATTGTTAACCAGCCAAAGATGATCACTGTTGGGCAACAAGGGTCGGTGAGACAAGAGTCAGGTACAAGGCAAAACTTTGGAAAACTCCAATTTACGCCAATCCCAATGACGTATAAGGAGCTATATCAAAGTTTGTTTGACACACACATGGTGTCCCCATTTTATTTGAAACCATTGCAACCTCCGTTCCCAAAATGGTATAACGAGAATGCCCAATACGAGTACCACGCGGGAATAAAGGGTCACTCAATTGAAAATTGTACTACATTTTAAAAGTTGGTTGAAAGGTTCATTAAAATGGGAATTGTGAAGTTCGACGATTCATCAAAACCTGATCACTTTGACGAGGTAGTAAACGCGATAATTAAAGGAGGAGACAAAAAAGTTACGACTCCTTGAAGAAATCGAAAGTGAAGGGGGAACCGAAAAATGAAGTTTCCAAGCCCTTGCGTACTTGGGAGTGTTTTGAATAATGGGACTGTGGAAGAGATCCCTGTATTTTTAGAGCTGATCTAGAGTAATATTCAAAACATGCTTGTTGCCTTAAGCCTAGAGGCAATAAGAACCCTTTTGTGAAATAGGCTTGTGTCCGAAATTTTATTTCAATAAAATGCATCTTTTAAGCAAATATTCTTTTATTCTTTCCATTGTTCTTAGTTCTTTCTTTTGTTTGGACTTTCTTTTAAATATTCTTTCATTCATGACCATACAAATAATCATTCTTTGAATCATTTATTCTTTGGAATCTTCCTTCGAACCTACAATAGGTCTCCAGATATCAACGATGTGAGCAATGATGTTACTGACTCAGAGTCTCCTTTCAAGTAAGATATAAGTCTAGAGAGATCTCAGGACTTTGAAAATGACAGAGATTGTGATCTATCTTCTGATTTGTTAAGGATGGTAGAACATGATCCTACCTTATAAAGGGTCAGTATACATTGCGAGCCTAGGAAAGGGGTAAAGATTGTAGCCTAGCTCATCACAGAACTAAGGCGAGACATCATTGAGTTATTTTCAAGAATTCAAAATGTTTTCACACGATCATATCAAGACATGTCTGGGCTAATAAGACGCGGGCTAAACATGAGGATCGGGCACTGTTGGTCTACCATGTAAGGGGATTGCATCAGTTATACTGTAAATACTGAATGGAAGAAGACAAGATTCATGTGCCTTCTCCAGCTCTTCACAAATTTTCCATATATGGGGCATGGATGTGATGGGGCCAATCTCGTCAAAAGCTTTTAGCCAAATTTGATTCATCGTCGTGGTCATCGTTTATTTCACTAAGAGGGTGGAAGTAGCTTCATATGCCAATGTTACAAGGTCGAAGTCATTAAATTCTAAAAAAAAGAAGAAAAAAGAAAAAAGGGAAAGGATTAGATGCCAGCAAAGAAGGCCAGAAAGGATCATATTTAATAATGCATAACTGTACAATGTCAAAGATTACAGTTTGCTCAAAGATCAGGCAGCATATCATAGTGCAGGAAAAGATGTCAAAAGAAAGGAAAAAAAAGGATTGTAGAAAAGATGACCGAGACTAGTAAATATTGGCATAAAGAAGTTACTATTTATCTTCTATGGTTATCGAACGTTGGCCAGGATTTTTACCGGGGCAGCTTCTTACCCATTGGTTTATGGAATGGAAGCATTGTTGCCAATTGAACCTTATTGAAGAAAAGGTTAAAAGTTATCCCTCACGGTCAGATGATGCGAGCTCACGACAAAGAGGTTCATCCTAGAGAATTCTACAAGGGGAACCTGATGTCGAAACATATCTTTCTTATACAAAAAGATCTCAGAAGAAAGCAGTTGTCAAACTAGAAAGGACCTTATGTAGCAAAAAGGGCTTGTTCTAGAGGAGCATTGATATTGATTGAGATAGATGCCAAAGATTTGCCCAATCCGGTGAATACAGGTTCATTCAAGAAGTATTTTATCGGAAAGGGGAAAGGCCAAGGTGAAAACCTACAAAGGGCGCCTTGAGTTCAAATTTTAAAAAAAAAGGGAAAAAGAGGAGAGGCCAAGGCGAAAACTCGCAAAGGGCACTTTGAGACCAAAGGGGATTTGAGTTGAAAACCCGAAAAGGGTGGCTCAAATTTTGATCAAAAGTGGGGCATACAGTAATCTTGCTACGTTTGAATTAATAATGAGGAAGTATGTTACGTCTTGGGGCATCAACGAAGTACTCCGGATCCCCTAAATACATATTGAGATTAAAATGGTCCTCAAGAAGTTTGAACAGAGAAGCTCAGGCTGCGATATCTGGGGCACCTAGCTTCTATCTTACCCATTTTTGAATTTGTTATCTTTGATTGCTTTATTCTTTTCAAGATACACCTAAATCAATTTTCTTTTATTGCCTTGGTTATCTTTGATTAACTTATTTTTTTCAAGCTATGCTCCTGATTAATTTCTTTCTTGTCCATTGTTGTGATCTTTTTCAAGCATTTTATATTGAAATAACGATTATTGGACTAATAATATGCTCATAAAAGGAGTTTCGTACATTACTCTGGAAGTTTTTAAATAATATAGGAACCTGAAACAGGACTATTGTTTAGAACTCACCAAGCCTAAGGGTTGGAAATATTGAAAGATGATTATTTTTTCGAATTTTATTGGATAAAACATTTCATCAATGATACCCTCTCGACAAATGACAGGCAATGTCAACTTAAGTGTAAAAGGGGAATCATTCTCTAAAAAATGATACTATGTATCCATGTAGATATCATGCATACACATTTGGTTAGGTCACCTTGGGAGTGATCAGTTGATTGAACAAGTTAACAAATCTTATACCTTTGAGTTGTAGTGGGATGAGGTGAAGTTGATACAGATCCTATAGCCATAAGTCACAGTAGGATGATTTAAAAATGGTACAAATCTGATGTACCTAGGGTTCAGTGGAAGGGACTCTGAAATTATAGCAGGGCAAGCTTGCTGAGCAGAATATGATCATTTTTTTTAGTTTTCTGTTAAAGATACCGGCTGAACGAGAAAGCATGGTAACGTATCAGTGATAGAACCTTGATAAACTATCAGCAGTGACAACCCAAACAGTAAAAAGGGATCATTCTCATTCATACACTTCCAATTAGGAGCATTTGTGTAACGACCCGAAATTGGGCCTAGTAGGATTGGGCCCAATGGGCCTTGGGCGAAGGAGTGTTTAAAATTTTTGAGAACAAGAGAACGGCATTATTTCAAGTTGGACTTATTAGGAAGGTGATTTTGAAAAGTTACGAGGTTTCTAGGAAGTTACGGGTTCAAGTTAGGCTATAGGTAAATTTTTGTATTTGAGCACTTAAGGGGAAAAGGCAAGTGGCATCAAGGCTTAAGGTAATAAGTGTGTATTTTGCTAGCATAAGAGAGCATATGGCAAGGAGGTTAAGGCATCAAGTGGAGAGCATGGAGAGAAGGGGTTCAAATCCCATCTTTTGCAAATTTTGGATTTATTTTTGTGCTATTCATCCAAAGTGTCGGTCAAGGCTTTAATAAGGTAAGAAAGACATTTTAATTTGGGAAAGATGGCTAAGGAATATGGTAAGGAGGAAGACTAGGGAAAAAGAGGGAAATAAATGAAGGAAAAAGGTAAGAGAAGGGAACATGTTGGCCTATTATGTAGAGGATGTTTTGGAAAGATTATTTTGGGTCAACATTCATTTTTTTGGTAAAGATGATACATGGTTTGGGAGGTGTGTTTAGGGAGCATATTCGGCCATTAGTATGTTAGTGTGTCAAAAGTTGTTGGCATTTTTGTGCATTTTGAAGACTTTTACTTCAAGCTTTTTGGGTTATTTTCTCTCTCAACTTGTGTTGTCAAATTTCTTTGCGATATTTATTTCTATTCTCAACCCTTTCTTCAGTCTTCTTTTTCCTTCAACCCATAACCGAAACATCAACTTCATCTCATAGCCGAAACTTGGTTCTTGTGGTTACCGAAGCTTCTTTGTCTTCTCGGGTTTTCGGTGGTTGTAAGGTCGAATCTATTCTTTGCTACTTCCATCTTCTTGGTTCTCATGGTGTGGGCCAAATCGGTAGAGTGTTAGCTTACACTCTCATCATATTTCTAGCCTTAAGGAAATCGATAGAAGGGGATCTATTATTGTCAAGGTAAGGGATTCGTCATGGTTCTTTTTGACCTTTTTCGTTGATCGGTTAGTTTGCTAAACGGTATAGAGGTGATGACTAATCGTTTATTTTTAGGGACCAAATCGCTCGATCACCTATTCCTCGTAATAAGAGACTCAGATTGTTGGTAAGTGATATAGATTGTTAATCAATCGCAATACTTGGTTGAAGTTGTAAATTGGGCTTTGGACTAATTGTTAACCGATTGTACCTTTAGGTGCCGCAGAGAGTATTGTGTTACGGATTCCGAATAAGGTGTGTAATCCCATACCCTTCCAGATACATGTTTGAAATGGTGTGTAATCTCATACCTCTCTGAATGTTTGTATGATATGTTCTATGATTCGGTCAAAATACCGAAGAAAATCGGAAACCGGCATCCGTGACCACTCGGGCGTGCGTATGTTCGTACTAGTAACCATATTTTGCAATGAAACAGTTTGGTCAGCAGCAGTGACGTGAATTTGAAAAATCACGAAAAATAGGAGAAAGGGAATTAGAAAGTGAATAAGATATCGAATTAAAGCTTACTGTGTCTATTTTTATATGAAAGAAACAGAGTAGAAATATAAAATTTATATTCTATGATATTATAAATTTTGTGGGACTGGCTTTGATTGACTTCGTGGTTCCCTGATCTGTCTTAGAAAAATCATTTAAAATTGTACACAGTGAATTATGAGTTATAATTTATATGTATAGATTTCTTAGTGAGCCTATTTTCAATAGAAACAAGTGGAAGCAACATATGAAAACTGTACAGTTAGATATTTGAATTTCGGGTAAGAGAGGTCAGAACTATTGGTTAGTGAAACAAGGGAAATTTAAGGAATAAAATGTACTAAATGGTTAAGCCAAAAATTCTGGAAAACTTTTAGTAAGAATATATATGAGTCTAGTTTCAAATAAAATTTACAGATTTAACATTAGAGTTTTCTAACTCGAGTTATAGTCAAATTAGTCAGTATGACGCAGATGGAGAGTTTCAATTTTTATGCCCCAAATTAGTAGTTAAGTCTGGGTTGTGAGATTACCAAATTACCCTTAGTGGGTAAGATTACCGAATTACGAAAATGCCCTTATGGGCCGAATTATGAAAATGCCCCTATGGGTCGAAATTATGAAAATGCCCCTACGGGCCGATTTGATAGAATGCCTTAATGGGCCGAATTGCAAAGTGTTATAATGGGCCGGTTTACCGTAATAAATCTCTAAATCAATGATTGTTGTTTATATTTGTGGATATTATGCTTTATTATGTATGTTGCATTTACATAATTTGAATGGGATGGGAAAAATGTTGAAGAGAAGTGTAGCCCGGTGGCATTGCCACAAAAATGTTTGTTATTATGTTTCATTCGATTCAGTGGCTCGCCACAAATTCGATAATGGCTATGTGCCAACCTAAATATGGCTTTGTGCCATCGTGATTATGGCTTTGTGCTAAACGATTTACCCGGGCTATATGCCTAACATATGAATTAACGACTGCGGTCGATCATTTTTACCAAGGTCGTGGTGTTTGCGGTTATGTTACCGTATATGATATACTTTGGTGGCTCTGCCATAATCTGTATAGTGGCTATGCCACGCATAATTATGACTCTGGTGGCTTTGCCACAAAAATTATGAAAAGCAGTTTGACTGCAGCGGTGGATTGGCCACAATATATATATTAAATGGAATATTGCCTGCGATTGGTGTGTTTGGCGGGGTGGGTTGACTTGATCCCCATAGGTGTGATGGGATGGTACGGGTGGTGTGTAGTGAATGGATTACTAGGATGGGTTGGGTTGCATACATTGCACATATATAAATATATTCTATTATGTAAATGCACTTCGGTCTAAGTGCGTGTTAAATGGGCTTAAGCCCAAGATAATGCTAAATGGATTCAAGCCGAGTGGATAACGGTAAGGGGTTTATACACTGAGTTCTTGTAACTCACTCCCCCTTTTCCTTAACCCTTGTAGGTAATGCTCCGTGACGAGGACTTGGGGCCATGGATGACTCGATGGAGGCCATACTTCAGAAATGGTGTTCTTGAACTTTAGAATTTCTATTTACGTTACTTTATTTCTTTTACTATTTTGGGTTTTTAAGTTGTAATAAGGCCTCTGGAATATTTTATTTTTGCATTATGTTTTACGTATTTATTATTTTGCTTGAATTATTTTAAATGGGGATTTTCTAAAAGCATAACCAACGGTTTTCCAAAATTGATTAATAAATGGATTTTATAACAAACTTTTACAAATATTTTAACTCGAAAATTTTCTCTCGAATTATCAACAATATTTTCAAAAGCCACGGTTTTAAAGTTCACTACCTTGATTTTTGATTCATCAAAACAACCTCTCAAATGTAGTTGTATTTTATCAAATATTTACATCCAACCTTGTTTTCTTAACCATAACCAAATAACATTCAATTTAGTACAAATCACAAGGACTTTATACGTTTTTCTCATGTGACATGTCAGATCCGGTCGTAACGCATGGGCCGGGTTTGGGGTGTTACATTTTATGTTATACACTAAGTTCTTGTAACTCACTCCCCCTTTTCCTTAACCCTTGTAAGTAATGCTCCGTGACGAGGACTTGGGGCCATGGATGACTAGATGGAGGCCATACTTCAGAAATGGTGTTCTTGAACTTTAGAATTTCTATTGACGTTACTTAATTTCTTTTACTATTTTGGGTTTTTAAGTTGTAATAAGGCCTCTGGAATATTTTATTTTTGCATTATGTTTGTCGTATTTATTATTTTGCTTGAATTATTTTAAATGGGGATTTTCTAAAAGCATAACCAACGGTTTTCCAAAATTGATTAATAAATGGATTTTATAACAAACTTTTACAAATATTTTAACTCAAAAATTTTCTCTCGAATTATCAACAATATTTTCAAAAGCCACGGTTTTAAAGTTCACTAACTTGATTTTTGATTCATCAAAACAACCTCTCAAATGTAGTTGTATTTTATCAAATATTTACATCCAACCTTGTTTTCTTAACCATGACCAAATAACATTCAATTTAGTACAAATCTCAAGGATTTTATACGTTTTCCTCATGTGACATGTCAGATCCGGTCGTAACGCATGGGCCGGGTTTGGGGTGTTACATTTTATGGTATCAGAGCCCGGTTGCAAAATTTGGCTATGGTTTGGGGTTCAAACACGTTTTCAAAGCCGATTAAATTTTAAATTATACATTTATTTTCTAAAGGAAGTATGGCACCATGAGTATCCGGCACCAAGTCAAGTAAGTATATGTTATCATTGTATGATTATGATTATTTTGGTATGACTGTAGGAATACTCTAGAACTTTTAGTTTTAAGTATTGAAACAATAGAGATTGAGACTATAGGATGCGTTTACGAAAACGACTTTACTTCCTATACTCCATAAAACATTGTTTAATAAACATTGAATAATTATACTGATTCATAAGACTCGTAATCAGATTAAATTGACTTAGAAAATATGAGCGTTAAAGGACGTAGACGCGATAGATGTGGACGTGGTAGAGGTCGAGGTGCTAAGGCTAGATCTTCAGCATCGGGGAATGTTTCTGAAAGGGAGGCGCTGGCATCGCCGATGGTTGAGACAAGGATCTCATGATCGAGTGGGGTTGATGAGCTAACTCAGATAGTTAAGGAAGTATTGGAGGAGGTTAAAGGAATCAGTGAAGCACTTCGAGTTGAGTGTGTAAACTGTAAGAAGAAAAGAGATCGCGATTCTTTTGGGTCGCAGTCTCGTTCCGTAAAGCTTGTTAAGGCACGTCCAAACTTTCCGGCTTGCGATTATTGCGCGAGGCGCCATCCGGGAGAATCTTTGGAGGAGGTCGAGGAGCATGCTTGAGATGCGGGTCTAAGGAGCATAAGGCTCGGGATTGTTTCATCACCATCAAGTCAGGTATGTTTTGATTGGACGTGATGATTGAATGTAGAAAATTTTAGGTATAAGTGGTAGATAACTGCTTATTTCTGTGGTTAGGTGTTTGGTTGTGTGAAAGAGGATTCAAGATTATGTTAAAAGTACATTAGTGTTATTAAGATCAGAGTGCGCAGCGAAAGCATAGTGGTGTGATTTGAGCGATGCGTTTAGTAGTTGGTTGGAAATTTCGAGGACAAAATTTCTTTAAGGAGGGTGGAATTGTAACGACCCGAAATTGGGCCTAGTAGGATTGGGCCCAATGGGCCTTGGGCGTAGGAGTGTTTAAAATTTTTGAGAACAAGAGAACGGTATTATTTCAAGTTGGACTTAATAGGAAGGTGATTTTGGAAAGTTACGAGGTTTCTAGGAAGTTACGGGTTCAAGTTAGGCTATAGGTAAATTTTTGTATTTGAGCACTTAAGGGGAAAAGGCAAGTGGCATCAAGGCTTAAGGTAATAAGTGTGTATTTTGCTAGCATAAGAGAGCATATGGCAAGGAGGTTGAGGCATCAAGTGGAGAGCATGGAGGGAAGGGGTTCAAATCCCATCTTTTGCAAATTTTGGATTTTTTTTTGTGCTATTCGTCCAAAGTGTCGGTCAAGGCTTTAATAAGGTAAGAAAGAAATTTTAATTTGGGAAAGATGGCTAAGGAATATGGTAAGGAGGAAGACTAGGGAAAAAGAGGGAAAGAAATGAAGGAAAAAGGTAAGAGAAGGGAACATGTTGGCCTATTATGTGGAGGATGTTTTGGAAAGATCATTTTGGGTCAACATTCATTTTTTTGGTAAAGATGATACATGGTTTGGGAGGTGTGTTTAGGGAGCATATTCGGCCATTAGTATGTGAGTGTGCCGAAAGTTGTTGGCATTTTTGTGCATTTTGAAGACTTTTACTTCAAACTTTTTGGGTTATTTTCTCTCAACTTGTGTTGTCAAATTTCTTTGCGATATTTATTTCTATTCTCAACCCTTTCTTCAGTCTTCTTTTTCCTTCAACCCATAACCGAAACATCAACTTCATCTCATAGCCAAAACTTGGTTCTTGTGGTTGCTGAAGCTTCTTTGTCTTCTCAGGTTTTCGGTGGTTGTAAGGCCGAATCTATTCTTTGCTACTTCCATCTTCTTGGTTCTCTTGGTGTGGGCCGAATCGGTAGAGTGTTAGCTTACACTCTCATCATCTTTCCAGCCTTAAGGAAATCGATAGAAGGGGATCTATTATTGTCAAGGTAAGGGATTCGTCATGGTTCTTTTTGATCTTTTTCGTTGATCGGTTAGTTTGCTAAACGGTATAGAGGTGATGACTAATCGTTTATTTTTAAGGACCAAATCGCTCGATCACCTATTCCTCGTAATAAGAGACTCAGATTATTGGTAAGTGATATAGATTGTTAATCAATCACAATACTTGGTTGAAGTTGAAAATTGGGCTTTGGACGAATTGTTAACCGATTGTACCTTTAGGTGCCGCGAAGAGTATCGTGTTACGGATTCCGAATAAGGTGTGTAATCCTGTACCCTTCCGAATACATGTTTGAAATGGTGTGTAATCTCATACATCTCTGAATGTTTGTATGATATGTTCTATGATTCGGTCGAAATACCGAAGAAAAATGAAAACCGGCATCCGTGACCACTCGGGCGTGCGTATGTTCGTAGTAGTAACCATATTTTGCAATGAAACAGTTTGGTCAGCAGCAGTGACATGATTTTGAAAAATCATGAAAAATAGGAGAAAGGGAATTAGAAAGCGAATAAGATACCAAATTAAATCTTACTGTGTCTATTTTCATATGAAAGAAATGGAGTAGAAAGAGGAATTTTATATTCTGTGATATTTTAAATTTAGTGGGACTGGCTCTGATTGACTTTGTGGTTCCCTGATCTGTATTTGAAAACTCATTTAAAATTGTAAAAAGTGAATTATGAGTTATAATTTATATGTATAGATTCTTTAGTGAGCCTATTTCAATAGAAACAAGTGGGAGAAACATATGAAAACTGTACAGTTAGATATTTGAATTTCGGGTAAGAGAGGTCAGAACCATTGGTCAGTGAAACAAGGTAAACTTTAAGGAATAAACTGTACTAAATGGTTAAGCCAAAAATTCTGGAAAACATTTAGTAAGAATATATATGAGTCTAGTTTTAAAGAAAATTTACGGATTTAAATTTCAAGTTTCTTAACTCGAGTTAAAGTCAAATTAGTCAGTATGACGCAAATGGACAGTTTCAATTTTTTTGCCCCAAATTAGTAGTTAAGTTTGGGTTGCGAAATTACCATAATACCCTTAGAGGGTAAATTACCGAAATACCCCTGGGTTGTGAGATTACCAAATTACCCTTAGTGGGTAAGATTACCAAATTACGAAAATGCCCTTATGGGCCAAATTACGAAAATGCCCCTATGGGCCGATTTGATAGAATGCCTTAATGGGCCGAATTGCAAAGTGTTATAATGGCTCGATTTATCGCAATAAATATCTAAATCAATGATTGTTGTTTATATTTGTGGATATTATGCTTTATTATGTATGCTTTATTATGTATGTTGCATTTACATAATTTGCATGGGATGGGAAAAATGTTGAAGAGAAGTGTAGCCCAGTGGCATTGGCACAAAAATGTTTGATATTATGTTTCATTCTGATTCAGGTGGCTCTGCCACAAATTCTGATAATGGCTATGTGCCAACCTAAATATCGCTTTGTGCCATCGTGATTATGGCTTTGTGCTAAACGTATTTACCCGGGGCTATGTGCCTAACATATGAATTAACGACTCTGTGTCGATCATTTTTACCAAGGCTGTGTGCCGGTTATATTACCGTATATGATATTCTGGTGGCTCTGCCACAATCTGTATAGTGGCTATGGCACGCATAATTATGACTCTGGTGGCTTTGCCACAAAAATTATGAAAAGAAGTTTGACTGCAGCGGTGGCTTGGCCACAATATATATATTAAATGGCATCTTGCCTGCGATTGGTGTGTTTGGCGGGGTGGGTTGACTTGACACCCACAGGTGTGATGGGATGATACGGGTGGTGTGTAGCGGATGGATTACTAGGATGGGTTGGGTTGCATACATTGCACATATATAAATATATTCTATTTTGTAAATGAGCTTAAGCCCAAGATAATGCTAAATGGATTCAGGCCTAGTGGATAATGGTAAGGGGATTATACACTGAGTTCTTGTAACTCACTCCCCCTTTTCCTTAACCCTTGTAGGTAATGCTCCGTAACGAGGACTTGGGGCCATGGATGACTCGATGGAGGTCATACTTCAGAAATGGTGTTCTTGAACTTTAGAATTTCTATTTACGTTACTTTATTTCTTTTACTATTTTGGGTTTTTAAGTTGTAATAAGGCCTCTGGAATATTTTATTTTTGCATTATGTTTGACGTATTTATTATTTTGCTTGAATTATTTTAAATGGGGATTTTCTAAAAGCATAACACATGGTTTTCCAAAATTGATTAATAAATGGATTTTATAACAAACTTTTACAAATATTTTAACTCGGAAATTTTCTCTCGAATTATCAACAATATTTTCAAAAGCTACGGTTTTAAAGTTCACTACCTTGATTTTTTATTCATCAAAACAACCTCTCAAATGTAGTTGTATTTTATCAAATATTTACATCCAACCTTGTTTTCTTAACCATAACCAAATAACATTCAATTTAGTACAAATCACAAGGACTTTATACATTTTCCTCATGTGACATGTCAGATCCGATCGTAACGCATGGGCCGGGTTTGGGGTGTTACAATTTGATTCATTTCGATCATTGTATCCTAATCGTTGTATTTAAAAAAAAAGGAGATCATTCTCATGACATTCTGCATTCATGCAAATTTCATTCCTAATATCATTTAGTTAGGAGCATTAGATTCATTCCGATCATTGCATCCTAATCATTATACATTTAATAAATGGGATCATTCTCATGACATTCTGCATTCATGTAAATGTCATCCATAATACATTCGAGTCTACAGGACATGTCCCTCAGAGGACGGTCTAGCAAATTGGAAAGTTCAGATTTTGTTCCCTAGAGATGGTAGTAGAGCAGACTGAAGATTGAAGTCTTCCTGAGATAGTAAGGAAGCAATTTGAAAAGTTCAGATTTTGTTCCCTAGAGATGGTAGTGGAGCAGACTGAAGATTGAAGTCTTCTTGATATGGTAAGGAAGCAAACTAAAAGTTCATATTTTGTTCCATCGAGATAGTAGTGGAGCAGACTGAAGATTGAAGTCTTCCTGAGATAGTAAGGAAGCAAACCAAAAAGTTCAGATTTTGTTCCCTAGAGATGGTAGTGGAGCAGACTGACGATTGAAGTCTTCTTGAGATGGTAAGGAAGCAAACTAAAAGTTCAGATTTTGTTCCCTCGAGATAGTAGTGGAGCAGACTAAACATTGAAGTCTTCCTGAGATAGTAAGGAAGCAAACTAAAAAGTTCAAATTTTGTTCCCTAGAGATGGTAGTGGAGCAGACTGAAGATTGAAGTCTTATTGAGATAGTAAGGAAGCAAATTGAAAAGTTCAGATTTTGTTCGCTCAAGATGGTAGTGGAGCAGGCTGATGATTGAAGTCTTCCTGAGATAGTAAGGAAGCAAATTGGAAAGTTCAGATTTTGTTCCCTCGAGATTGTAGTGGAGCAGGCTAAAGATTGAAGTCTTCCTGAGATAGTAAGGAAGCAAATTGAAAAGTTCAGATTTTGTTCCTTCAAGATGGTAGTGGAGCAGGCTGAAGATTGAAGTCTTCCTGAGATAGTAAGGAAAGCGGTGAAAAGTTGATTTTGTCCTCTCGATATAGTAGTAAAGCGCATCGAAGATTGTAGATCTGGCATTCCTGAGATTGCAGTGAAGAAGATCGAAGATACTAATCTGGCATCCTTGAGTTTGCAGGGAGCAGATTAAAATAGTAGATCTGGCATTCCTGAGGTTGCAGTGAGCAGATCAAAAATACCAATCTCGCATCCTTGAGTTTGCAGGGAGCAGATTAAAATAGCAGACTTGGCATTCCTGAAGTTGCAGGAAGCAGATCGAAGACATCAGTCTTGTTTCCCTGAGTTTGCAGTGAAGCAGATTGAAGACAGTGGATCTGGCATTCCTGAAATTGCAGGAAGCAGATCGAAGACATCAAATCTTGTCTCCATGAGTTTGCAGAGGAGCAAATCAGAAGATAGCAAATCGAAGCCATCAGACTTATAGTTCAATACTTCTAAAAGTTGCGGTTCCAGTACCCCTGAAGATGCAGTTGGGATTGGAAGCCATTTGAAGAAGACGAGGACCAAGAAGTCGAGGCTCGGCCAAGACCGGGCAAAATTGGTCCTTTTATAGTCTTTGCTCTATTCTCGTTACACGACAATGAGCAAAGAGGGGCAGCTATAATAGCCCATTTTGCCCGGGCTGGTAATAAACAAAAAGCCAGAAATAAATAAAAAATAAATAAACCAATGTTTTTTTTAAACAGTCCTTTTACAAAAATCCAAAACCAATAAGCCTAAAACCCTCTTACAGATGGCCCAAAAATCAGACCCAATACCACAAACAGAAAACCCAAACCCCAACTAAACTAACACCCAAATACCCAGTGGCCCCAAAACTAAAGAAGCCCAATGGAGATTCAGCTGTTGGAAACCCTAAGAGAGGGTTCGCGCCGCAGGCACCAATGGAGACCCCTCGTCAAGCCGTGACCCACGCGAATCACGTCCTATCGCCGCCGGGTCCCGCGCCATTCACCTGCAAACAAGGGAAGAAGATCGACAGTAGCCGCAAAAATTGGAATTTTATATTTATTTTCGGTTTTGTTTTCGGGTTATAAAAACCCCATGAAAATCTGTAAAGCGGGACATACACAATACAATAAAAAAAGAAAGAACAAGGTTTCTTTTTTATCTTTCTATTCTTCTTTTCCCCGAATCTGTTCTTTAATTATTTTTTATTTTTAGTTTTTTATATATATAAGGGTTTAAAATATATTAAAAAAATGGAGGAAAAAAGGAGAAAAATCTTACATTTTTTGAAATTTCGACCACTGTCGACGGCGGCGGATCGGCGCTGGAGTTGGGCTGGAGAGTGGCCGGAAATCGCCCAAAGGGGAGAGCTCCCTCTTTTTTTTTTTTTGGAACAAACGGGCAAATGAAATTTTTAAAGAAAATTTGGCTTTTATAGCCTATTGAAACGGCGTCGTTTTGGGCAACCCCCTTAACGCCTAAAACAACATCGTTTTGGGGGCTGACCCGCGCCTCGACCCGACCCAGTCTCAGGATCCGTATGTTTTTGATGGAGGGGCTAATTGCACATTTAGCCCCTCCGCTTTTCTACTGTTTTATAATTAAATTTATTTTATTCCCAATTTTGCCCAATAATTTTTCCTCTGTTTCAATTTGGTCTGCATTCGAACGGCACCATTTCTGAGGGTGGGGTTATTTTCTGTTTTGGACCCTCTATGTTGCACGCGCGTTACATCGGCGTCCTTATTCGATTGTTTTTTTAATTTGGCTTTTTAATTTTATTTCCATATTAATTCAGTCCCTCATTCAATTTAGTTGGTTTTGTTATTGTTTATTGTTTATTGTTTATTTTTTTATTTTTTTTCAATGTTTGTTCATTTTATTTATTATTACTATTATTATTTACATTATTGATTATTTTTATTACTATTTTTATTTATTATCACTATTACTATTATTTTTTGTTTTTATTATTTTTAATATTATTATTATTATTATTTTAATATTACTACCACTCTTATGTTTTATTTTTAATTAACTTTATTATTATTATATTTATTAGTATTATTTTTTATTACTAGTAATTTTTACATATATTATTATCATTATAGCTATATTTTTATTATTATATTTATTATTATTAGTATTGTTATTATTATTATTATTATTTTAATATTACCATTATTATTACTATTAATTTTAATATCCTTACATTATTTTATTATTATTAATACTATTTTTATTTTTGCTATTATTTTTATCATTATTTTCATTATTATTTTATTTTATAATTGTTAATATTATTTTTATTATTATTTATTTATTAACATATTTCTATTTTATTATTTTTTACTATTATTATTTTATACATATTATTTATTTATTTGTTAATTTGATATTAGCTTCATTTTTGTTATTATTTTCTTTCCTTTTATTTACTTATTTGTTTATTTATTTACTATTATTTTTATTTAATATTTATTATTATTATTATTGCCTTCATTATTATTATGTATATTATTACCCACACTTTTATTCCGTTGAGCATGTTGCCATTATGATTTATTTTTCATTTTATTACAATTATATTATATTTTCTTTGATGCATCAAAAATTTGGTTTTGAAATAAGTAAATACCCTGCGTTCTAGGGTTCGAAAGAAATCGTACCCTAACTTACTGGATTGCGATTTTCTTCTTCGAGTCCAAAGAACCTATTACTTTCCTTTTAAAGGTAAAATAAAAAATTATTCTCGAGAATTCGAAATTGTCGTGTCCTAACTCACTGGATATGATGTTTCGTCATCTCGGGATAAGGATTTTAGAAAACAAGGCAATGTTTCGTGTTTGGAAGTTCGAGAAATCGTGCCCTAACGTGCTGGGTTTCGGTTTTTCGCACGTCCAAATAACTAAATATCCTTTTAATTTCGTGTTTTGGAAAATTAAGGGACGATATTAGTTTCAGGGGTTAAAATGTTGCACCCTAACGTACTAGATGTGATATTTTATCCTTTTTGAACAAAAGAGTCTTAATATTTCGAAATGGGTTATATAAACATTCTTTAAAATAAATTGTATTTTAAAATTCTCGACATAAGGACATTAATTAATCAATTAGGTACCAATTTTTGGGTGTTACGAGGGTGCTAATCCTTCCTCGTACGTAACCGACTCCCAAACCTATTTTCTGGTATTTTGTGGACCAAAAATCAATGTTTTGAAATAAAATGTGTTATGAGGTGATCCAATCACACCTAAGTAAAAAGGGATTGGTGGCGACTCCCATTTTTGTTTTTAAGTCGACCCCCGTTTTTTTTTAAATATAAAAAATGGTTTCGACAACTTAGTTTGTCAGCAACTTAAAGCTGAACATCAGGTTCCGTCCGGTTTGTTACAACCGATCATGATTCCTGAGTGGAAATGGGAGAGAATTACGATGGACTTTGTGTCGGGATTGCCTTTATCTCCGGGAAAGAAAGATGCAATCTGGGTGATAGTTGACAGATTGACGAAATCTGCTCATTTTGTTCTGGTGAGAACATATTTTTCACTTGATAGATTTGTTGAATTGTATATTACTGAGATTGTGAGGTTGCACGGGGTGCCACTATCTATTGTGTCTGACAGAGATCCGAGATTTACCTCGTGATTTTGGAAGAAGTTGCAAGAGGCTTTAGGCACAAAATTGCGTTTCAGTATTGCTTTTCATCTGCAAACGGGTGGACAATCCGAGTGGATCATTCAGATTCTTGAAGATATGTTGAGATGTTGTATACTTGAGTTCAAGACCACGTGGGAAAAACATTTACCGTTGATTAAATTCGCGTACAACAACAGTTTTCAATCTAGTATCAAAATGGCACCGTATGAGGCTCTTTATGGTAGAAAATGTCGAACTCCATTGTATTGGACTGAGCTAAGTGAGAATAAGATTCACGGGGTTGATCTTATAAAAGAGACTGAGTAGAAAGTGAAAGTGATACGTGACAGTTTGAAAGCGGCTTCAGATCGTCAAAAGTCTTATGTAGATTTGAAACGAAAATATATTGAATTCAAAGTTGGCGATAAAGTGTTTTTTAAAGTATCTCCGTGGAAGAAAATATTTCGATTTGGCTGGAAAGGCAAACTGAGTCCGAGGTTTATCAGACCGTATGAGATCATTGAACGAGTTGGGCCGGTTGTTTATAGATTGATGTTACCACCAGAGTTAGAAAAGATTCATAACATGTTTCATGTGTCGATGCTTTGACGGTACAAATCTGACCTGTCTCATGTGATTGCTCCTACTGAGGTTGAGATTCAGTTAGACTTGTCGTATAGTGAGGAACCGATTTGAATTTTGGCACGAGAGACTAAAGAGTTGAGAAACAAAAGAATTTCCTTAGTGAAAGTATTATGGCACAAACACGGAATTGAAGAGGCTACGTGGGAATCTGAAAACATTATGGAAGAGCAATATCCGCATCTATTTACTGGTAAGATTTTTGGGGACGAAAATCCCTAAGGGAGAGAGTTGTAACAGCCCGATTTAGACCTTAGTTGGAACAGTGGTTTTGAGACCACAAATCCGAGGTCAAAATAATATTTTAATATTATTTCTGGTGTTAATTATATGTGCTATAGCCTCTGTGAAAATTCTGTGTGGTAATTTTATCGACTATGTGTTGAATTGTAAGAAAGAACTTAAGTGCATAAAGTGTAAAATGCTGTGTGCTAATTGCTGAATGCTTAATTGATGATGTCTTTATAATGTGAGGTCCTTAAAAGGCAATTTTGCTATTACTATTGATAGTGGATGGTTATGGTCAATAATAACCTTCAAAATATGTTCTATAATTTTATTATAAGGTTAAAGTTGACAATTGATTAATAAATGAATTAAATCATAAAAACAAAGCATGAAAATGGCCATTCTCTCATATTCCATCCACCTAAATAAGAACAAAAGAAGAGAGCTTGAAAATTTGATAATTTCGGCTAGGGCTTGGCTTAATTAAGGTATGATTTTGAGTCGATTTTTGATAAATTTTACGTTTTCATAATCGTTGCTTCGTGCTTTAGCTAACCCATGTTGTAATTTTGTGAATTGATGATGTTTTTGTGATGAACCATTGAAGAATGCTTGAGCTATGTGCTAGTTGATAGTGAAATATGAAAACTTGGTGTTGAGTTAACATAGTTTGTATTTGGATTTTTGGTGAAATTGAGTAAATTGGACTAAATTGAGAAAAGTGTAAATTGAGGGGCTAAATTG
This sequence comes from Gossypium sturtianum, assembly GCA_025698515.1. Taxonomy (NCBI): domain Eukaryota; kingdom Viridiplantae; phylum Streptophyta; class Magnoliopsida; order Malvales; family Malvaceae; genus Gossypium; species Gossypium sturtianum. Next base: position 111,539,071 of record CM046955.1, read on the forward strand.
TGAAATAAATGAAATATGTGGGCTTGTATGAACACAAGGAAAATTTGGCTAGGCTTGTGTGGAAAGAAATTATGTGAATTTTATGATTTTGTAAATTAGGGACTAAAGTGTCGAAATGTGAAAATGTGAGGGCTATTTTGTAAAATGCCCTAAATATGTGTGTTTGGACTAAAATGAATGATTTGGTGATTGAATGCATTGAATTTGAATGTGTATAGACCAGGAGAGGAGAGGTTCGGATTGAGATCAAGGCAAAGATAAAGTGCTCGATTGACCGACCGTTTCGATAGTTCAACGTCCGAGGTAAGTTCGGACATAATACGAATATTTGGTTATGTTAAATGCTACGAAATGAATGTTATATTGATATTGAAATGTTGATGCTATGTGAGAGTTTGAATTTGAGTTATGTGACACTAAGTGTGCGTATTCAGAAACGTGATTGAGATGTTTAGCACTGTGTGTGCGAAATAATATAAACCTCGACTTTGTGGTTGGCACTGTGTGTGCGATACCAATTGAAGAGCGGTTTGATATAAATGCACTATGTGTGCGATGATAATTAAGATTCGACTAAATATTTGGGCACTAAGTGTGTGATTGAATCGAAGAAGAGACGGAAGTTGATCGAAAGTGAAAAGTGAGTATTGATTACAAAATGTAATTGATTACTAGGTGTTGGCTAAGGTACGCTCAGAACCTATGTGGTTCATGAATCTACTAATGAGATTATGAATGTAACACCCCAAACCCGGCCCATACGTCACGACCGGATCTGGTATGCTACGGGTTTAATGTTAAAAACTTTTACGTTGCAAGGCTTTGTAAAACTTAGTTCGTTTTTGTGGATATTCGTTGAATAGGTGGCACTTGTAGAAAATCTTTGTAATTTATCTTTCCAAAATAGGTGTTATTTAAATAATGTTTGAAAATCCCATTTTTATTTTGTAACATCCCCAAACCCGGCCCATTCACTACGACCGAATCTGGATATGTCACTGGGAAAGACGGTTGGAAATCTTTGACTTTAGAATTAAACTTGAAAACTTTATTATCTCTGGAAATCGTGTCCATTTAAAATTTAATAAATAGTATAAGCTTGTTGAAAACTTCCGAATTAAAACATTATTATAAGTTGCTATGATATGAATCTTTTGCGAAAATATTACTAAGTGTAGTGTAAACTTCAACATTAATAAATAGAGTACTTTAAACCAAAGAGGCCCTTATTACATCAATAAAATCCCAAAATACTGATAATATAAAATACTTAAATAAAGTGAAACATTTTCTGTATGAAAATCTCCTTCTGCATGGGCCACCTTGTATTCACTCCATCCCGTCCACTAATCACGACTCACCTGCGACGATTAAAAAGTTGGGTGAGTCATACAGACTCAGTGTGTAAGATAACCACTGAAATCCACCCACATGCTTAGCCACATGGTATCCCAATTATCAAAGGCAACAAGTATATATATATATATTCATTTAAACATTACCACAATCTGGGCTTGGCCCACATTCAAATCATACCCAAATACTGGGCTAGGCCCATTTCCCAATAAACCACATATCAACTGGGCTTGGCCCATTTCCACGTATGTTCCCAAAACATACCTATCCACATGTCATATTGGGCTTGGCCCATTTCCATATTATTACAAAAATGATGCAACATGATCCCCAACCCAACCTAGGGTCCATCCGCTACACACCCCCTTATCCAGCCTACCACACACCAGGGGACCATCAAGTCACCCTCTCCTTTTCCCTCCAAAAAGGCAACCAATGCCATCCACGATGTAGCGTATAGCTAACATCAAACCACGATGGAGCACACAGCAATCCATCAAGCCACGATATGGCATAAAGCTCATATCAATCAAGGTAACCACGCGAACTAAATCGCAAAGATCCACAACGCGACCTCAGTCAGCGCCAATCCACGATGTAGCACAAAGCCGACATCAACCACGCACTCAAGTACACCCGCACCTTCTTTTCATATCCCACCCATGCACATGCCACATAGAATATAATCGTGATAATGCATGCACATGCTTATTAATATCCATAAACATACTCATATACAAGCAAGTAATCACATTGCAACAAGTTCGATACTAACCTGATCATCGCTATACCCTTTAGGGGTATATATATAGCACACTTACTACTGCACTTGTTAGTAAAACATATAACACATAAAACCCGGAAACAGTAGGTTAGTTACACACCTTACTGCTAGGAGTTCTAGACTCTCGATCCTCGATGCTATCGTCTAGCGAAACTACGGCTATCTGCCTATCGTTTTCTGCTGCTGGCCCACACCCCGGTGGCCAATCTCGTACAGCAGAAACCGCTCTCTTCTTAAACTTCGGAATAGGGACCTTCCCTTGCCCACTCTGACTGGTTGTGGCCTCCATGCAAAAGCTTAATCAGGTAAACAGGTTAACCCCCAAAACACCACTTAAGCACTTAACCTTAATAAATAATCTTACCTCCACTTGATCAAACTGACTGCTACAATGGAGGCTTGGCCGACCACTAAAACCCCAAGTATCTCAGTCACGGAACTCGAAAGGATCTAAGTTAACACTCGGCCCAAGTGCTAGAAGGAAATTCGGCAAAGGGGGTGATGGATGTAGATTCGGCTATTAACTAAATCAAGGGGTAGGGAACACTGGTTTCAGCCAAAGAAAGGAGAAAGAAAGGTGTGGGGCGTGCTTTTGGTTTTGAAGTGAAAAGGGAAGGGAAATAGGGAGAGTGGAGGGTTCGGCCACTTTGAAGAAAATGTGAGAGAAGGAGAAAGGAGAGAAGGCAGATGATGAATGAATAATGAGCACTCCCCCCCTATTTATACTAAAAGGCCAAGCTCCAACCCCCAAAAATAGTCCCCAAAATCCTCCTAAAATATCTCCCTTCCACCCATTCAAAAAGTTTGAATGAGTCAAACTTTTACCTAGCCAAATTCAAAAAAATGACCAAGTCTTCTCCACCTTTTAAGCCTTTCAAACCGTCCATCCACCCCACCAAGATGACGCAAAAAAGAATGCCCATCTGTTGCTCTTGCGAATCGAACCTGAGCCTCCTCCCCCCTGCAAATGGCGTCACACACACAAGGCCTTAGTGGCGCCTATCCTGCCACTCCACCAACTCCTTTCTTGTGACATAAAATCCCAAATAATTCTCTTAAGACACCCCTCGCCATGCTCCCCTTTTTAGCCCCTAAAACTAAAAATTTTCTAAGGCAACCTACCACCACCTAGGGTTCTCAGGGCTCCTAAAACTTACCCAACCACACACTAGAGTGTGCCAACACCTGAGCTAAGCACCAAATGCCTAACCCCTAAAACTAGGGTGTTACAATTCTACCCTCCTTAGAATAATTTCGTCCTCGAAATTACTTTACTAACAACGTCCATACAACCTATCTCACCACCTTACGCTTATGTCGCGCACTGATCTCACTAAGGCTAACGTACCTACACAATCTCCAAATTCGCTCAAAATTCAAACGCCTCTCTTAGCAACACAGGAAAGGCTAACTCATAAGCAAACAAAGTAATTAACGCAAGTACCCAAGCAAAGGAGCTTACCTAGAATCACATCCTTGGTTGACTCCGACTAGAACCACTCCTTCCATGACTTGAACCACGACCCCTCGTCGCTTGAGGACAATTCTTAACCAGATGTGCCTTAGATCCACACCGAAAACATTCTTTACTATTCCCCCAGCACTCTCCTGTGTGAGGTCTTCCACATCGAGCACAGAGACAATTCCGATCCATTGGTACAAGTACACTTGCAGGATTCTCGATCTTTGGTCTTTTCTGGACATTACCAAACGATGCTGACGGTCCAATATTTCTCTTATTCTCGTCCCTATTCTTTCTCGGTTTCCCCTTACCGCCCTCTTAACTTCTTCTGGCTATACGAGCTTTCTCCACTAGCACCGCTGAAGTCTCTTTCCTCTGCGGAGCGATCAGCACTCGAAGCTCATCTCGCAATCCGTCTTCAAACCGGACGCACCTCTCATAGTCAAGTGGCCACAATTCCCTTAGCATATTGACTTAGCCGCACAAACTCGTCAGATTCTCGCTATCGACTTATTTCCTTGCACCGCATTTAGAAACGCCTTCCTTTGCGCATCTAAGTAGCTTGCTCCAACGTATTTTCCTTCAAACTTTTCCTTAAAGTAGTCCCAATCCAATCGCTCTCACGCAGTACACCTTGTTTGACAAAGTGAGCCACCAACGATAAGCCTCATCCCGAAGAAGCTTAAACAAAGACTTTTAGCTTTTCCTCTGGGGCACAATCCAAGTCGTCCATAATTCTCTCGACTCCTTCTAGCCAATACTCCGCCACGCTCAGAGCTACCCAGATACTCCCTAAAAACTTCAGCCCGTTAGACCTAAGCCTCTCGCACCGACTTCCGAGCTCCATTTCCCTACTAGCTCTTGCCACTTGTGAAGCACGTGTAACATAGCTCGCGACATCTGCGTTTCTCCTCACTTATCGGATCTTGTTCCTCTACATCCATCTGCTGGCGGCTTCGCTTCGCTTCGACCCATAGCTGCACCCTACCGGTTCGAAGTCGTCATTCTTCCTCTACCGCGTCCCCTAGAACTCATCTCTAGCGCTTCGACTTAATCTGTTTAGAAAGTTTTATGAATTAGAAATTATTGTTTCACTGTTTTATTCACGAGCAATTTTATGCAATGAAGGTTCCAAGAGTAGTTCTTTCGATCAATCAAAGTTTCCTTCCTACCCAGGGGTAATTTCGTCATTTTCCTACAGAGGTATTTTTGGTAATTTTGCAAATCGAGAAAACATCTTTCAAAATCAGATTTAGAGCTTACAAACCCAAGGAGTAGAGTTGAAAATTTTAAAACAGGGAAATTTAAAAAAAAAAATGGCAAGACTAATTCCCTTTCGGGTTTTAATAACTGGTTTAGCCTATGAACAAGTCCTCTTGGTTAAGGTGAACCGTAGCTACGCACCATGTAGGATTCCAGCAAGAGGAGGTGAGTCACGAGGGCTGCTAAGTACTGTGCTCTTCCGGATCCACTCCTAGACATGCGCACAATGGTTGCCACACCTTAACTCTGGCGACTTATTTCACAAAGTTTGTTTAGTAACCTTAAGTCTTATGCATGTGTTTGAGTAGACTAGTCCTAGGGTCCAATAGCCCTAATACTCTAATCTACGAGCCCAAACTAAGCCCAAATCAATTCATGTAAACAATTCACTTCAAGAAAGTCCAAGTACTTACAGTGGACTTGGGCCTGAGGTACAAAGTGCCATGCCGAATAACTCAAAAAAATTTCTTAAAAGCCCATATTTTTGTAAAGCCCATTTTGAAAAGGTTTTGGACCCAAAACCCTCAAAGCCGAAGTTTTGAACTGGCTCTCGATATTAAATCTGTAACATCCCCAAACCGGCCCATTCACTACGAACCGAACTGGATATGTCACTGGGAAAGACGGTTGGAAATCTTTGACTTTAGAATTAAACTTGAAAACTTTATTATCTCTGGAAATCGTGTCCATTTAAAATTTAATAAATAGTATAAGCTTGTTGAAAACTTCCGAATTAAAACATTATTATAAGTTGCTATGATATGAATCTATTAGTAAAATATTACTAAGTGTAGTGTAAACTTCAACATTAATAAATAGAGTACTTTAAACCAAAGAGGCCCTTATTACATCAATAAAATCCCAAAATATCGATAATATAAAATACTTAAATAAAGTGAAACATTTTCGTATGAAAATCTCCTTCTGCATGGGCCACCTTGTATTCACTCCATCCCGTCCACTAATCACGACTCACTGCGACGACGATTTAAAAGTTGGGTGAGTCATCTGACTCAAGTGTGTAAGATAACCACTGAAATCCACCCACATGCTTAGCCACATGGTATCCCAATTATCAAAGGCAACAAGTATATATATATATTCATTTAAACATTACTACAACTGGGCTTGGCCCACATTCAAATCATACCCAAATATCGGGCTAGGCCCATTTCCCAATAAACCACATATCAACCGGGCTTGGCCCATTTCCACGTATGTTCCCAAAACATACCTATCCACATGTCATATTGGGCTTGGCCCATTTCCATATTATTACAAAAATGATGCAACATGATCCCCAACCCAACCTAGGGTCCATCCGCTACACACCCCCTTATCCAAATTTACCACACACGGGGGACCATCAAGTCACCCTCTCCTTTTCCCTCCAAAAGGCAACCAATGCCATCCACGATGTAGCGTATAGCTAACATCAAACCACGATGGAGCACACAAAGAATCCATCAAGCCACGATATGGCATAAAGCTCATATCAATCAAGGTAACCACGCGAACTAAATCGCAAAGATCCACAACGCGACCTCGATCAACGCTAATCCACGATGTAGCACAAAGTCGACATCAACCACGCACTCAAGTACACCCGCACCTTCTTTTCATATCCCACCCATGCACATGCCACATAGAATATAATCGTGATAATGCATGCACATGCTTATTAATATCCATAAACATACTCATATACAAGCAAGTAATCACATTGCAACAAGTTCGATACTAACTGATCATCGCTATACCCTTTTAGGGTATATATATAGCACACTTACTCTGCACTTGTTAGTAAAACATATAACACATAAAACCCGAAAACAGAGGTTAGTTACACACCTTCATCGCTAGGAGTTCTAGACTCTCGATCCTCGATGCTATCGTCTAGCGAAACTACGGCTATCCGCCTATCGTTTCTTCTGCTCGCCCACACCGGTGGCCAATCTCGTCTGTGCAGAAACCGCTCTCTTCTTAAACTTCGGAATAGGACCTTCCCTTGCCCACTCTGACTGGTTGTGGCCTCCATGCAAAAGCTTAATCAGTAAACAGTTAACCCCAAAACACCACTTAAGCACTTAACCTTAATAAATAATCTTACCTCCACTTGATCAAACCGATCAAGCATAACTGAGGCTTGGCCGACCACTAAAACCCCAAGTATCTCATCACGGAACTCGAAAGGATCTAAGTTAACACTCGGCCCAAGTGCTAGAAGGAAATTCGGCAAAGGGGGTGATGGATGTAGATTCGGCTATTAACTAAATCAATGGGTAGGGAACACTGGTTTCAGCCAAAGAAAGGAGAAAGAAAGATGTGGGGTGTGCTTTTGGTTTTGAAGTGAAAAGGGAAGGGAAATAGGGAGAGTGGAGGGTTCGGCCACTTTGAAGAAAATGTGAGAGAAGGAGAAAGGAGAGAAGGCAGATGATGAATGAATAATGAGCACTCCCCCCCTATTTATACTAAAAGGCCAAGCTCCAACCACCCCAAAAATAGTCCCCAAAATCCTCCTAAAATATCTCCCTTCCACCCATTCAAAAAGTTTGAATGAGTCAAACTTTTACCTAGCCAAATTCAAAAAAATGACCAAGTCTTCTCCACCTTTTAAGCCTTTCAAACCGTCCATCCACCCCACCAAGATGACATTAAAAAGAATGCCCATCTGGCGCCTCTTGCGAATCGAACCTGAGCCTCCTCCCCCCTGCAAATGGCGTCACACACACAAGGCCTTAGTGGCGCCTATCCTGCCACTCCACCAGCTCCTTTCTTGTGACATAAACTCCCAAATAATTCTCTTAAGACACCCCTCGCCATGCTCCCCTTTTTAGCCCCTAAAACTAAAAATTTTCTAAGGCAACCTACCACCACCTAGGGTTCTCAGGGCTCCTAAAACTTACCCAACCACACACTAGAGTGTGCCAACACCTGAGCTAAGCACCAAATGCCTAACCCCTAAAACTAGGGTGTTACATATTTCTTTTAAACATAAGTCTTTGATCATAAAAAAAAAAACATAAACATTAAAAAATATCAACTTATAACCTAAGCTATGGAGGCCTTATTACATCAAATAATCCCAAAATTAAAACTTATAATAAAATGGAAATTTTATAAATAAAAGACTTGTTGGCCCCTCTAGTCTACCTCGGCTCCCATGCCCACGATCTACTGCTCATCTGAAAAATTAGGAAAAATAATAGGGTGAGTCACCAAGACTCAGTGTGTAAATCCCGAAAACACATCAAAGGCTTGGCCCACAAACACATTATGGCCTTGGCCCGTATACAAGGGTAACTATATATGCATCATGGCCCATCCCAGCCTAGAAATCCATCCTCTACACACCAACCCGTACCAACCATCACACCTTGGGGATTTCTACAATCAACCCTCCAACCGCTACACACCATATCGATGGTTGTGTCTGCTGCCTTAAAGACCGATCATCGTGTGACCTATGTGGCAAAGCCACCGATCGCCATGCGACCTTAATAATACATCGTAGTATTTCGGCATTTGAGTCGCTGTCATAAAGACCAATCACTATGTGACCTATGTGGCAAAGCCACCGATCGCTATGCGACCTTCTTCCCCTTCATCATATCAATCCCATCCCATGCATACATACAGCAGTAATCAAAACAATATACTACCTAAAAGTTCAGGCCTATCACATACATCGACACACAGAGAAGTTTCTATGATTACGCACTGCATCCCTTGCCTACCCTGTTTGGGTAATCCATTGTCTATACAACCTTTTTCCCGCTTTTAGCCCATAATATATATTTAGTACTGATTACTATACTGCCTTTTTCCGGCTTTTAGCCCATAACATATATTTAGTAATAGACATTACTAGTGTGTTAGAGATCTACACACTGATTCAAGTAGCACGAGACCCTAAGTCGACGCTATCCGTAGCCAACACCACCGCTTATCCGCCTTGAAATCCCGAAAAGTGATATGAGATTCAGGAACTAGTGTTTCCGGCTTTTAGATCTAAGAGATCTTACTAAAGAAGATTCGGCTACTCCCAGAGGATTCTGGCTTTTTGCGAAAAATCAGGAAGAGAAGATGATTCGAAAAAATCTATAGAGATTCGGCTTTTAGACGAAAGAAGAGAAAAGAATAATGGAGTTTTTGACTTTCGGCTTTTTAGAAGAAAGAAGAGAAGAGAATAATGGAGTTTTCGGCTTTTAGAAAAAAGAAGAGAATAATGGAGTTTTCGGCTTTTAGAAGAAAGAAGAGAAAGGAATAATGGAGTTTTCGGCTTTCAGCCTTTAGAAGAAAGAAGAGAATAATGGAGTTTTCGACTTTTAGAAGAAAGAAGAGAATAATAGAGTTTTCAGCTTTTAGGAGAAAGAAGAGAATAGAATAATGGGGTTTTCGGCTTTTAGAAGAAAGAAGAGAAAGAAAAGGTGGAAACCCTAAATGCCGAAAAATAAAGAAGAGAACCCTCACTATTTATAGAAATTTTTGCACTTACCTATGAAAAATCGAAAGTGCCCTTCCGATAACTAAAAATTAATCAAATAAAAGGGAAAATTCGGCACCCCTTTGCCATAAAGAAACCGATTTCTTCACTTCTCTAGGTGATGGAATTTGGCCAACTCTAGCCTTGTAGATAGCTCCTATGTTTTCTCCTTTTTTTTTCTTCCATATTATCAACTATATTATCTACATTATCCCATTCACATAAATCCTCCTATTTTTGAGCCTTGTTGCCGTCCACTCTACCTAACCCTAATGCCGAAATTTAGCTAACTTAAATTAAAAGAGTTGGGCTCCATGTAACTTAAATTTGGGCCCCTTACTCCCTTGTGTGGCGTCACCTCCTTGCTCCTTAAGTGGTGCCACTGACCCCTGGGCCACAAGCCCATTTTGATATTTTAAACTTAGATACCACCCTTTAAACCCTATAGTGCCCAAACAAAAATTTAACTAAGGCTTCAGCCCAATCCTGAGCCCAATTTGGACCCCTAATGCTCAAATTAACTCATTACACATATTCACCCATTAAATGCATAGGCCCAAAAATTCGGGATGTTACAGTTCTACTTCTATAGAGAAATTTCGTCCTCGAAATTTCCAACTAACTACTAATCGTACTACCCAAGTCTCACCACTATGCTTTCACTGCAAGACTCTAATTTAATAATATATAACCATTGCACGCATACGGTTTCTATACCCAAAAATATAGCATCCACACAAAACATACCCGACTTAATGGTGATTGAACAATCCTCGAGCCTTATGCTCCTCGGACGCATCTTAAACACGTCCTCGACTTCCTCCAACATTCACCCGGATGACGCTTCGAAATATTCACAAACCCGAAAGTTTGGACGTACCTTAACATGCTTCACGTAACGAGGCGCAACCCTAGAAAACTACGATCTCTTTTTTTCTTACGGTCCATGCACCCAACCGAAATGTTTCACCGATTTCTTTAACCTCCTTCAAGTACCTCCCTAACTAGCCGAGTCAAGACATCGGGTCCTAATACTTCCACGGCCTCAGCCGTGGCCTCTTCTTCCTCTCTTAGTGCTCATCGTCGATTCTCGTAGTATCTGAATTAGAAATTTTATGAACTATTAATTTCTTTCACTGATTAACCACGAATAATCTTATGGAAAGTATTTTTAAGAGTGTTTCTTTCGAATTCGAACCTATCTACAGTTTCATTCTCAAGTTTATCTCCTAATTCTAGAAACCACATACATCAACCCGCATACATCAATCACACAAGTAGCATCCATGCACACACATTCATCGCATAAGGTTTTTTTTTTCCGTCATTCCTCTACCCAGGGGTATTTCCGTAGTTTTGCCCTACATGGTATTTTCCAAAATAAAGTGCCTTGGTGATTTTCTCAAAATAGGGTATCTTGGTGTTGTTGTTTTCATTTTTTTAGCAAGGGTATTTTGGAAATTTTAATTTTTCAAACCGGGTCACATTTGTAAATCTAGGGATTTTCGGGTAAATTTGCAAAACATGGGTATTTTATAAAATCACGGTTGTTTGGAAATTTTTACAAATCAAGTGTATTTTGGAAATTTTACAAAACTTAGGGTATTTTGGTTGCGAAATAGTCTGGTGGTCCCTTTTCGGGTTTTAATTATAGATTTTGGCCCGTCAACAAATCCTCGTGGCTAAGGTGAGAATAACATCGCGCACTGTAGGATTCAGCGAAGAGGAGGTGAGTCACTAGGACCGCTTAAGTACCAAGCTCTCCACAATCCAATCCTAGACATGCGTATGCCTGTTGCCACACCCTAACCCATCGACTCGTTCACGGGTTTGTTTGGATAGATTAAGTCTTATGAATTTAAAGAGTTGTTTTAACTAAGCCTATAGTCCATCAATGCCTAACATACTAGCCTACGTCCATCAAGCCCATCAAGCCCAACATACATATCACATCCAAAAGTTCGGAAGAATACTTACAGTGGATCGGGTGCCAGAGTGAGACTCAAGGCCATATCTTCTTCCGCATTTTTCTCAATTTCACATAAATTTTCAAAACACTACTAGACCCATTTCACAGCCCGAGTTTTGAATTGGGCTCTAATACCAAAATGTAACACCCCAAACCCGGCCCATAAGTTTCGACCAGATCTGGAATGCTACGGTTTTAAGGTTAAAAACTTTACTTGGAATGATTCTGAAAAACTTAGTCGTTTTTGTAGATAATCTTTAAATAGGTGGCACTTGTAGAAAATCTTTGTAATTTATCTTTCCAAAATAGGTGTTATTTAAATAATGTTTGAAAATCTCATTTTTATTTCTTTTAAACATAAGTCTTTGATCATAAAAAAAAAAACATAAACATTAACAAATATCAACTTATAACCTAAGCTATGGAGGCCTTATTACATCAAATAATCCCAAAATTAAAACTTATAATAAAACGGAAATTTTATAAATAAAAGACTTATTGGCCCCTCGAGTCCGCCTCGGCTCCCATGTCCACGATCTACTGCTCATCTGAAAAGTTAGGAAAAATAATAGGGTGAGTCACCAAGACTCAGTGTGTAAATCCCGAAAACACATCAAAGGCTTGGCCCAAAACACATTATGGCCTTGGCCCGTATACAAGGGTAACTATATATGCATAATGGCCCATCCCAGCCTAGAAATCCATCCTCTACACACCAACCCGTACAAACCATCACACCTTGGGGATTTCTACAATCAACCCTCCAACCGCTACACACCATATCGGCAATGTGTCTTTGCCGCTGTCTTAAAGACCGATCATCGTGTGTGACCTATGTGGAAAAGCCACCGATCGACATGCGACCTTAATAATACATCATAGTATTTCGACAGCTGAGCTGCCTGTCATAAAGACCGATCACTATGTGACCTATGTGGCAAAGCCACCGATCGCTATGCGACCTTCTTCCCCTTCATCATATCAATCCCATCCCATGCATACATACATGCAGAATCAAAACAATATACTACCTAAAAGTTCTGATCTATCACATAAATCGATACACATAGAGAAGTTTCTATGATTACGCACTGCATCCCTTGCCTATCCTTTTTGGGTAATCCGACTGTCTATACAGCCTTTTTCCGGCTTTTAGCCCATAACATATATTTAGTACAAATTACTATACAGCCTTTTTCCGACTTTTAGCCCATAACATATATTTAGTACAGATTACTATACAGCCTTTTTCTGGCTTTTAGCCCATAACATATATTTAGTACAGATTACTAGTGTGTTAGAGATCTACACACCTGATTACTGTTAGCACGAGACCCTCTAAGTTGACGCTATCCGTAGCCAACACCACCGCTATTTGCCTTGAAATCCCAAAAAGTGATATGAGATTCAGGAACTAGTGTTTCCGGCTTTTAGATCTAAGAGATCTTACTAGAGAAGATTCGGCTACTCCAGAGGATTCCGGCTTTTTGTGAAAAATCAGGAAGAGAAGATGATTCGAAAAAATCTATAGAGATTTGGCTTTTAGAAGAAAGAAGAGAAAAGAATAATGGAGTTTTCAGCTTTCGGCTTTTTAGAAGAAAGAAGAGAAGAGAATAATGGAGTTTTCGGCTTTTAGAAGAAATAAGAGAATAATGGAGTTTTCAGCTTTTATAAGAGAGAAGAGAAAGGAATAATGGAGTTTTCGACTTTCGGCTTTTAGAAAAAAGAAGAGAATAATGGAGTTTTCGACTTTTAGAAGAAAGAAGAGAATAATAGAGTTTTCGGCTTTTAGGAGAAAAAAGAGAATAGAATAATGGGGTTTTCGGCTTTTAAAAGAAAGAAGAGAAAGAAAAGGCGGAAACCCTAAATGCTGAAAAATAAAGAAGAGAACCCTCCCTATTTATAGAAATTTCGGCACTTACCTATGAAAAACTGAAAGTGCCCTTCCTGATAACTAAAAATTAATCAAATAAAAAGGGAAAATTCGGTACCCCTTTTGCCATAAAGAAACCGATTTCTTCACTTCTCTAGGTGATGAAATTTTGGCCAACTCCTAGCCTTGTAGATAGCTCCTATCTTTTCTCCTTTTTTTTTCTTCCATATTATCAACTATATTATCTACATTATCCCATTCACATAAATCCTCCTATTTTTGAGCCTTGTTGCCGTCCACTCTACCTAACCCTAATGCCAAAATTTAGCTAACTTAAATTAAAAGAGTTGGGCTCTATGTAACTTAAATTTGGGCCCCTTACTCCCTTGTGTGGCATCACCTCCTTGCTCCGTAAGTGGCGCCACTGACCACTGGGCCACAAGCCCATTTTGATATTTTAAACTCAGATACCACCTTTTAAACCCTATAGTGCCCAAACAAAAATTTAACTAAGGCTTCAGCCCAATCCTGAGCCCAATTTGGACCCCTAATACTCAAATTAACTCATTACACATATTCATCGATTAAATGCATAGGCCCAAAAATTCAGGATGTTACAATGAAATGTTGAATGAACATATTAGTTTTGGATGATATGATGTATATATATGTATATGCGAAATAATCTATGTGGTGGTTTGTTTGATTTAAATGTGTTATATATGAACTTACTAAGCTTTGGAAAGCTTACTGTGTGATTTGTTTCTTTGCTTTGCAGTGTCAGTAAAGCTAGCTCAGATACGGGGATCGTCAGCATAACAATCACACTATTGGTAATCTATTTTGGTACTTTTGAAAAGATGTATATAGATGAACTATGGCATGTAAAGGCTAGATGTTATGATATGTTTTGAAAGGTTTAATACTTGCCATGTGATTTGGCTTGGAAGTTGAAAGATGTTGAATTGATGAATGAGCTATGAATATGGTATATTTCATGACTTAGTTGATTGGGAAAGATGTGGTTTGAAGATGAACTTTGATATGGATTACATGATGTTTGAATTAGATATGTTTTGAGATATATAATTGTCACTTTGAATGGCTTTAGTTGTGATGATAATGAACATGGAAGTAAATGGTTTAGTTGGTGATTGAATAATGCATGAAATGGTATGATTGAATACATTTGAAAGCATGAATTGGTATTGTATTGATGCTTGTAGGTATGACCCTTGTGTGGGTGGAAAATTGGCCTTACAAATGGCCTTTTTGTCTACACGGTTATGGCACACGGGCATGCCTAGTGACCGTGGGATATAGTCAGTATATAGCCTAAGAGTACACGGCCGTGGTACACGGGCGTGCCTGGTGGCTATGGGGATAAGTCAGTGTATTGCTTAAGAGTACACAACTTTAGCACACGGGCATGCTTGGTGGCCGTGTGGGGAAGTCAGAATACATGCTTTGTTTTGGCACGGCCAAGACACATGGGTGTGTCTAGTAGCCGTGGGAGGCACACGGCCTGATGGCACGGGCGTGTGACCTCTACAGTGTTCAAAAAGTTTTAAATTTTTGAGAATTTCTGTAAGTGCTCGGTTTAGTCCCGACCCCTTTCTAGCATGTATTTGTGGTCTCGAGGAACTCAATAAGGGACTTTACGATTATGTTATGATATGCTTTAATGATGATTGACTTTGTGTTTAGAATTGATTGTGTAATGTTTCGATTGATCGGTAACACCTCTTAACCCTATTCCAGCGACGATCTCGGGTTAGGGGTGTTACAATCATTCATCAATTTCATAAATGTAACATCCTTAAATAGGGTCTATTATGTTTGAACTGTTTGCATGTGTATAGCTTGGTTGTGATATTAATTGAGACGTTTTAGGGTCTAGGTATAAGCCAAGGTTAGGCTCGAACTATAGGAAAATTTTTATTTTTAAGTTTTGGTTAAGGGGAGCTGAAGGAGCTAGGGGTTAAGAATATTTTGTGGTAAACTTTAGCACAAGAATTTCCTTGGTAAAGTGGCAAGGAGGCGCCACTTAGGGCCTTGAGCAGTGACGCCACAAGCAGGGGAAGGAGGCTCAGGCTCGAGCAGCGGAGACCCCATTTTCTGCTTATTATTTTGACGCCAAGCTGAGGAAGAGTTGTGCTCAGCTCAAACTCTATCGGATAACTGTTGAGCAAGTCAAACTGATTTGAACGGGTGGAGAAGAGAGAATTTAGGAGTTTGAATAATTCAAACTCATTTGAATGGTTGGCTATGAGGAGTTGGAAGAGGTTGCCGAAATTTGAACTCTAGTGTGAGGAGGAGTAATCGGTTGGAAGACTAGGGGAGGGAGTGCCGAAATTCCTTAGTTACATTTTCGACTAGTGAATGCCTTGGAGCATTCGATTGTGAGCTAAAGCCGAAACCCCCTTAGCCTTGTCGATTTCTCCCTTAATGCACCATGTTGAAGCAAAAGCCGAAAGCACTTTAGGCTCTTGCCGATTTCTTTCTTAGGCATTGAGCCGAATCCCCATTTGAACTCCTCTATCATTTTCTTTGAAGCCGAAACATTCTTCTTTCCAAACCTCATTCCATTTTGCTCTCTTTACTCTCCCCTTCTTATTCTAACTATTGGCCGAATATCAATCAAGCAGAGATCTCCCTTGATTTCTTCTCTAATCGGTTTGGAATAGGTAAGTCTGTCATGACCGAATCTCCTCTATTCTCACTTTCTTTTCTCTGTCGACTCACATGGGACAAAAGCCAAATTTTGGCATTTGTTGACATGATTCCTAACCATCTTTGGAATCGATTCTTCTAGGATCTCCGGGATTTTGAAGCAGTGGATCGGGGTTATTTATTCTCTGTCAATCGGTCTCAGTAAGTCAGTGGTAAGGATGCATATCGATTCGATCTTCCTCTTATTTGTTTGAAAAGCCGAAGGCTATTAGTGATCTTGTTTAGTCTTAGCCGATTGTAGGGAAGACGTGTTATTGAGTGCTTCGGGATTTGATTTAAGCGCGAAAGGCAGTAAGGTAAGGATTATGGTTGTGCGTTAACCCTTCGGGATTTGCTAGTTTAGCCGAATGGCCTTTGTTAATGATCTTGGTTTGGCCGAATGTAGGAAAAGGGGATCTAGTGCGTTAGATCGGGATCTTCGAGATTCAGTAATCGCGTTAGTAACCAGGTGTGTAACTTACACACTTCATAATCGTTGTAAACTTGTTAATAACCTAAACTATGTTAAAAGCCGAAACTGTGTAGATTTCGATATGATACCTTTATGGGTATGAGCAAGGATTTCGGGTAAGTCCATTTTGTTGAGATTATGGTACATGATTTCTGATGATATTATCTACGTATGTTCGATATATGTCTAATGATTAAGCATGATGGCATGATTTGTATGTGCATTGCATTATTGTGGGTGATATGAGAGGAGGGGGAAGATTGATATCTGTGACTTTGGGTCACCAGTGGTTTGGCACCACCAGTGGTTTGGTAGCACATGGGGTAGAAAAAGGAGTTGTGGATGGCTAGGTTTGGGTGCATGATATGTTTGCTTGATTATGATTTGTGTAAGCATGTTGCAATGTCGGGAGGGGATTATGCACTTGAGTCTTGGTGACTCACCTTCTCCCTTATCTTTTCAGGTGATTCGTAGATTGCGGATGAGGAGCCGGGTGAACTCGAGGTGGCCATGCGATAATTGCTTGGGTTTTACATGGACATTTGATTTGGGTATTTTACTTTAAATTCTGGTTTTTATTTGGGTTTGTAACAAGGCCTTTAAATTATGTTTTGGATTATTTTATCTGCTTTGGATTTGGTTTTAAATATGACTAAGTAATTACTTGATTTGCTTTAATAACCTGATAATCAAAGTTTTCCAACTAAGCTACGCAACGAGTTTTCTAAACTCTACCGTCGGGTAATACAATTCACATGATAACAAAGCCAACTTAAATGATTTTCAAATCTAAGTTTTATTTTTTTAAAAGCTCAAATACAAACGGTTTTACAGTAATTAAACTAATGCACCGGATCCCATCAGAACTCCGTAGTTAATTTCATCCGGGTTTCAATAAACTAGATGTTTTCTTCAGTAATGAATGGCAAACGAGTTTTAAAATGATTTTTGGGATTTCTAAGAAACTTAATGTTTTCAACTATACATGCACCGGATTTTTGCAAACACAAAGCAAACAAAAAGTTTTTCACTGAAATTAAACCTGTAACACCCCAAACTCGGACAGGACACCACGTCCGAATCTGGTATGTTACGGGGAAAAACGTTTTTGAGTGATCAGATTTTTCGTTTAAAGGCGGGGTAAAAACGTAGGGAATTTGAGAAAAATTGAAGTAGGCCTGTTTGATTAGATTTGAAAACTTATCCAAAGTATATAGTTAAAAACGAGTTGATTTCATTTAGCATATCCACTAGTTTCTTAGTGCTATTTTGAAACATTTTTGACTTAGTAGAATATCGGGTTTGGTTTGAAGCTCATTTGAGTTTACTTTATAGCAAAGCATAGTGAGATACCCGATGGTATAGTTTAAAACACATTGCGTTATAGTTTTGAAAACATTATCTTACCAAATTTTTAGTAAAATTTCATACCAAGTTATTTGTTAAGCAGGTTGAGAATCTAATTAAAGCATAACCATAAAAAAACATAATTTAAAGGCCTTTACAAATCCAAATTAAAAACCCAAATAAAAGTAATTAAACTAAAGTACCCAAATGATAGAGTTTGAGTAAAACTTTATTAAGCATGGCATGAGCACCCGAGTCCATCCCGGCTCCATGTCCGCGTCTCACGGGTCACCTGAAATGTCAAAGGAGAGGGTGAGTCGAATGACTCGATGCATAAATCCCGCTCCCGACGAAACAACATGCTAACACACATCACACATAGCCACATAATTAATGCAACCCGATCCTAACCATCCAGACGCTTTTCTACCCCGTGTGGTACCAAACCACTTTGGTGGTGCCAAACCACTGGTGACATATAGTCACAATGTGTTACCAAAACACTTTGGTGTCCCAAAGACACAAATGTGCTACTAAAGCACTGGTGACCGAAGTCACAAATCCAATGATGGGGCCAACCCATCGTGTGATACCCAATCACTAGCAGACGATCCCATATCTCATGTGGGGCCAACCCACGGTGGTGTCAAACCACAGGGACAAGTCGCAATGAGGTGCCCAACCTCTGGTGTCCCAAAGACACAAATGTGCTACCAAAGCACTGGTGACCGTAGTCATGATAATCAAATGATGGGGCCAACCCATCGTGTGATACCCAATCACTAGCAGACGATCCCATATCTCAAAGTGAGGCCAACCCACGGTGGTGTCAAACCACAGGGACAAGTCGCAATGAGGTGCCCAACCTCTGGTGTCCCAAAGACACAAATGTGCTACCAAAGCACTGGTGACCCAAAGTCACAAAGTGTGTTACCAAAACACTGGTGCTCGTCAGCACAAAATATTACTGCTCCCTCCACTCATATCACCCATCAACATACCAACTCATGTGATCATGCATATCATACAAGTCATGCTTATCATGCCAACATGTCTAGCATTACATCTCATAGCATACATAACATAGATCATAATACCCAAGGTATCCACAATAGAACGGTAATAAATTAGACTTACCAGATATCGCACACATACCCCGTTTGGGTATCCAATTATCCGTCATACTGGTATAGTTTTTAACAGGCAAACAGGTTTATTAATAACATTACTAGGTATAGTGTGTTAGTTTACACACCTGGTAATACGAGTCTAAAGATCCCAACGACCGATCTATGTCCCTCGATTATCAAGCTCCTTGCTAATGGTTTGATTTCTTATCAAACCCGAACCACAAAGGTTCTCCTTCCAACAATCGGCCAACCCCAATTGATTCACCAAGGGGAAAGGCTCCAACTGACTGCTTGAAATCTTTGATTGCCCAACACCCAATATTCGGCCAAAAGAGGACTTCTAGGAGAGGAGAGATTCGGCCTAAGTGTTTAACACACCCTTATACTCGGTTCTGAAAGGTAAAAGAGAAAGAATAGAAATGAAAAGGAAATAGGGTTACGGCAACAAGGTGCTTTGGAAGAAAGTTTCGACAAATAGGCAATTGAGAAGAAGAAATAAATAAATAAATAAATAAAATAAACAACAAAAAAAATAGAGGGAGGTACCTTCGGCTTTGGAAAGAACAAATAGATGAAGAAAATGTCTTGGGTAAGATTCGGCTACAATGTTTCCAAGCAAAGAAGAAGAAAGCAAATATGAAAAAGGGAGATAGTAGTTTCGGTTTACAAAATTGAAAGAAAAGAGAAAGATGGGAAGGGTATTCGGCTACAAGTACTCTAGAGAACAAAGATGCAAACTTTTCGTGACTTGTTGAGGTTTGGTCTTTGGGTTTCAAAAGATGTAAAACAAAACAAAGAGAAATGAAAACACCCTTAGAACTTGGCTAACAAATGACCCAAAGAAGAGACTTTTACCCTTGACAAAAGTGACCCGAAATTACCTAGGTTGCTAAGGTGAATTTCGGCTAACATGTTCCCACACTTAGCCGTCCACTTCCCCACTCCAACACCCCACAAATTCGGCCATAATCCCCAAACACACTCACCACCACTCATTTCAAATGAGTGGACCAAATCCTCCTCCATATTTTGCTCTCCAACTTACATTTGAAAGTGAAGACCAAGTCCAAGTAGAATTTCACTAGCCTTCTACCTCTCCTCCATGCCGTCCCAAAAAGAAGCCAAAATGGGGACTCTGCAGCTCGAACACTGGACCTCCACCACAAGTATATGACGCCACACCAAGCTCCCCATGTAGCGCATGCTTTGCCACTAAGCTAGCTCCTCTTTTGTGCAACAAAACATCAATTAAGATTCTTAAACCCCAGCTTCCTCAGCTCCCTTCACTTAACACCCAAAAACAAGATTTTTCCCATTCCCTCAGGCACACTCCTAGCCCACAATTAAGCCCCTAAAACACCGAAATAGCAACACAAAGACACTAAACACATGCACTTTCATGCAACAACAAAATAGCCCCTAACCAGGGATATTACGGTTCTACCCCTCTTAAAAATAATTTCGGCCTCGAAATTACTCGATCGTAAGAGTTGCGGGTATTCTTTGTCTCATCATATCCTCGGGTTCCCACGTAGCTTCTTCTACGCCATGATTCCGCCAAAGAACCTTAACCAAAGGCACAGACTTCCTACGCAGAACCTTCACATCTCGATCAAGAATCTGCACAGGTTCCTCCTCCATAGACAAGTCCGGATTTACCTCGATCTCTTCCATTTGCTACCACATGTGACGGATCGAGCGATACCTCAAGCATCGAAGCGTGAAAAGCGCCGTGAATCGACTAAGCTCTGCGGCAACTCAAGGCGATACGCCATCGGTCCAACTCGCCTCGGAACCTTATACGGCCCAATGAACCTCGGACTTAGCTTGCCTTTCTTTCCGAATCTCAACACCTTCTTCCAAGGTGAGACCTTCAGAAAACTCGATCCCTACGAAAGAACCAACTCGGGTCCCAACAAGCGACGTTCACCTAACTCCGTCCAACACGTGGGTGAGCGACACTTCCTACCATACAACGCCTCATACGGTGCCATCTTGATGCTCGCAGTAATCGTTGTTGTAGGCAAACTCAGCTAATGGTAGAAACTCCTCCCAACTACCTCTGAAATCCAAGACACAACCTCTCAAAGATATCCTCTAAGATCCGAATGACCCTTTCCGATCGACCGTCGATTTGCGGGTGAAAAGCCGTCTTTGAAATCCAAACGAGTGCCCGAGCTTGATGCAATGCTTTCCGAACCTTGACGTAAATCGGGATCCCTATCCGAGATTATCGAAGCGGCACACCGTGCAACCTCACTATCTCGACACATACGACCGCTAGCTTCAAGTGAGTAGTCAACCCTCACCGGAATAAAGTGAGTGATTTAGTCGATCGATCCACCACTACCCAAAGCTGAATCCTTCTTGCTTGGCGTGCGGTAACCCACCGACAAAATCCATGGTTATCCTTTCCCACTTCCATCGAGGAATCTTCACAGTGAAGCAACCCCGACAAGAATCGATGTTCAGCCTTGACTGGCGACAAGTCGGACACTTTCCAACAAACTCTGTCACCTCTTTCTTCAAGCCGTGCCACCAAAATCGTTTCTTTAAGATCCCTATACATCTTGCTACCTCCAGGATGCATAGCATAAGGACTGCTATGTGCGTCCTAAAGAATCTTTTGCCTTAGCTCAACATCTTTAGGCATACAAGCCTTACCTTGAAAACACAGAACCCCATCACCAGACCAGCTGTAACCCTCCAAACCACCATCCTGCACTTGCAACCTTCGCGCACTCAGAACCTCATCCAAAAAATGTTTCTCTCTGATCTGCTCGACCCAAGTAGGCTTAACCTGCAACTCTGCCAGAATACTCCCGTCGTCATACAAACTCAAATGGGCAAACAAAGCTCTTAAGTCCGAAACAACCTTACGGCTCAACGCGTCTGCCACCACATTAGCCTTGCCCGGATGATACTCAATCGAGCGATCGTAATCTTTCAAAGCAACTCAACCCATCTATGGCGCCTTAAATTCAAATCCTTCCGAGTCGGTAGATACTTGGACTCTTGTGATCTCTGTATAGACTATCGATCTTTCCCCGTACAAGTAGTGCCTCCAAATCTTTAAAGCGAAGACTACATTTGCTAGCTCCAAATCGTAAGCGTCGGATAATTGACCTCATGTGGCCTCATTTGCGAGAAGCGTAAGCCACAACCTTACCTTCTTGCATCAAGACACAACCCAAACCCGTATGTGATGCGTCACAATACACTCGTGGAATTCCTTACCGACCTCTCAAAGTTGAATTAGAACGGAGCCTCGGTCAAAATCTTCTTTAACTTATCGAAGCTTTCTGCCGCTTCTCGGTCCATACAAAGCGGAACTTCTTTCCTCAAAGAACTTGGTCATCGGCGGCGCTATCAACGAAACCCTCAACAAACCCGGTAGTATCCGCCAAACCAGAAAACTCGAATCTCACCCACCGACTTAGGCGGCTTCCAATCCAAAAGCGCCTCAATCTTACGAGGATCTACTCGAATCCCCTCACCGACACTACATGACCCAAGAAAGTCACTTCTCTAAGCGAACTCACACTTACCGAACTTAGCATAGAGTCGCTTTTCCTCAAAATCGCAACACCACTCGCAAATGCTTATCATGCTCTTCCTCGTCCCTTGAGTACACTAAGATGTCGTCTATGAAAACCACCACGAGGCGATCCGGATCATGTTGAAACACCCTATTCATCATATCCATAAACGCTGCGGTCGTTAGTCAACCCGAGCGGCATTACGGAAATTCGTAGTGCCCATACCGAGTCCAAACATTTGTTTTATGGATATCGACCTCCTTAACTCTTAAGCGGTGATACCCGGACCTCAAGTCGATCTTCGAGAATACCGCAACATTTCTTGGTGATCAAACAAGTCATCTATCCGTGGCAGCGGATACTTGTTTTTAATCGTCGACTTGTTCAAGCTGGCGATAATCTATACACATCCGCATCGTACCATCTTTCTTTTTAACAAAAAGTACCGGCGCACTTGCGGCGAAACACTAGGCCTAATAAAACCTCGATCCAATAATTCTGGATCGAGCCTTAAGCTCCACCAATTCCTTTGGCGCCATCCTATACGAGCAACCTTGGCGTGATTAGGGTAATAGATCTATTCGAACTCTACCTCGCGATCTGGCGGCAAACCCGGAAGCTCCTCGGGGAAAAACATCAGCAAAATCCTTAACTGCATGCGAACCTTCTCCACGGTAGACCCTTTAGCCTCCAAGGCATACACATGAACCACATACGCTTCATGACCCTTCACGACCATCTTCTGCGCTTCAAAGCGGATACCACATTTGATAAGTAATCCCTCCTATTACCTATCATAGCCACCTCTTCACCCTCAACCGTCTTAAGAACCATGCGCGCTGGGCGCGCAATCCAACCTCGCCTGGTACTTGACCAACCAATCCATCCCAAGAATCGGATCGAACTCCCAAACGGCGGTTCCATCGGATCGCTGACAAACACTACCCCTTGGAGTTCTAGAGGTACATTTCTAAAGCGGTTTATCTACTACTACTGAGTGACCTAGAGGGCTAATCACGGTCATCTACCTAGAAGATATCTCGAGTCCAAACCCATGGTCTCTACTATACTATCGGCAACATAAGAGTGCGTTGAACCCACATCAATCAAAAAGCGGTATAAGGAGAACCAAGAATCAAAAACGCCGGTTATGACGTCCGGTGCGTCGCCCTCCTCTCGGCGCCTCGCAAAGCATACACTAATCCGGTGTCTAGCATCGAACTACCCGCACCTCTGCCGGTGCTCCACGGCCCCAACTAGAACCATTACCACCTCGCCATTACCACGGCCCCTCTGCGGTGGCGGTCTATTACCTACGAACCGACACGGTACGACTCTCGGGATCGAATCTGGCCAACCTACGCGCGGGCGGTCCCCTCACGGTGCTCAGAGAACCACACTCGAAGCGAGCCTTTTCCTCCGATCCGGCAACCACCCCAATGAGATTTTCCACATCGATCACATCTGCGGCGGTCCACGCCTGCGCGACCACAAACCTAGCGGTGATTCGGCCCACTCGGTCTAGCTCTCTCTGCGGATTACGACGATCGAGAAGACCCAAAGCTCCTCTTATGCCTATTTACGTCCATGCCCTGTCTCGCGACTCCTTAACACCTCGGCTACCTTAGCCTTCTCAACTAAGACAAACAAACTCGGCGCTCCTGGCGAGGAGCAATCAGCGACCTCAAGTCGTCTCATGGACCATCCTCGAAACGAACACACCTCTCATGCTCGGTGGCCACAATGCCCCCGGCATACCTACTCGACCAGGAACTCAGCCTGCGTACTCGACCATGATTTACTCCTGAACAAGCCTCGGAAAAGCCTTTCATTTGGGAGTCGATATAACTAGCTCCGATGTACTTCTTTTGATACGCGACCACGAAATATTCCCATGTCGGATCCTCATTTGCCACATCGTCCCGAACCGTGAGCCACCACCGATATGACTCATCCCGAAGAAGCGTCGATGCCCTTTGACTTTCTTCTTGGTGTTAAGTCCAGATCATCCATGATCCGCTCGGTTGCCTCCGGCCAATACTCGGCGATCTTTGAGCAACACCGATACACCTCGGAAGAATTCGCCCCATTTGCCCGAAGTCGCTCAGAAGCAATTTCCTAACTCCTGCACCACCACCTACACCAGCTACTCTTTCCAACACTCGCAAAGATCGCTGTGACTTCGCATCGTCCCCGATCGATCTTGGAACTCACCACCTCCGGTGGCGGCGGAGCCCGGTATCTCATTTTTACGAACCCGACCGGATCCTACGGGCTCGAAGCGTCATCCTACCACGACCTGCGTCCACGACCACGCCCACCTCTAGCGCTCATGACTAATCTTCCTCACGTATCGATTAAGAATTTTATGCATCGATATTTATTCCACTTGTTTAAAAGCAAGTCTTATGAATATTTAAGGATATTTGTTCTCGCGAGTTCACAGAATCCTATCGATTTCAATCTCTAAAGTAGTATACTATTGCTATTCATCGGATCATATCACATCCAATCACATCACAAAGAATAGTTCGGGGTACTTACAGGCGAACCGGTGCAGGAGACTTCGGTGCCATGCCTTTCAAACCATACTTTCAAAACAAAACACCTAAAGCGGACTTTTAAAAACATTTTGGGCCTCGGCCCACAGTACCGAAACCTTTGAACTTGGCTCACGATACCACAATTGTAACACCCCAAACTCGGACGGGACACCACGTCCGAACGGTATGTTACGGGGAAAACGTTTTTGAGTGATCAGATTTTTCGTTTAAAGCGGGGTAAAAGCGTAGGGAATTTGAGAAAAATTGAAGTAGGCTGTTTGATTAGATTTGAAAACTTATCCAAAGTATATAGTTAAAAAGCGAGTTGATTTCATTTAGCATATCCACTAGTTTCTTAGTGCTATTTTGAAACATTTTTGACTTAGTAGAATATCGGGTTTGGTTTGAAGCTCATTTGAGTTTACTTTATAGCAAAGCATAGTGAGATACCCGATGGTATAGTTTAAAACACATTGCGTTATAGTTTTGAAAACATTATCTTACCAAATTTTTAGTAAAATTTCATACCAAGTTATTTGTTAAGCAGGTTGAGAATCTAATTAAAGCATAACCATAAAAAAAAAACATAATTTAAAGGCCTTTTACAAATCCAAATTAAAAACCCAAATAAAAGTAATTAAACTAAAGTACCCAAATGATAGAGTTTGAGTAAAACTTTATTAAGCATGGCATGAGCACCCCGAGTCCATCCCAGCTCCATGTCGCGTTCACGGGTCACTGAAATGTCAAAGGAGAGGGTGAGTCGAATGACTCGGTGCATAAATCCCGCTCCGATGAAACAACATGCTAACACACATCACACATAGCCACATAATTAATCCAACCCGATCCTAACCATCCGTACGCTTTTCTACCCCGTGTGGTACCAAACCCTTTGGTGGTGCCAAACCACCGGTGACATATAGTCACAATGTGTTACCAAAACTTTGGTGTCCCAAAAACACAAATGTGCTACCAAAGCATCGTGACCGAAGTCACAAATCCAATGATGGGGCCAACCCATCGTGTGATACCCAATCACTAGCAGACGATCCCATATCTCATGTGGGGCCAACCCATGGTGGTGTCAAACCACGGGGACAAGTCGCAATGAGGTGCCCAACCTCGGTGTCCCAAAGACACAAATGTGCTACCAAAGCACGGTGACCGTAGTCACGATAATCAAATGATGGGGCCAACCCATCGTGTGATACCCAATCACTAGTGACGATCCCATATCTCAAAGTGGGGCCAACCCACGGTGGTGTCAAACCACGGGGACAAGTCGCAATGAGGTGCCCAACCTCGGTGTCCCAAAGACACAAATGTGCTACCAAAGCACTTGGTGACCCAAAGTCACAAAGTGTGTTACCAAAACACGGTGCTCGTCGGCACAAAATATTCTTGCTCCCTCCACTCATATCACCCATCAACATACCAACTCATGTGATCATGCATATCATACAAGTCATGCTTATCATGCCAACATGTCTAGCATTACATCTCATAGCATACATAACATAGATCATAATACCCAAGGTATCCACAATAGAAGCGGTAATAAATTAGACTTACCCAGATATCGTACACATACCCCGTTTGGGTATCCAATTATCCGTCATCTTGGTATAGTTTTTAACAGAGCAAACAGAGTTTATTAATAACATTACTAGGTATAGTGTGTTAGTTTACACACACAGTGTAATCTGAGTCTAAAGATCCCAACGACCGATCTATGTCCTCGATTATCAAGCTCCTTGCTAATGGTTTGATTTCTTATCAAACCCGAACCACAAAGGTTCTCCTTCCAACAATCGGCCAACCCCAATTGATTCACCAAGGGGAAAGGCTCCAACTGACTGCTTGAAATCTTTGATTGCCCAACACCCAATATTCGGCCAAAAGAGGACTTCTAGGAGAGGAGAGATTCGGCCTAAGTGTTTAACACACCCTTATACTCGGTTCTGAAAGGTAAAAGAGAAAGAATAGAAATGAAAAGGAAATAGGGTTACGGCAACAAGGTGCTTTGGAAGAAAGTTTCGACAAATAGGCAATTGAGAAGAAGAAAGAAATAAATAAATAAATAAAATAAACAACAAAAAAAATAGAGGGAGGTACCTTCGGCTTTGGAAAGAACAAATAGATGAAGAAAATGTCTTGGGTAAGATTCGGCTACAATGTTTCCAAGCAAAGAAGAAGAAAGCAAATATGAAAAAGGGAGATAGTAGTTTCGGTTTACAAAATTGAAAGAAAAGAGAAAGATGGGAAGAGTATTCGGCTACAAGTACTCTAGAGAACAAAGATGCAAACTTTAGTGACTTGTTGAGGTTTGGTCTTTGGGTTTCAAAAGATGTAAAACAAAACAAAGAGAAATGAAAACACCCTTAGAACTTCGGCTAACAAATGACCCAAAGAAGAGACTTTTACCCTTGACAAAAAGTGACCGAAATTACCTAGGTTGCTAAGGTGAATTTCGGCTAACATGTTCCCACACTTAGCCGTCCACTTCCCCCACTCCAACACCCCCACAAATTCGGCCATAATCCCCAAACACACTCACCACCACTCATTTCAAATGAGTGGACCAAGTCCTCCTCCATATTTTGCTCTCCACCTTACATTTGAAAGTGAAGACCAAGTCCAAGTAGAATTTCACTAGCCTTCTACCTCTCCTCCATGCCGTCCCAAAAAGAAGCCAAAACGGGGACTCTGCAGCTCGAACACTGGACCTCCACCACAAGTAGATGACGCCACACCAAGCTCCCCATGTAGCGCATGCTTTGCCACTAAGCTAGCTCCTCTTTTGTGCAACAAAACATCAATTAAAATTCTTAAACCCCAGCTTCCTCAGCTCCCTTCACTTAACACCCAAAAACAAGATTTTTCCCATTCCCTCAGGCACACTCCTAGCCCACAATTAAGCCCCTAAAACACCGAAATAGCAACACAGCACACTAAACACATGCACTTTCATGCAACAACAAAATAGCCCCTAACCCGGGATATTACAAAACCGGCAACTTGTTGTCTTCGAAACGTTTTCTCTCTGTGACATGCCAGATTCGGTCATGGTGTGTTGACCGGGTTCGGGGTGTTACAATAAATATACATTGAAGTTCGATTATATGAACTTACCTCGATCGCTAAAACGACAAAATGGATTGACTAGTCTGATACTTTGCTTTCTCCCCGTTCTAGATCCAAATCTCGTTTTTCTCAATCTATATAATAACAAAATTTTCTTATTTAATTTCTAATTCACTCAATTTAACACAATTTACACATTTTGGCAAAATTACACTTTTGCCCCTAATGTTTTACATTTTTCACAATTTAGTCCTTATCACATAAAATTGCAATTTCATGCAATTTAGTACAACCCATGTATTGTCGAATTTCATACATACCACAAACAACCCATATTTTCAATTTATTCATACTTTTAACCACATAATTTCATAATTTCACAAATTAGTCCATAATTTGTATTTTTACTCAAAATCACTTTGTAAAATATGTAAAACTATCATCTAACTTCCATATTTCATCATCAATCATCAAAAAGCATGAATATTCATCAATGGCATCTCACAAAATCTTTAACAGTTTCTCAAATTACTCCCTGGGCCAGCTAGACTAAGCTGCAATGATCTTAAAAACGTACAAATTATAAAAAACGGATCAAAATCCATACCTAAATGAGCAAAACAATGTTGGTCGAACCTAGCTTATCCATGGCTGCCATTCTTTTCAAATTTCGGTTGAAGGGATGATAAAAATAAGGATTTTGGCTTTTGTTTTATTAATATTAACCTTTATTAACTATTTACTTAATTATCCATTAAAAACATTAGTAGTTACACCAATTGCCACTCCACTATCACCCACTATCTCATAAATAGGATATTTGCCACATAAGGACCTCCATATTTAAATTCTATAGCTATTTGACACCTTTAGCTTATAGAACGCAACTTTTACGCTTTATGCAATTTAGTCATTTTTACCGAATTAAGCCTTTAAACAGTAAAATTTATTTATGAAATTTTCACACAATAATTCTATCATGCTGTAAACCATAATAAAATATTAAAATAAATATTTTGACTTCGAATTGTGGTCCTAAAACCAATGTTTTGATTAACCCCTAAAACGGGCTGTTATAACTCTCCCCCATTAGGGATTTTCTTCCCCGAAAATCTTATCAGAGAATAGATTAGTGATTTGCTTTCACTAGCCTCATTAATTTCTCACATAGCCTCAGATTTCTCAACTCTTTAATCTCACGAGCTAAGATTCTGATCTGTTCTTTGCTATATGTCATAAAAAGCTGAGTTTCTACTTCTGAAAGATATACTATAGATAAAGGATCTTATCTGTATCATCATGTCATATATATAAGAAACACATTATGGATCTTCTCAAGTTCTGACAGTAATCTCATACGGTCTCATTCTCTCAATAATCTCATACAGCCAGATAAATCATGAACTCAACTTCTCTTTATAACTAAATTGAGTAATTTTATTTCCACAATAATACTTTCACAAATACTCAGTTTTCTAACTGAAATTCAATGCTTTTATGTATCAAGCCCGCATATGTTTTTGTCAATCAAAGCGCTTTTAAGTATCACAAATTACTTTCATTTCTCCTCGTCTTTCTAATCTCATCGACTCCATAATTCTTTTTATCAAAATTAAATTCAACACAACAGAGTTTAATAATTGCAACCATTTCATACTCATACAGTGCTATATTAATACTCATCTCATAACTATTATTATACGCAAACTTATTCAACAGTAAATGTAACACCCCTAACCCGTACCCGTCACCGGACTAGGGTTAACGGCGTTACCCGACAGATCAAAAACATTTACAAAAATGTCATACAACTGTATATCAACCTCAAACATAGTGTCCCCTTAGTAGGTCATCGAGACCTAAAACATGCTTATAAACCGGGTCGGGACTAAACCGGAACACATATAAAATTTCACAGAAATTTAAAACTTTTCTAAGTTTCAGGGGTTACACGCCCGTGTAGGAAGACCGTGTGCCTCCCACGGCTGGACACCCCCGTGTGTCCTCCTCGTGGTTGAATCTGACTTTACTCCACGGCCACCAAGCACGCCCGTGTACCTTGCCCGTGGTCAAATCAGACTTTACATCCACGGCCATCAATCACGCCCGTGTACCTTGGCCGTGGTCGAATTTGAATTTTCACATGGCTACTAGACACGCTCGTGTATCTTGGCCGTGTGCTCTTAGGCTAGCTACTGACTTAGCCCCACGGTCACTAGGCACGCCAGTGTGCCACAACTGTGTGGCAAAATAGGCCATTTGCAAGGCCAAAATGCCACCCAATGGGTCTTACCTACAAGCAAAATCATCAAGACATCTCATGCCTATTTGGCAACCAAGAACATACCAAAATAGCCATCCAAATTACAAGACTAAAACTCATCTCATCACAAGCATAATTCATTCATTTGCATCATCAAAACTTGACCATTTCATGTATCAAATAACTATGCCAAAACATACTTCACATATCACATTCATTCAAGCAAATTCTCAACTCATAACTAGCCAAATCACATGGCTAAGTTCATATAACAAACTCATATCAAATACTAGCCTATACATGCCATATCTAGCTATATACATATCCAAAGTGTACCAAAAATGAGTTTAGTAGTGTGATGACGATCCTTGACGGTCCCAAGCCTTTAGTAGCTTTAACGACCTATAAAACAGAGAAAACACACACACATAATAAGCTTTCCAAAAGCTTAGTAAGTTATAATACAAACAAACTTAGCATGAAAGGCATATATGCACATAGGTACATTGGCACAACTTAATGACTTAGCAAACTATCACATATATGCTTTGATCCATGTACTAGGCCATATTTGTCACATTCATCAATTCAAAAGTCTTATATAAACATAGCTCATTCGTGCTTACTTTCACATATCATATTGTTATTCCAATATACGTAATCATCGTAGTGAGATCACATAGGTACTTACCTTATATACACACTTAGTGTATAAATCAACGTACCTGAAACAGATATACAAATCACTTAACCATTCTTATCACAGACTTGCCCGTTAAACCGATAGGAACCTAATAGGATACTCAGAAAGCTCGGAATAGTTATACAATGCCAATGTCCCAGACGAGGTCTTACATGCACACAGATATTGATGCCACTGTCCCAGACAGGGTCTTACACAAATCAATACGATGCCAATGTCCAAGACATGGTCTTACACATAAAGATAATATCGATGCCAATGTCCCAGACGTGGTCTTACACGTAAAGATAATATCAATGCCAACGTCCTAGACGTGGTCTTACACGAAGTCTCAAATAAACGCCAACGTCCCAGACGTGGTCTTACATGATAAAACAGAACAGATACCTATGTATTCCTAGGTTCGTACAGGACTTCTCGGACATTGTCGCTAAGTCGATCTTATCTCAGAATTCATTTGCATAACACTTCATAAGCATTCATTATCAACAATAGGCATATGAATATGCTGAACTCAATACAATTACATTTATTTGCAATATGACTTACCTCGGATTCGATTTATCGGAAATAGAAACGGCTACTCGGTTACTTTCGCTTTCCCGCGATCTAAGTCCGTTTTCCTCGGTTCTTGATCTATACATATTCAGAATTAACTCTTTTATTCACTAACTCATTCAATTCAATCCAAGGACACACATTTAGGGTTATTTGCAAATTAACCCTCACATTTGCACAATTTATCAATTTAGTTCATATTTCTCAAAACAACAAATTCACAAAATCATCTTTCAACCATGCTTAGCCGAATGTTCATACATCTCATACAAGCCCACAATTTCCATCAAATTTGTAATTTAGTCCTTTAAATTACTATTTTCTCAATTTAGCCCTAATTAGCTAAATTCATCAAAATTTCATGAACAAAGTATGTTCATCTAGCTCAAATCTTTCATTTAACAACTAAACTCATCACAAAGCTCAACATATCATCAATGGTATATCTCATGAACATCATCAATACACAAAATTGAGACATGGGCTTGATAGTAGACTAAGCAACGATTGCAAAAACGTAAAAATTATCAAAAACCATATCAAAATCATACCTTAATTTTGGATCAAACCTAGCCGAAACCTTAGAGGTTCTTATTCTTTCTTTTCCTTTTGTATATTCAGTCAAATGAAGGAAATAAAAGATGAACACTTTCATCTTTTTATTTTATTATTATTACATTAACACCTATTTTACT
Organism: Gossypium sturtianum; assembly: GCA_025698515.1. Taxonomy (NCBI): domain Eukaryota; kingdom Viridiplantae; phylum Streptophyta; class Magnoliopsida; order Malvales; family Malvaceae; genus Gossypium; species Gossypium sturtianum. Next base: position 111,571,313 of record CM046955.1, read on the forward strand.
AAATTAACCTTAATAAACATAAAAGACAAATATAATTCAATGTCATTTTTGTCCATTAACAATCCACTAACTTATAAATGGCTTAATTGCCATATAAGGCCTCCCTATTAAAAAGCCATTTCAATTAAGTTTCTTTTCATAAAGCATGCAGAAATTGCATTTGATGCAATTTAATCCTTTTATCAAATTAAGCACACAAACGAACAAATTAACTTACATAAATTTAACACATGCTTAGTCACATACCAACGGCACAAAAAATAATATTAAAAATATTATTCGGACTTAGATTCGTGATCCCAAAACCACTGTTCCGACTAGGGTGTAAACCGGACTGTTATAGTAAATGTCTTTCTCAGTTGCTTTAAAATTTTAAAACATAATAACGAAACATTACCATGCGAATCTGAATCTCCCCCTCAGATTAGCCATCTGTTGAAGAATGTAATGCGATGCTAAATTGAAACCGTTTATCTAAAGCTTACTGTAGTTTTCTATCAAAGCACAATATAGAATTTAGGTCTCTACCCGAAATAATGGAGTCTAGCACACTGTGATCTGAGAATCCCTGATATGTATAACTCAGCTAATCTATCAAAAGAGAAATTCGTACGTACGAAGATAAAATATTCAAACTTCTTCAAACAGTCAACAATAGTTTAGATAACATCTGTCCTTTACGAAATTCATCAAAATTCTATTTCATTACTACTCAGATCGAAACACATGCTGTAACAGTCTTGAAAACACTTGATGATCAGCATTAGCTTGTTAATAGATCAGACAGTTGGATACAAAGTCAGAAATATCATGTTTCATGCTCATTCACTAATACAACTGTCTCAGATTATTGTACATCTTAGTACTCCCCGAATTAACAAATAATTACCACTGTGAGCCATATGTAACAATTGTTGCATAATCTCTGAAATTCTCTGTACACAAACTCTATCTTGAAACAACAAATAATCATCGGTTCCAATCTGAAATTTTCTAAATCATGAGTCAATTTACGTTGAATCCGTTTTTAGCTTGCAATTCACTGATACATTTCTAAATTTCACAAATTAGCTGAATGCTTTTAACACAGCTAATATCTGTCTATCATCCGATTAAATTAATCGTATATTCATCGCTCGTAAAACACACGAAGGATTCTTGCTCAGAACATCCGTGACTATATTCGTTCTTCCCTGGATGATAATCAATTACTATCTCAAAATCCTTCGACGATTCAAGCCACCTTTACTATCTCAAATTTAGACCTCTCTGTAACATCAAATATTTTAAACTATTGCAGTCAACAAATATGTTACATTACTCACCAAACAAGCAATGTCACTGATTATTCAACGCGAATACATTATCAATCATCTCTAATTCACATGTCGTATAATTCTCTTCATGCAGCTTTAATAGTATGTAAGCATAAGCTTTCACTATACATTCTTGTATTAGAACATACTTCAAACCATTCAATAACGCATGACTGAAAATCATAAATCCTTTACGTGTAGAAGTGAACTGGAAGCGATGTTTGATTGACAATGTCTTCAACTGGTTACCACTTTATTAATAATTATCATATCATGCAAACTTCACAAGCACGATGATTTTCTCAATCAAAACAACTTTAGTTTACAAAAACATATCTCAATAAAACCGTTCCGATAAATATAATTCAGTATCATGTCTTCTAGAATATGAATTCTGTATTTAAACTATTCATCTATTTCCCCATGAACGTTCAAAGTTTATTTCCAACCCTGTGGATAAATTCAAATACAAATAACTTGATTAATCCTTCAAGCAAATAATCCAATCAAACTAAACATCTGAATCAATCTCGGCTGTCAAACAATAACTTCTCTAAGAGAACCTTTCTTCTTGTTGTTAAGATAACTCAGGCATACAATTTATCACAATTTGTTCAAGATACTAATCAAAGATCTTTAAAAACTACATAATTCAAACATAACATCCCATGTGTAACTCATTGACATTATCAAGATTACTTGGGAATGATAACCAATATACAGATTTTAGCTTGAGCTTTCACCATTTACACTTTTGCCGATGCCATTCCTTTCCCAAATCATATTGCCATAATAAGGCCAACATCTCAACCGTACAGATAAGTAATGTCCCAGCTATTAGTAATGCATTTTGAACACAAGAGAAATTCAAATATGATTTCAGTAGCAACCAATGCAGAAACACAACCTCTATGAATCTGATAACTATACCATTGTATTCCCATGATCAAACTAGAAATTTTTGTCATATTAGATATAGTCATCTTTGTCAAAAGAGTATCTCTTGCAGACAATCACATAGAATCATAAGAAAATTGGGATAGCAAAATTATAACATATGAAGCTACACAAAATTTCTAAAAATTACAACTCATATAGAATGATAACAATTCCGATGATATCCTAGAAAATTTCCAGAAAGAACAATGTCACTCATAAGAACTGAAATCCACAGCAACAGAAACAATATAATCTTCATGTATATTAAACAGAACAATAACCAGTAAAAATGGAATACTAACATCATACGGATTTTTCTATCAACTTTTCTATCAACTCAACATAATAGAATATCAGAGAAAGAAAGAGCAATGCAAATCATAACCCAAACAGACCAACAATGCTTTTGTCTATTAGTATGTTCAGCTAACATTCTCATACGATAAGAGCTTCATCTGAAAATATTCAGCTACATATACCCTTGAGAGTAAATAAACAAATTGCATACTCAGAAGAGGTCATTGTAAATTACTCAACTATAACCGCTGCACTCAGCCATCAATACAATTCAAACATTATTCCACTGTCTAATTCTGTCATCACTAAGTCCACATTATCCCATCATTAACAGAAATCAATTCAGAAGAACTTCCAGTTAATACCTTCTTTAAATATCATACCTGAATAGGTTATTTAATCGAAGTCAACTTCTTCTTTAACGATGACTTTGCATAATCCCGAATAGTCTTCAAAACGATCCAATATCTCTTTTAGTACTGTCTTCAATTGCTGACTCATCCTCTTATCTGATCACAGTATTAATCCTTCAATCACAAAACTCTGTAATTCCACACTTGTAAGCTTATTCAATCTATTAAATACGGATTTCATTACAATACTTTACCGATTAGGGGAGGGGGTGAGGGTTGTAAAGCCTCAAATTCAACTCTCATACATACATGCACATAACACATACTATTACGAATGGCCAATTCATTACTAATTCCACATTCTCAAAACACCTACTGATCATTTACTTATGTTCACTTTTGTACTTAACACATAGTTCATATGCCAATTCAAATCACTAATCCACAATCAAAATATTCATATAGCAATCATAGACCAATTGTCACAACTCATATACTCGTATAATTATAACATTTATCAATAATAAAATTTCCTGCACTCTTATTCATACCTTTATGAGTTTCAACATATCACCAACACATTTTCACTCAAACGTTTGAGTGTAACATTCTGTACTATCGGAATTAGCTCGGTTGGAAAGCATATCTGTCTAATTAAAACAATTCTCGTTAGAATCGGAAGATATCACACTATCACAGGTTAAATATGGCATGTATAGTTAGACTCACATATGCTACGTTAGTCCTAGAATTAACTAAACCGTAGCTCTGATACCAATAAAATGTAACACCTCTAACCCGTGTCCGTCGCTGACTTAGGGTTAAGAGGTATTGCCGATCAAACACAACATTTAATTATCATTCCACAACTCAATAAACATTCATTATCGAATAACATTCATTAACATACACAATGTCCCTTAAATAGGTCTATGAGACCTTAAACATGCTTTAGAGAAGGTTCGGGACTAAACTGATCACATTTGCAAACTTTAGGAATCACTTAAAATTTTCAAGCATTCAGGGATCACACGCCCGTGTGAACAGGCCGTGTGTATCACACGACCACCAGACACACCCATGTCACAGGTCGTGTGAAAATAGGGCATATATTTTGACTTGCACCACACGGCCGAGGACATGCCCGTGTGCCAGGCCGTGTGAAATCTAGAGGGGTTACTGACTTGGGTCACACGGCCAGCCACACGCCCATGTGCCAGCCCGTGTGCCACACACGACCAGTAGACACGCTCGTGTGTCTAGGCTGTGCCAAACCTGTAGTGTATACTGACTTAATTCGAAGGGCTACCCCAGGGGTACCAAAGCCATGTGTCACACACGGCCAAGCCACACGCCCATGTGCTCGACCGTGTGGAGTGAAAATAGGCTTGGTTGAAGCCACATTTCTCACCCTTCTCAAGCATACCTAAAACACCACATTTCATGCCACTTCAATACATTAATAAGTAGCCAAACCATGCTATTTCATGCACCAAACTTACAATACCAATTCTATCCATTTCATCAACTCAAATCAATACTATTTGTACATTTAAACAGATACCAAACTAGCATGATTCATTCCTCATTACTCACCTATTCAATCATATACCAAAGTACATATCATACTCATCAATACAACCTATTTCAATATATATTTTTATTAGCATCAATCACACTCAAAGCTTGACTCATAAATCATTTATTAGCCATTCACTTATCAAGTCTAAAATCATGCTTTTCATAAGTAAATACTCATCATATACCAAATGACCAAATGATCAACTTGAATCATCACCAACCATACCAAATTATGTCACTACACAAGGTAAATTACACATCAAACATAAGTCATTAATAAGCCATATAAAATGGCCAAATACATCACCAAAATCTTTATCAAAAAGACTCAAGCCTATACATGCCATATAACCAATATCATAAAGCTCATAAGTACCAAACCATAGCTGGATAGTGTGATGAAATCTCCGACGACATCCAACACGAGCAAGCCACCGAAACTCTATAAACATAGAAAAGAAAACAAAGTAAGCTATAAAGCTTAGTAAGCTCGTATCTTAATAAACTTAACATAACAAATAATTGCAATTCAATGTCATAAGTATAATATGCTATCTCACATGCCAAAACATAAAATTTTCTCAAGTTTATAACATGTTCTCATATCAAATTACCACCATCCAGTAATATAATCACTTACATAGCTAACTTTAGCTTTCACAAGTTTAATCAATTCAATTCTCATATAACATTCAATCCATACCTTCATATAGCCAAATGAGCACATTTTGAAAAATAACATATTTACACATATCTTTCTTGTATAAATCACATATCATCATTTATATTCATACTCACCTTTCATTCACAAGAATCATATAACTTCTTTCATACCTGAATTGGATAACTCATTCGCATAGTCATTTGCTTCTCTACATTACCTGTTGAACCGTTCGAAATTGATAAGGATACCCGGATAGCATGTAAAGCTCGTACAATGCCATATCCCAGATATGGTCTTACATGTTATCACATATCGATGCGAATTGCCCAGCTATGGTCTTACACGATTCATATATTGATGCCAATGTCCCATACATAGTCTAACATGAAATCACATAACAATGCCAATGTCCAAGACATGGTTAGTCTAACATGAAATCACATAACAATGCCAATGTCCAAGACATGGTCTTACACGTAATCACTTATCGATGCCAATGTCCCAGACATGGTCTTACACAAAATTATATATCGATGCCATATCCAAGATATGGTCTTACACAAAGTCTCATATATCGATGCCATAGCCCAACTATGGTCTTATACGAAATCATGTACTGCCATGGTCCAACCATGGTCTTTTTCGCCGATTCGCCTTTCATTACGAATCGATCGTGTTCGATCCTGCATTTTTACTTATTTCAAACATTTAATTTATGTTTCACAATTAAATCAATTATATGAATACACTCATACTATCATTCATCAATTTCATAAATATACATTGAAGTTCGATTATACGAACTTACCTCGATCGCTAAAACGACGAAATGGATCGAACATACCTTTGCCAACACTTAGCTAACATTCATTATTGCTACTCAATGTTCGATACCACATTTCGATAAATCTTCGTTATTTGTTCGATTTATTCGCACACTTAGTGCCCAATTCATAGCCGAAGCTTAAATATCATCGCACACTAGTGCCTTTACTTAACACCGAATTTATCTCAGTATTGCACACACAGCCTTTACTTAACCCAGCCTAGATGTTACGACCGGATCTGGCATGTCACATGGATAGGGTGTTTAAAAACTTGCGCGTTTGTTAAAAAGTTCGTATTCCATTTTGAAAACTTTGAGCTTTGTTGTTCGAGGAAAATCAAATTATGTTTTTAATGTCCTCTCGTAAAAAAAAGAAAAAGAAAAGGTCTATTTTTGTTTTTATTGTTATTGTTTCAAAAACTAGTTTATAACAGAAATCAGACTTAGTGAGTTGCAGGAGTGTGATGTTTTGAAAATTGTTCATTATTAATTTGGAAAACTCATTATTCAAATATCTAACCATTTAATAAAAAGCAAATTGGAAGTTAAAAGAAAAAAAAAATCCCAAAGGCCTTATTACAAAACATTAAACCCAAAATTAAATGAAAACTGAAATAAGCGAATACAAAAAATTTACTAAGTTCCCAAAAAATATTCCCGATGTATGGCTACCACGAAGTACTCCATAGCTCCAAATCCTCAGTACTGGGGATCACCTACAAGATTAAGCAGAGGGGTGAGTTACGAGAACTCAGTGTGTAATCCCCTGATCGGTTATTAACTGGGCCCAAGCCCATACAGATACAAACTGGGCCTTAGCCCACACGAAAACAAACTGGGCTGAAGCCCATACAGAAACAGACTGGGCCTTAGCCCTATAGACATGATAGTGCAAAATAATGTAATGTAGCCCCAACCCTATAATCCATCCGCTACACACCACCCGTACTAGCCCAACACACTTGTGGGGATTTCTAAATCAACCCGTCCGTCCGCTACACACCTCGATGGCAGTCAAGTTGCTCATCGCAGAATTTGTGGCGAAGCCACCAGATTAACAGAATAAACGTGGCATAGCCACTATACAGAATTGTGGCAGAGCCACCAGAATATGTGGCAGAGCCACTAGATTACACTTCCTCCGATCAAAAATCCCAACCCAATGCGTGATGTCATGACATAAATATTTCGTGTATGCAGTATATCATAAATATAATCAATCATTTAAATATCACACACAACTCACTAAACTATCCCTAGAGGTATACCGGTAATTTACCCACCAAGGGTATTTCAGTAATTTTGCATTTAACGGCCTTTCCAAAGGCCTACTGTCGCCTCGAGCGACACGGGACCCTTTTTGGGTCTCTACAGAACTATTGGGCCTAAAATCCATTTTAGGCCCAAACAGGCCCACACGCTCGTGTGTCCCAAAACGCTTGGTTTCGGTTTCAGATTTATAGATTTTGCTTTCAGATTTATTATTTGACAGTTTCCTAACAGTTTTGCCCAAGTGGGCCGGATAGCCCATTGGGCCCATTTGGCCCATTTCGGCTCGATCAGGCCTGTTACAGCCTCAGTTTTGTGAGAGTGCTCGTGACACTCTCAGCGACTTAACGTCATCATTCGTATCTCGATTTACCACTACGAGCGTTCGCACGCTCGTGTGGTCACAGATGCCGGTGCTCCAGCTTTTCGACTTTTGGCCGAATCATAGAACATTGCAAACATGCATTCAGAGAGGTGTGAGATTACACACCTGATTTGAAATACATAACACGATACTCCCTAAAGCACCTAAGGATATAATCGGTTAACAGTTAGTCCACTTGTTCGATAATCCCAAGAATGTGAAAACTTAGGACTAAAGGCTTAACTTACCAACAAATATTAGCCTCTCTTTTAAAGAGGATACTCGGTCCACCTTCTACTGATCAAAGGTCCGCGCCCCTATCGAAAAGATCGCGTTAGAAAACTGTTCATGGTAAAAAGGGAAGCGGCCTTCTGGCCTTAAGAAATTCAAAGATTAATCAAGACCAGCCCACCATTCCCCCCATTCGGTCATAGCTATACATACCAAAGTGCCAAAATTTCGGCAATTGCTCAACAAGGGTTTCGGGTTCCAAAATGGCACAAACACGAATCAGGGTGGAGAGGAGTATTCAGATTCGGCCTTACAACTAGAGAAAAGCCGAATGAAAAGGAAGATTCGACAGACAGAAGAGAACCAAATTTTCTGCTTCTAGATGTTCGACTAATGGGAAACAAAATCGAAGTGAAGGTGATTTTTTGGCTTTACAAACAGAGAAGAACCCGATGCCACAAGTGGATAGATGAGTAAAAGAGGTTTCGGCAACTTGCAAGGGATAGAAGAAATAAATTCAATTTAGAGAGGAGAGGAAAGATTCGGCTTAAGGAGAAGAGAGTGTAGAAGAAGAAAACAAAACGAAAAGAAGAGAGAAAGAAATGGACGAATTGAGAGAGTAGGAGAGTAATGGAGAAGAAGAGAGGTTTCTGCCATGTGGTGTTTAGGTAACCAGCGGAAGGAGATGAGGCTATTCGGCGTAAAGAGAGGAGAAGGAAAGTTGAAAAAAGACAAATGCACGAGTGGTCTATCTCACAAGCAGATTCGACCAAACACAATTGGAAGAAAGAAAGATGGGAGCAAGGTGTACTAAGAGAAAACAAAAAAGAATAAAATACAAAATGAAGAAAACCTCAAAATGATCTAGCCGATAAATGCCAAGAACAACCCTCTCCGAACGAACTTTGAAAAACGGCACTCCCCCACTTGACTGAATGTGCACTTTCAAAAGACCCCAAAAATCTTTGGCCGAAAATCCCCCTAAACAAACCCCCTCATTCGGCCAACTCCCTACACTCATCCAACCCCATGATTCTCTCCTCTTTTTGCTCCACCAAACACTCTCCACCTCCCATTCAAACCAATTTGACCAAGTCTCCCTCCACCTTGAAGAGTTCTAATCCAACTCTACCTCTCTCCTCTCCAAAGCATAAAATAAAACTCCCCAAATGCTGCTTGTGGGATTCGAACCCCACTCCCCTTGCTTCCATATTGACGCCACCACAACTCCACCATGTGGCCACTTGTGTTAGGAAAACACCAACCAATTCCCTTAAGCCTTGCTTCCAACGGTCCTCTCCCCTAAAGTTCCCAAAAACCAAAATTTTTCCTACGGCCTAACTTGACCCCGGGACTTCATATGAGCCCCGTAACCTTCCAAAATCACTTACCTACCTAGTCCAAATTGCCTTAATACCGTTCTCATGTTCTCATAAATTTTAAACGCTTTCACACCCAAGGCCCAATGGGCCCAATTCTACTAGGCCCAAATTCGGGGTGTTACAAATCTACCCCCTTAAAGAAATTTCGTCCTCGAAATTTCCAACTAAAGGAATAGTCGCACCTCCTAACCTACCACACTACGCTCACACTGCGCACTCTGATCTTAATAACACTAATACACTTTTAACTTAATCCTGAAACCTCTTCACACAACCAAATATCTAACCACAGAAGCAAACAAATGTTTCTCACTCATATATAAAATTTTCTACCTTCAAACACCATATCCAACCAGAACATTCCCGATTTAATGGTGATGGAACAATCTCGATCCTTATGCTCCTTAGACCCGCATCTCAAGCATGCTCCTGACCTTCTCCGGCATTTACCTGGATGACGCCTTTTGCAATATTCACAAGCCAGAAAGTTTGGACGTGCTTTAACATGCTTCACAGAACGAGGCTGCGACCCTAGAGAACCGCAATCTCCTTTCTTCTTACAGTCCACGCACCCAACTCGAAGTATTTCACCAATTTCTTTAACCTCCTCCAATACCTCCCTAACTAGTTGAGTCAGCTCATCAACCCCGGCTCAATCATGAGACCCCGTCTCAATCACTGGCAATGTCGGCACCTCCCTTTCAGGCATATGCCCCGATGCTGAGGATCCAACCCTAGCACCTCGACCTCTACCATGGCCGCGTGTACCTCGTCCACGTCCTCTGGTACTCATACTACTGAATCGAATTAATCTGATTAAGAGTTTTATGAATCAGTCCATAATTCCAATGTTTATTAACAAATGTCTTTTGGAAACAGGTATAAGAGTTGTTTTTGTAGATCAATTTCCCTAATGTCTCAGTATTTATAGCCTTAGATCCTATAGCTAAAAGTTTTAGTGTACTACCACTAACTCTAGTAGTTTTCTATCTTACAGGCATCTCATTATATCATCAAAACATAAAATAAGAGGACTTACGGATTTGGTGCCGGAGACTCGTGTAACATCCCCAAACCCGGCCCATTCACTACGACCGAATCTGGTTATGTCACTGCGGAAAGATAGTTGGAAACATTCTTACTTAGAAATTAAAACATGAAAATATACTGACTTTTTGAAGATCCATGCCCCTTTTAATACGATACTCAAAACTTTGTTATTATAAAATATTCTTTTTTAAAACTTTAGTGCATATAAAACCAATGTGAATACATAGGTTGCTGATAATAAATCCATGTCCACTTGATAGTTCAATTTAATCAAACTCTAGTTAAAGTAGTCCCAAAGATAGTTATTAAAATAATTCTAAAATAATTCCCAAAATATATAAAAGTCAAAAAGGCCCTTATTACAACAACATTTAAAACCAAATACTTAATATAAATAAGATTAAAAATATTTAAACTTTTCCTTCTGAATGGGCCACCATGTGTCCTCTCCGATCCCGGTCCAATCTACGCATCACCTGAAATGGTTAATGAAAAGAGTGAGTCCACTGACTCAGTGCATAAACACAACACATATTTCCATCCGTATGGGCTTGGCCCATACCCACACACCCATCGAAACAAATCATGCAAGAATGCATCTCAGCCCAACCCACTATCCAACCGTGACACCCACCTTAGCGGACTTCGCCAAGGCCGTGGATAAACCACCACTGATCACATCGTGATCCATAATCCTTACCTTGGCAAACTCGCTGCTCAAGGCCGTGGCTGAGCCACCGATCAACCAATCGTGATCCCACAATCGTAAACCGTCTACGGTGATGCACATAGCAATCAACCGCCGAGATGGGCACCGAGCCAACACCTCCCTTGAGGTAGCACAAAGCTAACCCTCAAGCGCTAATGTAGCCTTAGCTATCATTAGACCACGTACATCATCTGTACACTTCTTCCTTCGGTGATCAACCCCATGCCCACGTGTCAATTATGCCAAAATAACATATAGAGTGAGTAATTATTACCTACCAATACCACATCAAACATATATAAAATATATACAACACAACCAATCTTACCAATCATCGATTCACATCACTTAAGCCATTATAATCAGCCTCACACATAATACATATGTAATCACATTAAACAAACCAACAATCGCGAGAAATAGTGCGTTGATTACGCACCTTAACACTTCTTGCGTTCTACGCTTTCGATCCCTAAGCTATCGCTCAAAGAAACAATGACTATCCGCCTATAGCTATCTCCTGCTGCTGGCCCACACCCCGGTGGCCAATCTCGGACTGCCGAGACAGCCCTCTTCTTGAACTTCGGGATAGGGACCTTCCCTTGCCCACTCTGACAACTCAACTTGAATCCCGAACGCTACTTTATGCCACTTTGCAGCTGGCGACTAAGCGACTCGAGAAAGGTCTCTGCGTTAAGCTCTTCTCCCCTACAATCGGCCTTGCTAACCACTCCCTATTGCTCAACCTAGAATCGGTCACCACAAGAAAGTAGGGTTCGGCCAGGACTTATAACCAACGTAGAGAAAATAGGAGAACAAAAGATTCGGCAAGGCTCCTTAGATGGTCTTTGAGATATTCGGCAATGGCAGGCTTTAAAGGGTGATTTTGGTTTGAAACAAGGTTTAAGAAAGGTGTGAAGAAAGAGGGGAAAATGGATAAGCCAACAAAGAGTGTTCTTGACTTACTTTTCGGCAAGAGACTAAGGGAAAATAAATAAAGGAAACAAGAACTTTCGGCAAGGAGAAAACAAAATGGTGAATGATAATGAGCACCTCCCCTATTTATAATATTCGGCCAAGCTCCAACCTCCCACAAAAAAACCTCAAATCTCTCCTAAAACACCTCCCTTCCATCCATTCAAAATAATTTGAATGAGTCAAACCTACCTAGCCGAATTTTAAAAAAAAGAGACCAAGTCTTCCTCCACCTTTCAAGCCTTCCAAAAACCGTCCACCACCTAACCTTAATGACGCAAAAACAAGGCCCCAATTGCTGCCCTTGCGAATCGAACCTGAGCCCCTTCCCCCTGCAAGTGGCGTCACTTCTCCATGCTCTAAGTGGCGCCTCCTTGCCACTCTGCCACACCAATCTTTGTGCCAAAACCCCACCAAAAATTCTCTTAAGGCCCCCCTATCCAAGCTCCCCCTTTTAGCCCCTAAACTAAAAATTTACCAAAGCATTCCACCACTACCCAGGGTTCTCAGGACCCCTAAAACTTACCCAACCACACACTAAGGTGTGCCAACACCAGAGCTAAGCACCAAAAACCTAACCCCTAAAAACAGGGTGTTACAATTCTACCCTCCTTAAAATAATTTCGTCCTCGAAATTACTTGTCTAGACTAACAGTCCAATTCCTCCCACTCTGCTATGGCTGCGCACTCCGATCTTAAAGAGCTATCATACTTCTAGGCACAATTTCTATCACACTCAAGGTTCCAACTACTTTACGAGCAACACAACAAACAGTCACCAAAATGAACAAAACAACGAGAGACTATTCGGACCTAAGGAACTTACGGTTGACCCATCAGACACATCATTATCCTCTCTCTCCGACGAACTGCATAAACCAGACCTGGCTGCCTTGCCTCAGTGCCACCATTACCGCGGCCTAAAGCTCCACGACCTCGGTCGGAACCATTTCCTCCATGGTTCGGACCACGACCTCTTGTCACCTGCTGACCACCACTGCCTGGTTGCACATACCCTTGACCTGCTGTTCGAGTCCTAACCGGATTGCGGGGGCGATCCTTAACGGATGAGTCTTGGACTTGCATCTAAAACATTCTCGAACACGATTCCAGCACTCGCCAACATGGTACCTTCCACATTGAGCACACGGACGATCTGGATTTCCGTGGTGGCTTAGCAATATGAACATGAGTCTCAACCCTCGGTCTTTTACGAACCCTCTCAACCACGCCGGCGGTCCAACACTTCTCTTATCACGGTTCCTTTCTCATTCGCCTCTCGGACCTTTTGACCTCCTCGGCTATCCGAGCTTTCTCCACTAATCTGGCGAAGTCTCTTTCTCATTGCGGCGCAATCAAAACCCCGACTCATCCCGTAGCCCATCTTCGTCGGCGCATCTCTCATAATCGGTTGCCACGATTCCTCGAGCATACCGGCTCAAGCGAGAAGCTTCGACCGTACTCGCTATCGATTTGCTACCTTGCACCAGATTGAGAGCGCCTTCCTCTCGAGCATCCACATAGCTCGCTCCGACATACTTCCCCTCGAACTTGATCTTAAAATAACCCGATCCACTCGATCTGCGGTACTTTCCTTAACTTAGTGAGCCACCAGCTGGTAGGCCTCATCTCGCGACAACGAAACAACACCCTTAAGCTTCTCCTCGCGATTAAGTCTAAGTCATCCATAATCCTTTCCACCGCCTCAAGCGGTACTCTACCACGTTCGGAGCTACCCGGACACTCCTCACGAAGACCTCGGCTCCATTTTCCTAAGCCTTTTGGTGCGACTTCCGAGTCCCATCGCCCCATTGGCTCACGCCACTCGCTCAAGCACCGCGCACGCATAGCTGCGATCTCGCATCGTCTCCTCGGTCGATCCTGCTGTTCCACCTCAACGGTGGTGGCGGCTATCGCTCTCGACCCATGGCGAGACCCAACCGGTTCGGACAACGACACATGCCTCTACCACGCCCACGAGTATTGCGACCACGCCCCTAGAACTCATATCTAGCGCCTCGATTTAGTCTGTTTAAAAAGTTTTATGCATTAGAAATTCTTGTTTCTTTGTTTTATCCACGAGAAATTTTATGCAATGAGGTTTCCGAGAGTAGTTCTTTCGAGCAATCAAGTTTCCTTCCCTACCCGAGGGTAATTTCGTCATTTTCCTATAAGAGGTATATCGGTAATAACTCGAGGTCAATTTTGAAAAATAGTTTTCCAACTTAAAGATATTTCAAAATTTACAAAATCACGAGGGTCATCTTGAAAATTTTGTTTTTCAAACCAGAGGTATCGCACAAATTTGAAATTAGGGTTATTTTTGTAATTTTGGAAATCATGGGCATTTTGGTAATTTTATAAATCAAAAACGTCCTTCAAAATTAGATTTAGGGTTTATAGACCAAAAGGGTAAAATTGATAATTTTAAAGCAGGATTTTAAAACAATCGGGCCAAATCCCTTTCGGGTTTTAATAATCGGTTTAGCCTATGAACAAGTCCTCTTGGTTAAGGTGAACCGTAGCTACGCACCAGGTAGGATTCAAGTAGATAGGTGGTGAGTCGCTAGGACTGCTTAAATACCAAGCTCTTACTGAATACCATTCCTAGACATGCGTACAGTGGTTGCCACACCTTAACTCGACGACTAACTTCACAGGTTTGTTTAGTAGCCTTAAGTTTTATGCATATGTTTGAGTAGACTATTCCTAGGGTCCAACAGATCCTAGTATTCTAATCTACGAGCCCAAACTAAGCCCATAATAATTCATATAGACAAATCACTTCAAGAAAGTCCGAAGTACTTACCTGGTGGACTTCGGGTCGGAGACACAGGTGCCATGCCAGAATAACCTGAAAACCTTTTTATAAAAGCCCACATTTCAAAAACCCATTTTAAAAATTGTTTCGGGCCCAAAACCCTCAAAGTCGAGTTTTGAACCGGGCTCTGATACCAAACTGTAACATCCCCAAACCCGGCCCATTCACTACGACCGAATCTGGTTATGTCACTGCGGAAAGATAGTTGGAAACATTCTTACTTAGAAATTAAAACATGAAAATATACTGACTTTTTTTGAAGATCCATGCCCCTTTTAATACGATACTCAAAACTTTGTTATTATAAAATATTCTTTTTTAAAACTTTAGTGCATATAAAACCAATGTGAATACATAGGTTGCTGATAATAAATCCATGTCCACTTGACAGTTCAATTTAATCAAACTCTAGTTAAAGTAGTCCCAAAGATAGTTATTAAAATAATTCTAAATTAATTCCCAAAATATATAAAAGTCAAAAAGGCCCTTATTACAACAACATTTAAAACCAAATACTTAATATAAATAAGATTAAAAATATTTAAACTTTTCCTTCTGAATGGGCCACCATGTGTCCTCTCCGATCCCGGTCAATCTACGCATCACTGAAATGGTTAATGAAAAGAGTGAGTCCACGACTCGAGTGCATAAACACAACACATATTTCCATCCGTATGGGATTGGCCCATACCCACACAGCCATCGAAACAAATCATGCAAGAATGCATCTCAGCCCAACCCACTATCCAACCGTGACACCCACCTTAGCAGACCCCCTGCCTAAGGCCGTGGATAAACCACCACTGATCACATCGTGATCCATAATCCTACCTTGGCAAACTTCATTGCTCAAGGCCGTGGTGAGCCACCGATCAACCAATCGTGATCCCACAATCGTGGCGAGTCTCACGGTGATGCACATAGCAATCAACCGCCGAGATGGGCACCGAGCCAACACCTCCCTTGAGGTAGCACAAAGCTAACCCTCAAGCGCTAATGTAGCCTTAGCTATCATTAGACCACGTACATCATCTGTACACTTCTTCCTTCGGTGATCAACCCCATGCCCACGTGTCAATTATGCCAAAATAACATATAGAGTGAGTAATTATTACCTACCAATACCACATCAAACATATATAAAATATATACAACACAACCAATCTTACCAATCATCGATTCACATCACTTAAGCCATTATAATCAGCCTCACACATAATACATATGTAATCACATTAAACAAACCAACAATCGCGAGAAATAGTGCGTTGATTACGCACCTTAACACTTGCGGTTCTACGCTTTCGATCCCTAAGCTATCGCTCAAAGAAACAACGACTATATCGCCTATAGCTATCTCTCTGCTCTTGGCCCACACCCGGTGGCCAATCCGGATCAGAGACAGCCCTCTTCTTGAACTTCGGGATAGGGACCTTCCCTTGCCCACTCTGATAACTCAACTTGAATCTCGAACGCTACTTTATGCCACTGCAACTGCTAACTAAACGACTCCCGAGAAAGGTCTCCTGCGTTAAGCTCTTCTCCCCTACAATCAGCCTTGCTAACCACTCCCTATTGCTCAACCTAGAATCGGTCACCACAAGAAAGTAGGGTTCGGCTTCAGGGACTTATAACCAACGTAGAGAAAATAGGAGAACAAAAGATTCGGCAAGGCTCCTTAGATGTTGCTGAGATATTCGGCAATGGCAGGCTTTAAAGGGTGATTTTGGTTTGAAACAAGGTTTAAGAAAAGGTGTGAAGAAAGAGGGGAAAATGGATAAGCCAACAAAGAGTGTTCTTGACTTACTTTCGGCAAGAGACTAAGGGAAAATAAATAAAGGAAACAAGAACTTTCGGCAAGGGAGAAAACAAAATGGTGAATGATAATGAGCACCTCCCCCCTATTTATAATATTCGGCCAAGCTCCAACCTCCCACAAAAAAAAACCTCAAATCTCTCCTAAAACACCTCCCTTCCATCCATTCAAAATAATTTGAATGAGTCAAACCTACCTAGCCGAATTTTAAAAAAAAGAGACCAAGTCTTCCTCCACCTTTCAAGCCTTCCAAAAACCGTCCACCACCTAACCTTAATGACGCAAAAACAAGGCCCCAATTGTTGCCCTTGCGAATCGAACCTGAGCCCCTTCCCCCTGCAAGTGGCGTCACTTCTCCATGCTCTAAGTGGCGCCTCCTTGCCACTCTGCCACACCAATCTTTGTGCCAAAACCCCACCAAAAATTCTCTTAAGGCCCCCCTATCCAAGCTCCCCCTTTTAGCCCCTAAACTAAAAATTTACCAAAGCATTCCACCACTACCCAGGGTTCTTAGGACCCCTAAAACTTACCCAACCACACACTAAGGTGTGCCAACACCAGAGCTAAGCACCAAAAACCTAACCCCTAAAAACAGGGTGTTACAACTCGGGTGCCATACTTCCAAAAAGACATATATTTTCTAAACCATATTTCAAACCAATTTTTGGAAAACATTTTTGAACCCATTCTATAGCCGAGTTTTACAACCGGGCTCTGATACCATAAAATGTAACACCCCAAACCTGGCCTAGACGTTACAACCGGATCTGGCATGTCACATGGATAGGTTGTTTAAAATCTTGTGCGTTTGTTAAAAGTTCGTATTCCTTTTTGAAAACTTTGAGCTTTGTTGTTCGAGGAAAATCAAATTATGTTTTTAATGTCCTCTCGTAAAAAAAAAAAGAAAAGATCTATTGTTGTTTTTATTGGTATTGTTTCAAAAACAAGTTTATAACAGAAATCAGACTCAGTGAGTTGCAGGAGTGTGATGTTTTGAAAATCGTTCATTATTAATTTGGAAAACTCAGTATTCAAATATCTAACCGTTTAATAAAAAGTGAATTGGAAGTTAAAAGAAAATAAAATCCCAGAGGCCTTATTACAAAACATTAAACCCAAAATTAAATGAAAACCGAAATAAGCGGATACAAAAAATTTACTAAGTTCCCGGAAAATATTCCCAATGTATGGCCACCACGAAGTACTCCATAGCTCCAAATCCTCAGTGGTGGGGATCACCTGCAAGATTAAGTAGAGGGGTGAGTTACGAGAACTCAGTGTGTAATCCCCTGATCGGTTATTAACTGGGCCTGAGCCCATACGGATACAAACTGAGCCTTAGCCCAAACGGAAACAAACTGGGCTGAAGGCCATTCAGAAACAGACTGAGCCTTAGCCCTATAGACATGATAGTGTAAAATAATGTAATGTAGCCCCAACCCTATAATCCATCCACTACACACCACCCGTACTAGCCCAACAGACCTGTGGGGATTTCTAAATCAACCCGTCTATCCCCTACACACCTCAATGGCAGTCAAGCTGCTCATCGCAGAATTTGTGGCGAAGCCATCAGATTAACAGAATAAACGTGGCATAGCCACTATACAAAGTTGTGGTAGAGCCACCAGAATATGTGGCAAAGCGGCCAGATTACACTTCCTTTGATCAAAAATCCCAACCCAATGCGTGATGTCATGACATAAATATTTTGTGTATGCAGTATGTCACAAATATAATCAATCATTTAAATATCACACACAACTCACTAAACTACCCCTAAGGGTATAACGGTAATTTACCCACCAATGGTATTTAGGTAATTTTGCCTGTAACTGCCTTTCCAAAGGCCTATTGTCGCCTCGAGCGACACGGGACCCTTTCTGGGTCTCTACAGAACTATTGGGCCTAAAATCCATTTTAGGCCCAAAGCGCCCACACGCTTGTGTGGCCCAAAACAGTTACGGTTTACGATTCTGATTTTGCTTTGATTTATCATTTGTGATTTCCTAATAGTTTTGCCCAAGTGGGCGGATAGCCCATTGGGCCCATTTGGCCTCGTTCGGCTCGATCGGGCGAATTCTGACTTGATTTTGTGAGAGTTCTCGTGACACTCACAGCGACTTAACGTCATCATTCGTATCTCGAATTACCACTATGAGCGTTCGCACGCTCGTATGGTCACAAATGTCATTTCTCCGGCTTTTTGGCTTTTGGCCGAATCACATAACATTGCAAACATGCATTCAGAGAGGTGTGAGATTACACACCTGATTTGAAATATGTAACACGATGCTCCCCAAAGCACCTAAGAATACAATTGGTTAACAGTTAGTCCTCTTGTTCGATAATCCTAAGAATGTGAAAACTAAGGACTAAAGGCTTAACTTACCAACAAATATTAGCCTCTCTTCTAAAGAGGATACTTGGTCCACCTTCTACTGATCAAAGGTTCGCGCCCCTATCGAAAAGATCGCGTTAGAAAACTGTTCATGGTAAAAAGAGAAGCGACCTTCCGGCCTTAAGAAACTCAAAGATTAATCAAGAGCAGCCCACCATTCCCCCCATTCGGTCATAGCTATACATACCAAAGTGCCAAAATTTCGGCAATTGCTCAACAAGGGTTTCGGCTTCCACAATGGCACAAACAAGAATCAGGGTGGAGAGGAGTATTTAGATTCAGCCTTACAACTAGAGAAAAGCCGAATGAAAAGGAAGATTCGGCAGACAGAAGAGAACCAAATTTTCTGCTTCTAGATGTTCGACTAATGGGAAACAAAATCGAAGTGAAGGTGATTTTTTGGCTTTACAAACAGAGAAGAACCCGATGCCACAAGTGGATAGATGAGTAAAAGAGGTTTCGGCAACTTGCAAGGGATAGAAGAAATAAATTCAATTTGGAGAGGAGAGGAAAGATTCGGCTTAAGGAGAAGAGAGTGTAGAAGAAGAAAACAAAACAAAAAGAAGAGAGAAAGAAATAGACGAATTGAGAGAGTAAGAGAGTAATGGAAAAGAAAAGAGGTTTCTGCCAAGTGGTGTTTAGGTAACCAGCGGAAGGAGATGAGGCTATCCGACTTAAAGAGAGGAGAAGGAAAGTTGAAAAAAGACAAATGCACGAGTGGTCTATCTCACAAGAAGATTCGGCCAAACACAATTGGAAGAAAGAAAGAGGGGAGCAAGGTGTACTAAGAGAAAACAAAAAAGAATAAAATACCAAATGAAGAGAACCTCAAAATGGTCTAGCCGAAAAATTCCAAGAACAACCCTCTCCGAACGAACTTTGAAAAACGGTACTCCCCCACTTGACCGAATGTGCACTTTCAAAAGACCCCAAAAATCTTTGGCCGAAAATCCCCCTAAACTAACCTCCACATTTGGCCAACTCCCTACACTCATCAAACCCCATGATTCTCTCCTCCTTTTGCTCCACCAAACACTCTCCACCTCCCATTCAAACCAATTTGACCAAGTCTCCCTCCACCTTGAAGATATCTAATCCAACTTTACCTCTCTTCTCTCCAAAGCATAAAATAAAACTCCCCAAATGCTGCTTGTGGGATTCGAACCCCACTCCCCTTGCTTCCATATTGACGCCACCACCACTCCACCATGTGGCCACTTGTGTTAGCAAAACACCAACAAATTCCCTTAAGCCTTGCTTCCAACGGTCCTCTCCCCTAAAGTGCCCAAAAACCAAAATTTTTCCTATGGCCTAACTTGACCCCGGGACTTCATAGAAGCCCCGTAACCTTCCAAAATCACTTACCTACCTAGTCCAAATTGCCTTAATGCCGTTCTCATGTTCTCATAAACTTTAAACGCTTTCACGCCTAAGGCCCAATGGGCCCAATTCTACTAGGCCCGATTTCGGGGTGTTACACAGTGCCAATCAATAAAGCCAAGGCTTCCATTACTTCGCACACACAGTGCTAGTGTTATTTGACATGTTAGATTAAGAAATTATGAAATTTGGACTAAGATCGGGGAAGAACAAAGTTGTGGGCTAAGTCGGGAAAATTAGTCGTTTCAGCATTCGAGGTAAGTTCATATTTTAATAAACATTACAAAATTATGTTATAAATGCATATTATTTGTATGATTGAATTCAATGCCGAATGGTAATGCAAATGTATGTATTTTAAATAAGTTATATATATGTTATTATGATATTGAATTATTCGAGAAGTAGGATATATGAATACGAGAAAGTTCTGATAATGTAACGACGTCTGAAAAGCCCCGTTCAAACCCTAGGAATAGTAGAGGATACATATGTCATGACATAGGATTCCGAGATATGATTTTATGTAAGACCACGTCTGGGACGTTGGCAACGATTTGTGATATCATGTAAGACCGTATGCGGGACCGCATCGATCGAGATTACGTGTAAGACCATATGCGGGACATCGGCATCGTATATGATTTCGTGTAAGACCATGCGGGACGATGGCATCGATATTTAATTACATGTAAGACCACGTCGAGGCGTTGGCATTGTATGAGCTTTCCGAGCTATCGAGTATCCTTATTTATTAGAATGGTTCAACGGGCATTCCGAGAAATAAATGGTTAAGTGAATGACATTAGATTCAGAATGCGTTGAAAATATATAATATGTTTGAAAATGAAAGGTAAGTCTTTAGGCAATTAAACATCGTTAAATTGAAATGTAGTTTATTAATATATTGAATTGAAATTGTGGAATTGTTAGTGAGCTTGCCGAATATGTGAAATAGCATAAAAGAGAATATTGTGTTTGAGTTATATTGATTAAGATATAATAATTGAAAGTTCGTATGAATTATGTGAAAGATCTGAAATATTCGATATATAAAATGTGTATGAGTTAGTCTATAGTATTGTTATTCGGGCTTTGGGCCTGGCAAGCATTGTGCTGGTGAAAGGAATCAGGCTTTATGCCTAGCAGGCTTTGTGCCGGTGAAAGATATCGGGCTATATGCCTAGCAAGCTTTATGCCGGTGATTATGTATGAGTTTGTGTTTTAAAGATTTATGCTGATGTGGTATTTGAGTATGTTATTCAAGCTAAATGGACAAGTATGTATTATCTTGATATCTATGAAAAAATAAGGTAAGTAAATATTTTGAAATTTTATGTTAAATCATGGATAATATTAATGATAAGTATATGTGAGATTAATATGAGAATTCAGTCCTATGATTAAATATATTGTATTTAAATGAAAGTGAATACATGGAAATCATGAAAAAGTGAAATTTGCATTAAAACAGTACTAGACAACTGCAATTGTGTACTTTTGAAAAATCACTGAAAATAGTGGAAATTGAATTAGAAAGTGAAGGAGATATGAATTGAAATATCATTGAGTCTATTTTCATATAAAAGAAATAGAGTAAGCAAAAGAAGTGGAAATTATGAGATATTTAAATTTTAGTGAGACTGGCTGTGACTGACTTCGTGATCCCTTGTTCTGTCTTGGAAAAATTATTAAAAATTGTACAAAAATAAAATTGGAGCATAGTTTATATTCTTAGAATCCTTAATGAGTCTATTTTTTATTGGAATAAACGAGAACATGATTTGAATTCTGTACAATGAGATAACTGAGTTTTTGTAAAGAATAAGGAAAACTTTAAGAATAATCTGGTATTGATTGACCAGACCAAAAATTCTTAAAATTTTATGGAAATAAGGTATATGGGTATAAATTCAGGGAAAATTCACGGAACTTAATTTCAAGTTCTGTAGCTTATGAAATAATTAAATCGATGGATTGTGACTCGGAAAAACGACCTAAAGTGAACTTAAGAAAAAGGTGAAATTATGTGAATATTGATTCTATTTTCTTAAGCATATTTATTGAGAAATGGGTTAATATTATTAATTAAATTGCTTATTACTATTAATATGCCAACTTACTAAGCTATAAAGCTTACACCATTTTCCCATTTCTCTTAGTGCTGTCAGGTTGGCTCGGGGTTGGAGATCGTTGGAGGTATCATCACACTATCAATTTGTCAAGTTGGAATCACGACAATTCCTAATTATTTTCAAGTGAATGGCATGTATAGAGATTTAGTTATTGGTTGTATGTATTATTATGAATTTTCCAAATGTTTAGGCTTATATTGCTTCATTGAATAGAGCCATGAGATGTGGCTCATAATGCCTATAGGTAAGTAAACTTATTTTATGCATGCATGGAAAAATGTCTCGATGTGGCTAAGTTAGAATTAGCTAAAGGTATAACAAAGATCAATATATTGTATATTAGTACAAAGAGTTAAGAACACAAAAGGTTTGAAAAATAGCCTAATGTATGCCACACGGGCTAGAAACACGATCGTGTGTCTCAGCCGTGGGGTAGGACATGGCCACCACACGGGCGTGTGACCCTGTTTTGGTAAAAATTTTCTAAATGTCAAAAAGTTCCAGTTTGGTCCTGAACCAACTTTAATGATTGTTTTGGGCCTCGTAAGCCCATAATAGGGACATAGAGTGTGACTATGAATGGTTTTAATGTATAATTGAAATGTATGTATCGAAGAAGTGTATAAGATTATTGTAATGCCTCGTACCCTGATCCGGCGACGGATAGAGGTAAGGGGTGTTACAAGTTGCATACAAATTGTGGTTGCCACATGAGCTAGAAAGGATACATAATGTATTTCATGTTTCGATGCTCCGTAGATATCGATCCGATCCGTCACATGTGATTGCTCCGTCTAAAATTAAAATCTGATCTAATATGACTTACGAAGAATAGTCGATCCGTATCTTAGCTCGTGAAGTGAAAGAGTTGAGAAACAAGAAAATTTCGTTAGTGAAAGTGTTGTGGCATCGACACGGAGTGGAAGAGGCTACGTGGGAGCCTGAAGAATCAATAAGACAGCAATATCTGAATTTGTTAAACGGTAAGATTTTCGGGGACGAAAATCCCTAAGGGGGGAGAATTGTAATGATCGGTTTAGACCCTAGTCGAAAGCGAGTGGTTTTGGGACCACAAATCGAGTCCGAATAATATTTTAATATTATTTTCTATGCCTTTGATATGTGATTAAGCATGTGTTAAAGTTAAAGTAAGTTAATTTATCCGTCGAGTGATTAATTTGATAAAAGGATTAAATTGCATTAAATGCAAAACTAGCATGCTATTTGTTAAAGTACCTATGTGTTGTGGCTTTAAAAGAGGAGGCCTTATGAGGCAATTAGACCCTTTGTTAAGTTAGTGGATGATTAAAAGACATTAGTGACCTTATGCTTATATGTTACTAAATGTTTATTAAAAGGTTAATTTAGTAATTAGATTAATATTATGATAATAATAAAACAAAAAGATGAAAGTGTTCATCTTTTATTCATTCATCTAGCCAGAATATTAAAAGAAAAGAAAGAAAAGAGTGAGCAAGAGTTTTGTACGGTTTAGGCTTGATTCAAGGTTAGTTTTTGATTCGTTTTTGATAATTTCTACGTTTTTGCAATCGTTGCTTTGTATGCTATAAAACCCATGTTGTAATTTTGAGAAGTGATGTTGTTTATGAAATGTGCCATTGATGAAATGGTGAGTTTTGTGATGATTTTAGGTGTTAAATGAAATATATGTGTTTAATGAACATGTTTTGTTCTTGAATTTATGATGAATTTAGCTAATTAAGGCTAATTTGTGAAAATATCATTTTGAGGGACTAAATTGTGAATTTGATGAAATGTATGGACTTGTATGAGGCACATGAATATTCGGCTAAGCATGGGTATATAGAAATTTTGTGTAATTTGTGCTTTTGTGAATTAGGGACTAAATTGTCCAAATGTAAAATGTGTGGGCTAATTTGCAAATTGCCCTAAATATGTGTTCTTTGGTTGAAATGAATGAGCTAGTGAATAAAAGGGTTAAATTTGAATATGTATAGATCAAGAACCGAAGAAAATAGATTTAGATTGCGGGAAAGCTAAAGTAGTCGAATAACCGAATCCGATCAATCATCCGAATCTGAGGTAAGTCGATATACAAATAAATGTATTTGTATTGAATTATATATGTTCATATGATTATTGATAAGGATGAATGCACATGAGATGATGTATACATGAATTCTGAGATAAAATCGACATAGTGTCAACGTCCGAGAAGTCCCGTTTAAACCTAGGAATAGATAGGATAGTATATGTCATGACATAGGTGTCCGTTCTGTGATATCATGTAAGACCACGTTTGGGATGTTGGCGTTGATTCGAGATTTCATGTAAGACCACGTCTGGGACGTTGGCGTTGATTCAAGATTTCGTGTAAGACCACGTCTGGGACGTTGGCATCAATATGAGAATTACGTGTAAGACCATGTCTGAACATTGACATCGCATTTGATTCGTGTAAGACCCTGTCTGGGACAGTGGCATCGATATCTGATTACATGTAAGACCACGTCTGGGACGTTGGCGTTGTACGACTATTCCAAGCACTCTAAGTATCCTATTAGATTCCAAATGGTTCAACGGGCAAGTCTGAGATACGAACGATTATGTGATTTGTATCCGTTTCAGCTACGTTTGAAATGTACACTAAGTGTGTATGAAAGGTAAGTATCTATATGAACTTACTATGATGATTATGTATTTGGAAATGATGAGATTATATGTGAAGATATGCTTGAATGAGCCATGTGTATATGTGATATTTGAGTTGAAGAATATGGTAAGATATGGCTAAGCAAATGAGCCAAAGAATATATGTGGTTAATTTGTTATGAGAATCAATGAGGTTATTGTATCAAATTGGTTATATGCATTTTATGTTAAGTTTATTTGTATATGGCTTACTAAGCTTTTGAAAGCTTACTCTGTGTGTGTTTGCTCTATTTTATAGTTCGTCAAAGCTACTGAAGGCTCGGGGACCGTCGAGGATTTTCATCACACTACTCAAACTCATTTTGGTACCTTTTTGAAATGTATATACTAAGTATGGCATGTATAGGCTAGTGTTTTGGTATATGTTTGAGTTGTAAATAGCCATGTGATTTGGCTAGCTAAATGTTGGTAATGTGCATGAGTGAATATGGTATTTGGTGCATGTTTTGGTATGGCTTAATAGCAATGAAATAGCCTTATGAATGGTAAGCTTATGGATGAATTGATGCCTTAGTGATTTAATAAGGTTATGGTTGAATTGTACTTGGATTGACATGGGAGTTGGTTGTACAAATTAGCAAGTTTAGAAATGAGATTGAATGGAATAATATGATGACCAATTGGTGTGTTTTTTGTTGCTATTTGATTGTGGAAATAGGCTTGTTTAAGCTTGTAGGTATGACCCTAGTGTGGGTGGCATATTGGCCTTGCAAATGCCCTGTTATGCATACACGGTTGTGGCACACGAGCGTGCCTAGTGACCGTGGGATTAAGTCAGTAGCTAGCCCAAGTGTGCACGGCCATGGTACACGGACGTGCCTGGTAGCCGTGTGAGTAAGTCAGTATCTAGCCTAAGAGCACACGCCCATGGCACACGGGCATGTCTGGTGCCCGTGTGGATAAGTTAGTATACATGCTCTGTTTTGGCACGACCAGGACACATGGGTGTGTCTAGTAGCCGTGGGAGGCACACGGCCTGACTGCACGGGCGTGTGACCTCTGCAATGTTGTAAAAGTTTTAAATTTTCGAGAAATTTCATATGTGTTCGGTTAGTCCCAACCCTATTCTAAAATGTGGTTAAGGTCTCGTTGACCTATAAAAAGGGACACTTTGATTATGATTGATGATTTGTAATATGAAATGTCTGTAAAAGATTCCGATCTGTCTGGTAATGCCTTTAACCCTAATCCGGCGACAGATACAGGTTAGGGGTGTTACATCCTATGTAGGGTCTTCTTAGCGGATCAGTTTTTTGGGAGAGAAAGAACTTAAACCCTAGGCTTGGCAACCCTAGGAAGTCATTTAGGCAGGAATTAACCCAAAATGGGTATGGCCTATCTGTGAACACCTTAGCCTCGAATCGGTTTGGACTGTGAGGTCGAGAGATGAGTAGTTCTTACAAACTCGTTAGTTTAGTGGAAGATCGAGAGATCCTGCTAAGGTAGCGACTAGTTGATTGAATAGAAACCGAAAATAGGAATGAGTTATGGTCACCAAAGCGAGCTAATCACCCAAGCTTAGATTTGATTAAGTTAGAATTCAATTTTCCAAAGTTTCTTTCATTTTTGTTATTTTTATTTCATTAGTTATAAAAATCCCAAAATAGTTTTTTTCATATTTTATCGTACTATAATTCATTAGAACTACTAATTACTTCTATTTGTGTTTAGGTTGACATTAATTTAGCACTCGCCTCCATTGGGTACGATCCTCGGAGTACTTACCTACTTCGTTGTAACTATATTACAGCCTGACCCGTATACTTACGGACACTGCCTTAATTCCATATATTTTAGTTGTATTATTCATACTCTGGACGTTGGTACATCCAGAGGTAGTCAAGTTGTTGGCGTCGTTGCTGGGGAGACAACACTACTAAATTGATTCTAATTTTTATGTTTAATAGAATATTTATGAAATTAATAAATTACATATACAAATTTTATTTTTTATTTTTATTAACATTTTTGTTTTACTTTTTTGGTTTCAGTGTATGACTCAGTAGTTGAACACCCATAGAGCCAACCACTAATCTAGAAAGACTAATACGTAGGAACCATTGATAGCAACAACATATCTAGAATCAGCCAGCTATTGTACGCAATCCACCACACAAGAACCCGCTATTCGACGACATTAACGAAGCTAACCTACAAGACTTACCACCAACACCACTATTTGAAAGAACCCAAAGGGATTATGCATTACCAAATTTGGAGTGTAACAGCCTGTTTTTAGTCAAATCGGAACAGTGATTTTTGGGACCACAAATCTGAGGTCATAATAATTATTTTATTATTATTTTAAGACCTACAGTATGATAGTGTGATTGTTTGAAAATTTCGTTAAGAAATTTTATCGTTTAAATGCTCAATTTGATAAAAAGGACTAAATCGCGTAAAGTACAAAACTGGAGTTCTATATGCTAAAGGGGTTAAATGGCTATGAAATTAAATATTAGAGGTCCTTATGCTGTAATTAGACCATTTTAACGTTAGTGGACATTTATGTACATGGTTTAAGTGATTTTTAATAGTTCATCATTAAGGTTAAAATGGTAAAATGGTAATATCAACTTAAAATTAAAAGACATAAAATATGTATCATCTTCTCCATGCTTTGTTTTGACCAAAATTAGAAGGAAAGAAACCATTGTTGAGATTTTGGATGTTCGGCCATTAACACTTGTGCATGTAAGTCCATTTTTGTTTCGTTTTTAATGATTTCTATGTTTTTGAGATCGTTGAAACTTATTCTAGCTAGCCCAGGGACTACTTTGCAAAATTGTTAAAGGTTTAGGGTTTTTCCATTGATGAATGTTGATGTATTTTGATGTTTAATTGTAGAAAATGCATGCTTGTTGTTAGATAAACAACATTTGTAAAGTGATTTTTGACAAAATTGTCAATTAGGGGTTAAACTGTGAAATGTGTAAATTTTGTGGTTAAATTGTGAAATAAATGAAAAATATGGGCTGCTAGGGACCCAATTGAAATTCGGATAGCATGGGTTTTGGTTGAATTGCATGAAGTTTTGATTTTATGAAATAAGGACTAAGTTGTAAAAATGTGAAATATTAGGGGCAAATGTGTAAAATTTCCTTAATGTATAATTTGGACTAAATTGAATAGAGGGATTATTTAATAATTTAATTTTGATTATATTTAGATCAAGAAAGGCGAAATACAGATTTAGATCGGAGAAAGAACAAAGTTTCATATTAATCGACTTAATTCGCCATTTTTGCATTCGAGGTAAGTTTGTATGTATTAAAAATTATTATATTTGTGTTTTAAATGCTTTGATATTGCATAAATTGTGAATATGACACTACGAGCATATTCGACGACGATTCGACAAGTAAGAAATCCCGATTGAACCTTAGGAATAGATTAGGATACGAATGACATGTCATTAGGGGTTATGTGATTTGGGTGCTGGTTCGTACGTCCTAACGATGGCTGAGTTATACGGCATGTGTTGCGGATACTCGTCAGCTTGTGTGAGCAGCACTGTGTAGCTTCTTCATGACTATCAGCTTGTTTTAGCAGACCCGTTGATAGCTCTAGTGTGAGCATTTATGTGATACGAGATTGAGATAGCTTCGACTATATATATATGTGTGGCACTTAGGGTGCGAGATTCCCGAGTATCCGATAGTATTATGAATGGTTCAACGGGTATATCGAATATATAGATGAGTATGAAATTGATACGAGATGGTACAGGTATGTACATGAACCGTATAAGCTTTGAATAGAAGAAACTTGTGGAGATTAATTCTAACCTTGTGATTTAAAATGTGATAGGTTTGTGTATTTATATGAATTGTATATAGATATGTTCAATTGTTGATTGGTATATTTTGTTAAGTTGTGTTTATTATCATACGAGCTTACTAAGTTATATAGCTTACTTTGTTTAATTTTCCATGTTTTATAGTGAAATCAAAGCTAGCTCGGATTCGGATTGTCGGAGACTTCATCACACTATCGAACTATCACTTTGGTACTTTTTTGAATCTATGCTTTTGGGATGTATGGTATGTATAGGAACTTTGGTTATGGTTTGGTAATGAAATTAGTCATTTGAAATGGCTTGTAAATGTTAAATGTTTAGGTTTTGTAAATAGCCATGAGAGTTGGCTTAATTTGGTTGATTTGGTTGTGTATACATATGTGCATATGGCTTTGGTTATGTGTTTAATGATGGATATGTTATGCTTGTTGATATTTGGTAATTAGGGGTGCTAAATGGTTGAGAATTGAATTTGGTATATCTGTGAGATTAGGCTAAATGATGCAAAATTTGAAATGTCATATTGATTATTTGAGATTATGAGTTTTGGTATGACATTGAATGGCATATTGTGGTATCGATGTGTTTTGTATTGGTTGGTATTGAAATGGTATAAATTATGCTTGAATGAGGTTAATAGAATGCCTATTTTTATGCCATGAATTGTGCTATTTGGTTTGGTGTAGGTATATGCAAATTGGGTGGCAAAATGGCTTGGTAAATAGCCTATTTTTATGCACACGGGCAGAGACACAGGCGTAAATTGCTCAATTTGAGAAAAAAGGACTAAATCACGTAAAATGCAAAAGTTGCATTCTACTTGTTTAAAGTGTCAAACAGCTTTGACCTTTAAATATGATGGCCTTAAATGGTAATTAAACCATTTGAAAGGTTAGTTGACATTTATGTCCTTGGTTTATGTGAAATAATAATGTTTTAATGAAGGTTAATGTTGTAATTCATTTAATAAAAAAATCAATTTTAAGCTTCATTTTCATCTTCTTGGCCGAATATTGAAAGGAAGACAACCATTCTTAGGTTTTAAAGCATTCGGCACACTCCTATCTTAATTAAGGTACGGTTTTAGCTCGATTTTTGATGATTTCTATGTTTTTGTAATCGTTGCAGCTCAATCTAGCTAGCCCGTACCTTTAATTTTGAAACTGTTAAAGATTTTGAGAGTTGCCATTGTTGAATCTATTTGTTCTTAGATGTTTAATGTTGAAATATGAAATCTTGATGATAGTTTTACATGATTTGTTAAGTGATTTTTGATTAAATGCATAATAGGGATTAAATTGTGAAATGTGCAAATTGTGTGGTTGAAATGTGAAATAAATGAAAGTTTTGGGCTGTTAGGGACCTATAAATAATTCGGCCAAGCATGGGTTTTGATGAATTGTGTGAATTTTGTGTATTGGTGAAATAGGGACTAAATTAATTAAATGTGAAAGTTTAAGGGCTAATGTGTAAAAATGCCCAAATGAGTATTTTTGGACTAAACTGAATGAGTAGATGAATAAATAAGTTAATTTTGAATTCATATAGATCAAGAAAGAAAGAATTCGGATTTAGATCGGGGGAAAAGTAAGGTTATCGAGTAGTCGATCCGATCCGTGAATTTCGAAATACGAGGTAAGTTCGTATGCAATAAGCATTGCTATAATTATGCTTTTTAATACTTAGATATTGCATAAATTGTATATACAGGACTACATTTATGTTCGACGACAAATCGGCTATTTGTGGCACTTAATGTGCGATTCGACATAGCTTCGGCTAAATATAGCACTTAGTGTGCGATTTCAGATAGCTTCGGCTATGTACGGCACTTAGTGTGCGAGACATCGAGGATGGAACTTAGTGTACGAGATATTGAGTATGGCACTTAGTGTGCGAAACATTGAGTATTTAACGGCATTCCGTGTATGTACAAACTTGTTATGGATTGGTACAGGTATGTATATGTATATGTATATTATGAGCTTAAAATCGAAGAAGTTACAAAGTTTGTATATAAACTTATGAATAAGAATGTGAAAGGTTTGTTAGTAATCTTGAATTTCACGATAATATGTTTACATTGATGAATGTGTATTTGTGATTAGTTAAGTTTATATCATACGAGCTTACTAAGCTATAAAGCTTACTTTGTTTATTTTTCCATGTCTTATAGTGATTTCAAAGCTAGCTCGGATTCGGGGATCGTCGAAGATTACGTCACACTATCCAACCATCATTTTGGTACTTTTGAACTTATGGTTTTGTCATATTGCATGTATAGGATTATGGTCATTTGGTTAAGTTTTTGTAGTGAGTTTTGCCATTTGGGATGGCTTGTGAATGGTTGTGTTTTGGTTTGTATTTATATAGTCATGAGATTTGGCTTAATTTGGTTAGTTTGATTATGTATATACAAGTGTGCTTATGGCTTATATTATGAGGTTTGTGGAATTGGTATTATCCTTGTGAACTGGAACAAAATGATGTATGTTTGGTAAATGTTTTTTTTTTATATGAGCTAATGTCATTTTGTGAAGTGTTTAATGTTACTTGGAAATGGTTGATAAATTGATGACGATTGTGATTGAAGTTTAGGCTGAGAAATGTTAGATGAAATGGTAAGAATTATGGTTAATTTGGTTGTTATGGATTGCCTATTTTGCTTTGATTTTGTGCCATATGTGTAGGTGAAGGTGTGTACCAAATGGGGTGGCAAAATGGCTTAGTAAATAACATATTTTTGTCCACACGAGTAGAGACACGGGCGTGTGTCTCAGCCGTGTCTGACACACGGTCAAGTTACACGGCTGTGTGTCCCCTGGTGTTGAGATTGAAATGAAGTCAGTATGCTCCACACGGTCTCACACACGGGCGTGTGACTGGCTGTGTGGTACAAGTCAGTATACTCCCTAATTGGCACACGGCCTGGCACATGGGCGTGTGACTTGGCCGTGTTGCATAAGTCAGTATACCCTACTGTTTTGGCACGGCCTAGAACACGGCCTGGCACACGGGCGTGTGTGGCCACTTCGAAGGGTAGACGGGCTAGCCACACGGGCGTGTGGTCGGTCGTGTGACCCAAGTCAGTATGTATGCCCTATTTTCATACGGCTTGAGACATGGGCGTGTCTACTAGCCGTGTGAGGCACACGGGCATGTGGTCAATCGTGTGACCCAAGTCAGTATGTATGCCCTGTTTTCACACGGCTTGAGACATGGGCGTGTCGACTAGCCGTGTGAGGCACACAACCTGTTCACACGAGTGTGTGACCCTTGTTTACATGAAAAATTTCTAAGTTTCCAGAATTTTCGTATGATAACTGTTTAGTCCCGAACCACTTCTAAAGCATGTTTAAGGCCTCGTAGGCCCTTATAAGAGACAATGTGATTGTGTTGAATGATTTATGAGAATGAATGCTTATTGTTGCATAAATGTATGCTATATGTGTTGTGAATTGATCGGTAATACTTCGTAACCCTATTCTAGCGTTGAATATGGGTGAGGGGTGTTACATTTATTGGTATCAGAGCTACGGTTTAGTCGATTCTAGGACTAACGTAGCGTATGTGAGAGTCTAGCTATACATGCCATATATAAAGTGTGATAGTGTGATGACTCGTGATGTTTTAAAATGTGTTTTCATATAGAAATGAATCCCAATCGAGCTGTAGTTGATGAGGTTGAAAGTAATACTCCTGCTCCCATGCAAGGGACAATGCCATCTGATTCTAGACCTGTGACGGGTAGCTAGGGAGGAGAGGCTAAAGAAGCCTTCTTCCAAATGATGAACGAGTGGTTCACTCAATATATTCGTATGAACCCGGCTGCTTAACAACCTCCACTCCCTCCTAATCCCCAACCTGTACTTGTAGCTCCTCAAAGAGTGGAGGTTTTAAGATTGAATAAGCCTCTAATTGACAAGATCCGTAAACACGGGGCTGAAGAGTTCAGAGCTAATGTTGATGATGACCCTGAGAGAGCTGAGTTTTGGCTTGAAAATACAATTCGAGTGTTTGACGAGCTTTCTTGCACACCAACTAAATGTTTAAAGTCTGCTATATCCCTTTTAAGAGATACTGCGTATCAATGGTGGAATACCTTAGTATCGGTGGTGCCGAGGGAGAGAGTCACATGGGAATTCTTTCAAACTGAGTTTCTAAAGAAATACATTAGTCAACGGTTTTTGGATCAAAAGCATAAAGAGTTTTTAGAACTGAAACAATGTCGTATGACTGTAACCGAGTATGAATGAGAATTCGTACGGCTAAGCAAGTACGCTCGAGAGTATGTGTCTACTGAAGAAATAATGTGCAAGCGGTTTGTTGATGGGCTGAACGAAGATATTAAACTTCTGGTTGGGATTTTAGATTTAAAAGAATTTGTTGTGTTAGTTGAACGAGCTTGCAAAGCCGAAGACTTTAGCCGAGAAAAGAGAAAGGCTGATTCAGAGGCAAGAGACTCGAGGAAGAGATCGATGAGTAAACCTTATCAGTCCTCGTTGAAGAAATCCAGAAACTATTTTAACCGATCGATAACTTCAGTGGAATATTCTAATCGGGATCGTGGAAAGCAATATACCAGCCCTAAAGCTCAAACTACATCGGTATCAAGTGTTGGCAATGTGAAAGATGTTAAACCCGAGTGTCAATAGTGTGGAAGACGACATTTTGGAGAGTGCTGGATAAAAATAACAATAGAGCTTGTTACAGTTGTGGTTCACGAGATCATTTTATCCGAGATTGTCCCGAACTAAATGAAAAAGACATATCTTAGAATGTAAGATCGAGTAATACAGCTACTCGAGGGAGGCCGCCAAGAAATGTGAGAAATGCAAGTGGTAATCGTGGTATAACGAGAGATTCTACAGTGAGATCTGAGGCCAGAGTACCTGTTAGAGCTTACGCTATTCGTGCTCGCGAAGATGCGTCATCACCTGATGTCATTACCGGTACATTTTCTCTTTACGACACTAATGTTATTGCATTAATTGATCCTAGATCTACTCATTCATATATATGTATGAAATTGGTGTCTAATAAGAGTTTGCCAATCGAGTCTACTGAATTTGTGATTAAAGTATCGAACCCCTTAGGCAAGTATGTTCTAGTTGATATGATTCGGGGTTACTTTTTTCTGGCTAACTTGATGCTTTTTCCATTTGATGAGTTCGATGTAATTCTGGGAATGGATTGGTTGACTCTACATGATGCTATTGTGAACTGTAGGCGAAAGATTATAGAATTGAAGTGTCAGAATAATGAAATTCTTCAAATTGAATCAAATGAATTGAGTGAATTGCCTGTTGTGATTTTGTCTATGTCAGCTCAGAGATGTGTGAGAAAAGGTTGCGAAGCTTATCTTGCTTATGTTTTGGATACAAAAGTGTCTGAATCAAAGATTGAATCAGTGCCAATTGTTTGTGAATATCCAGATGTGTTTCCTGAATAATTACCGGGATTGCCACCTATTAGAGAGGTTGAATTTGGTATTGAATTAATATCGGGAACAACGTCGATATCAATAGCTCTATACAGAATGGCTGCAAAAAAATTAAAAGAGTTGAAAGCTCAGTTGCAAGAATTGACAGATGAAGGTTTTGCATGACCGAGTTATTCGCCCTGGGGTGCACCGATATTGTTTGTAAAGAAGAAAGATGGCACGATGAGAATGTGTATAAATTACAGACAGCTGAATAAAGTGACTATAAAGAACAAATACCCTCTACCGTGGATTGATGATTTATTTGATCAGTTGAAAGGTGCAACAGTGTTTTCAAAGATTGATTTGAGATCGAGTTATTATCAATTACGAGTTAAAGACTCAGATGTACCAAAAACTGCATTCAAAATGAGGTATGAACATTATGAATTCCTTGTTATGCCTTTTGGTTTGACTAATGCTCCTGCCATTTTTATGGATTTGGTGAATCAGATTTTTAGATCGTATTTAGACAGATTTGTTGTTGTGTTCATTGATGACATTCTGATCTATTCACGAGATGAGTCTGAGCATGCCGAGCATTTGAGAATTGTATTGCAAACCTTGAGAAATAAGCAACTGTATGCTAAATTCAGCAAATGTGAGTTCTGGCTCCAGGAAGTTGGATTTTTGGGACATATAGTCTTGGCAGATGGTATTCGAGTTGATCCGAGCAAGATTTCTGCAGTTATTGATTGGAAACCACCTAGAAATGTATCCGAGGTTAGAAGTTTTCTGGGATTGGCTAGTTACTATCGACATTTCGTTAAAGGGTTCTCGATGATTGCTACACCAATGACCAGATTACTATAGAAAAATGTGAAGTTTGAATGGTACGAGAAATGTCAACAAAGTTTCGATCAATTGAAAGCATTATTAATAGAGGCACCAGTGTTAGTTCAGCCTGAGTCGGGTAAAGAATTCGTAGTTTTCAGTGATGCATCGTTAAATGGTCTGGGTTGTGTTTTGATGTAGGAAGGCAAAGTTGTAGCTTATGCCTCGAGATAATTGAAGCTGCACGAAAAGAATTATCTAATGCAAGATCTACAGTTAGCCACGATAGTGTTCGCTTTGAAAATTTGGCGTCAGTATTTGTTTGGTGAGAAATACCATATTTATACCGACCACAAAAGTTTGAAATATCTGATGACTCAGAAAGATTTGAATTTGTGATAGCGAAGATGGTTAGAATTGCTAAAAGACTATGAATTAGTGATTAACTATCATCCGGGGAAAGCTAATGTAGTTGCTGACGCTTTGAGCCGAAAGTCCTTATTTGCTTTACGTGCTTTGAACACACAATTAGCTTTTTCTAACGATGGTTCGATAGTAGCCGAGTTGAAAGCGAGACTGTTATTTCTACAAAAGATTTGTGAGGCTAAAAATTTTGATAATGATTTGCAAGCAAAGCGAGCTCAGTGTGAGTCGACTTCTGATTCAGAGTTTCAAATAGGGTGTGATGACTGTTTGATGTTTCGTGATAGAATATGTGTACCAAGAAATTCTGAACTAATTCAGAAGATTCTAAATGAAGCACACAGTAGTTGTTTATCAGTACATCTGGGAAGCACGAAAATGTATAACGATTTGAAACAGCTTTATTGGTGGCACAGAATGACACATGATATCTCAGAATTTGTTTCGAAATGTTTGATTTTCCAGCAAGTCAAAGCTAAGCATCAAGTGCCGTCAGGTTTATTACAGCCTATTATGATTCCTGAGTGGAAGTGGGATAGAGTAACAATGGATTTCGTATCAGGTTTGCCCTTATCTCCGAAAAATAAAGATGCAATCTGGGTTGTTGTTGACAGATTGACGAAATCAACTCATTTTATTCCGGTATGTACAGATTTCTTGATTGATAAATTAGATGAGTTGTATATTTCTGAAATTGTGATATTACATGGTGTTCCCATATCTATTGTTTCGGATAGAGATCCAAGATTTACTTCGCGATTTTGGAAGAAATTGCAAGAAGCTTTGGGTTCAAAGTTTCATTTTAGCACTACGTTTCATCCACAAACGGATGGTCAATCCGAGCGAGTTATTTAGATACTTGAAGAGATGTTGCATTGTTGCATTCTTGAGTTTGAAGGTAGCTGGGAGAAATATCTACCACTGATTGAATTTGTTTACAATAATAGCTTCCAATTGAGTATTAAAATGGTGCCGTACGAAGTTCTATACGGTCGTAAATGTAGAACACCATTGTACTTGACTGTGCTTAGCGAGAATAAGATTCATGGGGTTGATCTGATTAGAGAAACAGAAGAAAAAGTGAAAGTAATTCGTTATAGTTTAAAAGCAGCTTCGGATCGATAGAAATCATACTCAGACATGAAACGAAAAGATATTGAGTTCCAGATCGGGGATAAAGTGTTTTTGAAAGTGTCGCCGTGGAAAAAGTTATTACAGTTTGGTTGGAAAGGGAAAATGAGTTCACGATTCATCGGACCGTATAAGATTACTGAGCGAGTTGGGCCAGTGGCATATCGATTATCTTTACCGTCAGAATTAGAGAAAATACATAATGTGTTTCATGTTTTGATGCTTCGATGATACTGATCCGACCCTTCACATGTCATTTCCCCGATCGAGGTTGAAATTCAGTCTGATATGTCATATGTTGAAGAACCAATTCGAATTTTATCTCGTGAGATCAAAGAGCTGAGAAATAAGAGAATCGCATTAGTAAAAGTATTATGACATCGACATGGGGTTGAAGAAGCTATGTGGGAACCCGAGAAAGCTATACGAAAATAGTACCCAAACCTATTCACTAGTAAGATTTTCGGGGACAAAATCCTTAAGGAGGGAGAGTTGTAATAGCCCATTTTTAGCTAAATCAAAACTATGTTTTAGAACCACAAATCCGATGTCGAAAAATTATTTTTATATTATTTTCGGTATTTACATCATGCTATTTGATATGTGTGAAAATTTTTGAGCTAATTTTATCGTTTAATTGCTCAATTTGAGAAAAATGACTAAATCGTGTAAAATGCAAAAGTTGCATTCTACTTGTTTAAGGTGTCAAATAGCTTTGGCTTTTAAATATGATGGCCTTAAATGGTAATTAAACCATTTGAAAGGTTAGTTGACATTTATGTCCATGGTTTATGTGAAATAATAATGTTTAAATAAGGTTAATGTTGTAATTCATTTAATAAAGGTTAATTAATAAAACAAAAATTCATTTTAAGCTTCATTGTCATCTTTTTGGCCGAATATTGAGAGGAATAAAACCATTCTTAGGTTTTAAAGCATTTGGCACACTCCTAGCTTAATTAAGGTACGGTTTTAGCTCGGTTTTTTATAATTTCTATGTTTTTGTAATCGTTGTAGCTCAATCTAGCTAGCCCGTACCTTTAATTTCGAAAATGTTAAAGATTTTGAGAGTTGCCATTGTTGAATCTATGTGTTCTTAGATGTTTAATGTTGAAATATGAAATCTTGATGATAGTTTTACATATTTTGTTAAGTGATTTTTGATGAAATGCATAATAAGGATTAAATTGTGAAATGTGCAAATTGTGTGGTTGAAATGTGAAATAAATGAAAGTTTTGGGCTGCTAGGGACCTATAAATAATTCGGCCAAGCATGGGTTTTGATGAATTGTGTGAATTTTATGTATTGGTGAAATAGGGACGAAATTAATTAAATGTGAAAGTTTAAGGGCTAATGTGTAAAAATGCCCAAATGAGTATTTTTGGACTAAATTGAATGAGTAGATGAATAAATAAGTTAATTTTGAATTCATATAGATCAAGAAAGAAAGAATTCAGATTTAGATCGGGGGAAAAGCAAGGTTATCGAGTAGTCGATTCGATCCGTCAATTCTGAAATACGAGGTAAGTTCATATGCAATAAGCATTGTTATAATTATGCTTTTTAATGCTTTAATATTGCATAAATTGTATATACGAGACTACATTTATGTTCGATCGACAAATCGGCTATTTGTGGCACTTAGTGTGCGATTCGACATAGCTTCAGCTAAATATAGCACTTAGTGTGCGATTTGAGATAGCTTCGGCTATGTACGACACGTAGTGTGCGAGACATTGAGATTGGCACTTAGTGTGCGAGACATCAGGATGGCACTTAGTGCGCGAGATATTGAGTATGGCACTTAGTGTGTGAAATATTGAGTATTCAACGACATTCTGTGTATGTACAAACTTGTTATGGATTAGTACAGGTATGTATATGTATATGTATATTATGAGCTTAAAATCGAAGAAGTTACAAAGTTTATATATAAGCTTATTAATAAGCATGTGAAAGGTTTGTTAGTAATCTTGAATTTCATGATAATATGTTTAGATTGATGAATGTGTATTTTTGATTAGTTAAGTTTATATCATACGAGCTTACTAAGCTATAAAGCTTACTTTGTTTATTTTTCCATGTCATATAGTGATTTCAAAGCTACCTCGGATTCGGGGATTTTCGGAGATTACGTCACACTATCCAACCATCATTTTGGTACTTTTGAACTTATGGTTTGTTAATATGGCATGTATAGGATTATGGTCATGTTGGTTAAGTTTTGGTAGTGAGTTTTGCCATTTGGGATGGCTTGTGGATGGTTGTGTTTTGGTTTGTATTTATATATTCATGAGATTTGGATTAATTTGGCTAGTTTGATAATGTATATATAAGTGTGCTTATGGCTTATATTATGAGGTTTCTGGAATTGGTATTATGCTTGTGAACTGGAACAAAATGATGTATGTTTGGTAAATGTTTATTTTTTATATGAGCTAATGTCATTTTTTGAAGTGTGATCGCTGTAAATCAGAGTTTTAAAATTTATAAAAGAATGATCGAACCTGGAAACTAACTCTGACAACGATTAAAGGCAAGTGCACCTATCGAACAGTAGTATAGTTTAGGCAAGACCGGATTGTCGAACCCAAAGGAACTAAAAGTACTAATACTAACTTTCTTTTTATTATTTAGCCTAAAATAAGTGAAGTTGTTTATTAATCTAAATTAATTAACTACTAAACTACAGACTCTGAGACAAAGAAGAATGAATTTGGAAAATAACTTGGGAAAAACTCAGTTGATTTAGAAGATACCCTAGGAAGAATCCACCTAGACTTCACTTGTTATCTAACCCTGAACCATACGATTTATTCACTTAGTTTGATCCGTAAGACTCCCTAACGTATATTAAACCCTCTCTCGAGGCGAATAACGTCTAACCCTAGGTTAATTAGCGGAACTCTCGTTCTCTTATAATAACCCCCTAGAATAGCAGTAAATTGATCTATGGATTCCCATATTAGGTTTCACCCTAATCCGGCAAAATCTCGTCACCCTATCTCTAGGCGTGCGATCAACTCCGCTTAATTATGTTGGATCTACTCTTAGGCAGGGTCTATTCCTCCTCCACCTAAGCACATTAAATTTGGATTAAGCTCGCATAATTAATAACAAACTAAGTTATTATCATATAATTCAAATAATCAAATAACAAGATTCATCATAGGTTTCATCCCCTTCGGGTATCCGAAGGGTTTAGTTCATAACAATAAACGAAAACATCTCAAGAGAAAAGATAAAACAAAACATAAGAAATCCCTAAAACCCCCTAAAGGAATTGAAGAGGAGATCCTCCGTCTTGAGTATAACTCTGGCTTCTTGAGATGAATCAACTGGCTATCCCTGAGTGAATCCCCACAAGTCTGCCTTCTCTGGCCTAGCACGACGCCCCTAGACGATGGCTTTGGGCTCCCCCTTTCAGGTCATACTTAAGGTGTATTTATAGGCTTTTGAAATACGTTTCTTTCTCCCTAAGTATCCTTTCCCGAATGAAATTGCTCTTCTCCAAGGCAGAGGCATGGCCATGGTGCACGCCCGTGTAAATCGTGGCCAGGCCGTGTTCGGATTTCTTTAATGAGACACGGCCGTGTGAGTCGGGGTTAGACCGTGTTCTAGATGATTGACTTGGCACGGCCGTGTGGGTCCAAGTTCAGGCCGTGTTGATTTTCTCATTGGTCCGTTTTGAGCCCGTTTCTCGTTCTTTTTATCCTTAGGTGCTTTCCTGAGTATAAGACATGAAAAGAAAGGATTAAGAGCACCTTTTTACATAAATCAAGGGATAATTCATCCAAAAGCATACTAAATGTGGGCCTAAAATATGTTACTATTTCGGTTTATCAAATACCCCCACACTTAAGCTTTTGCTTGTCCTCAAGCAAAATTCTCAACTTACAATTAAAACGAACTTCCCTCAATTCATAATAGTTATTAATAGTGTCTCATCATAATTCATAGATAATTTATACATGGATAATTCAACTCAAAGAGTCCTAAAAATTCAAACATTATAAGTCATAGATTTTGTAGCACAAAACATAGGTGTTTCCCTTCATCTAAATAATTACCTCTGATTCAAAATTGTCAAGGATTGACATCCTCACTAAAGATTCACTCAAATCACTCAAAGTGTTTAAGGTTCAAAATTTAGGCACTCAAAAGTCGAACATGAAGAGTTAATCCCATAGGCTTGTATGAAAATCAAATCTCCACCACTGAAATATGAGATGAAACACAAATCAAAAGGTCTTTGTTAGGGTTGTAACGGGGCTAGGGTTAAGGTGTGGAGTAAGGCTTGAATTAGGAGGTTAGAATCGAGATTGAATTGACAAATTACCTAACTAAGAACTAATGAACTAATAATAATAATTACATCAATTGAAAACTAATAATACTAATAATACGAGCTTCTTCTTCGATATTTGGATTTTAAATGTATAAGCTCGTTTAATCACATAACTAATAATGAATATACTTCGTTTTTTTTAAGAACAAACTAAATACATAATAAGGGATAAATTTCTAAAATTCATAATTAGGCAACTAAACAAATCAAATCTCGATATAAGGGTAGTCAAAAGGACTGGTGATAACAAAAACAAAGGGGTTCTGGGTTAATATTAGTGGTTATGTCAATAAAAAGGGTTGTTAGGATTAAAAGGGGTTCACTAGGGGTTAATTTGTGAAGGTAGGCTTTTAATGGAGTAAGTGGGTTAGATCCTAGGTGCCTTTATCATCTCTGTGTATCAAATCAAAAAAATATGGTCTCGGCATGTATAATCGATGCAAGTTCTAGAATAACAAATCAGTGTTGACATACTCATAATCAATAAAGTGAGCAAGAAAAAGAATATATGCTCTATAAGGCTCAAAAACTCACAAAAATTATGGGTATTTTGATGTCAACCTCGTAAATTTCAAACTTCAAAGTAATATTTAAACTCAGTTCGACAACCAAGAAAATTTTTAATTTATGAAAAATAGACTTATCATGCTTGATTCTCTAGTATTCTTCAAATTTGATTATCAATGCACAATTATCAATGACTTAACATATCAATAAAAATCATAAATCATCAGAAATTTCATCCTAATTAGTAATATGAGTATTTTACTTTCAAGACAATGCATAATTCAGGCTTTGAGTTAGGTATCTTTTTAGGTTGTTCACCCCCACACACTTAAGATGTACATTGCCCTCAATGTACAAAGATAAATAATAACCTTGTAATAAAATCATCAGATATGGGGATAAGTGAAAACTTCCTGAATTTTTGGATGATTCCTTGAGAGGAGATTGTGCCTTTGGTGGTGGTGATGGGCCGTCTGGATGACGAACCTGTGCTAGATGAAGAAATTGGGAGGCTCGTGGAGAAATAGCCAGGACATCTAGGGTAATATTAAAACTATACTAATAATGTAATTAAAGACAAGAAAGATAAAGAGAATGAGACTAAGAAGAAAACTAAAATTAAAAGAAAAGATGAATGGACTGGGAGGTCCTTATTGTTGGGTATGATTTCTAAGGCTGAGGTTATGGTGGTGGTGGTGGCGTGATTCCCAAGCAGCCTTTAGAACCTAAAACCAAGAAACTAAAGCAAAATCAACTAAATAAAGCATAATATAGTCAAAGGTAAGAAAATTGAGACAAAAATAAAAGGAAAAATAGAAATTAAATGGTCTCAAAGACCCCTGGCTTTTTGGTTGAATGAAGCTGCCGGCATGAACTCATTTAGATCATTCTGCTTGGGGGAGCTTGGCCTTTTACGCTTCCTGGACATTGTAGGTTTTGAAGATATTGAGAGCTTAGGAGCCTGAGATATGAGGTGTTTGAGAGAGTGGAAAGAAGAGAGGAGGAAAGGAAGAAAGTGGATGGAAAAGAAGGTAGGAAGAAGGAGAACTATTTAAACAAATTTTTGGTGTCTGTCGCCCTCCCACGCTTGTGTGCATAGGGTGTGTTGATTCTCTATGTTTTTTTTCGAGTCGACCATGGTTGGAAGACACGAGCGTGTTCTGCTCGTGGTGGCAAGTTAGTAGCTTCTCACGGTTATGAGGCACGGGCATGTTCTTCCCGTGGTTGGAAAGTCAGTAGCTTCACACGGTTATGGGGCACGGCCGTGCCCCTTTGTCGGTGCTCGTGGTGTAGTGGTTGGGTCCGTGACATCAAAAAGTGGTTGGAACTAATTCGCACGGCCTCTGCTATGTCAGTACGGGGATTCTTATGGTCCACACGGCCACGGCCACGGCCGTGTGCACGGTCGTGTGTCCTGGTATTCTGCACCCCTTTTTAGTTTATAACTAAGTGTTCAGAAAGAAAAGAAGAAAAGAAAAATAAATTTAAAGCAAAATATGAGAATAAATTATGTTAGTGCTCGGGTTGCCTCCCGAGAAGCGCTTGTTTATAGTCTTAAGCTAGACTCTCCTCTCGTTCACTTTGTCAGGGTGGTTTGAGGAGTTGGAAGTCCTTCCTCATGCTATCATTTGTGTCTTCGTGAAAAAAATTAAGTCGAGATGTGTTTATAGTAAAAGTACCAAAAATAGGATTACTTACCTCGACTGTTCCGTGTGGGAAAACACTGGTTACCCTAAAAGATATTTCTTTGTTTGTGCTAGGGTCCGGAGGAGATATTCGAGGATTTGCCTGATCTAACAGTACCTGGTCCCCTATTTTGAAGTGGTTTGTTGTTCCTATTAGCTTTTTTTGGGGCTCCTTCGGTTTTATCTTGTGTG
This sequence comes from Gossypium sturtianum, assembly GCA_025698515.1. Lineage (NCBI taxonomy): Eukaryota > Viridiplantae > Streptophyta > Magnoliopsida > Malvales > Malvaceae > Gossypium > Gossypium sturtianum. The sequence continues at coordinate 111,614,858 of CM046955.1, forward strand.
GTTCCGGTTCTTCGTCGTGTATCCCTAATTTCTCCTTGAAGTGTGTCTTCCACTCGTCTAGATCATCAAACTGAATCCCTCTATCTTCATGAGTTATTTCTTTGTTGGCATGGGGTTTAGGATCGGGTTCAGTTGTATTCTTTGGGGGTGCTTCCTGAAAATAAGGGTTAACCGAATGGTTATCAGTAGAATTTACGTTCTCACCTTGATTACTCGATTATATCCGAGTCGAGAGCTTTGATGGTGACTGTCTCATTACCTACACAAAGTATGAGTTCTCCTGCATCAACATCAATTTTAGTCCTGGCAGTTGCTAAAAAGGGTCTTCCTAAAATTAGGGGGATCGAATTATCCTCATTCATGTCTAAGACAACAAAATCTACTGGGAAAATGAATCACAATTTTAGAAGAACATCTTCGATAATACCCTAGGAATTCTAACAGTTTTATTAGCTAATTGAATGCTCATCCTAGTTTGTTTGGGTTTCCTTAGACTTAATTGTTTAAACAATTTATAAGGCATGACATTTATGCTTGCCCCTAAATCAGCTAACGCATTATCAATAGTTAGTCTACCAATTAAACATGGAATTGTAAAACTCCCTGGATCTTTTAGCTTTTGTGGTAGTCTATTTTGAAGAATTGCTGAGCACTTTGCGTTAAGTTCCACATGTGACGACTCGTCTAACTTCCGTTTGTTTGTCAGAAGCTCTTTTAAAAATTTCCTAGAATCTGGCATCTGCGAAAGAGCTTCAAGTAATGGTAAGTTAATATGTAATTTCTTTAAAAGTTTAAGAAACTTACCGAACTGTTCTTCTGTGTCATCTCTTCTTAATGCCTCGAGGTAAGGTACGCGAGGTTGGTACTCCTTAATTACCAGTTTTGGCTTGTCTTGTGTCACCTCAACTTTACCTTTTTCTACCTCGTTTTCTTGTGTTGGACTGGGTTCGTCTACTTCTTCGCTTTCTTGAGCTGTTATGGCTTGGATTTGCTCCTTTGGATTAATTTCAGTATTACTCGGTAGACGCCCTTGCGGTCGTTCAGATAATAGCTTTGCAATTTCTCCGACTGACTGGGTAATTTCCCCGATTGCCTTTGTAAGCCCTCTAACTTGGTTCTCGATCTTTTTGATCGATTTTTGTTGGGTGTCGAGTGTTACCTCAGTTTTTTGGAGACGGGCTTCTGTGGATGCTATAAATTTGTTCAACGTCTCTTCAAGATTTGGCTTCTTTTCCTGTGGATAGGGCTGATTTTGAAAATTTTGAGGAGGTTGTTTTCTTTGATTTCCTTGATTTCCTTGTCCTCCCCACGAAAAATTTGGGTGGTTCCTCCAACCTGGATTATAATTATTACTATATGGGTTATTATTAGATCCGAAATTGTTACCTATATAGTTAATCTCATTCGCTCTCTGTGCCGGTTGGTAGGGTGGGTACTCGAGATTCGCTCTGAGTTCCACTTGCGTCGCATTTGCATGATTGGATGTACCTGCGAAGAACACAAACTATCAATCTTCTTATTTATCAATTCTACCTAATTTTATAGCATGGTTACTGCATCGAGGTTGTAAACTCTGGCTGTTTTTGTTGGCCTTGTTCTTGTAACTTGCCATCGATAGTTATTCAAATGACATCTCTTCAATAAAATCGTAAAGGTTGCCTCGGGAGTTCTATTATTCAGGGGTTCCACCCGTGGTCGAAGTCGATTAGTTGCCTCGTTGAGGGGTTTACACCATTGTAGAAAGTTTGGACTTGGAGCCACAAGGGTAAACCATGGTGTGGAAACCTTCTCAAGAGATCCTTATATCTCTCCCATGAATCGTATAATGTCTCTAAATCCATCTGCACAAAGGAAGATATATCATTACGTAATTTGGCGTTTTGGCTGGTGGGAAATATTTTAATAAAAAATTTTCGGTCATTTGTTCCCATGTAGTGATTGACCCTCGTGGTAATGAGTTTAACCACTGTTTAGCTTTATTCTTTAATGAAAAGGGAAATAACCGAAGTCGTATGGCATCATCAGAAACGCAATTTATTTTGAAGGTATCACAAAATTCTAAAAATTAGCTATATGAGCGTTTGGATCTTAAATCCTGTAAACCATCAAATTGAACAAATCTGTTGAATCATTTGTATAGTGTTAGGCTTTAATTCAAAATTATTAGCAGCTATAGCAGGCCTAACAATACTAGATTCGGCTCCTGTTAAATGCGGTTTAGCATAATCAAACATAGTACGAGGAGCATTATTTTCTCCCACATCTTGTGGTGGAAGATTATTTTCGTCCATCCCTTGATAGGATTGGATCTGTCTTCTCGCTCTCCTTGGTAATTTAGGGCTCGCCTAATTTCTGCGATTTCTTGAGCGGTAGGTTCAATATCACACCGTCGTATTCTAAAGGTCCTCTCGGGTTCCTTCTAGTCATAAACTAGAGGTACCATGAGAAAAGAAAGAAAGAAAATTTAGCAAATTTTAAAAGTAAAACTAAAGATAAAAATAAATTGCGAAAAATAATAAAAAAAATGGCTAAAGTAATAAAAATAGAGCTTTCTTAATATTTTAGCTCCCCGGCAACGGCACCAAAAACTTGATTGTAAATCGAGTTTTAAAATTTATAAAAGAATGATCGAACACGAAACTAACTCTGACAATGATTAAAGGCAAGTGCACCTATTGAACAGTAGTATAGTTTAGGCAAGACCGGATTGTCGAACCCAAAGGAACTAAAAGTACTAATACTAACTTTCTTTTTATTATTTAGCCTAAAATAAGTGAAGTTGTTTATTAATCTAAATTAATTAACTACTAAACTAAATACTCTAAGACAAAGAAGAATGAATTTGGAAAATAACTTGGGAAAAACTTAGTTGATTTAGAAGATACCCTAGGAAGAATCCACCTAGACTTCACTTATTATCTAACCCTGAACCATACGATTTATTCACTTAGTTTGATCCATAAGACTCCCTAACATATATTAAACCCTCTCTCGAGGCGAATAACGTCTAACCCTAGGTTAATTAGTGGAACTCTCGTTCTCTTATAATAACCCCCTAGAATAGCAGTAAATCGATCTATGGATTCCCATATTAGGTTTCACCCTAATCCGACAAAATCTCGTCACCCTATCTCTAGGCGTGCGATCAACTCCGCTTAATTATGTTGGATTTACTCTTAGGCAGGGTCTATTCCTCCTCCACCTAAGCACATTAAATTTGGATTAAGCTCACATAATTAAGAACAAACTAAGTTATTATCATATAATTCAAATAATCAAATAACAAGATTCATCATAGGTTTCATCCCCTTCGGGTATCCGAAGGGTTTAGTTCATAACAATAAAGGAAAACATCTCAAGAGAAAAGATAAAACAAAACATAAGAAATCCCTAAAACCCCCTAAAGGAATTGAAGAGGAGATCCTCCGTCTTGAGTATAACTCTGGCTTCTTGAGATGAATCAATTGGCTATCCCTGAGTGAATCCCCACAAATCTTCCTTCTCTGGCCTAGCAAGGCGCCCCTAGACGATGGCTTTGGGCTCTCCCTTTCAGATCATACTTAGGGTGTATTTATAGGCTTTTGAAATACGTTTCTTGCTCCCTATGTATCCTTTCCCGAATAAAACTGCTCTTCTCCACGGTAGAGGCACGGCCATGGCGCACGCCCGTGTAAATCATGGCCAGGCCGTGTTCAGATTTCTTTAATGAGACACACCCGTGTGAGTCAGGGTTAGACCGTGTTCTAGATGATTGACTTGGCACGACCGTATGGGTCCAAGTCCAGGCCGTGTCAATTTCCTCATTGGTCCATTTTGAGCCCGTTTCTCGTTCTTTTTATCCTTGAGTGCTTTTCTGAGTATAAGACATGAAAAGAAAGGATTAAGAGCACCTTTTTACATAAATCAAGGGATAATTCATCCAAAAGCATACTAAATGTGGGCCTAAAATATGTTACTATTTCGGTTTATCAAAGTGTTTAATGTTACTTGGAAATGGTTGATAAATTGATGATGATTGTGATTGAAGTTTAGGCTAAGATATGTTGGATGAAATGGTAAGAATTATGGTTGATTTGGTTGTTGTGGATTGCCTATTTTGCTTTGGTTTTGTGCCATATGTGTAGGTGAAAGTGTGTACCAAATGGGGTGACAAAATAGCTTGGTAAATAGCCTATTTTTGTCCACACGGGCAGAGACATGGGCGTATGTCTCAGCCGTGTGTGACACACGGTCAAATTACACGGCCGTGTGTCCCCTGGTGTTGAAATTGAAATGAAGTCAGTATACTTCCTAATTGGCACACGGCCTAGCACATGACCTGGCACACGGGCGTATGTGGCCACTTCGAAGGGTACACGGGCTAGACACACGGGCATGTGGTCGACCGTGTGACCCAAGTCAGTATGTATGCCATGTTTTCACACAGCCTGAGACACGGGCGTGTCTACTAGCCGTGTGAGGCACACGGCCTGTTCACACGGGCGAGTGACCCTTGTTTACATTAAAAATTTCTAAGTTAATAGAATTTTTGTATGATATCGGTTTAGTCCCGAACCACTTTTAAAGCATGTTTAAGGCCTCGTAGGCCCTTATAAGGGATAATGTGATTGTGTTGAATGATTTATGAGAATGAATGCTTATTGTTGCATAAATGTATGTTATATGTGTTGTGAATTGATCGGTAATACCTCATAACCCTATTCTGGCGTTGAATACGGGTGAGGGGTGTTACAAGTATGCTCCACATGGCCCAGCATACAGGTGTGTGATTGGCCGTGTGGCTTAAGTCAGTATACCCTACAGGCTTCGCATGCCCTAGTACACGGCCTGGCACACAGGCGTGTGTGGCCATTTTTAGGGCACACAGGCTAACCACACGGGCGTGTATGCTGGTCGAGTGACCCAAGTCAGAGAGTTACACGGGGTCAGACACGGGCTGGGATACAGCCATGTGATCCCATTTCAAATGTCCACACGGCCTGTGACACAGGTGTGTCTTTGGCCGTGTGAGACACACGGCTAGGCCACACAGGCGTGTGTCCCTTATATTTTGCAAAATTTTTCTAAGTGTTCCAAAAGTTTTCTAAGTTATCAGTTTAGTCCCGAACCACCCCGAATGCATGTTTTAGGCCTCGTAGGCTCGTTTTAGGGACAATGTGAATGTTATAAATGTTGATTATATGATTTTGAGAATTTTATATGAAATGAATGTTAAATTGTTTTATAAGTCTGATAATGCTCCGTAACCCTATTTCAGCGTTGAATACATGTGAGGGGTGTTACATTTATTTGTATCAGAGCTACGGTTTAGTCGATTCTAGGACTAACGTAGCGTATGTGAGAGTCTAGCTATACATGCCATATAAAACCTGTGATAGTGTGATATCTCCTGACAGTTTTAAAACGTGTTTTTATATTGTACATGGATCCCAATCAAGCTGTAGGTGATGATGTTGAGAGTAATGCGCCTGTCTCCATTCACGGAGTAGCGCAATCTGAGTCGATACCAGTATCGGGTAGCCAGGGAGGAGAGGCTAAGGATGCCTTCTTCCAGATGATGAATGAGTGGTTTACGGAGTTTGTTCGAACAAATCCGGCTGCTCAACAACCTCCACCCCCACCTAATCCCCAACTAGTTCCCATAGCTTCTCGAGGTGTAGAACTTTTGCGGTTGAATAAGCCGCCAGTTGATAAGATTCAAAAATATGGGGCCGAAGAGTTCAGAGCTGCTGTTGATGACGACCCTGAAAGAGCCGAGTTTTGGCTTGAAAACACTATCAAAGTATTTGATGAACTATCCTGCACACCTACTGAATGTCTTAAATGTGATGTTTCACTTATGAGAGACACTGCGTATTAGTGGTGGAATACTTTGATATCCGTGGTACTAAGAGAAAGAGTTACCTGGGAATTCTTTCAAGCCGAATTCAGAAAGAAATACATCAGCCTGAGGTTTATCGACCAAAAACACAAAGAGTTTCTAGAGTTGAAACAGGGCTGTATGTTTGTGATTGAGTATGAGTGAGAGTTTGTGAGACTCAGTAAGTATGCCAGGGAATGTGTTTCAATCGAAGCAATTATGTGTAAAAGATTCGAAGACGGGTTGAACGAAGACATCAGACTGTTGGTTGGGATTCTAGAATTGAAAGAATTTGTTGTATTAGTCGACCGAGCTTGTAAAGCTGAAGAACTTGGCAAAGAAAAGAGAAAAGCTGATTTCAAGGCTAGAGATTCGAGAAAAAGATCGATGAATAAACCTTATTAGTCTTCGTCAAATAAATCACGGGATTCGTACACTCGTTCTAATGCTTTAATAGGGTATCCAAAAAGAGATCGTAGAAAGCAATACTCAAGTTCTAAAGCTCAAGCTACATCAGTATCGAGTGTTGGCAGCTTGAGAAACAATAAACCCAAGTGTCAACATTGTGGACGACGACATTTTGGTGAATGCTGGATGAATAATAGAGGTTGTTTTAAATGTGGTTCACAAGATCATTTCATTTGAGATTGTCTCGAGTTAGCTGGGAAAGATAAATTCCAGAATGCAAGACCAAGAAACATGGCTACTAGAGGGAGGCCATTGAGAAATGTGGGAAATGTGACTAGTAGTAAAAAGTGCGACAAAGATTCAGTTGTGAGATCTGAGGCTAGAGCACTAGCAAGAGCTTACACTATTCGCGCTCGCGAAGATGCATCATCACTAGATGTTATCATCGGTACATTTTCTCTCTATGATACTAATGTAATTGCATTGATTGATCCTAGATCGACTCATTCATATGTCTGTATGAATTTAGTATCTAGTAAGAATTTGCCTGTTGAGTCTATCGAGTTTGTGATTAAAGTGTCGAACCCCTTAGGCAAATATGTTCTAGTTGATAAAGTTTGCAAGAGTTGTCCTTTGATGATCCAGGGTTACTGTTTTCTGGCTAATTTGATGCTACTACCGTTTGATGAATTTGATGTAATTCTGGGTATGTATTGGTTGACACTACATGATGCTGTTGTGAATTGTAAACGACAGGCTATTAAATTGAAATGTTAGAATAGTGAAATCCTTCGAATTGAATCAGATGAGTCGAGTGGGTTGCCTGTTGTGATTTCGTCGATGCTAGCTCAGATATATGTGAGAAAAGGTTATGATGTTGATCTGGCATATGTACTGGATACCAAAGTGTCTGAATCGAAGATTGAATCAGTACCAGTAGTATGTGAGTATCCGGATGTGTTTCCAGAAGAGTTGCCTAGGTTGCCACCGATCAGAGAGGTCGAGTTTTCTATTGAATTAGTACCGGGAACATCACCGATATCGATAGCTCCGTACAGAATGGATCCAAAAAAAATTGAAAGAGTTGAAAGCTCAGTTGCAAGAGTTAACAGATAGAGGTTTCGCACGACCTAGTTTTTCACCCTGGGGTGCGCCAATTCTATTCGTAAAGAAGAAAGATGGATCGATGAGACTGTGTATTGACTATCGTCAACTCAACAAAGTGACAATAAAAATAAATATCCTTTGGCAACAATTGATGATTTGTTTTATCAGTTGAAAGGAGCAACAATATTTTCTAAGATTGACTTGAGATCTGGTTATTATCAGTTGCGAGTTAGAGATTCGGATGTGCCGAAAACTGCGTTCAGAACAAGGTATGGGTATTATGAATTTCTTGTTATGCCTTTCGAATTAACTAATGCTCTTGCAGTATTTATGGATTTGATGAATCGAATTTTTAAACCGTATTTACACAAATTTGTTGTTGTATTCATTGACGACATTCTGATCTATTCACGAGATGAATCTAAGCATGCTGAGCATTTGAGAATTGTGCAACAAACCTTGAAAGATAAGCAACTATTTGCTAAATTTAGCAAATGTGAGTTTTGGCTCTGAGAGGTTAGATTTTTGGGACATATTGTTTCAGCGGAAGGTATACGAGTTTATCCGAGCAAGATTTCAGCAGTTGTTAAGTGGAAACCACCAAGAAATGTATCTGAAGTTAAAAGCTTTCTAGGACTAGCTGGCTATTATCGGCGTTTTGTTAAAGGATTCTCAATGATTGCTACACCGATGACTAGATTACTACAGAAACATGTGAAATTCGAGTGGTCCGAGAAATGTCAACAGAGTTTTGAACAGTTGAAAGCACTGTTAACTGAGGCACCAGTTCTAGTTCAACCTGAGTCGGGAAAATAGTTTGTAATTTTCAGTGACGCGTCGTTGAACGGATTGGGTTGTGTTTTAATGCAAGAGGGAAAAGTGATAGCTTATGCCTCCAGACAGTTAAAGCCACATGAAAAGAATTATCTGAAACACGATTTGGAATTGGCTGCTATTGTGTTTGCATTAAAAATTTGGGACATCATTTATACGGTGAAAAGTGTCTTATCTTTACCGATCACAAGAGCTTGAAGTACATAATGACTCAGAAAGATTTGAATTTGCGACAACGAAGGTGGCTCGAGTTGCTAAAAGACTATGAGTTAGTGATTGATTATCATCCGGGGAAAGCGAATGTAGTCGCGGATGCACTTAGTAGAAACTTATTATTTACTTTGCGAGCGATGAATAAACAGTTATCCTTGTCTGATGATGGTTCGATTTTGGCTGAATTAAAAGCTAAACCGGTATTTCTTCAACAAAGTTGTAAAGCTTAGAAATGTGACAACGAGTTACAAGCTAAAAGAGTGCAATGCGAATCGACTAGTGATTCAGACTATAAGATTAGATCTGATGATTATTTAATGTTCCGAGGTAGAATTTGCGTACCAAAGAATTCCGAGCTTATTCAGAAAATTCTACACAAAGCACACAGTGGTTGCTTATCTGTTCACCTGGGGAGTACTAAAATGTACAATGATTTGAAACAGTTGTACTGGTGGTCGGGCATGAAACGAGAAATTTCAGAGTTTGTATCAAGATGTTTAGTTTGTCAACAAGTAAAAGCTGAGCATCAAGTACCTTCGATATTACTACAACCCGTGATGATACCAGAATGAAAATGGGATAGAGTTACGATGGATTTTGTATCGGGTTTTCCCCTGTCTCCAAAAAAGAAAGATGCTATTTGGGTTGTCGTTGATCGACTAACGAAGTCTGCACATTTCATTCCAGTACGTACAGACTATTTGCTTGATAAATTGGCTGAATTTTACATTTCTGAGATAGTTAGATTACACGGGGTGTCAGTTTCTATTATTTCGGATAGAGATCCGAGGTTTACATCGCGATTCTAGAAGAAATTGCAAGAAGCTTTAGGTACACGGTTGCACTTTAGTACTGCATTTCATCCCCAAACTGACGGTCAGTCTAAGAGAGTAATTCAGATTCTCGAAGATATGCTTCGTTGTTGTGTTTTAGAATTTGAAGGCAACTGATAAAATATTTGCCATTGGTTGAATTCGCGTATAACAACAGTTTTCAATCGAGCATTTAAATGGCACCTTATGAAGCATTGTATGGTCGTAAATGTCGAACTCCATTGTATTGGACCGAGATGAGTGAGAAAAAGATTTACGGGGTTGATTTGATTAGAGAGACTGAAGATAAAGTGAAAGTAATTCGCGATAGTTTGAAAGTAGCTTCAGATCAACAGAAATCGTACGCAGGTTTGAAAATAAAAGACATTGAATTTCATATTGGCGACAAAGTATTTCTGAAAGTATCTCCATGGAAGAATATCCTTCGTTTTGGTCCTAAAGTCAAATTTAGTCCGCGATTTATCGGAACGTACGAGATTATTGAGCGAATAGGGCCAGTTCCATATCGACTAGCTTTACTGTCAGAGTTGGAAAAGATTCACAATGTGTTTTATGTATCGATGTTACGAAGGTATCGATCAGATCCATCACATATCATTTCTCCGTCTGAGATAGAAATTCAGCCTGATATGGCATATAACGAAGAATCGATTAGAATTTTAGCTCGAGAGGTTAAAGAATTGAGAAATAAAAGCATAGCTTTAGTAAAGGTTTTGTGGCATCGACACGGTATCGAAGAGGCTACGTGGGAACCCGAGAAAGCTATGATAAAATAGTACCCTAACCTCTTTTCTGGTAAGATTTTCGGGGACAAAAATTCTTAAGGGGGAGAGTTGTAACGGCCCGTTTTTAGTCAAATTAGAACAGTGGTTTCGGTGACCACAAATACGAGATTGAAATAATTATTTTATTATTATTTTAAGGTCTACAGTATGATAGTGTGATTGTGTGAAAATTTCAATAAGAAATTTTATCGTTTAAATGCTCAATTTGATAAAAAGGAATAAATCGCGTAAAGTACAAAACTTGAGTTTTATATGCTAAAGGGGTTAAATGGCTATAAAATTAAATAGTAGAGGTCCTTATGCTGTAATTAGACCATTTTTAATGTTAGTGGACATTTTATGTACATGGTTTAAGTAATTTTTAATGGTTTATAATTAAGGATAAAATGGTAAAATGATAATATCAACTTAAAATTAAAAGACATAAAATATGTATCATCTTCTCCATGCTTCGTTTTGACCGAAATTAGAAGGAAAGAAACCATTGTTGAGCTTTTGGATCTTCGGCCATTAACACTTGTGCATGTAAGTCCATTTTTGTTTCGTTTTTAATTATTTCTATGTTTTTGAGATCGTTGAAACTTATTCTAGCTAGCCCAGGGACTAGTTTGCAAAATTGTTAAAGGTTTAGGGTTTTACCATTGATGAATGTTGATGTATTTTGATTTTTAATGGTAGAAAATGCATGCTTGTTGTTAGATAAACAACATTTGTAAAGTGATTTTTGACAAAATTGTCAATTAGGGGTTAAATTGTGAAATGTGTAAATTTTATGGTTAAATTGTGAAATAAATGAAAAATATGGGCTGCTAGGGACCCAATTGAAATTTGGCTAGCATGTGTTTTGGTTGAGTTGCATGAATTTGTGATTTTATGAAATAAGGACTAAATTGTAAAAATGTGAAATATTAGGGGCAAATGTGTAAAATTACCTTAATGTATAATTTGGACTAAATTGAATAGAGAGATTATTAAATAAGTTAATTTTGATTATATTTTTAGATCAAGAAAGGTTAAATATGGATTTAGATCGGGGAAAGAACAAAGTTTCAGATTAATCGACTTAATTCGCCGTTTTTGCATTCGAGGTAAGTTCGTATGTATTAAACACTATTATATTTGTGTTTTAAATGCTTTGATATTGCATAAATTGTGAATACGAAACTACGAGCATATTCGACAACGATTCGGCAAGTGAGAAATCCCGGTTGAACCTGAGAAATAGATTAGGATACGAATGACATGTCATTAGGGGTTATATGTGAGCAGACCTGTTGATAGCTCTAGTGTGAGCGTTATATGTGATACGAGATTGAGATAGCTTCGGCTATATATATATGTGGCACTTAGGGTGTGAGTTTCCCGAGTATTCGATAGTATTCTGAATGCTTTAACGGGTATATCAAAGATACGAATGAGTATGAGATTGATACGAGATGGTACAGGTATGTACATGAACCGTATAAGCTTTGAATCAAAGAAACTTGCGAAGTTAAATTCTAACCTTGTAATTTAAAATGTGATAGGTTTGTCTATTTATATGAATTGTATATAGATATGTTCAATTGTTGATTGGTATATTTTGTTAAGTTGTGTTTATTATCATACGATCTTACTAAGCTATATAGCTTACTTTGTTTAATTTTTCGTGTTTTATAGTTAAATCAAAGCTAGCTCGGATTTGGATTGTCAGAGACTTCATCACACTATCCAACTATCACTTTGGTACTTTTGAATCTATGTTTTTGAGATATATGGCATTTATATAAACTTTGGTCATTTTGGTTATGGTTTGGTAATGAAATTAGTAATGTTAAATGTTTTGGTTTTGTAAATAGCCATGAGAGTTGGCTTAATTTGGTTGATTTGGTTGTGTATACATATGTGCATATGGCTTTGGTTATGTGTTTAATAATGGATATGTTATGCTTGTTGATATTTGGTAATTAGGGGTGCTGAATGGTTGAGAATTGAATTTGGTATATTTGTGAGATTAGGCTAAATGATGCAAAATTTGAAATGTCATATTGATGATTTGAGATTATGACTTTTGGTATGAAATTGAATGGCATATTGTGGTATCGATGTGTTTTGTATTGGTTGGTATTGAAATGGTATAAATTACGCTTGAATGAGATTAATAGAATGCCTATTTTTATGCCATGAATTGTGCTATTTGGTTTTGTGTAGGTATATGCAAATTGGGTGGCAAAATGGCTTGGTAAATAGCCTATTTTTGTCTACACGGGCAGAGACACGAGCGTGTGTCTCAGCCGTGTGTGACACATGGTTAAGTTACACGGCTGTGTGTCCCCTGGTGTTGAATTAAAAATCAAGTCAGTATGCTCCACACGGCCCAGCACACGGGCGTGTGATTGTCCGTGTGGCCTAAGTCAGTATACCCTTCAGGCTTGGCACGGCCTAGTACATGGCCTGGCACACGGGCGTGTCTGGCCATTTTTAGGGCACACGGGCTAACCACACGGGCGTGTGTGCTGGCCGTGTGACCCAAGTCAGAGAGTTACACGGGGTCAGACACGGGCTGGGACATGGCCATGTGATCCCATTTCGAATGTCCACACGGGTGTGTCTTTGGCCGTGTGAGACACACGGCTAGGCCACACGGGCGTGTGTCCCCTGTATTTTGCAAAATTTTTCTAAGTGTTCCAAAAGTTTTCTAAGTTATCAATTTAGTCCCGAACCACCCCGAATGCATGTTTTAGGCCTCGTAGCCTCGTTTTAGGGACAATGTGAATGTTAATTAATGTTGATTATATAAATTTGAGAATTGTATGTGAAATGAATGTTAAATTGTTTTATAAGTCCGATAATACTCCGTAACCCTATTCCAGCGTTGAATATGGTGAGGGGTGTTACATGGAGATTTTCCAGAGAAGCATCACAAGGCCAATAATTAAGGCTAATAACTTTGAGATAAAACCGGCTATATACAGATGATCTAGAACAATTTTCAGTTTAGAGGCACAATGATAGAGGACTCAAATAAACATTTAAAACGGTTCCTTCAGCTTTGTGATACATTTAAATATAATTCGATCACTGATAACGCTATTCGTCTTTGGCTATTTCCTTTCTCATTAATCGATAATGCTTTCTCTTGGTTAGACTCGCAGACACCAGGATCTATTACAACATGAGACAAACTCGTAGGAAAATTCTTACAAAAGTTCTTCCCTATTAGCAAAATGGTCCAATTGAGAAGAGAGATTGTAACGTTCAAAGATTGAAGGAGAAAGTTTTCATGAATCTCGGGAATGCTTTAAAACACTGATCCAGAGATTCCCACACCATGGATTACTCGAGTGGCTAAGACTGAAATGTTCTATAATGGGTTGGATGCATATGCATGATCAGGACTAGATGGAGCCATAGGAGGAGCCCTTATGAACAGAACATATGAAGATGTGTATGAATTAATATAAAATATGGAAATGAATTCCTACCAGTGGCCAACCGAACGTTACATATATGGCTAGAAACCGTCAACATCAAAGATGTCCAAGAGGATGATAGATATCAACAAATTGTGGACAGACTCAACCGTATAGGGTCCTCGACTAGTGCATCATCAATATATGGAGGATATAAACCTCTCTTCCATTATATTAAACAACCCAACCGAGCATGTGAACTATATCGGGAATAGGGGCGGAAAGCCTTATTCAAATACTTATAATTCCAGACAGAGAGATCGTCTAAACTTGAGATGGGGGAGAAACCAAGGAAGAGGTAATAATTCTAACCAAATTGAAAATGCTAATTATCAAGCTCCTTATTTACAGAAGCCTTAGGAAAGGGACAACCCAAATGACCACACTCTATGTGGTCAACGCTTGGATCGGATCAAGGGGAAATGTAGTCAATGAGAATTAAAGTAAAACAGGTGTAATCTGAATGCACTAACACTACGAAAACATTGACTAAGTTGGAAGATTAGATGAGCCAATTGATGAGTATGATGAGAGATATCAAAAGACAAATTGGCACAGGAATCCTAAGTAAGACAGAGAATAATCCTCGGAGAGAAGGGAAGGAGCAGGTGAAAGCAATCACGCTCCCTCCGAGCAAAGTATTAAGTAGCCTAGAAAAACTAGCTCACGAGGAGAGTAACGAGGATTCTAAGGATCTTTAAGAAAATCCTCAAGATATTGAAACTGAACAAGAACCAGAGGAGGAAGTTGAACAAGTAACTAAGTTGTAAAATGAGTGAATCAAGGAACCTACACTGACAAGGGTACCATTCCCTTCATGGTTAGAAGAGAAACATAAACGGGATGAGGCAGAATTTGTAAGTTTTATAAACTTATTTAAATCCCTAAATGTTAACTTGCCTCTAATTGATTTAATTGAAAATTTTCCTAAATACGCTAAATATTTAAAAGAAATTATGTTTAGGCGACGTAAAATAAAAACATAAGACCAAGTTAAGGTAAGCACCTCATGTAGTACGATTATATCAAAATAGATGCCCCCAAAACTAAAAGACCGGGAAGTTTTACAATACATATTGATCATTTGTGAATCGAGCTTTAAAATTTATAAAAGAATGATCGAACACGAAACTAACTCGACAACGATTGAGGCAAGTGCACCTATTGAGCGATAGTATAGCTTAGGCAAGACCAGGATTATCGAACCCAAAGGAACTAAAAGTACTAATACTAACTTTCTTTTTATTATTTAGCCTAAAATAAAGAGAGATTGTTTATCTAATCTAAATTAATTAACTACTAAACTAAAGACTCTAAGACAAAGAAGAATGAATTTGGAAAATAACTTGGGAAAAACTCGGTTGATTTAGATGATACCCTAGGAAGAATCCACCTAGACTTCACTTGTTATCTAACTTTGAACCATACGATTTATTCACTTAGTTTGATCCATAAGACTCCCTAACGTATATTAAACCCTCTCTCGAGGCGAATAACGTCTAACCCTAGGTTAATTAGTGGAACTCTCGTTCTCTTATAATAACCCCTAGAATAGCGATGAAATCGATCTATGGATTCCCATATTAGGTTTCACCCTAACTTGACAAAATCTCGTCACCCTATCTCTAGGCGTGTGATCAACTCCGCTTAATTATGTTGGATCTACTCTTGGCGGGGTCTATTCCTCCTCCACCTAAGCACATTAAATTTGGATTAAGCTCACATAATTAAGAACAAACTAAGTATTTATCATATAATTGAGAAAACAATAACAAGATTCATCATAGGTTTCATCCCTTGGGTATCAGAAGGGTTTAGTTCATGACAATAAAGGAAAACATCTCAAGAGAAAAGATAAAACAAAACATAAGAAATCCCTAAAACCCCCTGAAGGAATTGAAGGAGAGATCCTCCGTCTTGAGTATAATTCTGGCTTCTTGAGATGGATCAACTGGCTATCCCTGAGTGAATCCCAACAAATTAGCCTTCTCTGGCCTAGCACGATGCCCTTAGACGATGGCTTTGGGCTCCCCCCTCTTAGGTCATACTTACGATGTATTTATAGGCTTTTGAAATACGTTTCTTTCTCCCTAAGTATCCTTATTTGAGTGCAATTCCTAATTGGGGGTTTAATTAGAATTTGGAGTGTGTTTCTTTGCCTCCAAGCATCCAAATCTGAGTGAAATTGCTCTTTCCAGCGACAGGGACACGGCCATGGCACACGCCCGTGTGGTTCGTGGCCAGGCCGTGCTCGGACTTCTTTAATGAGGCACGGCCATGTGAATCAAGGGAAGACCGTGTTCTAGATGATCAGTGAGGCACGGTCGTGTGATCTTTGGTCCAGGCCGTGTCGATTTCATGCTTTGGCCCATTTGTCCCGTTTTAAGCCTGTTTTGCGTTCTTTTCATCCCCTGGTGCTTTCCTGAGTATATATCATGAAAAGAAAGGATTAAGAGCACCAAATTACATAAAATAAGGGATAATTCATCCAAAAGCATACTAAATGTGGGCCTAAAATATGTTACTTTTACGGTTTATCAAATACCCCCACACTTAAGCTTTTGCTTGTCCTCAAGCAAAATTCTCAACTCAAATTTAAAATGAACTTCCCTCAATTCATAATAGTCATTAATAGTGTTTCATCATAATTCAAAGATAATTCATACATGGATAATTCAACTCAAAGAGTCCTAAAGATTCAAACAGTCTAAGTCATACATTTGTAGCACAAAACATAGGTGTTTCCCTTCATCTAAACAATTACCTCTGATTTAAAACCGACAAGAGTTGACATCCTCACAAAAGATTCACTCAAATCACTCGAAGTGTTTAAGGTTTAGAATTAAGCACTCAAATGTCAAACCTGAAAAGTTAATCCCATAGGCTTGCATGAAAATCAAATCTCCACCACTGTAATACGAGATGAAACACAAATCAAAAGGTCTTTAACAGGGTTGTAACGGGGCTTAGGTTAAGGGTATGGATATTGGCTGAATTAGAAGGTTAGAATCGAGATTGACCTGACAATTTACCTAACTAGAAAAATGGGCTAATAATAAGTAATTACATTAATGGAAAATTAATAATTCTAATACTACGAGCTTTTTTCTACAATATTTGGAAATTAAATGTGTAAGCTCTTTAATTATCAACTAATAATGAATATACTTTCGATTGATTGATTGATTTTTTTTAAGAACAAATCAAATAATAATAGGAAAGAATTTTTACAACTGAAATATAGAACATAGTTAGGCAACTGCTCAAAATCGAATCTCGACAAAAAGGGAGTCAAGGAATGGTGATAACAAATACAAAGGGTTTTGGGTTAAAATTAGTGGGTGAGTCAATAAATGGGTTGTTAGGATTAGACGGGGTTCACTAGGGTTAATTATGAAGGTAGGCTTTTTAATGGAGTAAGTGGGTTAGATCCTAGGTGTCTTTATCATCTCTGTATATCAAATCAAAAAGTGTGGTCTCGACATGTATAATCGATGCAAGTTCTAGAATAACAGATCAATTTTGACATACTCATAATTAATAAATTGAGCAAGAAAAAGAATTTATGCTCTATAAGGCTCAAAATCTCACAAAAATTATGGGTATTTTGATGTCAACCTCGTAAATTTCAAACTTCAAAGTAATATTTAAATTCAGGTAGACATCCTAAAAAAATTTTAATTCTTGAAAAATAGACTTATCATGCCTGATTCTCTAGTATTCTTAGAATTTAATTATCAATGCACAATTATCAATGACTTAATCTAAAACATATTAATAAAAATCATAAATCAAAGGAAATTTCATTCTAATCATAATATGAGAAACTTACTTTAGAAACAAGATATAATTCAGGGATTTTCAAATAATGCTATAGTTAACCCCCTCCCCCACACTTGAGATGTACATTGTCCTCAATGTACAAATATAGATAATATCAAAATAATCTTAAAATCATAATATAGGGAGAGAAGTGGAACTTCCTGAATTTTGGATGAAGTCAATGAAAAGAAATCGGATAGGATTGAAGGTGAGCGTGGGGAAGCGTCTTGAACCGTTTGAGTCTTCGAAGCAGCCATCCTAATTTTATTGTATCCTAAGCTAAATCTAAATAGAATGAATAATAAGAAGAAAATAATAAAGAAATAAAATTAAAATTAAAAGAAATAAAAATAAAAGTAAAAGTAAATAATGGAAAATGAAAAAGAAAAACAACTGGAAAAGAAAAAGGAAGAAGGGGGTTAAATAAGAATTATGGATCGGTGGTTGCCCGCCCTTGTAGATTCTCTGTGGTGGCCATCTGACCACGCCACGGCCGTGTGTAAGGCCGTGTGGTGGAAATCTGCACTTTGGTTAGTTTATAGTTAGGTGCTAAAAAGGGAAAATAAAAGTAAAAGAAGAAAAAAAAAATGTAAAAATTAATGGGGTTAGTGCTCGGGTTGCCTCCCGAGAAGCGCTCGTTTATAGTCTTAAGCTAGACTTTACCTCTCTTTCGTATGGTCATGGTGGTTTGAGGAGGTGAAAATCCTTTCTCATGCGATCAATTCGGTTTTTGATAAATAGTTCAAGTCGAGTAATGTTTACCTCAAAAGTGTTGAATTTAGGATTGCTTACCTCGAATGTGCCGTATAGGAAGACATTAAGTATCTCAAAAGTGATTTCTTCGTTTGCCTTGAGGTCTGAATTGGTGATTCGAGGGTCTTCCTTATTCAACAATACTTGATCCCCTGTTTTGAAGTGATTTGTTGTTCCTATAAGCTTGTCTGGGGTTTCCTTCAGTTTCACTCCGTGTATTCCTAGTTTCTCTTTAAAGTGTGTCTTCCACTCATCTTGTTCATCGCTCCAAAGCCTTTGATCCTCATGAACTTCTTCTTTATTGATGCGAGGTCTAGGACCTAGCATCTGCAAAAGAGCTTCAAGAAACGGCAAGTTAATATGAAATTTCTTTGGAAGTTTAAGAGACTTACCGAATTCTTCCTCTGTGCGGTCTTTCTTTGTTGCATTGGGGTATGGCGCACGATCTTGGTACTCTGTAATTACCGGTTTGGTAAATCCTAGCTTACCTCAACCTTACCTCCACTCACCACAGGCTCTTGCCTTGGGCCAGATTCCACTAACCTTGCACTGTCATGAGCTGTTATAGTTTGAATTTGTTCTTTTGGGTTAGTTTCAGTATTGCTTGGCAAGCTTCCTTGTGGTAGTTCTGAGATCAGCTTAGCAAGTTGTATAATTGACTTAGTAAGTTCCCCAACTGACTCAGTTGGTTCCCCAACTTGGTTCTTGATCCCCTTGATCGATGCTTGTTGGTCATTAAGTGTTGTCTCAGTTTTTTGGAGACGGTTATCTGTAGCTGTCATGAATTTTGTCAGCATCTCTTCAAGGTTCGACACCTCTTCCTGTTGGTGAGGTGGTTGTTGAAAATCTGGAGGAAGTTCCGGTCTTTGGCTATTTTGATCATCCCACGAGAAATTGGGATGGTACCTCCAATCTGCATTATAAGTGTCATTATAAAAATTATTTTGTGGTCTAGAATAGTTACCCGTATAGTGAGCTTGCTCGTTTTCCATTCCATATCCGTAGAGTGGGTACTCAGGATTCGCCATGCCTCCTAAATTCGAATCAAATTGTATTTCTGGGTGTACCACGTCGAGGTTGAAGACACTGGCTACTTTAGTAAGAATTGTCCTCATCGCTTGCCACTGATAATTATTTAGTGCCATCGTCTCTATAGACTAAAATTATCTACCAAAAGCAAAATAGAAGAAAAATTAGCAAAGTAAAAGAAATATTAAAAAATAATGGCTAAAGTAATAAAAATAGAGCTTTCTTAATATTTTAGTTCCCCGGCAACGGCGCCAAAAACTTGATCACTGTGAATCAGAGCTTTAAAATTTATAAAAAGAATGATCGAACTTGGAAACTAACTCTGACAACGATTGAGGCAAGTGCACCTATCGAACAGTAGTATAGCTTAGGCAAGACCAGATTATCGAACCCAAATGAACTAAAAGTACTAATACTAACTTTCTTTTTATTATTTAGCCTAAAACAAAGAGAGATTGTTTATCTAATCTAAATTAATTAACTACTAAACTAAAGACTCTAAGACAAAGAAGAATGAATTTGGAAAATAACTTGGGAAAAACTCAGTTGATTTAGATGATACCCTAGGAAGAATCCACCTAGACTTCACTTGTTATCTAACACTAAACCATATGATTTATTCACTTAGTTTGATCCGTAAGACTCCCTAACGTATATTAAACCCTCTCTCGAGGCGAATAACGTCTAACCCTAGGTTAATTAGTGGACTTCTCGTTCTCTTATAATAACCCCCTAGAATAGCAGTAAATCGATCTATGGATTCCCATATTAGGTTTCACCCTAATCTGGCAAAATCTCGTCACCCTATCTTTAGGCGTGCGATCAACTCCGCTTAATTATGTTGGATCTACTCTTAGGCAGGGTCTATTCCTCCTCCACCTAAGCACATTAAATTTAGATTAAGCTCACATAATTAAGAACAAACTAAGTATTTATCATATAATTCAGAAAACAATAACAAGATTCATCATAGGTTTCATCCCCTTCGGGTATCCGAAGGGTTTAGTTCATGACAATAAAGGAAAACATCTCAAGAGAAAAGATAAAACAATACATAAGAAATCCCTAAAACCCCCTGAAGGAATTGAAGGAGAGATCCTCCGTCTTGAGTATAATTCTGGCTTCTTGAGATGGATCAACTGGCTATCCCCGAGTGAATCCCCACAAATCAGCCTTCTTCTGCGGCCTAGCACGACGCCCCTAGACGATGGCTTTGGGCTCCCCCCTCTTAGGTCATACTTAGGGTGTATTTATAGGCTTTTGAAATACGTTTCTTTCTCCCTAAGTATCCTTATTTGAGTGCAATTCCTAATTGGGGGTTTAATTAGACTTTGGAGTGTGTTTCTTTGCCTCCAAGCATCCAAATCCGAGTGAAATTGCTCTTTCCAGCGACAGGGACACGGCCATGGCACACGCCCGTGTGGATCATGGCCAGGCCGTGCTCGGACTTCTTTGATGAGGCACGACCATGTGAATTAAGGGAAGACCGTGTTCTAGATGATCAGTGAGGCACGGCCGTGTGATCTTTGGTCCAGACCGTGTCGATTTCATGCTTTGGCCCATTTGTCCCATTTTAAGCCCGTTTTGCGTTCTTTTCATCTACTGGTGCTTTCCTAAGTATATATCATGAAAAGAAAGGATTAAGATCACCAAATCACATAAAATAAGGGATAATTCATCCAAAAGCATACTAAATGTGGGCCTAAAATATGTTACTTTTACGGTTTATCACCTATAGAGATAACGGATATACATTTTAGCAAGGCTTTATGTGATTTAGAAGCCAGTATTAATTTAATGCCCTTATCTATAAATTACAAACTTGGGTTAGGAGAGCTTAAAAGTACTCAGATCACACTACAGTTAGCTGATAGGCCTTCAGTACAATTGAAAGGAGTACTTGAAGATGTGTTGGTCAAAGTGAGGAGCTTCATCATTCCGATTGATTTTATTATCCTAGATTTTGATGAGGACCGTGAGATACCCATTCTATTGGGTAGACCATTTTTAGCAATGTCCAAGTCCATGATTGACTTGGAAAACAATGAATTAACTATGAGGATCAATGGTGAGACAAAAAAATTTTAAATGTGGTCACCAGCAGAATGAGATAAATAGGAAAAAATTTAGGGCGGCTATGTCTTGAAATATCTTTAAAAACCCTTAATTACCCTAAGCCAGGGAAGGTATTTTATGTAATCAGTGTAGGTACAAAAATCAAGTTCAAAGAACGGGACAAACGGAGTAAGGTGGAATAGCACGATGGAGGAGCATATATAGGCATGCTAATTGAGCTAAGGGATGAATCCGGTAGCAAAACTAAACATTCTTATTTAAACTTTCATTTTATGTATATTATTGTATTTCTAACTAACCAATATATAGACATTAATTTTTATTAAATTTTTGTTTAACGGAAACCAAGACATTCTGCAAATAGGAAGTTTGGGCGAAAACAGAGTCGGTGTCCCAACACAGCACCCCTGTATCGCGACACCTCAACCAAAATCGAAAGAATTGAGAAAACTAACTCGATGTCGTGACACATCACTTTTGTCTCATGACACAGAGGGCAGTTTACTCAGGTTTTCAAAATTTCAAAGTGTGTCACGACATTGAACCCCGGTGTCGTAACATCGACATCCTGCCAGGGATGTCATGACACAGAACCCATGTGTCGTGACATCGCTGCAATTTTTAGAGGGTTGACCCGACCCAATCGCGCAACCCATCGAATTAAAACTTATTTTAACCCAATTTTTAACTTTAAAACACCCTATTTTAAACCCTAAAATACTTTTAACTTATCTTTAACCTTAATTTCTAAAAAAGTTTCTCTTCAACACAAAACCACTCAAACCCTAAAACCCTTTTTCTACTAAAATTGATATATTGCTAGCAATTCTCTATATTCATTTGTGAAGGAAAGAATGGGAAACATACAAAGGAACTACAAAAATGAGCTTTTCAAGGAATCCAAAGAAATTAATTGAGGTTAAAGATTCCTAACTTAAAGTTTGTTGTTCCACTGAGATTATTGCTTGTTATTTCATTAGCTTACAGCATAGGATATTATTGAATATGCCATCGAGGAAAGTTGGAACAACTAATGAACCAAAATTGTCAATATTTCCAAACCCCTCTAATTTCCAAAATCCAAATGTGGAGAAATATTTTGTTGAACTTTAAGGAAAAACATTAATTCAAGAACGGGGATTTGAACCATCGATGGTCTTGTGTCAGGAAATTTGGCCCTTTGTTCGATATCATAGATGGCAACGCTTCTGTGTGATCCCAAAAGACTCTACTCTGGTCCCACTAGTCCAGAAATTTTATGCACCAAAGGCGCCACATGGGAAATAATACCCGTACGAGGGAAGGAAGTGAAAATCATCCCTCGTGCTATTTGTGAATTTTAGAACAACATTAGAGTACCCAATTATTCCTCAAAAATGTTCGGCCCAATGCATCTTGAACAATAAGAAAAGGAGTAGGAAAGTGAGTCAGGCATAAGCTAGAGAGGTTGGAGACTGATATGGAGGGGTCCAATCCTTCTCTCAGACAGTGGTTGGGTAGCATGGAGCTGTGGCAATGGGCTCAATTTTTTTTATGATAGGTACCGATATAGTCATATGACGACCAACCTCGTTGAGGCCGTTAATTTCGTATTGAGGCGTATGTGTCAATTTCAAATTTCATCATTTTTCTCAGCTACGTTTTACTGGATAGTAACCTTGATGCCAAAAATGGGGTTGAGACAAGCAAAATAGATGGAGGCCAGACATGTGCATGTCGAAGATGTTAAGAATGCCATGGAAGACAACACTCAGAGGGCGAGTTCGATGAATTGAGAAATATATTCTCGAAACTTAGAAACTTTTCGGGTGACAGAGTGCATCGACCGTTGCTCGGGGATCCTGCCAAGGTCCTACGGAATTGATCTCTGAAATAGGCTGTAACACCCCAAACCCGGCCCAAGCGGTATGACCAGATCTGGCATGTCACATGAAGAAAATGACTAAAGAACTTGTGATTCTTACTAAAGATGTTGTTATTAGGTTAAAATTTAAGAAAAACATATTTGATTAGAAATATTTGATAAAAATACTACTAATTTTGAAAGGTTGATTGAAGAATCGATAATCGAACTAGTGATCTTTTAAAACCGTGACTTTTGAAAATATTATTGATAACTTGCAGGAAAAATCCAAGTTAAATTATTTGTAGATATTTATTATGAAATCCGTTTGTTGATAAATTTTAAGAAAAGCTGTTGTTTATGATTTTAGAAAATCCCCGTTTAAATCAATTCATGGAAGATAATAAATACTTCAAACATAAAACAAAATAAAAATCCCAGAGGCCTTATTACAACTTTAAACCCAAAATAGTGAGAGTAACGAAATAAAGCGAAAACGAAATTTACTAAGGTTTGAAAATATTATTTCCAAAGTATGGCCTCCACCGAGTCATCCATGGGCCCAAGTCCTCACTACTGATCATTACCTGCAAGGATTAAGAGAATGGGGTGAGTTACTAGAACTCAGTGTATAATCCCGTTACCATCATCCACTGGGTTTGAACCCGCATAGCATAACCTTGGGCCTAAGCCCATTTTACATAGCAAAGATATAAATGAAAAGTATGCAACCCAACCCATCCATCCATCACACCTCGACCACCAATCACACTGTGGGGATCAAGTCAACCCACCCCGCCGCTCACACCAATTTGCAGTCGAACTGCTATTTATATAATATTGTTGTGGTCAAGCCACCGAAATCATATTTGAGCACAATATTAAACTATTTGTGGCAATGCCATCAGGCTACACTGGTCTCCATACAATGTTTCCCATCCCATGCAAAATATAAAAAAAAATGCAACATACATAATAATATAAAATATCCACATAAATATGATGACCATTAATCTAGTGAATCATTTCGGTGAATCAGCCCAATAAAGCAATTTAATAATTCGGCCCACTAAGGCATTCTAGCCAGTCGGCCCATAGGGGCATTCTAGCCAGTCGGCCCATAGGGGCATTTTGGTAAATCGGCCCATAGGGGCATTTTCGTAAATCAGCCCATAGGGGCATATTCGTAATTTAGCAAATTAACACCGATTTGATAGATCTTTAGAAATAGTGATGTTTAAGCAAATTACTCGATTCATGCCATATTACAGTTATTAGATTCGTAAGCAACAACGATCTATTTTTTTTCCAACATGATAGTGAATTCATGAATCTACGAGATTTCAGTGTGAGATTACACACCTGATTACGGTAAGAACTAAACCTTCTTGATTGTCAGCACCCTTAGTATCGTGAACGACCACGATTTGCCTATTCTCACCGGATGATGGTCCACAACCCGGTGGGAAATCCCGAACTGCCGATACCGCCCTACGTTTAAATTTTGGAGTAGAGATTGCAAGTCCACTCCCTATTTGCCCTCTTATCGATTTTCTTTTAATAACGCTACCACTTGCCTCCATTGAAAGAGTCTCGGTTAGAATAATACTATGATGAGAGAATGTAATTGTTTAGGGAGAGGATTTCGGCTTACCACCACTTCTGAAGGAACAACGAGTGGATAAGAACGAGCGATCTAGTCCCTATAATAACTGATTAGTCCAATCCATTGATCCGTTTAGCAACTAACCGAGCAATGAAATAGATCAAAATGAACCATGACAAAACTCCTTACCTTAACGATGATGAATCCTATTCCCACCGATTGGACTTATGGCTATGGATGAGTCAAAGGTATAAGATTCAGCTTTCCCACTATAGCACGATTCGATCAAAGAAGAGAGTGCCAACACGAAAGAGAAAGAAATAATGAAGAAGAGATTAAGGGTTAAAAGGTTTGACTATTGGAGAGAAATGAACAAACAAGATTCGGCCACAAGGTAATGTCGATTTAAGAAAAGAGAGAAGGGTTGAAGAAATGGTCAAAAAGAAAAGAAGAGATGGAAGAGAAGTGTTAGAGCGTTTCGGCTAACACCAAGGAAGAATGAACAAAATGGATTGAGTAATACTGCAAAACAAGGGAAAAAAGTGAACAAATTGCTTGAGTGTTTCTGCAAAACAAAGGGAAAGGATCGGAAAAGAGAGCACCAAAATGTTACAAAGAAAACAAGCCTTTCATGCACAAACTTGCAAAATGACCAAAAGAATTTCGGCTCCCCTTTTCTCCCTACTAAAACCGTGTACCACCTTTACCAAAAAGATGGGTGTTGACCAAAATTCTTTCCCCAAGCTCCTTCCAAAAATTCAGCCAACATGTTCCCCCCTTTTTCCATAATTCCTTCACTTTTTTCCTTCTTTTTCCCTTGATTTCCTCCTTACCATTTTCCTTAGTCTTCTTTCCATCATTAGAAAGTCTCCCTTACCTTCTTTAGAACCATGGCCGACACTTTGGAAAAGAAGTACAAAAATTAATCCAAAAAAAAAATTTGCAATAGGTGGGATTCGAACTCCACCCCTTAAGCCCCTTCATGTGACGCCACACCACTCTGCTACTAGCTCCACTTGTGCTAGCAAAATACACACTTATTTCCTTAAGTCTTGATGCCACTTGCCTTCTCCCCCTTAAGTGCTTAAACACAAAAATTTTGCTAAGGCCCAACTCAACCCCAAGCCTTCTTAGGACCCCCCTAACAAACACAATTAACACTCTTAACTAGCATATCGCATGGTATAATATAAAACACATAATCTCGAATTTCAGGATGTTACAATTCTACCCCCTTAAAGAAATTTTGACCTCGAAATTTACCTGATTAGAAGAGATGAGGATATTGCTACCGGATCGTGTTATCTGGCTCCTATGTAGCTTCCTCTGACCCGTGATTATGCCATAATACTTTGACTAATGGAACTGACTTCCTTCTCAGCACCTTTATATCCCGATCTAAAATCTGCACTGGTTCTTCTTCAAAAGACAAGTTAGGTCCTATCTCAACTTCCTCCACTGGCACAACATAAGACGGATCTGAACGATAACGCCTTAACATTGAGAAATGGAGTACGCTATGTATCTGACTTAACTCCAGAGGTAACTTAAGCTGATAAGCCACCGGCCCAATACGCTTCAATACACGGTAAGGTCCGATAAATTTAGGGCTCAACTTGCCCTTCCTTCCAAATCTTAAGATCTTTTTCCAAGGTGAGACCTTCAAAAAGACCTGATCACCCACAGAGAACTCTATCTCCTTCCGCTTTAGATCCGCGTACGATTTATGTCTGTCTGAAGCTTCTTTTAACCGAGCCAGAATTACCTTTACTTTTTCCTCCGTCTCCGAGATCAATTTTGGACCCAATAATTGTCGTTCCCCCAGCTCAGTCCAGCAAGTAGGAGTACGACACCTACGACCATACAACGCCTCATAGGGTGCCATCTGGATGCTGGATTGATAGTTGTTGTTGTATGCAAACTCTGCCAATGGTAGAAAATCTTCCCAACTTCCCCTGAAGTCGATCACACAGGCCCTTAACATGTCTTCTAGAATCTGGATTACTCTCTCCGACTGACCATCTGTCTGCGGGTGAAACGCCGTGCTAAAATTTAGTCTTATACCCAACGCTTCATGTAAATCCTTCCAGAACCGTGATGTAAACCTAGGATCTCTATCCGATATAATAGACACTGGTACCCCATGCAACCTCACGACTTCTGCTATATACAACTTGGCCAACTTCTGCAACGTGTAATCCGTACGAACAAGTAGGAAATGAGCAGACTTCGTTAACCGATCCACTATCACCCATACTGAATCTTTCTTAGTAGGCGTTAAAGGTAACCCACTAACAAAGTCTATCGTTATCCTTTCTCATTTCCAAAGTGGGATTGTCACCGGTTGTAGCAACCCTGAAGGCAGTTGATGTTCCGCCTTCACCTGCTGACATGTCAAGCACTTGCTCACGAAGTTGGTAACCTCCCGTTTCAACCCTGGCCACCAATACTACTCACGGAGGTCTCGATACATTTTGTTTCCCCTGCGGTGCATAGCATATGGGCTACTATGCGCCTCATGAAGAATCATTTGCCTCAATTCTGAATCCTTGGGCATACAAACTCTTCCGCGGAAACATAATACTCCATCACTCTTTAATCCAAAATCCCCTATCTCACCACCTTCCACTTGCTGAAGCCGAGAACCCAACCTTTCATCTAACAACTGCTTTTCCTTAATCTAACTTACCCACGCAGGCTTCACTTGAAGTTTAGCTAACAAGCTACCATCTTCATAAAGGCTGAGATGAGCAAACATCGCTCTCAATTCTGATATCACCATACGACTCAACGTATCTACCACTATGTTAGCTTTTCCTGAATGATACTCGATTGAGCAGTCATAATCTTTCAACAATTCTATCCACCTCCGCTGTCTTAAGTTTAACTCCTTCTAGGTAAAGAGGTACTTCAGACTCTTATGGTCCGTGTAGATAATCGACTTCTCCCCGTACAGATAGTGTCTCCATATCTTTAGAGCAAATACCACAGCAGCTAACTCCAAATCATGTGTGGGATAGTTTATCTCTTGTGGCCTTAATTGACGAGATGCATAAGCCACCACTTTTCCCCCTTGCATCAACACACATCCCAAGCCCGTGTGTGATGCATCACAATAAACAATAAACTCCTTACTGACCTCAGTGAATGAATCAATACTGGTGCCTCTGTCAGAATCTTCTTCAATTTCTCAAAGCTCTCTTGTTGCTTATCTGACCACACAAACGGTACTCCCTTACGCAATAGCTTAGTTAGGGGTGCAGCAATCAACGAAAACCCCTCAACGAACCGCCTGTAATACCAAGCCAAACCTAGAAAACTACGAATTTCTGCCACTGACTTCGGTGGCTTCTAGTCCAATACAGCCTCTATCTTGCGGGGATCAACTCCAATTCCCTCGGCAGACACAACATGCCCCAAAAAGGTCACCTCCTTCAACCAAAATTCACACTTACTGAATTTGGCATACAGTTGCTTCTCCCTTAATATCTGCAATACTACCCGTAGATGCGAATCATGCTCCTCATCAGTCTTTGAGTACACCAAGATGTCATCTATGAACAAAACCACAAACCGATCTAGATAAGGTTGGAAGACCCGATTCATCATGTCCATAAATGCAGCTGGTGCATTTGTCAACCCAAACGGCATCACTAAGAACTCGTAATGCCCATATCGGGTTCGAAACGCAGTCTTGTGAATATCCACCTCCTTGACCTTAAGCTGGTGATACCCTGATCTCAAGTCTATTTTTAAGAAAACCGAAGCTCCTCGCAGCTGATCGAACAGATCATCGATCCTCGGTAACGGATACTTATTCTTGATCGTCAAATTATTCAATTGCCTATAATCGATGCACATACGCATCGACCCGTCCTTTTTCTTAACGAACAAAACTGGCGCTCCCCACAGTGACACACTTGGTCGAATAAATCCATGATCCATCAACTCCTGGATTTGAGCTTTAAGTTCCACTAACTCCTTCGGCGCCATTCTATAAGAAGCAATAGACATCGGAGCCGTTCCTAGTAACAGCTCAATACCAAATTCCACTTCTCGATCTGCAGGCAATCCTAGAAGCTCCTCGGGAAAGACGTCTGAAAACTCTTTCACCGTTCTAACACTCTCTACCGACAACTCTTTGGCATCCAAAGCACTAATGAAGGCTAAGAACGCTTCACACCCCTTTCGTACCAACCTTTCCGCCTTTAAAGCAGATACCACATTAGACAGATAATTTCTTCTTTCACCTATCATCATCACTTCCTTATCCTCTGAAGTTCTTAGTACCATCCGCTTTGTAGCACAGTCTAAGTTCGCACGATGCTTAACCAGCCAGTCCATGCCCAATATAAGGTCGAACTCACCTAACGGCAGTTCCATCATATCCGCCAGAAAAACTACCCCCTGAACTTCTAAGGGCACATCCCTAAACAACTTATTTACTACCACCGACTGTCTTAAAGGGCTAATCACAGTTGTTTCTCTAGAAGTAATCTCAGATCTAATATTTAAAGTTCCAGACACAACACACGCAACATACGAATGGGTGGATCCAATGTCTATCAGAACGATAAAAGGAACATCAGATATGAAAAATGTACCGGTTATGATGTTCGATGCGTCACCATCCTCTCGACGTCTGACCGTATAGACCAGCCCTGGCTGTCTCGCCTCTGTGTTGCCCCTATTTCTGGTACCTCTACCTGGTGCACCCTGACCTCGTCCTACACCATTACCACCTCGACCTGGCCCACGGCCTCTCGGCGGCCTTTGGCGCCGCCCCGCTGGTGTGCAAATGCATTACGAACTACCCGGATCGGCGAGCAGCTCGAGGGCAATCCTTAAACCGATGGTCTTTGGATCCACATCCAAACAACCACCGCTTCTCTTCCAACATTCACCCGAGTGAAGTTTTCCACAATCCACACAAGGTCAGAATCGATTGGTAGTAGCTGGAGCACTCACTCGAATCGGTCCTCATTTCGGGCCTTTCTCGAAATCCTCTAGCGGGACACGAATACCTGCAGTCTCTCTTGTACCGCCTCTATCCTTGTCTCGATTTTTCCGTCCGAGTGTTTTACTTCTTCAATAATCTTAGCTTTTTCCACCAAGGTAGCAAAATTCCTCTCCTTCTCGTTGGGCTATCAAGACCGTAACTCATCATGCAACCCGTCTTCAAAACGCATTACGTTCTGCTCATAATCGCTGGCACTATACCCCAGGCATACCCACTCAGACGTAGGTACTCCGCCTCAGGAACTGCCACAGATCTACTTCCTTGAACCAGATTCAGGAATTTCTTTCTTCGGGCATCTACATAGCTAGCACCGACATATTTTCCTTGGAATGATGTCTTAAAGAAATCTCAGGTAATACGTTCAGCCTGAGTACCTTCCCGAACAGTGAGCCACCACTGATACGCCTCGTCTCTCAGCAATGACACAACCCCTTTCAGTTTCTACTTAGCTGTGCAATCCAGGTCGTCCATAATCCGCTCCACCGCCTCAAGCCAGTACTCCGCTACACTTGGGGCTACACCCAAAATACCCCTAAAAATTTCGGCCCCATTCGATCTGAGTCGCTCAGATACCGACCCACGAGCCGCCGACCAGCTTTTTGCCCGGTGAACCCTTTCCATGCATCTGTAACATCGCTTGGGATAGAGCGTCGTTCTCTCTCATTTGATCATGTGACCTAGCTTCAGTCACTAGTGATGCAGGTGCGTCCATTTCAGGCATATGTCCCGATGCCTCAGATACAACTCTAGCACCACAGCCTCTACCACGTCCACGTACCGTATCCACGTCCTCTAGTGCTCATGTTTGCTAAGTCGATTTAATCTGATTAAAACTCTTATGAATTAGTATGCTATTCAATGTTTATTAAACGATGTTTTTTGGAATATAGAAAGTAAAGTTGTTTTCGCAAAACATATCTATAGTTTCAGCTCCTAAGCTAAAAGTTCTTGAGTATCTCTATTTTGTGAAGTTTTCATACTACAATCATACCACAATAATCATAAAATGAAAACAAAAACTTACTGACTTGGTGCCGGATACCCATGGTGCCATACTTCCTCTAAAACATGTATTTATAAATCGAATTTCAAGCAGTTTTTAGAAAACATTTTTGAACCCAAACCACAGCCGAGTTTTGCAACCTGGCTCTGATACCATAAAATGTAACACCCCAAACCCGGCCCAAGCGGTATGACCTTATCTGGCATGTCACATGAAGAAAATGAGTAAATAACTTATGATTCTTACTAAAGATGTTGTTATTAGGTTAAAATTTAAGAAAAACAAATTTGATTAGAAATATTTGATAAAAATACTACTAATTTTGAAAGGTTGATTGAAGAATCGATAATCGAACTAGTGATCTTTTAAAACCGTGACTTTTGAAAATATTATTGATAACTTGCAGGAAAAATCCAAGTTAAATTATTTGTACATATTTATTATGAAATTCGTGTGTTGATAAATTTTAAGAAAAGTCGTTGTTTATGATTTTAGAAAATCCCTGTTTAAATCAATTCATGGAAGATAATAAATACGTCAAACATAAAACAAAATAAAAATCCCAGAGGCCTTATTCCAACTTTAAACCCAAAATAGTAAGAGTAACGAAATAAAGCAGAAACGAAATTTACTAAGGTTCGAAAATATTATTTCCAAAGTATGGCCTCCACCGAGTCATCCATGGGCCCAAGTCCTCACTACTAATCATTACCTGCAAGGATTAAGAGAATGGGGTGAGTTACTAGAACTCAGTGTATAATCCCCTTACCATCGTCCACTGGGTTTGAACCGGCATAGCATAACCTTGGGCCTAAGCCCATTTTACATAGCAGTATATAAATGAAAAGTATGCAACCCAACCCATCCATCCATCACACCCCCGACCAGCCAATCACACCTGTGGGGATCAAGTCAACCCACCCCGCCGCCACACCAATTTGCAATCGAATCGCTATTTATATAATATTTTTGTGGTCAAGCCACCGAAATCATATTTGAGCACAATATTAAACAATTTGTGGCAATGCAGCAGCTACATCTTGCTCTCCATACAATTTTTCCCATCCCATGCAAAATATAAAAAAAAATGCAACATACATAATAATATAAAATTTCCGCATAAATATGACGACCATTAATCTAGTGAATCATTTCGGTGAATCGGCCCATTTAAGTAATTTAATAATTCGGCCCACTAAGGCATTCTAGCCAGTCGGCCCATAGGGGCATTTTGGTAAATCGGCCCATAGGGGCATTTTCGTAAATCAGCCCATAGGGGCATATTCGTAATTTAGCAAATTAACACCAATGACAGATCTTTAGAAATAGTGATGTTTAAGCAAATTACTTGATTCATGCCATATTACAGTTATTAGATTCGTAAGTAACAACGATCTATTTTTTTTCCAACATGATAATGAATTCATGAATCTACGAGATTTCGGTGTGAGATTACACACCTGATTACGGTAAGAACTAAACCTTCTTGATCGTCGGCACCCTTAGTATCGTGAACGACCACGATTTGCCTATTCTCACTGGATGATGGTCCACAACCCGGTGGGAAATCCCGAACTGCCGATACTGCCCTACATTTGAATTTGGGAGTAGAGATTGCAAGTCCACTCCCTATTTGCCCTCCTATCGATTTTCTTTTAATAACGCTACCAATTGCCTCCATTGAAAGAGTCTCGGTTAGAATAATACTATGATGAGAGAATGTAATTGTTTAGGGAGAGGATTTCGGCTTACCACCACTTCCGAAGGAACAACGAGTGGATAAGAACGAACGATCTAGTCCCTATAATAACTGATTAGTCCAATCCATCAATCCGTTTAGTAACTAACCGAGCAATGAAATAGATCAAAATGAACCATGACAAAACTCCTTACCTTAATGATGATGAATCCTATTCCCACCGATTGGACTTATGGCTATGGATGAGTCAAAGGTATAAGATTCTGCTTTCCCACTATAGCACGATTCGATCAAAGAAGAGAGTGCCAACACGAAAGAGAAAGAAATAATGAAGAAGAGATTAAGGGTTAAAAGGTCCGGCTATTGGAGAGAAATGAACAAACAAGATTCGGCCACAAGGTAATGTTGATTTAAGAAAAGAGAGAAAGGTTGAAGAAATGGTCAAAAAGAAAAGAAGAGATGGAAGAGAAGTGTTAGAGGGTTTCGGCTAACACCAAGGAAGAATGAACAAAATGGATTGAGTAATACGGCAAAACAAGGGAAAAAAAGTGAACAAATTGCTTGAGTGTTTCGGCAAAACAAAGAGAAAGGATCGAAAAAGAGAGCACAAAAATGTTACAAAGAAAACAAGCCTTTCATGCACAAACTTGCAAAATGACCAAAAGAATTTCGGCTCCCCTTTTCTCCCTACTAAAATCGTGTACCACCTTTACCAAAAAGATGGGTGTTGACCAAAATTCTTTCCCCAAGCTCCTTCCAAAAATTCGGCCAACATGTTCCCCCTTTTTTCCACAATTCCTTTACTTCTATCATTCTTTTTCCCTTGATTTCCTCCTTACCATTTTCCTTAGTCTTCTTTCCATCATTAGAAAGTCTCCCTTACCTTCTTTAGAACCATGGCCGACACTTTGGAAAAGAGTACAAAAATTAATCCAAAAAAAAATTTGTAATAGGTGGGATTCGAACTCCACCCCTTAAGCCCCTTCATGTGACGCCACACCACTCTGCTACTAGCTCCACTTGTGCTAGAAAAATACACACTTATTTCCTTAAGTCTTGATGCCACTTGCCTTCTCCCCCTTAAGTGCTTAAACACAAAAATTTTGCTAAGGCCCAACTAAACCCCAAGCCTTCTTAGGACCCCCCTAAC
The DNA here is from genome assembly GCA_025698515.1 of Gossypium sturtianum. Classification (NCBI taxonomy): domain Eukaryota; kingdom Viridiplantae; phylum Streptophyta; class Magnoliopsida; order Malvales; family Malvaceae; genus Gossypium; species Gossypium sturtianum. The sequence goes on from CM046955.1 coordinate 111,648,351, forward strand.
ATACACAATTAACACTCTTAACTAGCCTATCGCATGGTATAATGTAAAACACATAATCCTGAATTTTAGGATGTTACATTGTAATATCCAGAATTTAGGGGTTATGAAATTTTTTTTTCGCTTGAATGTGTGCATTGTTTTGTTGTGTGCTCTTTGTATGAGTTTTAGGGGCTTCGAGAATTTTAGAATATAGGAGAATGCTTTCAAAAAATATTAGATTTTTAGTTTTAGAAGGGGAGCTAAGCAAGTTTGGCCTTAGGAGAATTAATTTGAGGTTTAATCACAAGACAAGTCAATTAGTAAAGTGGTGATGGCGCATGGGTGAATGCATGAAGGTAGAGGTTCGAATCCCTTAGCTAGCAATAGGATGGAATTTTAATTTTTGTTCTCTTTCCTATAGTGTCGGTCAAACCTTATCTTGATTGGATGGACTCTTCTTTTATTTTTTTTTTTTGGATAGTAGACCAAAGGGAAAAGGCAAGTTAGTAGTTATGGTAAGGAATCAAGTTGTTAAGGAAGGTTTAGGGGACAAAAGGCTTGAAGAGTGGATGATGTTTTGGAAGCTTTTCCATGGTCATTTGACCATGAACCTAGACGGCATAAGGGCTAAGGGGGGTTGGTTTAATGGTGATAGTGATTAAGGGGATGATAGGGAAGAAATGAGGAGGAAAAGGGGGATTGTGTTGGCTTGTGAGTTGGCCGAATGTTGTATGGGATTAGGGGGTGTTAGTTGACCAAAATCTTAACAATTTGTGCATCTTTTCCCTTTTCTCCAAATTTTTCTTCCTAGCCGAAATGGTCATTTGCATTAGGTGAAAACTTTGTTTTGTTGTGGCTATCATATTTTGACCAAATTGGTACTCTTTTTCTTTGTTTTTCTTTCAAGCTTTTCTCTCTTTTTGGTACCAAAATATTACCACTTTTGAAGACATTTTTCTTTCATCCTTTCTTACTTGACCATTACCAAAAAGTTTAGAAGACATTTCACATTTCTTTTCTTCCTCTCTAGTGCCAAAATCATCCTAGCACCAAGGGCATATTTCATATTCTCTTTTTCTTTTTCTTTCTCTTTCTCTTTTCTCCTTCTTTCTCTTAGCTGAAACCATTCTCTATTTCCACCATCTTTTCTCTTCTCTTTTGTTAAAGCCGAAATCACCATTTCTTTTCTTTTTAATTGTTAAGGTCGAATCCCTTTATAGTTCAAGTAAGGGTGAATCAATCTCTGTGTTACGGGTAAGGATTATCTATCAATCATTTTCTTTCTTTTCTTTTGGATTAGCCGAATCTAGGAATCTAATCCCTTTTTATTATCTTTGGCCGAAACTTGAAGGAAAGTTCGGGGTTTCTTTGTAGCCAACGTTTAGGGGGAATCATTCGGGATTTGAATAATCCAAGGTAAGGAGATGATGATATTCGGCCAAAGGCCATATCTTTTAGTGATAATCGATTTCTAATATAGTGTTATGTAGGTGCTATCGACGTTGTAGGCAAGGGTCAGAAATCTTAAGTATTATATCGCTTTTCGTGTTTGCAAGGTGTGTAGCCTACACTAAACTTCTAATAGATTAATAGCATTATTGATAAAAGTTGTTAATAAAGAAATATGAATGATTATGGCTTCGGGTATCATTCAATGGTACAGTGAATTGAGGTACGTTATCCCTTAGTACTATGTATAATTTTAATATGAGACATATCCGATTTTGTTATGATTTTGGGGTAATGTACATGGCATGGTATCTGCAGATCGTTAATAATGCTATAAGCATGAATATGAAATGTGTATGATTCCGTTATGAATTTGGGGTTATATGGCATGATATTGAAATAATGTGTTTAATGCATGGGCATATGGGTGATTTTGATAAAGGGGAAGTGTTCCGGTGGTTTTACCACATTATGAATCCGGTGACTTCGGTCACGACATTATGAATCCGGTGACTCTGTCACAATTATCCGTGGCCATGCCACAATTTATAAGGGCGATGTGCATGTTGACCGCAAAGAATCGCTTTGATGGTGTGTAGCGGATGGAGGGTTGATTTAGTAATCCCCACGGTGTGATTGGTAGGTACGGGTGGTGTGTAGCGGATGGATATCTAAGTTGGGTTGGGATTGCATTTCATTTTATATGTACATGTGATTTAATCGATTACTATTTAATTTGCTATATTATGGGCTTATTGCTATGATCGATTGGACTTTTAGTGTATTGTTACACATTGAGTCTGTTGACTCACCCTTCCGTGGGATATCTTTTCAGGTGATACTCAATGATTTGGACCGGGTCAGCAAGGACTACGAGGTGGCCATTGCTCAACTCAGTATTTCGGTTTTCCTTATATTAAACTTATTACGTTTTCTTATATAATTCGGGATTTAATTTGGGATATATTTTTATAATAAGGCCGCCATTAGCTATGTTACTTTTACGTTTTTAATTTATATTCTGCTACGATCAATTTCAACTAAACAATTAAATATTTTCGATAATCGTATGAAAATGTTTTGACATCTAAATACTTATGGTTTTCAAAATGATAATAAATAGTCCTAAATTTGGATTTTCTTTTGATAAATAATTTATTTTAAATGAATTTATAAATACAAATTTAAAGTACAAAAATGAATTTTAACAAGTTCGTACTTCAAATCTATTCTTTTACCACAAGATCACATCTTTTTAGAAAACGACAAAACGAATTTTTCTTAAGAAGCATACCAGATCTGGTCGGGATTTGTGGGCCGGGTTTGGGGTGTTTCAACTTGGTATTAGAGCCCAGTTTTAAATACTCGGCCTTGGGTTTTGAAGCCCACAACGTTTTCAAAAATTAATTCAAAATGACTTTTTGAAAATTTTTGGTCAAAATGATTTAATAGAAGCTTGGCACCCAAGTTCTCGGCCCAAGTCCGTCAGGTAAGTTCTTTTGTTGATAAATTAATTTCAGTATGTTGATAAGACTAAGGAAACTATACTTTAGAGACATGGACCCTAGGTATATGTGTACTTCTACGGAAAAATCAACGATTAAAACTCATTGCATAAAATTTTCTTTAAACAAGAAAGTGAAAAGACTCTAATGCCTAAATTTTCGTAAAATGCAGATAAGACACTAAGTAGACATGAGTTCTAGGGACGTGGTCGTCGTGGGACGCAGTAGAGGCAGAATGGCTATGTCGGAATCCGATTAGGTCCGCCGTGGTTAGAAAATGAGGCACCGCCACCACCTGTTGGAGTAGAATTTCAAGAGCAAACCGGAGGTGATGACGTCAGATCGCATGTGCTATGCCGTGAGTCCTAGAGCGAGTAGCGAGTGAGCTAGTATGGGTAATGGAGCTCAAATTCAAAGGTGGTCGAGAGACTTTGATCTAACGGAGCCGAGGTTTTTAGGGAGTATTCAGGGTAGCTCCGAATGTAGCGGAGTATTGGTTAGAAGCGATCGAGAGGATCATGGACGATTTGGACCGTGACCGCCGAGGAGAAATTAAAAGGTCTTTGTTTTTTGTCGCTTCGTGACGCAGGCGCATCACAGTGGTGGCTCACCGTCAATGAGAGTATTCCCGTGGATCGTGTGGATTAGGGGTATTTTAAGATTAAGTTTGAAGGGAAATATGTCGGAGCTAGCTACATTGACTCTCGAGAGAAAGGCGTTCTCGAATGGGTACAAGGAAATAAGTCGATAATGAGTATGAAGCGGAGTTTTTACGGTTAAGCCGATATGCCGGAGGATTGTAGCTCACGATTATGAGCGGTGTGTCGATTTGAGGATGGGTTGCGAGATGAGTCATGCGAGTGTTGATTGCACCGCATCGTGAGAGGGATTTTGCGTTTTAGTGGATAGAGCACGGATAGTGAAGAAGTTAAGCGGACCGAGAGACAGAACAGAGATCGAGGTCAGAATAAGAATAAGAGGAGCTATGGGTCTTCAGGGTCGTTCGGGAATTTTCAAAAGAAACCTAGAGTTGATGGGCCGCGAGGTCAGTAAGTTGCTTCGGGAGGACAATATCGTACTTGTGCTCAATGTGGAAAGATGCACCCGGGAGAATGTTGGAAGAAGATAGGAGGATGTTTCAAGTGTGGATCCAAGGATCATATGATTAAGGATTGTCGATGGATACAGAGAGAAACCGCCCAAAGAGGTCGAGGTTTTTTAATTGGCCGCAGAGGTGGACAAAGCACTGGATGAGGGGTCGTGGTTCGAGTGGCGAGGTAATGGTTTTGGTAGAGGTCGCGGGACTCGGCAGAGGCGATGGTAATGACCGAGGCTAGACAACCAGTTTGGTGTATGCGGTTCGTCGGAGGGAAGATAGTGATGCACTGATGTTATCACAGCACGTTTCTTATTTAGGTTGCCCTTTATTGCTTTGATAGATTCATACATCGCTAGTGAAGTATCCGGAACTCGCATGTGAACTCGAGACTGCACTCAGGAGATGATCGCATTTAGTCCTTTAGGATGATCGTAGTAGTAGATAAGCTCTTTAAGGAAGTGCCTTTAGAAGTTCAAGGGGACGCAATTTAGGCTAATTTAATGGAGTTGCCATTCGGGAATTTGACTTGATCCTAGGCATGGATTGGCTAGTGAAGTATAGTGCGAATGTGGATTGTGTGCCGCTAAGCGGATGTCACTAAGATCTATGGACGATAAGGAAGTTGTGGTGATGGGTGAGAGACGGAACTACTTATCAAATGTAGTATATCGCCCTTAAGGCGTAAAAGATGGTTAGGAAGGGTTGTTTGGCTTTTCTTATGTTGGTCAGTGCCTTAGAGGCTAATGAGGCAACTGTTGAAGGAGTCGGGGACTGTAAGGGAATTCGTGGATGTCTTTCGGAAGAACTTCGGGATTGCCTCCGGATCGGGAGGTGGAATTTGGGATTGACTTGTTGCTCGGAATGGCGCCAGATCTATTGCTCCGTATAGAATGGCACCAAAGGAGTTGGTTGAGCTTAAGGCTCAAATTCAAGAGTTGCTTGATCGTGGGTTTATCCGACCTAGTGTGTCACCATGGGGAGCACCGGTTTTGTTCGTGAAGAAGAAGGACGGGACTATGCGTATGTGCATAGATTACCGGCGATTGAATAAAGTCGACCATCAAGAACAAGTATCATTTGCCAAGGATAGATGACTTATTCGATCGCCTTAGGGGAGTCATGTATTCTCAAAGATAGATCTAAGGTCGGGGTATCATCGGCTTAAGGTGAAGGAAGCGGATATCCATAAGATGACTTTCCGAACAAGATATGGGCATTATGAATTTTTGGTAATGCCGTTTGGATTGACTAATGCCCCAGCTGCGTTCATGGATATGATGAAGCGGGTTTTTCAACCCTACTTGGATCAGTTTGTTGTTGTGTTCATAGACGACATTCTTGTGTATTCCAAGTCCGAAAGTTACAAAGACATGATGAGCATCTTCGGATAGTGTTGCAAGTGTTGAGGAGAAGAAGCTTTTATGCCAAATTCAGCAAGTGCGAATTTTGGTTGAAAGAAGTTTGCGTTCTTAGGGCATGTTGTGTCGGAAGGGATAAGGGTGGATCCTCGGAAGATTGAGGCGATGTTAGATTGGAAACCACCTAAGTCTCAGTAGTGAGGTTCGCATTTCTTGGGTTTTGCGGGTTACTACGAAGGTCTCGTCGAAGGATTCTCCTCGATAGCGGCACCTTTGACGAAGTTTTTTGAGAAAAGAGATACCTTTCGTGTGGACGGATAAGCAGCAAGAGAGCTTTGAGAAGCTTAAAAGGGTTTTGACTGAAGCTCCGGTTTTGATTCAGCCTGAGGCAGGGAAGGACTTTGTGGTGTATTGTGATGCGTCTCACATTGGATTGGGATGTGTTTTGATGCAAGACGGGAAGGTGGTTGCGTATGCGTCTGGCAATTGAGGCCTCACGAGGTTAACTACCCGACGCATGACTTGGAGTTAGCAGCGGTAGTCTTTGCTCTTAAGGTGTGGAGGCATTATTTGTATGGAGAAAAGTCAGTAATCTATACGGACCACAAGAGTCTTAAGTATCACGACTCGTAAGGAGCCGAATCGAGACAACGAAGATGGGTGGAGTTGTTGAAAGACTACGATTGTTCTATAGAATATCATCCGTGCAAGGCGAATGTAGTAGCAGATGCCCTAAGTAGGAAAGTGGTGTCGAATTAAAGGATGATGTTCGCACATCTTAGTCTTTATGACGATGGAAGCTTGTTGGCGTAACTACAAGTAAAGCCGATGTGGTTGAGTCGTGAAAGAAAGACAGTTGGTAGATGATGATTTAAGTGTTAAACTACGCAAGTGCGAGAATGGGGAGCTGGAAGATTATGGTGTTAACAAATGATGGAGTTTTGTGTTTCAAGGGTAAGGTCCAGATGCCGAAGGATGAGGAGCTTAGGCGAAGAATTCTTCAGAATCGCATGGTAGTCCTTATGCGATGCATCCGGGAGGTAGTAAGTTGTACAAGGACCTTCGGGGATCAATTTTGGTGGCCTGGTCTTAAGCGGAAGTTACGTAATTTGTTGGGAAGTGCTTAACGTGTCGCAAGTTAAAGGGTGAACACCAAGTTCCTTCGGGATTGCTTGGTAGATAAAGATTCCGCAATGGAAGTGGGAGCGTATCACCTGGATTTTGTTAGTGGGCTTCCCCTTACGCCTACTAAGAAAGACTCGGTATGGGTGATAGTGGATCGATTGACAAAGTTCGCACATTTCATGCAATGCGAGTTGATTACTCTTTGCGTAAATTGGCGAAGTTGTATGTGGCGTAGATTGTAAGATTGCATGGAGTGCCGATGTCGATTATTTCGGATAGAGATCCGAGGTTTACGTCTCGGTTTTGGAAAGCATTACATCGGAGCTTTGGGCACCGATTAGACTTCAAGACGGCATTTCATCCACACCGATCGACGGTCGATCGAGCGAGTAATCCAAGTATTAGAGGAAATGTTAAGGGGATGTGTGATAGATTTTGAGGAAGTGGGAAGAGTTTTTGCCTTTAACAGAGTTTGCATACAACAACGATTACCAAGCCAAGATTCGGATGGCATCGTATGAAGCGCTATATGGACGGAAGTGTCGCACTCTTACGTGTTGGATGTAATTAGGGAACGTCGGGTTTTGGGTCCGAGATTGTGGCTGAATCCGAAGAAAGGGTTAAGGTAATTCGCACACGGTTGAAGGAGGCATCCGATAGGCAAAAAGTCGACGCAGATTTGAAGCTTAAAAGAAATAGAGTTTGTTGTGGGAGACCAAGTGTTCCTAAAGGTTTCGCCTTGGAAAAAGGTGATGAGATTTGGTCGCAAAGGAAAGTTAAGCCCCAGGTTTATAGGACCTTATCGGGTTTTGAAGCGGGTTGGACCAGTGGCATATCGCTTAGAGTTACCTTCGGAGTTGAAGCAAATGCATGATGTGTTTCATGTTTCGATGTTACGTCGCTACACGTCCGATCCATCTCATGTAGTGCCAGTTGAGGAGGTAGAACTACGATCAGATTTGTCCTATGAGGAGGAGCCGATTCAAATTCTAGATCGGGATGTGAAGGTGTTACTGAGAAAATCAGTTCCTCTCGTCAAAGTGTTATGGCGTAACCATGGATCGGAAGAAGCTTCGTGGGGAGCCGGAGGAAGCTATGCGACAAAGAATACCCTCACTTATTCTTGTCGTGTAATTTCGAGGTCGAAATTTTTTTAGGAGGGTAGAATTGTAATATCCGAATTTAGGGGTTATGAATTTTTTTCGCTTGAATGTGTGCATTGTTTTGTTGTGTGCTCTTTGTATGAGTTTTAGGGGCTTGAGAATTTTAGAATATAGGAGAATGCTTTGAAAAATATTAGATTTTTAGTTTTAGAAGGGAGCTAAGCAAGTTTGGCCTTAAGAGAATTAATTTGAGGTTTAATCACAAGACAAGTCAATTAGTAAAGTGGTGATGGCGCATGGGTGAATGCATGAAGGTAGAGGTTCGAATCCCTTAGCTAGCAATAGGATGGAATTTTAATTTTTGTTCTCTTTCCTATAGTGTCGGTCAAACCTTATCTTGATTGGATGGACTCTTCTTTTATTTTGTTTTGGATAGTAGACCAAAGGGAAAAGGCAAGTTAGTAGTTATGGTAAGGAATCAAGTTGTTAAGGAAGGTTTAGGGGACAAAAGGCTTGAAGAGTGGATGATGTTTTGGAAGCTTTTCCATGGTCATTTGACCATGAACCTAGACGGCATAAGGGCTAAGGGGGGTTGGTTTAATGGTGATAGTAATTAAGGGGATGATAGGGAAGAAATGAGGAGGAAAAAGGGGGATTGTGTTGGCTTGTGAGTTGGCCGAATGTTGTATGGGATTAGGGGGTGTTAGTTGACCAAAATCTTAACAATTTGTGCATCTTTTCCCTTTTCTCCAAATTTTTCTTCCTAGCCGAAATGGTCATTTGCATTAGGTGAAAACTTTGTTTTGTTGTGGCTATCATATTTTGACCAAATTGGTACTCTTTTTCTTTGTTTTTCTTTCAAGCTTTTCTCTCTTTTTGGTACCAAAATATTACCACTTTTGAAGACATTTTTCTTTCATCCTTTCTTACTTGACCATTACCAAAAAGTTTAGAAGACATTTCACATTTCTTTTCTTCCTCTCTAGTGCCGAAATCATCCTAGCACCAAGGGCATATCTCATATTCTCTTTTTCTTTTTCTTTCTCTTTCTCTTTTCTCCTTCTTTCTCTTAGCCGAAACCATTCTCTATTTCCACCATCTTTTCTCTTCTCTTTTGTTAAAGCCGAAATCACCATTTCTTTTCTTTTTAATTGTTAAGGTCAAATCCCTTTATAGTTCAAGTAAGGGTGAATCAATCTCTGTGTTACGGTAAGGATTATCTATCAATCATTTTCTTTCTTTTCTTTTGGATTAGCCGAATCTAGGAATCTAATCCCTTTTTATTATCTTTGGCCGAAACTTGAAGGAAAGTTCGGGGTTTCTTTGTAGCCAACGTTTAGGGGGAATCATTCGGGATTTGAATAATCCAAGGTAAGGAGATGATGATATTCGCCAAAGGCCATATCTTTTAGTGATAATCGATTTCTCACATAGTGTTATGTAGGTGCTATCGACGTTGTAGGCAAGGGTCGGAAATCTTAAGTATTATATCGCTTTCCGTGTTTGCAAGGTGTGTACCCTACACTAAACTTCTAATAGATTAATAGCATTATTGATAAAAGTTGTTAATAAAGAAATATGAATGATTATGGCTTCGGATATCATTCAATGGTACAGTGAATTGAGGTACGTTATCCCTTAGTACTATGTATAATTTTAATATGAGACATATCCGATTTTGTTATGATTTTGGGGTAATGTACATGGCATGGTATCTGCATCGTTAATAATGTTATAAGCATGAATATGAAATGTGTATGATTCCGTTATGAATTTGGGGTTATATGGCATGATATTGAAATAATGTGTTTAATGCATGGGCATATGGGTGATTTTGATAAAGGGGAAGTGTTCCGGTGGTTTTACCACATTATGAATCCGGTGACTTCGGTCACGACATTATGAATCCGGTGACTCTGTCACAATTATCTGGTGGCCATGCCACAATTTATAAGGGCGATGTGCATGTTGACTGCAAAGAATCGCCTTCGATGGTGTGTAGCGGATGGAGGGTTGATTTAGTAATCCCCACAGTGTGATTGGTAGGTACGGGTGGTGTGTAGCGGATGGATATCTAAGTTGGGTTCGGGATTGCATTTCATTTTATATGTACATGTGATTTAATCAGTTATTATTTAATTTGCTATATTATGGGCTTATTGCTATGATCGATTGGACTTTTAGTGTATTGTTACACATTGAGTCTGTTGACTCACCCTTCCGTGGGATATCTTTTCAGGTGATACTCAATGATTTGGACCGGGTCAGCAAGGACTACGAGGTGGCCATTGCTCAACTCAGTATTTCGGTTTTCCTTATATTAAACTTATTACGTTTTCTTATATAATTCGGGATTTAATTTGGGATATATTTTTGTAATAAGGCCGCCATTAGCTATGTTACTTTTACGTTTTTAATTTATATTCTGCTACGATCAATTTCAACTAAACAATTAAATATTTTCGATAATCGTATGAAAATGTTTTGACATCTAAATACTTATGGTTTTCAAAATGATAATAAATAGTCCTAAATTTGGATTTTCTTTTGATAAATAATTTATTTTAAATGAATTTATAAATACAAATTTAAAGTACAAAAACGAATTTTAACAAGTTCGTACTTCAAATCTATTCTTTTACCACAAGATCACATATTTTTAGAAAACGACAAAACAAATTTTTCTTAAGAAGCATACCAGATCCGGTCGGGATTTGTGGGCCGGGTTTGGGGTGTTTCATACATAGGCAGTGCGAGTGTGGGAGGTTTCAAACACTTTGGTACCCGTGTGCGCATGCGGTTGCAGCATGTGCAACATTTAATTTAAATGTCAAATATTATATCGACGATGTGTACACGCTTGAACGTACATTGCGTATTTGGGGTAACGAGTTCCCCGTATTGCGGGATGTATCGACATGAGAAATGCCCCTACTTGCTTTCGAGATGTTTCTAAATAAGTCACTACATCGGAAACGCAAAGGTCGACCGACAACGACGAGGATTCGTGGTGACATGGATATCAGAGAAGAGCTCGAACCAAAGCGTTGCACCATATGGAGAACAACCAGCCAAAATCGGAGCAAGTGTCCTCATTGAAACGTTCATACTGGCCAATCTTCACGGTCTAGAGGAAATTAAATGATGTACCCGATGTTTTTTATGGAAATGTAATTTGTTTTTATTTTTATTCAAAACCATTAGTGTTTAATTTTAGCTAAAGTCTTTACTGTTAAGCTTTTATTTTAAAATGAAATTATTTTTAATTAATTATAAACACATTTACAACTTTTAATACTTTAAAATGATATTATAAGTTATACAAAAAAAAAAGTTGTGGAATTATAAATTAATTAAACAAACATAACACTTGAAATTTACAGGTATCAAAATTAGAATGAACCGGGAGTGGTATCGTCATTTGGGGTGTAGCAATTTATGGGCCTCCGTTAACGGGGTGGACGTTGGGGTGTATTGTACACATAAGAAAGATCAGACACTGGATCAAATGTGGCCTGAGGTGGAGTGGAGTAAATGGTATCATCGATAGGTGTTGATCCAAACATATCAAACATTATTGGTGATTGCGGTTGCTGGTAGGTTGAACTGCAACCGCCCATCTCAAGGTGATATGTATTGCTCTGGGAGCCCTCCCCAAAAGCGTCAACACTTTGGCCCAGTGAAGTGTGTGTGTTCGGAGGTTGGTCCTCCGGGTCGAGCTCCACCATAGGTTGACTTTCTCGTCTATAGTCATGATCCGGTACTATCATGAGTTGCCCACTGTATAAAAAAGGGTGCCCTCGGGCTATGTACCATTGTATGTATTCCTCCAAGGGACTGAAGTCAAACATACAGGGGTGCATCTCAAGCCGCCTCTCGTACTGAGAATTCCATAGTGCTATATAATGTTGATGTTCCACGGCCCAATCCACTCCGTCTTTTCCCTTCTTGGTCTTACTGTGGGCGTCACCAAATTGTTGTGGAACATCCGACATAAGCTGTTTGCATCCAAATTGTCGCATGACCCGGTCGGCGTTGTACCACTCAACGGTTGAGAAGTTCAGCACCTGTACGTTAATGCACCAAACATTTGCTTCATCGTGAACCCACTGTTGAATAAGGGTCGCAACGTTCGGTGCGGAATATGTCATCCACAAAAACTGCACAATATAATAGAATTGGTTAGTTAAATGAGTCAAGTAACATGATGCAATTAAATAAGTTAAATCAATGTTACTTAATTAAAATTATATATTAATTTCTCTCTGACGGACGCCTCTATAATCTGGCGGTAAATAATTACAGTCTTGCTCGCGCCAATTCTCAGAGACGTGGTCCATCTGAAATCAGTCCAAACATTCTGTTAGCACTTAATACATAAAATATTATCCACACTTATAAGTTGATAAATGTTAAGTATAATTTTGTCTTTACCTATTTATAAGTAGCCACGTATATGGTTGGTGCCTAACAACCGCTAGAAACAGCATCCTATACAGCACCCAGAGCTGTAGCAGTACCAAACAACCGACCATGTTATTTGCCCCGTATTTTGACGCTCGACAAAGCTCTCGATACAATATTGCCAACATTGTTGATCCCCTGCTGTAAGTACTAGCACGGTTGAAATCCTCCAATAGAGGCAAGTACATTAAGTGGACCCTATTAGATGTTGCGTTCGGCATAAGTAACCCCCTATTAGCTGCAGAATATAAGCTCGAGCAGTGCGCATCAGCTCATTCTCAGTGACGGTGCTCAGTTAGTCCTAGAAATTCGCTCTCAACCATGAGAATGTCAAGTTCATGATGTTATGTTCCCCATCATCGGTGAACTATCCAAGCAATCTGTTACATACCACTGAAGGTTCCAACAATTTGCTTCGTCCCGTTACCACGTGGCCATCAACTTCTATCCCAAGATGCATAGCGACGTCCTCCAATGTGATCATGCACTTCCCGCACGATATATGTAAAGTGTGGGTCTCCGAGCGCCATCGCTCAACCAAGGCGGATATTAAGTCCGCCCTTAGGTCAAACCTCCATATCAATGCGACGTCCCCAAATCCCGCCAACTGTAAGTAAGGCATGATCTGCTCGTTCGCGTGGTACTTGGAAAAATGGATCCGCGACCTCAATACTCGTTACCTATCCTGTATGGTAATTTTTTTAAAAAAATATGATAAACCAAGTATCTATAAAATTAAAATTTATTGTAAAATAAAAAAATAATAATATCTCAATTAAGTATATATTAATATATATTTTAGATGAAATATGCATTTTTTTTAGCATATTGGTGAAAGACTCGCTTCATATTTAAAGCCGAAATTAATTTTGGAATTTTTTATTTGATATTTTCTATTTTTATTTTATCACATTTTTCTACTATTGTTTTTTGAAGTTTTTAAGCATTTCTTTTACGCTACATTCTAATATCATATATTTATATAAACAAAATCCAACAAATAATGTTGTAATAAACTGTCATATAATAATATAATAATATATCAGTCCAAATTATTAGGTGGCATGCAAAGCCCAATATACAGATAGGTAACTGCAGTAATTTTATATTTGGAGGGCCGGGCCTCTCTAGGATTTGCATTTGCTACTACTTCTTTTATGTTGGAAAAGATTGATTATAAATCAAAATAGTATTGTTTTAAGGTGCTTAAATGAATATACATTGTTTTAATGTATGTAGCTATACGATACCCTACTATTACGTACCATGCAAAAGCATAATGGTCACCTCCAACTACGTCGGATTTTTCAATTTCGTGAACTATACAAATAATTTTAACTTTCTCTTTGGTTGCCAGCATATATCATTTATTTATCCAACCCTATCTTGCTTTATCATTCCACATATTTAAATCAGTTGGCATTCTAAATTTTTTTTGTGAAAACCTAAATTTTAGTGTTGTATTCAAAATTAAATTTAATCTAAAACTCTACCTTTCTCCAATTGTGTACAACCTTTATAAAAATCTTTTCTGAATTGAATGGTATAAAAACCAAAATTTTTAACTAAGTTTTTAATAAACATTCCACACTTTATAAATAAATATCATATATAAAATGTGAATATATAATTTGTGATTTAACAATTTTACTGTTTTGATGACCCTCGATGAAGTGTGATCCGCATTTACTCAAGAAGACATTATGATAACTTCATAATTTTTTTAAAAAAGTACAAAAAATAAATATAATTAATTATTACATTACAATAACTACTTTTAATATAATACATGCACATCAAAATATATTTACATACCTTAATCGTATTTATTAACTTCGAAACAAACACAACTCTTTTTCTTTTTTTCTTCTCTTCTCTTTTTCTCTTCTTCTAATTCAAAACTCTAAGGGGGGACCAAAACGAGCCGCACCCTTCCTTTTAAAAGAAGAAGCCGACCTCTCTTGTAATTTTTTTTTACATTAAACGGTTAAAAAGAAAGGAAAGCCCCCTAATCAGTCACGTCGCTGACACGATGTGACCAGTCAATAAACTTTTTCATATTTATTTTTTGATTCTTTTATTTTTTATTTCTTTTAAAAATGCTTCAATATTTTTTTTTTTACAAATCAACCATTTCTCATTCTTTTTTTAGCCAATTCCCCCTCCTAGTTTCTTTTTTTTTGTCTTTCTCATTTTTTCCCAAACTTTCTTTATTTTTTGGTCCTCTATTTCTTGATTTCTTTTAAAAATGTCCATTATCAAACGATTAATTCACATTACAGAAATGATTTTCATGAAAATTATTTTACATTGCCTACATTTCAAATAACTATCAATTTACATAATTCAAAAATTATATTTTACAAAATATAATTTTACATTCGCAACATTCCAAAATAATTTCACTTAACTTACAATATATAATTTTACAACACTATAATACCCCAAAATTTGGGGTTAGAAGAATCAAGGGTTGTAGGATGAGTTAGTGGTTTTGGATAGATTTTACATTTGCTTTTGCATTTGAGAGATAATGATAAGCCTAGTGGTTCAGTTGTTAAGCTTTTGTATGCTCTCTGGTCTCGTGTTTGAATCCCTGTGTGCGCAAAGTAAAAATTATTTTAATTTTTGGCTTCAACTCTGAAAAATCTGGTAGGTTATGGTTTTATTAAATATGATTTAAGTTATTTTTAATTTTTTAATAAGTTGGTTTTAGAAAAACTATTTTTCCCAAAAAGAGAAAAAAAAAAGAGTTTCTTCACGTTCCCTCTTTCCCTCTATCACGTAAGCCTTCCTCCTCCTCTCTTTCAATTTCAATTTTTTATTCTTTTGTCATTGCATCTTCTTTTTGTCAACATGTTCCGTGTGCTTTGATTCTATTCATTCGTTCATTTACGTTCTTGCTCGTCAAGGCTTCGAAGCGGTTTCAGATTGGTTTGTGGAAGTGCTTCGGTCGACTTTTGGTGCTTGGAATCGCGTTCTAAGGTGTGTGTTTGTGAACCTTCGTATTTAGGGGTGATTTGTGGCTGAATTTTCATGTTGTGCAGCAGTTAGGGGGTGGTTTTGGATCACACGGGCATTTCACATGGCTATGTGCCGCTTAGGTATCAAGTTAAATTCATGTCACATAGTCTGGGGTGGGTCACACGGGCTGGCCACACGGCTGTGTGACCCCTGTTAGAAAAATTGATAGTGAATTACACGGTTGGTGCCCACAAACGTGTGTCTTGGCAACACGGCCGTGTCTCCTTTGCATCTAAATTTGACAATGAGCTACACGACTTGCTCACACGAGCGTGTCCCTCATTCATACGGGCATGTGCCCTGTTACATGGCCTGGACCCCTCCACACGATCGTGTGGCCCTATTTTTGCAGTTTTTGTACCTTTTTGCAAATTGTTTCGTTTGGGTCCCCGAGTGATCCCTAACTCGTTTAAGCCTCTATAAAAGTGGTTAAGACACTAATTCTTCTTGTGAAAGGTTTATTTAGGGGCGTGTCACCCCTCGAAAGTGAATACATTTATGCATTTATAAGATCTCATTTATTGTTCACATGAGTGCGTGTTTCTGTGTTATACTGAATTTGTAGTATGAAAATGTCTGGATGTGATAATTGGAAATTATGTATGTTGTCGTTCCATTATTCTGTATCTGAATACAAGTGTGTTCGATTCTGTACATCTGTATTGACTCCATTATTCAGAATAATTATATCTAATTCTGTATATCTATATTGATTCTATATTTGGAAATGACTGCGACTAATTTTGAATATCAGTATTGTTTCAATTTATTACATTTGGATCTGTGGTTGGGATCTGAATATGAAGTGAAGGAAGTTTGATTTGACAGTTTAACTGCATTATTTAAATTGGCGGTAAAGCTGCAATAATTCAAGTGGCAAACGACCACATAACGATGTGATTTGTTTGGGTGGGTTCACCATAACCTAAAACTAGTGTGTAGAGGATGAAAGGGTCTAGGGAACCCTATTTGGTGTGATTGGAGGGACGGAGATGGTGTGTAGCGGTTGGATAGGTGGGATTTCATAGCGTTTGTTATGCATCCGATTGTGTAATAAGTATACGTCTGATATTAATAATTGTGTACTGATTCGCTTATATAATGTGTATAGATATACTGAACTGTTGAGATTTCTTTGTGTTTGATCTTTCGTTTAACACCATTTATTTACGTTTGTTTTATAATCACACTGAGCTTTCATAACTCACTCCCTTATTCTCCTCTTTTCAGGTAAAACGCTAGGTTAGGTCTCGGACTTTTAAATAAGTTGAAATAAGCTTTCGTAGCTCACTCCCTTATTCCATTCTGGTTTGTTTAAATAAGTTTTCTATAGTAATTTGTTCTGATTCAGTTGGTTTTTTAAATAACTTTAAGTAAACTACGGTATGGGATTTTTGGTCCAAGTTAACTTAATTGTTTTTCTACTTTTACGTCGTATTACTTCAACATTATGGTTACCAAATCCATTTTTGTTTCAAAGCTATTACAGAAGTATTTGTATCTGGTTTTAAGATAACTAAATGACTTTTTGTTTTGAGCCATCTCGGTGGCCAATGTAACCTCCAGAATCTAGTCAAAACTTCTAGGCCAGGCTTTGGGGTATTACAAACACGAGCAACTTTCTTAATACTAAAAATAATTAAACAATTTTTTTCAAGACTGACAACATTGTGTCTTACAAATAAAACATAATTAAACGATTTTGTTCAAGACCGACAGCATTGTGTCTTACAAATTGAAAAATACAATGTTTAACTGCAACACAAGCAAGTTTCTCGGTGCTATTATCTTGCAGCTTGGATACTTCTGATATTAATGATCTCACTCGTGTGGTTCGATTTGCAATTCCTTAAAACCTTCAAATATTCCGTCGACCCAAAGAATCTCAAATAATCCACCCATTGGTTGCATAACCAATTTGAACCCGTTATCATCCTACCACAACCAACGGGAATACTTACATAACCAATTTGAACATGTTACCGAATAAATAATTTACAACCGAAAATAACCATTAAATTTGCCGGTGTTGGAGCTCCACTGGATTATCGTTAAACAAAACATACATTCGAATTATAAAATTTACTAAATAAATAGAAACACAAAAATAAAAAAATAAAAAAAAAACCTCATCTCTCTCCCATTCATCCTCTAACATAATATAATTAAAAAAAAAATCAACTTAGAGTGACCCACCATTGGGGTTATATATAGTTATTTGGTCACGCCAAAGAAAATGCCTCCACCAAATAAAATATTAATTTTAATTTTAAATTAAAAAAAAAGAACACTTAAAAAAAATCTAACACATGACACTGGTGACGCTATTCTCTAGGGCTACACCACTATTATTTATTTCTAGCCCCAAAATTATTGAGAAATATTGATATTTCTCTAGTATTTATTCAAGTGGCGCTATTTTCTATGACTCCATAAAAAAATTTGATTTTTAAAACTGATGGCTGACGTGATATGTTGGTTGCGTCAATCTCTTTGGCACCACCAACTTTCACTGTTCATTTTAAATCATTTACGTACATAATAAAAAAAATGAGTAATTTTAGTAATTATTTAAAAATTTTAGGGTCATTTTTATAAAAATCCAATAAAAAGACATAAATAAAAATAAAAAGTAATTTTACGACTAATAATCATTATTGTCGTAGTAGAAAGGACGTGACGGGACAATTTAATTCTAGTGGAATGATGCATCAAAATTAAACAATCAAATACTTTGAAAGAGAGCTTGGGAGAGTTAACAATTTGATTAAGTGTTTACTATGTGGCAAGAGCTGAAAATATTTAGATAATTTTTAAATTAGAATATACTTAGAAATTTGTATAAAAAAAATAGAACGAGGATTAAACGTCAACCAACCATACAAAAAAATTATGATAATCAATAAAATTAGAAAAAATAAAGTTTGAATCTTATAAAATTATTTATCATGTAAATTGAAAGACACTTGAGAGACTTATAATTTTCCATACCTACCCCTATTAAGCTAAAATTTTTGATAATAATACCCTTATTAAATTCTAATGGCTAAATGACTATAATACCTCTACTAACTTTTATGTCTCCTTTACTTTAATGGCTCTTAAAGGAGTTAATTTTATATCATAAATTGATTCATCAATGAAATAAAGTCAAATTATCAAAATATTTAATCCTTATATATCACACAAATAGTCTTTAACAACAATGAAAGCATGCTTACGATACATTTTGAAGTACAACTTTTTGGGAAATACTTGAGCAACTGGAAGCAAGATTACATGCAGATAAGATTAATGGTTTTATAGCTCATGGTGGCTTAGTTTAATGTATTTGTGTTATTTTCTTTCACCAAAAAAAAAAATTGCTTATAATACATAATATTTATTCACCAAAAGTTTAAATATTTTTATAATTTTAAATTATATCTAGAATGACTTTAGATAATAAAAAAAAAAGGCTTAAATTCAAATGAATTTAGACAATAATTTATCTAAATTCATTTTGAACTTGAATTTTAAAACAAAATTTTAATAAATTTTATTTTTTGAATTTTTATGTTGTTGATGTGACATTGCTACATCATCAATTGTTACAGATCTAGATCACCATGTTAACATCATGAGGCTAACTTAGTGATCGTTAACACCACATCAACAATTCTATTAGTTTCTAATGATTGATGTTAGTTAAAGGACTGATGTGGTCAAATTTTTAAGTTTAGAGGTTCAATTGGAGATAAAAAGTTTGGAGGGATTTAATTAATTATTTTTAAATTAATACATAAGCTTATGTTATTATTAAATCTATCTTTTATCAAAAGATAGATAAAAAAACCACCAAACTAGAACCAAATTTTCATAAAAAGAAAACAAAAGAAAAACTAAATATTCTTTAGCTAATAAAATGACATTCAATGAACTATAAGGAAATTTTACATGGAAAAAGGTTTGGGTTAGTAAGAAGAAAGAAGAGTTGAAGAGAAAAGGGAAAAAGATAAAAGGTGAAATAAAAGAAAGAAATAAAAAAAATGAATAGAAGTAAGAAAACATTATTTTTATAGAATCACGACCAATTGAGATAATGTATAAATATTTATATTTAATTTTTTTAAAATAATAATCATTAAACACCCCAAAAATTAGGAGGTTAGAATTTTAAATTTTATATAAATTAGTTTTTAGCATTAATGGTTAAAAACTTAGTAAAATTTCTAGAGAACCAATATTCAAATTCTACCTTTTTCACTCTTTCCTTTTTTTGCACTTAAGGAACCAATGTTAGAGTAGCTTATGTATTATTTGTGGTAAAATATAGCCATAGAAGGGGCATTAGCCCAGTGGCCAAATTTCATTCTTTCCATTCCCTTGATCCTAGGTTTAAGTTATGTTAGTTTCACTTTCTTTCATTTATTTTTCCTTGATTTCAACCAAAAAGGGTTAATTGCCAAACAACCCTTATCTTTTTCCATGTCCAACTAATAAACCACTTCCAAGCACAATTATGATTTCCTATTTGATTCTAACCCGTTGAAAATTTTATTTAAAAAGTCTAAGTCTAATTTTAGTACTAAACCCTTGGAGTGACCCACATTGCTTTCACTTCAGAGTTTAAAATCTCAACACACATACTCTAAAAAAATTTGCATTGCGATGGATCATGTCGAAACCATTTTTTGAGGTTGGTTAAAAACGGGGGTCGACTTAAAAAAAAAATAAAAATGGGAGTCGCCACCAATCCCTTTTTACTTAGGTGTGATTGGATCACCTTATAAAACGTTTTATCTCAAAATATTGATTTTGGTCCACGAAATACAAGAAAACGAGTTCGGGAGTCGGTTACGTACGAGGAAGGGTTAGCACCCTCGTAACGCCCAAAATTTGGTACCTAATTGATAATTTCATGTCCTAATGTCGAAAGCTTGAAAAATTTAAAATACGATCCTTTTATT
Source organism: Gossypium sturtianum (assembly GCA_025698515.1). Classification (NCBI taxonomy): domain Eukaryota; kingdom Viridiplantae; phylum Streptophyta; class Magnoliopsida; order Malvales; family Malvaceae; genus Gossypium; species Gossypium sturtianum. The sequence continues at coordinate 111,668,406 of CM046955.1, forward strand.
CGAAAGAAAGCCAAGGCTTGCTTATTTCAAAGAAATAAAATGCCACACCCAATAAGTTAGGATGCAATATCTCAAAACTTTGAAACTAAGCTCGCCTTTATTTGTGTAGAAAATTCCTTCCTCGAAATAAAAAATATTATATCTAATGAGTTAAGATATAACATCATGAACTTCCGAGAATAAATTTTAATTTGAAATTTGTAAGTTTAAAAAGGATATTTGATATCTTAAGTTCCGCAAGAAAAATTAAAACCCAGTAAGTTAGAGTATAATTTTTCTAGAAGTCCCCAAATATCGTATATCGCTATGTTTAAAAAAATTTGAATAAAATGCATTAATTTAAAATGTGTTTTTTATATAAAAGGTTTTGAGTAAGACATTGCATGAATACATTACAACATACATACCAAATAGCAATTTATTATAATCATGAATCATATTAACAATTACTACTAATGGATAATTAAAGAATAATATGACATGAATAAACAGATAAAAGAACTATGCTAAAGCAATGATAAACGAATGAAAGAAAATAAATAAATAAATACGAAATATAAAACAAACAGTAAAAAAAATATTCAAGAAATGAATTCTAAATTTCATAAATAAGATCAGATAAAAATAAATAAATGGTATATTGAAATGCTGAAGGAATATTATGACACAAAAAGAATAAGTCAGTTTCGATAACGATCTAATATATATATATAATAACGATATTTTAAATAAATAATATAAAAAATTAGAGTATATGAAAATAAAGATATTTACAATTTAATAATTTAGTACATAAAAATATAAATAATAATATATGATAAAAACGATTAAAAATTTAAAATAGAAATATATAATACAGTAATCATAAAACCTAATATATATAATATAAACAATATAAATAATAATATGTTATATAATATAAATAAATTTTATACAAAAGAAAATTTTAAAATTAATATATGATATAACATAATACTATATAATATACAAGATTTTGAAAATGTATTATATAATAACTAATATATAAATTATAAAATAATATATAATATATATAAATTTAACTAAATAACCTAGTATGAATAATACATAGTAATAATTTCATATATATATAATTAGTATATATTAAAAAAAACAAAAAGAAACTTTATACTAATGTTAAAATAATTTTAAAATAAAAAAAAAGTTTAAAAAAATAAGGATTAAATTAAAAAAAAAAGATGTAAAAGGATGACATTGAAGTGCGCTACAAATTGTAGGGACCTAATAGGCAATTATGCCCTGTCTCCTAAACGGCGCCGTTCTGTCATTGACCTTTAAGTAGCCCGAATGACTAAATTGAAACGTAAGAAATAAATCTGGGCCCAATTATAAAATAAAAAAATATAACAGGACGTAATTATAAAATTAAAATAATACGAAATGACCTATTTGGCAATTAGACCTTTAAACAAAACACGCGGATCCTCCTCGGGTTTTTGGGTCAACGCGCGGATCCTTACTGAACGACGTCGTTTTTGTGCTTATTAACTTAGGCAAAAATGGTGCCGTTTCTTCTTGCTATATAAGCAAAAATCACCCTAAAAAAAATCATTTAAACACTCCCTTAAAAAAAACAATCTGAGGCCCCCAAAAGTTCTCTCTAGCCTTCGGCCTGAGGCCAGAATCCGGCCCAAGCTCCGGCGACGGACCGCCGCACGCGCCGCCATACGCGCCGCCACCCACGGCGGTCGGACAATCGAATCTCCCTATTTTGAAGCCAAAACGAAGGTAGTCTTCTCCACTTGCTTATTTTTTTACAATATGCGTATATATATAAAAAATAGCGTAGATCGGAAAGGAAAAATAAACTGAAATAGAATAAATCACTTCTTGTTATTCTCTGTTTATTTTTTTTGTATATTTCTTGCTAGTGTATCCGTCATTTTACAAGTTTTTTGGGGGTTTATATAGCCCCGAAATAAATCGAAACAAATAGAAACAAATCTGTTTTGCCATTTCTTTCATTTTGCTGTGTTCTTTCCCTTTTTTTTGTGCAGGTCAAAGGCGAGGATTCTGGTGACGGTGAGCTGTTCGCGCGTTGATGGCGGCGTGACCGAGGGCTGTGTTGAGGCTGCTTGCACTTGCGGTGCCTAGGGTTTTCCAGAAACCCTAGGTCTCTGATTTCGCTTAAGCATTGGGCCCTTTTGGGCCGCGTGTGTTTGGGTCCGTGTTTTGGGTTTGTAATTTGGGGTATTGGGTATTGAGGGTGTAATTGGGCCACGGGTTTAGGTTTAGTTTTGGGCTAATCGGGTTTGGGGTAGAGTAATGGGTCTGTTTTAGTATTTGGGTCATGTTTATTGGGCTGTAAATGGACTAGACACTTTGGTTTAAAACTGTTTTATTTTCTATTTTTTGTTTTGTATGGGCCCGGGCAAATTGGGCCTATTACAGCTGCCCCTCTTTACTCATTATCGTGAAACGAGAATGGAGCAAAGACTATAAAGGGACCAATTTTGCCTGGTCTTAGCCGAGCCTCGACTTCTTGGTCCTCGCCTTCTTCAAATGGCTTCCAACCCAACTGCAACTTCAGGTGTATTGGAATATAAGTTTGACGGCTTCAATTTGCTTCACTGTAACTTCAGGAATGCAATATCCACTATCTTTAGTCTGTTCAACTGTAAACTCAAGGAAATAAGACTAGTATCTTTGATCTGCTTCATTGCAATCTCAAGAAGACAAGATCTGCTATCTTCAATCTGCTCCACTGCAAACTCAGGGATGCCAGACTAATGTCTTCGATCTTCTTCACTGCAATCTCAGGAATGCCAGATCTGCTATTTTTAATTTGCTCCACTGCAATCTCAGGGATGCCAGATTAGTATCTTCGATATTTTATTTTTAATCGCTCCACTACAAACTCGGGGATGCAGATTAGTATCTTCGACCGCTTCACCGCAATCTCAAGAATGCCGGATCGCTATTTTTAGTCCGCTCCATCGCAAACTCGGGGATGCAGATTAGTATCTTCGATCCGCTTCATCGCAATCTCGGGAATGCCGGATTCGCTATTTTTAATCGCTCCATCGCAAACTCGGGATGCCGATTAGTATCTTCGATCCGCTTCATCGCAATCTTAGAAATGCCATATTCGCTTTTTTTTAATCGCTTCCATCGCAAACTCGTGGATGCGATTAGTATCTTCGATCCGCTTCATCGCAATCTCGGGAATGCCGGATTCGCTATTTTTAATCGCTCCATCAGTAAACTCATGGGCGCTTGATTAGTATCTTCGATCTTCTTCATCGCAATCTCGGGAATGCGGATCTCGCTATTTTTAATCGCGCTCATCGCAAACTCGGGGATGCGATTAGTATCTTCGACCGCTTCACCGCAATCTCGTGAACGCCAGATCTGCATTTTTTTTAATCTGCTCCACTGCAAACTCAGGGATGCCAGATTAGTATCTTCGATCTACTTCACTGCAATCTCAGGAACGTCGGATCTGCTATTTTTAATCTGCTCCACTACAAACTCAGGGATGCCAGATTTGCTATTTTTAATCTGCTCCACTGCAAACTCAGGGATGCCAGATTAGTATCTTCGATCTGCTTCACTGCAACTTCAGGAATACCAGATCTGCTATTTTTAGTCTGCTCCACTGCAAACTCAGGGAGACCAGACTAATATCTTCAATCTACCTTACTACACTGTCCTCTTGAGGACATAACCTGTAGAATGGGTACATGCTTATGTCTAATAATTAGGATGCCCTAATCGAAATGAGTCAAATGCTCCTATTTAGACATGCTATGATATATAAATGCGAGAATGTTATGAGAATGATTCCTATTTCAGGTGTCATCACTCATTTATTCGTCAAGGTTTCATCTTTGTTCCTCTCGAAGTATTAATCATATTCTGCTCAAATAATTTGCCCCATGGTAATTCTGAGTCCACTCCACTTGAACCTTGGGACATAAAGTTTGCACCTCCTACTGCAACTTCAGGGGAATAACATTTGGTTTCTTCCATCCATCATGTTACCACTCAGGGGTATGGAATTTGTATCATCTTCAATCAATTTGATCTGTTACACCATTCCCTGGTTGTAATGACCAGATGTATGTGTCTGAAATTTACGTGAATGCAGGGTATCCCGAGAATAATCCCCTTTTACACTTGGGTTGACATTGCTCGTCATTTTTTGAGATGGTATCACCGACGAAATGTCTTATAAAATCCGAAGAGATATTCATCTTTCAATATTTCCAACCCTTAGGCTTGGTAAGTTCTAAACAATAGTCCTGTTTCAGATTCTCATATTTATTTAGGATCTTTCAGAGTAATATGCGAAACTCCTTTTATGAAAATATTATTAGTCCATTAATCGTTATTTCAATATAAAATGCTTGAAAAAGATCACAATAATGGACGAGAAAGAAATTAATCAAGAGCATAGCTCGAAACAAATAAGTTAATCAAAGATAACCAAGGCAATAAAAGAAAATTGATTGGAGTATATCTTGAAAAGAATAAAGTAATCAAAGATAGCCAAAGACATAAAGGAAAATTGATTGGGGCATATCTTTAAAAGAATAAAGTAATCAAAGATAGCGAATTCAAAAATGAGTAAGATAAAAGCTAGGGCCCCAGATATCGCAGCCTGAGCTTCTCTGTACAGACTTCTTGCGGACCATTTGGAGCTCTATACGTGTTTAGAGGATCCAGAGTACTTTGTTAATGCCCGAAGATATAGCATACTTCCTCATTGTTAATTCAAGCATAGCAAGACTACTACATGCCCTATCTTTGATCAAAATTTGAGCTGCCCTTTTCAGGTTTTCGGCTCAAAACCCCCTTTGGTCTCAAAGCACCCTTTGCGGGTTTTCTCCATGGCCTCTCCTCTTTTTCTCTTTCTTTCTTTTTTCTTTTCTTTTCTCTTTTTTTTTTGAATTTGAATTTGAATTTGATCTCAAGGCGCCCTTTGTGGGTTTTCACCTTGGCCTTTCCCCTTTCAGGTAAAATACTTCTTGACTGAACCTAAATTCGCCAAATTGGGCAAACCTTCGTCATCCGTCTCAGTCAATATCAATGCTCCTCTAGAACAGGCCTTTTTACTACATAAAGTCCTTCCCAATTTGGCATCTGCTTTTCTCTGAAATCCTTTTGTAAAGGAAAGATCAGGTTCCCTTCGTGGAATTCTCTAGGATAAACATCTTTGTCGTAAGCTTGCATCATTTGACCGTGATGGATAACTTTTAACCCTTTCTTCAATTAGGTTCAATTGGCAAAAATGCTTCCATTCCATAAACCAATGAGTAAGATGTTGCTCCAGCAAAAGTCTTGGCCAACGTTAAATAGTAACTTATTTATGCCAATATTTATAAGTCTCGGTCATCTTTTCTACAATCCTTTTTTTTTGTTTTTTTTCCTTTTTGGCTGCCTTTGTTGCTCTATGATATGGCATCTGATCTTTGAACAGACTACAAACTTTTGACTTTGTCTTTTTTGGCATTCTTTGTCGGCACCTGATCTTTTTTTTTTTTGGTAAGAATTTAATGATTTCGACATGGTAATATTGGCATATGAAGCTACTTTCACTCTCTTAGTGAAGTAAACGACGACTACGATGATGAATCGATATTGGCTAAAAGCTTTTGACGAGATTGGCCCCATCACATCCATGCCCCACATATGAAAATTTTGCGAAGAACTGGAGAATGTACATGAATCTTGTCTCCTTAAATACGGTCATAGCTGATACTATCCCTTTCTATGTAGATTAACAATACCCAAACCTCATGATTAGCTTGACTATTGTATAACCATTAGCATGTTCTCTAAACACCCTTATAGACCTCTTTTAAGATTTTCTCAAGCGTGTCTTGATATGATCGTGCAAAAACATCTTTGAATTTTTAAAAATAACTCAATGACGTCTTACCTTATCTCTGTGGTAAGCTAGGCTACAATCTTCACCTCTCATAATGTCTACCGACCTTTTGTAGAGTAAGGTCTATTTTTCATCTTGTTCTACCATTACTAACAAATCAGAAGATAAGTTACAATCTCTGTCATCTTTAAAGTCCTGAGATCCTTCTAGACACATATCTTACTTGAAAGGAGACACTGAGTCAGTAGCAGCATTGCTCACATCATTGATATCTGGAGACCTATTGTAGGTTCGAGAGAAGATTCCAAAGAATAAATGATTCAAAGAATAATTATTTGTATGGTTATGAATAAAGAATGAAAGAATATTTGAAAGAAAGTCCAAAGAACAAAAAAAAACAATTATTTGTACAGTATGAAATGGAAAAAAATAAAAGAATATTTGCTCAAAAAGATGCATTTTATTAAAATAAAAAATTCCGGACATAAGCTTATTTCACAAAAGGGTTCTTATTGCCTCTAGGCTTAAGGCAACAAGCGTGTTTTGAATATTACTCTAGATCCGCTCTAAAAATACAAGGATCCCTTCCACAGTTCCATTGCTTAAAATCTTCCCAAGTATGTAAGAGCTTGGAAACTTTTATTCCCCGATTCAGATATGTCATTAGTGTTCAGATTCCCCAATGGTCCCACCGGGTCTTTGATCTCTTCAATTTATTATCCATCAGGGCTTGCACTAAGGCCCTGAGCTCGATGCATTCTTGGATCTCATGCCCCTATCTATTATAGAACTCATGATGTTTACACCGTTAACAGAAAATTTGGGTAACGAAATTTCTACACCAGAGGGATCGTCGAATTTTACGGTACCTAATCTGACGAATATTTTGATTATCTTTTTAAAAGTGACGCAGTTCTCGATCAAATGTCCTGTGATTCCCCCATGGTATTCGCATTGGCCATTTATGTCATACCATTTGGGGTATGGGGGCCGTATTGGCTCTATATAAAAGGGGATATGACATGTGCGTCAAACAGTCGGTACAACTCCCTATACATGATTGGAATGGATGCGAACCGAGGTTTCTCTCGATTCGGTCTTGAATTGGTTCTTGCCTTGGGAGAGACTGATGGTGGTAGTTACTTGTCTTTTGGTCAGCTTATCAGAAGGCTCTAAATGGCCCTTGTTATACCTTTCTCGTACTATTCGCTTTATTTTCCTTTTTCTTTGGGGCTTTTAAAGTACACTCTCCTTTTCCTTTTGTTTCTGCCAGTACAACCGGTTTGGCTTGATCATCATCCAGGTTAAAACCTGAACCCATCGGGAAGTTCAATAGTGCCAAAGTATCAGTCTGACATTGGGGTCCAATAATGACGGGTACCCCATCCGAATGTGTGTTTGGTTGAATCAGGACACTTATTGGGGAATAAACGATGTCTTCATCATCATCCACACTGTTTACCACTGGGCCACTCCTTTTTTCAAGTCCTCCGGCTAGTAACTGGGCTAGCTGGCCTATCATATTCCTTTGGAGTTCTAGCATTTGTTCCCGCATTTCTTGTTGAATCTTGATCAATTGCCCCTACATCTGTATTTGCATTTGCTCTATTCTCTCCAACCTTTGTTCCATGTTTTCCAGGTTAACTGAAATATTTTTACCTAATTAGGGTCATTTTGTAGAAGTCTAATGCAAATGATGCAATGTAATGCAAATGCATGAATGCAAAAAGGCATCGATTCAGATTCAATTTCATTTAGAAAACTTTATTAGAAAATAAAATCCTTTACATAAAACGGACTACAAATATGCTTTCGCCCTAAGGCCCAAAGTTTTGATTTTCCGAAACAACGAGGTTAGCTCTTGACCACGATCTGACTGTAGCTCATACTTCATGCTCAATATATCACTGTCTTTGCCAAAGTCCAGTAGATGATCAGCTACCTCTCGAATCTGAACTATTGCTTCACCCATGAGGTAATCCCGACTTCTAACTTAGTCATGGGAATGGTGGAGCTCTTCCTTCCAATGCCCTTCTCTTGCCTCAAGATGCTCGATCCGGAGTTCACAATTCTGCAATGCCGATTCTAATCTTTCAATCTTGCCCTTCGTTTTCTCAATCTTGTTCAAACTTGACTTCAACTCAGTTGTAGAATTACGGCTTCGATGATGGTGAAGAGACCGTCCCAGTTCAGCCACTTTAGCCTTTAATCCACATTTCTCCTTTTGGATTTCTGCCAAACTCCTTTCTAGGGCCTCATTTCGCATCTGCATCTCTTGGAACTTCCTCTCCCAATGGTCAGTCTTGGCTTTTTCCTCTCGAACCTCCTGTTGCCACTATTCTGTAGTCTTCCCTAATCCGGCATTTTTCATTGACAGCTGCATCTTCTTATATTCTGTCTTTAGGTCATTTAGATCTTCCTCAACCCTTTTCTTCCCTTTTCTTAACTTATCGGCCTCCAGTTTATGAACATCCACGTCTAAGCTCAGGTAAATTTTTTCCTCTTCCAACTTCTCTATTCTCCTTTCGAGCTCTGAATTCCTCCTTTCAAAATCTTGTTTTATAATCTCCAATTCTGATGGGACCACTCGTAAGTACTATTCGATCGATCGAGCGCCTTCTAGACTTGGCATAGGGATATTATCATTGACTCTTCTACTCCACCATCCACTATACTCTAGGGTTGTCATTGGGCTTACGTCCACTCTCTTCATGCGACGGGTCTGATTCCAAGCATTAGAAATCTCCTTAACCCTTTTCTTATAGCTATCTCCTTTATATAAAAATTCGCTTTGAGCTAATCCATGTGTAGCCGGTAAAAACTGCCTTGATCTGTATTGTCTCAGTACGAGCAAAGGTGCATATCCAATGGCTCCCCAAATTCCAAGTAGAGGGACCCAATCAAAATTCCCGCACCGGTACAGCACCTCATCAGGAACCATCCAGGGAGCTCTCCACTCAACGTCTTCGTCTTGAAGATTTCGTAGAAGCGCTATCCAATTTTCCTCTGATATGTCATCTCTCCTCGGGGTAGCCACTATCTCCTTTAATGGGGAATAATTTTTCGAGAAGACCCGATAGGAAACCTTATCCACCTTCCAAAAATGACTGTGGAACCAAGCCAACAACATCTGCGCACATCCTATGAATCTGCCTTCGCCAGCTCTCCTACATGCATTCAGTGATCGGAATGTCTCAGCTAAGATTGCAGGAACAGGTGTGACTTGTTTATCAAGTCGATAAAAAATATCTGAGACCGCTTCATCCACATATCCCAATGCCCTAGGGAAAATCACTAACCCGTATATACTCAAAGCAAAAACATCTATCCTCTTTTTCATATCAGGATGTACTAAAATCAAATCTTTCAAAACATTTCAAGGGATGCACTTACACTCACCTTTTTGCTTGATTCTAGCTGTGACCCACTGTTCGCTCATCCCCGTAATACTCATCAACTTTCTCAGAAAGGTCGGAACACTAGCAGCCCTTGAGTAAGCTTTGTCAACTTGAATCTTGGGACAATGCAATAGAACTGTATACTCTTCCACCGTGGGTACCAAATCAACCCTTCCGAAAGTAAAGCAACTATAAGCAGGATTCCAATATTAGGTGATGGCTCAAAATAGATGTCCATCTACCTGAATGTCCAATAAGTACGGCAAGCCCCTATAGCTGCTGTAAAATAACTGCTTGGTCTCGTCGCTCCACTGATTCCATATTTCTCTTAATTGCTGGAGATTTTTCTGCGTCACACTGATGCGGGTGTAGTCCCATAATTCTGATGTGTACCCTTCAGCTAAACTATCCCCTTTCTCTAATTGCATTTGCTCTGACCACCTACGGACGTCTGCATTGTCCTCCACTTGATCAAAGAATTCGTTCTCCATAACCAGCTTTCTAATTTAGTAACTGACCGTGAATCGATATCTCTTAAAATATGAAATGACATGCAACAAAATAAAACACAATCAGTTAGTAACACAAAGTAAAACATAAAGCAAATAATCAAACATATATCTGGGTGATTGCTAAGGTTTGGTATAGTTCCACCTAGGGTAAGTCCTTAGGTTTTCTACATGCGGTTTAGCTCTAAAGTTGAGGTACCTGAACTAGCACATTCCTGGATCTTCACCCATTATAGGCTCATATGGACCGAGTTCAGTTCAGGGGAATACATTTCCCTACGGCTGCACGGAGATGAAAATCTCACGAAGACATAGGTACGAATGTATCCCGAAAGTGATTCACTATCCTGCACGGAGGTGAAAACCTCACGAAGGAGTAGCTTCTCACTCCCACTTAAAGGGTGTGACCACAACGGTCATGCAATGCAATGCAGAGATATTGTATAAAAATAGAACCTCATGCAATAAAAAGGATCATAGTTTTTCAAATCAGATTTTTAAATTTGAACAAAAGGACAGGAAATAATCAATTTTACGGCTTGACTCTCTCTTATCGTCCCCGGTGGAGTCGCCAAGCTGTCGAAACCATTTTTTGAGGTTGGTTAAAAACGGGGGTCGACTTTAAAAAAAAACAAAATGGGAGTCGCCACCAATCCCTTTTTACTTAGGTGTGATTGGATCACCTTATAAAACATTTTATCTCAAAACATTGATTTTGGTCCACGAAATACAAGAAAACGGGTTCGGGAGTCGGTTACGTACGAGGAAGGGTTAGCACCCTCGTAACGCCCAAAATTTGGTACCTAATTGATAATTTCATGTCCTAATGTCGAAATCTTGAAAAATTTAAAATACGATCCTTTTATTCGAAAGAAAGCCAAGGCTTGCTTATTTCAAAGAAATAAAATGCCACACCCAATAAGTTAGGATGCAATATCTCAAAACTTCGAAACTAAGCTCACCTTTATTTGTGTAGAAAATTCCTTCCTCGAAATACAAAATATTATATCTAATGAGTTAAGATATAACATCATGAACTTTCGAGAATAAATTTTAATTTGAAATTTGTAAGTTTAAAAAGGATATTTGATATCTTAAGTTCCGCAAGAAAAATTACAACATAGTAAGTTAGAGTATAATTTTTCTAGAAGTCCCCAAATATCGTATATCGCTATGTTTAAAAAAATTTGAATAAAATGCATTAATTCAAAATGTGTTTGTTATATAAAAGGTTTTGAGTAAGACATTGCATGAATACATTACAACATACATACCAAATAGTAATTTATCATGATCACGAATCATATTAACAATTACTACTAATGGATAATTAAAGAATAATATGACATGAATAAACAGATAAAAGAACTATGCTAAATCAATGATAAACGAATGAAAGAAAATAAATAAATAAATACGAAATATAAAACAAACAGTAAAAAAAAATATTCAAGAAATAAATTCTAAATTTCATAAATAAGATCAGATAAAAATAAATAAATGGTATATTGAAATGCTGAAGGAATATTATGACACAAAAAGAATAAGTCAGTTTCGATTACGATCTAATATATATATATATATATATAATAACGATATTTTAAATAAATAATATAAAAAAATTAGAGTATATGAAAATAAAGATATTTACAATTTAATAATTTAGTACATAAAAATATAAATAATAATATATGATAAAAACGATTAAAAATTTAAAATAGAAATATATAATACAGTAATCATAAAACCTAATATATATAATATAAACAATATAAATAATAATATGTTATATAATATAAATAAATTTTATACAAAAGAAAATTTTAAAATTAATATATGATGTAATATAATACTATATAAATATACAAGATTTTGAAAAAGTATAATATAATAACTAATATATAAATTATAAAATAATATAATATATATATATATATATATATTTAACTAAATAACCTAGTATGAATAATACATAGTAATAATTTCATATATATATAATTAGTATATATTAAAAAAACAAAAAGAAACTTTATACTATTAATAAATTAATATACATATAGTAAAAAAAATAATATAGAATTTTAATATGATAAAATAATAATGTTAAAATAATTTTAAAATAAAAAAGGTTTAAAAAAATAAGGATTAAATTAAAATAAAAAAAAAGATGTAAAAGGATGACATTGAAGTGCGCTACAAATTGTAGGGACCTAATAGGCAATTATGCCCTGTCTCCTAAACGGCGTCGTCCTGCCATTGACCTTTAAGTAGCCCGAATGACTAAATTGAAACGCAAGAAATAATTTTGGGCCCAATTATAAAATAAAAAAATATAACAGGACGTAATTATAAAATTAAAATAATGCGGAAGGGCCTATTTGGCAATTAGACCTTTAAACAAAAACACGCAGATCCTCCCCAGGTTTTCGGGTTAACGCGTGGATCCTTACTGAACGACGTCGTTTTTGTGCTTATTAACTTAAGCAAAAATGGCGCCGTTTCTTCTTGCTATATAAGCAAAAATCACCCTAAAAAAAATCATTTAAACACTCCCTTAAAAAAAAAAATCTGGGGCCCCCAAAAGTTCTCTCTGGCCTTCGGCCTGAGGCCAGAATCCGGCCCAAGCTCCGGCGACGGACCGCCGAATGCGCCGCCACCCACAGTGGCTGGAGAATCGAATCTCCCTATTTTGAAGCCGAAACAAAGGTAGTCTTCTCCACTTGCTTATTTTTTTACAATATGCGTATATATATAAAAAAAATAGCGTAGATCGAAAAGGAAAAATAAACCGAAATAGAATAAATCACCTCTTATTATTCTCTGTTTATTTTTTTGTATATTTCTTGCTAGTGTATCTGTCGTTTTACAAGTTGTTTTGGGGTTTATATAGCCCCGAAATAAATTGAAAAAAATTGAAACAAATCTGTTTTGCCATTTCTTTCCTTTTGCTGTGCCCTTTCCCTTTTTTTGTGCAGGTCAAAGGCGAGGATTCTAGTGACGGTGAGCTATCCGCGCGTTGATGGCGGCGTGACCGAGGGCTGTGTTGAGGCTGCTTGCACTTGCAGCGCCTAGGGTTTTCCAGAAACCCTAGCTCTCTGATTTCGCTTAAGCATTGGGCCCTTTTGGGCCGCGTGTGTTTGGGTCCGTGTTTTGGGTTTGTAATTTGGGGTATTGGGTATTGAGGGTGTAATTGGGCCACGGGTTTAGGTTTAGTTTTGGGCTAATCAGGTTTGGGGTAGAGTAATGGGTCTGTTTTAGTATTTGGGTCATGTTTATTGGGCTGTAAATGGACTGGACACTTTGGTTTAAAACTGTTTTATTTTCTATTTTTGGTTTTGATTGGGCCTGGGCTAATTGGGCCTATTACAGATCACCGATTTGCCACCCTCCCCACTAGCCCGCAAACTATTTACCTGCAAGGTAAAGTAAGGAATGTGAGCTTGGAGAAGCTCAGTGAGTACACATGCATACAAGACATATATACACACCAAACATGTTAGGATTTAAACATACTTTAACAATTCACATATAACCCAAATTACATACTCAGTACAATGATATATTGGCAATTCGTGAATATGAAACATAGTCAAATTATAAACTCATTGGATAAATGAATCTCCAAAACACACCACATGACTCATAAAACCGTACGTTATCTCCATGCAAGTGTAGCATATATGCTCACACTCTTCAAACACACCACGCTATCTATGGTGAATGCAGTTATGCTCAACATTCCCTTATCTCCTCAACGCTATCTCCGGGCCATAATGCCCTACACATAATAAAATGTTGAGTACTCACAATCCTTTGGCATACCAATGATATCCAATGGTTTCAAGTGTTCACATTGCCAACATATCTAATTAATCACATTTTATTACACAATATAATTGACTCGCACTGCTATTGAGCTCGCACTTAACAGTTCACAATAATATAATTTTGCACTAATCAAAACTCGCAATATCATAAAACTCATAATTCACTTATGAGTTTCGTTCATGCATAAATGTGCACCATCAATAAGGTTTGCATATTATAAAAGTCCACATTATATTATTTATTTTTATGTCCATTTACAAGTACTACATAACCATATACAAATATATACATTACACATTTATTCATATCTATTTAATGAACTTTATCACGTCAAATTTTAAAATATATTAAAGTATCATAAATATATATATATATAGAACGAGACCCATAAGTATATATATTAAGACCCACACATATAATATAATATATGTATAACAACCCACGCATATATTTATCTACCCCACTCATATACATTATGTATGACACCAAAGCCCATGCACATATATATTATATATAATAAAGTTCATGCATATATATTATATAAAATAAAGTCTACGCATATAAAATAATATATGTGTATAACCACCTACGCATATATATGTATTTTACAACCCTACTCCTATATATTATTTATATAGCACCAAAGCACATGCATATATATATATATATATATATTACAAACCCCCCTCATATATATATTATATAAACAACACCTACCTTTTAGCACTTCAGCCTATCTTCAATATTTCGCTTACCCACACACGCAACAATTAATGTAACACCCCAAACCCGGCCCATTCGTTACGACCGAATTTGAGATGCCACTGCGGAAAAACGTTTGAAGACTGATTTCACTTTTGGGAAAAACATTAAAAATTTTGTCATTTGAAAATCATGTCCAATTAAAAATTCTAAATAATATAAGCTTGATAGAAATATCCAAATTAAAATCACTTCCAAATAATAATTTAATGGTCGTCTAGCTTAAACATAATAAAAATGCTCAAATAGAAATACTTAAATACTTTAACTGGGCCTTATTACAATAAATAATTAAACAAAAGCTCTTAGTAATAAACTGAATAAAATAAAGAAGATGTCTTCTGCATGGGCCACCTCGTATCCACTCCAACCCCTACCCAATCACCACGAATCATCTGCGATGTTTAATAAAAATTGGGTGAGTCATACAGCACTCGAGTGTGTAATTAATCCTTTGAATTCCACCCACATGTTAACCACATATTAACCCATATATCAGATAACAAATATCATATTCACATGTTAACACATTCTGGGCTTGGCCCATATTCATATCACATTCATCTAATAGGGTAGTTAACCACATAATTTCCACATACTGGGCTTAGCCCATTTCCACACTGATCCACATTCATATACTGGGCTTTGCCCATTTCCACATTAATCCACATATCATATTGGGCTTGGCCCATTTCCACATATGTTCACATACGAAATCATGCAATTATGAAGCCCAACCCAAACCTAGGGTCCATCCGCTACACACCCCCTTATCCAGCCTACCACACACCAGGGGATTATCAAATCACCCTCTCCTTTTCACTCCTTAATCCCTACATTTGATTAATCACCTACTACTTGAACAAAAAGCCATTCGGCCATAAATCCAAATCCTAGTAGGATTAGTATACTTAAACTTACCTTGTTGCCGTTTGACTTAAGAATCAAGTCTTGAAATCTCTGCTATACTCTTCTTGCATTCGGCCAAGTATTGAATCAATTAACTTGGTTAGTTTTTGGCTTTTGAATAATTAATGAACACATATATTTACCAAACATGGCCTTGGCCGAATGCTATAGACACTTACCTTGTGGATTTTAAATCCCGAAACTCACCGAATAACTAGGGAACACGTGGCCTATGGTGTACCTTCGGGAAAAGAACTTCTCCTTCCTTGTAGTCGACACTTAGTAAATCCCGAAAGATCTCCTTACTTGAAGAAATCGATTGCACCTTCACTTCAACCTTCAGAGATTCGGCTATGGCTAGATGATGATCTCACAACTTTCGACTTTTGGAGGGATTAGAAAGAAAAGAGAAGAAAGAATAAAGATGGAGGATTCGGCTAGATCACAAGGTATTTCGGCTTGGCAAAAATAAAAGAAAAAGAAGATTTGGTGAAGAGAATTCGGCAGAGGCTTTCAAAGAACAGATAATAATGCAGAATGGCCTCTCTTTTCCTTTTATAGCCGATATTACTAACTTAGAATCCCTTACTTGGCCATCACTCTTCTATTTTAATAGCTTTATCTCTTTAATAAAAGATAATTTAGCAACTATCCTTACTTAGCCGAAATTATTAAACTCAAAGTCCCTTACTTGGCCATCACTTCTCCCTTATTTTCCTCTTTATCTCTTTATTCAAATTAAAAGAATTTAATCCAACAATTATCTCTTGAAAATAATGATAAATAAATCCCTTATTTATCCACTATTTATAAAATAATAAAAGCTCCTAATTTATAGCCATGTGCCGTCCACCTCTCTGCTCATTGTAGCAAAATAAAATTTCTTTTATTTGCTTCCCATGTGACTCGAACTTAGGCCCATTCCTCTTGCATATGGCGCCATTTCCATAGGCTCTAAGTGGCATCTTCAGACCACTTTTCCAAGCCTGTTTGTGTGTCAAATTTCACAAACTTTTTCTTTTAAGGCCACCTTGCCTTAATTTCCCCTTTTAAACCTTAAAACTCGTTATTTCTAGGTCATTTCTAAGTTTCCAAAAATTTTCGATCGGCTCTGTAAACTTGACATTTCCTTACATTTCCAAGTTTCCAAAAATGTTCACTTTCCATTTTCCTTACAAGACATTTCCTTACATTTCCAAGGTTCTAAAAATGTTCACTTTCCTCTTTTAAACTTAACATTTCCATACATTTCCGTGTTTCCAAAAGTGTTCAAAATATATTCATAACACATAAGATATGTCATTTCGCATACAATTAAACCAAAAATGCATAGGCCCTTTTCGAGGATGTTACAGTTCTACCCTCCTTAAAAATAATTTCGTCCTCGAAATTACTTATTAACGAATAATCGTATATCTTAACTCACCGCACTACGCTTATGTCGCGCGACTCGATCTTAATAGAACCATCATACTTTCTAGGCACAGTCTCTAAGTTCACGTCCCATAGAACTCATTTCTAACGTCACGATTTAATCTGATTAAAAAGTTTTATGCATCAAAAATTTTGTTCCACTGATTATTCGCGAACAGTTTTATGAAAAGAGATGTTCAGAAGTAGTTCTTTCGATCAACCAAAGTTTCTAGTTCAAGTTCACTACTCTAACTCAGGAGTCACATTCACATTCATAAGCAGAGACACATGAAGTCACATTCATTCACAACATCATTCACTACACTTTTATGGCCATTCCATCCATTTCCCTACCCAGGGGTAATTTCGTCATTTCCCTACAGGGGTATTTTGGTAATAAATCTGGGTCAATTCGAAAATATTTTTCAAATTAAAGGTATTTCAGAATTTACAAAATCTCTGGGTTATTTTTTTTCCAAATCGAGGTGTTGCAAAAATTTCAAAAATCGAGGTTATTTGGTAATTTTGGAAGTCAAAGCGCTCCAGTAAACTCTCCAAATCAGCGTATCTTGTTATTTGTAAAATGAAGTTTTTGGTATTTTTGTAAAGTAGAAATATTGTAGCAAACGTCGAGGTATTTTTGAAAATCTTAAGAACTAAGGGTATTTTAGTAATTTACAATACTGAGGGCATTTTTGTAATTTTGTAAATCTGAGATATTTTTGAAAAATTTTCACAATAATCTTTTACTACAATTAAAAGGGTAATTTAGGGATTTTGAAACTAGGAATTTTATAAAATCGCATAGCTAATCCCTTTCGGGTTTTAATGATTGGTTTAGCCCGTGAATAAGTCCTCTTGGTTAGGGTGAGCAGTTACTACGCACTGGGTAGGATTCGAGTAAAGAGGAGGTGAGTCACTAGGACCGCTTAAATACCAAGCTCTTCACTGAATCCACTCCTAGACATGCGCTGCTTGATTTGCCACACCCTAGCTCGGCGACTTACTTCACTGAGTTTGTTTAATAGTCCTTAAGTCTTATGCATGTGTTTGAGTGCACTAGCCCTAGGGTTCAATAGCCCTAATATTCTAATCTACGAGCCCAAATAAGCCCATAACATTTCACATAAACAAGTCACTTCAATAATTAGAAGTACTTACTGGTGGACTTCAGTAGGAGATACAGTGCCATGCGAATAACTCGAAAAGTTTATGAAAGCCCATACTTTTGAAAAGCCCATCTTTGAAAAAAATTATTTTTGGACCCAAAACCCTCAAGGCCGAGTTTTGAACCGGGCTCTGATAGCAATTTGTAACACCCCAAACCCGGCCCATTCGTTACGACCGAATTTGAGATGCCATCGCGAAAAACGTTTGAAGACCGATTTCACTTTTGGGAAAAACATTAAAAATTTTGTCATTTGAAAACTATGTCCAATTAAAAATTCTAAATAATATAAGCTTGATAGAAATATCCAAATTAAAAGCACTTCCAAATAATAATTTAATGGTCGTCTAGCTTAAACATAATAAAAATGCTCAAATAGAAATACTTAAATACTTTAACTGGGCCTTATTACAATAAATAATTAAACAAAAGCTCTTAGTAATAAACTGAATAAAATAAAGAAGATGTCTTCTGCATGGGCCACCTCGTATCCACTCCAACCCGGTCCAATCACCACGAATCATCTGTGATGTTTAAT
The DNA here is from genome assembly GCA_025698515.1 of Gossypium sturtianum. Taxonomy (NCBI): domain Eukaryota; kingdom Viridiplantae; phylum Streptophyta; class Magnoliopsida; order Malvales; family Malvaceae; genus Gossypium; species Gossypium sturtianum. Next base: position 111,686,803 of record CM046955.1, read on the forward strand.
AAAAATTGGGTGAGTCATACAGACTCAGTGTGTAATTAATCCACTGAATTCTACCCACATGTTAACCACATATTAACCCATATATCAGATAACAAATATCATATTCACATGTTAACACATTCTGGGCTTGGCCCATATTCATATCACATTCATCTAATAGGGTAGTTAACCACATAATTTCCACATACCGAGCTTAGCCCATTTCCACACACCGATCCACATTCATATCTTCGGGCTTTGCCCATTTCCACATTAATCCACATATCATATTGGGCTTGGCCCATTTCCGCATATGTTCACATACGAAATCATGCAATTATGAAGCCCAACCCAAACCTAGGGTCCATCCGCTACACACCCCCTTATCCAGCCTACCACACACCAGGGGATTATCAAATCACCCTCTCCTTTTCACTCCAAAGGCAATCACTGCCGTGCACGTGCAATTAAGCACAATAGTCCACAACGCGACCTCAGTCAGCGCCAATCCACGATGTAGCCGTAGCTAACACCAAAACCACGATGGGACACATAGTCACTCATCAACCACGATATGGCACATAGCCGATATCAACCACGATGAGGCACATAGCCACTCATCAAGCCACGCGAACTAAATCGCAATTAATCCACAACGTGACCTCGATCAACGTCAATCCACGATGTAGCTCAAGGCTAACATCAAAAACCACGATGGGACACATAGTCACTCATCAACCACGATATGGCACATAGCCGATATCAACCACGATGAGGCACATAGCCACTCATCAAGCCACGCGAACTAAATCACAATTAATCCACAACGTGACCTCGGTCAACGTACCGGTCCACGATGTAGCTCAAGGCTAACATCAAACCACGCACTCGAAGTACACCCGCACCTTCTTTCATATCCCAACCCATGCACATGCCACATAAAATAATGATACAATGTAATGATGCATGAGCATGTTCATCAAGCATATTATCACATATTCATATTAATAATCACATATCATCGGGTTTGGTACTTACCGGATTATCGGCATACCCCTTGAGGGTATCCTTATCACAATTTCCACCAGCACTAGTTAGCACATTCATAACACATACACATTTCACATACATATCATATATCCGGAAAACGGTGGGTTAATCACACACACGATCACTTGGAGAACTATGCTTTCGACATCGATGCTATCACTAGGCGATACTACGGCTATTTGCCTACTTTCTTGTTCGATATTTGGTCCACACCCCGGTGGCCAATCCCTAACTCACTTGAGACAGATCTCTTCTTAAACTTGGGATAGGGACCTTCCCTTTCCCTTCTTGAATGGTATTCGCCTCCATCAACACACTTAATCAGAAAAATCGATTTAATCATCAATATACGAATTCTTAACCAAATATCCACAACTTATCATACTTACTTAAGAAAGGGTCTTGAAATCCGAAAAGCTTGATCTAATGTTTAGATCCTTAATCCCTACATTTGATTAATCACCTACTACTTTAACAAAAAGCCATTTGGCCATAAATCCAAATCCTAGTAGGATTAGTATACTTAAACTTACCTTGTTGCCGTTTGACTTAAGAATCAAGTCTTGAAATCTCTCGCTATACTCTTCTTGCATTCGCCAAGCATTGAATCAATTAACTTGGTTAGTTTTCGGCTTTTGAATAATTAATGAACACATATATTTACCAAACATGGCCTTGGCGAATGAATGCTATAGACACTTACCTTGTGGATTTTAAATCCGAAACTCACCGAATAACTAGGGAACACGTGGCCTATGGTGTACCTTCGGAAAAGAACTTCTCCTTCCTTGTAGTCGACACTTAGTAAATCCCGAAAGATCTCCTTACTTGAAGAAATCGATTGCACCTTCACTTCAACCTTCGAGAGATTCGGCTATGGCTAGATGATGATCTCACAACTTTCGGCTTTTGGAGGGATTAGAAAGAAAAGAGAAGAAAGAATAAAGATGGAGGATTTGGCTAGATCACAAGGTATTTCGACTTGGCAAAAATAAAAGAAGAAGAAGATTTGGTGAAGAGAATTTTGCAGAGGCTTTCAAAGAGGAGATAATAATGCAGAATGGCCTCTCTTTTCCTTTTATAGCCGATATTACTAACTTAGAATCCCTTACTTGGCCATCACTCTTCTATTTTAATAGCTTTATCTCTTTAATAAAAGATAATTCAGCAACTATCCTTACTTAGCCGAAATTATTAAACTCAAAGTCCCTTACTTGGTCATCACTTCTCCCTTATTTTCCTCTTTATCTCTTTATTCAAATTAAAAGAATTTAATCCAACAATTATCTCTTGAAAATAATGATAAATAAATCCCTTATTTATAAAATAATAAAAGCTCCTAATTTATAGCCATGTGCCGTCCACCTCTCTGCTCCTTGTAGCAAAATAAAATTTCTTTTATTTGCTTCCCATGTGACTCGAACTTAGGCCCATTCCTCTTGCATATGGCGCCATTTCCATAGGCCCTAAGTGGCATCTTCAGACCACTTTTCCAAGCCTGTTTGTGTGTCAAATTTCACAAACTTTTTCTTTTAAGGCCACCTTGCCTTAATTTCCCCTTTTAAACCTTAAAACTCGTCATTTCTAGGTCATTTCTAAGTTTCCAAAAATTTTCGATCGGCTCTGTAAACTTGACATTTCCTTACATTTTCAAGTTTCCAAAAATGTTCACTTTCCATTTTCCTTACAAGACATTTCCTTACATTTCCAAGGTTCTAAAAATGTTCACTTTCCTCTTTTAAACTTAACATTTCCATACATTTCCAGGTTTCCAAAAGTGTTCAAAATATATTCATAACACATAAGATATGTCATTTCGTACAATTAAACCAAAAATGCATAGGCCCTTTTCAGGATGTTATAATTAATGGTTCCATCACCCTTATCACGTCAAAATTTACAGTTTATAGTTTGCATATTTATATAATAACTACATGCACGTGAGTTTTATTTATTAATTTGGCACCCTTAATTTTACACACTTGCATGCCTAGCTATTCAAACAAAATTTCAAGGGTTTGCACCAAGAAAAGTCAAAGTTTGCATACTATAAGGGGACTGCTTCATGCAAAAACACAGTATACAAATGTACTCACTTGTAGCTCATCACGGCTAGTTGAATTAGACAACTTTTCGCTTGCCTTTATCCTGTTTTGTTGAGGCTCAACCAACATTTTTCAGCTTCAGACAAAATATACATATTACTAAGCGTTCAAAAACAATCTAGCTTATCTCTTTGCGTTCATACGACTCTCCACTCACACATACTTATTCAACTTATTTCGTACAATCTATTTTTCTTAATTTCTCCTTTTTAAATTAATTAAATCCTTAATTTCTACCTCCTAACCCCCTAATTAAAGTTTAATTATAGATCTAGATCTCTAACTTTGCTCAATTTCTTTAGTTAATATTTTTTTTGTGAAAAACATTGTTCACCCTCATTCTCAAAAGAAAACCATTTATTTTATGCAATTATTTAATGATTTTGATAAATTAAATTTGTAAACCTCTTAATCTCGTCAAAATATATTGAAAATTATTTCAAAAGCATCTCTTAACTCTTTATTATGAGATTGATCATTTTTATGCAAAAGATTGCTTTAAAAATTATGGATCTTTAATTTTCTTGCTTAGATCTATGAAAATTCAAATTAAAAACACCTAATAAAAAATTAATACATAAGAAAATAATAGATTTACCTTTAGTTCGAAAACCTCCACGAATTTGTACCAATTGAGCAAAAACGAACTAATTTTAGGTGAGAAATTAGAGAAGAAATGGTGATTTCTTGCAAAATTGAGGAAATAGAGAGTATTTGGATGCCTAGAAAATATAGAAGATGAAGAAATTTTTGAGAGAAAACTTTCAATTTTAGATCTAACAAAATTTTAAAATGAAAAAGGATGGAGGGAAACAAAATAAAAATAAACAGACGATGGGTATGGCTTTTTATAGCCAACTAACCATTTTTCTTAAAAAAATGGGCTATTTACCCTCTAAGTCCTTCCCTGTTCTCCCTTGTTCTAATAGCTCCCCTTTTAACCACTAGTTTTTAGTTTATACATTTAACCTCTACTTTAACTACTATTCCCAAATTAGTCTCTACTAATTTTTATTAAAGCCCCGATTATTAATACCATTATTACTTAATTCCTATGATATTAAACCCAATTTATTTCTCTCGAGCTCACAATCTAATACTGAATTCTACCAACCCGGTTTTTGGGATGTGACATATTCCCCCTATTTATTCTCAATTTTCTCTACAAACCCTCTTTTACAAAATTCTCTCAAAGTTCTTCCTAGAAATTTAGTTCTTCAATCTTAACTTTGGAATCAAGTCCAAAGTGAATTGTTTATCATCAACCGTTGAATTTCATACCAACAGTTTCCAAATTTCTATCAAGATCGGTAAGCTTTTCTCGTTTACCAATAGCTAGATCTCATCAATTCTGGAAAATCATTATTTTCGTCATATCATTCATTCGTTACGGATCTTTTACATTCTTGTCGAAAACCTCCTAAATCTTGAAATTCTTCATTAATTCTTTCATTTTGTCAATAGAAAGACCCGTGTAGGTAATCTAGATCATACTTGGACGTGAGGACCATCGTACGAGACCCCGGAAGTCAGGTGTGTGTTCTTTTACAGAAAAATCATGTTAAAATTTAAAACTACCCAGTTGCACACGGTCGGGGGCTTTGCGCACAGTCTGGTCACACGATCGTGTGGCCATTGCACCTCACCTATTCGAATCGTACATGACTAGGTGCTTCGCACACGATCCGGTCACACAGCCATGTGGCCCCTGAAACTAAAAAAAATATAGTTTTCTCTTAACTTTTATTATTTTATTCAAATCAATTCTTGATTAGGTTATTAATGGCATTTAGAGAACTAGATTATGCAATTAGCTCTTGGATTAGGAATAGAACAACGAGAAATATGGATGATTGAAATTATTAACTGAATTACTCTTGATTGATTGTTTGAATAGTGGATAATGTTACATGTATTTTATGCATGTCCGATTGAATGATCCAAATGCCTAAAATTGCTGGAAAAATTGGATGCCTATTTTATTCGTGATTGTCATTGATTGGTTATGAGATGAAAAGTAAAAGATATATTGATTGAATGTCTTGGAATGTATTTATATTGCATTTGCATAGGTTGGGTTGATATGATCGGAGGAAGAACCGACAATATATCTGTATTTAATCATTTGTTATGTACTCACAATTACAACAGATTCGAACTGCGATGGTCTCGTTGTGTACCCACAGTTACAACAAATCCTAACTGCGACGTTTCCACTGTGCTCTCACAGTCCCTCTGACAGCTCTTATATGTGAGATGACTGTGTTTCCATAGTTACCGGTGGCTTTTATCTACAATTACCCGAATCTAAATATGATATTAAGTCCACAAAATTGGAGTAATGATGGAGGGAGTTCGAGGGAACTCCCAAATTTGGAGCGCTTGTGGTTGGGGTTAGGACAACTGATTCTTAAACCAATTTTTGTATGGCATATTTGACAATTTATGCATACATAACTAAATTTACTTGATGAAACGATTGATTTGATTTATGTGCATATATCTTTCGTGAGAAATATGAATAACTCTAAAATTGATTTAGTTGATTGTCTATGTTTGAGAATATTATTATTGCTTGACTAAAGTAGCAACATTGAATTACCGTATTTGAAATTGAGAAATATTTATAACAGATTGTTATTCTTGGTAATGATATATGATGTTATTTAATGTTTAAAAATAAAATTGTATGACTTGGATTATTGTAAAGGGACTCACATTGAGCTTCAATAGCTCACTCACCCTAATTTCTATCTTTATAGATAATCCTTTAGGCTAGGATGCAAACACGACACTCAGAGGGCATCGGCTTTTGTTTCAGCTTATTTCCATTAATGTTATCTTTTTAATTCCTTAGGAAGTAAAGCTATTTTTTGTTTTCTTTAATTATGAACCGTGGTTTGAGATTTAGTTTTAATTTAATTGTTAGATGCATCTCATTCAGTTAGGTTATAAATTTTTTGTTATTAATTGTTAATGTTTGATTAAACAGACTTGTTTTATTAAAAAGGCCTACGTTTTAATTCTGTTGTTAACTCTAATAAGTTTAACTAGAATATAAAATGTAAATCACCTAAATAAACTTGAGTTTTAAAAGGAAAATAGATTTTAATAAAGACTGAACCACTTAGTGGTTAATGTAATCTCCCAAATTCAAGTTTACCGCCTAGACCGACTTGGGGAGGTTACAAATCAAATTGACATAATTGTAAATGTTGATGGTTGAATTTATTATTATGCTAACTTTTAAACTGCAACGATGATAAATGTATTGGAAAGTAATAGATGAAAAAGTAATGGATGGGATCCCAACCCCATTTCCCTGCTGATTCATTTGACTAGAACGTAATATTGTTATTTGGTTGATGGAATATAAAATTACATAAAAACACATTTATCTAAATTATCATCATCAAATTTTTTTTAAAGTACTTATTGATTTGTAATGAGTCGAAAGTCAATAGTGTCAGAAATTATAGTTTCGAAATACCATTTTCGTAAACCATGTTTGTAAATATTAATATTTAATATTTCGAGTGGATGGAAGCGTATGGAGATAATAATTTGAAAATTAATATTTTGAAAAATTAAATTTTTTAAAGCTAAAAAATTTCAAAGAAACAAGCTTTTGATTTCTATATTGAGTATTTGAAGTTTTGCCTTTTATTACAAAACTAAAAGTCTTTTATAGAGGGCTCTTGCCTCTTTACAACATATTTGTTTGGGGAATCTTATCCCTTACATCATTGTCAAAATTACATAATTGCTACTTTTAGAGAATACATTCTCTTATTACAAACTTTTTTATTTTTACAAAGAATCTTATTGTTGAATTTTGTATTTTTTTCAAAGAATCTTCATTGTTTATTGCAGAGAATCTTCACTGTTCATCGTAAAGAATCTTCACTGTTCATGTCAGAGAATTTTTACTATTCATCGTAGCAAATCTTCACTATTCATGCCAAATATTTTTCATTGTTCATTCGTATTTTCTTGCAGGGAATCTCCCATGTTCATCTTCTGCCTTTGCTTTGTAGGTTTGCAGGAAATCATTCATCTCTTGTCTTTGCAAAATTATCATCATTTTTTTTTTCTGGTGATAGTTATTGAAGTGGTATCTTCTGCAAGATCTATTGTTTTGATTGAAGACATTGAGGATTTCTCGTCTTCTAATCCAAAATCCATTGAGCTGAGCATTTCAGCCATGACTATTTCGTATTAATTCTTGGTCTTGGCTTGAGCCAACATTGCACTAGTAGTAAATTTTGCTTGAAGGAATTTTGCTGTAGTTTGATCTGGGGCCACGGACTTACATAATCTCGGATTCTTGTTGAAAATATTATCAAAATACTTGAAATCATAATTTTCACTATTAAATTTGTCCCACCATTTTGTTCTGAAATTTCGAACGAATAATGAAATTCCAACACACGGATCATGTTTATAAGAGTAATTCTAGGAAACAATCCAATAAATGCACAACTTTGAAAAAAAAATTGGATTATTTAGTAGATGTGTTTTTAGTCCAATTCGGGCTGGAATTTGTGAAAGAACTTGGGCCATAAATTCTGAATTTTATTCTGGTAGGATATCGAAAGATGATGGTCCATACCAATTCTTCCATTCTTGAAACCAATTTGGGAATTTGAATTGGATACCATATTTGAAATATATGAGCCAAGAATGTCTCATATGTTGATTATTCATATGGAATGCATTGTACCAGGCCGTTTGTTAATCTCAATATGTGAAATATGGGTGGTGGTCTATTTTGGTGGTAAATTTCGCTGGGAATTTCTTTAGAGAATTTGGGTTTTCACCCCCATTCTCTTATTCAAAGAATTTTTCACTATTTGTGTTGTTGAATGAGTGATAAAAATTGGATCTTTTGGGTCTGTGTAATGTTTGAATAATACTTGTAGACACCCGTTTTTGTTCGAGCTCGATTGGGGGCCCATTTAAATTTTTTTCTCTCTTGGGCCATTTGAAGCCCACCCAGTTTTGGTCTATTTGAGACCTTTATTTTTCTTTTCTTTTTTTCTTCTTTCCTTTTTGGGTCTGTCAAATGCCCAAATTATTATTACTATCATCACTACTATTACTATTATTAAATACTATTATTATCATTTTTTACAAATAAGCAAGATAAAAAAAATAATATATAAACATGAAATGAAATGAAAAAGAGGAGGCTTTTCATTATTTTTGTTCTTAAAAAAAAGGTAAAAAAAAACACACAACAACTACAAGTATTCTACTTCTTTTTTTTTCTTTTCTTATATCTTTATTTTTGGCCATAGGCATGTCATGAGGGATCGAATTTTGGGTTCCAATGAAGGGGACGCCACCAGACCGTCAGTCCTCCGCCCCTAGGAGCCCCTAAAAGTCTCGTTTTTCCTATCCCTTGCTAAAATAAAGGTTTCTTTAAAAAAAAGCTTGATTTTGGGAAAATTAGTGTTTTTTTTTTAAAAAGGAGAAAGTTTAGATTTTGAAAAAATAAAAATATGGTTTTTAGTTGTTTTAAAGGAAAGTTTAAAATTTTAAAACAAAGTTTTGATTTTTTTTTCAACTATTTCAAAGTAAAAGCTTTTTTTTTTTTTTTGAATTCTAAACAATTGGGCTTTCATTGAAAGAAAATAAAACACCACAACATGGGCCTCCAGCCTGCGTAACAAACAGAGTAACTTAAAGGCTCAGATCAGTTCAAAGACAATAAACCTAAAGTTTCCTAAAACAAGCAAAAACTTAAAGATAATGATAAAAAAGAAAAACTGACAGAAATAATGAATGAATCTAGAGAAAAGAGAAACCTAATTAGCCCCAGTCATTTCAAAACGGCTGGACTCCATAATTGCTATTCGACTATTCATTTCAAAGCTGTCCATCCATTCTGTCGATAACTCTGCCTAAAGATTATACATTCATTGCTATCTTCAAACTCATCCATTTCCTCTCCAACGCCTTCTAGTCTGGCCTTCTTGCCCAACGTCCTTCTGGAGCCAAGTCCTGCAGATTCGAGTCTTCTTGCACCAGGTAAGAGGTTACTCCGCTCTCTAAGGCTTTCTTTGCGATCTAGTGGGCACGCATGTTTTATATTCTGTGAATATGCTTGAAGTCTATTTGTTGAAAACGGGCACTCATGTTTTGAGTATCTCGTATAATCGCTCCTATAATAGATTTGTCTTTTTCCGTTGTTTGGCACTTTCTGATTATTGTTCGTGAATCCCCTTTTACTTGTATTTCTTGGATAAACCATTGAGATCCCTAACTTTATTGCTTCCAATCCTGCATATGCTTCTGCTGCGAACGGAGATGGAACATTGTTGTGAAAGATCGTCTCCGAGGCCAGAAATTCATCCCTAGGGCCCCAAACCACCACACCTGACACAGATCTGGAATTTCTCTTGTCAAACGCATCATTAAAGTGCATCTTAACCTTCGGTAAGATTTGCTTACATCTGTGAATTCTAGCCATATCTGGAAGCTTCTATTTTGCTCTGGCTCCATCTTGTTTAGCCCTGTGACTCAGTTTTTTTTGTGCAAGAATTCTTCCTGTAATAGAAATTTGCTCATGTACTAATTGGTTTCTAGAATGCCAGATTAGCCATAAGGCATAGAAAAAGAGTCGGCTCTGCTCCTCGGACCCTTACATGAATACCCAGGTAAGCCATTCCCAAAAATCAACAATTATGTTACTGGTGACCCAAGAAAGATCTAAAAACTGCCAAACTTCTATACTTGTAGGACATTGCCTGAATATGTGAGAGCAGTCTTCGTCCCCAGAGCAGCAACAGGGACATCGAGCATTCATGATCACCCTTCTTCTCCTAAGATTAAAAAGCGTGGGCATGTAATTCCAAGAGATACGCCAGATTGTAATTGTGATTTTTGTAGGAAGTTGTAGTCTCCATAGTTTGCTATAAAAAATTTTAAATTCAGTCTGTATTAAATTACTACTAGGATCTGGAGTAGAATCTTGTAATAGTTTATAGGCACTACGTACGAAATATTTACCAGACTGTTCTCCCTTCCAAACTTGACTGTCCTCGTGTCTTGTTTCTGCAAGGGGAATCTGCAATATTTTTTGAGCAATTTCTTCTTGAAAGGTATTGTGTATCAACTCTGTTTCCAATTTCATACTCGGACAATCAATAAGATCCGAGACTAACTCCAGCTCCTCATTGTCTGTCCTGCTCTGTCTATTGATTGTGTCTATTTCGGGGATCCAACAGTCATTCCAAATGGATATTTCCTTCCCATTCCCCACTCTCCAACATAGCCCACCTTGAAGAAGTCCCTTCGAAGCCCAAATGCTCTTCTAGATGAAAGAAGGTAGATTTCCTAACCTAGCTTCTAGAAAGTTAGACTGCAGGTAATATTTTACTTTTAAAACCTTAGCTAATAATGAGTTGGGATAATTAATCAAGTGCCAACCTTGTTTGGCTAATAACGCAATATTAAATTGACCCAAATTTTGAAACCCTAATCCACCATTTTCCTTTAAACAGCAAAGGTTTTTCCAAGTGCACCAATGAATACCCCTTTTTCCTCTTCCCTTCTGCCACCAAAATTTCGCAATAATACTCTCAAGATCATCACATAGAGTTCTCGATAATAGAAAATAGGGCATCGTATAAGTTGGAATCGCTTGAAGGATGGCTTTTATAATGACTTCTTTCCCTCCCTGAGATAAGTATCTAGTGCTCCAGTTGTCAATATGCTTTTTAAGTCGATCCTTCAAATTTTGGAAAGAATCCTTCTTCCTCCTACCCATGTTTGGCAAACCAAGATAGCATTTTGGTTCATTCGAGCATCAAACTGCCAATAAGTTAACAACTAACTGTTTATCCACCTCCAATGTATTTCTGCTGAAGAAAATGGTTGACTTTTCAAAATTAACATGTTGACCCGAACAAGATCTATATTCACTTAAAATTGCTCTAAATAAACTTGCACCCCTAATTGTTGCCTCCCCAAATAAAATACAATCGTGTGCGAATAACAAATGTGATACCGTTGGTCCACTCCTACTGGCCTTCACCCCTTTTAAACATCCTTCCTGTATTGCTAATCTCATTAAGCTCGATATACTCTCTCCACATAGTAGAAATAAAAATGGGCTCAAAGGGTCTCCTTGTCTAAGACCTCTGGTTGGTTGGAATTTCTCCCCAATGAATCCATTAATGACAACTGAATAAGAAACAGAAGTAATGCATTTCATAATCCCTTCAACCCATTTTGTAGCAAACCCCATTCGAATCATTATCTCCTTTATGAAACTCTATTCGACCCTATCATAAGCTTTACTCATGTCCAAATTAACTGCCATAAATACTTTCTTTCCCTTCCTTTTTTGTTTAAGCGTATTAAGGATTTCATATGCTAACAACACATTGTCTGAAATCAATCGTCCTGGCACAAAAGCGCTTTGCGCTTCATCAATACATTTTCCAATCACTCATCGATATCGATTTGCAATCGCCTTTGCAAGTATTTTTTATAAGACATTACATAGACTAATCGAACGAAAATGCGTCATATTCAGGGGATTAGAGTTTTTTGGAATAAGCACAATATTAATGGAATTAAACGAACTAACCTCCATATCGCCATTTAGTATCTGTAGACAAAAAGAGGTGACCTCATCTCCAATAATGTGTCAACATTTCTGATAAAACAAAGCTGGGAAACCATCCTCACCTGGTGCCTTCGTTGCCTCCATCTCAAATACCACTTCTCAAATTTCTTCACTTGTATACGTTGCTGTCAGTTTTAAATTATCTCCTTGAAACACACAACGATAAATACCAGACATCACATAATCATAGTTTCCCTTGTCTTCAGCTGTAAATATATTATGGAAATAGGACCGTGCAACATCCTCCATTTCATGCAAAACCTCCGTGTCCCTGCCTTCATCATTCTGTAGCTTATGAATCAAATTCTTCCTTCGACGCTGGGTTATTGTACTATGGAAGAAAGTTGTGTTCTTATCCCTAAATTTCAACCAATTAAGTCTCGCCCTCTGCTCCTAATAGCATTCATATTTTTCAATTTCAAAATTCAGTTGAATTCTCGTATCAATCATTTCCGCCATATTTTCCTCGTCTCTATCGTTGTCAATCAATTCAGCCAATTTATGTGTAAGAATCTGCCTCCTTCTCCTACGACTCACTTGAATTTTCCCTGCCCAATGACTCAAGCCTTTCTTCAAATTCTCCAACTTCTGCAGTAGCGTCCCTGAAGATGACTCCCATAAATGTTTGACTTCTTCAAAGAAAGTATCTTCCAAAACCCACCAAGCTTCGAATTTGAATGAATTACTCATCGGTCGGTCTTCACCCATCTTCGTATTAATCAAAAGTGGACAATGATCTGAAAAAGAATGCACTAGGTGTTGAACTTTGACCTCCGGGAACATAGAAATCTAGCCAGCAGTAGCAACTCCTCTATCCAACCGTTCTTGAATATTTGTCTCCGGTAGATTACCACTTTCCCACGTAAACCAGGTGCTAGAATACCCTATATCAATCAATTGGCAAACTTCTAAAGTTCTTCGAAACAATTCCTTTCTTCCCTCATATCTAGGTAGCCCTCCCTTTTTTTTCAAACCCATACATGATTTCATTAAAATCCCCACATACAAACCAAGGGATATCATCTACAGTGATAAAACTTTTCAACACCTCCCAAGCTTCATTCCTATCTTGTGCATAGGGGGAACCATAAAAATCCGTATATCTCCATTTAACTCTAGCTTCATTGTCATCAACAACCACATCAATATGCCTTTTGGAAAACATTCGAAGCGTGATATTAGCATCCACTTTCCAAGCCAAGCATAAACCTACTCTAATACCTTCAGCAGCGACCTTAATACCATTTTGAAAACCGCAACTTCGTCGAACTCGTTCCATTTGCTTTCCACATAGCTTTGTCTCCATAAAGAAGACAATTTGGGGATTGTGTAACTTCAGCATATGCCGAAGACATCAAATCGTCCGTGGTCTCCCCAAACCACGGACATTCCAACTCAAGATTTTTATTACGACCGGTTGGCTTGCCTTTTTGCAGTCGCCGATAATAAATGATTAGAATCTACCACTCTCATAGTCCTTGTCGTGAGAGCTTCATACCCTTCTTTGCTAGATAACTCTTCCATCGCTCCTCTATTTCTCTTCTTTCCCTCCTCTTCGATGATAACACCATCCTATAGGTCATGATCCATGGCAGTTTGCGATTGATCCATCCATACATTCTTCCTTGATTGATCAAAGGATGGCAGACTCCCTTCTAAATTAAAACCCAGAACTGGATCAATATTCATCCCACCTCTTTCAACATTTTCCTAATCCCGTAATCGATTCCCCATTACTCAGTTTTCCTTCCATTGTCCTCCACTTTTCCCCTCTCCATCCTCCCTAAGCCAGATACTAGTCATTGATAAAGCTCTATGGGATTGGGCTCGCAATGATAAGTCCCAACCCATCTCAGCAACTTCTACCCCAAGCATCATTTTTGCATCACAAAAAGAATCATTGTGCCCCAAGCGACCACAATAAAAACAGAAAAGGGATAGACATTCATATTTGAACCTGACATACGAGCATCTTCCGTTAAACATAACATGCTTCTTCCTTTTTAACGGGTGTCTTATATCCAGTTTAGCCCTAATTCTCATATAATTGCGATTTTCTTTCCCAATATTCGATCCATCATATTCTAGGAAGTTCCCTAAAAAATTCCCCAACTGCACTGCTAGACTTTCAGAAAACAAGCCAATAGGGGCATCGTGAATTTGAACCCAAAAAGGGGTAAAAATTAATAGAATTTTTAATGGATCCTCCTCTCGTTACAAATGAGAAAGTATCAGCAAGTGATTATTGAAGGTCCATGGTGAGCCTTTTAAAACCCTTTCCAAATCCATAATGTGAAAAAATGGAATAAATTCCCTTTTCTCTCAAATCCCAAATTTGAACACCCCGTACAGGATGCCACAGATTTGCCATCGTACTCTTCATAGCTGGGAAGTGAATTAAACTGGCTGTTAAGAAATAGCCTACCAGTTGAAACTCTCCTTCTCTTGCTGAAAGCGGATCTAATTGAATCTGTAAAATTTCATCTTCCTCCTCATTAAGAGACAAATCCGCTAATTCATTTTCCATAATTCCAGACCAGGAAGCCGAACGTGAAGAGAACTCCCAGCAAACTGTAGATTAAAGCTGTACTGAGCACGCCGGACAGAACTAGACAAGAAACAATAGAAACCAATTGAAAAAAAACCTAAAAATGCATACAAGAGACGGCATACAGAAACATGCTGGGGTAGCAGACATTTTTTTTAAAGAAAATCGTCTCAATAATTTTTTTCAAAGTAAAAGCTTTAATATTTAAGAAAAATAGTGTTTTTTTTTAAAAGGAGAAAGTTTAGATTTTGAAAAATAAAAATCTGTTTTTTTAGTTATTTTAAAGGAAAGTTTAAATTTTTTAAACAAAGTTTTGATTTTTTTTAACTACTTCAAAATAAAAGCTTTAATCTTTAAGAAAAATAGTGTTTTTTTTTAAAAAAAAATGGAGAAAGTTTAGATTTTGAAAAATAAAAATATGTTTTTTTTAAGTTATTTTAAAGGAAAATTTAAAATTTTAAAATAAAGTTTTGATTTTTTAACTATTTCGAAATAAGGTTTTGATTTTGAAGAAAAGTAATGATTTTTTCTAAATAAAATTTTGATTTTGCAAAAAATAAAATAAAAAATTCCAGTCACCATACGCGGCGGCCCACCACTGGAGGCTGGAGAGCCGTCGGGCTCTCCGGTGGTGGAGCCATGGCCAATATAGAAGTTGGAAGAGGAAGAGGAAGAGATTTTTTTTTTTTAAAACAATGAGGTTAAAATGAAAGAATGAATAGTTTTTTTTTTTTCATTTATAGGTGCAAAAAATGAGTAATTTATTCTCACCCCCTTACTTTTTAAATTTACAAAAAAAACACCCTGTTTTTGCAACACCGCCTTCGCTCTCTGACCTATTTACACCCGTAACCGTTTTATTTATTTAAACATTCGATTTAATCCAGAATTTCAAAATTAAAGGCAAATTAATTGCTACATCAGTCCTCTGTCTTCCACATTTTTTATCTTTTAGTCCTAAAATCAAGCTATGTCATTTTGTTTCCATCTTTAACAAATAATTTACACTTATATCTTCCATTTCACTTACATTTATACATTATATATTTAATGTTAATTATGCACTTTATTTTAATATTTTATATTTATTCACAGTTGTATAATTTTTATTTATTCTTATTTCGTTTTATTTATTTTTATGTCTATTTATATTTTTTTCACACATTCCCCTTACATACATTTTAATATTATTTATTTATGTTACCTTGATTCTATTATTGTATTATGAATAAGGTGTATTATTGTTATTATTATTATCATCATGTTAATGTCTTATTTATTTCTTTTATTTAATTTTTCTTTTTATTATTGCCATTTTGAAAGAGTGTTAACTTTTCATTAACCTTAGCCAATTTAATTAATTTTCCTATTTTATTACTATTCATTTTAAAAGAGGGAACTTTAGGTCATTTTTCCATCTACAATTGTTGACATGAAGTTAGTTAAGTATGTGTTATATTTTAATGAAACCATAAGGTTTTTACATTTGGATTTAGGTAAGTCCTTAAAAATCTCACCTACCATTTATCTTAGAAAAAATATAAATGATATGTAAGATATTTTTTTAGGGTTTTAAATTTGTTTTAAATATCGTAT
This sequence comes from Gossypium sturtianum, assembly GCA_025698515.1. Lineage (NCBI taxonomy): Eukaryota > Viridiplantae > Streptophyta > Magnoliopsida > Malvales > Malvaceae > Gossypium > Gossypium sturtianum. The sequence goes on from CM046955.1 coordinate 111,702,719, forward strand.
AGGATTAGAATCTTAAGTTAATGTGTAAATATTTTTTAGGACTTTATTCAAGATTAAAACTAAAGATTTTTGTAGGTGAGTTGTAAATCATGAGTAGGCCTTTCTAAGTATTTTATTTCAGAAACTTTTTTAAGAAAGCTAATAAATGTTATTTAAGATTTATTATTTTAGGATTTTGACGAATTTTAACCGTAGATCAAGAATTTTAAAGTAAAATAAATCATAAACCCGACATAGGATATGTAACACCCCAAACCCGGCCCAAACACTACAACCGGATCTGGTATGTCACTTGAGTGATTTTGCAAAACATGTTGCATTTTGGAAAATGATCTCTGGGTTTAATCATTAATACCGAAAACTTAATAATTTATTAAGTCATATAAGATATAAGGTTATAAATTGCCTTGATGAATTTTAATTAAAATCCAAAAAAAAAAAAGAAACCTTGTACATGTCTTAGCTTAATTTTAATTATAAAAATAAAAATGTCTAATAATTAAACCCAACTTAAACCCAAAAACATAAATAATAGTCTAGTGGCCCAAGGCCTTATTACAACGAAATATAAAACCCACTTAAGACAAATTTCTTAAAAATAAATAAAATAAAGTCTTTTTTTTCGGAATCCTCAGTACTCTATCGCATGGCCACCTTGCTCTCCTCTCGGCCGGTCCGATGCACTAAGTGCTACTGAAATTGTTAAAATAATAGGGTGAGTCGCGAGACTCGGGTGTGCAACCCACATGCACCATTAGATTTGGGCCTTAGCCCCATAGAACATATATCAGAATATATTATAACAGAAATTATGCAAAGCCCAACCCAACTCCTAGGTTTCCAACCGTACACACCACCATTACCTGCCAATCACACCATTGGGGATTTCTACAATCAATCCACATCGCTACACACCATCGATGGCAGTCATGCTGCAGTTTAGCTGCTCATCAAATCAAATCGTGTGAGTCACCCGGTGAAATGGCATAAGCCACCAGAAAACAGAGTTGTGATAGAGTCACCAGGCTGAAATGGCATAAGCCACCAGAAAAAGAGTTGTGACAGAGTCACCAGGCTGAAATGGCATAAGCCAACAGAACAGAACACTTCCCCCTTTTCATCAATTACCCTACCCCGAGCATACATAGAAATTTACATGCAAAACATATCTTTTAACAGAAAATTCATCAAGAATGGCAGAAAGCACTAAACGATATTTAGCCTTTACCCTTATCGGGTTTTCAAACGTTATGCCGGGATTTCGGCATTTAACAGAGTATAGCAGATTTATTACACATATACATATACATATATATATATAAACAATCTAATGGTGTGAGAAGTTACACACCTGGTTACTCTTAGGACGACACTCTCTATGTCGACACTATCAGAAGTTGCTAAAACTGCTATCTGTCTAAGATTTTGTTCGGATGCCGGTCCACAACCCATGGCCAATCTCGAGCAAAGTGACACCGCTCGCTTTTTAAACTTAGGGATTGGTTTTACAGATCCAATCCCCTCCTTTGCCTGAACCATATTTGATTCCATCGAGGGACCTTATCAGTTGCTACCATCGTAACATGTGGTTGTTGATCCATAACATAGGGTTAAGATTACGAATACGATAATCTAACGTAACGAAAATCTAGAGAAAACTACCTTACCTTAAAATACCGAAAATAGGTATGATACTTAGAGACTAATTATTTTTGGCTTTTAGATCTAGACGATCAGGTCTCCTTCAAATCCCGGAATGCCGCCCATCATAGCACCATTAAACTATTAGTTTTTCAACTTTTGCCTTTCAAGAACCGAAATAGAATATGAGATCTAACAGAAGTCGACACTTACCTTAGTATAGGGAATTCGGCTAGCACTTGGAGAGAAGATTCAGTAATGTCAAAGAAAAAGATTTAAATGCCGGAAAAACTAATTCTCAACTAGGATGAATAAAGAAAAACTTTGTAGATTTCGGCTTTTTAGAGAAATCGGCTGAAAGGGAAAAAGAATGGAGAAGAGGTTTCGGCTTTTGAAGAAATTGAAGAAAAGAAATTGGAGAGGGAGAGACTAAGAATTTCGGCACAATGGAAGGAGAAGAAATTAGGGTTTAAATGTCAGAATCAATGAGATATCCTCCTCTATTTATAGAAATTTCGGCACCTATTGTTCAAACCCGAAAACGCCCTTCCTGATAACTAAAAGTCAAGCTAAAAGAAAAGGGAAAATTCGGTACCCATATATATACTAAAATAAATAAATAAATAAATAGAATAAACCTACACTCCCTAATCAACTCAAACTTATCACTAATTAAATTCCTTTATTATCTTAAAAATATATCCTCATCAAAAAGTCCTTTTATTTAGCCTAAAAATTCAATTTGAATTTCATTCAAATAGCTTCGAACAAAGCAGACCATCTTTTGGCATTTTGGTCCAATTCAAATACCTTCCCACGCCAGCAGCAAAATTTCAAGCTATTGCGCATAAGGCAACTCGAACCCGAGACCTCCAAGCACAACCACACGCTACCAGCCACTACACCAGAACCATTCTTGTGATATATTCCGTTGTCAACTTCTTTTAAAGTATACTTTCCAGCGACCGAATCATCCTAAGAAATCCAAAAATATTAACCGACACCCAGATTCGAACCTCCGCCCTTTTCACTATGAGGCACGTCCCTTGCCACTGCGCCACCCGTTTCATTTGAGTCATAATTCCTTCCCAATTAATTATCAACCTTTATTCCGTGCTCCAGGTTTACTTAAAAAAAACCCAACATTTCGCGCACAACGCGACTAGAACCTTGTTCCCCCTACTACTCCTAACGCCTTTGCCACTGGGCCAGGCGTTTCCTTGTGTCATGAAACAGCCCCATCTAATTATAAGGCCTAAACTCGGCCTTCATACTATCATATGCATAATAAAATTTTTGCCATACCCAAGACTTGAACCTTTGACCTCCAACTTATTCACAACGCCCCAAGCCACCAGACCACCTACTTCTTTGTGATATCTTTTAAATATAAGAACTAAATTATATTAAAATATAAAAATTAAATCGAGAATAATAGAAAAATTAATATTTCTAAATTATAACTTCGTTCATCACACTGATAACATAAATAAAATAATTAATTATATGACAAGGACAAAGTTATGGAAAATATTTGATAAATTGATGCATAAATTGACTACATAGAGTTTAATATTATGCCACATTAAATTTTATTATAATTCAGTTAATATATTTAAAAGGGAGGAAAATTAGTAAACAATAATTACAAGTTTTTTTAACGACAAAAATCCATTCTCTCGACACACGAACCCACTTATTCCAGGCCCAAATTGTGGTGTTACAATTCTACCCTCCTTAAAGAAATTTCGTCCTCGAAATTTCCAACTAACTAGTAATCATACTACCTAAGTCTCACTACCATGCTTTCGCCGCGCACTCCAATACTAAACCCAAAATAAACACTTAGTATTCTATGGTAGAGTACGCACCGGTGTTCACATCTAGAGCGTCCTCGTCCCCTTGTACTCATGCTATCGGTCCGCGTTTATCTGATTAAAATTTTTATGAATTATTGGTTTTCTTCCACTGATTATCCACGAACAATCTTATGAAAAGTAATTTTAAGAGTGATTCTTTCGAATTCGAACCTATCTACAAGTTTTAGTCTCAAGTTTGTCTCCTAGTTCTAGGAAACACGTACATTCAATCATTTAATATCCACATACAAATAGCATCCACGAACTTACAGTCATCACCTAAGGGTATTTTGTCATTTCACTACCTGTGGGTATTTAGTAATTTATCCTGAGGGTATTTTCGTAATTTTTTCAAATAGGGTTCCTTGGTGATTTTGTGAAATTTGAAATCAGGGGTATATTGGTAATTGTACAAATTAGGGATATTTTGGTCACTTATAAATCGGGGTAATTTAGTAATTTTACAAAATAGAATCATTGGTCCCTTTCGGGTTTTAAATTATTAATTTTGGCCCCGTCAACAAATCCTCGTGGCTAGGGTGAACAGTCACTACGCGCCAGGTAGGATTCCAGCGAAGAGGAGGTGAGTCACTAGGACTGCTTAAGTACCAAGCTCTTCCGGATCCAATCCTGGACATGCGCATACTTGTTGCCACACCCTAGTCTTGCGACTCGTTCACGGGTTTGTTTAGTGAAATTAAGTCTTATGAGATTGAATAAGTTGTTTTAGCTAAGCCTAGAGTCCATCAAGTTCTAATCTAAATAGTCTACGTCTCATACATCCCATCAAGCCCATATATATATATATCACACAATGGTTCAGAATACTTACCTGGCGGACTTGGGCCGGAGACGCAGGTGCCATGCCGAGAAAACCCTCCTGTGTTATTTATAAACATGCATGTTTTCAAAAACCCATCTTTAGAAAACATTTTGGGCCCAAAAACCCAAAGTTGAGTTTTGAACCGGGCTCTGATACCAATTTGTAACACCCCAAACCCGGCCCAAACACTACAACCGGATCTGGTATGTCACTTGAGTGATTTTGCAAAACATGTTGCATTTTGGAAAACGATCTCTGGGTTTAATCATTAATACCGAAAACTTAATAATTTATTAAGTCATATAAGATATAAAGTTATAAATTGCCTTGATGAATTTTAATTAAAATCCAAAAAAAAGAAACCTTGTACATGTCTTAGCTTAATTTTAATCATAAAAATAAAAATGTCTAATAATTAAACCCAACTTAAACCCAAAAACATAAATAATAGTCTAATGGCCCAAGGCCTTATTACAATGAAATATAAAACCCACTTAAGACAAATTTCTTAAAAATGAATAAAATAAAGTCTTTTTTTTTTCGGAATCCTCAGTACTCTATCGCATGGCCACCTTGCTCTCCTCTCCAGGCCGGTCCGATGCACTAAGTGCTACCTGAAATTGTTAAAATAATAGGGTGAGTCGCGAGACTCAGTGTGCAACCCACATGCACCATTAGATTTGGGCCTTAGCCCCACAGAACATATATCGAATATATTATAAATGAAATTATGCAAAGCCCAACCCAACTCCTAGGTTTCCAACCGCTACACACCACCCTTACCTGCCAATCACACCATAGGGGATTTCTACAATCAACCCACACCGCTACACACCATCGATGGCAGTCATGCTGCGAGCTTAGTTGCTCATCGTCAAATCGTGACAGAGTCACCAGGCTGAAATGGCATAAGCCACTAGAAAGCGAGTTGTGTGAGTCACGGCCGAAATGGCATAAGCCACCAAAAAGCAGAGTTGTGATAGAGTCACCAGCCGAAATGGCATAAGCCACGTAAGCAGAACACTTCCCCTTTCATCAATTACCCTACCCGAGCATACATAGAAATTTACATGCAAAACATATCTTTTTTAATGAAACATTCATCAAGAATGGCGAAAGCACTAACCTGATATTTAGCCTTTACTCTTCTCGGGTTTTCAAACGTTATGCCGGGATTTTGGCATTTAACAGAGTATAGCAGATTTATTACACATATACATATATATATATATATATATATAAACAATCTAATGGTGCGAGAAGTTACACACCTGGTTACCGTTAGGACGACACTCTCTATGTCGACACTATTAGAAGCTGCTAAAACTGCTATCTGTCTAAGATTTTGTTCGGATGCCGGTCCACAACCTACTAGCCAATCCCAAACTGCTTACACCGCTCGCTTTTTAAACTTAGGGATTGGTTTTACAGATCCAATCCCCTCCTTTGCCTGAACCATATTTGATTCCATCGAGGGACCTTATCAGTTTCTACCATCGTAACATGTGGTTGTTGATCCTTAACATAGGGTTAAGATTATGAATACGATAATCTAACGTAACGAAAATCTAGAGAAAACTACCTTACCTTAAAATACCGAAAAGAGGTATGATACTTAGAGACTAATGATTTTCGGCTTTTAGATCTAGACGATCAGGTCTCCTTCAAATCCCGGAATGCCGCCCAACATAGCACCATTAAACTATTAGTTTTTTGACTTTTGCCTTTCAAGAACCGAAATAGAATATGAGATCTAACAGAAGTCGACACTTACCTTAGTATAGGGAATTCGGCTAGCACTTCGAGAGAAGACTCAGTAATGTCAAAGAAAAAGATTTAAATGCCGGAAGAACTAATTCTCAACTAGGATGAATAAAGAAAAAACTTTGGAGATTTCAGCTTTTGAGAGAAATCGGCTCAAAGGGAAAAAGAATAGAGAAGAGGTTTCGGCTTTTGAAGAAATTGAAGAAAAGAAATTGGAGAGGGAGAGACTAAGAATTTGGCACAATGGAAGGAGAAGAAATTAGGTTTAAATGTCGAATCAATGAGATATCCTCCCCTATTTATAGAAATTTTGGCACCTATTGTTCAAACCCAAAAGCGCCCTTCCCGATAACTAAAAGTCAAGCTAAAAGAAAACGGAAAATTCGGTACCCATATATATACTAAAATAAATAAATAAATAAATAAATAGAATAAACCTACACTCCCTAATCAACTCAAACTTATCACTAATTAAATTCCTTTATTATATTAAAAAATTATCCTCATCAAAAAGTCCTTTTATTTAGCCCAAAAATTCAATTTGAATTTCATTCAAATAGCTTCCCGAAACAATGACCATCTTTTGGCATTTTGGTCCAATTCAAATACCTTCCCACGCCAGCAGCGAAATTTCAAGCTATTGCGCACAAGGCAACTCGAACCCGAGACCTCCAAGCACAACCACACACTACCAGCCACTGCACCAGAACCATTCTTGTGATATATTCCATTGTCAACTTCTTTTAAAGTATACTTTCTAGCGACCGAATCATCCTAAGAAATCCAAAAATATTAACCGACACCCAGATTCGAACCTCCGCCCTTTTCACTATGAGGCACGTCCCTTACCACTGCGCCACTCGGTTCATTTGAGTCATAATTCCTTCCCAATTAACTATCATCCTTTATTCCGTGCTCTAGGTTTACTTAAAAAAAAACCCAACATTTCGCGCACAACGCGACTAGAACCTTGTTCCCCCTGCTACTCCTAACGCCTTTGCCACTGGGCCAGGCGTTTCCTTGTGTCATGAAACAGCCCCAACTAATTATAAGGCCTAAACTCTAGCCTTCATACTATCATATGCGCAATAATTTTTTTTGCCATACCCAAGACTTGAACCTTTGACCTCCAACTTATTCACAACGCCCTAAGCCACCAGACCACCTACTTCTTTGTGATATCTTTTAAATATAAGAACTAAATTATATTAAAATATAAAAATTAAATAGAGAATAATAGAAAAATTAATATTTCTAAATTATAACTGCTCATCATCACATCGATAACATAAATAAAATAATTAATTATATGACAAGGACAAAGTTATGGAAAATATTTGATAAATTAATGCATAAATTGACTACATAGAGTTTAATATTATGCCACATTAAATTTTATTATAATTCAGTTAATATATTTAAATGGGAGGAAAAATTAGTAAACAATAATTACAAGTTTTTTTTTAACGACAAAAATCCATTCTCTCGACACACGAACCCACTTATTCTAGGCCCAAATTCAGGGTGTTACAGGATACTTTCGAAAGATCTTGATAGGTTCAACGTTATTAATTAAATATTTTAAAATAATAATAATAATAAAAGATCGAATAAGTTGTAGATGTATTTTAATATTTCTCTTAATTCATTGGTAATTTCTAGGTTTTTTCTAAAATTCTGAAATAGAATTAATTTTAGGTATTGAAGGTATTTTACTAGAATTATTTAGGTATCCTTTAGGGTTAAGATTCCTTTGTGGAAGTGGGAACGAGTAACAATGGACTTCGTTAGTGGGTTGCCCTTGACACCCACTAAGAAGGATTCTATTTGGGTCATCGTGGATCGATTGACCAAGTTCACTCATTTTATTTCTGTTCAGACGGACTACTCTCTGTAGAAGTTAGCGAAGCTCTATATCTCCGAGATTGTAAGACTGCATGGGGTTCCTATGTAACATCCTAAAAATATGAGTATCGATATGTTGCATGTTTTGGTGTTTAGCTTGTGAATGATTAAATTTGTGTGCTTAATATAGTCTTGAGAAGGCTCAGGATTTATTCGGAATTAGAATAAATTTTAGTAATGAGTACTTTATTGAAGTGGAACAAGTGACCTTGTTGTTTAAGGAAATTAAGTGTCAAAAACTAGCATAAGATGAGCTAGTAGTAAAGTGGAGTTGGCGTCATATGTGTTGCTTGAGGGGAGAGGTTCGAATTCCATGGATTGCATTTTGGTGACTTTAATTTTTGCACCTTTATGGCATGTGTCGGTCAAGCCTTATTTATGGCAAGGTTGGACTATTTCTTTTATGGTAAGGTCGCTAATGCTTAAGGTAAGCTTGAACTTGGGGAAAGAAATCCTAAACTTATGGAATGTAGGGGGAACACAAGGCACGAATCAAGGATGTTGTCTTGGAAACTCTTGGGTGGTAAAACTTTGACTTTGGCCATTGTACATGGACGGTTTTGTGGCTAGGGGAGGAATGGCCGAATGTTGTTAGTAGTTTGGCTAGGATTAGGAGTTAGTTTTGGTTAATTCTTAGCATTTTGTGTGAAATTTTCTTTTCTCTCCAAACTCTTTCTCTTAGCCGAATTTGAGCATTAGGTAAGCTTTGTTTCTTTTGGTCATTTCATTTCATTTTTACCATTTGGTCATATTTTTGTCTTACATCTCAAGACACTCTCTCTCTTGTGCCGAAATACCAAAGCATAAAGGCCATTTTTCTTTTCTTCTCCTCTTCGCCATTGCTGAATGCTTCCTTGTCCCAAATCTCACTCTTTGCTCCTTTCTCACATTTGAAAAACCCAAAACACATTGTCTCCCATCTCTTTCTCCCCATGGCCGAATGGTGCTAACACTATTCTCTCCAATTTTCCTTCAAAGCCGAATCTTCTCTTCACTTATATTGTTTTGTTGATTATTCTTTCAACCTTTGTTTTAATCAATCGATAAGAACCCTTTTCGAATCTTTATTCTCTTCTTTTTCTTAGCTGAATATATATTAGTTTGGGAGGGTCTTTTGACCGAAAATAGCATCCTTTATCCTTTTCTCTTAGACGATCCTTTCATTTTTTATAGTGTTATAAAGAAGGCCAAACTCGGAGTATTCATAATCATCGTGACACACTAGAAATCGAGTCGAAGTGTTAAGGTAAGGGTTCCTATCAAGGATTTCTATATTACTCGTCATATTGTTATAGATGGACTACTAATCGATTTCGTTTTAGGGGACACTATCGCTCGATTATCATTTCCGTGAACGTAAGATTTTGTGGTAAACAAGATATGTTCGAAAAGAGTAGTGAATAGTGTTCAGAAGAGGGGCGGTTCTGCTATTCCCTCTAGATTCAAGCGAAGGGCTGTTTCAGCAATCCGAGATTTTCCACCGGGTTGTGGACCCTCATCCGGCGAAAATCAATTATTTGAAGTCATTCGTACTCCTGAGCCTTTGACTGTTCGTGGTTCTTCATCGGGTTATAAACTATCGATATAGGAGAAATCACAAGTAGCTGTTGTTCGAGATTTTGAGGGTAAAGATCTAGATCGTTCATCATTAGAATAGCTTGATATTAACTATTAGTGTTCTAATTAAGCGTGATAAATATTTAGGTATCGACGAGCGGGAAAGTATAGTACTCACCGTAATCAGGTGTGTAACTTCACACTTATCTCATGGGTTATATTATGCCGTAAGTATTCGATTAAAAATCGTAAAGTCGGTCAAATTAAAAAATACGGTTTATTAGCACTTTTTGTGTGAAAGCATGAAAACAGTATTAAAGTTGTGAAAATTACGAATTTGCCCTTAATAAACTATATTGTTAAAAAGTGATATTTTGGGCCATATGAATTATTTTTGATAAATTGGCCAAGTGAGAAAATTGTGAAAAGGGCCTCATGTGTATATATGGGCCAAAACTGCTAGATCAATATATGGGCCAAAACTGCTAGATCGATATATGGGCCAAAACTGCTAGATCGATATATGGGCCAAAACTGCTAGATCGATATAAGGGCCAAAATTGCTAGATCGTTAAATGGGTTAAATTGTTATTTTGACTAATGGGCCAAGTTGATAACTTGTAATACGGGTTTTTTGTTGTTGAAATTTACTTTATGAATATATTGTGATGCATTCTATATATACATGACTGCATGGATTGGGATAACTGACAAAGAGAAGAAAGGCCTGTTGCCAAAATCTAGTTCGGTGACACTGTCACAATCTAGTTCGGTGACTCTATCACAATCTAGTTCGGTGGCTCTGCCAAAAATATTTTAAATGGCTTAATGCCTGTGATTGGTGTGTTGGCGGGGTGGGTTGACTTGATCCCCACAGGTGTGATGGTTGGTACGAGTGGTGTGTAGCGGATGGAAATTAGGCTTGGTTGGGAATTGCATATCACATGCATTTTTTTTATATTTGATTTATATATTGTATTTTTGTAAATGGGCTTAAGCCCAATTTAATGCTTAAATGGATTTGGCCTAGTGGACACGGTAAGTGGGTTACAAATTGAGTTCTAAGTAACTCACCCTATTTTTTTTACCCTTCTCAGGTAATAATAATTGATGGAGGCTTGGGCCGGGGATGACTTCGTGTGGAGGCCAAACTACGAATGATGGGTTTTTATAAACTTGAACTTCTTTTTAATATTTTTATTTTTATTTAAGTACTATTTTGATTGCGATGTAATAAGGCCTCTGGTATTATTTTTATGGATTTTTATTCGTGGATGGAATTTTAATATGTTTTAGTTACTTAAATGGGGCTGTTTAAATTTTATAAATGATTTCTTAAACTTGCGTATAAAGAAAAAAAATAAAAAAAGGATTTTCTTAAATATCACTAAATCAAAAATATTTTGTGAAAACTCTTTTATAAGTTTAAGATTTCCACCAATTATTTCTCTGAAAATCAAATTGTAAATTCTTATGTTTTAAAATTATGGTTTTCAAATAAATCTCGGTTTATGATAAATTCTATTTTTTCAAAATCGTTTTGAAGAATTGTTTTCATTAAAATCAGTGATGACTAGATGTAAGTTCGAATTGTGTGGCATGCCAATTCTGGTCTTAACGAATAGGCAAGGTTTGGGGTGTTATATTTTATGGTATCAGAGCCAGTTTCAAAACTCGGCTGTGGTTTGGGTTCAACAAAATTTTTTGTTTAAAATTGTTTTAATTTCTAGACTTTATGTTTTAAAGGTAGTATGGCACCACGAGCATCCGGCACCAAGCCAAGTAAGTATTTGTATATTAAATGTTTATTATTGTGATATGAACATAGGAACACTCTAGAACTTCTAGTTTTAGGTGTCGAAAACGGTAGAGATTGAGACTATAGGACGTGATTGCGAAAACAACTTTACCTCTTATATCTCATAAAATATCGTTAATAAACACTAAAATAGTATTCTAATTCATAAAATTTGTAATCAGATTAAATCAAATTAGTCATTATGAGCACTAGAGGACGTGGTCGTGGACGTGGTAGACGTGGCCGTGGTAGAGGACGAGGTGCTAGAGATGCAACTGAAGCGCCGGGTCATATGCCGAAATAGATGCACCGCTTCACCCGGAGTGAGGCGGATCACATGACCATTCGAGAGAGAACAATGCTTTGACTCAAGCAATGTTGCGAGTCCTTGAAAGGGTTGCTGGGACTAGAACTGGTCCAGTAGTTCGTGGATCAATTTCGGAACGACTTAAATCAAGTGGTGCCGAGGTTTTTAGAGGTGTCTCCGGTGTAGCTCCGAATGTTGCGGAATATTGGCTCGAGGCTGTAGAGCAAATTATGGATGATTTGGAGTGCACCGCCGAGCAGAAACTAAGAGGAGCTGTGTCCTTGTTAAGGGACGAGGCGTATCAATGGTGGCTTACTGTTCGAGAAGGCACCGAGGCTGCATTGGTTACTTGGGATTTCTTCAAAGCTACTTTTCAAGGGAAGTACATCGGGACAAGTTATGTAGATACCCGGAGGAAGGAATTCCTGAATTTGGTTTAAGGAAATAAGACAGTGGCAGCTTACGAGGCAAAATTTCTTCGTTTGAGTCGATATGCTAGCACAATAGTGCCGACAGATCATGAGCGTTGTGTACGCTTTGAAGATGGGCTGAATGATGAGTTACGGGTACTGATAGCCCCAAAACAAGTATGGATTTTTGCCTCGCTTGTGGAGAAAGCCAAGATAGCCGAAGAGGCTAAGAATTCAGAACGTCAGAATCGGGAAAGAGTCAGAGGCAAGAGGGGTTTTAAGTATTCGGGTTCTGCTAAAAGGTTTTAGAAAAGGCCTCGAAATGATGAGCCAGCTCAAGCTAGAGCGCCTGTGGTTACCAATCAAAGTCGGGCGTGTCTTGTTGTGGGGGAGCGACACCGGAGAATGTTGGAGGAAAACTAGTGCTTGCTATAAATGTGGTTCCAAGGATCATCAGTATAAGAATTGCCCTTGACGGTCTGATAAGAATCAGGAAGCTCGTAACCCTGATGCTCAGCCAGCTAGAGGTACTCAGTAGCCACCGAGAGGTCGTGGATTGGGTCGCGGTGGTAATGGTAACAGACGTGGTCAAGGTACATCGGGTCGAGGTAATGGCTTCAGAGGTAACACGGAGGCAAGACAGCCGGGGTTGGTCTATGCGGTTAGGCGTTGGGAAGATGGTGATGCACCTGATGTGATAACTGGTACGTTCGTCATCTTCGATGTACCTATTACTGCTTTGATAGATATCGGGTCTACCCACTCGTATGTTGCTAGTGCCATATCTGGAAACCTGAATATTAGATCTGAGATTACCGATAGAGAGATGACCATAATTAGTCCTTTAGGACAGTCGATAATCATGAATAAATTGTTTAGAGACGTGCCCTTGGAAATTCAAAGAGAAATATTTTTGGCGAATTTGATGGAATTGCCTTTCGGCGAGTTTGATCTTATTTTGGGCATGGATTGGTTGGTGAAGCACCGGGCGCAATTGGATTGTGCATAAGCGGATGTCAATAAGGATTTGTGGATGATGAGGAGGTAGTAATGATAGGCGGCGAAGGAACTTTTGGCAAATGTGGTATCCGCTTTGAAGGCGGGGAAGTTGGTGCGGAAAGGGTATGGAGCATTCCTAGCCTTCATTAGTGCTTTGGATGCCAAGGAACTATCGGTGGAAGGTGTGAGAACGGTGAAAGAATTTTGGATGTCTTTCAGAAGAACTTAGGGTCTACCTCGGATCGAGAAGTAGAATTTGGCATTGAGCTTTTGCACCGAACGGCTCCGTGTCTATTGCTCCTTATAGAATGGCGCGAAGGAGTTAGCGGAGCTTAAAGCTCAAATTCAAGAATTGTTAGATCGGGGATTTATTCGGCCGAGTGTGTTCGTGGGAGCACCGATTTTGTTAAATCAAGAAGAATGATGGGTCGATGCGTATGTGCATTGATTATAGGCGGTTGAATAAATTGACGATCAAGAATAGGTATCCATTGCCGAGAACTGACGACCTGTTTGATCAATTGAGAGGAGCTTCAGTTTTCTCCAAGATTGATTTAAGATCAGGTTATCATCAACTCAAGGTGAAAGAGGCAGATATTCATAAGACGGCATTCCGAACTCGTTATGGACATTATGAGTTTTTGGTTATGCCGTTTGGTTTGACCAATACACCAGTTTAGCACCTAGATGGCACCTTACGAGGCTTTGTATGGTCGTAAGTGTCGTACTCCGCGATGTTGGATTGAGTTGGGTGAGCGTCGGATTTTGGGTCTTGAGTTGGTTTCTGAGACTGAAGATAAGGTTAGACTAATTCGAGATTGTCTGAAGGTGGCTTCTGATAGACAGATGTCCTATACGGACCTGAAGAGGAGAGATATTGAGTACTTTGTGGGTGACTTCGTTTTTTTTAAAGTTTATCCGTGGAAGAAAGTTTTGAGATTCGGTCGTAAGGGCAAGTTGAGCCCTAGGTTTATTGGGCCATATCAAATTTTGAAGCGTGTGGGATCGGTTGCTTATCAGTTGGAGTTACCTCCGGAGTTGGACCGTATCCACGATGTGTTTCACGTCTCGATGTTGATGCGGTATTGCTCTGATCCATCTCACGTTGTCTCTGTTGAGGAGATCGAGGTTAGACTGGATTTGACCTTTGAGGAGAAGCCGGTTCAAATATTGGATCATGATATTAAGGTTCTGAGGAGAAAGTCCATATCGTTAGTGAAGGTTCTGTGGCCAAATCATAGCATTGAGGAAGCCACGTTGGAACCTGAGGACTCGATTCATCAGCAGTATCCTCATCTATTCTGATCAGGTAAATTTCGAGGTCAAAATTTCTTTTAAAGGGTAGAGTTGTAACGCCCTGAATAATTTATTTCTATTTCTGTAAAAATCTGACATAAATGTGTATCTGTTTCAGTGGTTAAGTGTTCTGGGTGTGTGTGTGAGGTCTTGGGTTCAAGTCCAACATTTGATAATTTTTTTATTTTTGATCCAAGCCTTACCCTTATGGAGTGGGCTTACATAAAATTGTCTATTAATTCATATTAGAATGAGCCTGCTGGTTCAAGTGGTAAGGGGTTGTTGTGTTGGAGGTCTTGTGTTCGAATCCCTGTGTGAGCGAGGGTGTTAATTTTTGCTCGGGGGTCTGATAGAATTTTAGTTGAGCTAAAAGTTTAAGGAAGTTATGAGTTAGTGGGTTAGTGGGAGAAAATCTGGGGATATGTTATCATATCTATTTTTATTTTTATTTTATTTTTATTTTTCCTCAAAATACTTTTTGACGTTTCTTCTCCAAAATTTCCTCTTCCAAACATTTCTTTTTGATTTCTTCCTTCTTTGATTTCTATTCGTTATTCTGTCTTTCAATCTCTGCGTTTGGGCGCTGTATATTTTGTTCGGTCTGTAGTAGGTAAGTCTTCTTGAAGTTTTGAGCATTTGGGAATCATTTTTGAATGTGTTAATGTGATGAATTCTTGTGTAGGTGTTAACCAAGAGGACCGGAATTCGACTTCTATTGTGTAGTGTGTTGGAGTTTTTGAAACTGTTTTGGTAAGTGATCGTGTATGTTGATTGGGTAAAATTCTCAAGTGTGTTGATTGGGGGTTAGATAGTTTGGTGTTTTGGTACTTGATTTTAATCGATTGAATGATATTTTTAGGTTTGGAGGGTTCAGGATTACTTACTCATCAAAAATCGAACCAGGTGTGTACCCCTTATGCGAGAAAATTGAGTTTCGACGAAAGCCGAAAGTGCAATCTGTCGATGCCACATGGGCGTGTGGTTGCCCATGTGGTTGGCTGTGTGCGAGACACGACCGTGTGTTTGACGAAGGTGCAAACGTGCGCAGGACACGACCGTGTGATAGTGTGGGAGTGGTCATGTGGGCCACACGGGCTAGGCTAACTTGGGCGTGTGGGCCACACAGGCATGTAGACCCACACGAGCATGTGGTTCTTGGGCCAAGCCGTGTGGGCCACACGGGCAAGGCAAATTTGGGCGTGTAGGCCACACGAGTGTGTGGGCCCACACGGGCATGTGGGCCCATAATTCTGAAAATTTCCCTAGGGTCGCATAGGTCATTTCGATCGACTGTGGGCCTACCGTAGGGTCGGTAAAGGCTAACCAAACCCTAAAACTATGTGATCTGATAGTCTGATATTCTGCTTTGAGTATGACACTGTTTATGCATGTCTTATTAGTCTGATGTATATATATGATATTTTTTATATCTGTAGATGAGCATGTAAACATGTTAATTCTGATTATATATATCTGTTTGGGGTGGGATTTGTATATGTGGAGGAAGTGTTCTATATGGCGATCATCACCTATTTTCTGGCACCTTGGCTGCATAATATCTAATATGCGTCGTAATGGCACAATATGGTGTGTAGGGATGGGTGGGTGTTTTTAACCCCACATGGTGTGATGGGATGGTCGGAGTTGGTGTGCAGAGGGTGGGGGTAGGTATCTGTATCTTTGTTCTATATATATGTTTCTGTTTTCTGAATCTATAAAGGACTTAAGTCCAAATCTGAATCTGAATCTGAATCTGAATTTGACTATGTATGTGACTTCTATATGTACAGCATGTCTATTTCTGTTGGGTTACACATTGAGTTTATGTAAACTCACTTCTATTGTCTGTTCTGTTCAGGTAATCGACAGACTTAGGCGGATCAGTGCAGCAGAGTCTCGCGGTGACCACTAGTCTATAAACTAACTTTAAATAAAGGTTTTATTTATTTAAAAATTATTCTTGGGAGTTTTGCATTAATTGGACTCTTCGGACTATTTGGTTTAATTTTTGGGATTTGGATTTTCCGTTTTATACTTTATTTGCGATGGTTATCTAAAACCATGGGTTTTACTAAAACAAAGGTTTTCCAAACTTACGAAAGGGATTTTAAGAAAATAACGAGTACTATAACTTCCGCTGTAAAGTACGTTTTGGAAAATAAATTAATTGAATAACATTTTCGACAATAGACATAAATGAATATGGATTTAAAATCTGGAATGATTTAATATAACGACATCGTTTTCAAAACCCTTATTTGTGACTGTAATTGGCCCAGTTTGCCCGGACCCATATTAATAATAAAAAAACCAAAAAAATAAAAGTCCATTAGTTTTTATTTTTTTCTACAATAATGGGCTTAAAACCCAAACCCAATAAACCATAAACCCATTACAGCACAAAACCAACCAAGGAAATATACACAGCTCGTTAACTGTGGCCCAAAACACTAAACCCTTTCAAAACCCAAACACTACCGTAGCCTCCATGGCCCACTAGTAGCGTTTGGACCAGTGCCCAAACTGTTTCAGAAGACCTAGGGTTTCTGGAAAACCCTCGCGCCGCAGCTTAGCCACTAGCCTTCATCACCGCCGAGATCTTCGCTATTAACTTGCAAAAGGAAAGAAAAACATAGCAAAAGCAGCAAATATGGCAAGAAACAATAGGACATAATCTTTTGTATTTATTTTGCGATTTATTTTCGAGGCTATAAAAAGCCCTGATGAAATCTGTAAAAACACAGGCAATATACAAAGAATACAGAAATTAGAACAAAAGAAAACCTAATAGCAGAGGTGATTTCCGATTATTCCTTTTCGTTTTTTATTTTCTTTCGATTCATGCAATTTTTTTTATACAAATACCATTAAGAATAAAGAGAGCGAATTTACCTTTTGATTTACACTGAAAAAATGAAGTTTTTTTAGCACGGGGCCGCTGTGAGTGACTTGCGGCGGCGTGAAGCGTAGAGGCGCGTGCGCGCGAGGATCTGCCGAGGTCGATGACCCATGAAGGCAGAGCATTCTCTGGCCACTCTATTTTTTTTTTAAGTTGGTTTAAAATGATTTTTTTGACTGTTTTTTGGTTTATAAAGGCCAACAGAACGACGTCATGTTGGTATGGCCAATTAATGACCAAAACGGCGTCGTTTAAGGGCCAAGATCCGCGTGTTGACCCGATACTCGGGAGGATCCGCACGTTTTTGTTAAAAGGTCTAATTGCTCAATAGATCCTTCCGCATTATTTCAATTTTATAATTACATCCAATTACACTTTTTCTTTATTTACAATTTGGCCCTAATTATGGCATTTGTTTCAATTTGGTCCCTAAGGCCATTTTAAAAGCGGTGATGGGCAGTATTTGTTTAGGAGATAGGGCATAATTGCCCAATAAGTCCCTATAGTTTGGCGTGCGTTCCAACATCATCATTTTTACAATTTTACTTCAGATTTTTTTTATATTCTGATTCGATCCTTGTTTCTTTGATTTTTAATTCTTTTTATTTTCATTTTTATTCTTATTTTTAATTATTTTAGTATTATATATATTAAATTATTACTATTTATTATTTATATTAGGTTATTTTATTAAGTTCAATATTATTTATATATTACATATCATTTTAAAATTTGTATATCGAGTTATTATATTATATATTCTTTTAATTTTGTATATTATATATTATCATATTATATTATATATAGCATTTAAATTGTTTTATCCTTAATATTGTATAAAATTTTGTATATTGTATAACATATATTGTTTATATTGTTTATTTTTAAACATGTAGTTTTTATACATATATATATATATTAAATTATTGTATTATAAGTATATTTTTATTTAAAGTTATATATTATTTATTTAAAAATGTATCTTACTTATTTTCTCATGAATGTATTATCTTTTTTAGAATTTGCCCTATTATTATTATTATAGTATCTTTTTTTTCATATACATTATTCACCTTATTTTTATATATACATTTAATCTTGTGTAAAATTTTCATGCTTATTCCTTAATTTTTTTTAGATTTTTTATTGTCTGTTTTCTATCTTTTATTTAATCATTCATATTTTTAAGAATAAATTTGTAATCTTTATTTACCTTAAGTATAATTGTTATATAGCTTGCATTATTTGTTATGTTATTATTTTTACTTAGTAAAATGCTCTTTGAAATTTATGTTTGGTAATGTACTAATACCACATTTCATTCAAATCATTATTTTAGAAAACGTATTTTATTCCAACTATTTATCCAAAAGTTTTTCTTAAATAAGGCAATGTTTTGTGTTTAGAAATTCGGGAAATAGTGCCCTAACGTGCTGGGTTTCGATTTTCCGTTTGACTAAATAACTAAATATCCTTTTAATAAATTTTTTAAATCATGAGATGATTTTGGTTACGAGGGTTTAAAAACATCATGTCCTAACGTGCTGGATGTGATGTTTGTATTCTTTCGGAACAAAGGAATCTCAAGTTCCAACTCAAATTGTTTAAGTTTTTAAAGAAATCATGTTTTCAAATCTTTTCGAATTTTCGACATTAGGACAATAACTAATCAATCCGGTACCAATTTTGGGCGATACGAGGGTGCTAATCCTTCCTCGTACGTAACCGACTCCCGAACCCGTTTTCTTGAATTTCGTAGGCCAAAATAAATTTTTTTAAATAAAACATTTTATAAGGTGATCCGATCACACCTAAGAAAAAGAGATAGGTGGCGACTCCCATTTTTGTTTTTTTTTTTTAAAAAAGTCGACCCCTTTTTTTTCAAAATAAAAAAATGGTTTCGACAGCTTGGCGACTCCGCTGGGGACAATAAGAGAGTCAAGCCGTAAAAATTGATTATTTTCTGTCCTTTGCCAGAAATTTGCAAATTCGATTTGAAAATTTTATTTGAAAATTACGATCCTTTTGTTGCATTTGTTTGTGTTATTGCATATGATTGTTATTTTCTTGCGCACATTGCATTGCATGACCGTTGTGGTCGCACCTTTAAGTGGGAGTGAGAAACTATGCCTTCGTGAGGTTTTCACCTCTGCATGGGCTAGTGGATCGCTTCCGGGATACATCCGTACCTATGTCTTCGTGATATTTTCATCTCCGAATGGCCATAGGGAAATGTATCCCCCTAAACTGAACTCGATCCATATGAGCCTATAATGGGTGAGGATCGAGGAATCTGCTGGTTCAGGTACCCTTTCTTTAGAACCAAAAACACATATAGTGAACCCTAAGAGCTCGCCTTAGGTAGAACTATGTTGGCCCGTGGTAGTTACCCATATAGGTGCTTGTTTATTTTCTACTTTCTTTGAATTATATCTTTTATACATGACACTGACTAGTTTTATTTTGTTATCATTGCATATTTAAAAAGGTGTCGATTCACGTTCGATTTCTAAATTAGAGAGTTTTGTTATGGAGAATGAATTTCTTGATAAAGTGGAGGACAATGCTACCGTCCGTACATGGTCAGAGAAAACCCAATTAGAAAAAGGAGATAGTGTCATTGAGGGATATATATCGGAGTTGTGGGACTTCACTCGCATCAGTGCGGCACAGAATGAGCTTCAAGAATTGAAAGATATATGGGCCCATTGGGATGACGAGACTAAGCAGTTGTTCTACCATAATTATGGTGATTTACCCTACTTGCTTGACGTCAAGGTGGACAAGCATCTATTTTGGGCTATGGCTCAGTTTTGGAACCCTGCCTATAATTGTTTTGCTTTTTGGAAGGTGGATTTGGTACCTACTATGGAGGAGTATACGACCTTGCTTCGTTGTCCAAAGATTCGAGTCGACAAAGATTATTTTAGGGCTGCTAGTACCCCAACTTTGGTGAAGAAGTTAATGAATATTACTGGGATGAGTGAGCAGTGGGTCGCAGCTCAGATCCAACAAAAGGGTGATGGTAAATGCATTCCTTGGGCGAGTTTGAGAGATCTGATATTAGCGCACCCAGACATAAAGAAGAAAGTGGATGTCTTGGCCTTAAGTATTCATGGTTTAGTAATTTTCCCCAAAGCTTTTAGGCATATAGATGAAGCAGTCACTGATTTATTTGATCGACTTGGAAAATAGGTCACACCTATACCTGCAATTCTAGCTGAGACGTTCAGATCCTTGAGTGCATGTCGGAGGGCTGGTGAAGGTAGATTCATTGGATGCGCACAATTATTGTTGGTTTGGTTCTACAGTCATTTTTAGAGGGTTGACAAGGTTCCTTACCGAGTGTTCTTTGAAAGTTATTCCCCTTTAAAGGAGGCCGCAGCTACGTCAAGGAGGGACGATATATCAGAGGAAAGGTGGATGGAAATTCTTCAAAACCTCCGAGAGGAAGATGTTGAGTGGAGAGCTCCTTGGATGGTTCCCGATGAGGTCCTCTATCAGTGTGGAAATTTTAATTGGGTACCTCTGCCTGGAATCTGGAGAGCTGTTGGATACGCACCATTGCTCGTACTAAGGCAATACAAAGCAAGGCAGTTCATACCGGCAACACATGGGTTAGCTCAAAGTGAATTCTCATATAAAGGGGATAATTATAAGAAGAAGATTCGAGAGATTTTTTAGGCTTGGAAGCGGACTTACTGTATGAAAATTTTGACTACAGGTCCGATGACAACCCTGGAATACAAGGGGTGGTTGAGCAAAAGGATCAATGATAACATCCCTGGGCCAAGTTTGGAGGGTGCTTGATCGATGGAGGAGTACTTACGAGCGGTCTCATCAGAGTTAGAGATTATAAAGCAAGATTTCGAGAGGAAGAGTTTAGAGCTCGGAAAGAGGATAGAAAAATTGGAAGAGGAAAAAATGCACCTGAGATTAGACGTGGATATTCAGAAATAGGTGACCGAAAAATTAAGAAAAGAGAAGAAGAAGATTGAGGAAGATCGAGATAGTTTGAAGATAGAATATAAGAAGATACATCTGTCGATAAAAAATGCCAGATTGGGGAAGACTTCGGAACAGTGGCAACAAGAGATTCGAAAGGAAAAGGACAAAGCTGAACATTAGGAGATGAAGTTCCAAGAAATTCAGGCGCGAAACGAGGCCCTAGAAAAGAGTTTGGCAGAAAGACAGAAGGAGAAATGTGGATTAAAGGCTAGAGTGGCTGAACTTGGACGGTCTCTTCATCACCATCAAAGCCGTAATTCTGCAATCGAGCTAAAGTCAAGTCTGAACAAGATTGAGGAAATGAAGGGCAAGATCAAAAAATTAGAATCGACATTACAAAATTGTGAACTCCGGATCGAGCTTCTTGAAGCAAGAGAAGAGCATTGGAAGTGAGAGATTCACCATTCTCAGGATCAAGTTAGGAATAGGGATTACCTCATGGGTGAGGCCATAGTCCAAATTCGGGAAGTAGCTGATCATTTACAAGCTTTGCCAGTGCAAGCTGATACGCTAAGCGTAAAGTATGAGCTAGAATCAGATAGGGGTCGAGAGTTAGCTTCGTTGTTTGGAAGGGTTAAAACTTTGGGCATTAGGGCGAAAGCGTACTTGTAATCTGTTTTGTGTAAAGAATTTTATTTGCTAAATAAAGCTTTCTAAATGAAATTGAATCTGAATCGATATTTTTTTTTGCATTCATGCATTACATCGCATCATATGCATTTAAATCCATAGAAGGACCCTAATTAGTTGAAGTTATGACACAGAGAAAGAGAGAGAGAAGGAAAAGTTAATCTGGAAACTAAACACCGTTACGGTACACGTGCCAAGACAAAAAACATAGATCAAAGACTTGAACATTTCCAAAGAGACATGCAAGACCAAATGCAAGAGCAATTTGCAAAGCTCCAACAAGAGATGAGAGACCAAATGTTGGAAGCCCGAAGAAATATGATGGCTCAAATGGCTCAGCTACTGAACGGGGCGATGGACAAATGAAAATGTCCCATGATTAATACTGGAGAAGATAATGAGGACTTCCCTCCGGGTTTTACCCCACCACACGCACAAACACAACCTGAGGAGTATCCCCGAAGGCCATCTGTCACGATTAGGCCTCAACAAGGGCAAACTGATACTGGAGTGCCCATGAACTTCCAAGTGGGCACAGGATCTAACCCAGGAGATAACCCTGCTAATCCTGTTATCCCTGATTTAGATATAGCAGAAAGGGAAATGACAAGAATTGAATCCTCAAGGCAGTTAGAGGATCGTTGTAGATGGTTGGAAGAAAAGTTCAAGGCCTTGGAAAATGCTGATAATAACCATGGAATTGATGCTAAAGATTTGAGCTTGGTTCCAGATTTGGTGTTCCCTCATAGGTTCAAAATGCCAGAATTCGAGAAATACAATGGGACTAGCTGCCCTGAAGCCCACATTACCATGTTCTGTAGACGGATGACCGGCTATGTTGATAATGATCAACTCTTGATTCATTGTTTCCAAGATAGTTTTGTGGGGGCAGCGTCCAGGTGGTACAATCAATCGAGCCGTGCTAGGATTAGCTCTGGAGGACCTAGCCCAAGCTTTTATGAAGCAATACAATCATGTCACGAGACATGGCGCTTTGTGAGAATCACTTTGCAGAATATGGAGAAGAAGTCAAATGAAAGTTTCAGGCAGTATGCGCAAAGATGGAGGGAGGTTGCCATGCAAGTTCAGCCACCGCTCCTAAAAAAGGAAACTACTATGCTTTTTATCAATACCTTTAAGACCCCATTCATTACTCACATGATAGGAAGTACCACCAAGAGATTTGCGGATATAGTGATGGCGGGAGAAATGATTGAAAATGCCATAAGGGGTGGCAAGATTGAAGCAGGGGAAACCACTAAAAGGTCTGTTCCAAGGAAAAAGGAGAATGAGGTGAATAATACGAGTACATACAATAAAGGGTACTCGAAGGCAATTACTGTTAGCCAGCCAAAAGTAATTACTACTGGGCAACAAGGTTCGGTTAGACGGGAATCGGGCACAAGGCAAAACTCTGAAAAGCTCCAATTTATGCCAATCCCAATGACGTATAAGGAGCTATATCAAAGTTTATTTGACGCACATGTGGTGTCCCCATTTTATCTAAAACCGTTACAGCCCCCATGTCCTAAATTGTATGATTCAAACGCTTAATGTGACTACCATGCGAGAATACCGAGGCATTCAATAGAAAACTGCACTGCCTTCAAAAAGGTAGTCGAGAGACTCATCAAGATGGGGATTGTGAAGTTTGATGATACACCTAGTGCGGAGAACCAATTACCAAACCATTGGGATAAGGGGATGAATGCGATTGGTGAAAATATCGTGAGAAGGGTCAAGGAGGATATTACAGAGGTAAAAACCCCATTGAGAATGGTCTGGAGAGAAATGGTAAGAAGAGGATTGATATTATCAGATTTTGTGGAAGGATGTGAAGGAGTAAGGGACTACTGTGAGTTCCACAAAGTAGAAGGGCACGAGATCCAGGAACGTGTTGAGTTCAAGGTCTTGGTGAAAAGCCTTATGGACAATAAGGAATTGGAATTTTATGAAGAAAGCTCAGAGGGAGGAAACATATGCGCGACAGAAGGAGAGTTGACAAAACAAAAAGTCAATTATCCAAGGATCATCATCTCCCGACCAAGAAACACGGAAGGCGGAGCACAAATGGCGCCAAAGGTCGTAATCCAGAAGCCTGTTTCCTTTCCTTATAAGGATAACAAAATGGTACCTTGGAATTACAATTGTAATGTGACAATACCAGGAGGGGAAATCCTAGCTAGCGATTCCAAGGAGGACCAAAATGAAGGATCGTACACACATAGTGGAAGGCGTTACGACTCAGTAAACGTCAGAACAGAACCAGTAAAGTCAAAGACCTTGGTAGTTGAACGAGAGAAATGACCTGAGGCACTTATCAATGAACCAGTAAAGGAAGAAGAAGCTAAATAATTTCTGAAATTCTTGAAGCACAGTGAATACAGTGTGGTAGAACAACTGCGCAAACAACCGGCTCGCATATCGGTGCTAGCATTGCTTTTAAGCTCAGAAGTACATCGCGAGGCATTGATGAAAGTGTTGAATGAGACCTATGTTACTAAAGATATATCTGTTAATAAACTTGACCGTCTGGTTAGTAATATAAGTGCTGATAACTTTATTTATTTCAGTGATGATGAAATTTCACCTGGGGGCATGGGATCGACTAAGGCTTTGCACATCACTACTCGTTGCAAGGGATATACTTTACCAAATGTGTTAATTGATAATGGATTGGCTTTGAATGTCTTACCATTGTCTACGCTGAAAATATTGCCTATAGACAGTTCTCACATGAAGACATGCCAGAACATAGTGAGAGCATTTGATGGCACTGAGAGAAGAGTGATGGGAAGGATTGACATACCGTTGTTGATTGGGCCAAACACATATGAAGTGGATTTTTTTGTGATGGATATCAAGCCCTCCTACAATTGCTTGTTGGAAAGACCCTGGATTCATTCGGCAGGGGCAGTGCCCTCATCACTACACCAAAAATTGAAACTAGTAACAGAAGGTCGGCTGGTTACTATAAATGCAGAGGAGGACATCGTAGCAACTATTACCAACGACGGACCATACTTAGAGGCAAATGAGGAGGCCACTGAGTGTTCCTTTCGATCTTTAGAGTTCGTGAACACAACATTCATTTTGGAAGGGAATGAGGTTCCGATGCCTAGGATATCTAGAACCACGAGAATGGGTTTGCAAATGATGGTGGGGAAAGGTGCTTTACCGGGAAAAGGATTGGGTAGGCATCTCCAAGGAGGGATTCAAGTTCCGATGCTGAAATAAAAAAGAGACCATTTTGACTTGGGTTTCAGGCCAGATGCTAGACAAAGGAAGAAAGAAATAGAGAAGAAGCAAGAGAGAAGAAGGGCACGACTGAATGGGGAAGAAGTCAAGTGGGAATTGATTACATTCCCTTACATATCCAAGACTTTTGTATCAGGAGGGATAATTCACCCTGAGAGAGGATTGTTGGAAAATGAAAATCTTCACATCAATGCCATACACGAGGAAGGAACTGAGCAAAAAAACCTGTTAGGCATTCGCCCTTATGAACCTAGAAGCGTTTTGAACAATTGGACTGTAGATGAACTTCCTGTAGTTTTTAGAGATTACACAGAGTAATGTTTAGAACACACTTGTTGTTTTAAAGCCTAGAAATAATAAGATTTCATTTGTGAAATAGGCTCATGTTCAGACATCTTTATTTCAATAAAATACATCTTTAATGATTAATTCGAGCGAATATTCCTTCATTTTTTATTCATTTGATCTTCTAATTTCCATCCAAAAATTTTTCTTTCTCATTCATACCATGTAAATAGTTGTTCTTGAATTCATTTGTTCTTTGTAAATTCTTTTATGCCTACCACAGGTCCCTAGATATCAATGACATGAGCAACGATACTACAGATTCAAAGGTCCTTTTTGAGCAAGACATGTGTTTAGAGGAATCTCAATATTTTGAGGGTGACTGAGATTGTGACTTGTCTCCAGATTTGTTAAGAATGGTAAAGCAAGAAGAGAAACAAATTTTACCCCATGAAGAGGTGGTAGAGAATATAGTCTTAGAGGAAGGAAAGGTTGTTAAAATTGGAACACGCATAGTCGAGGAGACGAAGCAAGACCTCGTTGAGTTATTACGGGAATTCAAAGACATCTTTGCATGGTCATACCAAGATATGCCTGGGCTAAGTACTGATATTGTAGTGCATCGCCTTCCCATAAGAGAAGAGTGCAAGCCAGTTCAGCAAAAGCTACGAAGGATGAGGTCTGATGTGGTGTTAAAAATAAAAGAGGAAGTCAAGCTTGATTTGATCTTTGGTTTTCTACAGGTGGTAAAATATTCAGAATGGGTAGCCAATATTGTTCCTGTCCCTAAGAAGGATGGAAAGGTTCGGATGTGTGTAGACTATAGGGACTTAAATAAAGCCAGCCCAAAGGACAATTTCCCTTTGCCTCATATTGACATGTTGGTGGATAATACGGCGGGATACTCACTGTTTTCTTTCATGGATGGTTTTTTGGGATACAATCAGATCAAAATGTACCCTGAGGATATGGAGAAAACTACTTTCATAACATTGTGGGGTACCTTTTGTTATAAGGTGATGCCATTCGGGCTAAAGAATGCAAGAGCAACATATCAAAGGGCCATGGTAACCTTATTCCATGACATGATGCACAAAGAGATTGAAGTATATGTTGATGACATGATCGCCAAATCTCGAACAGAAAAGGAACACATTGAAGTTTTGAAGAAGTTGTTTTTGAGATTGAGAAAATTTCAATTAAAGCTCAACCCGGCAAAGTGTACTTTTGGAGCTCGGTCAGGGAAATTACTGGTTTCGTAGTCAGTGGGAGAGGAATCGAGGTTGACTCAGATAAGGTCAAAGCTATACAAGAACTGCCTCCACCACGCACTCAAAAAGAAGTTCGAGGCTTTCTTAGAAGGTTAAATTACATTGCTCGGTTTATATCACAATTAACTGAGAAATATGATCCTATATTTCGTCTTCTCAAGAAACACAACCAAGGCGTGTGGGACGATGAGTGCCAGAAAGCTTTTGACAAAGTCAAACAATATCTGTCAAATGCCCCAGTATTATCTCTGCCAAATCCAGATAGACCACTAATACTGTATTTAACAGTGTTCAATAACTCCGTGGGATGTGTGCTTGGTCAACATGATGAGTCAGGAAGAAAAGAAAAGGCGATATATTATCTTAGTAAAAAGTTCACTGAATGTGAAATGAGATATTTGTCAATTGAGAAATTTTGTTGTGCCTTGATTTGGACAACTCGGAGATTGAGACAATATATGCTATATCATACAACCTGGCTAATTTCGAAACTTCACCCATTAAAGTATATGATGGAGTCAACTGCTCTGAATGGAAGTATGGCAAGGTGGCAGATTTTACTTTCTGAATTTGATATAGTCTATGTAAACCTAAAGGATATAAAAGGGAGCGCAATAGCAGAATTTCTGGCTAGCAGGGCTTTAGAGGATTATGAACCTTTGAGCTTTGATTTCCCCAATGAAGAGCTAATGTATGTGGTAACTACTAAAGAGTATCCGTGGAAGCTAAATTTTGATGGAGCGTCAAATGCCGTGGGAAATGGAATTGGGGCAGTCTTGGTATCCCCTAGTGGTGATCATTATCCATTCACATGCAAATTGGATTTTGATTGCACAAACAACATGGCAGAGTATGAAGCATGCATCATGGGAATTCGAGTAGCTGTAGAGCGTAAAATCAGAGTGCTAAAAGTATATGGAGATTCTGCATTAGTAATCTACCAGCTTAAAGGAGAATGGGAGACAAGAGACCCCAAACTAATCGATTATCGAAAAATAGTTCTGGGGCTGATTGAGGAGTTTGATGACATCACTTTTAATTATCTCCAACGAGATGAAAACCAGATGGCAGATGCTTTGGCAACTCTAGCTTCCATGATTAGACTAAACAAACAAGAGAATGTGAGACCTATTCAGATGAGTATTATTGAGGTTCCAGGTCATTCTTACAACATGGAAGAGGAGGAAAAGGATGATTACCCTTGGTATCATGATATACTGCGCTACGTAAGAAATCGTGAGTACCCTGATCATGCAATGGAGAATGACAAAAGGACGTTAAGAAGATTAGCCTGTGACTATGTTTTAGATGGGGATATCTTGTATAAAAGGAGAAAAGATCAGGTATTGTTGACGCTGTTGAAGCTAAGAAAATCCTGGAAGAAGTTCATGAGGGTGTTTGTGGGACTCATGCTAATGGTTTTACAATGGCTAGACAAATTATGAGATTTGGATACTATTGGTCTACTATGGAAGGAGATTGTATCAATTATGCAAGGAGATGTCATAAATGCCAGATTTATGGAGACAAAATTCATATACCACATTCACCTTTGCATGTTATGACTTCCCCATGGCCTTTTTCCATGTGGGGCATGGATGTCATTGGGCGGATCTCACCAAAAGCTTCGAATGGGCATCGATTCATCTTTGTGGTTATTGACTACTTCACGAAATGGGTAGAGGCTGCTTCATACGCTAGCGTTACTAAGTCAGCAGTTAGTCGGTTCTTGAAGAAGGAGATCATTTGTCGATATGGAATGCCCGAGAGGATCATATCAGACAATGCACTGAACTTGAACAATAGCATGATAGCGAAAGTTTGTAGTCAATTCAAGATCAAACACCACAACTCGTCTCTGTATCGTCCAAAAATGAATGAGGCAGTGGAAGCGGCCAATAAAAATATCAAGAAGATAGTAGGGAAAATGACTGAGACTTATAAGGATTGGCATGAGAAGTTACCATTTGCACTCTATGCTTATCGAACGTCTATCAAAACTTCTACTGGTGCAACTCCTTTCTCATTGGTTTATGGGATGGAGGTAATCCTACCTATTGAAGTAGAGATACCTTCTCTTCGAGTTTTGTCAGAGATAAAGCTGGATGAAGCGGAATGGATCCAGTCTCGACATGATCAGTTGAGCTTGATTGAGGAAAAGAGGCTAAGGGCTATTCGTCACGGTCAGATGTACCAAAAACAAATGATGCGAGCTTATGATAAAAAAGTACGCCCAAGAGAATTTCACGAAGGGGACCTTGTACTGAAAAAGATCCTTCCCATACAAAGGGATTTTAGAGAAAAATGGATGCCGAATTGGGAAGGACCATATGTGGTGAAGAAGGCTTTCTCTGGAGGTGCATTGATTTTGACCGAAATGGATGGGAAAAGCTTACCCAATCCTGTGAACTCAGATTCAGTCAAAAAATATTTTGCTTAAAAGGGAGAAGAGGCCAAGGTGAAAACCCACAAAGGGCGCTTTGAGACTTCGAAAAAAAAAAGGGAGAGGCTTAGGCAAAAACCCGTAAAGGGCGCCTTGAGACAAAAGGGGTTTTGAGTTGAAAACCTGAAAAGGGCGGCTCAAATTTTGAAAGGCATGCAGTGATCTTGCTATACCTAAATCAACAGGAAATGAAGAATGTTACATATCAGAGCATCAACAAAGTTCTTTGGATCTTCTAAACGCATGTTAAGCTCAAAGCAGTCTTCATGAAGTTGTATATGGAAGCCCACTCTGCAATATCTAGGGCACCTGGTCTTTGTCCTATTCATATCAATTTACTATATTTGGATTCTTTTTCTTTTCAAAGATGTTTTCCTAGTTAATTTCCTTTTTATTGATAATTTATTCATTTCAAACTATCCTCAAGATCAATTTATTTGTTGTTCATTGTAACCATTCATAAGCATGTTGCATTGAAACAATGATTGATGAACTAATAATTTCAGAAAAGAAGTTCTACATATTACTTTGGAAATTTCTAGATAATACAAGAAACTGAAACAAGACAATTGTTTAGAATTTCCATGTATATGGATTGGAAATATTTGAGAAAGAAGAGTCTAGATGGAGACTATTTCTCTGAATTCTCTGTCCAAATGGTAATTGGACAGAATAATAAGTTGATGTGATGAAAGTAAGCGATGTCATCAGGTCATAACATTCGGGGAATGGTGTGACAAACCAAGTTGATGGAAAAATTCAAAACCCCTGAATTGTGGTGGAATGGATTGAATCCTGTACCCTTAAATTGCAATAGTGACGGACTGAAAAAGTTTCAATTCCTATAAATCGTGGTGGGATGGTTTGAAGGCGGTACAAGCCTTGTGTCCTCAAGTTTCAAGTGGAGCGAACTCTGAAATTACAGCGGGGCAAGCTTGTTGAGTAAAATATGATTGATATTTCGAGAGGAACAAGGATGAAGAACAAATGAGTGATGACACCTTGAGTAGGAATCATACTCATAACATTTTTGCATTCATATATCATAGCGCATCTCATTAGGAGCATTTGACTCATATCGATCAGGGCATCCTAATCATTCGGCATAAGCATATACCCATTCTACAGGTCATATCCTCTATAGGACAATGTAGTAGGGTAAAATGTCACCAGCCTGGCATCCCTGAGTTTGCAGTGGAGCAGACAGCAGATAGCAGATCTTGTCTTCCTAAGATTGCAGTGAAGCAGATCGAAGACATCAGCCTGACCTCCCTGAAGTTGCAGTGGAGCAGACTAAAATAGCAGATCTAGTCTTCCTGAGTTTGCAGTGAAGCAGATCGAAGATACTAGTATGGTCTACCTGAGTTTCCAGTGGAGCAAACTAAAGATAGCAGATCTAGCCTTCCTGAAGTTACAGTGAAGCAGATCGAAGACATCAGCCTGACCTCTCTGAAGTTGCAGTGGAGCAGACTAAAATAGCAGATCTAGTCTTCCTGAGTTTGCAGCGAAGCAGATCGTAGATACTAGTCTGGTCTCCCTGAGTTTGCAGTGGAGCAGACTAAAGATAGCAGATCTGGCCTTCCTGAAGTTGCAGTGAAGCAGATCGAAGACATCAGCCTGACCTCCCTTAAGTTGCAGTGGAGCAGACTAAAATAGCAGATCTAGTCTTCCTGAGTTTGCAGTGGAGCAGACTGAAGATAGCAGATCTTGTCTTCCTGAATATTGCAGTGAAACAAGATCAAAGATACTAGTCTCACTTTCCTGAAGTTACAGTAGGATGGATTAAATCTACAGGAGCAGGTCTTATGTCCCTGAAGTTGCAGTAGAATAAGATTAAAGCCACCGATTCAACCTCCTTGAAGTTGCAGTTGGGTTAGAGACTACTTGAAGAAGACGAGGCCCAAGAAGTCAAGATTCGGTAAGACCGGGCAAAATTGGTCCTTTTATAGTCTTTGCTCTATTTTCGTTACACAACAATGAGCAAAGAGGGACAGCTGTAATTGGCCCAATTTGCCCGGACCCATATTAATAATAAAAAAACCAAAATAATAAAAGTCCATTAGTTTTTATTTTTGTTTACAATAAATGGGCTTAAAATCCAAACCCAATAAACCATAAACCCATTACAGCACAAAACCAACCAAGGAAATATACACAGCCCTTTAACTGTGGCCCAAAACACTAAACCCTTTCAAAACCCAAATACTACCGTAGCCTCCATGACCCACTAGCAGCGTTTGGCCCAGTGCCCAAACTATTTTAGAAGACCTAGGGTTTCTAGAAAACCCTCGCGCTGCAGCTTAGCCACCAGCCTTCATCACCGCCGAGATCTTCGCTATTAACCTGCAAAAGGAAAGAAAAACACAGCAAAAGCAGCAAATATGGCAAGAAACAACAGGACATAATCTTTTGTATTTATTTTGCGATTTATTTTCGGGGCTATAAAAATCCCTAATGAAATCTGTAAAAACACAGGCAATATACAAATAATACAGAAATTAGAACAAAAGAAAACCTAATAGTAGAGGTGATTTCCGATTATTCCTTTTCACTTTTTATTTTCTTTCGATTCATGCAATTTTTTTTATACAAATACCATTAAGAATAAATAGAGCGAATTTACCTTTTGATTTACACTGAAAAAACGAAGTTTTTTTAGCCAAGGGGCCGCCGTGAGTGACGGCGCGTGAAGCGCATGGGGTGCGTGCGAGGACTGCCGGAGGTCAGATAACCCATGAAGGCAGAGCATTCTCTGGCCACTCTGTTTTTTTTAAAGTTGGTTTAAAATGATTTTTTTGACTGTTTTTTGGTTTATAAAGGCCAACAGAACGATGTCGTGTTGGTATGGCCAATTAATGACCAAAACGGCGTCGTTTAAGGGTCAAGATCCACGTGTTGACCTGATACCCGGGGAGGATCCGCGCGTTTTTGTTAAAAGGTCTAATTGCTCAATAGATCCTTCCGCATTATTTAAATTTTATAAT
This sequence comes from Gossypium sturtianum, assembly GCA_025698515.1. Lineage (NCBI taxonomy): Eukaryota > Viridiplantae > Streptophyta > Magnoliopsida > Malvales > Malvaceae > Gossypium > Gossypium sturtianum. The sequence continues at coordinate 111,734,856 of CM046955.1, forward strand.
TACATCCAATTACACTTTTTCTTTATGTACAATTTAGCCCAGAATTATGGCCTCTGTTTCAATTTGGTCCCTAAGGCCATTTTAAAGGCAGGTGATGGAACGGCGCCATTTAGGAGATAGGGCATAATTGCCCAATAAGTCCCTATAGTTTGGCGTGCGTTCCAACATCATCCTTTTTACAATTTTACTTCAGATTTTTTTTTTATATTCTGATTCGATCCTTGTTTCTTTGATTTTTAATTCTTTTTTATTTTCATTTTTATTCTTATTTTTAATTATTTTAGTATTATATATATATATATTAAATTATTACTATTTATTATTTATATTAGGTTATTTTATTAAGTTCAATATTATTTATATATTACATATCATTTTAAAATTTGTTTATTAGTTATTATATTATATATTATTTTAATTTTGTATATTATATATTATCATATTATATTATATATAGCATTTAAATTGTTTTATCCTTAATATTGTATAAAATTTTGTATATTGTATAACATATATTGTTTATATTGTTTATTTTTAAACATGTAGTTTTTATACACACATATATATATATTAAATTATTGTATTATAAGTATATTTTTATTTAAAGTTATATATTATTTATTTAAAAATGTATCTTACTTATTTTCTCATGAATGTATTATCTCTTTTAGAATTTGCCCTATTATTATTATTATAGTATCTTTTTTTTTTCATATACATTATTCACCTTATTTTTATATATACATTTAATCTTGTGTAAAATTTTCATGCTTATTCCTTAATTTTTTTTAGATTTTTTATTGTCTGTTTTCTATCTTTTATTTAATCATTCATATTTTTAAGAATAAATTTGTAATCTTTATTTACCTTAAGTATAATTGTTATATAGCTTGCATTATTTGTTATGTTATTATTTTTACTTAGTAAAATGCTCTTTGAAATTTATGTTTGGTAATGTACTAATACCACATTTCATTCAAATCATTGTTTTAGAAAACGTATTTTATTCCAACTATTTATCAGAAAGTTTTTCTTAAATAAGACAATGTTTTGTGTTTAGAAATTCGGGAAATAGTGCCCTAATGTAACACCCTGAATTAGGGGCTATTTGTAATTTAAATAAATTCCATGTGGGCTTCAAGAAATGAATAAATATTATTTTATTTAGCATGATTTAGGGTCTAGAAATAACCCTGATTTAGGTCGAATTTGGGTTAAAAAAAAAAGAATTAAATTAAAGTACTTAAAAGGAGGGAGCTAGGTGGAGATAGGGTTTAAATAAAAATCGAGGGAAACATGACACAAGAATGTATTTGGTGTAGTGGCTTGGTGCGTCTAAGGGAGGGTTACAAGGGAGGAGGTTCGATCCGTGGAACCAGCAAGGGGAATTGTTTTTTTTGCGCATTAAAGGAAGGGCCCAGGTAAAGAAGGCCTTAAAGAAATTTTGGGTAAGGTTCATGGCATGAAAGTTTAATGTGGAGAAGTGGCAAAGGACGTTGGAGAGAGTGAGGGTGCAGTGAGGACTCGGGTTCGACTCATGGTAGGCGCAAGGACGTTGTTTTTTTAGGCTTTGGCGTTGAAAGGAAAAAGGGCCCAGTTATAAAGGCTTTATAAATAAATGGAGAGGGGATTTGACATGGAAGTCGGGTTGGAAGAGTTGGCTTGGGGCGCATCATGCAGCAAGGGATCTAGCTGGTCCTAGGTTCGAGTGGCTGAAGCAAAGGTTTTGTGTTTTAATTTTTATGCGGTGCTGGGCTCACGTTGGAAGGCCTTATAATTAAATGTGGTGGTTAATTGACATGAAAGTCAATTGGGAGAGTTGGTCTGGGCGCTTTAAGGGGGGGAGGCTGCTGCTGCTGCTGCTTGGGGTCGCTGGTTCGAACCCCAGGAGCAGCACCTTGACATTATTTTTTTTATTTTTCCTCTTTGCTGCTGGCGTGAAGGAGAGAAAGAATTGGCATGAATGTGGACTCTTTAAATTGATAAAGATAAGGTTTTATTTTTGCAAAAATTCTGCTGGAAGTGGGGAAGCTATTAGTGTTTTATTTGCTATTAAATTGTGAAGGGATTAGGAGATTAAAAAAATGATGAGGTTAGATTTATTTGTGATAATTCAAGGCTGGAAATTATCACAAAATAAGGAGTGTTTGCCGATTTTGGACTCCTTGGGGTTGTCCATATTTGATTTTTAATAGCAAAGAAGTGCCAAACTCACCAATCTTTTCTCTCCAATTCACTGCTATTGAAACCTCCATTGTTTGATAGCCAAAACCATTAAAAATTCCAGCATCTTTTTCTTCTACTTTCTTTGCCGAATTTTTCCTTGTTCTTAAGCCAAAAGCATTCAAAATTTCCAGCATCTTTTTCTTCTCAAAATTTCAGCCCTTCCATTAGTGTTGGCGAATCTTCTCTTTCCCCTAACTAAGTCTTTGCGAATTTCATAATGTGGTAAGGATCACTCTAAGCTTAATCTTTGTTCTTGTTATGGCTAGCCTTGTTAAGAGTTTGGCTAATCTCTCTTTGAATCGATATCATCTAGGAACTACGGGATTTTCAAGCAATAGATTTGACCCTCCATTCCCTATCAATCGATTTTGGGAAGCGAAAAGGATGTACATATCGTAAGGGGGTTAGGGTTCAAAGGACGTGTGAGGTCAAGATCTAGCGTTGTAGATCGGAGTTTCGAGATCTAGGAATTACGATAGTAACAGGTGTGTAAGATCTCTACACACTTTATTAATTTACATGACATTATTATTTGTTTTGATTATTTTGATTGTGATTAGCTTGTGGCATAATCACGGATTTCGGGTAAGTCCCCTGTCTTGTAACTTTGGATATATGTTATATGCCATCACATGATGTTTAATACTATGACATGATATTTATGAAATTGACGAATAAGCATGTGATGGTGGGATTGATGAGAGGAGGGGATGATATTATGGGTGTCGTCGGTGGTTTTGACCACAAGATGGGTTGGCCCCATCGATTATTTGTGACCTATGGTCATCAGTGGTTTTGACCACAACGATTGAATATTCGCGACTAAGTCCCAGTGGTTTGGTACCACCAGTGGTTTTGACCACACTTGATATTTTGTGACCTATGGTCATCAGTGGTTTTGACCACACGATGGGTTGGCCCCATCATTTAAACCGTGACTTTAAGTCATCGGTGGTTTTGACCACACGGGGTAGAAAAGGAGTATGGATGGCTAGTTGGGTTGCATGAGCATGTTATTAATGAATTGTGTATGAGATATATTTTCCGGTGGGGATTTACACACTGGGTCTTGGTGACTCACCCTTCCCTTAACATTTTGCGGATGGGTAGATCGCGGAGATGGAGCTGGATGGACTCGAGGTGGCCATGCAGTGGACATTTTAATAAATGAACTTGGATTTTATTTTATCTTATTTTATGTTGGTTTATTTTAATTAAGTTGTAATAAGGCCTCCTAGAATTATTTTATTATTGTCACATGCTTTGAATATTTGTTTAAACTATATAATTATGTTAAAAATGAATTCACATGTTTTTTTCCAATCAAACGTAAAATGTTTTAAAAATGCCATCGGGCACATTTGCAATCTATAAACAACTCGACTTAATAAATATTTTTAAACAACACTAAGTATGGTTTTTAACAAGAGACTTGAAGTTGAAAGATTTTCGACAAAACTTAAATCGGTTCTGAAATGGTTCTCAAATTGTTTTCTCTGTAGCAAACCAAATTCGGTCGTAATGTTTGGGCCGGGTTTGGGGTGTTACACCTAACGTGCTGGGTTTCGATTTCCCGTTTGACTAAATAACTAAATATCCTTTTAATAAATTTTGTAAATCATGAGATGATTTTGGTTACGCGGGTTTAAAAACATCATGTCCTAATGTGCTGGATGTGATGTTTGTATTATTTTGGAACAAAGGAATCTCAAATTCCAACTCAAATTGTTTAAGTTTTTAAAGAAATCATGTTGTCAAATCTTTTCGAATTTTCGACATTAGGACAATTACTAATTAATCCGGTACCAATTTTGGGCGTTTCGAGGGTGCTAATCCTTCCTCGTATGTAACCGACTCCCGACCCCGTTTTCTTGAATTTCGTAGGCCAAAATCAATGTTTTTAAATAAAACGTTTTATAAGGTGATCCGATCACACCTAAGCAAAAGGGATTGGTGCCGACTCCCATTTTTGTTTTTTTTTTTAAAAGTCGACCCCGTTTTTTTTCAAAATAAAAAAATGGTTTCGACAGTGACATCTCTGGATTCAGCCATAATGTTTAGGTCGAGTTTGGGGTGTTACAATTTTAGTATAATGACATGATTTAAATCTATTTAGAACACTTAAGTAACCGTAATTTATTGTCAACTTTAGACTTCAAGAACTACGAAATGGATAAGAGTTGGATGGATTTGTCAAGGGTAAGCAACGACTATCGAAATGGAGTACAAACTTTTCTAAATTTTGCATTTCAAAATGCAAGCCAAGAGAATATGATTCTTTGCCCGTGTAAGAAGTGTGGCAACATCAATTGGCATATTCGTGAAGTTGTCTATGAATATCTAATTGTTGATGGCTTTATTCGGGGGTATAAAAATAGATTTTCCATGGAGAGTGTACACCTCGTAGAACCTTTTCAACAATTAATCTGGCTTATCCTCATAATGCTTACCATCAGTCTGTTAGAGAAGATGACATGAAAGGTATGTTGCGGAATGCATTTAATATGCAAAGTCATGGTTTGCAATCGTTTCCACCTAAAATTATTACATCTGATGATTGTGATATTGGTGGAAATGCTTTTAACGAAATAGGAAGAAGTGCACCTAATGAAGAGATAAATGGAGAAGTGGCGAAGTTCTACAAGTTACTTAATGAAATGAATGAAAAACTTTATGAGGGATTAAAATTTTCAAAACTGTCCTTCTGCATTCGTCTTTTTCACTTAAAATGTTTGGGAGGGTGGAGCGGAAATTCTTTTACACTACTGTTAGAGTTTTTGAGAGATATGTTTCTGTTTGCAAAAATCCCTCATTCATAAAAAGATATGAAGAAACTGATAAAGGATTTAGGCCTTGGGTATGACAAAATTCATAGTTGCCCAAATGATTGCATGTTGTATTGGGGTGATCGGAAAACCAACAGTCTTGTCATGTTTGCGGTAAATCTCGTTGGATGAATAGTAATACAGAAGATGTGAATGAGGATGAAGGTGAGACGCAGTCAAGAAAAAAGCTAGTAAAGATTTTGTGATATTTTCCACTAATACCAAGGCTTCAAAGGCTTTTCATGTTGCCAAAGACAACCGAGTCTATGAGGTGGCATCATGATCAACAAATCGGTGATGAATTATTAAGGCATCCTGCGGATTATCTAGCTTGGAAATCATTTGACAGTAAATTTCCAAGCTTTGCAAGCGATCCTCAGAATGTGAGGCTTAGGCTAGCATCTGATGGACTTAATCCTTTTAAAATCATGAGTACTTCGTACAGTACTTGGCCTGTAGTGCTTATTCCTTACAATTTACCTCCGTGGATTTGCATGAAGCAATCTTCTTTTATCTTATCTATGATTATCCCTTGAGAGAAAGGTCCCAGGAATTATATTGACATTTATATGAACCACTTATTAAAGAGTTGAAATAGTTATGGGTGGGTGTTGAAACAAATGATGTCTTGAGAAAGGAGAAGTTTTATTTACGTGCAGCTTTGTTGTGGACTATTAATGATTTCCCGGCTTATGCCGATTTATCTGGTTGGAGTACCAAAGGACGTTATGCTTGTCCTTGTTGTGATGCGCAAACATGTTCAAAGTGGTTATATAATGGGAAGAAGTTCTCTTATATGGGGCATTATCGGTGGTTAGATGGAAATCATAGATTTAGATTTCAGATAACTCTATTTGATGATACCAAAGAGCTCAGAGAAGCTCCTGAGCAAATCATTGGATCCAAAATCTTGTTCATGTTAAAAGATATCAATTTCAGTTATTGGAAGATGAATCAACCACCCAACACAAAAACAAAAAGAAGACCGAGGGAGGCGTATGTTGGCGATGTTGACCGGCAAAGTGATGATGAATCTGATGAAGAGGATGATCCTAATGAGGCGGACTTGTGGAAAAAAGAAATATTTTTTTTGAGTTGCCTTATTGAGAGCATCACATTTTGCGACACAATCTTGATGTCATGCATATTGAAAAGAATGTTTGCGAGAACATCATCGGGACAATTCTCAATGTCGATAGAAAATCAAAAGACAATCTTAAGAGTCGACTTGATATAGTTAACATGGGAATTCGACGTGATCTTTATCCCCAATTACTTCCGAATGGAAAATCTCGGTTGTCGTCTTCTCTTTTTGCAATGTTGAAGAAAGAAAAAGAAGTGCTCTGCACGGTGTTGATGGATATAAAGGTCCCAGATGTGTATGCATAAAATATATCTCGATCTGTGAGTCTTAAAGAATGAAGACTATATTCCCTAAAATCACATGATTATCACATCTTGATGGAATATTTACTGCCAGTTGCTTTATGGTGTTATATGTCAAAAAAGGTGACGTCTTGTATAATTGAAATATCCAATATAATGAAACCTATTTGTGGCAAAGTTTTGATTGTTAAAGAACTTGAAAAAGTACAAGATCAAACCGCCTTGACTTTATGCAACTTGGAGAAGATCTTTCCACCTTCATTCTTTACTATTATGGTGCACTTGCTAATCCATCTCCCTCATGAAGCAAAACTTGGTGGACCGGTTTTCTATCGGTGGATGTATCCTATAGAGAGGAGATAATTTATTTGCAAAGTTTTCATTCATTCATGAAAATACATTTAATTACAACTTTTGATAATGTTGTATATCGTGTTTAGGTTCCTATACAAATTAAAGTCTTATTGTCGTAATAAGCGTTATCCAGAAGGATCAATTGCTGAAGGTTACTTAGTAGAGGAGTGTATGGCTTTCTGCTCTAGATATTTAGAAAATGTTGAAACAAGACTGAATAGACCAACTAGAAATGTTGGGCTCACTAATCATAACTTAGCTGAAACTTATCTATTTCGAAAATATGGACAACCAATCGGTAAAGTTGAAATTGCACACTTAGATGATAGATCTTGGGTACAAACACATCGATATGTTCTATTTCACCACGATTCAATCGAACTATTATGCAAGTAAGTTTTAGAATTTGATAAATATTCACCTTTTTCATTTGTTTATCTTCTAACCAAGTAATTCACTTTTTAACATAGTGAGTACAAACAAGTCTTGAGATCTCATTCACGCTCTTGAAGATTACAACATCGAGAGATTCATAAGTTATTCACAGAATCTTTTCATGAATGGTTAGGGAAGACAGTATGCAACTAAAGCTTTCAATGACAAATAATAATGTTTTCGTATAACATTATAATTAATCAATTTACTTTCAATTCAATAGAATTGTAATGGAAAGGACGTCAATGAAGAAGTTAAATGGCTAACCAAGGTCCGAATAGAGTAGTAAAAAGATATAATGCCTTTCTTACTGATGGATTCAGATTTCATACAAAATCTCGCGAAAGATTGAGGAGGACTCAAAATTGTGGAATAGTTGTTAATTCTTCAATTACAAGTTATGCTAGTGCTAGGGACAGTAATCTTGTTGAGGGAAATGTGGAGTATTACGGACTTCTTACGGACATTATTGAGTTGGATTACTATGGAAAACGAAAAGTTGTCTTATTTCGATGTGATTGGGCTGATGCTAATACTGCTCGCGGAATTAAAAAAGATCAATTTGGTTTTACAATGGTGAACTTCTCTCGATTAATTCACACTGGACAACAATTGATAGACGAGCCGTATGTATTTTCTTCTTAGGTCAAACAAGTTTTTTACTCAAAAGATCCAACTGATGAGGGTTGGTACATTGTACTCCGTAACACCCCTAGAGACTTGTTTGACATGGGCAATGGAAATAGAGATGACATCGACAAAAGATCAGAAACTTTGCCTTTTCCAGAACAAAACTTAAATGAAGCTATCCCTAGTACTAGTACACAATTTCAATGGGTTCGCCAGGATGTGGATGAAGATATTTACGAATCATGATGTAGTAAGATTTTACGATTTTTTAATTATATGTAATATTATAATTTAAATCTTGATCTTGTTAAATATTTCAACTAAATTATATGTACTATTATTGTTGTAATTAGTTACTAATATTTCAACTATTTTATGTGTATTGCAGATAATATGCCTAGAAGAAGATTGCGAGGTCTAAGTATTATTCAAAATCATCCAGATTCAGAAGAAACAAATAGCGATCAACAGACTGCTATTGGATCTTCGAATGTTCCGAATACAATTGACGAACCTATAGAAATTCAAAGTAATGTTAACTTTAATTTACATGCATGTTGACTTTTATTATTTATTTTTGTTTCAAATTCTTATATTATCATATATCATTTTTTTAGCTGAAAGTGGTGGGAGGCGCAAAACTTGAGGACGTACGCTATTAAAGGATTTATACGATCTAAATTTTGTGGAGCATGTCAAAGTATCTAGAAACAGTCATGGTCAGCCTACTGGATCAGAAACTTGACTTTGAGCAGGATTCTTGGGCATTATAGCACGAAATGCCAATCTGTTGCCAATCAACTACGAGTCATGGCATCATATGCCTGATAGTAACAAAAATCAAGCTCTCGATAATATTAAGGTAATAAAGTGAACGTAATTTATAATACTTTTGTTTAAGTTTCATTTATATTTACTTTCTAAACTTGTGTTATTTGCAGGAGAGATTTGCTTTAGAGGTCTTGGATAATTATGTAAAGAAAGCATTAGGAAAGAAATGGAGAGACCATAAAAGTACTTAAAGAAATAATATTTTAATAAAAATATAAGCCTCGAAGAGAAATTGCGAAATGTCCCGCCGGGAATGCTGAGGTACCAACAGGAAGATGCAATTAGATTTTGGAGTTCAAAGAAAAGAGAGATATTACGTACTACCAAACTCTTATAATTATTTTGGTTTATAGTATTTACTATATACGTAATAATAATTTCATAATGTAGGATCGTGAGCGAGTTGGAACTACAAGTAGGCAAAAATAAAAATTCACGCACACAGTTGGGTCAAAAAGTTTTGCTTGTGTAGCTGATGACGAGGTATTTTGAATTTATTAACTATGTCAAATATTAATTACTTTATACTAATTAAATAATATTTTTCCTACTATATTGTAGGAACTGTTGTCTGGTAAAAAAGTTGGACGCCTTCAGCTTTTTGACTTTACACATAGAAAGAAAGATGGATCTCCTATGACTATTGAAGCCGCATAAATTATGGTATATTTACTTAATAAAATTTGAATTATTTTAAATATTTACCATGTTTAATTATAATGGTTTAATTCGTCGTTTGTAATGCAAATAATGCAAAGTTATGTTGCATTTGTTTGATTATATATTTCGTTTCTAACTCCTTAATTGATTTATTAGGAGAAACTAAAAGATAAAAGGGCGGAGTATGAAGCGATCGCTTCAAGTGATAGTTCTATTAATATGGACGACATTGATAACTAAATTATTACTGAAGTTTTGGGTCTTGAAAGGTATGGTCGGGTTCAATTTCAAGGATCTTTTGTTAATCCAATCCAATATTTTGGATCCAGCTCACAGCAATACATGCCTTCGGCGAATCAGACTCAAGCTGAAGTTCAGAGGTTAAGAGACCAGATGGCTCAGATGCAAGTGAGAACAGTTGAGCAAATTGCTCAACCTAAAGCGGAGGCAGCATTGAGAGAAGCAGAGGCTCAAAGAAAATATGATGAACTCCAGCTACAACTTAAAGTAGAGGCAGCAGCGAGGGAAGCAGAGGTAACAAGAAAATATGACGAACTCTAGCTACAGCTTCAAAATATGATGAATATGTTTCAGCAGAATCAATCGCAAAATCTGCCATCTTAGACTTTTGTTTTCTTATTGTAAGAATATCTTAACAATATAACTGTAACAGCCCGGTTTCGGTAAAAATTAGAACAGTGGTTTCGGGACCACAAATCTGAAGTAGAAAAATTTATTTTTATATTATTCTGAGATCTATAGCATGATAATATTATAGTATAAAAATTTCGTTAAGAAATTTTACCGTTTGCAAGCTCAATTTGATGAAAAGGACTAAATCGCATAAAGTGCGAAAGTTGTGATCTATTAGCTAAACATATTAAATAGCTATAGAACTTTAATGTGGAAGTTCTTACTTGGTAATTAGCCCATTAAAGAGATAGTGGAATATGATGGCTTGGCATTTGGTGTAATAATAAGGTGCATAAAGGTTATTATTGTAAATTGGTGGAAACTGATAAAAACAAATAAAACAAAAATTAAAGAGCTATCATCTTTTTCATTTTCATTCACCAACTGATTTTTCTAAGGGGAGAAGCCATGGGAGAAGCTTCCAACTTTTGAATAATGCATGGTAGGCATTCCTCGTCCCGTTTTTAATTATTTTTATGTTTCCGGGATCGTTGTAGCTTAATCTAGCTATCCCGGGGACTAATTTTCAAAACTATTGAATTGTTTGAGTTTTTCCATTGATGAATATTTTAGGGTTTTGAAGTTTAATGGAATAAAATGAATCTTTGTTGTTAGTTTTATAAAAGTATCAATTAGGGGTTAAATTGAAAAATGTGAAAATTATGTGATAAATGTGCAAAATTGTGAAATATCTGGGCTGTTGTGAGCATGTATAAAATTTGGCTAGGCTTGGGTGTAGTGAAATTTCATGAATTTTTATTTTACGAGCCTAGGGACTAATTTGTAAAAAGGTCAAAAGTATAGGGAAAAATGGTAATTTTGCCATAATATGAAATTTGATTGAATTGAGTAGAAAAATGATTAAATGATTTAAGTTTGATTATATAGATCAAGAAAAATGACGTATGGAATTAGATCGAGAAAAAGACAAAGTTATCGATTAAACAATCATTTTCCATCGTACGAGTTCGAGGTAAGTTCGTATGTTAATAAGTATTATTATAATTGCATTTTAAATGCTTTAAAATTTTATTGTTGATGAATTTGACATTGCAGAAATGTTTGACGAAGAATCAACTATGTGAGAAATTTCGGTTGAACCTTAGGAATAGATAGGATACAAATGACATGTCATTAGGGGTTATATTGTGATTGGGTGCTGGTCCGTACGTCCTACCAGTGGCAGAGTTATCCGGCATGTGTTGCGGATTCTCGTCAGCTTGTGTGAGCAGTATCGTGTAGCTACGTCATGACCGTCAGCTTGTGTGAGCAGACCCGTTGATAGCTTCGACTATGTATTGGCACTTAGTGTGCGAGATTGAGATAGCTTCGGCTATGTATTGGCACTTAGTGTGCAAGATTGAGATAGCTTCGGCTATGTATTGGCACTTAGTGTACGAGACTCCCGAGTATCCTGTAACATCCTAAAATTAGGGGTTCGGCATCTTGCTCTATTCTATGTGTTTGGCTAGCTAGGCTTGTTATTTAGGTGTGTTTAGGGGTCTTGGGGAGGCTCGGGTTCGAGCCCAGGTCCTGGCAAAATTTTGGGCTTTGGTCACTGAAGTGGGGGAAGATGGTGGAAGCAGGGTTTAAGGGAAATTGTTGGTAGGTTGTTAGCACAAGGAGGCATGTGGCATTGTGGTGTGGCGTCATTAAGGGAACTTGGAGGAAGGGAATTCGAATCCCACATGCTGCAATGTTTTGCATTTATTTTTGTGCTGAGCAGGTGAGAGTAGTAGAGTTCAGCTTGGACTCTGCAAGGGGAGTTGTAGACTCAGTCAAATGAATTTGAATGAGTGATGGAGAGGAGTTTGAGGAGAGATTTGGGGAGTGAATCGTGGGATTTAGGGAGAGAGGAGGAGTTTGGCCGGAAGTGGGAGCTTGGAGGGGGGTGAAATTCGGCTGGGGGTTGTGGGAGGAGCAGTTTTCAGTTTTGAGGAAGAGTGAGTGCCGAAATCTCTCTTAGGCTCTTTTCCTGTCCCTCTTCTTTTTGTGCAAATTGGGTGCATTTCGGGTTACTTTTACTCTTATCAAAAACTTTCCTTCTTCTTTCTTTCATCTCTTCTCCTCATAGTGTGGTAGCCGAACCTTTAGAGAGTGACCACTCGTGCATTCTTTTCATCTTTTCTCTCCAACATTCGTCTCTTCCTCACTCTTCTTATTTTCAACATAACCGAAACTTTGCTTTTCCTTCTCTGCTTTTCTATTTTTCCCTTAAGCCGAATATTTCCCTTTTCATTCCAAATGAATCGGTTTAAATTCATATTTGCCTTTAGCCAGAATGCTAGTAGTTTGCAAGTGGGGCGCCCTAGTATTTGTCGAATCCATCTTAATTGTTCGAATCAAGCTGTAATCACAAGGTAATGGTAATTCTTTCGCTCTTTTCTTTTCTTTTCGGCCTTATGTTGCGCATAGCCGAAGTGGCTATTTCTCTTAATTCTAGTTCTCGGCTAATCTCTTCTTTCATTCTCTCTCAACATGGACTGCGTACTTTGATTAAATCCCATAGCCAAACCTGTCTTGGATCGGTTCCTCTTTGATCAAGGTAGAGAGTTTCTTTAAGATTTTTTTTGTGGTAGAGAGCCGACATCTGTTTGGGATAGGTAAATCGTTGTTATTCCCGCTAGTGAGAGTGACGGCGATCAGGAGTGTATAGTTCTTCGCGTAATCAGGTGTGTAATCTCACACATTTATTTCGTTTGATTTGTATTTTATTATGTGTCGGCTAAAAGCCGAAATACCCTTAACGGGAATGCAATTGAGATACCCTAGTGGGTAAGATTGGAGATATACCAGGTAAGTAACATTTACGACTATGCCATTGGGATAAATTAGCATGATTATATGGGTGCCCTGATTATCTGATGTACATTGATATACGTATGCATTCACCTCATTATGATGATATGTTGCATGGGAATGGGATATGATATTGATGAAAAGGGGAAGTGTATTTTGGTGACTCTGTCACATTATTTCGGTGGCTTTGCCACATATTTCGGTGACTCTGTCACATTATTTCGGTGGCACTGCCACAATTTCGGCGATGAGCAGCGTGACTGCCATCGATGGTGTGTAGCGGATGAGGGTTGATTGTAGAAATCCCCACCGGTGTGTTTTGGCTGGTCGGGTGGTGTGTAGCGGATGGATAATTAGGTTGGGATGGGTTGCATTGCATTCATTATCTGCTATACCATGCTAAATAGGGCTCAGGCCCAGTTCGTTTCTGTATGGGCTTCGCCCAATTTGATTTCGTAAGGGCTAAGGCCCAGTTGGTATCTGAATGGGCTCGAGCCCAGTTAATGTTCGTGCAGGGGATTACACACTGAGTTCTCGTAACTCACTCCTCTACTCAATTTTGCAGGTAATCCCTAGCTTTGAAGATTTGGAGCCGAAGTGGACTCTGTGGTGGCCATGCACTGATTCTTTAGTAAACTCCATTTTACATCACTTTAAATTTATTTTAATTTGGGATTATGTTCTGTAATAAGGCCACTGGGATTTTTAATTTGGTTTCTATTTTTAACGCATTTACGATTTATTATGAATTGATCAAAACAGGGTTTTCCTAAAAACGTAAATAATCGTTTTCCAAAATATTAATGAACGGTCCACAAACTATTGATAATTAAACACGGGATTTTCTTAAAACTACAACCACTGTTTTCAAAACGTCACATTTCTGAAACCCACTGAATCTAATTTTTGTTATAAAACAAGTTTTCGGTGTTAGTAATATTAATAACGTTTTGCAAGAATACCTTAAATTTGATTTTCAAAATGAAAACAAAACTCGAAGTTTTCAACAATCGCGTAGTTTCTTTAACAACCTTTCGATGTGACATGCCAGATCTAGTCGTAACGTGTAGGCTGGGTTTGGGGTGTTACATTTTATGGTATCAAAGCCAGGTTTCAAAACTCGACTGTGGAATGGGTTCGACAACCTTTTTCCAAAATTTGTTTGAAATCTGGTTTAAGAAATGTATGTCTTTCTTGAAGTATGGTACCCGAGTCTCCGGCACAAAATCCGTAAGTCTTCTGACTTTTTTTGATATTTTGAAATGATTTTAGAAAGAAACTATTAGAGATAGTGTATTATGACTGCTAGCTATAAGAGATTAAGACTGTAGAGATTGAGACATTAGGAATCCGATTCGCGAAAATCACTTTTAAATCTGTCTTCATAAAATATTTGTTAATAACATTGGAACGATATACTAAGTCATAAAATTTCTAATCAGATTAATTTGATTCAGCAAACATGAGAACAAGAGGACGTGGACGTGGTATACGTGGCCGAGGTAGAGGCAGATGTGCTGGGGTTGGATCTGAGGCATCGGGGCACATGCTCGAAATGGAAGCACCTGCATCATCGGTGGTCGAGGCGGGTCCCATGATCGAGTTGGAGGGACGATGCGTTTTCCCAAGCTATGCTGCGTGTTCTGGAGTGGGTTCTTTGGAGCAAGCACTGGATCGGTAGCCTAGAAATCTATTCCTGAGCGACTCCGGGCAAATGGGGCTGAGATATTTAGAGGCATTTTTGGTGTGGCCCCAAACGTAGCTGAATACTGGCTGGAAGCAGTCGAATGAATTATGGATGATCTGGACTGTACGACGGAGGAAAAACTGAAAAGAGCAGTATCCCTCCTACGAGATGAGGCATACCAGTGGTGGCTCACGGTAAGGGAGGGTACTCCAGCGGACCGTATTACCTGGGAATTCTTTAAGACAACATTCCAGGGAAAGTATGTTGGGGCGAGTTATGTGGACGCCCAGAGAAAAGCATTTTTGAACTTGGTCCAGGGGAATAAATTCGTGGTAGAATATGAGGCGGAATATATGCGCCTAAGTCGTTACGCTCGGGGTATAGTCGCGACCGACTATGAGCGTTGTGTACAGTTAGAGGATGGTCTGCATGGACCAGTGAAAAGTCTTGATAGCTCTCCATGATGGGAAAGAGATTTTGCCATTCTGGTCGAGAAAGTAAAAATAGCCGAAGAAGTGAAGCGGTCTGAGAGGCAGAATTGGGATAAGGATAGGGGTAAGAATAAGAGAAGTTTTGGGTCGTCAGGATCATCTGGGGGTTTCCAAAAGAGGCCCAGATTGGATGGGCCAGCTCGAGTGGGGATGCCTGTTGCTATTGGTCAGTTGCGATCGTGTGCTCAGTGCGGTAAAATACATTCGAGAGAGTGTTGGAGAAGAACTGGAGGATGTTTCATGTATGGATCTAGGGATCATCTGATAAAGGACAGTCCACAAGAGATGGCTAGGGTGCGAACGGTAGGTGAGGGAATTGTACAATCAAGGAGAGGTGGTCAGCAGTCGCCAAGGGGTCGTGGTCTGGCCAGAGGGGGAAATGGGTTTGGTCGAGGTCGTGGAGCACCGGGCAGAGGTGCTGGGAATACAGATGCAAGACAGCCTGGATTGGTGTATGCGGCTAGACGTCAAGAGGATGTGACGCACCAGATGTCATAACCGGTACGTTTCTTATATTTGATGAACTGTTTACTGCTTTGATTGATATTGGATCAACCCATTCATATGTTGCTTGTATTGTATTTGAGACTTTGGGTATAAAATCTGAGGTTGCTTCTAGAGAAATGTCTGTGGTTAGCCCTCTAGGACAATTGTGGTAGTGAACAAACTATTTAGAAATGTGCCTTTAGTAATGCAAGGGATTGATTTCCCGGCAGACTTGATAGAACTGTCGTTCGGTGAGTTTGATCTGATCTTAGGCATGGACTGGTTAGTTAAGCATCGTGCAAACTTGGATTGTGCTGCTAAGCGCATGATATTGAAGACTTCCGAAGATAAGGAGGTGCTGGTGATAGGAGAAAGAAGGAATTACCTGTCCAATGTGGTGTCGGCACTAAAGGCTGAAAGGATGGTGCGAAAAGGGTGTGAGGCGTTCTTAGCTTTCATCAGCACTTTGGATGCCAAGGAATTATCTGTAGGAGATGTTAGAACAGTGAAAGAGTTCTCGGATGTCTTCCCTGAAGAGCTTCCAGGGTTACCTCCGGATCGCGAAGTGGAATTTAGCATTGAGCTACTTCCGGGAATGGCTTCGGTGTCCATCGCCCCTTATAGGATGGCGCTGAAGGAGCTGGTGGAACTTAAAGCTCAGATCCAAGAGCTGTTGGACCGTCATTTTATCCGACCAAGTGTATCTCCGTGGGGAGTGCCAGTCTTGTTTGTGAAGAAAAAGGATGGGTCGATGCGAATGTGCATTGACTATAGGCAATTGATCAAGTTAACGATCAAGAACAAGTGCCCGTTACCAAGAATTGATGATTTGTTCGATCAGTTACAAGGAGCTGCGGTTTTCTCGAAGATAGATTTGAGATCTGGGTACCATCAGCTAAAGGTCAAGGAGGCGGATATCCATAAGACTGCGTTCCGAACTCGATATGGGCATTACGAGTTTCTACTTTTATGGATATGATGAACTGGGTCTTCTAACCCTATCTGGACCGGTTCATGGTGGTGTTCATAGATGATATCTTGGTGTACTCAAGGACTGAGGAGGAGCATGATTCGCATCTTCGGGTTGTTCTGCAGATATTGAGAGAGAAGCAACTTTATGCTAAATTTAGTAAGTGTGAGTTTTGGCTGAAGGAAGTGACGTTCTTGGGTCATGTTGTGTCTACTGAAGGGATTAGAGTCGATCCTAGGAAGGTTGAAGCCGTGTTGGATTGGAAGCAACCGAAGTCAGTGTCTGAAATTCTAAGTTTTCTAGGTTTGGCTGGGTACTACAGAAGGTTCGTTGAGGGGTTTTCGTTGATTGCTGCACCTCTAACAAAGTTATTATGGAAAAGAGTACCGTTTGTGTGGACTGATAAACAACAGGAAAGCTTTGAGAAGCTAAAGAAGATTTTGACTGAGGCACCAGTGTTGATTCAGCCTGAGGCTGGGAAGGAGTTTGTTGTTTATTGTGATGCGTCGTACACAGGATTAGGATGTGTATTAATGTAAGAAGGGAAGGTGGTAGCATATGCGTCTCGACAATTAAGGCCACATGAAGTGAATTATCCTACTCATGACTTGGAGCTAGCTGCTGTGGTGTTCGCTCTGAAGATATGGAGGCACTATCTGTACGAAGAAAAGTCGGTTATCTATACGGATCATAAGAGCCTGAAATACCTCCTTACTCAGAAGGAGTTGAATTTAAGGCAACGGAGGTGGATTGAATTGTTGAAAGACTATGACTGCTCGATTGAGTATCACCCAGGTAAAGCTAACGTAGTGGCAGATGCATTGAGTCGTAAAGTGATAATAGATTTGAGGGCAATGTTTGCTCATCTTAGTCTGTATGAAGACGGTAGCTTGTTAGCCAAACTTCAAGTGAAGCCGACATGGGTAAATCAGATTAAAGAGAAGCAACTGTTAGACGAATTATTAAGCTCTCGACTTCAACAAGTGGAAGGTGGTGAAACAGGGGATTTTGATTTGAACAGTGAAAGGGGTATTATGTTTTCGTGGAAAGGTTTGTATGCCGAAGGACTCTGAGTTGAGACAGATGATTCTGTGGGAGGCGCATAATAGCTCTTACGCTATGCATCCCGGTGGAAGTAAGATGTCTCGAGACCTGCGTGAATAGTATTGGTAGCCTGGTCTGAAATGAGAAGTTACCGAGTTTGTGAGTAAGTGTTTGACATGCCAGCAAGTGAAGGCGGAACATCAGTTGCCTTCGGGATTGCTGCAACCGGTGAAGATTCCACTTTGGAAGTGGGAGAGGATAACGATGGATTTTGTTAGTGGGCTACCCCTAACGCCTACTAAGAAAGATTCAGTGTGGGTAATCGTTGACCGGTTGACTAAGTCCGCACACTTCATACCGGTTCGTACAGACTACTCGCTTCAGAAGTTGGCTAAATTGTATGTGGCAGAAATTGTGAGATTGCATGGGGTGCCAGTGTCTATCATCTCGGACAGGGACCCAAGATTTACATCTCGATTACGGAAGGCATTACATGAAGCTTTGGGTACAAGGTTGGATTCAAACCATGACGTTTCATCCATGATCGATGGTCGATCGGAAGGGTAAGTCGATTACGGAAGACATGTTAAGGGGCGTGTAATCGACTTCGAGAGGTAGTTGGGAGGATTATCTACCGCTGGCGGAATTTGCGACAACAACAACGGCTATCAATCCAGCATTCAAATGAGACCCTACGAGGCGTTGTATGGTCATAGGTGTCGTACGCCTACCTGTTGGACAGAGTTGGGTGAGCGACAGTTGTTGGGTCCGGAATTGATCTTAGAGACTGAGGAAAAGGTTAAGTTGATTCGGGTTCGGTTGAAGGAAGCTTTCGATAGACAGAAATCATACGCAGATCTGAAGCGTAAAGAAATAGAATTCTCAGTGGGTGATCAGGTTTTTCTGAAAGTCTCACCTTGGAAGAAGGTTTTAAGATTTGGATGAAAGGGCAAGCTGAGCCCCAGATTCATCGGGCCTTATCAGATAGTTAAACGTGTAGGATCGGTCGCCTACCAGCTTGAGTTACCTCCAGGGTTGAATTGGATACATGATGTATTCCATGTTTCGATGCTGAGGCGCTACCGTTCAGACCCATCTCACATAGTGCCGGTGGAAGAAATTGAGGTTAGACCTAATCTATCTTTTGAAGAAGAACCAGTGCAGATTTTGGATCAAGAGGTTAAAGTGTTGAGAAGGAAGTCTGTTCCGCTGGTTAAGGTGTTGTGGCATAATCACGGTTCAGAGGAAGCCACATGGGAGCCAGAAGATGCAATTCGACAGCAATACCCTCATCTCTTTTGACCAGGTAAATTTTGAGGTCGAAATTTCTTTAAGGGGGTAGAACTGTAACATCCTAAAATTAGGGGTTCGGCATCTTGCTCTATTCTGTGTGTTTGGCTAGCTAAGCTTGTTATTTAGGTGTGTTTAGGGGTCCTGGGAAGGCTCGGGTTCGAGCCCAGGTCCTGGCAAAATTTTGGGTTTTGGTCATTGAAGTGGGGGAAGATGGTGGAAGCAGGGTTTAAGGGAAATTATTGGTAGGTTGTTAGCACAAGGAGGCGTCTGGCATTGTAGTGTGGCGTCATTAAGGAAACTTGGAGGAAGGGAGTTCGAATCCTACATGCTGCAATGTGTTGCATTTATTTTTGTGCTGAGCAGGTGAGAATAGTAGAGTTCAGCTTGGACTCTGCAAGGGGAGTTGTAGACTCAGTCAAATTAATTTGAATGAGTGATGGAGAGGAGTTTGAGGAGAGATTTGGAGAGTGAATCGTGGGATTTGGGGAGAGAGGAGGAGTTTGGCCGAATGTGGAAGCTTGGAGGTGGGTAAAATTCGGCTGGGGGTTGTGGGAGGAGCATTTTTCGGTTTTGAGGAAGAGCGAGTGCTGAAATCTCTCTTAGGCTCTTTTCGTGTCCCTCTTCTTTTTTGTGCAAATTGGGTGCATTTCGGGTTACTTTTACTCTTATCAAAAAGTTTCTTTCTTCTTTCTTTCATCTCTTCTCCTCATAGTGTGGTACCCGAACCTTTAGAGAGTGACCACTCGTGCATTCTTTTCATCTTTTCTCTCCAACATTCGTCTCTTCCTCCCTCTTCTTATTTTCAACATAGCCAAAACTTTGCTTTTCCTTCTCTGCTTTTCTATTTTTCCCCTTAAGCCAAATATTTCCCTTTTCATTCCAACTGAATCGGTTTACATTCATATTTGCCTTTAGCCGAATGCTAGTAGCTGCAAGTGAGTCGTCCTAGTGACTATCGAATCCATCTTAGTTGTTCGAATCATCTGTAATCACAAGGTAATGGTAATTCTTTCGCTCTTTTCTTTTCTTTTTGGCCTTATGTTGCGCATAGCCGAAGTGGTTATTTCTCTTAATTCTAGTTCTCGGCTAATCTCTTCTTTTCTTCTCTCTCAACATGGACTGCGTACTTCTATTAAATCCCATAGCCGAACCTATCTTGGATCGGTTCCTCTTTGATCAAGGTAGAGAGTTTCTTTCTGATTCTTTTTGTCTATTCTCTTTTTGTCTTACTCTGCCATAACCAAATTTTCTTGTTAGACAACCACCATTCTTTCACTGTGTTACTTTACTTATCAAGACTTTCTTCATGGAGGCGAGTGCTAGTAGACCTAAGGAGGGTACGTTAAGGGAGTCTGAGGGGAGTGGACTCGTAGTCTCTTCTCCCAAGTTTAAGCGACGTACGGTGTCAGCGATTCGAGATTTTCCGCCGGGTTGTGGTAGAGAGCCGACATCTGTTTGGGATAGGCAAATCGTTGTTATTCCCGTTAGTGAGAGTGACGGCGGTCAGGAGTGTATAGTTCTTCGCGTAATCAGGTGTGTAATCTCACACCTTTATTTCGTTTGATCTGTATTTTATTACGTGTCGGCTAAAAGCTGAAATACCCTTAACGGGAATGCAATTGAGATACCCTAGTGGGTAAGATTGGAGATATACCAGGTAAGTAACATTTACGACTATGCCATTGGGATAAATTAGCATGATTATATGGGTGCCCTGATTATCTGATGTACATTGATATATGTATGCATTCACCTCATTATGATGATATGTTGCATGGGAATGGGATATGATATTGATGAAAAGGGGAAGTGTATTTCGGTGACTCTGTCACATTATTTTGGTGGCTCTGCCACATATTTCGGTGACTCTGTCACATTATTTCGGTGGCACTGCCACAATTTCGGCGATGAGCAGCGTGACTGCCATCGATGGTGTGTAGCGGATGAGGGTTGATTGTAGAAATCCCCACCAGTGTGTTTTGGCTGGTCTGTTGGTGTGTAGTGGATGGATAATTAGGTTGGGATGGGTTGCATTGCATTCATTATCTGCTATACCATGCTAAATAGGGCTCAGGCCCAGTTCGTTTCTGTATGGGCTTCGCCCAATTTGATTTCGTAAGGGCTAAGGCCCAGTTGGTATCTGAATGGGCTCGGGCCCAGTTAATGTTCGTGTAGGGGATTACACACTGAGTTCTCGTAACTCACTCCTCTGCTTAATTTTGCAGGTAATCCCTAGCTTTGAAGATTTGGAGCCGAAGTGGACTCTGTGGTGGCCATGCACTGATTCTTTAGTAAACTCCGTTTTACATCACTTTAAATTTATTTTAATTTGGGATTATGTTCTGTAATAAGGCCATTGGGATTTTTAATTTGGTTTCTGTTTTTAACGCATTTACGATTTATTATGAATTGATCAAAATGGGGTTTTCCTAAAAACGTAAATAACCGTTTTCCAAAATATTAATGAACGGTCCACAAACTATTGATAATTAAACACGGGATTTTCTTAAAACTACAACCACTGTTTTCAAAATGTCACATTTCTGAAACTCACTGAATCTGATTTTTGTTATAAAACAAGTTTTCGGTGTTAGTAATATTAATAACGTTTTGCAAGAATACCTTAAATCTGATTTTCAAAATGAAAACAAAACTCGAAGTTTTCAACAATCGCGTAGTTTCTTTAACAACCTTTCCATGTGACATGCCAGATCTGGTCGTAACGTGTAGGCCAAGTTTGGGATGTTACATATCCGATATTATTCCAAATGGTTCAACGGGTATATCGAAGATATGAAATGGTGAGAGATAGTCACGTATCGGTACATGTATGTACGGAAATTCAATTGAATATTGAATCCATGAAATTGAAAGTTCGTGATCATTGTGGGAATAAATATATGTTAAACTTGTGATTAATAGTATATAATTATGACGTATAAATACATGGTAAACTTGGTTGATGATTATGTGTTAGGCTTTTGGGCCAAATTGAGTTGTGATATAGTATGTTTTATTCACTTAAGTGGTTCAACAGATTTGAGAAAAAGGTAAAGATCGACAAATTATTCGATTAGAATTGCTAATGAAAGCATGGAAAAGCATGAGTTTTTGGATGATTGAAAAATATTTAGCCATATGCTTGATATATGAATGCACATAAGTAATGTAAACTTATGTTATAATGTTTTGTAAAAAAAATTGCTAGTTTATGTGAGATTTAAAATTGAAATAGGCTAAGGCCAAGACATGTTGGAGTGACTTAAATGGTTTATGCTTATAAATTGAAGTTATAAGCTTTATTTCTTTGAATTACGAACTTACTAAGCATTTTATGCTTACTTTGTTTTAATTTCTTTGTGTATCTAGATATCGGAAGCTCGTTTGGGTTGGAAAGTGTCTGAGACATCATCATACTATCTATCGGATACTTTGGTACTCATGGTTTTATAATTTCGGTTATAATGGTATGTATAGGTCATTTTGGCTAATGATAGCTTACATGGTTTGTTAATGATGGATTTTAGCCATTTGATTTGGCTTGTAAATGATGTGTATTTTGGTTTGTGAATAGCCATGTGATTTGGCTATCTTGTTATGTATATGTATATATATATGTAAAAGCCCTTTTGTGATGTGGTATATATTTGCTTGTGAACGTCTTGTTGTAAATTGGTAATGATGGTACCAAATGGTTGAATTTGGGATTTGTATGCTTGTGGTTGTAAGTAAAATGATGCATAAATGAATGTGATTTTGGTATGATATTTAATGGCATATTATGGTACCTATGTGTCTTGTTATTGATGGTATTGATATATCATGAATTGAACTTGGTTTAGATGAGTTTTAATGCCATTTCATAATATGGTCATATGTGTTTTGAGTTGGCATAGGTGTATGCAAGTTTGGGTGAGGAATATGGCTTGGAAAATGGCCTATTTTTGTCCACACGGGCAGAGACACGGGCGTGTGTCTCAGCCGTGTGTGACATGCGGCCAGGTGACACGGTGGTGTGTCCCCTAATACTATTTAGAAACCAAGTCAGTAGCTTCGTATGGCCTAACACACGGGCGTGTGAGGTCATTTCAAAGGGTACACGGCCTGGCACATGGGCGTGTAGTCTGGCTATGTGACCCAATTCAGAGAGTTACACATGGTCGGACACGGGCTGGGACACAGCCATGTGATCCCATTTCGAATACCCACACGGCCCAAGACACGGGCGTGTCCCTTGGCCTTGTGAGACACACGGCCTGGCCACACGGGCGTGTGTCCCCTGCACTTTGAAAAATTTCCATGTTTTTTCCAAAAATTTCTTGATTGCTCGGTTTAGTCCCGAACCACTTCCAATGTATGAATTGGGCCTTGTAGGCTTTTATTAGGGACTGTATGATTGTTTATGAATGATGTTTATTCGGTATTGGAAAATATATGTGAAATGTATGCTTATTTTTGAAATAAGTCCGGTAATGCTCCGTAACCCTATTTCGACAATGAATACGGGTTAGGGGTGTTACAATAACTTTTGAATATAATATATTTTTTATTTCATTTATTAATTTATATCATATACATATTTCTTTCATAATAGTATCATTTAGATTTGAAGTTTTTGGTTGGATTTGATGTTACAGGAAAATATGTTGAAAATTCGGGTTCTATATGAAATAAAATAGGTTGGTAAAATCTACTGAAGTTAGTGGCATTTTCTCACAAACGTCGCTATAGAACATGGTATTTAGCAGTGTTTTTATGAAAGCGCCGCTAAAGATCATGTTCTATAGCGGCGTTTTCCCACATAAACGCTGCAAAATTTAGTGTCGTTATCTACAGCGGCGTTAAAAGCGCCACAAACTGTTTAGCGGCGCTTATAAGAGCCACTATAGGGCCAAAAAAACGCCGTTAAAAACCAGTTTTGCTGTAGTGTAATATCTTTTACCATTAAAAAGCATGTTTGATATTTTATACCTTTGTTGAAGATTTCTGCATGGGAATTTTGTCAGTACTTTTGAGTTTTTTTATCATTTGTGGCTTTAAGAGGTTTTGATGTTTTGCAATAATATTTTTTTGGAATTATCCCTTCTCTAATACAATTTTGTTATGTTCCTATGTCAAAAAGGGCTATTGTTCCCAATTTAAATTCATTATTTACAATGAGATTTATTTTTATTAAATATCTTTGGATAGATACCTCAGTGAGAACGATCATATATTCTTGTATATTTTCTTCAGGCTGGGGTTTAGTTTCTGAAGAACTATCTTATGGGATTTCATGTTTTAAAATTTGCATTTGTTTTTTTTTCATCTCTTGTTCATTTTTAAGCTGGGAAAGCTCTAATTAAATTTGTCTTATTTCCAGTTTTAATTCAGAAATTGTAATTTGTCTGGGTTTTATTTTTTCATATTTATTAAATATTATATCTTGCATATTGCACATTTGTGATTGACTAGGGATAATTTCTTTTTTTTTTATCTTTTAATTATGATTTTAATTTTAAATGATATTTTGTTTTAAGTTCTGGGTCTTGTATTGTATCAATAACTTCAATCATAAATTCTTTATCCTTGGTGAACATGTCACATCCCAAAAGAAATAGGGATAAAAATTTAGGAATTTAAAAAAAAAAAACAAGCATAGGGTAAGAGAAATAAAAGGCCTTAAAAATTATTTCTACTAAGAATTGACAAGAATGAACTTGTTGGTTCAATGGTAAGGCCTTAGCTTACCCTCAGGTCTCAAGTTTGAAATCCTTTGTGTGCATTCAGCTAAAATATTTTATTTCATTATTTTTACCCCATAAAAAGGTCTAATTTTCAAACTAGCCCAACCCAAAAACCATTTTTTTAATTCAGTCCTTAATTTAAAATCAACACCAATTTTAAATAATAATTCCTAATCCTATTGCAATTAGGGAAAAAAAAGTTTATAAATAACCAAGTTTTTCAAAGCCTAGAATTCTTAATCTATTTTCCATTTGTTAAATCTAGTTCCTGTACTTTTTTTGAACAATTTAAAATTTTTCTTTTTATTTCTTTATTTTTCTTTTCTTTGTCTCCTTTATTTTTCTCTCTTCTCATATTCTTCACTGAATAAACATAATCTTTGCCCACCAAATAAACCAAGTCCTTGTTTCTTTCACATGATTCCTAAATTGAATTTCACTCAAAACCGAATGTCAATCATTCTTAATCAAATCTCGATTTGAATATAACTTAACTTTGAAACTAATTGGATCTAACTAATCAATATAAAAAACCACATCCTTAATCAAATCTAAACATAAATTGAATTCTTTATATTCAAAATATTTTTTTTTACGTTTCCAAACTTTCACAGAATCGTGTAGATTATTCATTTCCTTTTCTTTTATATTCTAACGAATAAAATTAAGCAAACGATAAAATTGATCTAAACTTTTTGGATATTCCCAAGAAAATTTGTTTGGAAGCCAAGCATGGATGAACCGAAGAGAGAAAGGGAGCATGGAACCAAACTGGTTTGAGTAATATTGAGGGTACGTTCGTATGATGGTCGTTTTAGTCATTGAGAGTGTAGAGCTCATTTGAAGAATCCATGAAAATACGTAGTTTTGGGAGGGCGAGAATGTTGTAGGTAAGATAGATAAGGTGGTCGTGGGGTTGGTTAGGAG
Source organism: Gossypium sturtianum (assembly GCA_025698515.1). NCBI lineage: Eukaryota > Viridiplantae > Streptophyta > Magnoliopsida > Malvales > Malvaceae > Gossypium > Gossypium sturtianum. The sequence continues at coordinate 111,760,319 of CM046955.1, forward strand.
GTTAAATGAACGGGCTCGCAAAATTTTGTTGAGGGTGGACTACCATAAGTCACCACTGGCGAGGTCTTTGAGTGAGGCGAACTTGTGGACTAGGTCATTGAGAGATCCAAATTGGTCTGTTAAAGTAATGATGGACGATGAAGGTTTGTACTTGTGGGGTGAGAATATGTGAAGCAAGTTTTATTTTGATTACAATTTTCGCCTTTTCTTTTTTCATAAACATAAAAGAAAATTAACAAATGGAAAACATAGAAAAAATTATGTTAAAAGAGATGGAGAAGGGAGGAAAACAGAGGGAGAAACAGAAGAGAATGAAAAATAAAGAAAAAAAAGGAAAGTTAAAAGAACATAACATGAAAAAAATTAAATTGCACAAAACAAAAATATATGGGGACTAATTGTATAATTTAACCTAATTTTTTTGTTTCAAATGATGATTTTAATGTGCCACATCAGCTTACCGTTACACCGTTAACGATTCAGTGACTAAAATGTTACAACATGTTAACGTAAGAGACTAAAACGTAACATTTCAATCATAAATGACTAAAATGTAACTTGAGGTAAATAAAATTGACTATTTTGGTAGTGTTAAAAACTGAACGTCGATAATTACAATGTAGAAAAATTGTAAAAAAAAAAAAGAAAAGAAAAACAAAACACACAAATTTTACGTGGAACCCTTTCGGGGAAAAAGCCACGGGCAAAAGAGAATAAAATTCAGTAAGGTCGAAATCGAATGATACAAGAGGAGTTTCGACTACATCTATTTATAGGTTGAGAAAACCTAATTATAATCAATGTCAAATATGTTATGTTAATAAATGCTAAATATATTATATTAATAAATACTAAATCTTCTAAAAAGAAAGTATATTTTGTTTAACTTGACTTGCAAGCAATATCTTAGAATTTGGGTCACACAACTCTACCAGATAGTATACCCCATTTTTAATGTTCAATATATGAACCTTTTAACTTTAAACCATAATTTTTGACAATAATACCAAAACAAGTTACATTTTTTCATAATATTCTTTAAAAACATTTTTTTTTAAAATAACAAGCTTTTTAAAAACATTTTTTTTTTTCACAACAGCAATGTTAAACTGCTGTTAGTGACCTTGGGTTGCAGCATTCCTAAATTGTCAAATTCCAGAATGGTTGATTATCAGTCATGATTCTTGGTCATTTCTACAAGACAACCATGCATTGGCTCTTACAATTTTTTTGGTAGGGTCTTTGGCAACTGCAGCGATTAAGAGTTTATGAGTTACACTGATATTATTTGGATGACCACATTGATACACACTCATTACTCTGCAAAGAAGAAAGTCTTGTCTTTGACGAGCTGAACGCCATCAAAGCATCAACAAACAATGTGATATCCAACTAGATTCTTTAATGGAAGAGTGCAGTAATAATAACAATTGGAGTCTTTTTCTCTAAGTGCATCTTAAGAGCAGCAAGAGCAAGCTGTAAAGTGGCTTCTCTTTCTTCCTTTTCTGTTATTGTAAGCTTGTAGGAGAGTCAATTTATTATTACTTTTTAATACAAATAAATAAGTACATTATAATGATAGGAGAAAATAATTTACAAATATACATGCTAATTAATTTAAAGTTCATGTAAATTTACCAATAAATTAATGAGTCAAATTAATTGAGAGGTAAAGAAAAGAGTTATTTTCAAGTTTGAATTTGATGTATGTGAACCAATAATTAAATAAAGCAAATCATTACTATTACACAAATGACATAATTGAGGAACCCTAGATGTTAGATCTTTATCTTTAATGTTTTTACTAATTAAACTTGTTACCATTAATTCTTTTAATCATTTCATAATTTAACAGATCTTTAAAACGATGAAATATAGAAATCACTTTTTCTTTTTCTTTTTTTCTCTTTTGTACCTTAGAGATTGGAAAATCTTTGAGTGGTTCTTCAGTCGACTTCAAAAAGGGCTTGCATAATGATGCAAAGGAATAAATCATTGTATGAGAATTGACTGAATCTTAATGTTACAAAAGTAAATCAATTTTCAGGTCCGGATTTCAAGCGCTGTTTTCATGTCCTACTATGGCATTTTGATTCAAATTTGGCAGAGTTGGTGGTTCTCAAAAACAGCTTTGGAAATCTTTTTGAAAACAAAGTGGCCTCGTAAAGGTAAGTGTGCTGATCTTATTTTAATAGAAGTTATATCAAAGGCTTACCAAAAAATTAAAATAAAAATCAGTTTGCAGGTACCTTTTAAAACACTAGGATTATATTCAAACATAGCGAAGCTACAGGAGCTTTAGTAAAAGTTTCAGTTCCGTTTTTTAAAAAAATAATATTATTGTAAATTAAATTATAGTAAAATTTTACTTTGACTGTTTTAAATAAAATATGGGAATTATAAAATTATATATAGTAAAATTATATTTGGATCTCCTAAAAATTTATAATTCAGTTTTAGTCCTCTTTAAAAAAATTTTGGCTTCGCCCCTACATACAAATTAAATCCATCGGTGAAATTAAAAATTATTTATTTATTTATTTAAACACGTGGCCAACATCTACCGCTTAATGGACCTACATGTAACCTCCCCAATCCGGTCTAGATGTTAGACCCAAATTCGAAAGATTACATTAGCCACTGAAGTGGCCCAATTAACTGTTGGAGTTTTGAAAGCAGTCATTTTAAAACATTAGATTATCTTTGGAAGAAACTTAATTAATTACAAATTTATTTATTACTCGAAATCTTATTTACAAATTAGTAGCTGAAAAATTTTATCTATTTGTTTTTAATAAAAACTAGGGTTCATGCATAACTCACTAATAATCATAACTCAATATCCTAAAATTCAAATTAAATGTCATGCAAAATATAAACAAACTCAAATCCTAAGTCTCATACCACAGTTCAAAATAAAGTTTTAAAGACTTTGAATAATAAAATAACTCAATTAATAAGCCTAAATAATTCAATAGATAGAAATTGAGCCGAGACGCTCCGGAAGTCGTGTCCGCGTCCTAACCTGGTGGGTTATCTGTAAGGATGGTAATAAATTGGGGGAGTGAGCTATGATGCCTAGTGTGAGTTCATTCATAAGCAAATCAGTGCAAACAGTCGGTAAAACATATTAAATAATATCGCATAAAATAATCGCAATCAAACAACAGTTTAGAGTATCAGTTTCTTCAATTTAACCACCAGAATAACAAATTTTTGGATTGCCCACAATATACTTATATATATATATACATATATGTCATAACAAAAATTCCAGATTTGTATGCACATGATTTTATAGATGTCATACAGTTTCGATTTTAACATAATAGATCCTACTCCATCGCTACACACCACTATGGGAGTTCCCCTGAACTCCATCCTCCAACACATCGAATTGTGGATAAACCACTACTGGTTCGCAAATAAACTGCCAATGGTTGTGGACACACAACAAAGTCCCTGCAGATGGAATCTGCCTCTGGCTGTGAGTACACAACAAATGTCTCGCAGATAAAATCTGCTTTAAATTGTAGATTACACAACAATTAACCAGCAAATGGAATCTGCCTTTGGCTATGCATACACAACAAGTACCGGCAGATGACATCTAACCCTGGCCGTGCCTGTACAACAAAATTTTTACAGATAGAATGCCAAACTTCCATCGTTCATATTGTCCCACCCCATGAAATGCAATGTGACATATTTAATACAGATCAATATGGTAGCAATTAATGTACTTATACATGGCAATTCAGTAGCAAAAGTCATGCTTTTCATGTGTTCGATTTAACATTAACATAAGGTATGTTGTATGTACGATCGCAAATATTGATTCAATAGTCATATGTATTGTTCACAAATCATGCAATTATATATAAGTATAATATTAATTCAGTCAATCATGTATTTTAACATAATTCATACTATTAGGGATTTATTTGGGTACATTAAAATAATAAAATAGTTCAGAAATCATTCATGGACTAAACTGATCAAATCATAAAATTTCTGGGAAAAAACTGTAAAATCTGAGAATAGGGGACACACGACCGTGTGACCCAACCGTGTGGAGGGGTTACATGTCTATGTGCCAAACTGTGGCCATATGATAATTGCAAAATTTAAGTTACAGGGGAGACACGGCTGTGTGGCGAGCCATTTGGAAAGGTCTTGGCCGTGTGGTTCACGAACTATCCAAGGGTTTCAGGGGAGACATAGCCGTGTGAGGGGTCGTGTGGTCCACACGTGTGGCCCACATGCCCGTGTGGCCCTATCCTAGGCATGGTTTTGCCTCGATTCACTTGTATAACAACACACACATGCCTTCGGGATATCGAACGTCGTTCTTCGCGCTTAAATCTAATTTGAGGTACCTAAATCGAGTCATTCAAACAAAATTTATGTAAGAATTAATATCAATTTTAAGATTTATTAAGATTACGATAAATTTTTGGCAAGATTTGTAAAAGATCATTTAATCAATCCTAAAATTAGTGTGGATAGAAATCTACAGGAATTTAATATTTAAAATCGCGATTGGAATGTTCTTACCAATTCTTGGCAACGATCGAAGAATGTTTCTAATAGCGATCACGAATCCAGTTGAAAAATGAGTTAAAATTAGGAATAGATTTTGATCTGGGGTAATCAAGAAACTTTTCAGCAATGGGAAAAAATTTTGATGAAGAGAAAACTAAGAAAAGAAAGAAGGAAGAAATATAAAATATGGAAGCAAAATTCTAGGAGAATTGGAAAAGGAAGAAAAATCCTAGCCTAATTAGAAAAATGGATTAAATATCCAGGGTTTGGGCACCCTAGGGGCGATTTGCGGCCTATTGAAAAAAATAAATAGGGAAGGGAAAATGTGAATCTCAAATGCAGGTTTCTTATAGGAAAGGGTAATGCTTCACTAATTAGTTTGTTTCCCACTCTAGTGGAGTATTTACCCCATTTAATATTTATTTTAGGAGTGTTTTACATCCTAGTTTGCTGAAATAAAAAAGAAATGAAATTGGAGAGGTGTGGATAGAACCTAAGACTTCTAGGGTGTGTGCTAACTACTTAACTAACAAACAATGTCATTTCTTGGTTATCTTTTTTCTTTTGACCCTATATATTTTAGGGTGTTATAGTTCTCCCCTCCTTCAAGAAATTTCGTCCTCAAAATTTACTTGGTTCGAATAGATGAGGATATTGTTGACGAATACATCTTTCGATTCCCATGCGGCCTCCTCCGTGCTATGGTTTCACCACAGTACTTTCACAAAAGGGATTTGTTTCCTTCTTGATCTGTCACAAATCATTGTAGTAGATTAGGCCCAATTTTATACTTAACGAGTTAGTCTTATAGCAAATTAATATAGTTTTTTTATTAAGTTTCCCTTCATAAGACCTAGTGAATAAAATGAGATTTTTTTTTTGTGTTTTATGACCTTCTAGGCCAATCTAGGCCTAAAGGAATACTAACATGTTGATTAAGTCTGCAAGACATCATTTGAGGGCAAAAAGACTGTGGAATGTTCCTAATGTTGCAACATAGAGCTGGGATGTCACAACACAACAAGCAAAATACCCAAGGAGTAGCCTGCCGAGGATGTTGCGATATAAGCTGGACATTATCGCGAAATAGCCCTGAAGAAACCAAGAATAAATCAAAATACCTTCAATGGCGTGACACTGGCTTAAGGGTGTCACGACACAGCTGCGAGTAGGCCAATTTAATGAGCAAGGGTGTTTTCGTCTACACAACCTAAATTAAAATGGTTAGCCGTCCTAACTTGACCTAGTTAGTACATGATACATGTAATATATAAATACTCTCTTAGAACAACACATTGGGGAGTAGCACTCTTAGCTTTTTATTTTTGTTCTTAGTTTTTTCTTAGTCTACGTTATGTTATTGTAATCGGAAGATCCTATTTCGAAGTGCGACTTTCACGAGCGGAGATTGTTTCGGAGCCACCCATTCATTGCTAAGTCCATGAACATCTCTTTCTTTTATTCTATTCTTTATATATATTTCTTTAACATTGTAAATTGAATGTTTGTGTAAAGACTATAATCAATTTATGCTTCATATGTATTTCACATGTTTCAATTGTATTAACCTAATTAATTGATTAAAAGGTAATGTTTAATTTGGATTGGTTAGATCTAGTTGACTCCAATTAAACCTTAGGATTGATGACCCTAGGAAGTCATTTAGGTACAAATTAACCAGAAGTTGGGATTGCCTACCAAGCATCACTTAGTGTATAAGTGGTTAGGGAAGGAATAACTTAAACCTTAGGCTTGACGACCCTAGAAAGTCATATAGGTGGGAATTAACCCAAAATTAGTATTGCCTATCCGTGAAAACCTTACCCTGCCCCTGTTTGAGGGGAGTAGTTCTTGCCGACTAGTTAGGTTAGTAGAAGGTTGAGAAGCCCTACTAGGTTAATTAGAAACAAATTATTTAGAACCCTATATAAATTGTTAATCAGGTAAAACAATTGGATCTAGGCTGAAAGAACTTGCGTAGTCAAAACAAAGGATAGGAGAAGTTGATACATGAACTTAGGAGTAGATTTAGGTTTAATTAAATTTATTTGGCTATTATTATTGTTATTATCTTGCTTTCAGATTAACACTACTAATTCGTAACTCGAGTAGATTAGTAGTTATTTTCGAAAATTGACTTAAAAGCAATTTTCTCCAAACTGCAATCCCTAGGGTATGATCCACGAAATACTTACCAAGTTTTTTATTCTAAACAAACTATATTACAACCTGACCCATATACTTGCGAAAGCCGCCTACTTTCCTATCTTTTGTAGAAACATTTTCACTTTCGATGATAATACATTGAGAGGCAGTCAAGTTGTTGGTGTCGTTGTCGAGAATTGCGACAGTGATAATTGTTATTGAATCAATTACTTTGTAAACAATATTAGTCAAAATATGAACAATTTAGATAGTGTTCTAATTTTATTTATATATTATTCTGGTTTTACTTTCATTTTAATTATTTTATTATTTCGTTATTTTCCTTGTTGATTAAGTAAATTTAATCATGAGTGCAAATAATGACGATTACAGTTGCTATGAAGGCAAGGCGTGGGATAATTTCTACGATGACATAGAATCAAGTTGGTTTGATTAAGATTTAATGGACCAATTGAGTTCGGATAGCGAATGTGAAAAAGAAGGGTATTCATATGAACCTTTGTATGAGTTAGATGATAAAAAGATTGATATGCCCCAGTACCCAACAAAGTCTCTTTCTAATCCACAAGAGATATCGTCATAAGAAATAATTGAGCCCGACAAACCTTCAACCTAGAACCTAGATGCACACATGGATAAATTTGATGATGGCGGTAGCTGGTCTGAGTAAGATGAGTTGTCCTTTTGGTATGACAATTGGCACAATAATGAAAGACAAATTTGGTTGAATAAAGCTTTGAAAAACCAGTGGAGTCATAACAATGAATAGAATATGCCCGAACATCTGATGAGCTACCTTATAATGCGTATGAGAGTTATGACCACAAAGATAAAAGCAAGTACCCCGAGGAACCCTTACGTGAGCCGAATAAATCTCCATATGAGTGCAATCAAATCTACCAAGCTAACAACAAAACATCTAACATATTATCGAACGAGTTAGATAAGATGACTGATTGTCTCAAAATGTACTAACGTCCAGAGTGTGAATATTGCAACTAAAGATACAGATTTGAGGAAGTGTCCACAAGTATACGGGTTAGATTGTAATATAGTTTTACAACGAAGTAGGTAAGTACTCCGAGGATCGTACCCAAGGGAGGCGAGTACTAAATTAAAGTTAACCTAAATGCAAATAGAATTAATTAGTAGTTTAAGTAAATTATATTATGATAAAACATAAAGGAAATATTTTGAGGGATTTTATAAATAAAGAATTAAAAACTGCGTGAATAAAAGGGACTTCGAAAAACAAATTTCTAAACTCAATCAAATGAAGACATGGGTGATTAGCATGCTTTGGTGATTATAACTAATTCCTATTTCAACTTTCTATTTAATCAACTAGTCGTTACCCTAGCAGGATCTCTCGATATTCCACTAAACTATCTCAATCTCACAGTCCAAATTGGTTTGGGGCTAAGGTGTTTACGAATAGGCCATACTAATTTTTGGGTTAATTCCTACCTAAATGACTTCCTAAGGTGTTTATGAATAGGCCATACAAGCATTTTTGGGTTAATTCCATACCCTTGCATGGCCTCCTTCACACTAACTAAGTACGTTAGCTCACCTTTAGGCCTCATTTGGCCCTTAAGGTCAATAAAAGACTCAAAAGACACATTTTATTGAATGTAAACTAAACTATATAAACTTGACTAAAACATAATAAAAATGCTTGTATTCAAGCTTCTCAAGTGTGAAAACTAGTTTAATCTACTACACCGTATTACAATAGCACAAACTCCCCCACACGTAAGTCATTCCTTGTCTTCAAGCAAAGAAAACAAAAACAAACAATTAAGAGATGACCCTTAAGCAAGTATATTACAACATTGGCTTCAGAGTGCATAATTAGGTATTTCATATTTACGCATAGTCTTGACATGATATGTAGGCGACTTACCACTTTTAATATCAAACACCTAAGTTCAGTATATTACAAAGTATACAAACATTAAGGTTTTCAAATGTATAGATCCACCAATAAATTATATAGGAAATTTGATGATCCTAGCAGAATACAAATAGTCGTAAATGTAATTATTTGATATGATGTCAATTTATGAATAAGTCCACCTAAATCACATAGGGCTTTTCGGCTTGTAACGTTCTGAGGCTTTGGACAGGTATGGTATTCAAAAACAGTAAGCATCAAAATAGTTTCAAGCACAAAAATAGTTTGGCACATTGTATTGTTCCCTATTCTCCCCCTTTAGTGACCCTTATCCACTCACCGCCTTATTTCTCCTTCTCTCACCTTCCTTATTTCTCCATACAGGAAGTCACAACATAATATAGCAACTACAGCTAGCTCACAAGTTTTTGTGCACTAATGCACAAGTTTTTTTTTTTTTAACTTTTGTGACTTTGTCACATTTTTTTCCTTTTTCAGTACGTCTCTTACAAATGCTTTTATTTTTCTTTTTCAAGCACTTTTTTCTACTCGTTTTGCTTTCTTTTTGTATTTTTCTTTTATTTGGCACATAATGGCTAACCTATAATCAATATATCACCCTGTTTCTTCCTATTTCACTCTTAGTTTTATAAAATCCATCTTGATGTATCTACTTAACCCTCAATACGTATGGTCAAATGTCTATAGTCGTACAGTTGAGGACCAAGGAAAAAGGGTAAATACAAATTAGCATTTTTGGCTCGGGTTTTGTATTGAAGGTTCATCAAGAAATGTATTCTAGCTCAAATATAGGTACTAAAGATGAATAAATAGGATTAGCTTTTTGGCTTTGGCTGTATACCAAACAATTCCTTAGGTCATCCCTAGGTATCTCGATATTCACAAATTTAATCAATCAAAGAATCACAAATTCAACAATATATTATACATACTAGCATGCTCGCTTCCCTGTATTCTCTATATCCTTTGGTACATTCAATTGCTCAATGTGTATTTATAGTATAATATATAAAACTTAGTAGTTTAATAATAAAAAAAATTAAAATAATCTACTATCATGTCAAATTTATAGTAAATACAATCAACCTATATACATGCTCCTAACCAATCACTTGTATTTCTACAAGCTCAAGCACACATTTGACAATAAAAATTGAAAGAAAAGTGTAAAAGATTAAAAATAAATTTCCTATGTTACCCCCCACACTTTAGATAGCACATTGTCCCTAATATGCACTACTGTAGATAAGGAAAACAGTTACCCGATTGATTATGACATTACCATAGTCTAATGGTGGGTGCTTCCTTCCTTTGTTCGTTGCAAGCTCGTAAATGTCGTACTTCTTTTGTGTGATGTTCCTACAAAGAAAACTTGAAACAACAAGGAAAATGAATATATTTAAAAATCTACTGTTAACCTACTCCTAAAATTAAAGTTGTCCAAAATTAATTACTGATCGTTGTAAATCAGAGTTTTAAAATTTATAAAAGAATGATCGAACCTGGAAACTAACTCTGACAACGATTAAAGGCAAGTGCACCTATCGAACAGTAGTATAGTTTAGGCAAGACCGAATTATCGAACCCAAAGGAACTAAAAGTACTAATACTAACTTTCTTTCAATTATTTAGCCTAAAATATGTGAAGTTTGTTTATTACTCTAAATTAATTAACTACTAAACTAAAGACTCTAAGACAAAGAAGAATGAATTTAGAAAATAACTTGGAAAAAACTCAGTTGATTTAGACGATACCTAGGAAGAATCCACCTAGACTTCACTTGTTATCTAACCTTTAACCATATGATTTATTTAACTTAGTTTGATCCGTAAGACTCCCTAACGTATATTAAACCCTCTCTCAAGGCGAATAACGTCTAACCCTAGGTTAATTCTTTGGAACTCTCGTTCTCTTATAATAACCCCTTAGAATAGCGATAAATCGATCTATGGATTCCCATATTAGGTTTCACCTAATCTGGCAAAATCTCGTCACCCTATCTCTAGGCGTGCGATCAACTCCACTTAATTATGTTGGATCTACTATTAGGCAGGGTCTATTCCTCCTCCACCTAAGCACATTAAATTTGGATTAAGCTCACATAATTAAGAACAAACTAAGTATTTATCATATAATTCAAATAATCAAATAACAAGATTCATCATAGGTTTCATCCCCTTCGGGTATCCGAAGGGTTTAGTTCATAACAATAAAGGAAAACATCTCAAGAGAAAAGATAAAACAAAACATAAGAAATCCCTAAAACCCCTTGAAGGAATTGAAGGAGAGATCCGCCGTCTTGAGTAGAATTTCGGCTTCTTGAGATGGATCAACTGGCTATCCCTGAGTAAATCCCCACAAATCTGCCTTCTCTGGCTTAGCACGATGCCCCTAGACGATAGCTTTGGGCTCCCCCTTTCAGGTCATACTTAAGGTGTATTTATAGGCTTTTGAAATACGTTTCTTTCTCCCTAAGTATCCTTTCTCGAATGAAATTGCTCTTCTCCACGGCAGAGGCACGGCCATGGCACACGCCCATGTAAATTGTGGCCAGGCCGTGTTCGGATTTCTTTAATGAGACACAGTCGTGTGAGTCAGGGTTAGACCGTGTTCTAGATGATCAGTGAGGCACGGCCATGTGATCTTTGGTCCAGGCCGTGTCAATTTCATGCTTTGGCCCATTTGTCCCGTTTTAAGCCCGTTTTGCGTTCTTTTTATTCCCTGGTGCTTTCCTGAGTATATATCATGAAAAGAAAGGATTAAGAGCACCAAATTACATAAAATAAGGGATAATTCATCCAAAAGCATACTAAATGTGGGCCTAAAATATGTTACTATTTCGGTTTATCAAATACCCCCACACTTAATGTTTTGCTTGTCCTTAAGCAAAATTCTCAACTTACATTAAAACGAACTTTCTATAATTCATAATAGTCATTGATACTGTTTCATCCTAATTCAGGGATAATTTATACATGGATAATTCAACTCAAAGAGTCCTAAAAATTCAAACATTATAAGTCATAGATTCTGTAGCACAAAACATAGGTGTTTCCTTTCATCTAAATAATTACCTCGGATTCGAAATCGACAAGGATTGACATCCTCACAAAAGATTCACTCAAATCACTCAAAGTGTTTAAGGTTCAAAATTTAGGCACTCAAAAGTCAAACATGAAGAGTTAATCCCATAGGCTTGCATGAATATCAAATCTCCACCACTGAAATATGAGATGAAACACAAATCAAAAGGTCTTTGTTAGGGTTGTAATGGGGCTAGGGTTAAGGTGTGGAGTAAGGCTAAATTAGAGGGTTAGAATCGAGATTGAATCGACAAATTACCTAACTAAGAACTAATGAACTAATAATAATAATTACATCAATTGAAAACTAATAATGCTAATAATACGAGCTTCTTTTTTCGATATTTTGGAATTTAAGCGTATAAGCTCATTTAATCACAACTAATGATGAATAATGAATATACTTTTGATTTTTTTTAAGAACAATCATAAATACATAATAAAAGATAAATTACTGAAATAAAACATCGTTAGGCTATTAATCAAATCAAATCTCGATATAAGGGTAGTCAAAAGGAATGGAGATAATAAAAACAAAGGGGTTCTGGGTTAATATTAGTGGTTATGTTAATAAAAAGGGTTGTTAGGGTTAAAAGGGGTTCACTAGGGGTTAATTGTGAAGGTAGGCTTTTTAATGGAGTTAGTGGGTTAAATCCTAGGTGCCTTTATCATCTCTGTGTATCAAATCAAAAAGTGTGGTCTCAACATGTATAATCTATGCAAGTTCTAGAATAACAAATCAGTGTTGACATACTCATAATCAATAAAGTGAGCAAGAAAAAGAATTTATGCTCTATAAGGCTCAAAAACTCACAAAAATTATGGGTATTTTGATGTCAACCTCGTAAATTTCAAACTTCAAGATAATATTTAAACTCAGTTTGACAACCTAGCAAATTTTTAATTTCTGAAAAATAGACTTATCATGCTTGATTCTCCAGTATTCTTAGAATTTAATTATCAATACACAATTATCAGTGACTTAATCTAAAACATATCAATAAAAATCATAAATCATCAAAAATTTCATCCTAATTAGTAATATGAGTAATTTACTTTAAGACAAGGCTAAATTCAGGCTTTGAGTTAGGTGTCTTTTTAGGTTGTTCACCCCCCCACACTTGAGATGTACATTGCCCTCAATGTACAAAGATATATAATAACCTTGTAATAAAATCATCAGATATGGGGATAAGTGAAAACTTCCTGAATTTTCGGATGATTCCTTGAGAGGAGATTGTGCCTTTGGTGGTGGTGATGGGTCGTCTGGATGACGAACCTGCACTAGATGAAGAAATTGGGAGGCTCGTGGAGAATTAGCCAGGACATCTAGAGTAATATTAAAACTATACTAATAATGTAATTAAAGACAAGAAAGATAAAGAGAAGGAGACTAAGAAGAAAACTAAAATTAAAAGAAAAGATGAATGGACTGAGAGATCCTTATTGTTGGGTGTGATTTCTAAGGCTGAGGTTATGGTGGTGGTGGTGGCGTGATTCCCAAGCAGCCTTTAGAACCTAAAATCAAGAAATTAAGATAAAATAAACTAAATTAAGCATAAGAGTGTTAAAGATAAGGAAAATAAATGAGAAGAAAAAAATAAAAGAACAGATAATTGGTCTCAAAGACCCTTGGCTTGTTGTTTGGATGAAGCTGCTGGCATGAACTCAGGCGAATCGGTCTCCTTTGAGGAGATTGGCCTTTTACGCTTCTTTCCCATGGATATGATTTTGTTGTAGCTCAAGAGTCTGAGGACTTATTAGGAAAAGGAAAAAGAAACAAAAGGGAGAAAAGAAAAGAAGAAAGAAGAAGAAGGGTAGGTAAGGAGAGAAAGGAGAGGGGCATGGTATTTAAATAGAATCTCAAGTCTGGCAATTTACCACGCCCGTGGGTTGAGGGTGTGTCGATTCACACGGCTGCATCGTACGGCCGTGTTCCTAGGCGTGTTTGGTTACCCCATGCTCGTGTCTAGCCTGTGTTCGACAAGTCAGTATGTTGGCACGGGTTTAAGGCACGGGCATGTTCTGTCCGTGGTTGGAAAGTCAGTAGCATCACACGGTTATGGGGCACGACCGTGCCCCTTTGTCGGTGCCCGTGGTGTAGTGGTTGGATCTGTGACATCGAACAGTGGTTAAAATTGATTCGCACGGCCTCTGCTATGTCAGTACAGGGATTCTTATGGTCTACACGGCCACGGCCACGGCCGTGTGCAAGGCCGTGTGTCCTGGAATTCTGCACCCCTTGTTAGTTTATAACTAAGTGTTCAGAAAGAAAAGAAGAAAAGAAAAAGAAAAATAAATTTAAAGCAAAATGTGAGAATAAATTATGTTATTGCTCGGGTTGCCTCCCGAGAAGCGCTAGTTTATAGTCTTAAGCTAGACTCTCCTCTCATTTGCATTGTCAAGGTGGTTTGAGGAGTTGGAAGTCCTTCCTCATGCTATCATTTGCGTCTTTGTGAAAAAATTTAAGTCGAGATGTGTTTATAGTAAAAGTACCAAAAATAGGATTACTTACCTCGATTGTTCCGTGTGGGAAAACACTGGTTACCCTAAAAGATATTTCTTTGTTTGTGCTAGGGTCCGGAGGAGATATTCGAGGATCTGCCTGATCTAACAGCACTTGGTCCACTATTTTGAAGTGGTTTTTTATTCCTATTAGCTCTTTTGAGGGATCCTTCGGTTTTATCTTGTGTGGTTCCAGTTCTTCGTCGTGTATCCCTAATTTCTCATTGAAGTGTGTCTTTCACTCGTCTAGATCATCGAACTGAATCCCTCGATCTTCATGAGTTATTTCTTTTTTGGCATGGGGTTTAGGATCGGGTTCAGTTGTATTGTTTGGTGATGCTTCCTGAAAATAAGAGTTAACCAAATGGTTATCGGTAGAATTTACGTTCTCACCTTGATTGCTCGATATTCTGGCCGAATCGAGAGCCTTGAGGGTGACCGTCTCATTACCTACACAAAGTATGAGTTCTCCTACATCAACATCAATTTTAGTCCTGGCAGTCGCTAAAAAGGGTCTTCCTAAAATTAAGGGGATCGAATTATCCTCATCCATGTCTAAGACAACAAAATCTACTGGGAAAACGAATCTGTTGATTTTTACAAGAACATTTTCGATAATACCCGTAGGAGTTCTAACAGTTTTATCAGCTAATTGAATGCTCATCCTAGTTTGTTTGGGTTTCCCTAGACCTAATTGTTTAAACAATTTATAAGGCATGACATTTATGCTTGCCCCTAAATCAGCTAACGCATTATCAACATTTAGTCTACCAATTAAACATGGAATTGTAAAACTCCCTGGATCTATTAGCTTTTGTGGTAGTCTATTTTGGAGAATTGCTGAGCACTTTGCGTTAAGTTCCACATGTGACGACTTGTCTAACTTCCATTTATTTGTCAGAAGCTCTTTTAAAAATTTCCTAGAATCTGGCATCTGTGAAAGAGCTTCAAGTAATGGTAAGTTAATATGTAATTTCTTTAAAAGTTTAAGAAACTTACCGAACTGTTCTTCTGTGTCGTCTCTTCTTAATGCCTCAGGGTAAGGTACGCGAGGTTGGTACTCCTTGATTACCGGTTTTGGCTTGTCTTGTGTTACCTCTACTTTACCTTTTTCTACCTCGTTTTCTTGTGTTAGACTGGGTTCGTCTACTTCTTCACTTTCTTAAGCTGTTATGGCTTGGATTTGCTCCTTTGGATTAATTTCAGTATTACTCGGTAGACGCCCTTGCAGTCATTCGGATAATAGCTTTGCAATTTCTCCGACTGACTGAGTAATTTCCCTGATTGCCTTTGTAAGTCCTCCAACTTGGTTCTCGGTCTTTTTGATCGATGTTTGTTGGGTGTCGAGTGTTACCTCATTTTTTTGGAGACGGGCTTCTGTGGATGTTATGAATTTGTTCAACGTCTCTTCAAGATTTGGCTTCTTTTCCTATGGATAGGTCTGATTTTGGAAATTTTGAGGAGGTTGTTGTCTTTGATTTCCTTGTCCTCCCCACAAAAAATTTGGGTGGTTCCTCCAACCTGGATTATAATTATTACTATATGGGTTATTATTAGATCTGAAATTGTTACCTATATAGTTCATCTGTCGCTCTCTGTGCCCGGTTGGTAGGGTGGGTACTCGGGATTCGCCATGAGTTCCACTTGCGTCAGATTGCATGATTGGATGTACTGCGAAGAACACAAACTATCAATCTTCTTATTCATCAACTCTACCTGATTTGATAGCATGGTTATGCTTGCGTCGAGGTTGTAAACTCCGGCTATTTTTGTTGGCCTTGCTCTTGTAACTTGCCACGCGATAGTTATTCAAATGACATCTCTTCAATAAACTCGTAGGGTCGCTCGGGAGTTCTATTATTCAAGGTTCTACCGGCGGCTGAATCAATTAGTTGTCTCGTTGAGGGATTTACACCATTATAGAAAGTCTGTACTTGGAGCCACAAGGGTAAACCATGGTGCGGACACCTTCTCAAGAGATCCTTATATCTCTCCCATGCATCGTATAATGTCTCTAAATCCATCTACACAAAAGAAGAGATATCATTACGTAATTTGGCCGTTTTGGCCGGTGGGAAATATTTTAATAAAAAATTTTCGGTCATTTGTTCCCATGTAGTGATTGACCCTCGTGGTAACGAGTTTAACCACTGTTTAGCTTTATTTTTTAATGAAAAGGGAAATAACCGAAGACGCATGGCATCATCAGAAATGCAATTTATTTTGAAGGTATCACAGAACTCTAAAAAATTAGCTATATGAGTGTTTGGATCTTCATCCTGTAAACCATCAAATTGAACAAACTGTTGAATCATTTGTATAGTGTTAGGCTTTAATTCAAAATTATTAGCAGCTATAGCAGGCCTAACAATACTAGATTTGGCTCCTATTAAATGCGGTTTAGCATAACCAAACATAGTACGAGGAGCATTATTTTCTCCCACATCTTGTCGTGGAAGATTATTTTCGTATATCCCTTTAGTAGGATTGGATCTGTCTTCTCGCTCTCCTTGGTAATTTAGGGCTTGCCTAATTTGTCTGTGATTTCTTCGAGCGGTAGCTTCAATATCATTGTCGTATTCTAAAGGTCCTCTCGGGTTCCTTCTAGTCATAAACTAGAGGTACCTGCTAGGAAAAGAAAGAAAGAAAATTTAGAAAATTTAAAATTAAAACTAAAAAATAAAAAATAAATTGCGAAAAATAAAAATAATGGCTAAAGTAATAAAAATAGAGTTTTCTTAATATTTTAGTTCCCCGGCAACGGCGCCAAAAACTTGATCACTGTAAATCAGAGTTTTAAAATTTGTAAAAGAATGATCAAACCTGGAAACTAACTCTGACAACGATTAAAGGCAAGTGCACCTATCAAACAGTAGTATAGTTTAGGCAAGACCGGATTATCGAACCCAAAGGAACTAAAAGTACTAATACTAACTTTCTTTTTATTATTTAGCCTAAAATAAGTGAAGTTTGTTTATTACTCTAAATTAATTAACTACTAAACTAAAGACTCTAAGACAAAGAAGAATGAATTTAGAAAATAACTTGGGAAAAACCCAGTTGATTTAGACGATACCCTAAGAAGAATCCACCTAGACTTCACTTGTTATCTAACCTTTAACCATATGATTTATTTACTTAGTTTGATCCGTAAGACTCCATAACGTATATTAAACCCTCTCTCGAGGCGAATAACGTCTAACCCTAGGTTAATTAGTGGAACTCTCGTTCTCTTATAATAACCCCATAGAATAGCAGTAAATTGATCTATGGATTCCCATATTAGGTTTCACCCTAATCCGGCATAATCTTGTCACCTTATCTCTAGGCGTGCGATCAACTCTGGTTAATTATGTTGGATCTACTCTTAGGCGGGGTCTATTCCTTCTCCACCTAAGCACATTAAATTTGGATTAAGCTCACATAATTAAGAACAAACTAAGAATCAAATAACAAGATTCATCATAGGTTTCATCTCTTGAATTGTATCCGAAGGGTTTAGTTCATAACAATAAAGGAAAACATCTCAAGAGAAAAGATAAAACAAAACATAAGAAATCCCTAAAACCCCCTGAAGGAATTGAAGGAGAGATCCGCCGTCTTGAGTAGAATTCCGGCTTCTTGAGATGGATCAACTGGCTATCCCCGAGTAAATCCCCACAAATCGCCTTCTACGGCTTAGCACGATGCCCCCCCTAGACGATAGCTTTGGGCTCCCCTTTCAGTCATACTTAAGGTGTATTTATAGGCTTTTGAAACACGTTTCTTTCTCCCTAAGTATCCTTTCCCGAATGAAATTGTTCTTCTCCACTAGCAGAGCACACGACCATGGAACACGCCGTGTAAATCGTGGCCAGCCGTGTTCGATTTCTTTAATGAGACACGCTGTAGTGTGAGTCGAGGTTAGGCGTGTTCTAGATGATCGGTGAGGCACGGCTGTGTGATCTTTGGTCCAGGCCATGTTGATTTCATGCTTTGGCCCATTTATCCTGTTTTAAGCCCGTTTTGCGTTCTTTTCATCCCCTGGTGCTTTCCTGAGTATATATCATGAAAAGAAAGGATTAAGAGCACCAAATTACATAAAATAAGGGATAATTCATCCAAAAGCATACTAAATGTGGGCCTAAAATATGTTACTATTTCGGTTTATCAATTACAATGCAAAAAATAAAAATAAAAAGTTTTTTCAATCCTCCTCGTCCTCGAAATCCATCTCATTCCCTTCCACATCACCTTCGTCATCTTCGCTATCCTCCCTTTCCTCGCTTCCTTTCTCTTCTGCTTCATGATGGGAATGTGTTCAACCAAACATGTCTGGCGAATAATTTGGTACTCTTATATTATTCTACCACGCAAATTCTTGAAGAATTGGGCTCGTTTCTTGCATCCATCTTATCACCCATTCTATTTTTGGAATGCGACTCTTGCAAATTTCTTTTTGAGATATCGATTTTGCTTTTCATTTGAGTGAGGTTGAAACGTCCATTTTTTTTCATTTTGGCATTTTTTCGAATCCCTTATTTGTTGCTTAGTATCAACAATGCGAGTTTTCAGCTTATATAGGATAGATGTTGCTTGGTTCCCACACTACCCTAGATACAGTTTAAGTCTAATTAATGCAATATACTATTAAATTGATATGGTTTAATTAAGGAAATAATCTCAATTTTTTGTCTATGAAACAACCATTTTTTCCATAAACTTATCGTGTCATTGTGACGTCGTCCCATTTCAGCCCTTGCAGCTTCGATGTTTGGTGTCGCGACATTTCATGCTGGTGTCACAACACTTGTGTCGCCTTTTGTATTCTTGGGCTTGAATTCGCACCCTACACACTCAAATAGCCTATTAGTCGTTCCTGATGCCCAAGTTGGCCTAATGAGTTGTCAAAACAACAAAAAATGTGTATAAATGCTTATTTTGCAACAAAATAAATCTAAGCTAATAAAACTGACAATGTAATAAATAAACATAAAATGACTAGAAAACAAGCTCGTTAACTGGAAAAAAAAATTATAATTTTCCACAACAAATTGTGGTAGATCAGTCTTGTACACCTCTAATCACTCACAAAATGTTTCTAAATGATTTTAGGATGATTTAAAAACCTTCGAGTTGTTTTTAACCTAATTAAATGATCTTATTTAATTTTTTCAAAGTTTCGTTTATAAATTTTTTAGTGGTTCCGTTAACCAATTGTTTCAGTAGCACCTCCTATGAATTTCATACGTCGAGATGGGTAAAGGGTGTTACAAGTCTTCCAAAGAAGGTAAGACCTTGATGCGAAAGATTTTGCACCTTTCTTCGCATTAGTCATTGCAACATGTTCTAGAAAATTTATTTTTGTATGAAGCTTGGGATAAAACTATGATTTTGTTCTTTCAATCCCTGAGGATTTGAATACCTAGAACATAATTAGCTTCACTTGATTCTTTCATAGTAAATTATTGTGTTAACCAAATTTTAGCTAATGATAAAACTCCAACATCGTTCCCAATTGCCAAGATATCATTAACTACTAAACAAGGTTCATCAACATTCTAATAAATCCATAGGTATTGATTGCTTGATCAAACCTTAGATTCAATGAGTAAGATGCCTACTTGAGTCCATATATGGATCTTAACAATTTGCAAACTTTATTCTTTTGATTGTTATATTTGTTGGGAAATGTGCCCATATTGTAGTAAACATGTAACTATTTTCTATTTATTTGAATGAGGAATAAATAAAGTTAATTTTACATTTCACTATTATGTACTATGTATTTTTTTTCTTTTATATTTTACATGCATAGCGAAATTGTGACAAGCAAATATTAGCTTATTGATTGTCTAAAGTTCAAACTAAAGATAAGTGGCATTGTAAAGATCGTTTACATTGCGAGAAAGACAACTTAATTCAATAGATAATCTAAATGAGTCCGCAATCCCGTAAAAGAATCAAAGTGAGCATTTGATTCAAATACTAAGAAGGATTATTATGTCGTCTACAATTCCAATTGGGGAGATGGCTAGTCTTGGCTATCGGAGTAGTTGACTCCACGAGTAAAGACATAGATGTATTCATTGATAGAATGATACATTGGACTGGACCCAAGATGAATTAATTCTGAATCCGTTTGTGAATTAATTCACTTGTGACGTTCATGGTGTGATTTACCTAAATTCTTAGATAGTCACTGACCATGCGTATGCAACTCATGTGCTTTGATATAAGTGGAGGCTTATGCTCTAAAGATGATTGAGCCCATAGCAGGTATGTTGGGTACATGACTTGTATATGGCAGGGCTTTACTAGCAACGGTGGAATTCATAGATCAGTTAAAGGGTTAATGATATCCACTCATTGGCATTGTGTGGATTGATGAATATGGAACGTGGCCACGAGTTGCTCATTTTTGAACGAGTAATTTATCACAGTCATTTGCTGACAGTGATCATATTAATCATTAAGAAGACACAATGGTGATAATGAGATAAAATAGGATTGTATTGGTGACAATGAGATAAAATAGGATTGTATTGACAATGAGATCATATTAATCATATTTATCACATGGCGGTGCCAGTGGCAGCGATGGCGGCATCCTGGTGGCCAATGGCGGTTGGTCATTGGTGGTTGAGTAGTGGAAGAATTACACTTCTACTAGGACTCTACCAGAGAATTTGATTTTATATTTATTATTCCAAAAATAATATTATTTTAATAGTTTAATATTAAATTTAATTTAATACCTATCTTAATAGTATTTTATTATTTTAATATTGAAGTGATTATCTTAATATTAAATTAAATTTAAATATTCTATTATTTTAATAAGATTTAATATTAAATTTAATCTAATATTTATCTTGATAAATATTATATTAATTTAATCAATGGAAAGTTGTAAAGAGAAAATTCTCTAAGGAGATTATTTCAGAAAATTCCTAGAGATATTTTTCTGATTTACAGCTTGACCCAAAAGTTTAGTGAAATTGCAATATTACCCCACTGGTAATTTTTGTGAAAATTTTTCTAATTCGAAGTGAGCCCACAATCGGTAGACGTGAGCTTGAGGATAGAGGGAAAAGACTACTCGGTCGAAGTGCTCATCGTAGACAAATCGGAAATGTACAATTTTGATTAAGTGTTTATTACTTTAGATATCACAACCTAGATCTTGTTTTGAAAAAAAAATTTAAAACTCTGATTTTTCCCTAAATTTATTTTTTCGCTACATTTTCCAAACCCGTTTTTCCAACAATTGGTATCATGAGCCAGGTTGTGTTCTATCTATAAGTATAAACATATAATCAAAATAAATTTATCTTCTTCTTGAATGATTTGATTATAAAGAATGTGGCATTCTTTAGATCTTCTGCATGTTTTGACTAAATTTATTCAAAGAATGTAACACCCCAAACCCGGCCTAGACGTTACGACCGGATCTGGTATGTCACATGGAAAGGTTGTTTAAAGAACTACGTGATTGTTTAAAAGTTTTGAGTTTTGTTTTCATTTTGAAAATCATATTCCTTTTAAAGGTATCCTTGTAAAATGTTGTGAATACTACTACCTACCGAAAACTTGTTTTATAATACGAGAAAAATCGGTGGATTTCAGGATGTGATGTTTTTGGAAACAATTATTGTAGTTTTAAGAAAATCCCAAGTTTCATTGTCTATAACTTGTAAATCGTTTGTTAACTTTTAGGAAAATGGTTATTTACGTTTTTAATAAAACTCCATTTAGATCGTTTCATAATAGGCAGTCATTACTTTAGAATAAAAAAAAAAACCAAAATAAAATCCTAGTGGCCTTATTACAGAATAAATTCCAAAATTAAAACAAGTTCAAGGTAATGAAAAACAAAGTTTACGGAAGAAATAACACATGGCCACCACAGAGTTCTCCTCGGCCCAAATCATTAAGCTAGGAATTACCTGCAAAATTAAGCAGAGGGGTGAGTTATGAGAACTCAGTGTGCAATCTCCTACACGAACAATAACTGGGCCCGAGCCCATTCAATTACCAAATGGGCCTTAAGCCTTACGAAATCCACTTGGGCGAAGCCCATACAGAAACGAACTGGGCATTAGCCCCATTAGCATGGTATAACAGATAACGAATGCAATGCAATGCAACCCAACCCAGCCTAGTAATCCATCCGCTACACACCACCCGACCAACCAAAACACACCGGTGGGGATTTCTACAATCAACCCTCATCCGCTACACACCATCAATGGCAGTCACGCTGCACATTGCCAAAATTGTGACAGAGTCACCGAAATATGTGGCATAGCCACCGAAATAATGTGACAGAGTCACCGAAATACACTATCCCTTTCATCAATATCATATCCCAATCCCATGCAACATATTATCATAACGTGATAAATGCAATACATATATCAGAGTACATTAGATAAACAGTTAGCACATATAATCATGCTGAGTTATTCGAACGGCATAGTCATAAATGTTACTTACCTGGTATCTCCAACCTTACCCACAAGGGTATCTCAATTGCCGTTGCGGTTATTCCAGCTTTTAGTCATTACACATATTAATGCTAATCAAACAAATGAAGGTGTGTGGATTACACACCTGATTACGCGAAGGACTAAACACTCCTGATCGTCGTCACTCTCGCTATCACGAACAACTACGATCTGTCTATCCCAAACAGATGTCGGCTCTCTACCACAACCTAGCGGAAAATCTCGCACCGCTGACACCAAACATCGTTTGAACTTGGGAGCAGAGACTACGAGTCCACTCCCTTCAGGATCCCTTACCGATGCCTCCTTAGAACGGCTACCACTCTCCTCCGTGAAGAAAATCTCGTCAGTAAGGTATCACAGTGAAAACGGCAGTGTCTAACAAAGAGGTTTGGTTAAGGCAGAGTAAAGCGAATAGAGACTAATCGTAAGGAAACGAGAGAGAAACTCCCTACCTTGATCAATGGAGAACTGAACACCAACGGATTTGGCTTGCGATTCCGAATGAGTCCTAAAATGCCTTAGATTCAGCCACTACTGTCAAGAGCTCTGGCTTCCTACGAAAGACCGAACATGTTTCAAGATGGAGAGGGTACTTAGATTCGGCCTTGCAACAAGCAAAACCGATTTTTGCAAAACAAAGGGATGCTTCTTGATGTTCGGCTAACAGCAAAAGATGCAAGAAATGGGTTTAGCTTGCCACAAGAGGGGGGTTTCGGCTCAAGAACAGAACAAGCAAGAAACGAAAAGAAAAGAGAAGAAAGTGGCAAGTTGAGGTTCGGCTAGTGAAGAAAGAAAATAAAGGAGCAAAGAGAAAAGAAGAAGAAGTGGAAGAAGTGTAGAAGAAGAATGATTCGGCTAAGGTAAGAACAAAGGAGAAAAAGAAAACGAAAACTTGAAGGGAAAAGATGGAGAGGAAAACGCAAATGGTCACTTCTATAGGTTCGGCTAACAATCAAATGAAAAGAACAAAATGAGAGAAAATGATAGTAGTTTTGGTATAGAAAAGAAATAAATGCCGAAAATGCAAATGAGAACAAAGTTGCACAACACTCAAGTGGTTCGGTTTTGCTATCTCAATCCCCCATATGCCGAAATTCCCTTGCCAAACACCCTTTAGCCGAAATTTACCTCCCACCACACCAACATTCGGCCAACTCTCACCTACCCTCTCAAATCCCTTGATTTTCTCCTTCACTCTGTCTCCATCCCCCATTTCGAATTTGTTGACCAATTCAAACTCCCCAAGCTCCTCTCCTCCATCTATTTCGAAATGTTTGACTCATTCAACAACCACCTTGTAGAGTCCCAGCCGAAAGCCACCTCTTCCCCTCATTGAGCACAAAAATTAAAGCGCCACAATGCAGTAGATGGGATTCGAACTCCTCCCCCTTTTCTTCCCATGTGACGCCAACTCCACTAGGCCACCCTACTTTCTTTTGTTAACATAACATCAACTATTAAACTTAAGTCCTGCCTCCACTAGCTCACCCTACCAAAGTGCCCTAAAACCAAAATTTCACCAGGGCCTAGGCTTGACCCCGAACCTTCCCATGACCCCCGAACACCCCCAAATAACAAGCTTAGCAAGCCAAACATATAGAATAATGCAAAAATGAAAAACCCCTAATTTTAGGATGTTACAGTTCTACGCCCTTAAAGAAATTTCGGCCTCGAAATTTACCTGGTCAAAATCGATGAGGATATTGCTGTCGCATTGCCTCTTCCGGCTCCCACGTGGCTTCCTCTGAACCATGATTGCGCCACAACACTTTGACTAATGGAACCGATTTCCTTCTCAATACCTTGATATCCTGATCCAAGATCTGCACTGGTTCTTCTTCGAATGAAAAATCAGGTCTCACCTCAATTTGTTCCACTGGCACTATGTGAGATGGGCCTGAACGGTAGCGCCTCAGCATCAAAACATGGAATACATCATGTATCCGATTCAACTCCGGAGGTAACTCAAGCTAATAAGCCACTGGTCCCACACGTTTTAACACTCGATAAGGCCCGATGAATCTGGGGCTCAACTTGCCCTTCCGTCCAAATCTTAGAACCTTCTTCCAGGGTGAGACTTTCAGAAAGACCCGATCACCCACTGAGAATTCTATTTCTCTACGCTTCAGATCTGCAAATGATTTCTGTCTATCGGAAGCTTCCTTCAACCGAGCCCGAATCAACTTAACCTTTTCCTCAGTCTCTGAGATCAATTCCGAACCCAACAACTGTCTCTCACCCAACTCTGTCAAACAGGTAGGGGTACGACACCTACGACCATAAAATGCCTCGTAGGGTGCCATCTGAATGCTAGATTGATAGCTGTTGTTGTACGCAAATTCTGCCAACGGTAGATAATCCTCCCAACTACCTCTTAAGTCGATTACACAGCTCCTTAACATGTCTTCTAGAACCTGAATTACCCTTTTCGACTGGCCATCAGTCTGCGGATGGAACGCTGTGCTAAAATCCAGCATCGTAGTTAAAGCTTCATGTAACACTTTCCAGAACCGTGATGTAAATCTAGGATCCCTGTCTGATATGGTAGACATGGGTACCCCATGCAACCTCACGATTTCTGCCACATACAGCTTACCCAACTTCTGTAACGAATAATCGGTACGGACCGGTAAGAAATGTGCGGACTTAGTCAACCGGTCAATGATTACCCACACTGAATCTTTCTTAGTAGGCGTAAGGGGCAGCCCACTAACAAAATCCATCGTTATCCTTTCCCACTTCCAAAGTGGAATCTTCACCGGTTGCAGTAACCCCGAAGGCAATTGATGCTCCGCCTTCACTTTCTGACATGTCAAACACTTACTCAAAAAGTCGATAACTTCCCGTTTCAGACCAGGCCACCAATACCGTTCATGCAGGTCTCGATACATTTTACTTCCACTGGGATGCATAGCGTAAGGGCTACTATGCGCCTCCCGCAAAATCATCTGCCTCAACTCAGAGTCTTTCTGCATACAAACCTTCCCACGAAAACATAATACCCCTTCACTGTTCAGACCAAAATCCCCTGTCTCACCACCTTTCACTTGCTAAAGACGAGAACATAAAAATTCATCTAGCAATTGCTTCTCTTTAATCTGACTTACCCATGTCGGCTTCACTTGAAGTTCGGCTACCAAGCTACCATCTTTATACAGACTGGGGTGAACAAACATTGCCCTCAAATCCGATATCACTTTACGACTTAACGCATCTGCCTCCACGTTAGCTTTACCTGGGTGATACTCAATCGAGCAGTCATAGTCTTTCAACAATTCAATCCACCTTCGCTGCCTTAAATTCAAATCCTTCTGAGTAAGGAGGTATTTCAGGCTCTTATGATCCGTATAGATAACCGACTTTTCTCCGTACAGATAGTGCCTCCATATCTTTAGAGCGAACACCACCTGCAGGCTAGCTCCGTGTCATGAGTGGGATAATTCACTTCATGTGGCCTTAATTGTCGAGACGCATATGCTACTACCTTCCCTTCTTGCATTAACACAGCCCAACCACGTGTGCGATGCATCTGAAGAGACGACAAATTCCTTCCCACCTCGGGATGAATCGATCGGTGCCTCAATCGTAATCCTCTTTAACTTCTCAAAGCTTTCTGTTGCTTATCGGCCCAAACAAGCGGTACTCCTTTTCATAACAGCTTGGTTAAAGGTGCAGCAATTAGCGAAAACCCCTCAACGAACCTTCTGTAGTACCCAGCCAAACCCAGAAAACTTCAAATTTTAGACACTGACTTCGGTTGCTTCCAATCCAACACAGCTTCAACCTTTCGGGGATCGACTCTAATCCCTTCAACAGACACCACATGACCCAAGAACGTCACTTCCTTCAGCCAAAACTCGCACTTACTGAATTTGGCATACAGTTGCTTCTCTCTCAGTATCTGGAGAACAACTCGGAGATGAGAATCATGCTCCTCTTCAGTCATTGAGTACACCAAAATGTCATCTATGAACACTACCACAAACCAGTCCAGATAGGGTTAGAAAACCTGGTTTATCATGTCCATAAAAAAGGCTGGTGCATTTGTTAACCCGAACAGCATCACTAGAAACTCGTAATGCCCATACCGAGTTTAGAACGCAGTCTTATGAATATCTGCCTCCGTGACCTTTAGCTGATGGTACCCAGATCTTAAATCTATCTTCAAGAAAATTGAAGCTCATCGCAGTTGATCGAACAAATCGTCAATTCTTGGTAGCGGATACTTGTTCTTGATCGTCAACCTGTTCAATTGCCTATAGTCAATGCACATTCGCATCGACCCATCCTTTTTCTTGACAAATAATACCGGCGCTCCCCACGGTGATACACTTGGTCAGATAAATCCACGGTCCAACAGTTCTTGGATCTGAGCTTTAAGTTCTACCAGCTGCTTCGGCGCTATCCTATAAGGGGCGATGGACACCAGAGCCGTTCCTGGCAATAGCTCAATGCCAAACTCGACCTCGCGATCCGGAGGTAACCCTGGAAGTTCATCAGAAAAGATGTCTGAGAACTCTTTCACCGTTCTGACATCTCCTACAGATAATTCCTTGGCATCCAAAGCGCTGACGAAGGCCAAAAATGCCTTGCACCCTTTTCGCACCATCCTCTCGGCCTTTAGTGCCGACACCACATTGGACAAGTAATCCCTTCTTTCTCCTATCACAATTACTTCCTCATCCTCTGGAGTTCTTAAGACCATACGCTTAGCAGCGCAGTCCAAGTTTGCATGATGCTTAACTAGCCAGTCCATGCCTAAGATCAGATCAAACTCGCCGAATGGCAGTTCCATCAAGTCTACTGGGAAAGCAATCCCTTGCACTACTAAATGCACATTCCTAAATAGTTTGTTCACTACCACAGATTGTCCTAATGGGCTAACCACAGACATTTCTCTAGAAGCCACCTCATATTTTATACCCAAAGTCCCGGATACAGTACAGGCAACATATGAATATGTAGACCCAATATCAACCAAAGTAGTAAACGGTTCATCAAATATAAGAAACGTACCGGTTATGACATCCGGTGCGTCGCCATCCTCTCGACGTCTAGTCGCATACACCAATCCCGGCTGTCTTGAATCTGTATTCCCAGCACCTCTGACCAGTGCTCCACGACCTCGACCAAACCCATTTCCCCCTCTGGCCGGACCATGACCCCTTGGCGGCTGCTGACTATCTCTCCTTGTTTGTACAATTCCCTCACCTACCGTCCGCACCCTAGTCACCTCTTGTGGACAATCCTTTATCAAATGATCCCTATATCCACATTTGAAACATCCTCCAGTTCTTCTCCAACACTCCCTCGACTGTATTTTCCCACACTGAGCACACGGTCGAATCTGACCAACAGTAACAGGCATCGCAACTCGGCCTAGCCCAACGAACCTAGGCCTCTTTTGGAGTCCCCCAGAAGATCCTGACGACCCAAAACTTCTCTTATTCCTACCCCTATCCTTATCTCAGTTCTGTCTCTCATACCTCTTCACTTCTTCGGCTATTTTTGCCTTCTCAACCAGTATAGCAAAATATCTTTCTCGCTGCGGAGCTATTAGTACTCGCAGCTCATCTCGCACACCATCATTGAATCGAACACAGCGTTCATAATCAGTTGCGACGATACCCCGAGCATAACGGCTTAAGCGCAGGAACTCCGCCTCGTATTCAGCCACAGATTTACCCCCTTGAACCAAATTCAGAAATGCTTTCCTCTGGGCGTCCACATAACTCGCCCAAACATACTTTCCCTGGAACGCTGTCTTAACGAAGTCCCAGGTGATACGGTCTGCTTGAGTACCTTCCCTCACTGTGAGCCACCACTGGTATGCCTCATCTCGTAGGAGGGACACTGCTCCTTTCAATTTTTCCTCTGCTGTACAGTCTAGGTCATCCATGATTCGCTCGACCGCTTCCAGCCAGTATTCAGCTACGTTTGGGGCCACGCCAGAAATGCCACTAAATACCTCAGCCCCATTTGCCCGGAGTCGCTCAGGAATAGATTTCCGAGCTACCGATCCAGTGCTTGCTCCAGCAACCCATTCCAAGACTCGTAACATAGCTTGGGACAATGCATTGTCCCCTCTAGTTCTGTCTTGAGTCCCTACCTCCGCTACTGGCGATGCTGGCACTTCGCCTTCCGGCACATGTCTAGATTCTAAGGATCCAACCTCAGCACCTCGGCCTCTACCACGGTCGCGTACACCACATCCACGTCCTCTTGTGCTCATGTTCGCTGAATCGAATTAATCTAATTAGAAATTTTATGGATTAGTATATTATTTCCATGTTTATTAACAATGTCTTATGCAAAGTAAGTATAGTAGTTGTTTTCGTAGATCGAACTTCCTAATATCTCAATTTCTACAGTCTTAAATCTTATAGCTAGCAGTCATACAACACTAATTCTAATATTTCTTCCTAACATCATTTCATAATATCAAACAAAGTCAGAAGACTTACGGATTTTGTGTCGGAGACTCGGGTGCCATACTCTCAGAAAGACATACATTTCTTAAACCAGATTTCAAACCAATTTTGGAAAACATTATCGAACCCAATCCACAGCCGAGTTTTGCAACTTGGCTCTGATACCACTAAATGTAACACCTCAAACCCAGCCTAGACGTTACGACCTGATCTGGTATGTCACATGGAAAGGTTGTTTAAAGAACTACGCGATTGTTTAAAAGTTTTGAGTTTTGTTTTCATTTTGAAAATCAGATTCGTTTTAAAGGTATCCTTGTAAAATGTTGTGAATACTAGTACCTACCGAAAACTTGTTTTATAATACGAGAAAAATCGGTGGATTTTAGGATGTGATGTTTTTGGAAACAATTATTGTAGTTTTAAGAAAATCCCGAGTTTCATTGTCTATAACTTGTAAATTGTTTGTTAACATTTTGGAAAATGGTTATTTACTTTTTTAATAAAACTCCATTTAGATCATTTCATAATAGGCAGTCATTACTTTAGAATAAAAAAGAAACCAAAATAAAATCCTAGTGGCCTTATTACAGAATAAATTCCCAAATTAAAACAAGTTCAAGGTAATAAAAAACGAAGTTTACGGAAGAAATAACGCATGGCCACCACAGAGTTCTCCTCGGCCCAAATCCTCAAGCTAAGAATTACCTGCAAAATTAAGTAGAGGGGTGAGTTACAAGAACTCAGTGTGCAATCCCCTACACGAACAATAACTGGGCCCGAGCCCATTCAATTACCAACTGGGCCTTAGCCCTTACGAAATCCACTTGGGCGAAGCCCATACAGAAACGAACTGGGCATTAGCCCCATTAGCATGGTAAAACAGATAACGAATGCAATGCAATGCAATGCAACCCAACCCAACCCAGCCTAGTAATCCATCCGCTACACACCACCCGACCAACCAAAACACACTAGTGGGGATTTCTACAATCAACCCTCATCCGCTACACACCATCAATGGTAGTCACGCTGCTCATTGCCGAAATTGTGACAGAGTCACCAAAATATGTGGCATAGCCACCGAAATAATGTGACAGAGTCACCAAAATATGTGGCATAGGCACAGAAATAATGTGACAGAGTCACAGAAATACACTGCCCCTTTCATCAATATCATATCCCAATCCAATGCAACATATTATCATAACGTGATGAATGCAATACATATATCAGAGTACATTAGATAAATAGAACGCACATATAATCATGCTGAGTTATTCGAACGGCATAGTCATAAATGTTACTTACCTGGTATCTCCAACCTTACCCACAAGGGTATCTCAATTGTCGTTGCGGTTATTCCAGCTTTTAGTCATTACACATATTATTGCTAATCAAACAAATGAAGGTGTATGGATTACACACCTGATTACGCGAAGGACTAAACACTCCTAATCGTCATCACTCTCGCTATCACGAACAACTACGATCTGTCTATCCCAAATAGATGTCGACTCTCTACCACAACCCGACGGAAAATCTCGCACCGCTGACACCGCACGTCATTTGAACTTGGGAGCAGAGACTACGAGTCCACTCCCTTCAGGCTCCCTTGCTGATGCCTCCTTAGAACGGCTACCATCACCTCCATGAAGAAAATCTCGTCTGTAAGGTATCACAGTGAAAACGACAGTGTCTAACAAAGAGGTTTGGTTAAGGCAGAGTAAAGAGAATAGGGACTAATAGCAAGGAAATGAGAGAGAAACTCCCTACCTTGATCAATGGAGAACTGAACACCAACGGATTCGGCTTACGATTCCGAATGAGTCCCAAAATGCCTTAGATTCGGCCACTACTATCAAGAGCTCTAGCTTCCTACGAAAGAACGAACATGTTTCAAGATGGAAAGGGTACTTAGATTCGGCCCTGCAATAAGCAAAACCGATTTCGGCAAACCAAAGGGATGCTTCTTGATGTTCGGCTAATAGCAAAAGATGCAAGAAATGGGTTTAGCTTGGCACAAGAGGGGGGTTTCAGCTCAAGAATAGAACAAGCAAGAAATGAAAAGAAAAGAGAAGAAAGTGGCAAGTTGAGGTTCGGCTAATGAAGTAAGAAAATAAAGAAGCAAAGAGAAGAGAAGAAGAAGTGGAAGAAGTGTAGAAGAAGAATGATTCGGCTAAGGTAAGAACAAAGGAGAAAATGAAAATGAAAACTTGAAGGGAAAATATGGAGAGGAAAACGCAAATGGTCACTTCTATAGGTTCGGCTAACACTCAAATGAAAAGAACAAAAGGAGAGAAAATGAGAGTAGTTTTGGTATAGAAAAGAAATAAATGCCAAAAATGCAAATGAGAACAAAGTTGAACAACACTCAAGTGGTTCGGTTTTGCTATCTCAATCCCCCATATGCCGAAATTCCCTTGCCAAACACCCTATAGCCGAAATTTTCCTCCCACCACTCCAACATTCGGCCAACTCTCACCTACCCTCTCAAATCCCTTAATTTTCTCATTCACTCCCTCTCCATCCCCCATTTCGAATTGGTTGACCAATTCAAACTCCCCAAGCTCCTCTCCTCCATCTATTTTGAAATGTTTGACTCATTCAACAACCACTTTGTAGAGTCCCAGCCGAAAGCCACCTCTTCCCCTCATTGAGCACAAAAATTAAAGCACCACAATGCAGTAGATGGGATTCGAACTCCTCCCCCTTTTCTTCCCATGTGACGCCAACTCCACTAGGCCACCCTGCTTTCTTTTGTTAACATAACATCAACTATTAAACTTAAGTCCTGGCTCCACTAGCTCACCCTACCAAAGTGCCCTAAAACAAAAATTTCACCAGGGCCTAGGCTTGACCCCGAACCTTCCCAGGACCCCCGAACACCCCCAAATAACAAGCTTAGCAAGCCAAACATATAGAATAATGCAAAAATGCAAAACCCCTAATTTTAGGATGTTACAAAGAATGCTACTATAACCTAATTGCATTTATATTTCAATTATTCTACTTTTAGAAAGTCATTTTCAACAACTGTCGTATGCTAAATATGCCTAAACAAATATCACCATATTTTCTAAGTTTACAAAGAAGAGTTATTATCCTCATTGAACATTATTAATAACCATATACTCACATAATCAGGTAGTTGAATGGAAATTGAATGTTATGGCGAAAGGACTATATGAGCAATTAATAATGCCATATATATGCACAACACACCCTAAAACCTAAGAGATGCATTGTCCTCAATGCATGAACATGACAAAATAAAATGACTAAAAGCTACATGAATGCATGAAACAGATAAAAAAAATCAAAATGAGTAATCATGAAAATATAAAAATCAAAGCTTGGAGGGGAAAGAAATTACTTCACTTGGGTTGGGTGGATTTCTTTGTAGCTCTCTTGTAATGCTGCGGCCTATCCTGGTCATCACTGTCAACTTGAATTGTTTTACTGGCAGCTGTCTTGATTTTTTTCCCTTAAGCTGGTTGATGGGGACCTATTCCTCATCATCATCGGAATTAGACTTTGTGATTTGATCAATTAGTTGATGAACCGCACGTTCCTGGGCAGTCATAGAGGCCGTGGATTGTGGTGCAGGTGTGGTAGTCTGAGTGGTATCCCTTCCATCATCATCAGATTCAATGTGGATAGATTTTGTCCTGGCTTCATCTTGCTCTGGGTCTTGGTTGTGCATTGGGGAAGTAGTAGGTTCTTCATCTTCTGCTTTAGGATTCAATAGCAGTTCCTTAGGAAAAATGGGAAATGGTGGCATTAGGCGCAAGAAATTCTTTTGCAGGGATTTATGAATGGCAATATCACGTTGGCAGACATATCCCTACAAGATGGCCATTTCCTCTTGAGCTTTGCCAAAGTCAGTGACAAGCATTTTTTGGTGTTTTTCCAACACACCAAACTGTTGTTTCAAACTTTTTACAGCCTCAATCATTCACTACTCAAATTCAGTGTGAGATGTCGATGGGGCAGCAGAAGCAGTCCTAAGGGGAGAAGATGGAGGTGTGCCAGTTTTCCTTTGCATTTCCTCGCTAGCTAGTTTCTATGCGATGTGTGTAGTAATAGACCTTTTGTTAGGAAGGTGGCCTTCATTTTGTGACAAGGTAACCTTGACTCTTTGGTAGAATGCAGTAATCAGTGAGGGGAAATTTAATATGCCAACATTCTTTTGGGCACAGCGACAAATCTCACGAAAGAAGATGTTTCCAACATTAATCTTTCGGCCCACCATTATTTAAACACCCCTAACCCGTATCCGTCGCCCGAATAGGGTAACGAGGCATTACCAAACAAAACACAGTTCCGCATAGTCATTTATCATTTTTCATAAACAAGGTTATATCAACTTCTATACAATATAACTTCTAAATCCAATAGCAATCATCCACTAAATCATATTAGTTAAATTTGCACATATGGATCACATAACCAGATAAAATTGATCATGCTTTATTACTTATAATACATATACAAACTATGCTTCAAATTTCAACCATATTAATATCATCTATATAACCACATATTCAAATTAACTAATGTGCAACAAAGCCATGTTACATGTACTTAATACATATAAATGTTCGAACCACATGATTCTAGTATTAATGGCATTTGTATACTTAAAACATATCCCAGCATATATCATTACATTTCATACATTAAATATATGTCAATATATCTATTTCATTAGTTGAATATCAAACATATGATTTCACAACTTCTGCACAAGCACATAATAAAACCATTCGAACCATATTACATTAATTATTATGCAATCACATATGCGACTTTAGTAACATTACAACATGGCCAAACATACTATTGATGCATATTTATATATAGTGCACATTTTACCCTAAAGACAAAAGCCACATTTAACATTTGAACACAAATAACATTCCAATGTACACTTAATTCGCATATATATTAGTATACCTAAACTTCATATTTCATCCTATTAACTAATGATTGATTCGATCACACCATTATCAAGATCAGATGCTTATCAAAATGAACCAAATATCGTAGCCGAATTTACAACCACACATGTACGCATACCTATATATATTAACATCAACTTGACACTTTTAACTATCAATAAAACTAACCAAAACATACCTAAATCATAACCATCATTTACCATTTGAATCCGTACCAAAACAATTAACCAAAACAATCATGAAACATATACATTACTTACCATTTAGCAACCGAACCTATATAGCCAATATACAATCAAATACATATCCATCATTTTACATCATTACTCAAGCCGAAACACATATCCATCCACACAAATTATACCATAAATTACACTTCCAAATAAGCTAATTTCATGGCCGATTATTCATCATTCTTTTCATTACTCACTACCAAATCATATATCACAACATCATAAGTATAACATGAAACATAATTTCCAAAATAAGTCTAAAGCATAACCGAATGCACATAAGCAATATCACATATATTCAACCATCAACTAACTCATTAATCAAACCAATCCATATAACCTAAAACCACACACATATATATACACCATGAAATATACTTACAAAAAGGAGTTTAAGTCATAGCCACATCACACAAGCTTTAACATTGTAATCAAGCCATTTTTGCGTGGCTATCAATATATACAAATTCAAAACCACACATATCAAAATAGCTTATACATGCCATATGTCATATTTACATATTCCAAAGTACCGAATATTGGTCGATAGTGTGACGATGTTCCTTGACGATCCCTGAGCTCGAAGCTAGCTTTCAAAATCTATAAAATAATGAATAAATACACAAAGTAAGCTTGGAAAGCTTAGTAAGCCATAAGCAAATAAATCATGAAAAGAACATGCACAATTTAATTATTTTAGGCCAAACACCTCCAATCTCATACACATATATATAAAGTTATAATTCACAAATAATTCACATGATCATTCTATACAACAACATTTACCTTTATTTTCAAATTTCATATAAACTTAAAAAGTATCTGCATCATTTAACTTGAACTTACATTCGATTTTACAATGTCATTGCCCATTAAACCATTCGGAATCAATAAGGATACTCGGATAGCTCATAAAGCTCGTACAATGCCAACGTCCGAGACGTGGTCTTACATGTAATCAAATATCGATGCCACTATCCCAGACGGGGTCTTACATATAAATCTCAAATCGATGCCAACGTCCCAGACGTGGTCTTACACGAAATCTCATATCAGAATCCTATGTCATGACATACGTATCATATACTATTCCTATGGTTCGTACAGGGATTTCAGACATCGTAATTTAATCGATTCAAGCTCGACACAAGTCATTCCAAGCTTATATCAATTTGGCAATACATGTATATAATTATACAATTCAATTCGATATTATAAAACGTATTCACATGAATTTTAAACACATTTATTTACTTATGAACTTACCTCGTACGGAGACGAACGGACCGGAACAGCTATTCGTCAACTTTCAACTTTCCCCGATCCAAATCCAATTTCTTTCTCTCTGGATCTAAATTAATTCAAATTTGACTTGTTTAATAACATATTCACTCAAATTTATCCAAAAATACATAATTTTGGCATTTTGCACTTTAGCCCCTAACATTTCATATTTTCTCAATTTAGTCCCTATTTCAAAATAACACAAAATACACAAAATTTCACTAAACCCATGTTAGGCCAAATTCTCCCTAGGTCCCTAGCAGCCCATTTCTTTCATTTCTTTCACATTTTGACCCCTAAATTTTCAAATTTAACAATTTAATCCTTAATACACATTTTTACCAAAAATCACTTAATTAAACATAATAATCTATCAACAATGATTTATTTTTCATCATCAAAGAACAAAAATCTCAAGCTATCAAAAATGGCAAATCACAAAATCCACAACCAATTCAAAAATTCAAGCATGGGCTAGCTAGTATTCGAAGCAACGATCTCAAAAACGTAAAAATTATCAAAAACCGAGCTAAACACTTACCTTAATCAAGCTTGGACAAGGCTGAACCTAGCTTGTTCTTTTTCTTTTTTTTTTATTTTGACGTTTCGGCCAAAGATGAACTAAAATGCATGGCCATTTCATGTTTATTTTATTTAATTACATATTATTTTACTTTTTACTATTTTAACCTTAAGTATTTAATTAGAAAACTATTTAATGGTTGTCCATATTTGTCCATGCATATTTCTAATGGTTACAGTACATCATAAGAACCCCACATTATAAAAGCCATAACAATGTAGCACTTTAACAATTAACTAGCCACTTTTACATTTTACGCGATTAAGTCCTTTTATAAAATCGAGCACACAAACGATAAAATTTTCACACGAAATTTTCACACATATTAATTCACATGCTGTAAACACCAAAAATGATATTAAAATAATTTTTACGACTTCAAATTTGTGGTTTCGAAACCACTATTCGGATTTAGCTAAAACCGGGCTGTTACAACTCTCCTCCCTTAGGGATTTTCGTCCCCAAAAATCTTACAAGCAAATAGGTTTGGATA
Organism: Gossypium sturtianum; assembly: GCA_025698515.1. NCBI lineage: Eukaryota > Viridiplantae > Streptophyta > Magnoliopsida > Malvales > Malvaceae > Gossypium > Gossypium sturtianum. Next base: position 111,797,014 of record CM046955.1, read on the forward strand.
TTTCTCTCTCATAGTATCCTCAGGCTCCCACGTAGCTTCTTTAACCCCGTGTCGATGCCATAAGACTTTCACTAAAGAAATTTTCTTATTTCTCAATTCTTTAACCTCGCGATCTAAAATCCGGATCGGTTCTTCTTCGTATGTCATATCAGGCTTAATTACAATCTCAGATGGAGAAATCACATGCGAAGGATCAGATCAATATCGTCAAAGCATCGATACGTGAAATACGTTATGAATCTTTTCTTACTCAGGTGGCAATAATAATCTGTAAGCAATCGACTCGATACGCTCAATTATCTCATACAGCCCAATGAATCTCAGACTTAATTTGCCTTTACGATCGTATCGGAGTATTTTTCTTCCACGGTGAGACTTTCAAAAACACTTTGTCTCCGATCTAAAACTCAATATCTTTCCGTTTCAAGTCTGCATATGATTTCTGACGATCTGACGCTGCTTTCAGACTATCGCGAATCACTTTCACTTTCAGTTCAGTTTCTTTGATCAAATCAACCCCGTATATCTTATTCTCACTAAGCTCAGTCTAATACAAAGGTGTTCGGCATTTACGACCGTACAAAGCTTCGTAAGGTGCCATTTTTAAACTTTATTGAAAGCTATTATTATACGCAAATTCAATCAATGGCAAGTATCATTCCCACGTACCTTGAAACTCAAGAATGCAACATCTCAACATATCCTCGAGTATTTGAATAATTCACTTGGACTGACCATCCGTCTGTGGGTGAAAAGTAGTACTGAAGTTGTAACATCCCGGTTTAGGGCCTAGTCAGAATAGTGGTGCGAGACCACAAATCTGAGGTATATGAATGAGTTTTTGAGGTTTATGCTATGTATGCATGGTAGTGTGAAAGTTTCATGAAGCAATTTTGTGAAATTGCGGTTGAATTGTCCAAAAGGACTAAATTGTAAAAGTTGCAAAATGTGAGATTCTAGAAGCTATTTGTGTGAAATAGCTTTAGAATATTAATTAGAGGTTCTTAAATAGCAATTTTTCCAATTTCTAATTTTTGGACAAATTTGGGCATGGATGAGTTAAAATAGAAAGTTTATCAAAAAGGGCATTTTGGTCATTTAACAATTAAGTGATTAAAATAGGAGAAAAGATGACAAAATTGATTCATCTTCTTCTCCAAGGCTGCCGAAAATTTGAGAAAGCCATTGTTAGGGTTCTTCAAAAATTTCAAGCTTGCTAGTAAGTGCATCTAGCCTCGTTCTTTATATTCTTTGTATTTTTGAAGTCTTTGTTGCATGAGTAAGCCATTTTTAGCTATTTGATGAGCTATGATGGATGTTCAAAAATGTGGCCATGTATGACATGCATGTATTTTGATGTTTTATGGAAGATTATGAAAGCTTGATGTAGTGGAAACATCTTTTGCTAAATGAGTTTCCATAGAAAATGTATGTAGGGACTAGTTTGTAAAAGTCTCGAGTTTGGTCATACATGTGTGTTGTGATGAGAATTGATGATTACTTTAGTTGAGTAAGTGATTCGACTAAGCATGAAAGGCTATAAAGTTGAATAAAAATCACTTTATGAGCCTTGGGGGCAATAGTGTAATTATGAGAAAGATTTGGGGCAAAAGAGTAATTTTGCCAAAGTATGAGATGTGGGTCAATTTGGTCAATATGTGTATTGAATAAGCTGATTTATTCATTATAGATCAAGAAAGAAAAAGCCCGGATCAAAACCGAGGCAAGAGCAAAGTGGTGGACTAAATTGCACGTTTCTATACTTTTGAGTATCGAGGTAAGTCTATGCACAAACAATGCATTCATACTTACAATTTGTTAATGCTAGCTAGTGTATAGCATGGTTGAGAATGATTGAGAACCCATATGGTTCAAGTGAAATGAATGATTAAGTAAGTAGATTTGTGAATGTGTTGTAATAATGCTAAATGGTGGGCTAAGTGCGATACCATCCTAATGCATATTGATGATGAGCTGGCTATGTGCGATGCTATCGTTAGGTATATTATCTGGTGGGCGATGTGCGAAACCACTATGAATACCTTGTTGGTAGGCTAAGTGCGATACTACCTTATTAATTGATTGTGGTGGGCTTAGTGCGGAACCACCGAGAGATTTGTTGTGTGGATGTGATAGTGAGTAGCATAGCTGTGTGGATGTATTATTGAGAAATAATGATGTGTTGTATATTGTGTAAATGTGATATTGAATGCAGGGGTGCATGTCAATGGTTATGAGTAAGTGACTCATGATGTGTCGGAAATGTGGTAAGGGATAGAAAGAGTAAGCATAGTTGTACATTATATGTTAGTATAATGCTAATTGTTGTTTAGCTTATACTATGTTGCTTAATTGTTTATGTGTAAACTTACTAAGCTCAAAGCTTACTCTCTTTCTTTTCCCTTGTCTTATAGAGCAAAAGTGTTGAATCGAGATACGAGGATCAATTGGAAGATCGCCCAAATTATCAACACACTCTGGTACATTAGACTCAATGTTTTGTATATGGCATGTATAGGGGCTAGACAAGTTAGTGAATTTTGTTGTTTATGGCTATGATGTGTTGGCCTTTAGAAGGATAATCTATTTTGTATAATGGCATAGTTGTTGGCACTTTATTATATGAAAAGATGAAGTTATCTATGTGAGATTGTAAGACTTTGAGTTGATTATGGATGTGTTGAATGAGTGCATGATAGTGTATGCTAGAAGGGTGAAAAGAACTTGGCAAATAGCTTTGTTCTTGTCCATGTGGGTAGACACACGGGCGTGTGTCTAGGCCATGTGTGACACATGGTCAGCCCATGGGCGTGTGACTTGGCCGTGTGTCCCCTGCATGTTAGTATTTTAAATTAGAATAGACCACGGACTAGTCACACGGGCGTGTGCTTAGAACGTGTGTGTTAATCAGAGTTGGCCACGGGCTAGCTACACGGGCGTGTGTCTAGACTCTAGGCCGTGTTAAGGTAGTAAGTGTGCACCACGGGTGGAGGGCACGGGCGTGTGCCCTAACCGTGGGGCATTGGCAGAATGCTTGAGTTTTCATGCACGGGTAGTGACCATGGGCGTGTGTGACATCCACGGGCGTGCCAAATCTTACACGGACGTGTGAGCCCTGTATAGATGGAAAAAAATTTTAAGATCGTAAGAGTTTTCGATATGGTCTTGAGAGCCCTCGTGTGTTTGAGAGAGAACTCGTAGGTCGGGATTGAGGTTGTTGTGATGGCCAAAGAGAGTGGTCATGTTGTGCCTAAGTGGCGATCTTGAGGTCTTTAATTCGGTAACGCCTCGTGCCCGGTTCCGGCGTTGAATATGGGTAAGGGGTGTTACAGAAGTGTAGCTTCGTATCTAATGCATCTTGCAGTTTCTTCCAAAACCGCGATGTGAATCTCGCATCTCTATCCGAAACAATAGAAATAGGTACTTTGTGCAATTTCACAACCTCGGAGATATACAACTCAGCAAGCTTATCAAGCGAATAATCCGTGCGTACCAGAATGAAATGGGCCGATTTAGTCAGTCTATCAACCACTATCGAGATCGTATCTTTCTTACTCAGTGACAAAGGCAAACCCGTAACAAAATCCATCGTGATTCTGTCCCATTTCCACTCGGGAATCATAATCGGCCGAAGTAACCCAGACGGTACCTGATGCTTAGCTTTGACTTGCTGACAGATTAAACATTTCAAAATAATTTCTGAGATATCACGCTTCATACTAGGCCACCAGTAAAGCTGTTTCAGATCGTTATACATTTTCGTACTTCCCGGATGTACAGATAACCGACTATTATGAGCTTTCTTCAAAATCATCTGAAGCAACTCTGAGTTTCTCGAAACACATATTCGGCCTCTGAATCTTAAACAATAGTCAGCATCAATCTGAAATTCTGAATTAGGGTTCAAATCACATTGAGCCCGTTTTGCTAACAATCCATTATCAACTTTCTGAGCTTCGTAAATCTGCTATACAAATAACGGTCTCACTTTCAACTCGACTACAATTGAGCAGTCATCAGATAGAACCAACTGAGTATTCATCGCAAGAAGAGCAAACATAGATTTTCGACTTAAAGCATCAGTAACAACATTGGTCTTCCCCGGATGGTAGTCAATAATCAACTCGTAATCTTTTAACAACTCTAACCATCTTCGCTGTTGCGAATTCAGATCTTTCTGAGTCATAAAATATTTTAAGCTTTTATGATCAGAATAGACGTGACATTTCTCACCGAATAGATAGTGGTGCCAAATCTTCAACGCAAACACAATAGCTGCCAATTCCAGATCGTGTGTCAGATAGTTCTTTTCGTGCGGCTTTAACTGTCTTGAGGCATAAGCTATGACTTTGCCTTCCTGCATTAAAACACATCCCAGACCATTCAAAGATGCATCACTATAAATGACAAATTCTTTACCCGACTCTGGCTGAACTAGCACCGGAGCTTCGGTCAACAAAGCTTTCAACTGATCAAAACTTTTCTTGCACTTTTCTGACCACTCGAACTTAACATCTTTCTAAATTAGTCTCGTCATCGGGGTTGCAATCATAGAGAAACCTTTTACTAATCGTCTATAATAACCGGCGAGTCCCAAAAAGCTTCAAACTTTGGATACATTTCTTGGAGGTTTCCAATCTAGTATAGCCGAAATCTTGCTCGGATCAACCCGAATACTCGATGATGATACAACATGTCCCAGAAAACTTACTTCTCGTAACCAAAACTCACATTTACTGGACTTCGCATACAACTGCTTATCACGCAAAGTTTGCAGCACTACTCTCAAATGTTCAGCATGCTCGGATTCATCACGGGAATAGATCAAAATGTCATCTATAAACACAACCACAAATCGATCCAAATATGGTCTGAAGATCCGATTCATTAGATCCATAAAAGCAACAGGTGCATTTGTTAGTCCGAAAGGCATAACCAAAAACTCATAATGTTCGTACCTCGTTCGAAAAGCATTTTTCGGCACATCGGAATCTTTCACTTGCAGCTGATAGTAGCCCGATCTCAAATCAATCTTTGAAAACACTGTAGCCCCTTTCAACTGATCGAACAAATCATCTATACATGGCAGAGGATATTTATTCTTTCTGGCAACTTTATTGAGTTGTCGATAGTCGATGCACATTCTCATAGTTCCGTCTTTCTTTTTTCACAAACAAAGCTGGTGCACCCGAGGGAGAAAAACTCGGTCGTGTGAAACCTCTATCTGTCAATTCTTGTAACTGAACTTTCAATTCTTTTAATTCGGTCGGTGCCATTCTGTACGGAGCTATCGATATCGGAGTTATTCCCGGCACTAATTCAATACCATACTCTACCTCTCGGATCGGAGGTAAACCCGATAACTCTTCAGGAAACACATCCAGGTATTCACACACAACTGGTACTGATTCAATCTTCTTTTCAGTCACTTTAGAGTCGAGCACATAGGCAAAGTAAGCTTCACACCCCTTTCTCACATATTTCTGAGCTAACATCGAAGAAATCACTGCCGGTAAACCATTCAAATCATTAGACTCGATCCGAATTATTTCATCATTCTGACATCTCAAATCAATAGTCTTCCATTTATAGTTCACATTAGCATCGTGCAATGTTAGCCAATCCATACCCAGAATTATGTCAAATTCATCGAATGGCAACAACATCGATCGGTAAAAAGCGTAAATCCCGAATCATCAATGGGCCGGTTCTTGCATACTTTATCAACCAAACACACACGGCCTAAGGGGTTCGATACTCTAATCACAAATTCAGTAGACTCTACAGGCAAAGTCTTACTGGATACTAATGTCTCACATACATAAGAATGAATCGATCCAGGATCAATTAATGCAACAATACTAGTATCATAGAGAGTGAAAGTACCGGTAATAACATATAGAGACGAAGCCTCTTCGCGAGCGCGAATAGCATAAGCTCTGGCAGGTGCGCGAGCCTCAGATCTAATAGCTGTGTCTTTAGTTCCCTTCAGACTGCCACTCACATTACCCGTGTTTCGGGGTGGTCTACCTCGAGCTGACATGTTACTCGGTCTCGTATTCTGTACTATATTTTGTTCAGCTAACTCAGGGCATTCACGAATGAAGTGATCCATCGATCCACATTTAAAACAAGCCCGATCATTCAATCTACAATTTCTGGGATGTCGTTTACCGCAATGTTTGCACTCAGGTTAGTTCAGTCGGATGTTACCAATACTAGCTACTTAGGTAGCTCTCTCGATCACGTCTAGAATAGCCCGCAGTAGCCTTTGAACGGCTAAAATCATCTCAAAATTTCTTTGATGCCAACTAAAATGACTTACTCGATGATCTTTTTCGTGAATCTCTAGCTTCAAAGTCAGCCTTTCTTTTCTCTTTCCCGAGCTCTTCAACTTTGCATGCTCGCTCAACTAATACCACAAACTCTTTTATTTCAAGAATCCCGACTAACAGCTTAATATCTTCATTCAACCCGTCTTCGAATCTTTTACACATTATTGCTTCAGTTGATACACATTCGGGCATATCTCATGAGTCTCACAAATTCCGTTCAGATTCTCAGAATCACGTCGAGCGACCTTGTTTTAACTCAAGGAATTCTTTGCGATTTTGATCAATAAACCGCTGAATGATATATTTCTTTTGGAATTTTTTTCTGAAAGAACTCCCAGGTAACCCACTCTTTTAGAACCACCGATACTAGTGTATTCCACCAGTGATACGCGGTGTCTCATAACAAGGATACAACACATTTAATACACTCATCAGGGGTACAGGATAATTCATCGAACACACAGATCGTATTATCAAGCCAGAATTCAGCTCGCTCAGCATCATCATCAACAGTAGCTCTGAACTCTTCGGCCCCGTATTTTCTGATTTTATCAACTGGCGACTTATTTAATCTCATCGGATCAAGAACTTGAGGTATCACAGGTATCTGAGAAGGATTAGGCGAGGGTGGGGGTTGTTGAACAGCCGGATTTGTATGGATATATTGTGTGAACCATTCATTCATCATATGGAAAAAGGCTTGTTTAGCCTCTCCCTCGTGACTAGTTGTAATCGGCCTAGAATCAGCCGACGTTTCTCCTTGTGCGGGAGCGGGCACATTACTTTCCACATCATCAGCTACGGCTCGATCGGGATCCATTTACTATACGAAAACACATTTTAATTGTCAGGAATCATCACATTATCGCAGTTTATAAATATGGCATGTATAGCTAGACTCACACGTGCTACGTTAGTCCTAGAACCGACTAAACTGTAGCTCTGATACCAATCAAATGTAACACCCCTAACTCGTATACGTCACCCGAATAGGGTTACGAGGCATTACCGAACAAAACAAAGTTCCGCATAGTCATTTATCCTTTTTCATACACAAGGTTATACATTTATCCTTTTTCATACACAAGGTTATATCAACTTCTATACAATATAACTTCTAAATCCAATAGCAATCATCCACTAAATCATATTAGTTAAATTTACACATATGGAGCACATAACCAGATAAAATTGATCATGCTTTATTACTTATAATACATGTACAAACTATGCTTCAAATTTCAACCATATTAATATCATCTATATAACCACATATTCAAATTAACTAATGTGCAACAAAGCCATGTTACATGTACTTAATACATATTAATGTTCAAACCACATGACTCTAATATTAATGGCATTTGTATACTTAAAACATATCCCAGCATATATCATTACATTTCATACATCAAATATATGTCAATATATCTATTTCATTAGTTGAATATCAAACATATCATTTCACAACTTCTGCACAAGCACATAATAAAACCATTCGAACCATATTACATTAGTTATTATGCAATCACATATGCAACTTTAGTAACATTACAACATGGCCGAACATACTATTGATGCATATATATAGGGCACATTTTACCCTAAAAACAAAAGCCACATTTAACATTTTAACACAAATAACATTCCAATGTACACTTAATTCGCATATATATTAGTATACCTAAACTTCATATTTCATCCTATTAACTAATCATTGATTCGGTCACACCATTATCAAGATCATATGCTTATCAAAATGAACCAAATATCGTAACCGAATTTACAACCACACATGTGCCCATACCTATATTAATATTAACATCAACTTGACACTTTTAACTATCCATTAAAACTAACCAAAACATACCTAAATCATAACCATCATTTACCATTTGAATCCGTACCAAAACAATCAACCAAAACAATCATGAAACATATTCATTACTTACCATTTAGCAACCGAACCTATATAGCCAATATACAATCAAATACATATCCATCATTTTACATTATTACTCAAGCCGAAATACATATCCATCCACACAAATTATACCATAAATTACACTTCCAAATGAGCTAATTTCATGGCTGATTATTCATCATTCTTTTCATTACCCACTACCGAATCATTTATCAACACATCACAAGTATAACATGAAACATAATTTCCAAAATAAGTCTAAAGCATAACCGAATGCACATAAGCAATATCACATATATTCAACCATCAACTAACTCATTACTCAAACCAATCCATATAACCTAAAACCACACATATATATACACCATGAAATATACTTCCAAAAATGAGTTTAAGTCATAGCCACATACACACAAGCTTTAACATTATAATCAAGCCATTTTCGCATGGCTATCAATATATACAAATTCAAAACCACACATATCAAAATAGCTTATACATGCCATATGTCATATTTATATATTCCAAAGTATCGAATATTGGTCGATAGTGTGACGATGTTCCTTGACGATCCCCAAGCTCGAAGCTAGCTTTCAAAATCAATAAAACAATGAATAAATACACAAAGTAAGCTTGGAAAGCTTAGTAAGCCATCAGCAAATAAATCATCAAAAGAACATGCACAATTTAATTATATTAGGCCGAATACCTCCAATCTCATACACATATATATAAAGTTATAATTCACAAATAATTCACATGATCATTTTATGCAACAACATTTACCTTTATTTTCAAATTTCATATAAACTTAAAATGTACCTGCATCATTTAACTTGAACTTACATTCGGTTTTACAATGTCATTTCCCGTTGAACCATTTGGAATCAATAAGGATACTCGGATAGCTCATAAAGCTCGTACAATGCCAATGTCCCAGACGTGGTCTTACATGTAATAAAATATTGATGCCACTGTCCCAGACAGGGTCTTACACATAAATCTCAAATCGATGTCAACGTCCCAGACGTGGTCTCACACGAAATCCCATATCGAAATCCTATGTCATGGCATACGTATCATATACTATTCCTATGGTTTGTACGGGGCTTTCGGACATCGTAATTTAATCGATTAAATCTCGACACAAGTCATTCCAAGCTTATATCAATTTAGCAATACATGTATATAATTATACAATTCAATTCGATATTATAAAACGTATTCACATGAATTTTAAACACATTTATTTACTTATGAACTTACCTCGTACGGAGACGAACGGACCGGAACAGCTATTCGTCAACTTTCGACTTCCCCCGATCCAAATCCAATTTCTTTCTCTCTTGATCTAAATTAATTCAAATTTGACTTGTTTAATAACATATTCACTCAAATTTATCCAAAAATACATAATTTGGGCATTTTTCACTTTAGCCCCTAACATTTCACATTTTCTCAATTTAGTCCCTATTTCAAAATAACACATAATACACAAAATTTCACTAAACCCATGTTAGGCCGAATTCTCCCTAGGTACCTAGTAGCCCATTTCTTTCATTTATTTCACATTTTGACCCCTAAATTTTCAAATTTCACAATTTAATCCTTAACACACATTTTTACCAAAAATCACTTAATTAAACATAATAATCTATCAACAAGGATTTATTTTTCATCATCAAACAACAAAAATCTCAAGCTATCAACAATGGCAAATCACAAATGTAACACCCCAAACCCAGCCTAGACGTTATGACCAGATCTAACGTGCCACATCAAGTGTTGTTTGAAAACTATATGTTCATTGGAAAACCCTTATACAAATCAAAACTTTCTACCCCTTTGAAAAATCCCGATTTTCATTGTTTATTAACCAAATAAAATTTGCTTAAAGTCATTCCCTTGCGAAAATATTATTATTTTTAAAGCCTTGTTTGTTGCGGAAGTTTGATTTAAACAGTTGCGGAAACGTGATATTTTGAAAACAGTAGTTATTGTTTTAAAAACCCGTGTTTAATAGACCAGGAATTTGTAACTAAAAGAAATACCAAATAAAAGTTAAAAAGAAAAACCCGATGGCCTTATTACAAGATTATTAACCCAATAATTTAAACTAAAATAATTTAAACTAAAATCGCTAAGTTTAACTTTAAAGCATATCTGACGTGTGGCCACCTCCGAGTCCCTCGCACCTCCAAATCCTCTAAGGCTGGGGATTACCTGCACAGTTAATAGACAGGGTGAGTTACGAGAACTCAGTGTGTAATCCCCTATTACGGTCATGGTCTGGGCCTAAGCCCTATTCAGTAATAGTCTGGGCCTAAGCCCTACATCATATCAATGCAAAACATGCATGTACCCCAACCCTGTCCAGCCAACTCTCCACCCGTACCAACCATCTCTCCATGTGGGGACCACGTCGACCCACCTAGCCAACTCTCCACCCGTACCAACCATCTCTCCATATGGGGACCAAGTCGACCCACCCAGCCAATTATCCAATAGCGCAGCCTAGCTGCTAATCAACAAAATACGTGGCTGAGCCACTAGAATCCGAATACGTGGCGATGCCACTATAATGATACTTCCTCCAATCAGAAAAACCCACCCCAATGCAGTATGTCATGTCATAGCTAATACATGTATGCAGTGCATTTCAATCCTAATCAATCATACATTTAATACACATACAACACTGGTACTACCACTAAGGGTACAACGGTCACTTAGACGGTTAGGGATAAAACAGTCATTTTACCCTTTAAGGGCATCTCGGTAATTTTACCCATCGAGGGTATTTCGGTAACTTTACCCATGGAGGTTATTTCGGTAACTCACCCTTCTAACGGCCTTTTCAGATGCCTACTGTCGCCTCGAGCGACACAGGTTCCATTTTTGGTCAAAACGGTACAGTTGGGCCTAAAGCCCAATTTCAGTCCAAACGGGCCTACACGCTCGTGTGGCCCATTCAGCCCATTTTCGGTCACAATTCTGCAGACTTCGCAGCCACATCTATCATCCGACACTTACCCTGGATTTTGCCCCTGTGGGCCCATTAGCCCATTGGGCCCACTTAGCCCACTTCGGCTCAACAAGGCCCATTACAGCCTCAGTCCCACGAGAGAGTTCGTGACACTCCTAATAGTCTATCGCCAACACTTGTGGCTCGGTTTATCTCTATGAACGCTCGCACGCTCGAATGATCTCAGATGCCGATATTCCAGCTTTTTGGTATTTCGGCTCCTAGCCGATTCACAAATCATCGCATTAACAGAACAAACAGGGGTGTGAGATTACACAGCTGTTATGAGTTATGGCTTGAGACACTTTCTGAGGCACCACGAGACGCGATCTCCTACAGTGCAACGGTAATCGGCCCAACCCTTGGCTAAGAAAGACAATTCCCTAGCAATAATTGATGAACAAAAGAGTGTTAGTAAATATCCAACATTCGGCCCCCTACAGGGAAAAGAGAGACCGAAGTTTACCCAAGCAGTCACAAGAATTCTCACTAGAACAAAATTAAGAAAGTATTTGCATTACTCCACCCTTACCAACACCAAAGAACGACGACAAATGTCAGTTGTCTGACAACAGGATTCGGCCCCAACCACTGAGAACAAAAAGATTCAGAAGGAAGGGAGTATGTTGATTCGGCTTACAAAGTTCAGCCAGCAAAAGGAGAACCAAAACTTCAAGAAGAAATGTATTCGGCTTAAGGAGAAATCAAAAAGGGAAGAGTGTAACTATGGCTTAGAGGTAAAGAAAGAAAACAAACGATTAGGAAGAAGAGTAATGAGAAGAAGGAAGAAAAGAAGGTGAGAGTAAAGGCTTACCAATTCGGCACTTAATAGGAAAAATGAAGGAGGAATAAAAATAAGAACAAGGTGAATTCGACAGAGGTCAAAAATGAAAAGAAATACCTAAAACGTCCAAAGGTACCAAAATGTAAACACTCCTACAAAACAATCCAAATAAAATTCGGCACTCTCACCCTAACACAAAACCGAATATGCACTCTCCAATAATGCCAACCCTTGGCCAAAATTCCCTATTCAACTTCCCCACATTTGGCCAACACTCCCTCACACATCCATCCCCTTAATTTCCTCCACCGAATCCTTCTTGAAACACTCTCAGCCTCCTATTCGAAATTCTTGACCAAGTCTTCAACTTCCATTGCAGAGTTTGATCCAAACTCTACCTCTTGCTCCCTTAAGACATAAAATAAAAGTCACCCTTTTGCTAGTCATGTGATTTGAACCCCCTCCCTCCTTGCCTTCCTAATGACGCCACAGCCATCTTGCCACCAGCTCACTTGTGACACTTAAACGCACACAGATATACTTAAGTCCCCTCACATCGCAAACAGCCCTCTCCCTTAAGGGCCAAAAACTAAAATTTTTCTAAAGCTCAGACTCGAACCCAGGCCTCCTTAGGACCCCCAAACACACCCAAATAGCTAGCCGTTCAAGCACAACATGAATTTGAGCAAAATTACAAACCCCTAACTTCTGGGGCGTTACAATAAAATCCACAACCAATTCAAAAATTCAAGCATGGGCTAGCTAGTATTCGAAGCAATGATCTCAAAAACCTAAAAATTATCAAAAACTGAGCTAAACACATACCTTAATCAAGCTTGGACAAGGCCGAACCTAGCTTGTTCTTTTTCTTTCTTTTTCTTTTGAAGTTTCGGCCAAAGATGAACTAAAATGCATGGCCATTTCATGTTTATTTTATTTAATTACATATTATTTTACTTTTTACTATTTTAACCTTAAGTATTTAATTATAAAACTATTTAATGGTTGTCCATATTTGTCCATGCAAATTTCTAATGGTTAAATTACATCATAAGAACCCCACATTATAAAAGCCATAACAATGTAGCACTTTAACAATTAACTAGCCACTTTTACATTTTACGCGATTAAGTCCTTTTATAAAATCAAGCACACAAACGATAAAATTTTCACACGAAATTTTCACACATATTAATTCACATGCTGTAAACACCAAAAATAATATTAAAATAATTTTTACGACTTCAGATTTATGGTTCTGAAACCACTGTTCTAATTTAGCTAAAACTGGGCTGTTACAATTATGAAGTGGAGAAGCAATAATCAATCCTTAGAGTTTGTAGGTTTATGTGTAGAAGGAATGAGACGAGTTTTTAAGAAATAGTACCAAATCTTGCATTGAGGCTTTGACGAGATTCTGTCAATGGTGTAACAGTCATTTCTTGAGATTGTCCATTGTGTTCTCTCCATACAAACATCAATGAGAATCTGGGCTAAAAGCTCTAGGGACATTATCTTCACAAAGTCAGCATGCTTGTCAGGACCTTTGGATAATCCATATTGAACACTGATAGAGTCCTCATCAAATAGAACTGATGTGCCACGCACGTATGTAAATGCATTGTCAGGAGAGGTAATGTGGGCATAAAACTCTTTCACTACCTTTGGGAGGACATCATCAGGATGGTGAAAGAAGATTCCCTACCCATGCTTTTCGACAACTGATTAAACAACCTCAGTACACCCATGAAGGGATCATCTTGAAAAAAGAATCCTTTTCCCATGTAGAATGGTCGTTTGGAAATATTTTTATGGTATTTCTCCTCAGCAAGTTTACTAAAGAAGGTGCGTGAAGAGGCATAGGTTGAAGTAAAAACCTTTTGAGAAGCCATTGAACATAATATAGATAGCCGAAAAATGAAAAAAATGAGATTTGATTTAACTTATGAGTGAAACAGAGAGTAAAAGCAGAAAAGAAAGCGGGATGAAAGTGTGGAAGAAAATTGAATAGGCTAGGTTAAAACATGGCGGAGAAGAAATTGTGACGTGTGTGATAAGACTGGCATTAATCATGTACTGACAAGGTAAAACAATTAACATTTAGTAGGAAAAGGAAATGAAATTGATGCAAATTGGGAGGATTAAAATAAATTGGGCTAATGGCTCCAAGATGTACTTATTCTGGCCCAAAGAAAAACCTGTAACAAGAAGGAAAAGTGAAATAAGTTTAGTGAATATAAAAATAAAATTAGAATTAAATGAAGAAAATTTTAAATGCAAAAGAGAAATTTTAATTATTTCGAAGAGAAATGAAATTTTGGTCACGCATTAAAGGAGCTCCAAAATAATGTTTCAGGCGTTGACCATTGACTTTGAAAGTGGATCCTATTTTTCCATCTTTAACGTCAATAGCTCCATGAGGATATATATGCTCGACTTCGATTGGTCCAGACCATTTCAACTTTAATTTTCCAGGAAAAAGTTTAAGTGTAGAATTAAAAAGCAAGACTTGTTGTCCAGGTACAAATTGCCATGGAAAACTTTCTTATCTTGCCAGCGTTTTATCTTTTCTTTGTACAGTCTCGCATTCTTATAAGCTTGAGCTCGAAATTTATCTATCTCATTAAGCTCCAATAGGCGATGAGTAGCAGCAATACTCCAATCCATGTTTAGTTTCTTGATTTCCCAAAATGCTTCATGTTCTAGCTCAATTGGCGAATGACAGGGTTTACCATAGACAAGCTTGAAAGGTGACATTCCCAACGGTGCCCTGAAAGCTGTGCGATAAGCCCACAAGGCTTCATCTAACCTTACTGACTAATCCCTATAGTTGGGATTGACAACTTTCTCCAGAATTTGCTTGATTTCTCTATTGTAAATTTTATCTTGTCCATTTGTCTGGGGTGATATGTCGTGGAAATTTTATGTTTAACCCCATATCTGTTAAGAGCATTGGCAACTAATCTGTAGTCAAAGTGTAAGCCTTCATCACTAATTAAAGCATGAGGGGTACCAAACCTGGTAAAAATATTTGTATGCAGGAATCTCAGAACTGATTTGGCATCATTTATAGGTAAAGCCACAGCTTCAACCCATTTGGAGACATAATCCACAGCAACAAGAATATAGATTTTTCCCTAGGATGGTGGAAATGTACCCATGAAATCATTTCCCCAAACATCAAATAATTTCACCTCTAAAATATTTTGTAGTGACATCTCATGTCTTCTTGATAAGTTACCAGTTCTTTGACAGCGATCACAGTTTTTATAAAACTCATTAGCATCTCTAAACATGGTGGGCCAATAAAAACCAGATTGGAGAACCTTTGCAGTAGTTCTCATTTTTCCAAAATGTCCACCATAAGGTGCAGAATGAAAGTGATGTAGGATACTTTGAAATTCATCATCTGGAATACATCTTCAAATTACTTGATCTGCACACTATTTGAATAGAAATGGCTCGTCCCAGTAATATTGCTTGACATCATGAAGGAATTTCCTTTGTCCTTGATGATTGAGGGTAGGTGGCACCAACCCACTGACTAGAAAGTTAAAAATATTAGTATACCATGGCAATGCCATAGCCAACAATATTTGTTCATCAAGGAATTCATCTTTAATCATATAACCCTCACCATACTCATTCCCTACTTCTAGTCATGACAAGTGATCAGCCACTTGATTTTCCTTGCCTTTCCTATCTTTGATTTCCGAATCAAATTCCTACAGTAGCAATATCCATCTAATGAGTCTAGGTTTGGCCTTTTCTTCGTTACCAAGTATTTGATGGCAGAATGGTCTGTATAAACTGTGACTTTGGTACCCACTAAATAAGCTCTGAATTTTTCAAAGGCAAACACCACTACTAACAATTCTTTCTCCGTGGTGGTGTGATTGAGTTGTTAATCTGTCAGCGTCCGACTGGCATAATATATAGCATGAAACATCTTGGCTTTTCTTTGCCATAACACTGCTTCAACAGCAAAGTCACTTGCATCACACATTAGTTCAAATGGTAGAGTCCAGTCTGGTGTAGTAATTATAGGTGTTGTAGTTAATCGTTTCTTTAAATCTTCGAAGGCCTTTGAGCATAACTCATCAAAATGAAATGGTCAGTTTTGCTCCAACAATTAACATAGAGGCTTTGATATGTTAGAAAAATCCTTGATGAAGTGACGGTAAAATCCAGCATGCCTGAGGAAGTGTCTGATTCCTTTCACTGAAGTGGGTGGTGGCAACTTTTCAATGACTTCTATTTTTACTTTGTCAACGGCAATTCCTCGATGTGAATTTTTGTGGCCCAAAATAATGCCTTCACAAACCATGAAGTGGCATTTTTCCCAATTCAACACCAGATTTGTTTCTTAACATCGACAATGTACTGGCTCCAAAATTTTTAAGCAAACTTCAAAAGTGTCACCAAACACCGAGAAATCATCCATGAATACTTCAAGGAATTTCACCACCATGTCGGAAACTATTGCCATCATCCAACGCTGGAATGTTGCTAAGGCATTACATAACCCAAATGGCATTCTTTTGAAAGTAAATGTTCCATAAGGACAGGTGAATGTAGTTTTTTTCTTGATCAGTAGGGGATATGGCAATTTGGTTGTACCCTGAGTAGCCATCTAAAAATAGTAGAAGGCTTTCCCTGCTAGTATATCCAGCATCTGATCTATAAGAGGCAAACAGAAATGGTCCTTCTTCGTTGCTTTGTTGAGCTTTCAATAATCCATACAAACTCTCCAACAAGTGACAGTACGTGTGGGAATAAGTTTGTTGTTATCATTGCTGACTACTGTGACTCCTCCTTTCTAGGGTACACACTGAATAGGGCTCACCCAAGAGCTATCAAAAATTGGGTATTGGAACGACGAAAATCTGCAAGTGTACACAATCGCAACAAGTAATAAAGTGACAAGTAAATGTCGAGTTATCGTACCCACAAGGATTGTGAAAAGAATTGTAACACCCCAAATCCGGTCTATGCGTTAAGACCAGATTTGACATGTCACACGAAATGAACATACGTAAAGTCTTTTTAAAGATTTAAAGAAAACGGGTTTTTAAAAAAAAACCTTTTTGACGTGGAGTTTATTGAAAACCGAGGTTGATTGGTAAATCTAATAATTTAAGACGTAAGGATTTATAAATTGAAAACTTAAAAAAATTATTTAATATTCGAGAAATTTAAAAAAAAGAGTCGAAAGAAATTTTGAAAACAAAGATTTTAAAAGAATTGTTACGTAAAATTTTCGAGTTAAAAATATTTAAGAATAAAACCTTTTTTTCGCACGTATATTTGAGGAAAACGTTTATTTCTATTTTGAAGGAAATTAATTCCGCTTAAGTATTTAAATCATAGTTATAAAATCCATCCACAAGTAAAACATCCATAAAAATTTAACCAGAGGCCTTATTACAACATAACTTAAATAGCAAACAATAAAAAATACTTAAAGAAATCCGAAATTTAAATAACCCATTATTTGTAGTATGGCCTCCACCGAGTTGTTCACAGCTCAAGTCTCCGTCACTGATCATTACCTGAGAAGAGTAAGGAAAAATGGGGTGAGTTACTTAGAACTCAGTGTGTAAACCACTTACCATCGTCCACTGGGCCAAAATCCAATTTTGCACTTATTGGGCCAAAGCCCAATACAAATATAACATAATAACATGTATAAAATGAATGTAATATGCAATTCCCAAACCAAACATAATTTCCATCCGTTACACACCACCCGTACCAGCACACCTGTGGGGAGCTTTAGTCACCCACCCCGCCAACACACCAAAATAGGCATTAAGCCGTTTATCAATTTGTGGACAAGCCACCAGATTCTGACGTTTACATGGCATTTGCCATTTTTGATTTGTGGCAGAGCCACCAGAATTTTGTAGCAAAGCTACCAGAAATTCTCTTCGTTAATATCCCAACCCATGCAAATCATGTATATAATATGCATATTCATTTACAACAATCCATTTATATAATTATTACGAACAATATGGCCCATTATAAAAATTTCCACAATCTGGCCCATATCACCTTTTTGGCCCATATACCAAATATCACATTTGGCCCATATATCAAATATCACATTTGGCCCATATTTCAAATATCACATTTGGCACATATATCAAATATCACATTTGGCCCATATAACAAATATCACATTTGGCCCATATATCAAATATCACATTTGGCCCATTAAGGGTAATCTCGTAATTTTTACAGTCTTAATATCGATTTCATAGACTTTACCATTTTAGTAATAATTATGCCATTTTACCCGATGTCACTAACATGTGATTTAATCAAACGATTAACACGATATAATTATCTAACCCATGGAATACGGTGTGAGATTACACACCTGATTATGCTAAGCACTACACTTTCCTGATCGTTGACACCTAAAAATATTTTTAACGCTCGATTAGAACATTAACACTTATAGTAAATCTATTCTAAGATAATCGGTCTAGGATTTTTACCCTCGGAATCACGAATAACTATGATTTGCCGGTTTTCCCCGGTTGACGGTCCACAACCCGTTGGAAAATCCCAAATAGCTAATGGCTCAGAACTGCGAACAACCTCGAATAGTTGATTCTCACCGGATGAGGGTCCACAACCCAGTGGAAAATCACGTATTGCCGAAACAGCCCTTCGTTTGAATCTAGAGGGGATCGCGAATCCGCTCCTTTTCCAATCACTATTCACCACTCCTTTTGATTCGATCTTGTTTGCCTCCATTGACAATTAAATATTAGTCCAAACTAATATTTCGTAATTAAAAACGATTGGTCTTATGAGCGAAGTCGGCTTACCACAAAATCCTTACGTTCACAGGATGAAAATCGAACGATAGGGTCCCTAAGATAAAAATCGGTTAATCACCCTATCTTTAATAAGTAATATGGAATCCTTGAAAGAAATCCTTACCTTAGATTTTTGGACCGAATCCTAATGATAACATGATGACTTCGGACACTCCAAGTTTCGACCTTCCACTAAATTTCTATGATAGAGAAAAAAGAGATTCGAATAAGATATGGTATGATGATGGTCTCGATCCAAAAAGGCCATCCCACAACAAAGTATAGATTCGGCACAATGGATAAGGTGAAATAAAAATACCAAAATGTTGAAACTAGCCACTAACCGATTGATCAAAGTGAGAGTAGAAAAAGAAATGATTGAGAAGGAGATATGTGTGTGGTAGAAGATTCGGCTATGGTGAAAATTGGAGAGGATGATGCTTAATGACATTCGGCCGTGGTGAATATTAAGGAGGGAATGATGTTTGAGAGATTTTTGCAAGAAGAAAAAGAAGAATAAAGGTATAAGAAAATAAGGTGTTTAGGTTTCGGTTCTTTTTAAGAATGGAAGATGAGCAAAGAAGAAACTTTGAGACTAGTGTGCATTCTGCAAAGAAGAAAAGAAGAGAAAAGAAAAATGGCCCTTCATGGTTATATGGTTTCGGTACCAAGAGGAAAAAAGTTTGGGATAATAAGCAATTAAGACCGAAATGGTCAAAAATGAAATGGCCAAAAAGAAAGCAAATGTTTACCTATTGCTCAAGGTATATTCGGCTAGGGAGAGGAAATTAGAGAGAAAATTGTAGAAAAGAAAAGCTATTGACAACACCAAATGCCAAAATGAAAAAGTGACCAACTAGCACCTAAACCTTACCAAAAGCCAACAAAAATTCGGCCACCCCCTAGCCCCTAAAACCATCCAAGTACATGGCCAAATGGTCAAAGTTTGGCCACCCCAAACTTTCCAAAACATTTTGCTTGCTATAAGCCTTGTGTTCCCCCTACATACCTTTTCCATTTGATTCCCTTCCTTAAATTAAAACTTTCCTTTTCTCTTAGCCACCTTACCATAAAAATAAAAGTCCAACTTACCATATGTACTAGGCTTGACCGACACTATGAGGAAGGAAAGCATAAAAATAAAATTCATGCACACCAAGGGATTCGAACTCCTTCCCTCAAGGAACACACATGGCGCCATATCCCCTTTACTAATTGTTCAATTATGCTAACTTTCTACCACCTAAATACCTTAAGCTTTAAGGTCACTTATTCCATTTCCTTAAAGTACTAAATACCAAAAATTATTCCAAATCCAAAATAAATCCCGAGCCTTCTCAGGACTAAATAAACACACACATTGGATAATTAAACTAGCTGAGTACCAAAATATCAGAACATATAAAAACTCAAATTTTTAGGATGTTACAATTCTACCCCTAACAAAAAAATTTCATCCTCGAAATTTACGGGTTAAAAGAGGTGAGGGTATTCTTTGTCGAATTGCGTCCTCAGCTCCCACGTAGCTTCTCTCGCTCCGTGATTTCGCCATAGAACCTTAACCAACGGTGATCGACTTCTTTCTTAGCACCTTAACATCTCGATCTAAAATTTTCACTGGTTCTTCCTCGAACGACAAGTCAGGCCTTAACTCAACTTCCTCTACCGGTACTATGTGAGACGGATCCGATCGGTAACGCCTTAACATTGAAACATGAAATACACTATGTATCTGACTCAACTCCAGAGGTAACTCAAGCTGATAAGCCACTGGTCCTACCCGCTTCAACACACGATACGGTCCGATGAACCTAGGGCTCAACTTGCCCTTCCTTTCAAATCTGAAGATCTTCTTCCAAGGTGAGACCTTTAGAAAGACCTGATCTCCCACCGTAAACTCAATATCCTTACGCTTCAGATCCGCATACGATTTCTGTCTATCCGAAGCTTCCTTTAACCTTGTCCGAATTACTTTTACCTTTTCCTCCGTCTCTGATATCAATTCAGGACCCAATAACTGTCGTTCCCCCAATTCAGTCCAACAAGTAGGAGTACGACACCTACGACCATACAATGCCTCGTAGGGTGCCATCTGGATGTTGGATTGATAGCTATTTTTATACGCAAACTCCGCCAACGGTAGAAAATATTCCCAACTACCTCTGAAGTCAATCACACAACCCCTTAACATGTCTTCCAAAATCTGAATTACTCTTTCCGACTGACCATCTGACTGAGGATGAAAAGTCGTGCTGAAATTTAACTTTGTTCTAGAAGCTTTATGCAAAGCTTTCCAAAACCGCGATGTAAACCTAGGGTCCCTGTCCAAAATAATAGACACTGGTACCCCATGTAACCTCACGATCTCCGCTACATACAACTTGGCCAACTTCTGAAGTGAGAAATCCATATGAACAGGTAGAAAATGGGCAGTCTTCGTCAATCGATCCACTATTACCCAGACGAAATCTTTCTTAGTAGGCGATAAGGGTAACCCACTAACAAAGTCCATCGTTATTCGTTCCCATTTCCATAATGGAATCTTCACCGGTTGTAGCAATCCCGACGGTAATTGATGTTCTGCCTTCACTTGTTGACAAGTCAAGCACTTACCCACGAAATCAGTAACCTCCCGCTTCAACCTTGGCCACCAATACTGTTCACTGAGGTCTCGATACATCTTATTTCCCCCGGGGTGCATAGCATAGGGGCTACTATGCACCTCTTGCAGAATCATTAGTCTCAAATCTGAATCCTTGGCCATACAAATTCTTCCGCGAAAATACAGTACTCCATCCTTATTCAATCCAAAATCCCCTATTACACCACTTTCAACTTGTTGAATTAAGGGACCCAACTTTTCGTCTGATAACTGCTTCTCCTTGATTTGTTCTAACCACATAGGCTTCACCTGAAGTTCCTCTAGCTAACTGCCATCTTCATACAAACTAAGATGAGCAAACATTGCTCTCAACTCCAATATCACCTTACGACTCAACGCGTCAGCCACCACGTTAGCCTTTCCAGGATGATACTCAATTGAGAAGTCATAATCCTTCAATAGCTCTATCCATCTCCGCTGTCTTATGTTCAACTCCTTTTGGGTAAGGAGGTACTTCAGACTTTTATGACCCGTATAAATGATCGACTTCTCACCGTACAGGTAGTGCCTCCAAATCTTCAAAGCAAAACCACCATGACCAACTCCAAATCATGAGTAGGATAATTGCCTTCGTGCGGCCTTAACTGACGAGATGCATAAGCCACCACTTTACCACCTTGCATCAACACACATCCCAAGCCCGTGTGTGACGCATCACAGTAAACAATAAACTCTTTTCCAGCCTCAGGTTGAATCAATACGGGTGCTTCCGTCAGAATCTTCTTCAATTTCTCAAAACTCTCTTGTTACTGATTTGACCACACAAATGGTACTCCCTTGCGCAACAGTTTAGTTAGAGGTGCTGCAATCAACGAAAACCCCTCAACGAAATGCCTGTAGTAACCAGCCAACCCTAGGAAACTCCGAATTTCAGCCACTGACTTTGGTGGTTTCCAATCCAACATGACCTCTACTTTTCGGGGATCAACTCGATTCCTTCTACGACACAACATGTCCTAAGAAAGTCACTTCCTTCAGCCAAAATTCACACTTACTGAACTTGGCATAAAGTTGCTTTTCCCGCAATATTTGCAATACTATCCGCAGATGTGAATCATGCTCTTCTTTATTCTTCGAATATACCAAGATGTCATCTATGAACACCACCACAAACCGGTCTAAAAAGGGTTGGAAGACCCGGTTCATCATGTCCATAAATGCAGCTGGTGCATTGGTCAACCCAAACGGCATCACCAAGAACTCGTAGTGTCCATAACGAGTTCGAAACGCTGTCTTATAAATATCCGTCTCCTTGACCTTAAGCTGGTGATAAGCCGATCTCAAATCTATTTTGGAGAAAACTGAAGCTCCTCGCAATTGATCAAACAGGTCATCGATTCTCGGCAACGGATACCTATTCTTGATTGTCAACTTATTCAACTGCCTATAATCGATGCACATACGCATCGACCCATCCTTCTTCTTGACGAACAAGACCGGTGCTCCCCACGGTGACACACTCGGTCGAATGAATCCTCGATCCAACAACTCCTGAATTTGAGCCTTAAGCTCCGCTAACTCCTTCAGTGCCATCCTATAAGGAGCAATGGACACCGGAGCTGTTCCGGGCAAAAGCTCAATGCCAAACTCTACTTCCTGGTCTGGAGGTAAACCCAGAAGTTCCTCGGGAAAGACATCCGAAAACTCTTTCACCGTTCTAACACCTTCCACTGGTAATTCCTTGACATCCAAAGCAAAAATGAAGGCTAGGAATGCTCCATACCCTTTTCGTACCAACTTTTCTACTTTTAAAGCAGATATCAAATTTGCTAAATAGTTTCTCAGTTCGCCCATCATCACCACTTCCTTATCTTCCAAAGTCCTTATCGAAATCCGCTTTGCAGCATAATCCAAGTGCGCACGGTGCTTCACCAACCAGTCCATGCCCAAAATAAGGTCGAACTCTCCGATAGGTAGTTCCACCAAATCCACCAAAAATATTTCTCTTTGAATTTCTAAGGGCACGTCTCTAAATAATTTATCCACTATCACAGACTATCCTAAAGGACTAATTACCGTCATCTTTCAATCAGTAATCTCAGAACTAATGTTTAAATTTCTAGATATAGCACTAGCAACATACGAATGGGTAGATCTGATATCTATCAAAGCAGTAACAGGTACATCAGAGATGAAGAACGTACTAGTTATCACATCAGGTGCATCGCCGTCCTCTCGGCGTCTGACCGCATAAACTAACCCTGGCTGCCTCGCCTCCGCGTTACCTCTGAAGCCATTACCTCTACCCGGCGCGCCTTGACCTCGACCTGCGCCATTACCACCTCGACCTGGTCCACGGCCCCTCAGTGGCTGTTGAGTGCCTCTAGCTGGCTGTGTATTAGGGTTACGAGCTTCTTGAGTCAGAGCAGTCCGTCGAGGACAATTCTTAAGCTGATGATCCTTAGAACCACATTTGAAACACCCACCGGTTCTCTTCCAAAGATTCACTGTGGTGTCGTCTTCCTGATCAAGACATGATTGAATCTGATTGGTAGCAACAGGTGCTCTAGCTTGAGCTCGCTCATCATTCCTGGGCCTCTTTTGGAACTTTTTAGCGAAACCCAAGTACTTAAAGTCCCTCTTGCCTCGCCTGCTCTCTCTCTCTGTTCGACGCTCGGAGTTCTTAGCCTCTTCAGCTATTTTGGTTTTCTCCACAAGTGTGGCGAAAGTCCTTTCTTATTGTGGGGCTATCAGTACCCACAACTCATCATTCAACTCGTCCTCAAAACGCACACAGCGTTCACGGTCAGTTGGCACTATAGTCCGAGCGTAACGACTCAAACATAGAAATTCTGCTTCGTAAGCGGCCACCATCTTATTTCCTTGAACCAGATTAAGGAATTCCTTCCTTCGGGCATCCACATAGCTTGCCCCGGCATACTTTCCTTGGAATGCAGTTTTGAAGAAATCCCAAGTAACACGATCGGCCTGGGTGCCCTCCCGAACAGTAAGCCACCATTGATACGCCTCATCTCTCAATAAGGACACAGCTCCTCTTAGTTTCTGCTTAGCTGTGAACTCCAGGTCGTCCATGATCCGCTCCACAGCCTCGAGCCAATACTCCGCGACATTTGGGGCTACTCCCTAGATACCCCTAAAAGTCTCAGCACCATTTGATCTAAGTCGCTCTGATATTGACCCACGAGCTACTGGCCCTGACCTAGCCCCAGCAACCTTTTCCAAGACTCGTAACATTTCTCGGGACAGAGCAATGTCTTTTCTCATACGGTCATGTGATCCATTATCCGACACAGGTTACGCCGGTGCGTCCATTTCCGGCATATGTCCCGATACCTCCGATACAACTCTAGCACCTCGGCCTCTACCACGGCCACGTCTACCACGTCCACGTCCTCTAGCGCTCATATTGACTATTTCGTTTTAATCTGATTACAAGTTTTATGAATCAGTATACTATTTCAGTGTTTATTAACGATATTTTATGAGATATAAGAGGTAGAGTTGTTCTCGCAAACACATCCTATAGTCTCAATCTCTATAGTTTCCACACCTAAAACTAAAAGTTCTAGAGTGTTCCTATAGTCATATCACAATAATAAGAATTATTCAATTCACTTACTTGACTTGGTGCCGGAAACTCGTGGTGCCATACTACCTTTAAAAACATAAGTTCTATAATTCAAAACAGTTTTGAACCATAAATATTTTTGAACCCAAACCACAGCCGAGTTTTGAACCGGGCTCTGATACCATAAAATGTAACACCCCAAACCCGGTCTATGCGTTAAGACCAGATTTGACATGTCACACGAAATGAACATACGTAAAGTCTTTTTAAAGATTTAAAGAAAACGGGTTTTTTTAAAAAAAACTTTTTGATGTGGAGTTTATTGAAAACTGAGGTTGATTGGTAAATCTAATAATTTAAGACGTAAGGATTTATAAATTGAAAACTTAGAAAAATTTATTTAATATTCTGAGAAATTTAAAAAAAGAGTTCGAAAGAAATTTTGAAAACAAAGATTTTAAAAGAATTGTTACATAAAATTTTCGAGTTAAAAATATTTAAGAATGAAACCTTTTTCGCACGTATATTTGAGGAAAACGTTTATTTTTATTTTGAAGGAAATTAATTCCGCTTAAGTATTTAAATCATAGTTATAAAATCCATCCACAAGTAAAACATCCATAAAAATTTAACCAGAGGCCTTATTACAACATAACTTAAATAGCAAATAATAAAAAGTACTTAAAGAAATCTGAAATTTAAATAACCCATTATTCATAGTATGGCCTCCACCGAGTTGTCCATGTACTCAAGTCTCCAAATCACCGATCATTACCGAGAAGAGTAAGGAAAACGGGTGAGTTACTTAGAACTCAGTGTGTAAACCACTTACCATCATCCATGGGCCAAAATCCAATTTAGCACTTATTGGGCCAAAGCCCAATACAAATATAACATAATAACATGTATAAAATGAATGTAATATGCAATTCCCAAACCAAACCTAATTTCCATCTGTTACACACCACCCGCATTCAACCAAAGACACTGTGGGGAGCTTTAGTCACCCACCCCGCCTAACACACCAAAATAGGCATTAAGTCGTTTATCAATTTGTGGACAAGCCACCGATTTACAGAGTTTACATGGCATTTGCCATTTTTCAGATTTGTGACAGAGCCACTAGAATTTTGTAGCAAAGCTACCAGAACTTCTCTTCGTCAATATCCCAACCCATGCAAATCATGTATATAATATGCATATTCATTTACAACAATCCATTCATATAATTATTACGAACAATATGGCCCATTATAAAAATTTCCACAATCTGGCCCATATCACCTTTTTGGCTCATATACCAAATATCACATTTGGCCCATATATCAAATATCACATTTGGCCCGTATATCAAATATCACATTTGGCCCATATTTTAAATATCACATTTGGCCCATATATCAAATATCACATTTGGCCCATATTTCAAATATCACATTTGACCCATATATCAAATATCACATTTAGCCCATATATCAAATATCACATTTGGCCCATATATCAAATATCACATTTGGCCCATATATCAAATATCACATTTGGCCCATTAAGGGTAATCTTGTAATTTTTACAGTCTTAATACTGATTTCATAGTCTTTACCATTTTAGTAATAATTATGCCATTTTACCTGATGTCACTAACATGCAATTTAATCAAATGATTAACACGATATAATTGTCTAACCCATGGAATACGGTGTGAGATTACACACCTGATTACGGTAAGCACTACACTTTCTTGATCGTTGACATCTAAAAATATTTTTAACGCTCGATTAGAACATTAACACTTATAGTAAATCTATTCTAAGATAAACGGTCTCAGGTTTTTACCCTCGTAATCGCGAATAACTATGATTTGCGGTTTTCCCGGTTGACGGTCCATAACCCGCTGAAAAATCCCGAATAGCTAATGGCTCGAATGCGAACAACCTCGAATAGTTGATTCTCACCGGATGAGGGTCCACAACCCGGTGGAAAATCCCGTATTGCCAAACAAATTTCTTCGCTTGAATCTAGGGGATCGCGAATCCGCTCCTTTCTCGATCACTATTCACCACTCCTTTTGATTCGATCTTGTTTGCCTCCATTGAAAATTAAATATTAGTCCAAACTAATATTTCGTAATTAAAAACGATTGGTCTTATGAGCGAAGTCGGCTTACCACAAAATCCTTACGTTCACAGGATGAAAATCGAACGATAGGGTCCCTAAGATAAAAATCGGTTAATCACCCTATCTTTAATAAGTAATATGGAATCCTTGAAAGAAATCCTTACCTTAGATTTTTGGACCAAATCCTAATGATAACACGATGACTTCGGACACTCCAAGTTTCGGCCTTCCACTAAATTTCTATGATAGAGAAAAAAGAGATTCGAATAAGATATGGTATGATGATGGTCTCGATCCAAAAAGGCCATCCCACAAAAAAGTATAGATTCGGCACAATGGATAAGGTGAAATAAAAATACCAAAATGTTGAAACTAGCCACTTACCGATTGATCAAAGTTAGAGTAGAAAAAGAAATGATTGAGAAGGAGATATGTGTGTGGTAGAAGATTCGGCTATGGTGAAAATTGGAGAGGATGATGCTTAATGACATTCGGCCATGGTGAATATTAAGGAGGGAATGATGTTTGAGAGATTTTTGCAAGAAGAAAAAGAAGAAGAAAGGTATAAGAAAATAAGGTGTTTAGGTTTCGGTTCTTTTCAAGAATGGAAGATGAACAAAGAAGAAACTTTGAGACTAGTGTGCATTCGGCAAAGAAGAAAAGAAGAGAAAAGAAAAATGCCCCTTCAAGGTTATGTGGTTTCAGCACCAAGCGGAAAAAGGTTTGGGAGAATAAGCAATTAAGACCGAAATGGTCAAAAATGAAATGGCCAAAAAGAAAGCAAATGTTTACCTATTGCTCAAGGTACATTCGGCTAGGGAGAGGAAATTAGAGAGAAAATTGTAGAAAAGAAAAGCTATTGACAACACCAAAAGCCAAAATGAAAAAGTGACCAACTAGCACCTAAACCTTACCAAAAGCCAACAAAAATTCGGCCACCCGCCTAGCCCCTAAAACCGTCCAAGTACATGGCCAAATGGTCAAAGTTTGGCCACCCCAAACTTTCCAAAACATTTTCCTTGCTATAAGCCTTGTGTTCCCCCTACATACCTTTTCCATTTGATTCCCTTCCTTAAGTTAAAACTTGCCTTTTCTCTTAGCCACCTTACCATAAAAATAAAATTCCAACTTACCATATGTACTAGGCTTGACCGACACTATGAGGAAGGAAAGCATAAAAATAAAATTCATGCACACCAAGGGATTCGAACTCCTTCCCTTAAGGAACACACATGGCGTCATATCCCCTTTACTAATTGTTCAATTATGCTAACTTTCTACCACCTAAATACCTTAAGCTTTAAGGTCACTTATTCCATTTCCTTAAAGTACTTAATATCAAAAACTATTCCAAATCCAAAATAAATCCCGAGCCTTCTCAGGACTAAATAAACACACACATTGGATAATTAAACTAGCTGAGTACCAAAATAATGTAACATATAAAAACTCAAATTTTTAGGATGTTACAAGAATTATTTATGAATGCAATTTTTTTGGTGAAGAAAAATATTTTGATTTGAGGAGGTGATTAAAAACTAGGATTTTAACTAAGTAAAATAAATAAAAATAAAATAAAAGTTCCAATGCACGATTTCAAAAGATGATTTTAACCAAGATGACATAATTGTGTTAGATTAATTACATTTCTTAACTTTAAATTATTAAACTCATGTTTATGTTGTTACTAATAAATTCACGGCAACTCGGTAATTTAATAACTTATGAACATACTTACTTACCAAAAATTCATTTATCTCTTGACTATATCTCTATGTCAATTAAACCGATTAAACAAATTTTAATAAGCAAATGTATTGATGCACATACATACTTATGAAATTAAAATAATCTCTTGTACATATCTCTATGCCAATTCAAACAATGAATTCAATCTCATAAGCACATAAAAGATTACGTGAGGTAATAATGTATTTCTACCTTGAAACAGTTTAATCACAATAATCTTGCAAGTTATGCAAGGCTAATGTATTGTTAGATACCGTTGCTACTTTAACCCTCAGCTAGCTTAGATGATTAAACATGCACTGATTAAGTATCGTGTCAATTAATTACAATTTCAATCCATTTAAATAATTAATTCATTAGTTACTTTACAATTGCAATGTAAGAATAACTTAGTCATGGTTTTACTTAATCAAACATCTTACCGAGGCCTATAACAACACAAACACAATTTTAATAAATTAAGTAGACAAAATGCAATCAACCTGACACAAATTAAATTTAAGCCATATTAATTAAATTAAACATACCAACATCACAAATATTTATAGGCATGTTCATCATAACATCAACAAAATTAAAAAGATAGGGAACAAGAATCAAATCCGGTGTTTTCTCTGTGGCTTGACTAGTTTGCTCCACTCCTCCTTCTCCGCTTGTTCTTGTCGAACCGAGGCTTCTACGAACACTTGAATGCTGCTCCAAATTGTGGTTGATTGACTCTTTTTCAAGAGGTGAAATCGGCAAGGGAATAGGGGAATAAAATGAAGAAAAATGGAAGGGAATGAAGAGAGAAAAATGAGAGAGAAGTAAAGAGATGAGAAGGGTTGAGATGTGTTTGAAGTGAGCAGCAAATGGGGTATTTATAGGTTAAGATGGCTGCTAAAATTAGCAAAAATCAATAGCCATAGAGTCCCCCCTTGCCGGCTACACATGTGGCAAGTTTGAAGAATTCTAACTTGCTATTTTAAGGTAGGGGCAAATCTAGAAAGGCACAAATAGTTGAGGGGTTTGAATATAATTTGAAGGAGTCTTCAAGGGCCATTTTGCAAGTTAAATAATCAGCCAAGCAAGCTGATTGGGTCAGCATGTGGGCCACTTTTAATAATTAATTAATAATAATTTATTTAACCCAAATTAAATTGGATTAAAATTAAAATTAATTATATTATGAATTAATACATATAATTTGGACCGTCTTAGGCTGGAAAATTAATTTTCCTTGATGCTTCAAAATTGCTTCTCGATTTTGTGCTTCTGGCAATGTCTGCCGAGCCGTTTTTCGCCCTTTGTGCGAATCTATCGAAAATGATCAAAATTAATAAAAATTTATTATAAAATTAAGTAAAATTCAACATGTTAATAATTTAAGTACAATTTAATTATTTTATAATAATTAAATATTTTTCGACTAGAATTTTACCGAAACGGCATGAATTTGAGTTAAAAAGGGCATGAAAAAGTGTGTATATTTTCGTGTTTCCACACCCCCAAACTTAATTCATTGCTCGTCCCGAGTAATGCACAAATTTGGAAAGAATTTCTTGAAAACACCTTTGAGAACTTTCTTCAGAACAACATTCTTCCCAAAAATCATGATTTAAGTATACTTATGCTCAAAAACAAGAAAATTGATACTTATGCTACTTATGTATACATATCATTCAAATTAATCTCAATTATTACTATGATAGCAAAAATAGACTAAGTTTTTTTCTCAATAAAGACACGCTAAATTCCTACCAATTTGATTTTATTCCCTTATTCAAGAAAGTTGCAATCATTAAGTTTAACTTATGCCTTCATATGTTGAACATAGCAATTTGTATCCACTAATGTAGGTAGCATAGATACTTGAATCAGTAGGTCTTTAAAAAGGTTGTAACGTGGCTAGGCTAAGGGTGGGTAAAAGATAGGTAAATTTAGGCTAAAATCCCTAGACTCAGCTTCAATCGGACCTTCGGAATAATTATCTTAAATACACCAACTTCCTTTTCTTTCACATGCTCTTTTGTACATCTATTTTCTTTCAAGTACATATGCTCTCTTTTTATGTTCTTTTTCTTTTTCTTTTTTTTTTCATGAGCATTTTACTGTATGTACTACAATATTTTTGAGCATTTGATACTTCTTTTCAACTCCCCCAAACTTATTTTCAAAGAATATTCTGAAT
The DNA here is from genome assembly GCA_025698515.1 of Gossypium sturtianum. Taxonomy (NCBI): domain Eukaryota; kingdom Viridiplantae; phylum Streptophyta; class Magnoliopsida; order Malvales; family Malvaceae; genus Gossypium; species Gossypium sturtianum. The sequence continues at coordinate 111,828,140 of CM046955.1, forward strand.
AGTATTGAGTTTAGTCTTTAGGACAATTTAAAGATAATTAAAAGAGAAGTGATGGCTAAATATTGCAAGGGTTCAAATAAAATTAGGCCATATAGTCTTAAAGTTGGGTTTCAAGGGATAAAAATTCATCATGGTTTGCTTGAAAGGCTCAAATGGTCCAAATAAAAGTTGCCTAAATCATTTTCAACTTCCCATGCTTCCTAGGATTTCGCCTCAAGAAACTACTAAGTCAATTCTAGAGACTTAAACTTTTATGCATTCCTAACATTCCTAAGGAACTAAAAATTTTATGGTACAATTTGCATGCTTTATTAAAAATACATTTATGTCATATTTCAGTTAATATAACAATTATTGAAATAATTGAAATTTATTCATACTGAAGTTTAACATACTTAACAAAATTTCAAATTTTTGAACAAAATATAATTTAATCATAACTGAAAGAAAAACTTATTCTGAGTGGAAATAATTTTAATTTTTCGGTCCCCCACTTAAGATGAACAATGTCCTCATTGTTTAAAAGTGAATAAATACTATACACCAGGTAGGATTCTAGAAAAGAGGAGGTGAGTCAATTTGACTGCTTAAGTACCAAGCTCTCTCTAGATCCAATCCTAGACATGTATATATCTATTGTCACACTTTGCACTTTGCGACTTGTTCATTTTTTATTTATGAATTCAACCTCTTGTTTTATTATGTAAAAATAAAAATTGCTAGTAAAACCTAATCCTAAAATATTAAATAACCTAAGAACAGAAATAAAATAAAGTCAAGATCTCCCTTTTTTTTTATTTATTTGCAAATCCCTTCGAATTCGACTCACCCTTTGCTCCATTGTCTTTGTTTTTGCATGAATCACTTTGCTCCCTCTTTGATTGTGGACTCCATGGTTCAAATATGAAATCTGGAAACCCAGGCACAAAAATAAACGGGTCATTGTATATTTTCGTAAGAGCACTTCTCATTGAGTCATCCCGTATTTTTGAATATCTCCAGTAAGCTTGTTGCTGCCACTACATATGTTTCATTATGTCCATCAAATTTGACAGCTCATCTCGAAGATCTGGGCGAGGCGATTGAGTCTTAAACCTTGAAGTTGCAACATCAAGTTCGGTTATTGGTTCCATTGGTTCTACCTTATCAGGAATTTCAGCTGATTGTATCAGTTTGATCTTTGTGGGGTCTTCTTCTTCTTCTTCAGGATCCTCTCTTTCTTCAACTCATTACTGTAGGACAGAGTCTCCGGCTATTCGATAAAGGTCCCAATCCGTGATTGTACCCTGGCTATACCCTGTCTTCTTTACGTTTGTAAGAATTTTAGCTTTCAAGCAGAAAATGGTTATTGTAAAGGGGAAGTAAGTTGGGCCAGAATGTCTAGCAGCACAATTCCGCATTTCTCTCAGGATGATTTTTCCCACATCAATGGTCTTTCCAGTTAAAATCGAGTATAATAAGACAATTCGCTCTAATGAAATTGTAGTCCCATGTGAAATAGGCATAAGGCTGAATCGAATGAAATAGAACCATACCTTCGCTAGTGGTGTCAAATATTCTCTGTGAAGACTATGAATTCCTTGCTTTGACACAGTCCACTTAGAACCTGGAACTGTAAGTTCCTCGAGAATTTATTGTAGATTTTTAGACTCAATATTGCTCATCAAGGAAGAATATTCATTGTTTTTGAAATCAGGTAATTCAAAGAATTCATTAATAGCGTTTGAGGTTATTGGTACCTTGATTCCGCGAATAGAAACTTCTACCAATTCGCTTGAGATCAAATTTGCATAAAATTCACGAACTAACTCCTCATCTACATTAGGTCTTTTCTCAGAAAACAACTCTGAATTGAGAGCTTCAGCAACTTGTCGAATGTGTGCCATGAAATCAATATAGTTGCTTTCTTTCAGTGTAAAGCCCTTCTCTGGATGCATCTATTGATTCTTGAAAATACTTTCGTATCTCACTTTGGCTTCCTCATAGTGGAATTTATTTTGTGATTCGTCAATTTGAGCAGAAGCACGAGTTCTCTTGCTAGGCATGATTAACTTGAACATAAGATGAAAACAAATATTTTCTCAAAAGTTTAATCAGTATAAAATATTAGTAATTCAATAAATTGAAAAATTAATTAATTAAATAAAATTAAAATTTAGGAGAAAAATTTGTCTTACCATCTTTTTATAAAAGTTAAGAACTCAATGTAACATCCTAAAAATATGAGTATCGATATGTTGCATGTTTTGGTGTTTAGCTTGTGAATGATTAAATTTGTGTGCTTAATATAGTCTTGAGAAGGCTCGAGATTTATTCGGAATTAGAATAAATTTTAGTAATGAGTATTTTATTGAAGTGGAACAAGTGACCTTGATGTTTAAGGAAATTAAGTGTCAAAAACTAGCATAAGATGAGCTAGTAGTAAAGTGGAGTTGGCGTCATATGTGTTGCTTGAGGGGAGAGGCTCGAATTCCATGGATTGCATTTTGGTGACTTTAATTTTTGCACCTTTATGGCATGTGTCGGCCAAGCCTTATTTATGGCAAGGTTGGACTATTTTTTTTATGGTAAGGTGGCTAATGGTTAATGTAAGCTTGAACTTGGGGAAAGAAATCTTAAACTTATGGAATGTAGGGGGAACACAAGGAATGAATCAAGGATGTTGTCTTGGAAACTCTTGGGTGGCTAAAAATTTAACTTTTGGCCATTGTACATGGACGGTTTTGTGGCTGGGGGGGAATGGCCGAATGTTGTTAGTAGTTTGGCTAGGATTAGGAGTTAGTTTTGGTTAATTCTTAGCATTTTGTGTGAAATTTTCTTTTCTCTCCAAACTCTTTCTCTTAGCCGAATTTGAGCATTAGGTAAGCTTTGTTTCTTTTGGCCATTTCATTTCATTTTTACCATTTGGTCATATTTTTGTCTTACATCTCAAGACACTCTCTCCCTTGTGCCGAAATACCAAAGCATAAAGGCTATTTTTCTTTTTTTATCCTCTTCACCATTGCCGAATGCTTCCTTGTCCCAAATCTCACTCTTTGCTCCTTTCTCACATTTAAAAAACCCAAAACACATTGTCTCCCATCTCTTTCTCCCCATGGCCGAATGGTGCTAACACCATTCTCTCCAATTTTCCTTCAAAGCCGAATCTTCTCTTCACTTATATTGTTTTGTTGATTATTCTTTCAACCTTTGTTTTAATCAATCGGTAAGAACCCTTTTCGAGTCTTTATTCTCTTCTTTTTCTTAGCCGAATATATATTAGTTTGGGAGGGTCTTTTGACCAAAAATAGCATCCTTTATCCTTTTCTCTTAGACGATCCTTTCATTTTTTATAGTTTTATAAAGAAGGCCGAACTTGGAGTACTCATAATCATCGTGACACGCTAGAAATCGAGTCGAAGTGTTAAGGTAAGGGTTCCTATCAAGGATTTCTATATTACTCGTCATATTGTTATAGATGGACTACTAATCAATTTCATTTTAGGGGACACTATCGCTCGATTATCATTTCCGTGAACGTAAGGTTTTGTGGCAAACAAGATAGGTTCGAAAAGAGTAGTGAATTGTGTTTGGAAGAGGGGCGGTTCTCGCTATTCCTCTAGATTCAAGTGAAGGGTCGTTTCAAAGAATCCGAGATTTTCCATCGGTTGTGGACCTCATCCGCGAAAATCAATTATTTGAAGTCATTCGTACTCCTGAGCCTTTGACTGTTCGTGGTTCTTCATCGGGTTATGAACTATTGATCGAGGAGAGATCACAAATAGCTGTTGTTCGAGATTTTGAGGGTAAAGATCTATATCGTTCATCATTAGAATAGCTTTATATTAAATATTAGTATTCTAATTAAGCGTGATAAATATTTAGGTATCGACGAGCGGGAAAGTATAGTACTCACCGTAATCAGGTGTGTAACTTCACACTTATCTCATGGGTTATACTATGCCGTATGTATTCGATTAAAAATCGTAAAGTCGGTAAAATTGGAAAATATGGTTTATTAGCACTTTTGGTGTGAAAGCATGAAAATGGTATTAAAGTTGTGAAAATTACGAATTTGCCCTTAATAAGCTATATTGTTAAAAAGTGATATTTTGGGCCATATGAATTATTTTTGATAAATTGGCCAAGTGATAAAATTGTGAAAAGGGCCTCATGTGTATATATGGGCCAAAACTGCTAGATCAAAATATGGGCCAAAACTGCTAGATCGATATAAGGGCCAAAATTGCTAGATCGTTAAATGGGTTAAATTGTTATTTTGACTAATGGGCCAAGTTGATAACTTGTAATACGGGTTTTTTTTGTTGAAATTTACCTTATGAATATATTGTGATGCATTCTATATATACATGACCGCATGGGTTGGGATAATCGATTTAAGAGAAGAAAGGCTCATTGCCAAAATCTAGTTCGGTGACACCGCCACAATCTAGTTCGGTGACTCTATCACAATCTAGTTCGGTGGCTCCGCCAAAAATATTTTAAATGGCTTAATGCCCGTGATTGGTGTGTTGGCGGGGTGGGTTGACTTGAGCCCACTGTGTGTGATGATTGGTACATGGTTGGTGTGTAGCGGATGGAAATTAGGCTTGGTTGGGAATTGCATATCACATGCATTTTTTTATATTTGATTTATATATTGTATTTTTGTAAATGGGCTCAAGCCCAATTTAATGCTTAAATGGATTTGGCCCAAATGGACACTGTAAGTGGGTTACACATTGAGTTCTAAGTAACTCACCCTGCTTTTTCTTACCCTTCTCGTAATAATAATTGATGGAGGCTTGGGCGGGATGACTTCGTGTGGAGGCCATACTACGAATGATGGGTTTTATAAACTTGAACTTCTTTTTAATATTTTTATTTTTATTTAAGTACTATTTTGATTGCGATGTAATAAGGCCTCTCGTATTATTTTTATGGATTTTTATTCGTGGATGGAATTTTAATATGTTTTAGTTACTTAAATGGGGTCATTTAAATTTTATAAATGATTTCTTAAACTTATGATAAAGAAAAAAATAAAAAAGGATTTTCTTAAATATCACTAAATCCAAAATATTTTGTGAAAACTCTTTTATAAGTTTAAGATTTCCACCAATTATTTCTCTGAAAATCAAATTGTAAATTCTTATGTTTTAAAATTATGGTTTTCAAATAAATCTCGGTTTATGATAAATTCCATTTTTTCAAAATCATTTTGAAGAATTGTTTCCATTAAAAGCAGTGATGACTAGATGTAAGTTCGAATTGTGTGGCATGCCAAGTCTGGTCTTAACGCATAGGCCGGGTTTGGGGTGTTACACTCAAAGAAGATAAATCTAAAGTAAAAGAGGTCAGTTTAGGGATGTTTGTAGGGTGTCTTGATGGTTTGGTGCGAGTAGCAAGGTGGCAGCGGCACGTTAGGGAGTAGCAGGATATGCGTGTGTCGCGCGAATAGGCAGCAAGCAGGCAGCAGGCGGCACTATCGTGCGAACAGTAGGGCTGGTGCGTTGGCACGCGCGAGCAAGTGCGTGAAAGTCGGTCTGGAGCGAGCGGGAGTAGCAGCGTGAGCTGCTTGCCAAATAGGGCTGCCAGGCGGTGTTGTGGCTAGGGAGTTGGGAGCTGCGGCACTAGGTGATTTGGTGGGTTTTGGATGCTAGGTTTGATTGAGGAATGAGTGAAAAAAATGAAAAATGTGGCTGAAATTTATAATGAGAGGAGTAGGAGTTTAATTAGAATTCTTAGAACAATTTAATTCTTAAAATATTCTAAGTTCTAATTCTACATAGAGTTAACAACAATTAATAATTACTATAATGCATATTAAATTATTATTTTCTATTAATTTATTAAAGATAAATACTTATTAAATAAAATATGATCAAATTTAAACTAATCCTAATTCTATGCCAAGTTGATAATAATTAATATATATTATAAAGGATATAATTATATATTAATGATTATCATCTTATTTATTAAATTAAAAACAATTATTCTAGATGCCTTTTAAAAGTATTTACAAAAAGAGACATCTAATTTTTAATATTTACAAAAAGAGCAACCAAATTTTGAAAATAATTCAATTAAGTACCTATACTTAAAGAAAATTTTAAATTGAGTTGCAATTTAAAACTTGAATCAAAATTGACCCTTTTATTTGAAAAAATAAAAATTTATTTTTCCGTTTAGGGAATAATTTCTCTGAAAATTATGTTAAAATACATTCCTAAGAAATATTGGAGGGGTCACAAGCGGTCCCGTTTAAGTTCTAATCTCCTAGACATAATTTATTTAAACATACTAATCCCGAAAATATACCCTAAGTCATTTATTTAAAAAGGAAAACAAGAAAAAATAATCATCTGATAAAATGAACGAGATTTGATCCCGTTCAATTTTATCTCCCCGGTAATATTTTAACCGTTGAGCATTAACTTGAAAATTACCTCCCCTACTTTGAAGTTCGACAACTCTGTATGGATAAAATCGGTGAATCGTAAATAGATCAGACCAACGTGATTTTAACTTACCTAGAAAGAACCTTAATCTGGAATTAAATAACAAGACTTGCTGACCTGCTTCAAATTCTCGAACTCGAATGTGTTTGTCATGCCATTTCTTAAGTCTTTCCTTGAGTAATTTAGCATTTTCGTATGAGAACATTCGAAATTCTTCTAACTCATTGAGTTGGAGCATCCGTTTCTCTTTAGCAAGCTTAATATCCAAGTTGAGTTGTTGAAGAGCTCAGTAAGCTTTGTGCTCTAACTCCTAGGGCAGAGGATAGGCTTTCGGAAAGACCAACCTATAGGGTGACATCCCTAAAGGTGTCTTGTATGCTGTCCTGTAGGCCTATAAAGCATCATATAGTCTTTTGGACCAATCTCGTCGGTTCGGGCAAACTACCTTCTCGAGTATGCCTTTGATCTCTTTGTTTGCCAGTTCAGCTTGCCCATTCGTCTGCGAGTGGTAAGCTATGGCAACCTTGTTCTTCACTCCATGTTTGTCGAGTAACCATTTCAACCACTTGTTCACAAAATGGGACCCTTCATCACTGATGATGGCTCTTGGGGTTCCAAACCTTGTGAACACATGCTTCTGAAAAAACTTCATCACAATCTTTGCATCGTTTGTCGGATATGCCTCAACCTCCACCCATTTAGACACGTAGTCTACTGTTACCAATATTAGTTGTGACCAAAATACGGAGGAAAAGGACCGAGAAAGTCAATATCCCAAACATCGAATAATTATACCTTAATGATGTTTGTTCGAGGCATTTCATTTCTGTTGGTGATGTTTCCAACCATTTGGCATCGATCACAACTCCTTACGTAAACAAACGCGTCTTTAAATAGTGTTGGCCAAAAGAATCCGGCTTGCAATACTTTGGCCACAGTATGTATACCTCCGAAGTGTCCCCCACTCGAAGTTGAGTGGCAATGATATAGAATCTTATGTACTTCATCTTCTGCCACGCATCTCCTGATCATTTGATCTGCACACTTTTTAAACAAGTATGGCTCTTCCCAAAAATAGTACTTCACATCGTGAAGGAACTTTTCTTTTGATGATACGTCTTATCAATCGGCATCAAACCACAAGCTAAATAGTTAGCAATATAGCAAACCAAGGGATATTATGGACATGATTTACCTTCAGTATATGTTCATCTAGAAATGTCTCCTGGATGGGTATAAGTGGAGAATTCCCTTCTTGCGGCTCCAATTTGGGCAAGTGGTTTGCTACTTGGTTTTCTACTCCCTTTAGATCTTGGATTTCAAGATCAAACTCTTAAAGTAGAAGTACCCATCGGATTAGTCTCGACTTAGTGTCTTTCTTGGCAAGTAAGTACTTAATTGCCGAGTGGTCCGTATAGACAGTTACCTTGGTACCTACAAGATAAGATCGAAACTTGTCAAAAGCAAACACAATAGAAAGTAACTCTTTATCTGTTACCGTATAATTCAGTTGAGCTCCTGTCAGAGTTCGACTTACATAGTAGATGGGATGAAAAACTTTGTTCCTTCGCTGGCCCATGGCAGCTCCTATCGCAAAGTCACTTGCGTCACACATCAATTCAAATGGAAAATCCCAGTCTGATGTGACGATTATGGGTGTCGAAACTAACTGAATCTTCAAATCTTTGAAAGCTCTTAAGCACTCCTCATCAAATTTGAACGTCGTGTCCTTCTCCAATAATTTGCATAAAGGTTTAGCAATTTTGGAAAAGTCTTTGATAAATCTTGGATAGAAACCGACGTGGCCCAAAAAGATCCTAACATCCTTTATAGATGTTGGAAGTGGGAGTTTCTCAATAACATCTACCATTTCTTTATCTACATCGATTCCATGTCTCGTTATCCAATGCCCTAGAATAATACCTTCTCGTACCATGAAATGGCACTTTTCCCAGTTGAGAACGAGGTTTATTTCTTCGCATCGCCATAGTTGGCTAGATTAGCTAGGCAATCATCATATGTATCTCTGAATACTGAAAAATCATCCATAAAGACTTCCAAGTATTTCTCAACCATATTAGTAAAAATAGACATCATACATCTTTGAAATGTAGCAGGTGTATTAAATAAACCAAATTGCATGCGTCTAAATGCAAATGTATCATACGGGCAGGTGAATGTTGTCTTGTATTGATCTTCTGGTGCTACTGTAATCTGATTATACCCTGTGTATCCATTAAGAAAACAATAATAGTCTCGCCCCGCAAGTCTATCCAGCATCTGGTCCAAAAACAGCAAAGGAAAGTGATCTTTTCGAGTCACTTTATTTAGCTTTCGATTATCGATGCAAATTCTCCATCCCGTAACCGTCCTAGTTAGTATAAACTTGTTATTCTCATTCTCAACGATCGTAATGCCTCCTTTCTTTGGTAGGCACTAGACCGGACTTACCCACGAATTGTCTGATATGGGGTAAATTATACCCGAATCTAACCACTTGATGATTTCCTTTTTTACCGCGTCCTTCATGATGGGTTTTAGGTTTCGTTGTCCATCAATCATTCCTTTTTCGCCATCTTCCAGGATGATCTTGTGCATGCATACAGATAGACTAATATCGCGAATATTGGCTATGGTCCATCCAATAGCCTTCTTGAATTGTTTCAATACTAGGATGAGTTTTTCTTCTTGCTCAATAGTTAATATCATTGAAACAATCACGGTCAAAGTAGAAGCGTTACCTAAATAAGCATATTTTAAATGTGAAGGATGTACCTTGAGTTCTAATTCAGGTGGCTCCTCGATTGACGCTTTTGGTTGGGCATAATCCTTATTCTCTAACTCCAAAGATTCAAAGCGGGATTGCAGATTAAATCCCCTTTGATTAGCTTCTAGCAAAGCTAAGTATTCTTTCTCCTCTTCATCATTTAGAGGGTCTGATGTCAAAACTTGTTCCAATGGGTCCACAACATAGTTGAGTTCCTTTTCCACGATTAATTTCTCTAAATAGGAAATTGCAGAACAATCATCAATTGTGTCAGGAAATTGCATAGACTTAAAAATATTAAATGTTACCCGGTCGTCCTGAACACGCATTGTAAGCTTGCCCTTCTGCACATCAATAAGGGTCCTTCCGGTTGCTAGGAAAGGCCTTCCTAGGATGATTGCAACTACTTTGTCTGCTTCAAAGTCTAGACCCATGAAGACAGTAGGAAAAATAAATTTGTCTACACATGTAACAGCCTGTTTTCGGGTCAAATCAGAACAGTGGTTTCGGGACCATGAATCTGAAGTAGAAATATTTATTGTGATATTATTTTAATGTCTATAGTATGATTGAATGATTGTGTGAAAATTTTGTTAAGAAATTTTATCGAAAGAGTGTCCAATTTGACTAATAGGAATTAGGTGCAAAATGTGAGTTCTAGAAGCTAGAGGTGTCTAATTGTAATGAATTCTTAAATTGGAGGTCCTTAAATGGTAATTACACCATTATACCTTAGGATGGACAAAAATGGACATGGTTAGGTGAAATTTTGAAGTTAGGCATTAAGGGCATTTTGGTCATTCGGTAAATAAAGACAAAATAAAACAAATAAAAGATGTCCATCTTCTAAATTTCATCCCCCTTGTGCCGAAATTCAAGGGTCACCATATCTAGGGTTTTGGCCAACTTTTAAGCTTGATCGTAAGTTCGTTCTTGTCTCGTTTTTAATGATTTTTACGTTTTTGTTAATGTTGTAACCTAACCTAGCTATTTCAAGGACTAATTTGAAAGAAAATCAAAGTCTAAAATTTTACCCATGTTGAATATTTGTGTATTTTGATGTTTAATGGTAGAAAATGTATGTTTGGTGTTAGATAAACAACATTTACCAAGTGATTTTTGATGAAAATGTTAAATAGGGACCTATTTGTAAAAGTTATAAAATGTGTGTAAAAATGTGAATAAATGAAAAATGGTGGCTGTTTTAAGAATAGATAAAAATCGGCTTGGCTTGGGTTGAGAAGAAATTGAAAGAAAATCATTTTATGAGCCTAAAAACTAAAATGTAAAAAGTTGAAAAGTTTGGGGCAAAAATGTAATTTTTGCCATAAGGTGTTTTTGGGATTAAATTGAATAATGTGATGATTGGATGAGTAAAATGTGGTATTATAGATCAAGAAAGACGAGGTTTTGACCTAGACTGGGTAAAGAACAAGGTTGTGGACTAAATCGAACTATTAGTCATTTTGTATCGAGGTAAGTTCGTATGTTAAAAATAAGCTTTAAAGTAATTGTATTTAAATGCTTTAACATTGCATAAATTGTATGTTTGATTATGTGAATGAGTATAATTCTATGAACGAGTTCGACGATGATTCGAAAAGCGAAAAATCCCGTTGAACCTTAGGAATAGATTAGGATACAAGTGACATGTCACTAGGGTTACCATGTGTTATGTGATTATGTGATCCGGGTGCTGGTCTCGTACGTCCTACAGGTGGCTGAGTATATCGGCGTATGTTGCGGATACTTGATAGCTTGTGTGACAGCACCGTGTAGCTATGTCTTGACTGACAGCTTGTGTGAGCAGACCCATCGATAGCTCAAGAGCGAGCGATTATGTGATATGAGACTTAGGTAGCTTTGGCTACATATGTGGCACTTAGTATGCAAAATTCCCGAGTATCCGACATTGTTATTCTGAGTGGTTCACGGGTATGTCAAAGATGATAATATGTGTAAATTCATTTCGAGATGGTTCAGGTATGTACGTAAAGCTCATGTTTATTAAATGCTTGAAACGATGAATATGAGGTAAGTTTTGCGATGGAATGAGTTATGATCATGAGACTATGGTAAATTTACATTTAATTATGTTACAATATTTGAATGTTATATGCATGGTAAGGTTGCTTATTTCTTGCATATGAGCTTACTAAGCTATATAGCTTACTCCATTTATTTTTCATGTTTTTATAGTGTCTCCAAGCTAGCTCGGATTGGGGATCGTCGGAGATTCACCTCACACTATCAAAACTATCATTTTGGGTATTGATGAAGTTTTGTAACACCCCAAACCCGGCCTAAAAGTTTGGCCCGAATTTGAAATGTCACATTAAAGGCGCACTTCAAAACAATTTACTAGTTAACCATTTAAGGCCCAAAAGCCCAAAACAAAAGATTATTTCGAAAATCATATTAACACTTTAATAATTTATGAAATTTCTTAAGTGGGCAGTTGAAACAATAATAATAATAAACCCAAAATTCAAAGTCAAATAGGAGTTACATGGCCTTATTACAATCCAATGAAAAAACAAAGTATTTAAACAGAATCATTTGAATAAATTAAAACATTTGAACAACTTGTAGTGTGGCCATCTCCGAGTCCTCTCCCACGTTGAGCCACCTATTCAGGATTACCTGAAACATTTAAAATTAAGGGTGTGAGTTTCGAAACTTAGTGTGTACAACCCTTGGCAATCAAATCACATACAAATATTCACATTGGGCCTAAGCCCTAACAAAATCGGTGGTCTTGGGCCTTAGCCCACAATGACCTCATATCATATCATATTGTATCATTTATAAACAGATAATGCAAAACCCACCCCAAAAATCCATCCGCTAAACACACCATTTCCCTTCCAACCTTATGACTCCTGTGGGGAATTCTAGCTCGACCCACCCTTTCGCTACACACCAAGGGTAGCCCGGTTGCGGTACTACCGAACGTTACAGCAAAGCTGCTAATCATATGTTGGGCTTAAAGCCTCCAGTGGATCCATACCATACGGTCATGCGATCCTGGATCCATACCATACGGCCATGCGATCCTGGATCCATACCATATGGCTATGCGATCCTCAAATCTTCCTCCGTACCATAATTCCCACCCATATGCATCCTAAGCAGAATATCATATGAATGCATCAAACACAAAAGTAACATCCACAAACTCATATTCGTCACATGGGGGTATTTTCGTCATTTCACTACCTAGGGGAATTTTCGTAATTCTACCCTACAGGGGTATTTTGGTAATTTGGCAAAAATATGGGTATCTTGGTAATTTTACAAACAAGAGTATTTTAGTAATTTTACAATATAAGGGTATTTTAGTAATTTTACAATATAAGGGTATTTTAGTAATTTTCCAACATAAGGGTATTTTAGTAATTTTCAAACATAAGGGTATTTTAGTAATTTTCCAATATAAGGGTATTTTAGTAATTTTACAATATAAGGGTATTTTAGTAATTTTACAATATAAGGGTATTTTAGTAATTTTATAATATAAGGGTATTTTAGTAATTTTACAAATATAAGGGTATTTGGTCCCTCTCGGGTTTTAGTTATGAACTTTGGCCCATAAACAAGTCCTCGCGGTTAAAGTGAACAAACACTATGCACCAGGTAGGATCTCAGAAAAGAGGAGGTGGGTCACTCGGACCGCTTAAGTACCAAACTCTCACTAGATCCAATCCTAGACATGCATATGTCGGTTACCACACTTTAACTAATCGACTTGTCCACAGACATGTTTGATTATTAGATTAAGTCTTATGTGATTTAAGAGTTGTTCAGAACTAGGCCTAAAGTCCATTAAACCCTAGCATACTTGTCTACGCCCCCATAAGCCCATCAAGCCCATTTTATGTCCTTACGGCCCGTTAGGCCCAAATCTCATCATATGGCCTGTTAGGCCCAAAACATATCCAGATCATGTATCAAGCATGGCTAACTTAATTCGTATAATCAACCAAACTATTTTATCAAACTTAGCCTCAGGGCCCACCAGGCCCATTTAGCCACTTTTGGCTTTTCGGCTTTTCGACATTGCCGATATTGTGTGTGTAGTGTTTGTACACACCTGGTAACCTTGCGTGCTACGAACCCCTTAGTCACGAACCTACAATTGACATCACCTAATGATTAATCATAACTTAAGATGCACTTTATCAGAAACCGAAACCTCACCAGTAACCTTACTGCAGTGTGCCTTACTTTCTAGTAGCCCCTTCCTTTGCTACTATTGGTGATTATCCTCTAGATCTGCATCCAACACCTATATCGTCAAAACCAAGTGATCCATATAGATCATAAATCACCCCTATGAGCCACAATAGATTCGGTCACTTATTAAAACTCTAACTGAATCGAGAATACTTACTACCTTGATAACAATCCTTACCTACCGCGCTTGCGATTGCTGAGCCTCACCCTTGTTAATACATGGTAATGGCAACTGATTTGTGATAGAGGAAAAACAACAAGGAATTAGAAAAAAGATAGGGCCATTCGATTATAAGGGAGTACTCAGCTTTCAGAGAAAGAAGAACAACGCAACACCAATAGGGATTTCGGCAAAAAGGAATGATGGTTTTTCGGCAATGGAAGAATTCAACAATGGGAGAAACAGAATGAGGGGGAGAAAAGAAAAGTAATGGAAAACCCAAGGAACCTTTCAAAGGAATTCGGTAAAGAAGAGAAAGACTGACCTATTTGCAAAACTCTCCAAATGCCGAAAGCCACAATGAAAATTCGTAATACCCCTAAATGCACTCCAAAAACGGCACTCATCTACCCTCCTAAGCTGAATTTATACACACTCCACTTCCCAAAACGGTACCAACTCTTCACACTTCTCAGCTCCTAACTTTTCTCCCTGATAACACCTTAGCCTTATCCGAATATCCCTCCATTATCAGTTCCTCTTACCACTTAGACACTCCAACGCAAGAGTTCATATTCAACACAACTCTGGCCGTCCACCTATGCAAAATAAAACACTCCAAATTCATTAACCCTCAAAGCCATCATGCCAATTGTCTTTTTCTTGTTCACTTAAAAATTTTCTGAGATCTAAAGCCTAAAGCCCAATAGGCCCGATTCTTCTAGGCCCAAATTCGAGGCATTACAATTCTACCCTCCTTAAAGAAATTTCATCCTCGAAATTTCCAACTAACTATAAAATGCACCGCTCAATTCACACCACTATGCTTTCGCTGCGCACTCTGATTTAATAACACTAACACTTCCACGGCCTCTGCTGCGACCTTTTGCACCTCTTCTAGTGCTCATCGTTGTGTGCGTATTTTTGGATTAGAATTTTTATGAATTTTGTTCCTAATTCCACTGTTTAAAACACATGTCTTATGTAAGTAACAAATTTTTTTTAAAGCTATTTCGCGGTCGTGAACCTACTACAGGCTTAAGTTTCCTACGGGCTTTAGTCTCTAAAAGTCTATTTTAAAGTAGCCCATTATCTATATAGTTCAGTAATTTAAACAAATGTAGTACAGAAAACTTACTTGGCTCGACGTCGAGGGCTCGGTGAACTACACTTCAAGAATCCTGCAAAAACTTCTTAATATACTTGTTTTAAAAACCCAAAACATAAGGCCCATTTCACAGCCCGAGCTTTGTAACTTGGCTCTGATACCACTAAATGTAACACCCCAAACTCGGCCTAGAAGTTAGGCCCGAATCTGGAATGTCACATTAAAGGCGCACTTCAAAACAATTTACTAGTTAACCATTTAAGGCCCAAAAGCCCAAAACAAAAGATTATTTCGAAAACCATATTAACACTTAAATAATTTATAAAATTTCTTAAGTGGGCAGTTGAAACAATAATAATAATAAACCCAAAATTCAAAGTCAAATAGGAGTTACATGGCCTTATTACAATCCAATGAAAAAACAAAGTATTTAAATAGAATCATTTGAATAAATTAAAACATTTGAACAACTTGTAGTGTGGCCATCTCCGAGTCCTCTCCCACGTCGAGCCACCTATTCAGGATTACCTGAAACATTTAAAATTAAGGGTGTGAGTTTCGAAACTCAGTGTGTACAACCCTTAGCATTCAAATCACATACAAATATTCACATTGGGCCTAAACCCTAACAAAATCGGTGGTCTTGGGCCTTAGCCCACAATGACCTCATATCATATCATATTTTATCATTTATAAACAGATAATGCAAAACCCACCCCAAAAATCCATCCGCTAAACACACCATTTCCCTTCCAACCTTATGACTCCTCGTGGGGAATTCTAGCTCGACCCACCCTCCGCTACACACACAAGGGTAGCCTTGGTTGTGTACTACCAAACGTTAAAAGAAATCGCTAATCATATGTTGGGCTTAAAGCCTCGGTGGATCCATACCATATGGTCATGTGATCTCGGATCCATACCATACGCCATGCGATCTCGGATCCATCTTGCATTTGCTATGCGATCCTCAAATCTTCCTCCGTACCATAATTCCCACCCATATGCATCCTAAGCAGAATATCATATGAATGCATCAAACACAAAAGTAACATCCACAAACTCATATTCGTAACATGGGGGTATTTTCGTCATTTCACTACCTAAGGTATTTTCGTAATTCTACCCTACAGGGGTATTTTGGTAATTTGGCAAAAATAGGGGTATCTTGGTAATTTTACAAACAAGAGTATTTTAGTAATTTTCCAACATAAGGGTATTTTAGTAATTTTACAATATAAGAGCATTTTAGTAATTTTCCAACATAAGGGTATTTTAGTAATTTTCCAATATAAGGGTATTTTAGTAATTTTCCAATATAAGGGTATTTTAGTAATTTTATAATATAAGGGTATTTTAGTAATTATACAAATATAAGGGTATTTGGTCCCTCTCGGGTTTTAGTTATGAACTTTGGCCCATAAACAAGTCCTCGCGGTTAAAGTGAACAAACACTATGCACCACTGTAGGATCTCGTAAAAGAGGAGGTGGGTCACTCGGACCGCTTAAGTACCAAGCTCTCACTAGATCCAATCCTAGACATGCATATGTCGGTTACCACACTCTAACTAATCGACTTGTCCACAGACATGTTTGATTATTAGATTAAGTCTTATGTGATTTAAGAGTTGTTCAGTAAAGTCCATTAAACCCTAGCATACTTGTCTACGCCCCCATAAGCCCATCAAGCCCATTTTATGTCCTTACGGCCCGTTAGGCCCAAATATCATCATATGGCCTGTTAGGCCCAAAACATATCCAGATCATGTATCAAGCATGGCTAACTTAATTCGTATAATCAACCAAACTATTTTATCAAACTTAGCCTCAGGGCCCACCGGGCCCATTTAGCCACTTTCAACTTTTCGACTTTTTGGCATTGCCGATATTGTGTGTGTAGTGTTTGTACACACCTAGTAACCTTGCATGCTACGAACCCCTTAGTCACGAACCTACAATTGACATCACCTAATGATTAATCATAACTTAAGATGCACTTTATCAGAAACCGAAACCTCACCGTAACCTTACCGTGTGCCTTACTTTATAGTAGCCCCTTCCTTTGCTACTATTGGCGATTATCCTCTAGATCTGCATCCAACACCTATATCGTCAAAACCAAGTGATCCATATAGATCATAAATCACCCCTATGAGCCACAATAGATTCGGTCACTTATTAAAACTCTAACTGAATCGAGAATACTTACTACCTTGATAACAATCCTTACCTACCGCGCTTGCGATTGCTGAGCCTCACCCTTGTTAATACATGGTAAGGGAAACCGATTTGTGATGGAGGAAAAACAACAAGGAATCGGCAAAAAGATAGGGCCATTCGATTATAAGGGAGTACTCGGCTTTCAGAGAAAGAAGAAGAACGCAACACCAATAGGGATTTCGACAAAAAGGAATGATGGTTTTTCAGCAATGGAAGAATTCAGCAATGGGAGAAACAGAATGAGGAGGAGAAAAGAAAAGTAATGGAAAACCCAAGAAACCTTTCAAAGGAATTCAGTAAAGAAAAGAAAGACTGACCTATTTGCAAAACTCTCCAAATGCCGAAAGCCACAATGAAAATTCGTAATACCCCCTAACAGACCCAAAAACGGCACTCATCTACCCTCCTAACCTGAATTTATACACTCTCCACTTCCCAAAACGGTACCAACTCTTCACACTTCTCAGCTCCTAACTTTTCTCCCTGATAAAACCTTAGCCTTATCCGAATTTCCCTCCATTATCAGTTCCCCTTACCACTCAGACACTCCAACGCAAGAGTTCATATTCAATACAACTCTGGCCATCCACCTATGCAAAATAAAACACTCCAAATTCATTAACCCTCAAAGCCATCATGCCAATTGTCTTTTTCTTGTTCACTTAAAAATTTTCTAAGATCTAAAGCCTAAAGCCCAATAGGCCCGATTCTTCTAGGCCCAAATTCGAGGCGTTACAAGTTTAACATTTTGAGTATATGGCATGTATAGGGACTTTGTAACACCCCTAACCTGCAACCATTGCTGGTCTATGGTTAAGAGGAATTACCGGACAAATCGAAAACTTTTACGAACATTTCACATCAATAAGTATATCATCATCATATCATAGCAAAATACAAGCATATAGTCCCTTAATGAGGTCTACAGGACCTTAAACATGCATTAGAAAGGGGTCGGGACTAAACCGAGATCATACAAAATTTTTCCAAAAATCAAACATTTTTTTCAAAGTTACAGAGGTCACACGCCCGTGTGGGTAGGCCGTGTGCCTCACACGGCCTCAGACACACCCGTGTGTCTAAGCCATAGCAAAACAGGGCATACATACTGACTTGTTCACATGGCCGAGGACACGCCCGTGTACCTCACCCGTGGTCGACATTGACTTGCATCACACGGCCAGTCACACGTCCGTGTGTCCAGCCCTGGTCGAAACTGACTTGTTTTGAATTACAAACTCAAATGACACGGTAGAGCCACATGCCCGTATGCTCAAACGTGTGGGCAAATATAGGCCATTTTCAAGGCCAATTTGCCACCCATTTTAGGGTCAAACCTACATGCAAAAATAATCATCATTTCAAGCACCAAAAGCAACCAAAATATACCATAATGACCATCTTTTCTAACCATTCAAGAGCATATCAAACATGCTAACTTATGTACCATTTATCTCATTCTCATCACAAGTATTTCTAAGTATCATCCATCAAAAAACTTACTAATTCAATCTAACAAGCTTTCATCAATAATATACCAACTTTGCATCTCAAACCATAGACTAAAACTTACCATATTCAAATCCATTAACAAGCCATATCTCATGGCTTATATATACATCTCAAAACATCATCTAATTAAACTGGTCTATACATGCCATACTTAAAATATGTACACATTCAAAAGGTACCAAAATAGAGTTTAATAGTGTGGTGATGATCCTTGACAATCCCCGAGCCGTCCGTAGCTTTAACGAGCTATAAAACAATGCAAACACACACAGAATAAGCTTTCAAAAGCGTAGTAAGCCATATACAAATAAACTTTATATATATAACATTTATAACCATTTCAATTACAAGAACTTTAGCATATCTCATTAGCATATTCACATTTTTTCTTTAGCTCAAAGGTATCTAACCATTTGTTTGAAAACAATTCACATCTCCATGTATCTCATTAGATTATGGCACATTCATACAAATATCTCATTTTGTCACAACAATTTTATGCACATATCTCACTTTTGCAAATTCACATATACTTACCTTTCATACTCAAATATAGAGTACATTTCAAACGTACCTGAATCAGTTACACATTTCACATAGTCTTTCATTTCTCGAAATTGCCCGTTGAACCATTCGGAATCAAATAGGATACTCAGATAACTCAGATTGCTCATACAATGCCAACGTCCCAGATGTGGTCTTACATGCAATCAGATATTGATGCCACTGTCCCAAACAGGGTCTTACACGAAATCATTTATGATGCCAATGTCCCAGACATGGTCTTACACATAATTCTCAAATTGACACCAACTTCCCAGACGTGGTCTTAAACGATATCACATATCGAAACCCTATGTCATGATATACGTATCTTAACTATTCCTAAGGTTCGTACGGGGCTTTTCGGACATTGACACATTGTCGATACTTTATCAGTTTTCCATGTATATCTTCCAAAGCCATTCATCAAATTTCAATAATATATGAACATGAATAAATCAACTTAAATACATTTATTTGTATATAGATTTACCTCGTACAGATATAAACAGACGGATTCGACTACTCGATCACTTTCGACTTTCCTCGGTCTAAATTTGTTTTCTTTGGTTCTTGATCTATACATATTCAAATTTAACTCTTTTATTCACCAAATCATTCAATTCAATCTAAAAACACATATTTAGGGCAATTTACAATTTAGCCCTTACATTTTCACATTTTGACATGTAAGTCCTTATTTCACAAAATCACAAAATACACATAATTTCTTTGTACCCATGCTTAGCCGAATATTCACATGCTTCATCTAAGTCCTCACATTTCATTTATTTCACATTTTAGTCCCTCAAAATATTATTTTCACAATTTAGTCCAAATTACTCAATTTCATAAAAAATCCAAAGACAAAACATGTTAATCTAACACATATATTTCATATTTCATCAACTAACATCATAAAGCTTAAACATTCATCAATGGCACATCTCATAATCTTCATCAAATTCCAAAATTAAAGCATGGGCTTTGTAGTACTCGAAGCAACGATTACAAAAACGTAGAAATTATAAAAAACCGAACAATTTACATACCTCAATCAAGCTATACCAAGGCCGAATGTTTAATAACTCAAACCCTTGTTTTCTTTTCTTATTTTCGGCAAAGATGATGAAAATAATGGCCTATTTCATGCTTTTATTTTATTATATTAACATTATTACTCAATTTACAAATTTAACCTTTTTAATAACATTAAAATCCCACTAACATATGTCCATTAATGTCCATCCATAAATCAAATGGTTCAATTGTATTATAAGGACCTCATAATTATTAAGACATAACAATTTAGCAATTTAACAAGTATAAGGCCACTTTTGCGTTCTCTACAATTTAGTCCTTTTTGCAAATTAAGCACACAAACGGATAAATTAAATCACAGAAATTTCACAAATGCTTAATCACATTCTGTAAACACGGAAAATA
The DNA here is from genome assembly GCA_025698515.1 of Gossypium sturtianum. Classification (NCBI taxonomy): domain Eukaryota; kingdom Viridiplantae; phylum Streptophyta; class Magnoliopsida; order Malvales; family Malvaceae; genus Gossypium; species Gossypium sturtianum. Next base: position 111,848,576 of record CM046955.1, read on the forward strand.
ATATTAAAATATTTTTTTGACTCGGATTTGTGGTCCTAAAACCACTATTCCGACTAGGGTCTAAACCGGACTGTTACAATTTTCCCCCTTAGGGATTTTCCTCCCCGAAAATCTTACCGTTAAACAGATTCGGATATTGTTGTCTCATAGCATCTTCAGGCTCCCACGTAGCCTCTTCCACTCCATGTCGATGCCACAATACTTTTACTAACGGAAATCTCTTATTTCGTAATTCTTTAATCTCGTGAGCTAAGATACAGATTAGTTCTTCTTCATAAGTCGTATCGGATTGAATCTCTATCTCAGACGGAGAAATCACATACGAGGGATCGGATCTGTATCGTCGAAGCATCGACACGTGAAACACATTATGAATCTTTTCTAGCTCAGGTGGTAACGATAATATATAGGCAACAGGTCCAATACATTCAATAATTTCATACGGCCCGATGAACCTCGGACTCAATTTGCCTTTTCTACGAAAACGAAGTATTTTCTTCCACGGAGAAACTTTCCAGAACACTTTATCACCGATCTCAAACTCGATATCTTTTCGTTTCAAGTCTGCATAAGATTTCTGACGATCTGATGCGGCTTTCAGACTATCACGAATCACTTTCACTTTCTGTTCAGTTTCTTTGATCAAATCGACCCCGTGTATCTTATTTTCACTTAGCTCAGTCCAATACAAAGGTGCTCGACATTTGTGTCCGTACAAAGCCTCATAAGGTGCCATTTTGATGCTCGATTGAAAACTATTATTATACGCAAACTCAATCAATGGCAAATATTGTTCCCACGTACCATCAAACTCAAGAATGCAACATCTCAACATATCCTCGAGAATCTTATAATCCGCTCGGATTGACCATCTGTCTGTGGGTGAAAAGCTGTACTGAATTGCAATTTAGTACCTAAGGCCTGTTGCAGTTTCTTCCAAAATCATGAAGTAAACCTCGGATCTCTGTCAGACACAATAGATAGTGGCACCCCGTGCAATCTCACGATATCGGAAATATACAAATCAACTAATTTATCAAGTGAGTAATCAGATCATACCAGAATAAAATGGGCTGATTTTGTCAATCTGTCAACTACGACCCAAATTGCATCTTTCTTTCTCAGAGTCAAAGGTAATCCTGAAACAAAATCCATTGTCACTCTATCCCATTTCCACTCAAGAATCATAATCGGTTGTAACAAACCGGATGGGACCTAATGTTCAGCTTTAACTTGCTGATAGATTAAACATTTTGAAACAAAACTCTGAGATATCACGCTTCATACCATGCCACCAATAAAGTTGCTTCAAATCATTGTACATCTTTGTACTTCCCGGATGAACAGATAAACGACTGCTATGTGCTTCTTTCAATATTAACTGAATCAACTCTGAATTCCTCAGAACACAAATCCGATCTCGAAATCTCAAACAATCATCATTATCAACTCGAAATTCTGAATCATAATACAAATTACACTAAGCTCGTTTCGTTAATATTTCAGTATCAACTTTTTGAGCAGCACGTATTTACTATAAGAACAACTATTTCGCTTTCAATTCAGCCAAAACTGAACAATCATCAGACAAGTCTAAATGAGCATTCATCGCACATAATGCAAACAATGATTTCCTACTCAATGCATCAGCAACAACATTTGCCTTACCCGGATGATAATCTATCACAAGCTCGTAGTCTTTCAATAGTTCTAACCATCTTCTCTGTCGTAGATTCAGGTCTTTTTGAGTCATCAAATATTTCAGTCTTTTATGATCTGAAAACACATGGCATTTTTCACTGAAGAGATAGTGACACCAAATCTTTAAAGCAAACACAATTGCAGCTAGTTCAAGATCGTGCGTCGGATAATTCTTTTCATGCGGCTTTAATTGTCCCGAGGCATAAGCTATAACTTTGCCTTCCTGCATCAAAACACATCCCAATCCGTTCAACGAAGCATCACAATAAATCACGAACTCTTTACCCGATTCTGGCTGTACCAAAACTGGAGCTTCAGCCAAAAGGGCTTTCAACTGATCGAAACTTTTCTGGAACTTTTCAGACTACTCGAATTTCACATCTTTCTGAAGTAATCTCATCAGTAGAGTTGCGATCATCGAAAATCCTTTTACAAAGCGTTGATAATAACCAGCAAGTCCCAGAAAACTGCAAACTTCAGACACATTTTTCGGAGGCTTTCACTCTAAAATAGCTGAAATCTTGCTCGGATCAACTCGTATACCAGATGCTGACACAATATGCCCCAAAAAGCCAACTTCACGCAACCAAAATTCTCATTTACTAAACTTTGTATACAATTGCTTATCTCACAGAGTTTGTAGTACGATTCTCAGATGTTCAGCATGCTCAACTTCATCACGCGAATAAATCAAAATATCGTCAATAAATACAATAACAAATCGATCTAAATACGATCTGAAAATTCTTTTCATCAAATCCATAAAGACAGCAGGAGCACTTGTTAGTCCAAAAGGCATAACTAAAAACTCATAATGCCCATACCTCGTTCTGAAAGCAGTTTTCAGAATGTTTGAATCTTTTACTCGCAACTGATAATATCCCGATCTCAGATCTATCTTTGAAAACACAGTGGCTCCTTTCAACTGATCAAACAAATCATCAATTCTGGGCAGAAGATATTTGTTTTTAATAGTCACTTTGTTCAACTGACGATAGTCAATGAACATTCTCATCGTGCCATCTTTGTTTTTCACAAATAGAACGGGAGCACCCTAAGGTGAGAAACTCGGTCGTGCAAATCCTCTATCAGTCAACTCTTGCAACTGTGACTTCAACTCTTTCAATTCTGTCGGTGCCATTCTATACGGAGCTATTGAGATAGGAGTCGTCCCCGGTAATAAATTATTACCAAATTCAACTTCTCGTATCGGAGGCAATCCCGATAATTCTTCAAGAAACACGTCAAGGAATTCACAAACAACTGGCACAGATTCAACTTTCTTTTCAGTCACTCTCGAATCAATTACATAGGCAAAATAAGCTTCATAACCCTTTTTCACATAACTCTGAGCTTTCATCACTGATTTCACGGCCGGTAACCCATTAAAATCATTAGATTCAATCCGAACTATTTCATCATTCTGACATCTCAAATCAATAGTTTTTCGTTTGCAGTTCACAACAGCATCATGCAATGTTAGCCAATCCATACCCAAAATCATATCAAACTCATCAAAAGGTAATAGCATCAGATCAACCGGAAAACAAATATCCCGAAACATCAACGGACAATTCCTGCACACTTTGTCAACCAAGATACTTTTACCTAAGGGTTCAATACTCTAATTACAAATTCAGTAGACTCTATAGGCAAAGTCTTACTGGATACTAAGTTCATGCATACATACGAATGAGTAGACCCTGGATCTATCAATGCCATCACAGAAGTATCATAAAGAGTAAATGTACCCGTAATAACATCTATAGATGAAGCTTCCTCACGGGCTCGAATGGCGTAAGCTCTGGCAGGTGCCCTAACTTCAGATCTTGCAACTGTATCTTTCGTAGCTCTCTGACTACCACTCACATTTCTGACATTTCTAGAAGGTCTTCCTCTAACTGAAACATTATCTGACTTCGAATTCTGTACAATCTCTTGCTCAACAGATTCAAGGCAGTCTCGAATGAAATGATCTAATGATCTACATCTAAAATAGGCTCGGTCATTCAATCTATAATTACCCGGATGTCTTTTACCACAATGCTTATATTCAGATCAGATCGGACATTTCCCACACTAGCCATCGAAGTAGTTGGAGCTTTGAAGTTCGACTGCGATCTACCTCGATCTCTATTCGAATGTCCCACGTTAGCCTTTGAACGGCTATGCTCATCTCTGAATTTTTTTGATGCAAATTGAAATAATTTACTTGAAAATATCTTTCTCACATCTCTGGCTTCAGACTCAGCTTTTCTTTTATCTTTCCCGAGTGTCTCAGCTTTACATGCTCGATCAACAAGCACAACAAATTCTTTTATTTCCAGAATTCCAACTAGCAAACGGATATCTTCATTCAGGCCGTCTTCAAAGCTTTTACACATTATTGCTTTAGTCGAAACACATTCCCGAGCATATTGACTTAATCTCACAAATTCTTGCTCGTATTCTGTAACAAACATACGACCCTATTTCAATTTAAGAAACTCTTTCTGTTTTTGATCTATAAATCTCTGACTAATATATTCTTCCGAAATTCAGACTGAAAGAAATCCCATGTTACTCGTTCTTTTGGAAACACAGAAGTCAAAGTCTTCCACCACTGATAAGTCGCATCTCGTAACAAAGAAACGGTACATTCCACACATTCCTCAGGAGTACAAGACATTTCATCAAACACTCGGATTGTATTCTTGAGCCAAAACTCTGCTCTATCAGCATCATCATCACTAGTGGCTCTGAACTCTTCAGCTCCATATTTACGGATTTTATCTACCAGAGGCTTATTCAACAGATTCATATTCATAACCGGTGGTACAACAGAAGTCTGAGGAGGATTGGGTGGGGACGGAGGTTGTGAAACAGCCAAATTTGTTATAATATATTGAGTGAACCACTCATTCATCATTTGGAAGAAGGCTTGTTTAGCCTCTCCTTCCTAACTGCTAGTAGCCGATCTCGAATCATATGGCACTGTCCCTTGAGTGGGAGCAGGCGCATTACTTTCAACATCGTCAGCTAGAGCTCTTTTGGGATCCATTTGCTATACGAAAAATAGATTTTATACGTCAGGATTCATCACACTATCACAGTTCATAAATATGACATGTGTAGCTAGACTCTCAACGCTATGTTAGTCCTAGAATCGACTAAACCGTAGCTCTGATACAGATAAAATGTAACAACCCTAACCTGTAACCATCGTCGGTCTAAGGTTAAGAGGCATTACCGGACAAATTGGAAACTTTTACGAACATTTCACATCAATAAGTATATCATCATCATATCATAGAAAAATACAAGCATATAGTCCCTTAATGAGGTCTACAAGACCTTAAACATGCATTAGAAAGGGGTCGGGACTAAACCGAGATCATACAAAATTTTTCCAAAAATCAAACATTTTTTTCAAAGTTACAGAGGTCACACGCTCGTGTGGGTAGACCGTGTGCCTCACACGGCCTTAGACACACCCGTGTGTCTAAGCCGTGGCAAAATAGGGCATACATACTGACTTGTCCACACGGCCGAGGACACGCTCGTGTGCCTCACCCGTGGTCGACACTGACTTGCATCACACGGCCAGTCACACACCCATGTGTCCAGCCCGTGGTCGAAACTGACTTGTTTTGAATTACAAACTCAAATGACACAATTGAGCCACAAGCCCGTGTGCTCAACCGTGTGGGCAAATATAGGCCATTTTCAAGGCCAATTTGCCACCCAATTTAGGGTCAAACATACATGCAAAAACAATCATCATTTCAAGCACCAAAAGCAACCAAAACATACCATAATGACCATATTTTCTAACCATTCAAGAGCATATCAAACATGCTAACTTATGTACCATTTATCTCATTCTCATCACAAGTATTTCTAAGTATCATCCATCCAAAAACTTACCAATTCAATCTGAAAACCTTTCATCAATAATGTACCAACTTTACATCTCAAACCATAGACTAAAATTTACCATATTCAAATCCATTAACAAGCCATATCTCATGGCTTATATATACATCTCAAAACATCATCTAATTCAACTAGTCTATACATGCCAAACTTAAAATATGTACACATTCAAAATGTACCAAAATAGAGTTTGATAGTGTGGTGATGATGCTCAACGATCCCCGAACCTTTCGTAGCTTTAACGATCTATAAAACAATGCAAACACACACAGAATAAGCTTTCAAAAGCTTAGTAAGCCAAATACAAATAAACTTTATATATATAACATTTATAACCATTTCAATTACAAGAACTTTAGCATATCTCAATAGCATATTCACATTTCTTCTTTAGCTCAAAGGTACCTAACCATTTGTTTGACAATAATTCACATCTCCATGTATCTCATTAGATTATAGCACATTCATACAAATATCTCATTTTGTCTCAAAAATTTTATACACATATCTCACTTTTGCAAATTAACATATACTTACCTTTCATACTCAAATATAGAGTACATTTCAAACATACCTGAATCAGTTACACATTTCACATAGTCTTTCATTTCTTTTATTGCCTGTTGAACCATTCGAAATCAAATAGGATACTCAGATATCTCAGATTACTCATACAATTCCAACGTCCCAGACGTGGTCTTACATGTAATCAGATAACGATGCCACTGTACCAGACAGGGTCTTACACGAAATCATTTACGAAGCCAATGTCCCAGACATGGTCTTACACGTAATTCTCAAATCGACGCCAACGCCCCAGACGTGGTCTTACAAAATATCACAAATTAGAACCCTATGTCATGATATACATATCCTAACTATTCCTAAGGTTCGTACGGGGCTTTTCGGACATTGACACATTGTCGATACTTTCTTAGTTTTCCCATGTATATCTTCCAAAGCCATTCATCACAATTCAATAATATATGAACATGAATAAATCAACTTAAATACATTTATTTGTATATAGACTTACCTCGTACGGATATAAACGGACGGATTCGACTACTCGATCACTTTCAACTTTCCTCGATCTAAATTCGTTTTCTTTGGTTCTTGATCTATACATATTCAAATTTAACTCTTTTATTTACCAAATCATTCAATTCAATCCAAAAACACATATTTAGGGCAATTTACAATTTAACCCTCACATTTTCACATTTTGACATTTAAGTCCTTATTTTACAAAATCACAAAATAGACATAATTGCTTTGTACCCATGCTTAGCCGAATATCACATGCTTCATTTAAGTCCTCACATTTCATTGATTTCACATTTTAGTTCCTCAAAATATTATTTTCACAATTTAGTCCAAATTACTCAATTTCATCAAAAATCCAAAGACAAAACATGTTAATCTAACACATATATTTCATATTTCATCAACTAACATCATAAAGCTTAAAATATTCATCAATGGCACATCTCATAATCTTCATCAAATTCCAAAATTAAAGCATGGGCTTTGTAGTACTCGAAGCAACAATTATAAAAACATAGAAATTATAAAAAATCGAACAATTTACATACCTCAATCAAGCTATACCAAGGCCAAATGTTTAAGAACTCAAACCCTTATTTTGTTTTCTTATTTTTGGGAAAGATGATGAACATAATGGCCTATTTCACGCTTTTATTTTATTATATTAACATTATTAATCAATTTACAAATTTAACCTTTTTAATAACATTAAAATCCCACTAACATATGTCCATTAATGTCCATCTATAAATCAAATGGTTCAATTGCATTATAAGGACCTCATAATTTTTAAGACATAACAATTTAGTAGTTTAACAAGTTGAAGGCCACTTTTGCATTCTCTACAATTTAGTCCTTTTTGCAAATTAAGCACACAAACGGATAAATTAAATCACGGAAATTTCACACACGCTTAATCACATTCTGTAAACACAGAAAATAATATTAAAATATTTTTCTGACTCAAATTTATGGTCTCAAAACCAGTATTTTGACTAGGGTCTAAACCAGACTGTTACAGACTTGGTCATTTTGTTATAGGTGTCATTATGATTTGGCCAAAAGTATTGGTTTGTAATTTATAAGTGTTCTATTTTGTACAAGGCCTTGAAAGATGGCCTATCTTGGTTGAATTGGATGTTCTTGTGGTATGTTTGTGTTCAGTAAATTATGATGTTAAAGCATATTAGATGTTAGCATATGGATGTGATGTTAATACCTTGGTTGTGATTGTTTTGGTTGCTTGTATATGCTTGAATTGGTGCTATATGATGTTGTGTAGGTATGTGCATGGAAGGGTGGCAAATGGCTTGGTAAATAGCCTTATTTTTGTCCACACGGGTAGACACACGGGCATGTGTCTAGACTGTGTGTGACACATGGCTTTCTCCATGGGCGTGTGTGTTGGCTGTGTGTGCCCTGCACCTTAATTTTGAGAAATAGAATGTCTAGAATTGAGCACATGGGCAGAGACACGGGCGTGTGTCTCAGCCGTGTGTGCTGCACGGCCTAGAACACGGGCATGTGTCTTGGCTGTGTGAAACCTGCACCTAATTCGAATTAAATTAATTAACCACATGGCCTAGCACACGGGCGTGTGGCACGGTTGTGTGGCACAAGTCAGAGAGCAACCTAAATCAAACACGGCCTATAGCACGGGCGTGTCCCAGGGTCATACGGGCGTGTCCCTTGGACCAACGGGCGTGTGAGCCCTCTTTTAGCAAAAATTTTCTAAGTTTTATAAATATTCCCTGAGTTCTCGATTTAGTCCCGAACCACTTCCAATGCATGTTTTGGCCTCTTAGGCTCGTATTAGGGACTTTATGATTGAATATGGATGGATTTAATTTGGACGCAAATTTATGACTTGATTTTGTATGATTGTTTGTGTTGAAAGTTTGATAATACCTCGAGCCCTATTTCAGTGCTGAATACGGGTAAGGGGTGTTACATTGAGTGGTATCAGAGCTACGATTTAGTCGGTTCTCAGACTAACGTAGCGTGTGTAAAAGTCTAGCTATACATGCCATACATAAATTGTGATAGTGTGACGACTCCTGATAAATTTAAATTGTGTTTTCACATAGTAAATGGATCTCGACTGAGAAGTAGCAGATGATGTTGAGAGTAATGCATCGGCTCCCGCCCAAGGGACCACTCCATCTGAAAGTAGACCAGTGACAATTAGTCAAGGAGGAGAGGCTAGGGAAGCCTTCTTTCAAAGAATGAATGAGTGGTTTGCCGAGTTTGTTCGGACAAATTTGGCTGCCCAACATCCTTCACCCCCACCTAACCCTCAACCGGTTCTCATAGCTCCCCAAGGTGTGGAATTGGTAAGACAGAACAAGCCTTCAATCGATAAGATTCGAAAGCAAGGGGCTGAAGAATTTAGAGAAAATGTCGATGATGATCCTGAAATAGCAGAATTCTAGCTTGAGAACTCTATCCGGGTATTTGATGAGCTTTCTTGCACACCGGAGGAGTGCTTGAAATGTGTTATATCACTTCTGAGGGATACGGCATATCAGTGGTGGAACACTCTTATATCTGTGGTACCGAGGGAAAGAGTTACTTGGGATTTCTTCCAAGAGGAATTCAAAAAGAAGTACATCAGTTAGCGGTTTATTGATCAGAAATGCAAAGAGTTCTTGGAGTTGAAACAAGGCTGAATGACTGTGACTGAATACAAGCGGGAGTTTGTTAGACTCAATAAGTATGCTCAGGAATGTGTTTCAACAGAGGCTATTATGTGTAAGAGATTTGAATATAGGCTGAATGAGGACATCAGGCTGTTAGTTGGGATTTTATAGTTGAAAGAATTTGTTGTGCTAGTCGAACGAGCTTGTAAAGCCGAAGATTTGAGTAAAGAAAAGAGAAAAGCTAAGTTTGAGGTTAGAGATTCAAGAAAGAGGTCGATGAATAAGTCGTTTCAATCTTCGTCAAAGAAATCGAGAGATTTATATGCTCGCTCCAATGCTTCAGTCGGGTATCCCAACCGAGATCGTGGGAAGTAATATTTGGGTTCTAAGGCCCAAACTACATCCATAGCGAGCATTCATAATGCTAGGTCTAATAAGCCTGAATGCCAACACTGTGGTAGACGACATCCCGGTTAATGTAGGATGAATAACTGGGCTTGTTTTAAATGTGGCTCCCAAGATCACCTTTTTTGAGATTGCCCGAAAATGGTTGAAAAAGATAATTTTTAGAATGCAAGATTGAGTAACACTACTGCTAGAGGGAGGCCAGTGAGAAATACGGGAAATGGGACCAGCAGTAGAGGAGTATCCAAAGACTCAGTTGTGAGATCAGAAGCTAGAGCACCTACGAGAGCTTATGCTATTCGTGCTCGTGAGGATGCGTCCTCCCCAGATGTGATCACTGGTACATTTTCTCTTTATGATACTAATGTAGTTGCATTTGTTGATCCTGGATCGACTCATTCCTATATTTGCATGAATTTGGTACCTAATAAGAATTTGCCTGTTGAGTCTACTAAGTTTGTAATTAAGGTGTCAAACCCCTTAGGCAAATATGTTTTAGTTGATAAAGTTTGCAAGAGTTGTCCTTTAATGATTGGGGGTCACTATTTTTCGGCTGACTTAATGCTTTTTCCATTTGATGAGTTTGATGTGATACTTAGAATAGATTGGTTGACTCTACATGATGTAGTAGTGAATTGTAGACGAAAATTTATTGAATTGAAATGTGAAAACAATGAAATTCTTCGGGTTGAGTCGGATGAGTTGGGTGAATTGCCTATTGTGATTTCGTCGATGTCGGCTCAGAGGTATGTAAGAAAGGGTTGTGAAGCATTTCTCACATATGTACTGAATACTAAGGTGTCTTAATTGAGGATCGAATTTGTGCCGGTAGTTTGTGAATATCCGGATGTGTTCCCAGAAGAGTTGCCAAGGTTACCACCGGTCAGAGTGGTGGAGTTTGCTATTGATTTGGTACCGGGGCCTGTACCGATATCGATAGCTCCGTATAGAATGGCTCCAACCGAGTTGAAAGAATTGAAGTCTCAGTCACAAGAGTTGACTGATAAGGGTTTTGCGAGACTGAGTTTTTCTCCCTAGGGTGCACCAGTGTTATTCGTCAAGAAGAAAGACGGATCCATGAGACTTTGTATCGACTATTGTCAGCTCAACAAGGTTATGATAATGAATAGGTATCCTTTACCAAGGATTGATGATTTGTTTGACTAGTTGAAAGGGGCAACAGTTTTCTCGAAGATAGATTTGAGATCCGGCTATTATCAGCAGAGAGTTAAAGACTCGGACGTGTCGAAATCCGTGTTCAAAACAAGGTACGGGCATTATGAATTTCTTGTTATGCCTTTTGGATTAACTAATGCTCTTGCTATTTTTATGGATCTGATGAATTGAATCTTCAGACCGTATTTGGACAAGTTCGTTGTTGTGTTCATTGATGACATTTTAATTTATTCCCGAGGTGAGATTGAGCATGCTGAACATTTAAGAATTATTTTGCAGACTTTGAGAGATAAGAAGTTGTTTGCTAAATTCAGCAAAAGTAAGTTTTCACTCCGAGAAGTCAGATTTTTGGGGCATATTGTCTCAGCGAAAGGTATAAGAGTTAATCTGAGTAAGATTTTGGCAATTGTTGATTGGAAACCGCCGAGGAATGTATCTGAGGTTAGAAGCGTTTTGGGCTTAGCCGGGTATTATCGACGATTTGTCAAGGGATTCTCGATGATTTCTACACCCATGACAAGATTGTTACAGAAAGATGTTAAGTTTGAATGGTCCGAGAAATGTCAAAAGAGTTTTGAACAGTTGAAAACATTGTTGACTGAGGCACCGATATTAGTGCAACCTGAGTCAGGAAAAGAATTTGTAATTTTTATAGACGTGTCTTTGAACAGTCTTGGTTGTGTGATGCAAGAGGGCAAAGTGATAGCTTATGCCTCGAGACAGTTGAAACTGCATGAAAAGAACTACCGGACGCATGACTTATAATTGGCTGTCATTGTGTTTGCTTTAAAAATTTGGCGACACCATTTATTCGATGAAAAGTGCCACATATTTACCGATCATAAGAGCTTAAAGTACTTGATGACTCAGAAGGACTTGAATTTGCGACAACGGAGATGGCTTGAGTTGTTGAAAGATTATGAGTTGGTAATTGATTATCATCTGGGAAAGGCGAATGTAGTCACTGATGCTTTAAGGAGGAAATCTTTATTTTCCTTGAGAGCAATTAATACGCGACTGACTTTATTCATTGATGGTTCGGTTCTAGCTGAGTTAAATGCTAGACCAGTATTTCTTCAGCAAATTTTCAAAGATTAGAAAAGTGACAAAAAACTTCAAGCTAAAAGAGTTCAGTGCGAATCGACTAGTGATTCAGACTATCAGATTGGGACCAATGACTGTTTGATGTTCCGAGGTAGGATTTGTGTACCGAGAGATACCGAGCTTATTCAGAAAATTCTTCACGAGGCACACAGTTGTTGTCTATCTGTTCACCCAGGAAGTACAAAGATGTATAATGATTTGAAGAAATTGTATTGATGGTCAAGTATGAAAAGAGATATTTCTAAATTCGTATCGAGATGTTTGATTTTTCAACAAGTAAAGGCCGAACATCAAGTACCTTCGGGTTTACTTCAACCTGTGATGATTTTCGAGTGGAAATGGGATAGAATTACGATCGATTTTGTAACCGGGTTACCTCCGACACCAAAGAAGAAAGATGCTGTTTGGGTCGTTGTTGATATATTGACGAAATTGGCTTATTTTATTCTGGTACGTACCGACTATTCGCTTGGTAAGCTAGCTGAATTGTACATTGCTGAAATTGTTAGATTGCACGGAGTGTCTATTTCTATTATTTCGGATATAGATCTGAGGTTCATGTCACGATTTTGGAAGAAGTTGCAAGAAGCTTTGGGTACAAAGTTGAACTTTAGTACCGCAATTCATCCACAGACCGACAGTTAATCTAAAAGAACAATTCAAGTTCTTGAGGATATGCTTCGCTGTTGTGTTTTGGAGTTCGAAGGTTGTTGGGAAAAATATCTAACTTTAGTAGAATTTGCTTATAACAACAGTTTTCAGTCGAGTATAAAGATGGTGCCATATGAGGCATTGTATGGCCGCAAGTGTCGAACTCCATTGTACTAAACCGAGCTAAGTGAAAAATAGATTCACGGGGTTGAATTGGTTAGAGAAATCGAAGAAAAAGTGAAAGTAATTCGTGATTGTTTGAAAGCAGCTTCGGATAGACAGAAATCGTATGCGGATATAAAAAGAAAGGAGATTGAATTTCAAGTCGGTGATAAGGTATTTCTGAAAGTGTCTTCGTGGAAGAAAATTCTTAGATTCGGTCACAAGGGTAAACTGAGTCCGCGTTTTATTGGTCCGTATGAGGTTATTGAAAAAATAGGGCCGGTGGCATATCGGTTAGCTTTACCAACAGAGTTAGAAAGGATCCACAACGTGTTTCATGTATCGATGTTGTGCCGTTATCGATCAGAGCCTTCGCACATAACTTCACCAATAGAGGTTGAGATTCGACCCGATATAACTTATGGTGAAGAACCGATCAAGATCCTAGCTCGAGAAGTTAAACAGTTAAGAAATAAAAGCATAGCCTTAGTGAAAGTTTTGTGGCAAAGACATGGGGTCCAAGAAGCTACGTGGGAACCCGAGGAAGCTATGAGAAAATAGTACCCAAACCCCTTTTCTAGTAAGATTTTTGGGGACGAAAATCCCTAAAGGGGGAGAGTTGTAACAGCCCGTTTTTGGGTCAAATCAGAATAGTGGTTTTGGGACCACGAATCCGAAGTAGAAATATTTATTGTGATATTATTTTAAGGTCTACAGTATGATTGAATGATTGTGTGAAAATTTCGTTAAGAAATTTTATCGATAGAGTGTCTAATTTGACTAATAGGACTAAATTGTAATAGGTGCAAAATGTGAGTTCTAGAAGCTAAAGGTGTCTAATTGTAATGAATTCTTAAATTGGAGGTCCTTAAATGGTAATTAGACTATTATACCTTCGGATGGACAAAAATGGACATGGTTAGGTGAAATTTTGAAGTTAGGCATTAAGGGCATTTTGGTCATTTGGTAAAAAAAGACAAAATAAAACAAATAAAAGATGTCCATCTTCTCAATTTCATCCCCCTTGTGCCAAAATTTCAAGGGTCTCCATAGCTAGGGTTTTGGCCAACTTTTAAGCTTGATTGTAAGTACGTTCTTGTCCCGTTTTTAATGATTTTTACGTTTTTTTGTGAATGTTGTAACCTAATCTAGCTATTTCAAGGACTAATTTGAAAGAAAATCAAAGTCTAAAATTGTACCTATGTTGAATATTTGTGTATTTTGATGTTTAATGGTAGAAAATGTATGTTTGGTGTTAGATAAACAATATTTACCAACTGATTTTTGATGAAAATGTTAAATAGGGACCTATTTGTAAAAGTTGTAAAATGTGTGTAAAAATGTGAATAAATGAAAAATGGTCGCTGTTTTAAGCATAGATAAAAGTCGGCTAGGCTTGGGTTGAGAAGAAATTGAAAGAAAATCATTTTACGAGCCTAGGGACTAAAATGTAAAAAGTTGAAAAGTTAGGGGCAAAAATGTAATTTTTCCATAAGGTGTTATTGGGATTAAATTGAATAATGTGATGATTGAATGAGTTAAATGTGGTATTATAGATCAAGAAAGATGAGGTTCTGACCTAGACCAGGGAAAGAACAAGGTTGTGGACTAAATCGAACTATTAGCCATTTTGTACCGAGGTAAGTTCGTATGTGAAAAATAAGCCTTAAAATAATTGAATTTAAATGCTTTAACATTGCATAAATTGTATGTTTGATTATGTGAATGAGTATAATTCTACGAATGAGTTCGACGATAATTCGGCAAGCAAGAAATCCCGTTGAACCTTAGGAATAGATTAGGATACAAGTGACATGTCACTAGGGTTACCATGTGTTATGTGATTATGTGATCCGGGTGCTGGTCTCGTATGTCCTACCTATGGCTGAGTATACCATCATATGTTTTGGATGCTTGATAGCTTGTGTGAGCAGCACCATGTAGCTACGTCTTGATTGATAGCTTGTGTGAGTAGGCCCGTAGATAGCTCAAGAGCGAGCGATTATGTGATATGAGACTTAGGTAGCTTTGGCTACATATGTGGCACTTAGTGTGCAAAATTCCCGAGTATCCGACATTGTTATTTGAGTGGTTCACGAGTATGTCAAATATGATAATATGTGTAAATTCATTTTGAGATGGTTCAGGTATGTACGTAAAGCTCATGTTTATTAAATGCTTGAAACGATGAATATGAGGTAAGTTTTGCGATGGAATGAGTTATGATCATGAGACTATGGTAAATTTACATTTAATTATGTTACAATATTTGAATGTTATATGCATGGTAAAGTTGCTTATTTCTTACATACGAGCTTACTAAGCTATATAGCTTACTCCGTTTATTTTCCATGTTTTTATAGTGTCGCCAAGCTAGCTAGGATTGGGGATCGTCGGAGATTCGCCTCACACTATCAAAACTATCATTTTTGGTATTGATGAAATTTAACATTTTGAGTATATGGCATGTATAGGGACTTGGTCATTTTGTTGTAGGTGTCATTATGATTTGGCCAAAAGTATTGGTTTGTAATTGATAAGTGTTTTATTTTGTACAAGGCCTTGAAAGATGGCCTATCTTGGTTGAATTGGATGTGCTTGTGGTATGTTTGTGTTTGGTAAATTATGATGTTAAAGCATGTTAGATGTTAGCATGTTAGCATGTGGATGTGATGTTAATACCTTGGTTGTGATTGTTTTGGTTGCTTGTATATGCTTGAATGGTGTTATATGATGTTGTGTAGGTATGTGCATGGAAGGGTGGCAAATGGCTTGGTAAATAGCCTTATTTTTGTCCACACGGGTAGACACACGGGCGTGTGTCTAGACCGTGTGCGACACATGGCTTGCCCCATGGGCGTCTGTGTTGGCCGTGTGTCCCCTGCACCTTAATTTTGAGAAACAGAATGTCCATAATTGAGCACACGGGCAGGAACACGGGCGTGTCTCTCAGCCGTGTGTGCTACACGGCCTAGAACACGGGTGCTTGTCTTGGCCGTGTGAAACCTGCACCTAATTCGAATTAAATTAATTAACCACACGGCCTAGCACACGGGCAAGTGGCACAGCTGTGTGGCACAAGTCAGAGAGTAGCCTAAATCGAACACGGCTTGTAGCACGGGCGTGTCCCTTGGACCACACAGGTGTGTGAGCCCTGCTTTTAGCAAAAAAATTCTAAGTTTTATAAAAATTCCCTGAGTTCTCGGTTTAGTCCCGAACCACTTCCAATGCATGTTTTGGGCCTCTTAGGCTCGTATTAGAGACTTTATGATTGAATATGGATGGTTTTAATTTGGATACAAATTTATGATTCGATTTTGTATGATTGTTTGTGTTGAAAGTTCGGTAATGCCTCGAGCCCTGTTCCGATGTTGAATTGTTACAACACGTACTAAAATGTCCTTGATTTTTCCTTCTGGATGTGCTAAGGATCGATCTACTAATTGAAATGTAACCATAGCAGGTCTAACTTCACCTATCCCCAACTTCTTAAATATTGACATGGGCATCAAGCTGATACTCGCACCCAAGTCACATAGTGCCTTACACAATATGTTGCTCCAATGTTGCAAGGTATGGTAAAACATCCAGGATCCTTCAACTTTGGGGGTAGTTTGTCTTGAAGATACGCACTTTATTCTTTCGTCTGGGCTATCGTCTCAAATTGTCCAAGTCTTCATTTTTTTGACAGGATATCCTTCATGAATTTGACGTAGTTCGGCATTTGTTCAAGTGCTTCAACCAGCGGAAAGTTGATATAAAGTTGCTTGAGTACATCTAGGAACTTCTTGAATTAAATTTCCTGCTTCTGCTTCTGAAGTCTTTGAGGGTAGGGTGGTGGAGGCTTCTTTACTGGAACTGGTTGATTCGTCTTCTATGGCAATTCTGTATCTAACGAAGTTGTTAGTTTATCAGAATTAGTTGGTTCAGAAGTTACCTTACCGAATGTTGTAGATTCAGGTTCCGGTGAAACTGGAATTTCATTACTCGGTTGAACTTCCTCTGATCCTTGAGCATCAGTTGGCTCCTTTTCAACTTTGACAGTGTTGGGCTCTAATGTCTTTCCGCTCCTTAATGTTAATGCTTTACAATGCTCCTTCCCTAGATTTCTCGGATTCTCCGTAATTCTAGGTACAACACCTTGTGGTCGGTTTCTGAGTTCAGTTGCAAGCTGACCCATTTGATTCTCCAAATTCCTTAGAGTGGCGTTATTTTTTGCCATGTATGCCTTCAATATGTTCTCTAAGCTATTGGATGGTTCAGCTTGGGTTTGTTTCTAAACTTGTTGGGGGAAACCAGGTGGCTGAGCCGGTCTAGTTTGGGCGTAAGTGTTACTGGTTCCAGCCCCTTGGTTAATCCAGGAAAAAATCGGGTGTTTTCGCCACAATGGGTTATAGAAATTGGATTACAGTCCTTGCCTTCCTCGATTTTGGTTCTAGTTACCCATGTAATACACGGATTCTAGGTTGGATGGTAATTCTTCGAACAAATGTCCTTCCCCACAATAGACACAAGCTACATTTTCAAATTGATTCGGTGGTTGTGCTGCAAAACTATTAAAGCCATTAGTGGTAAAAATTTTAAGCATTGAGAATATTGAGGATACCTGAGATGCGAGTGAAGTAAGAGCCTCTACTTTATGTATTCCAGCGACTCGTCTTCCTGACACTGCTCAATTGGTTGGCCATTGATAATTGTTGCTGGAAATCCTCTCAATGATTTCATAGGCCTCATTATAAGACTTAGAAAGGAGATCACCATTAGCAGAAGCGTCCACTACCATCCTCGTGTGGGCATTGAGACCATTATAAAATGTCTCATGTTGGATGCAATGTGGGATTCCGTGATGAGGGCACTTCCGTAATAATTCTTTGTACCTTTCCCATGCCTCATACAAGGACTCATCATCCATTTTTTGGGAAGCAGTGATCTCGTTCCTCAACTTAGCATTCTTGCTAGGTGGGAAATACTTTATGAGGAATCTTTCTGCTAACTCTTTCCATGTGGAAATTGAATTTGGTGGAAACGAGTTCAACCAAGCTCGAGCTCTGTCCCTTAGCAAATATGGGTACAGCTTTAATCATAATGCATCTTTGGGAACTCTGGCTATCATGAAAGAATCGCTCACCTCCATAAACAGTCTTAAGTAAAGATGAGGATCTTCGGTAGGCATTCCACTGAATTGGCCCACTGTCTGAAGAATCTGGAACATGACTGGCTTCAGCTCGAATTGTTGTTCCTCGATTTCGGGTCTCCTAATACCTGGATTAAGATCATGAAACATTGGCATGGCTCACTATCTTAGAGCTCTATCCCTATCATCAGCAATAAGGATAGGATTTTGAGTAGGGTTTGCTCCATTTCCTTGATTCAAATTTTCAAGGTTCATCTCTTCGGTCCTTTTCTGACTTGCTTGTCTTCTTCGCTGTCGAAAATATTGTTCAATTTCAGGGTCTACAGGGAGTAAATCGATAATTCGGTCAATACTCATAAACACCTGAAATAATCATAGAAAAATTAATTAAGTTAAAATTGAATAGAAAAATAAATCAAAATGCAAAACTAACAAATTCACAAATAATGACTTTTTAAAACAGTCCCCGACAACGGTGCCAAAAACTTGGAACGACGGAAATGTGAAAGTGTACACAATCGCAACAAGTAATAAAGTGACAAGTAAATGTCGAGTTATCGTACCCACAGGGATAATGAAAAGAATTATTTATGAATGCAATTTTAAAAACACGTTGGTGAAGAAAAGTATTTTGATTTGAGGAGGTGATTAAAAACTAGGATTTTAACTAAGTAAAATAAATAAAAATAAAATAAAAGTTCCAATGCAGGATTTCAAAAGATGATTTTAAACAAGATCACATAATTGTGTTAGATTAATTACATTTCTTAACTTAGAATTATTAAACTCATGTTTATGTTGTTACGAATAAATTCACGGCAACTCGGTCATTTGCTAACTTATGAACATACTTACAAAAAATTCATTTATCTCTTGACTATATCTCTATGTCAATCCAACCGATTCACCAAATTTTAATAAGCAAATGTGTTGATGCACATACATACTTATGAAATTAAAATAATCTCTTGTACATATCTCTATGCCAATTCAAACAATTAATTCAATCTCATAAGCACATAAAAGATTACGTGAGGTAACAATGTATTTCTATCTTGAAACAATTTAATCACAATAATCTTGCAAGTTATGCAAGGCTAATGTATCGTTAGATACCGTTGCTACTTTAACCCTCAGCTACCTTAGATGATTAAACATGCACTAATTAAATATCATGTCAATTAATTACAATTTCAATCCATTTAAATAATTAATTCATTAGTTACCTTAAAATTGCAATGCAAGAATAACTTAGTCATGGTTTTACTTAATCAAACATCTTACTGAGGCCTATAACAACACAAACACAATTTTAATAAATTAAGTACACAAAATGCAATCAACCTAAAAAAATTAAATTTAAGCCATATTAATTAAATTAAACATACAAACATCACAAATATTCATAGACATGTTCATCATAACAACAACAAAAATAAAAAGATAGGGAACAAGAATCAAATCTGGTGTTTTCTCCGTGGCTTGACTAGTTTGCTCCACTCCTCCTTCTCCTCTTGTTCTTGTCAAACCGAGGCTTCTATGAACACTTGAATGATGCTCCAAATGGTGTTTGATTAACTCTTTTTCAAGAGGTGAAATCCACAAGGGAATAGGGGAAGAAAATGAAGAACAATGGAAGGGAATGAATAGAGAAAAATGAGAGACAAGTGAAGAGATGAGAAGGGTTGAGATGTGTTTGAAGTGAGCAGCAAAGGGAGGTATTTATAGGTTGAGATGGCTGATAAAATTATCAAAAATAAGCAGCTATAGAGTCCCCCCATGGCCGGCCACACATGTGGCAAGTTTGAAGAATTCAAACTTGCTATTTTAAGGTAGAGGCAAATCTAGAAAGGCATAAACAGTGGAGGGGTTTGAATGCAATTTGAAGGAGTCTTCAAGGGCCATTTTTCAAGTTAAATAATCTACCAAGCAAGCTGATTGGGTCAGTGTAACACCCCAAACCCGGCCCATACGCCACGGCCGAATTTAGAATGCCACTGCAGAAAACGTTTGAAAAATATTTTGACTTAGAGTGAAAACATAAAAAATTTATTGTCTTTAATAAAACATTGTATATTTATAAATCCAAATAAAATCAAGTTGTTACAAATTCTTCGATTTGTAATTTTAACATATATCTTTAAGATATGAGTTGCTAATAAAATAACATATCCAAATAATAAAAATTGTCAATCCACTTTAAAACATAATAATAAACTTCAAAACCTTTTAAGTGGCCCTTATTACAATAACCAAATATTCATAAATTCGATAATATAAAATGCACATAAAATAAGGAAAATAACTTCTGCATGGGCCACCTCGTATCCACTCCAACTCACCCAAGCTTTATGCATCACTGTAAGGTTTGAGAAAAATTGGGTGAGTCACATGCACTCAGTGCATAGTTATTACACATGTCCCCACATATGGGCTTGGCCCATATCCACACGATCCACATGCAAAATTATGCAAAATGAAGCCCAACCCATCCTAGTTCCATCCATTACACCAACCCGCAGACACCCGCCGCCCAAGGCCGTGGCTAATCCACCGATCACCTAAGTGATCCCACATAACTTACTCGGCTGCACTTGTCGCCCAAGGCCGTGGCTAAGCCACCGATCACATAAGTGATCCCACATATCAATTAATCCACGGTGATGCACACACTATCAACCGCCGAGATGGGCACCTAGCCAACACCTCCTTGATGAAGCACATAGCTAACATCAAGCGCCAATGTAGCACAAGGCTAACATCGCACCACGCACATAAAGTACACCTTTCCTTCGATAGTCACATCCCAAGTCCCATGCATATATATGTGTGTATCATGGCAACATATCACTTGAACAATAATGCATCACATGCCATCACATTTCATATATTCATCAATGATCATTTAATATCGTAATTCACTGACCTGAGTATTCGATCACCCACCACGGGTATTCACAAACTTAGCCCTTAATTCGGCTACCATTAACATCATATCACATATATATAAATATAACACATACACACAATCAAGAGACAGTGCGATAACTATGCCCCTGCTTTGGTACAATCAATCAAATCCCGAAACCCACGTCTAATGATTTACACTCCTATGATTGTTGAACTCCTTCCTACACAACCTAAGTTAGAACCAGCTTTAAGTAATAATCCATAAGAATGGCCCTTGGCCGAATGCTACACTTACTTACCTTGAAGAATCGAATCCAAAAGACTCCTCTATGCGAGCACTTCACACTTTAAAACGAAACTAAGAGCAAGAGATCGATGGTATCACCCTCAGAGAATCGACTTCAAGTCCCAAAGAGAAAGATTTCGACACTTGAATGGTGAAGAGAGAGAGATCACGCCAAAGTGGAGGGAGTTGAATGCTAAGAGGATTCGGCTATGGTGTTTCTTAAAATTTCAAGCAAAGACAAGAGAGAAAGAGGCTAAAGGGTTCAGCCAAGCCTTACTAAAGGTGATGACAAACTCGGCTATCAAGGAAAAGAAGGAGTTTGAGAAAGGAGATAGATTCGGCCAAACTAGCAAATAGAGAGAAGAAGATATCGCTAGTGACCTTAATGATCTTTGAAGTTTCGAACACAAAACAAAGAGAAGGGAAACCGAAACTAAATGGCTTATGCACAAAAATGGCACTTTGATGGCATTAGGATTTTTGGCACCACACTAGAGAAAGAAGAATAAACCCGAAAAGAAAACACCTAAACTCCTTAAGAGAAATTCGGCTACTCCTCTACTCACAAAACCGAAATGGTCATCAAAGAAATCCCCTTGGCCATCCAACTCACATATTCATCACAAATCCGACAATTTCCTCTTTATTTCCTCCTAATCCTATTCCTTCCAAAAATTCGCCAACTCCCCTAGTCCATGAAACCATCCATGTTCATGGACAAAATGCCATAGAAGAGTTTCCAAAACAACACTCCATAATCCATGCCTTTTGTCCCCTCATCATACCATAACCTTAAGATTCTTATCCCCAATTTCATGCTTTCCTTAAACCAATATTCAACTTACCAAAATTTGAGAGTCCAACCTATCATAAATAAGGTTCGACCGTCCATCAATGCTAGGATAAAAATAAAGTCTTCAAAAAAATGCTTTCCATGATACTCGAACCTCTAACCTCAAGCCAGCTTTCAAGCTCCTTAACCAATTTGCCACTTACTCCTCTTATGCTTTAATTAACACTTAAATTAACTTAAGTGCTAAGCTCACTTAATCAACTTCATTAAATAAACCATACTAAAAATTATTCTAACTTCCTAAATAAAATCAAGCCTTCACAAGACTATGCTAACACAAAAAATTCCTACCCAAGCCAACACAAAAATAATACTCAAAATTTTCCTAAAGCTCAAGGCCCAATCCTACTAGGCCCAATTTCGGGATGTTACAAATCTACCCTCCTTAAAGAAATTTCGTCCTCGAAATTTCCAACTAACTAACAGTCGACATCCTATCTCGCCACACTACGTTCTTGCTTTGCGCATCTCGATCTTAATAAAACCACAATGTACTTTTAACAAAATCTTAATCCACCATAGCAAACCATTATCTAACACTTACACTTATACCAAAAAATTTCCTACAATCAACCATCACTTCCAACCAAAACATACCTGACTTGAGAGTGAGGAAACAATCCTGAGCCTTAAGCTCCTTAGACCTGCATCTCAAGCATACTCCTATCTTCCTCCAACATTCTCCCGGATGACACCTTCCACAATAATCGCAAGCCAAAAAGTTCGACCATGCCTTGACATGTTTTCTGTAACGAGATTGTGACCCTAGAGAACCGTGATCTCTGTTCTTCTTACATCCACGCACCCAACTCCAAGTGCTTCACCGATTCTTTAACTATCTCGAGTCACTCATCAATCCGAACTCGATCATGATACTCTGTCTCAGCCACTAGCGATGCTAATGCCTCCTTACTGGAATTATGCCTCGGTATTGAAAATTTAGCCCTAACACTTCGGCTTTTACCACATCCACAACGTCCACGATCTCGAGTGCTCATGTCTAACATCTCGACTTATCAGATTTAAAAGTTTTATGCATTAGTCATTATTCCACTGTTTATCCGCGAACAGTTTTATGAAAAGATGTTTAATAGTGGTTCTTTCGATCAATCAAAGTTTTCATCTCAGGTTCACTATTCTAATTCAAAGAATCACATCCACATTCATCCACAACATTCAACACATCATTATAGGTATTTCTAACCATTCCCGACCCAGGGGTAATTCGGTAAATTTAAAACTAAGATCTTTATAAAACAGTATGGCTAGTCCCTTTTCAGGTTTTAGTTATCGAGTTTAGCCCGTGAATAGGTCCTCTTGGTTAGGGTGAACCGTAGCTACGCACTGTAAGATTCGAGTAAAGAGGAGGTGAGTCACTGCATCGCTTAAATACCAAGCTCTCATCTGAATCCAAATCCTAGACATGCGCACAATGGTTGCCACACCCTAGCTCGGCGACTTAGTCACAGGTTTGTTCAATTGTTCTTTAAGTCTTATGCATGTGTTTGAGTGCACTAGCCCTACGGTCCAATAGTCCTAATATTCTAATCTACGAGCCCAAATAAGCCCATAACATTCACATATATAAATCACTTCAATAGTCAGAGGTACTTACCTGGTGGACTTCGGGTTGGAGATACAGGTGCCATGCCAGAATACCTGAAATAAAAGTCCATATTTTGGAAAAGCCCATTTTGAAAACTGTTTTTGGACCCAAAATCCACAAAGCCGAGTTTTGAACCGGGCTCTGATACCAAACTGTAACACCCCAAACCCGGCCCATACGCCACGGCCGAATTTAGAATGCCACTGCAAAAAATGTTTGAAAAATATTTTGACTTAGAGTTAAAACATAAAAAATTTATTGTCTTTAATAAAACATTGTATATTTATAAATCCAAATAAAATCAAGTTGTTACAAATTCTTCGATTTGTAATTTTAACATATATCTTTAAGATATGAGTTGCTAATAATATAACATATCCAAATAATAAAAATTGTCAATCCACTTTAAAACATAATAATAAACTTCAAAACCTTTTAAGTGGCCCTTATTACAATAACCAAATATTCGTAAATTCGATAATATAAAATGCACATAAAATAAGGAAAATAACTGCATGGGCCACCTCGTATCCACTCCAACTCGGTCCAAGCTTTATGCATCACCTGTAAGGTTTGAGAAAAATTGGGTGAGTCACATGACTCAGTGCATAGTTATTACACATGTCCCCACATATGGGCTTGGCCCATATCCACACGATCCACATGCAAAATTATGCAAAATGAAGCCCAACCCATCCTAGTTCCATCCATTACACCAACCTCGGCACACCCGCGCCAAGGCCGTGGCTAATCCACCGATCACCTAAGTGATCCCACATAACTTACCTCGGCGGACTTGTCGCCCAAGGCCGTGGCTAAGCCACCGATCACATAAGTGATCCCACATATCAATTAATCCACGGTGATGCACACAGCTATCAACCGCCGAGATGGGCACCTAGCCAACACCTCCCTTGATGGAGCACATAGCTAACATCAAGCGCCAATGTAGCACAAGGCTAACATCAGACCACGTACATAAAGTACACCCTTTCCTTCGATAGTCACATCCCAAGTCCCATGCATATATATATGTGTGTATCATGGCAACATATCACTTGAACAATAATGCATCACATGCCATCACATTTCATATATTCATCAATGATCATTTAATATCGTAATTCACTAACCTGAGTATTCGATCACCCACCATGGGTATTCAGAAACTTAGCCCTTAATTCGGCTACCATTAACATCATGTCACATATATATAAATATAACACATACACACAATCAAGAGACAGTGCGATAACTACGCACCTGCTTTGGTACAATCAATCAAATCCCGAAACCCACGTCTAACGATTTGCACTCTTATGATTGTTGAACTCCTTCCTACACAACCTAAGTTAGAACCAGCTTTAAGTAATAATCCATAAGAATGGCCCTTGGCCGAATGCTACACTTACTTACCTTGAAGAATCGAATCCAAAAGACTCCTCTATGCGAGCACTTCACACTTTAAAACGAAACTAAGAGCAAGAGATCGATGGTATCACCCTCAGAGAATCGACTTCAAGTCCCAAAGAGCAAGATTTCGGCACTTGAATGGTGAAGAGAGAGAGAGATCACGCCAAAGTAGAGGGAGTTGAATGCTAAGAGGATTCAGCTATGGTGTTTCTTAAAATTTCAAGCAAAGACAAGAGAGAAAGAGGCTATAGGGTTCAGCCAAGCCTTACTAAAGGTGATGACAAACTCGGCTATCAAGGAAAAGAAGGAGTTTGAGAAAGGAGATAGATTCGGCCAAACTAGCAAATAGAGAGAAGAAGAAATCGCTAGTGACCTTAATGATCTTTGAAGTTTCGAACACAAAACAAAGAGAAGGGAAACCGAAACTAAATGGCTTATGCACAAAAATGGCACTTTGATGGCATTAGGATTTTTGGCACCACACTAGAGAAAGACGAATAAACCCGAAAAGAAAACACCTAAACTCCTTAAGAGAAATTCGGCTACTCCTCTACTCACAAAACTGAAATGGTCATCAAAGAAATCCCCTTGGCCATCCAACTCACATATTCATCACAAATCCCACAATTTCCTCTTTATTTCCTCCTAATCCTATTCCTTCCAAAAATTCGCCAACTCCCCTAGTCCATGAAACCATCCATGTTCATGGACAAAATGCCATAGAAGAGTTTCCAAAACAACACTCCATAATCCATGCCTTTTGTCCCCTCATCATACCATAACCTTAAGATTCTTATCCCCAATTTCATGCTTTCCTTAAACCAATATTCAACTTACCAAAATTTGAGAGTCCAACCTATCATAAATAAGGTTTGACCGTCCATCAATGCTAGGATAAAAATAAAGTCTTCAAAAAAATGCTTTCCATGATACTCGAACCTCTAACCTCAAGCCACCTTTCAAGCTCCTTAACCAACTTGCCACTTACTCCTCTTATGCTTTAATTAACACTTAAATTAACTTAAGTGCTAAGCTCACTTAATCCACTTCATTAAATAAACCATACTAAAAATTATTCTAACTTCCTAAATAAAATCAAGCCTTCACAAGACTATGCTAACACGCAAAATTCCTACCCGAGCCAACACAAAAATAATACTCAAATTTTTCCTAAAGCTCAAGGCCCAATCCTACTAGGCCCAATTTCGGGATGTTACAGTCAGCATGTGGGAAGGTTTTGGGCTGCCCAGTGCTCGGTTGGATCGGTTTTCTCGGTTCAGCTCAACTGGGCCACTTTTCATAATTAATTAATAATAATTTATTTAACCCAAATTAAATTGGATTAAAATTAAAATTAATTATATTATGAATTAATACACATAATTTGGACCGTTTTACGCTAAAAAATTAATTTGCCTTGATGCTTCAAAATTGCTTCTCGATTTTATACTTCTAGTAGTGTCTGCCGAGTCGTTTTTCGTCCTTTGTACGAATCTGTCTAAAATGATCAAAATTAATCAAAATTTATTATAAAATTAAGTAAAACTAAACATGTTAATAATTTAAGTACAATTTAATTATTTTATAATAATTAAATATTTTTCGACAAGAATTTTACCGAAACTGCATGAATTTGAGTTAAAAAGGGCATGAAAAAGTGTGTATATTTTCGTGTTTCCAGATATATAATCCCAGCATCCAACCATTTAATAATCTCCTTCTTAACTACATCCTTCAAGACAGGATTCAGTCTCCTTTGTTGTTCAATAGATTTGCCATGGCAATCTTCAAGTATTATTTTGTGCATGCAGATTGCTGGGCTAATTCCCTTGATATCCGCAATTGACCATCCTAAATCTTTCTTGGATTTCTTTAAAACCTCCAGTAATTGCATCTCCTGGTCTATTGTAAGCTCAGGAAAAATAAATACATGCAGTGTATCATTTTCTCCCAAATAAGCGTACTTCAAATGCACTGGTAATGGCTTCAAATCCAGCATCGGTGGATCTTCTATTGATGAGCGAGGAGGGTTGACAGAGCGACTTGATAAATCTAATGATTCAAAGCTCCTTCTGCATCCATTTTCAAATTGCTGAGTTTCCATCAATTCTTCAGATTCTTCAGTCAAATCTGTTTCATTTAATTTGATAGAGTCTGCATCAAAATTGTTGTGCATATGTCCTGTAAATTCTTCCTAAATTACAATGTCAACAAATTCTACAGCATGGCATTATTCATCTAGGTCTGCACACTTTAAAGCATCAAACACATTAAAAGTCAACTACTGATCATTAATTCTCATGGTTCACTCACATTTCTATACATCAATCAATGCTCTACCAGTTGCTAAGAAAGGTCATCCAAGTATTATAGGTACCTCTTTATCTGCTTCACATTCCAGAATAATAAAATCTACTGGAAAGATGAACTTGTCAACTCTTACCAATACATCTTCAATTTTACCTTCTAGATGGACATGTGATCTATCAGCTAGCTGTAGTGTGGCTGTAGTAGGTCTTGCCTTTCCTATCCCAAGTTTCCTGAAAACAAACATAGGCATTAGATTGGTACTTGCACCTAAATCGTATAATGCTTTGCCTACAAAATAGTTTCCAATCGAACATGGTATAGTGAAACTCCCTAGATCTTTTAATTTTGGTAGCAGTTTGTTCTTTAGCATTACTATGCACCCTTCAGTAAGTGCAACAGTTTCGAACTCCCCTAACCTTCTCTCCTTGGATAGGATATCTTTCATGAATTTCACATAGTTAGGCATTTGTTCTAATTCTTCCACCAAATGTATATTAATGTATAATTGCTTTAAGACCTCCAGAAGTTTCTTGAATTGAGCAACTTGTTTCAACTTTTAAAAACGCTGCGGAAAAGGTGGCGGTGGCTTTTCTTCCATTTGTTTTGGTTACCTTACCATGGCATTTGTATTGGCTCGACAAGATGAATTTGCTTTTATATGCTTTTGTCCGCTCCCATCTTTTGTAGTTTGTTCCACTTCTGGTTCAAAAGTTGTGCTTCAAGGAACTTCAGAACTTTCCTCCTCAGACAAGGCATCATTTACAACTCTTGGCTTTACATTGTTCTTTTCCTTGAGATCTAAAACTTTATGCTCCTTGTTGTTTGGAGCTTAATACAGTGGTAGTTTTTCCCACTTGATTTTCTAGAGCTCTTAAGGAAGTTGGCTGGATCTGAATAATTGCATCATTCTTAGCCATAAACTCTTTTAATAAAGCTTCTATAGCTGATGTTAAAGATGACGAACTTTGTGAACATTTTGCCGTAAACATTGGTTGACTGTGTCCAGGTGGTACACCAACCACATTTTGTCTATTAATAGAGTTGGCATTTCCCATTCCCTGATTACTCTAATTGAAATTTGGATGTTGCTTCCATCCTGGATTGTAGGTGTTGGAGTAGGGATTGTTGTTGCTAAGATTAAAATTTTGCACGTAATACGCAGAGGCTGGATTAGATGGGCATTCATCGAAAACATGATCTTCTCCACAGTATACACATGCTAGTTCTGCAATCTTCATCTCCTGCATTGCAGAGGGTATTTTCAGAGTTTTAATCATATTCGTTAATGATGATACTTGAGCTATTAATGGTGTAAACGCATCAAGTTCCATTGCTTCAGCAACTCTTCTACCAGTACCAACTCTGGTAGTGGGGTATTGATAATCATTGTTTGCTATTCTTTACAGAATTTCATATGCTTCATTGTAGGATTTCTCAAGCAACGTCCCATTAGTTTATGTATCCACCACCATTTGCGTATGATCATTTAATCCATTGTAGAACATTTCTATTTGTGTCCAATGCTGAAAACAATGCATTGGGCATTTTCTAATTAATTCTTTGAAACGCTCCCATGCTTCATATAATGTCTCATCTTCAGATTGTCTGAACGATGTAATGTCATTCCTCAGTTTGGCATTCATGTTGGGAGGATTGTACCTAAGCAAAAATCTCTGACACAGTTCATTCCAAGACGCCACCGTAGCTGATGGTAATGCATTCAACCATAACCTGGCAAGATCTCACAATGAATAAGGGAATAATTTTAATCTAAGGGCATCTTCAGGAACACCTTGCTGCCTGAATGAGTTATAGACTTCAATAAAAAGTCCCAACTGCAATTTGGGATCTTCAGTTGGTAAACTACTAAACTACCCTACCATCTACAGCATCTGAAACATTACTAGTTTTAATTCAAAGTGTTGAGCTTGAATATGTGGCCTAACAATTCCTCGACTTAGATCACCCAAAGTAGGCACTACATGTTTCTGATAGCTCTATCTCTGTCATTTAAGATTCGAGGAATATCAGCATTCCTTTCATTCATGAGTACCTAATCTTCTCTGGTTGGATCATTTATAGTCCTCTCCATTTCTCTTAATGTTTTCCTTCTTCGCCTTAATGTCCTTTCAATCTTAAGATCAAAACAATATTTTGTATCCTCTTGAATACTTATTCTCATGCACTAGTACAGAACCTTAAAAATCAAATAAAATACTAATTAATTGTTCTAACAAAAATAACAAGAATAACAACAAATCAACCTTTCGCCAATGTTGTCGATCCCCGGAAACAACGCCAAAAACTTGTTGTGTGTCAATAACTAATGCAATTGTGCAAGTGTACACGTCATTCAAGTAATAAAGCGATAAGTAAGTATCATCTCCATAGGGATTGAAAATTGGTAAGAAATTGGTTAAGTTATTATAATCCTATTAACTATACTAAATAGCAGGAAATACCCTTAAATTGAATAAGATGTTGGTATAATGAATTAATGTAATTTAATGCTAAAAACAGAGAATTGATATGTCAAATAGAATGTAGTGGAAAATTACAGAGAAAAGTAAGAGTAATTATGTTGTTAAATGAATAGGGCTGGACTTATTCAGGTCAAATGCTCATATCAAAATAATGTTATGGAAAAATATTGTCTAATCAATTGCTCAGAGAATTACTACTATAACCTGCTTCTTTCGATAGCTAGATTTAAGCTAAAAATCTAAGCTACTATATGTCTACAGAACTCTTGATTAATAACTATAATGAACATTTTTCTCTACACAATTCGCAATATCTATTCGCTTGTATCAAACGATTCTAGACCTAGTATATTTAACCTTTTCAGAATTAAAAATACATCTATGAACACAACATACAATCAGCTATGTCTAGAGCTTGCATGCATGTATTTAAAATAGGCATAAATCGAATGAAATAGTGATATAGGAAATCTCAAATCATGAGCATTAAAGATGATAAACATCCACCTCAATAACTCCAACCCAGAAAAGATTTAGTTCATGGATGGAAAAGTAAACACCAAATTTAAATCATTCATTAACATTTAAAGAAATTTGAATAACAGAAATCAGGAAAAATAAGGCAGAACTGCAGGTTTCTCGCCATAGTCCAGCTTCTCTTTTATCTTCCGATCGTACGTGAATCCAGGATAGATGTCTCTTCCCCTTCTTCACGTTTGTATTCTACTCTCTATAGTTTCTGCCCTTTCTTTCTCCAAAATTCTCCAAGGGAAATTTCTCTGTGTAGAGAGAGGATTGCTATCACTAGTCTCTTTCTCACACAAAGTCTCCTTTCTTTTTTTATTCTTCTCTCTCCTTCTTTTATTGGGTAGATCCGTCCTACCTCAGCACACATTTTTCATTCCTCTTTTCACGTTGGTTTTTCTGGTACACGTCCAGCTAGTTGAGAGTGACGTGGATAGAGTGCTGATTCATCTTCTCAAAATTTCCATGGCAATCTTATTGGCAATTAATCTTACCAATTGCCACGACAATGTTTCACTTCCCTTATTTTCCCTCTTCATCTTGTTGCTCTTCCTACACCTATATTCACACAAAACCACACCTTTCCTCCCCAAGTGATAAAAGTTACAAATAATGACCATTATATCACAATCCAAGCTTTGTTATGCAATTTTCTAAAAATATCCTAAAAACGCAAATGTATTCACCTAATTACAACCAATTAATTCTATTTAGAGGCCTTAAATATAACTCTTTTCAAGAGTTATCATGTTTATGAATAAGTCTTAATGTGCTTTCAGTGACTTATGTATGTTTGTGAAATTGTGAACCTAATAGAACCCTCTACAAGCAAAGAAAAGGGAACGACGAAGCTTGTTTAAAGCTTTCAGCAAACTGGTGAGCGTTTAGGGATCGCCACATGTATATGCGAACCATAGTGTTAATCAGGAGCTTAGGGCTTTATCCTAAGTTTCGAGAGTAAGTCTTCTCTAAACTCTATTTTGTGATTGTGTTAACTATGTGTTTTTATGAACAGTGATATGCGAGCTTTATATTACGAGCTAGATATAAACAGTGTTCTGCAAGCTCCTTATAATTTGTGAGCTTTATGTTTAAGAAAATGTATTGATAATATAATCTTTTGTAACCATTGGATATAATGGTATGCCATAGTATTATAAGTACTCACCCTTGTGTATTATGATTCGGGTGAGAGGCCCGGGGTCGAGCCAAGCTCCATTCAATGAGATATGCTGGTGTGATGGAGAGTCTTAGTTTAATGCTACACTTATGGGATATGTCGGACTCTTTGAGTCAAAGTGAGAAGTCATAAGGAGATTTTTTTATCCAACATAAAACAACATGTGAATAAGATTGTCTTTTCCAAATTATCGTATTTTACTGTTTTAAGCTAACTGACAGTAAGTATTTACAAACCAAGCTTCGTGTATGTATGGTAAACCCATTTCACAGCTGATTACCCTTGTTAAAGCTTTTGTTTAACTTATGTTTTGTGCATTCTATGTGGTTTTCTCTGTACATTCACTAGGCTTGCGATAGCTCACACACTCATTACTGAACACTGCAGGCAGCTAGATTGCACGATAAGTAGCGGTGAAGTGAATGATCCAGGTGATGCATAAACACTGAATAGTTGGTACAAACGAACTTGGAAACACGAAAATATACACATTTTTTCATGCCCTTTTTAACTCAAATTCTTGCAAGTTCGATAAAATTCTTGTCGAAAAATAAATAATTATTATAAAATAATTATTTTGTACTTAAATTATTAACATAATGAATTTTAATTAATTTTATAATTAATTTTCATTAATTTTGATTATTTTCGACAGATTTGCACAAAGGGCGAAAAACGGCTCGACAAACACTGTTAGAAGCGCAAAATCGAGAAACAATTTTGAAGCATCAAGGTGAATTAATTTTTCAGCCTAAGACGGTCCAAATTATGTGTATTAATTCATAATATAATTAATTTTAATTTATATCCAATTTAATTTGGGTTAAATAAATTATTATTAATTAATTATGAAAAGTGGCCCAGTTGAGCTGAACCGAGAAAAACCGAACCGACCGAGTATAGGGCAGCCCAAAACCATCCCACATGCTGACCCAATCAGCTTGCTTGGCTGATTAATTAGCTTGCAAAATGGCCCTTGAAGACTTTTTCAAATTGCAAACTAACCCCTCCACTATTTGTGCCTCTCTAGATTTGCCCCTACCTTAATATAGCAAGTTTGAAAACTTCAAACTTGCCACATGTGTGGCTGGCCATGGGAGGGATCTTTGGCTGTTGATTTTGTCTATTTTTAGCAGCCCTCTCAACCTATAAAAACCCCCCTTGGCTGCTCATTTGAAACACACCTCAACTTTCTCATCTCTTCTCTTCTCTCTCAATTTTCTCTCTTCATTTCACATCCATTTTTTCTTTATTCTCTTGCCGATTTCACCTCTAGAAAAAGAGTCATTCATCCACCATTTGGAGCAGCATTAAATTGTTTGTAGCAGCCTCAGTTCGACAAGAACAAGTGGAGAAGGAAGAGTGGAGCAAACCAGTAAAGCCACGGAGAAACCCCGGATTTGATTCTTGTTCCCTATCCTTTTAATTTTTGTTTTTGTTATGATGAACATGTCTATGAATATTTGTGGTGTTGAAATGTTTAATTTAATTCATATGGCTTAAATTTAATTTGTGTTAGGTTGATTGCATTTCGTCTGCTTAATTTATTAAAATTGTGTTTGTGTTGTTATATGCCTCGGTAAGATGTTTGATTAAGTAAAACCATGACTAAGTTATTCTTGCATTACAATTGTAAGGTAACTAATGAATTAATTATTTAAACAGATTGAAATTGTAATTAATTGACACGATACTTAATCAGTGCATGTTTAATCATCTAAGGTAGCTGAGGGTTAAATTAGCAACGGTATCTAACTATACATTAGCCTTGCATAACTTGCAAGATTATTGTGATTTAACAGTTTCAAGGTAGAAATACATTGTTACCTCACATGATATTTTATGTGCTTATAAGATTGAATTAATTGTTTGAATTGGCATAGAAATATGTACAAGAGATTATTTTAATTTCATAAGTATGTATGTGCATTAACACATTTGTCTATTAAAATTTGTTTAATCGGTTGAATTGACATATAATTTTAGTCAAGAGATGAATGAATTTTGGTAAGTGGGTATGTTCATAAGTTAGCAAATTACCGAGTTGCCGTGAATTTATTCGTAACAACATAAACATGAGTTTAATAATTCTAAGTTAAGAAATGTAATTAATCTAACACAATTATGTCATCTTGTTTAGAATCATCTTTTGAAATCGTGCATTGGAACTTTGTTTTATTTTATTTGTTTTACTTAGTTAAAATCCTAGTTTATAATCACCTCCTCAAATCAAAATACTTTTCTTCACCAAAGTGTTTTAAATTGCATTCATAAATAATTCTTTTCACAGTCCCTGTGGGTATGATAACTCGACATTTACTTGTCACTTTATTACTTGTTACAATTGTGTACACTTGCACATTTTCTTCATTCCAGAACTCTGGACTAAAAGGAAATGTGGGATTACATTTGGGCTTAGAGATATCTTTCTATCTATAGACTTTGCTGTTTTTTCTAAGACTTGGTTTTTTTATGTTTTCACTTAATATCTCTTGCGAACCGGTAAAACTATATATACATACCTGAATTTTAAGTATATAAATATAGTCCAAGCCTGGTTTGATGTTTTTCTAATTTACAAGTTTATGCTTAAGTATTTAATTTCTAACAGAGTGTTTGCCATAAGCAAAAGCATGAAATAATCAAAATTGATTAACTTATATGGAGTTTGTCGAAGTTGATGTAGTGTGACAAGGTTGTCAAATTGTGCTAAGTACAAACCCTAACAATTGGTGAACTACTACCTTCGAACCCTTAATATGTGAAAAAGGAGAAACCCTGTGAAATGTGTTCACAGAATCTAAACGATTAAGGTTCATTAGCGAGACCTACCCTATTTTAGAAGACTTAATCAATGAAGACTTAGTATACGTAAGCTATGCAAGGCGCGAACCTCGATGATTATTAGTTGAACTACTTTGTTCGATGGGGTATACGGTTTTGCACGACTTAGGGTTCACATGTTCTTAATTCTTTTTTTTATCAAATAGACATGTCTTCAGAGAATGAGAAGTTAAGTTTTTGCTAGTGATGTAGGCTCGCATATTAAAATTGTTGCGTACCATACAGAAAGCAATGAGAGTTCGCGATCTTGTGTTTTCTTTAATCTAAACATGTTTTGTGAAGTGTGTTGGAGGTTCGATTGGTGTTAGGTCAGAGAGTCATCTAGGTGGCTAATGTGGCATTCCATAGCTCAGGTCCAACGAATGGACCAGGTATAAGGTATTACATTTTTTGGTATCAGACCTAATTTTTTGGTGAATTTAACAGGTTCGCAAGGTTGGTTAACTTGTTAGGTTCGCCAAGTTAGTAAATTTGTTAGATTCTTAAGATTTGTCAGGTTCACTAGGGTTGTAAATTATTTTAGGTAATAAGTATGATTGTTTGTTGTTAGGGTAGGATTGTGAAAAACACATTAACTTGGTTTAGCTCTTTGTTTTGTAAGATTATACCTTGGATCACTTTCTTCTACTCACATTCTTAGTGGTTGTGCTTGCAGATATGCTTTGCCGAGTTGTGCTCACAATTGTGAGATGGAAGCTATGCTTTCAGATGTGTTTGGATAACTATGCTCGCAATTATGATCATCGAGCTTAGGATGCATAATTGTATATGCTTATTTTTCTTACTTAAACTTGTGTCTTATGTACATTTAGATTTAGTAAAATGCCTCCCAAAATGGTAAACGCGAACGTGAACTGTGTTAATGGAACTGTGGACCCTCTAGAGGGTGGCAAGACTTCAGCGTCACTTGTGCGACCTCCTAGGGAAAATGTTTTGGATGAGAGTGTTGAACTGTTGGTACAAGCCATGATCGGGGCTTTCCAATGTATCGTTCATACCAATGTTGCTCCTGCCAATCGAGGGTTGCCACTAGAACACCTACGAGCTCTAGGTGGTAAGGAATTCAGTAGTATCAAGGGAGTTGATCCTACTAAGGCAAAATATTAGCTTGAGGGTGTTGAAAAGATCCTTGAGAAAATGGCCTGTATCGAGGAAGAAAAGTTAGGATGTATTGTGTCCTTACTCATTGGCAAAGCCTATTGCTGGTGGAGCACTGTGAAGCAGGGAACTACTGCAAACAGTGTGACTTTGAAATTTTTGCTGGAAACGTTTAAAAAGAAGTTCATGGGTGAGCAGTACATGGAAGCTCACAAACGTGAATTTATTAACCCGGTGCAAGGCAAAATGTCTGTAGCTGAGTACGGGGAAGAATTTGTGTGAGTCAGCGAGTACGTTGCTGATATGGTCTTTGTAACACCCTATACCCGGCCCAGTCGTCGAGCCCGAATATCAGGATGCCACACCACCGACTCACATCTTACACTTTATATCTTGTCACTTCAAGAAAGAAAAATATTTTATTTTGTCATTTTCATAGTTTTTGACTGAACCTATTCTTAATAATCGTTAATACATGTTGAACATACATCAAATGGTCTTAAAATAATAGTTAAACATGCATAGGGCCCATTAAGGAAAATTTCCAAACCCAGTACGTAGGTATCGGTACTTGATAAACCGTAAAAGTAACATATTTTAATCCCACATTTAGCATTATTTTGGATGAAGTATCCCTTATTTTATGTAATTTGGTGCTCTTAATCCTTTATTTTCATGTTTTATACTCAGGAAAGCACCGGAAGATGAAAAGAACAAGAAACGGGCTTAAAACGGGCCAAATGGGCCACATCATGAAATCGACACGGCCTGGACCCAAGACCACACAGCTGTGCCTCCTTAATAATCTCAAACACGGCCTGAGCCCAAGACCACACGGTCGTGCCTCATTAGTCGACCCAACACGGCCTGGCCACGATTCACACGGGCGTGTGCCATGGCCGTGCCTCGCCATGCTGCCAAGAGGAGTTTTACTCGATTTGGATACTTGGAGGCAAAGAAACACATTCCAAAGTCTAATTAAACACCCAAATAGGAACTTCACTCAGATTTGGATACTTGGAGGCCAAGTAAGGCATCTCCAAGCCTATATAAAAATCCTAGGGGGAAACTTAAGAGGAGAGTTCTACAGGTTTGAGCCCCAAGACCTTTGAAGGGGCGGTGAGCTAGGCCAAGGAGCCGAGCCAAAAAGGTCAGATTTGTGGGAAACACTCGAAGATAGCCAGTTGATCCATCTCAAGAA
The DNA here is from genome assembly GCA_025698515.1 of Gossypium sturtianum. NCBI lineage: Eukaryota > Viridiplantae > Streptophyta > Magnoliopsida > Malvales > Malvaceae > Gossypium > Gossypium sturtianum. Next base: position 111,885,219 of record CM046955.1, read on the forward strand.
GCCGGAATTCTACTCAAGACGGCAGATCTCTCCTTCAATTCCTTCAGGGGGTTTTAGGGATTTCTTATATTTTGTTTTATCTTTTCTTCTGATATGTTTTCTTTTATTGTTATGAACTAAATCCTCAGATACCTGAAGGGGATGAAACTTAGATGAATCTTGTTATCATTTGCTGAACTATATGATAAATATTTGACTTGTTCTTAATTATGTGTTCTTAATTCTTGTGTTGATATTTCTGGGATATTGATTCAAGTTTGACGTGCTTAGGTGGAGGAGCAAAAGTCCCTGCTTAAGAGTAGATCTAGCATAATTAAGCGGAGTTGATCGCGCGCCTAGAGATAGGGTGACGAGATTTTATCGGATTAGGGTGAAATCTAATATGGGAGTCCATATATCGAGTTAATACAATTCTAGGGGTTTTAATTAGAAAGAGATTTCAATTAATCAACCTAGGGTTAGACGTTATTCACTTCAAGAGAGGGTTTAATATACATTAGGGAGTCTTACGAATCAAGTCAAGTGAATAAATCGTCTGGTTCAGAGTTAGATAACAAGTGAAGTCTAGGTGGATTCTTCCTAAGGGTATCATCTTAATCAACTGAGTTTTTCCAACGGTATTTCCCCAATTCATTCTATTCGTCTTTGCGTCTTTAGCTTAGTAGTTAGTTAAATTTATATTAAAAAAACAACTTCACTTATTTTAGGCTAGATAATAAAAAGAAAGTTAGTATTAGTACTTTTGGTTCCTTTGGGTTCGACAATCCGGTCTTGCCTAAGCTATACTACTGTTCGATAGGTGCGCTTGCCTCAAATCGTTGTCATAGTTAGTTTCCAAGTTCGATCATTCTTTTTATAAATTTTAAGACTTTTGCATTGCGAAAACAACGATCAAGTTTTTGGCGCCGTTGCCGGGGAACTAAAATATTTAGAAAGCTCTATTTTTATTACTTTAGCCATTATTTTCCGTAATTTTATTTTTATTTTTATTTTGATTTTTTTTTTTACTTTGCTAAATTTTTCTTTCTTTCTTTTCCTAGCAGGTACCTCTAGTTTATGACTAGAAGGAACTCGAGAGGACCACTAGTACACGATAGTGATATTGAAGCTACCGCTCGCAGGAATCGCAGAGAAATTAGGCGAGCCCTAAATTACACAGAAAAAGAGCGAGAAGGCGAATCCAATCCTACTGAAGCGATGGACGAGAATAATCCACCACCCCAAGATGTGGTAGAAAATAATGCTCCGCGTACTATGTATGATTATGCTAAACCTCATTTAACAGGAGCAGAATCAAGTATTGTTAGGCCTGCTATAGCTGCTAATAATTTTGAATTAAAGCCTAACACTATACAAATGATTCAAAAATTTGTTCAATTTGATGGTTTACAGGACGAAGACCCAAATACTCATATAGCTAATTTTTTAGAGTTCTGTGATACCTTTAAAATAAATGGCGTTTCTGATGATGCCATCCGTCTTCGGTTATTTCCCTTTTCATTAATGAATAAAGCCAAACAGTGGTTAAACTCGTTACCACGAGGGTCAATCACTACATGGGATCAAATGACTGAAAATTTTTTATTAAAATATTTCCCACCGGCCAAAACGGCCAAATTACGGAATGATATCTCTTCCTTTGTGCAGATGGATTTAGAGACATTATACGACGCATGGGAGAGGTACAAGGATCTCTTGAGAAGGTGTCCGCACCATGGTTTACCCTTGTGGCTCCAAGTCCAAACTTTCTATAACGGTGTAAACCCCTCAACAAGGAAACTAATTGATTCAGCCGCCGATGGAACCCTAAACAACAGAACTCCTGAAGCAGCCTACGAGTTTATTGAAGAGATGTCACTGAATAACTATCAGTGGCAAGTTACAAGGACAAAACCAACAAAATTCGCCAGAGTTTTCAACCTCGACGCAGTAACCATGCTATCAAAACAGGTAGAGATGATGAATAAAAAGCTTGATAGTTTGTGTTCTTCGTAGGTACATCCAGTAATGCAGTGCGACGCAAGTGGAACTGTGGCGAATCCTGAGTACCCATCCAACCAACCGGGCACAGAAAGCAAATAGATGAACTATATAGGTAATAATTTCAGATCTAATAATAACTCTTATAGTAATACTTATAATCCAGGTTGTAGGAACCACCCAAATTTTTCATGGGGAGGTCAAGGAAATCAAGGAATTCAGAGACAACAACCTCCTCAAAATTTCCAAAATCAGTCCTATCCACAGGAAAAAAGGCCGAACCTTGAAGAGATGCTGACAAAATTCATGGCATCGACAGATAACCATCTCCAAGACACTGAAACCACCCATAAGAATCAACAAGCATCGATCAAAGGGATCGAGAATCAAGTCGGGAAACTTACTAAGTCAGTTGGACAACTTACTAAGATGGTTTCTAAAATTCGATCAGAGATTTTTTCTAAAGGAACAGAACAGGTAAAATCGGTTACATTGAGAAGTAGAAAGGAGTTAGTCGAACCAAAGAAAAAAAATACCACATGAAGATGACAAAGCAAAGGATGAAGGAATTAAGGATGTAACTCCAGTGCGCAAAGAAAGTAAACCACCAAAGCCATACCCCAATGCGATAAAGAAAGACCACACAGAGGAACAATTCGGTAAATTTCTTAAACCTCCAAAGAAGTTTCTTATTAACTTGCCATTTCTTGAAGCTCTTTCGCAGATGCCAGATCCTAGACCTCGTGTCAATAAAGAAGAAATGCATGAGGAACGAAGGCTTCAGACCGAAGGACTAGACGAGTGGAAGACACACTTGAAAGAGAAATTAAAAATACACGAAGCAAAAATGAGGCAACTCCACGACAAACTTGACGATGGGACAACCCAGCTTAAGATTGAAGATCAGGTACTCAAAATCTTCCCAGATGGAACAGTCGAGGTAACTAATCCTAAATTTAGCACTTCTAAGGTAAACACTACTCGACTTAAACTTTATATCCACAACCGAATTGATCGCATGAGAAAGGATTTTCACCTCCTTAAACCACCATGACCATACGAATGAGAGGTAAAGTCTAACTTAAGACTATAAACGAGCGCTTCTCGGGAGGCAACCCGAGCACTAACCCCATAAATTTTTACATTTTTAATTCTTCTTTTACTTTTATTCTTTCTTTTTAGCACCAAACTATAAACTAACCAAAGTGCAGAGTTCCAGACCACACGGCCTTACATACGGCCATGGCTGTGGCCGTGTGGCCACCACAGGAAGGTAAAAAGGCGGAGGCAACCACCAGATCCATAATCTCTATTTAGACCCCCCCTTCTTCCTTTTTCTTTTTCAGTTGTCTCTCTTCTTTCATTTTCCATTATTTACTTTTATTTTTATTTTAATTTTAATTTTTATTTTTATTTTCCATTATTTTCTTCTATTTTTATTTTTATTTTTATTTTTATTTTCTTCTTATTCTTCATACCATTTAGATTTAGCTCAGGATACAATAAAATCAGGTCGGCTGCTTCGAGGATTCAATTTCAAATGGTTCAAGACGCCTCCCCACGTTCACCTCTGCCAGTCCTATCCGGTTTCTTTTCATTAAAAATTCAGGAAGTTTCACTTCTCTCCCTATCTTATGATTTTATTTTGCTATTATATATCTTTGTACATTGAGGGCAATGTACATATTAAGTGTGGGGGGGTTAACTATTGCATTATTCTCAAATCCCTGAATTATGTCTTATTTCTAAAGTAAATTTCTCATATTATCATTAGAATGAAATTTCCATGATTTATGATCTTTATTGATATGTTTTAGATTAAGTCATAATTAATTGTGCATTGATGATTTATACTTTAAGATACTAGAGAATCAAGCATGATAAGTCTATTTTTCAAGAAATAAAAAAAAAAATTCTAGGTTGTCTACCTGAATTTGAATATTACTTTGAAATTTGAAATTTACAAGGTTGATATCAAAATACCCATAAATTTTTTTGTAAGATTTTGAATCTTATAAGAGCATATATCCTTTTTCATGCTCACTTTTTGATTATGAGTGTGTCAACATTGAACTGTTATTCTAGAACTTTCATCGATTATACATGTTGAGACCACATCTTTGATTTGATATACAGAAATGATAAAGGCACCTAGGATTCAACCCACTTACTCCATAAAAAGCCTACCTTCATAATTAACCCCTAGTGAACCCATTTGATCCTAACAACCCTTTTTATTGACTCACCCACTAATATTAACCCAAAACCCTTTGTATTTGTTATCATCATCCTTTTTGACTACCCTTTTTGTCGAGATTTGATTTTCAGCAGTTGCTTAACTATGTTCTATATTTCAGTTGTTAAAGTACTTTCTTATTATTGTAAATATTTGTGACTTGTTCTAAAAAAAAATTGAAGTATATTCAGTATTAGTATGATGAAAAGCGAGCTTGTACAGTTAACGTCTATTTATTGAAGAAGAAGCTCGTATTACTAGTTTCAAAGTTTCAATTCATGTAATTATTTATTTTTCAGCTCGTTGTTTCTAGTTAGGTGATTTTTCAGATCGATCTCGATTCTAACCCTCTAATTCAGCCTTTATCCACACCTTAACCCAAGCCCCGTTACAACCCTGTTAAAGACCTTTTGATTTGTGCATCATCTCATATTACAGTGGTGGAGATTTGATTTTCATGCAAGCCTATGGGATTAACTTTTCAGGTTTTACATTTGAGTGCTTAATTCTGAACCTTAAACACTTCGAGTGATTTGAGTGAATCTTTTGTGAGGATGTCAATCATTGTAGGTTTTGGATCAGAGGTAATTATTTAGATGAGGAGAAACACCTATGTTTTCATGCTACAAATGTATGACTTAGACTGTTTGAATCTTTAGGACTCTTTGAGTTGAATTATCCATGAATAAATTATCTTGGAATTATGATGAAACATTATCAATGACTATCATGAAGTGAGGGAAGTTTGTTTTAATTATGAGTTGAGAATTTTGCTTGAGGATAAGCAAAAGCTTAAGTGTGGGGGTATGTGATAAACCGTAAAAGTAACATATTTTAATCCCACATTTAGCATGCTTTTGGATGAATTATCCCTTATTTTTATGTAATTTGGTGCTCTTAATCCTTTATTTTCATGTTTTATACTCAGGAGAGCACCGGAGGATGAAAAGAACAAGAAACGGGCTTAAAATGGGCCAAATGGGCCACATCACGAAGTCGACACGGCCTGGACCCAAGACCACACGGCTGTGCCTCCTTAATAATCTCGAACATGGCCTGAGCCCAAGACCACATGGCCGTGCCTCATTAGTCGACCCAACACGGCCTGGCCACGATTCACACGGGCGTGTGCCATGGCCGCGCCCCTGCCGCGGCCAAGAGGAGTTTTACTCGGATTTGGATACTTGGAGGCAAAGAAACACATTCCAAAGTCTAATTAAACACCCAAATAGGAACTTCACTCAGATTTGGATACTTGGAGGCCAAGTAAGGCATCTCCAAGCCTATATAAACATCCTAGGGGGAAACTTAAGAGGAGAGTTCGGCAGAAGCCGTAGCCCAGTACCTTTGACGGGGCGGTGAGCTAGGCCAAGGAGCCGAACCGAAAAGGTCAAATTTGTGGGAAACACTCGAAGATAGCCAGTTGATCCATCTCAAAAAGCCAGAATTCTACTCAAGATGGCGGATCTCTCCTTCAATTCCTTCAGGGGGTTTTAGGGATTTCTTATGTTTTGTTTTATCTTTTCTTCTGAGATGTTTTCTTTTATTGTTATGAACTAAACCCTCAGATACCTGAAAGAGATGAAACTTAGATGAATCTTGTTATCGTTTGCTGAACTATATGATAAATATTTGACCTGTTCTTAATTATGTGTTCTTAATTCTTGTGTCGATATTTCCGGGATATTGATTCAAGTTTGATGTGCTTAGGTGGAGGAGCAAAAGTCCCTACTTAAGAGTAGATCTAGCATAATTAAGCGGAGTTGATCGCGCGCCTAGAGATAGGGTGACAAGATTTTGCCGGATTAGGGTGAAAACTAATATGGGAGTCCATAGATCGAGTTAATGCAATTCTAGGGGTTTTAATTAGAAAGGGATTTCAATTAATCAACCTAGGGTTAGACGTTATTCGCTTCGAGAGAGGGTTTAATATACATTAGGGAGTCTTACGGATCAAGTCAAGTGAATAAATCGTCTGGTTCAGAGTTAGATAACAAGTGAAGTCTAGGTGGATTCTTCCTAAGGGTATCGTCTTAATCAACTGAGTTTTTCCAACGGTATTTCCCCAATTCATTCTTTTTGTCTTTGTGTCTTTAGCTTAGTAGTTAGTTAAATTTAGATTAAAAAAACAACTTCACTTATTTTAGGCTAGATAATAAAAAGAAAGTTAGTATTAGTACTTTTGGTTTTTTTGGGTTCGACAATCCGGTCTTGCCTAAGCTATACTACTGTTCGATAGGTGCGCTTGCCTCAAATCGTTGTCATAGTTAGTTTCCAGTTTCGATCATTCTTTTTTATAAATTTTAAGACTTTGACATCACGAAAACAACGATCAGTACAGGAACGTGGGTATCGATATTCCCCTTTCACGGTGTCGATACCGTGTGGAAAATCGGTACCGAACTAGCATATTATTTTTCACCTAAAATAAAAAAGACCAGAAAATATCAGTACATTTCAAAAATTATCAGCAATTCTGTCCCATGTATAAATACTCGTGGTATGGTATCGATACCAAATTACGATCTGACTCCCTTCTCATTCAAAAATTCACAGAGGTATCATTTTTACAACCTGAATATCGGTACCTCTCCTTCAGACATTAAAAATACAACACATATAAGCCTTCCAAGCATCCCAATACAAGTCCATTCAACATACATTCTTTACTATATCAACCAAACTTCAAATCGTCCATATTACTAGTTTCAAACATCATAATTATTTCCAAGAAGTAATCAACATAATACGAATCAAAACTCGAGATCCTAAGAGCAATTAAATCATGGAAATGTTCCAATTATCATATCAAATTCTAGCATAAAGTCTACCACATTGCCTTATTCCTGAAACATAAGTGAGTAAATAATAAACACCTACGAAAAAGAAAAAATGGACTTGCTTGAATCACCCCTCGGAACCACACCGCTTACATCAGCACGCAACTAATCTGCAATGGTTTTAAAAAGAGTGGGTCAGCTTAACAAGCTTAGTGAATGCCTAGAACAACTACCATGCAAACATGTCATCAAGCATTAGTGGAACATATACATAACAGAATTAGGATAGTCTCAAATTTATTGTCATATTTCACTTACTCATGCACGTTTAACAATTTATTTACTAAGTCATCACATACACTTTCATGCATACATCTCTCAATACATACAACATATTTATAGATAATTTGACACTTGAGCTATGAAACCTAAAAGTGGGCACTATCACCACTCATCGGATACATGGATCTCCAACACAACACATAGACTCATAGAGTCAAAATGTCTCATAAGTGAAGCATAAAGCTAACACTCTTCAACACACCAAACATGTTCCGTTGAATAGAGCTTAGCTCACATTCCCTTATCTCTCCAAACATGTCCCAAGGCCTTAACGCCCAAATCACATATACATGTAGGTGAGTATTCACAAACCTATGGCATGCCAACTATATCTAACGGTCTCAAGAATCACAAGGCCATAAATATGTGTATTTAAACACATATTACTTACCAATTTTCGTTTACTAGCACAACACATTTGCATCATTTGCATAATATTATCACTGTCACTTAGCATGTATGGCATGCTTACATATAGTCTTTCACAACAGAAATCATGAACTTATAACGCATATATAACATCTCATATTAATCCACACTTTCACATTAACACAAGTACATATTTCACGAGATAAACATGAGTATAAGAAAGCTTAAAATCAGAATTTAAAGTAGGGGTTTAGGCTACTACTAAATTCCCAATTAACGTATTGAATCCTTTCCACAAGCAATTTTTCCAACACTCACCAATACGCTTTCGTCAAAATGCCAAAAGCTTAAACTAGCATTTCCTAGCTTGTAGATGGTCCTAGAAAATCCGTAACTTTAACACAACAATTCACACAACAATAAATTCAAAAATCAGCAAAGGACTCACAACAAGCAATAAAAAACATAAGCCTAAGCTATGTTCTCATGGAATTGAAACCTTTAACATATCCAACTTGAAATATAAATATCTCGATCTACACTTAACCTTTTTTCCTAAAACAAGTTTTATTCATCTAATTATTCATCTACGACTAATTCTCAACCTTCAATCTACGCTAAACTACTCAATTCATGGTATCGACTTTTTCGACAGGTTTATGAAATTTTTTCGAAAATTCATTAAATCCTTAGAAATTCTTAATGAAACTGTAAAGTAAGGTTAGAAACCTTTTAATCTCATAAAAACTAATTGAAAAACACTTTAAAACTACATTTTTATCAAAAATCCCAAAATCCACCATTAACGACCCGATTTTTGGCTTTTAATCAAAACATGCGATTTAACGACTAAAAATTTAGTTTCAAAGACTAATTAACATTAAAAGCTAATGGTTAGATGAATGGTTACCTTTGATGGAAGAAAAATAGACTTTTGACGTGAATCTGAGAACACCCACACGTGAGGAAGATGATGAAATCTATGAAATTTTAGGATGTTTTCTTGAAGATTTATGAATATTTAATGCTTTGGGAAGGATGGCAATCAAAGTAATATAGTTTGGAAACAAAAAACCACTGGGAGAGCAAGGAAGAACAACGAACAACAAATAGAGGAATGAGAAGAAAACTAAAGTGGAAAAAAAACTATAGATGAGGGTAATATTAAGTTGCATTTTAAAAACTGGTCCAACTGCAACATAAATGCTCTAAATTTTGACCCTGTTACAAATTAGTTCTTTTTCTAAAATTATAGGTTTCTAAACACTTTTTCAAAAGTTGATTTGACTTTTTAAAAACCATAATCGAAAACATTACCGATATAACATGTCCAATAATTCCGAACACTTAAAGGCTAAAATTCCTAAAATACTCTTAAAACTCTTAGGCCCTATTTTGGGGTGTTACAAACTTTCTAGAAAGGGGTCGGTGCAAAAGGTTTCAATTTGGGTTGCGTCGTGACATTCAAATCTATCTGGTAGCACATGACACGGGGATCTTCAATGAGTTGGTTGAAAAAGTGAAGGCTATCAAGGAGATTAGAATAGTGGCTCCATGAGCTGTAACACCCCAGACCTGATCGAGTTGGTTCAACTTGAATCTAGCGTGCCACATAAGTCACTAGAGTGACACCCCATTAACTCTCAACCTAACCTCCAACACACCATAGATTTACAGCATTAAAATATGCTATGTTATTACAATGCAACGAAATGTCATAATAATATGCATGAAATATAAAACATGTGAGCACGTAAAATCTACATAAAGAGGAAGGGTTCGCACGTCAACAAACAGTAAAGAATTCAAGGTTCGCATATTCAAACAAAAATAAATAAGTACTTAAAACTTATTATTAAGGTCTGCACAAAAACATAGGTTCGTATAAGAACATACAACATGGTTCACATACGGTATGGGCTTTGTAATAAGAAAGGTCATACCTTCAAGGGTTCGCATGCTTTAATTGGGTTCACAAATAAGTAAGGCTTTCACTAATAAGGGTTCACATGCAATACGAGGTCGCAAACACATAGGGGTTGTAATATCCCAAAATTTAGCTCAATAAAACTGTAAAAATATATCAAAAAATAAGGAAATGGCTCCATGGTTGGTAATTAAATGTGGAAGTATGAAAGTTAGTTGGGGGTCCCAAGCTCAAGTCCCATCTCTTGCAAAATAAACTAATTTTTGCAAAATTCCATTGTTTTTAATTTGTTGTCGTCCAAGCCTAGTAAACCTAGGTATAAATACAATTTTTACTCAAAATAATCATCCTCTAACTCTCTTTTCTCCTACCTTAGTCGTCCCTAACCTCCTCTCCCTTTCTTGATGTTACACCCCTTACCCGTATTCAATGCCGGAACAAGGTACGAGGCATTACTAGACTTATACGCAATCAACCATGCAATTCTGAGACTTGACTTTCCTCTCCAATTTAAAACTTTTATTATACCTCTTAAACAAGCCTACAAGGCTTAAATTACGCTTTAAGAATAGTTCAAGATCAAATCAAACTCTTTAAGAGATCCCTAAAAGTTTTAGAAAAATTTTCATTAAACAGTCCACACGCCCGTGTGGAAGAAGGGACACGCCCGTGTGGTATACCACATGCCCGTGTTCCACACCCGTGTGGAATTATTTCTCAATTTGAACCTACAGGGGGTTTCACATGGCTGGACACACGCCCGTGTCCATGGCCCGTGTCCCTCACACGGCCTTGACACGCTCGTGTCTTAGCCCGTGTGCCAAAACCTTGGCATTCTGTTTCTAATGTCATCACCCCATAAATGTCACACGGCCTAGGCACATGCCCGTGTCCTTTGACCGTGTGGCAAATAAAATTCCCAAATTTCAGGTGCAGACTTCACACAGCCTGGACACACGCCCATGTCCATGACCGTGCCTTCCACACGGCTGAGACACGGCCGTGTCTCTGCCCGTGTGTTTACTACTGAGCATTCTAACTTGTAAACCTAGCATGCAAGGGGATACGCGGCCTAACTACATGACCATGTGGCTGACCGTGTGTCACACACGGCCTAGGCACATGCCTGTGTGTCTACCCCTGTGGACAAGAACAAGGCTATTTGCCAAGCTCCTTCTATCACTCCAACTCATACAAACATGATTCACATCAAACCTTCAACCCATTCATGCATATTTAAACTAAGTAAATCATCATACTACTTGCACAATCATGAAAAATCCCCATCTTTTCATAGATTCATAAAAATAAGACATCAACTATGGCCTTATACAAAAGAGTTCATCTTTAAATGAGCCAACACATTAGGCCAAAACAATATGACATTCAACTATGTCTAGTCCCTATACATGCCATACACAAAATGCTAAGACTAACTATACCAAGTTGTTTGATAGTGTGGGTGATCTTACGATTATCTCTCAGTATCCCGAGAAATTGGCTCTTTGTCACTATAAAACAAGGAAAAAGAAAGGGAGTAAGCTTTAAGCTTAGTAAGTCTACATGTAAACAATAATTATCATACCATATGCTAATCAACCAAAAGCATTACATACTATGTAAGAAAAATTCACATTTTCATAATAATGCTTACTCATCTCATCTCTTACCACATCCCAACCATAAATCATACACATTGCTGACATTTATTTGTACTTATACCCTGCACTTATCACCACAAAGCCACATGAAATGTTTGCTTAAACAAGTTTCTCGATGAACCCTGCGGAATACTACAAGATACTCGGTGGTTTTGCACACAGCCCACCATTAATCAATAATAGGGTGGTATCACACACAACCAACCAACAATGATAATTACGGTGGTATCGCACATAGCCCACCAAACAATAATTACGGTGGTATCGCACATAGCCCACCAAACAATAATTACGGTGGTATCGCACATAGCCCACCAAATGATAATATAAATGATGGTATCGCACACAACCCATCGTGAATAGATAACAAGGTGGTATCGCACACAGCCCACCAAATGATAATATAAATGATGGTTTCGCACACAGCCCATCGACAATTACACATTTACGGATATTTATCCGTGCCCACATTTCTATTCCGAGGTTCATTCGAGAATTACTCATTTTCTATCATTTTCAATCAGTCTCACAAATAAGTATTTACATCCATACAATGCATCAATAAGTAACAACATATGTATTAAGGATGTATCGTTTACACATAAACTTACCTCGGTGCAAAATATGTTAATTTGCGGCTTAATCCGTAACCTTGCTTTTTCCCTGGTCAAGGTTGTTTTCACGTTCTTCTTGATCTAAAATAATAAAATTTACTCATTTAAACACTACACAAATCATGATACTTCAAAATTTCTACTTAGGCAAAAATGACCGTTTTGCCCTTATACTTTGGCAAAATTACGATTTTGCCCCTAGGCTCGTAAAACGAAATGTGTTCATTTTTCACACACTCAAGCCTAGCCGATTCATATTCCCTCTAATAGCAACTCAAATTTTCAATTATTTCATGTATTTACTACTCAATTTATAACCTTTACAAATAGGCCCCTTTTAGGTGTTTTCATGGAAACACCTTTCACAAAAGTTGTTCTTTAACCCTCTCACATTCATTTTCTTCCATAAAAACTCAGCAAACAACATAAACACTCTCATGGAAAATCCCTAAACTTTCAAAAATTTTGCAAAATAGTCCCTTCATTAGCTAGATCATGCTACAAGGGTCTCAAAAGTACAAAAATTATTACGAAAGAACACCAAAATCACTTACTTGCAAGGAGAGAAGCTTGGCTAAAATTTTTGAGTTCTCAAACCCTTATTTTGCTGGTAATTTCGGTGGAGGAAGAAAATGAACAAGGATGATATCATCTTTTTCTTTATTTTATTTATTTCCTTCAATTTAGTCACCTAATTCACCCACTTTGACCAAATTTTGACATTTCTTGTCCCCTATGTCCGGCCACTTATTTTCTAAGGGTCTAATTGCACATTTAGGGCTTTTAATTAATATTCTACAGCTATTAGACACCTTTAGCCTATAAAATAGAACTTTCACACTTTATGTGATTTAGTCCTTTTTCGCATTTAAGCATGAAATCACCAAAATTAATGCACCAAATTTTTCATACATCCATATAATTATGTCATAACACATAAAGTAATATCAAAATAATTTTCTTCAACCTTGGATTAGTGGTCCTGAAACCACTGTTCCGACTAGCCCCAAAATCGGGCTGTTACACTTGATCTTTATTTTTTTTCTTTCATTTCTCATTCTCCCACCATTGTTGTCGTCGCACCTGTCACCACCATTCACTCTTGATTTTTCTTTTTCTTTTTTGTCTTCAAGATTGAGTATCATCTTCACCCCTACCTTTCTTCAATTTTTATTCAATTAGAATAGCCCAAAACTGAAATCTTGAATCTCCATGTCAACTCTAACCTCTTTAAGAAAGTGTAAGACCTCTTTTTCTTTTAATTTCTTGGGTAATCTTGCAAGTTAAAAACCTAAAATTCCAGATCTAAAAATTGGGGAATTTTTAATGCTTTTAAAGGTATTTTTCTAGCTTTTAATTAGATCTCAAATCATTTTAAAGTTCAACCCCAATTCTAGCCACCATGGGTGGTGGTGCGTGTGCATATGTGTAGAAAAGGGGGCTGTTTTGTTTCTTGAATCTTTCCCATTTAATTTCATCCTTAATTTGAGTGCTTGGACCCTTCTAATCAACCTTTAAATCCATTTCAATTAGGGAAAATCGTTCTTGATTGATTGGCCATTCGGAACTCACAAATTGGAAAGCTTAAGTGCAATTAAGCGTAAAATAGTTTGTTGTTTCGGCATAGTTTTTGGGTAAAGGTTATGGATTGATTAGATGAAGGAATTTAATTATTATTAGCTACTGATTTTTCAATATATTATTTAATTAGGTTCTGACCTGAACATCCCAAATCAACCGTAAAGCCGAAGAACGATCGCACGTACAATTCACATCAAAATAGTGTAAGAAACCTAACTTGTTTGGATTCGTAAAATAGTTATAATTTCGACGATTGGTTTGAACCCATAAGTGTGTATTTAAGGAATGGTTTAAAGGTAAATTGATTTAATTTATATTGAACTTTGGTTTAGGTTCATATAAGAATTTATTAAGGAAAATTAGAAGATTTGCTAGTCTGTTGCAAGGAAGTGAGAAATGAGGTGTGGGTCCTAAACTCGTAAATTTGTTTGATAATTCTAAATGTCATGTTATATTTGATAAATTAGCTTGCTGATTGGACTTACTTAATAGCCAAAATATTAGTTTTGTGAGTGGCAAAACCAAGTACGTTTCGAGCCTTAAAAGATTGATATGTTGGCAAAATTTCTAGTTTGACAGTATGAATGTGTGATTGAGATTGTTATGCTTAATTGTATTATGTGATATGAGAATGTTTGATTGAATGGTATGAATTATTGATACATTTGGTTTATACGTGATTTAAATGCATTAAATATTTTCTATGATGTATATTCATGAGGTTCCTATTTATGCACAATGAAATTCGTAAAGTATGTGAAATTGAATGATATTGATAGATACCATCTTAATGGTAATTTGAAAGTTGGAACACTGTTTCCTTTTATCGAAAGTATGTTATTATTGAGGACATGTTGAACATGTCAAATAAATATGAAAAGTATTGAAATATAAATATGTATGAGTTTGTGTGACATATTGCATATGTATTAGGTTGGGATATTTTGTGGTTGACAAAGAAGTTCTATGGAGTATCGGTGGCATCTTAAGTCTGTGTATATTCATAGTCAATGCACTACATTTGGAGTACTGAGGGGATTGGCGATTTTATCGCATATTATATGTTATTGGTGATTGTATCGTACTATTTGATATTCGACAAATTTTCTGCATTATTGATTATTGGTAGTTTTACTACATCGAGCTATGCTCGTAAATGTTGGAGTTTGGCAGACAACTTTTGGGGAACTCGTGGTGTGTAGGAGATTGTATGGGTAGGATCTCACATGTGCATTTATCACAATCATGCGCATTTAAATTGTTATTGATAGTGTTTGAATGTGCTATGGGTATCTCCATAAAATTGCTTGAATGAATGCTTAATGCATGCTTGTTTAGTCTCACACTGAACTTGTTAAGCTCACCCCATTACCTAAACTTCTCAGGTAATGAATGAACTTAGGATCTGAATTGGAATGCGGACGTACGGTGGACTTCGGACTCAATTTTTTCATATTAATTTCCTTTAATTTTATTTTTCATTTATTTTCTTATTATTTTTTTATTTGATTTTTGGATTGTAAGTTATTTAAAACTTTGGTTTGGGACAGTTTTTATTTTCGGGATTACCATGCATGCATGAAACTTATACTTGGATTGGTTTTACAGATCTTGCATATTAAAATTGGACTATGCATGATACATGGCTAAGTTAATAATTTAACTAGTAATGATATTTTTTCACTGCTAAGAAGGTATTAAAAATGATTTTTCTAAAGCAATACTGACAATTAGGTTTTATAAAAATTCACCTAATTCGGTAATTTGATTAAAGCATAGTTAGACTAAGTAAAGGGACATTTTCCAAAGTTAACAATAGAAACCACGATTTTATAAAAGAGAGTACTTGAAGGTTTTAAACTGCCATTAGAGTAGGTTCGACACTAAGGTGTCCAATGTGGCTTTCATTATTAAGTCGTAACGTTTAGACCGGATTTAGGTTACAGGGGTCACATGTATGGATACCTCGCAAGAAATCTGGTTCACATAAGGGGTTAACTCATACTTAGTCAAAATTTATATAACATAACAAGGCACACACAAAAGGGATAAAGCTTAGATCTTTATTCATACTGAAGGAATTCAATATAATCAAGCAAACAAGTATTTAACTCCATGGTTCGTGAATTTGAATAATAAAATAATTCTAAGGAAAAACTATGTTCTATAACAGTGAAGTCATCTAGTATAAAAATTCTAGTCCTAAGCATATAACCACATCACCTCTTCCCAGGGTTTGCTGGTAGCCATCTTGATTAGCTTCACTTGGATCAATAACCTCACCATTGTTTTTCACTATCTACTTACCTTTGAAGTAAGAGGGAAGTGGGTGAGTTCATTGAAAAATAAAGGAATATATAGGAAACATCATAGTATGCTAAAAATACGGAGTTAAAACAAAAACTTGGTTTGAAAACCAATTCGTGAGCTGGGCTCACTGTGAAGGTATGAGACCCAGTTCGCAGTTACCTGCTTGTCAAAGAAACATATAAGTTTGCAAAATAGTTTCACATGTACTTGTAGAACACATATCATGTTTGCATAAATCTGATTTAAAAACTTGACTTGTTCTCATTTAGAAATCAAAAAACATAATCACAAACTTGACATGTCCTTGGTGCTTGTTCTTGTTCTTATACTTTTCTTATACAATTGAAAACATAAAAATATGTTCTTATACTTGTCATATTTGTATACTTGGATAAAAGAATCTCCCTATAACACCTCACTTATGACTCAAAGAGTCCTTAACATGTTCTATAAGTGTAGCAAAAAGCTAAACACTCTCATGTACACCAACATGTCACTTTGAATGGAACATAGCTCAACATTCCCTTATCTCTCCACATGTCCCAGAGCCTCAATGCCTAAATCACAAACTTATAGGTGAGTACTTACAATCCTACGG
Source organism: Gossypium sturtianum (assembly GCA_025698515.1). Classification (NCBI taxonomy): domain Eukaryota; kingdom Viridiplantae; phylum Streptophyta; class Magnoliopsida; order Malvales; family Malvaceae; genus Gossypium; species Gossypium sturtianum. The sequence goes on from CM046955.1 coordinate 111,901,617, forward strand.
CATGCCAATATATCCAACATAGGAGCTTACATAAGATATTTGTTCACAAGAGCTCGCATAGAGAGCTCACAAAAACAAAGTTTGTAAAATCATGCTTTAAAGCATATCTTTAAAACATTTAAAACATGAGTTCACGTAAAAGCACGCATGAAACATGTCTTTAAAAACATAATCACATATCTTGAAAGAAGAGTTTATAGAAAAGCTTACTCTTGGAACTTAGTTTTTTAAAAACCCTATGCTCTTGAAAACATAATGGTTCAAGTACAGAACACTCACCGATTAGCTAAGAATTTAGAAAAAAATTTCTTTTCCTTTGTCCTTGCTGGTAGATGGTTTGAATGGTTTGTAACATACATAAATTACTTAACAAGGCACAAAATTCAAACATACGAGTGAACCTAGTTTTTTTGACAATTAACCCTAGTAGAACATAGGCTTACCTTGGTTTTTAAGAACTTTGGTTCAGAATAGAGACTTGACAAAAAGAATAATCGATGAGAGAAATTGTCATTGAAATGACTTAATTTATAGGCACAATGTGTTTTAGTACATGGATAGTGTTCTAACTGAAAAATAAGTAAACTTCCTAGGTGCAAACTACTCATCGATCTTGTTGGCGTAATCTGCTAAAAGTCTTTTAACAAACACTAGTTCATCGTACCACTGGCAAACCCCCTGCTGCGAAGTCCAAACATAAAGACCCAATCTCGAGATGTTACAATGTAATGGGGTCATGAACGTCTGGACAGTATGGATGAATGACCAAGAGAGATCACAATCACATAACACCAAAAAAAAGTGTTAGACGTAGTTTCTAAATAGATTAGCCACGACAGCAAAATGACACTGTGACTGATACTAGAAGCTCGTCGAGATTGTCAAGTTCGTCGCTCAGTGAACACTACAAATGCAGGCATTTGAGGAATGCCAAAAAATGACTAGGGGATGTTTTCAGTGTGGATCCAGAAAAGATATGTTAAGGGAATACCCAGACTGGGTGGAAAGGCCACAAGCTCAGAATTTAACCCTTACACCAGTACGATCAGGTGCTCGCGATCGAGGTCGAGGTAGAGGTAGTGATACGAGACAGGGTAGGTAGTGAACCCTAGCGTACACTGTTTCCACCCAAATTGATCAGAAGGGCTCGCACGAGCATATGCTTTTAAGGAACCACAAGATCAAGGAATGATCGACGTCATCACAAGTACTTTAACTTTGTGAACTATTCTGTTGTTTTATTTGATTGATTCTAGTTCTACACACTCGTAAATTTTGAGCAAACTGGCATGTGAGTTGGGTATTCCAGTAGGAAACATTGATAAGGGTATAATTGTCACTAATTCATTTGGTGAAAGTATTTTGCTCAATAGAGTGTATTATAGGTGTCCATTGATGGTCCAAGGACATGTCTTCTTCGTTTGGTGAAAATATTTCTGGCCATGCTCTTCGATTTAACTAATGTACCTGTTACGTTCATAGAATTGGTGAATCGAGTGTTCCATGAGTATTTGGATCAATGGGTAGTGGTGTTCATAGATGACATCTTGGTATACTCATGAATTGAGAAAGAGGATGATGCTCACCTACGAACTGTGTTACTGATCCTATGAGAGAAGTAAATATTTGTGAAACTCAGCAAGTGTGAATTCTAGCTAAGGGAGGTAGCATTCTTGGGTCATGTGGTTTCAGCAGAGGGAGTTTGTGTAAACCCGAAAAAGATTGACGTAATTTTGGAAAGGAGACAGTCGAAGAGTGTTACTGAAGTGCGAAGCTTTCTGAGTTAGCAAGATATTATCGCAGGTTCATTGAAGGGTTCTCCAGTATAGCGTCACCCTTAATGAAGCTGCTATAGAAAGATATGAAGTTTGCATGGACAGATGAAAGATAGAAAAATTTTGAACAAATAAAGGCAATTCTCTCTAAAGCACTTATAATGATTCAATTAGAATCTGGGAAGGACTTTTTAGTTTATAGTGATGCCTCACACATGGGATTTGGTTGCATGTAATGTAGAAAGATAGGGTGGTGGCTTATGTCTCTAGACAACTGAAGCCTCATGAGCAACATTACCCAACCCATGATCTGGAGTTAGCAATAATAATGTTCTTACTCAAGTTTTGGCGACACTATTTGTACGACGAGCGATGTACCATCTATAATGACCATAAGAGCCTCAAGTATCTTTTCAAGTAGAAAAAACTGAACTTGTGACAGAGAAGATGGATAGAACTGCTAAAGGACTATGATTGTGTGATAAAATATCACCTTAAAAGGGCAAATGTGGGCTTATGTGATGGGTAAAGGAAGTCGTTGAGTGAACTATGAGATCTTTTCGCAAGTTTGATATGACGAGAGATGGGGGATTGCTCGCCGAATTGCAAGTAAAACTAACCCTCTCACAACAACTAAAGGATAAGCAAGTCATGGATAAAAAATTGGCAAAGTGGGTTTGCCAAGTATAGCAGGGTGTTCAAGGGGACTTCGCACTGACTGAAGAAAGGATACTCTGTTTCCGTGGGAGACTCTACATACCCTGTGATGAAGAGCTCACACATGTGATCCTTACTAAAGCTCATAGTAGCCCTTATTCTATGCACCCAGGAATCAATAAAATGTACCGTGACCTCTGTGAGTTGTATTGGTGGCCTGGGTTGAAGTAAGATGTCACCGACTTCGTGGAAAAGTGCCTAGTCTGTTAGAAGGTGAAAGCAGAGCATTAATTTCCCTCAGGATTGTTACAACTTCAGGGTAGAAGCGGGAAAGGATCACCAAGGACTTTGTTTCAGACTTGCCTCTATTTTCGACAAAGAATGATGCGATATGGGTGATTGTGGATTGACTCACAAAGAGTTTGCACTTCCTAGTAGTTTGTACAAATTATACATTGCACAAATTTACGAAAATGTACATCGCAGAGATAGTGCGACTCCATGGTGTTCCAGTTTCCGTTACCTCCGACCGAGATCCTTGATTCATTTCAAGATTCTAGAAGAGCCTACAAGAAGCTTTCGGAATGAAACTTAACGTCACTATTGATTATCATCCGCAAACAGATGGCCAATCAAAGAGAGTGATACAAGTACTTAAAGATATGTTGGGAAGTTGTGTGTTAGAGTTCACAAGAAATTGGGAATGATATCTACCTTTGGTAGAGTTTACATACAATAATAGTTATCAAGCCAACATCCAAATGGCACCCTTCAAAGTGTTGTATGGAAGAAAATGTAGAACCTCTTTGTGCTGGGTAGAACTAGATGAAAAATGGGTAGTTGGACCAAAATTGGTTCGCAAAATAGAGGAAAGGGTAAATATGATATGCGAGTGACTAAATACTACTTCTGACAAACAAAAATCCTACGTAGACTTAAAATGACGAGACATTGAGTACCAAGTAGGGGAACAAGTGTTCCTAAAGGTCTTTTCACGGAAAAAAGTTTTGAGGTTTGGGCAAAAAGGGAAATTAATCAAGGATTCATTGATCTTTACGAAGTGGTTGAGAGGATTGGTCCAGTGGCCTATCGACTTAAGTTGCCACCAGAACTTGAGCAAATCCATGATGTTTTCCATGTGTCCACGCTAAGGAAATATTTGCGGACCCATCCCATTTAGTGATAGTGGATGAGATTGAGGTACAGCCCATTTTTACTTATGATGAGGAACCAATTGAAATTATAGCTTATAAGGAAAAAGTCTTGCTAAACAAGAGAATACCTTTGGTCAATGTGTTGTGGTGAAACCACAAAACAATCAAAGCCACTTGGGAAACTGAGGAAGCAATGAGACCGAAATATCCTTATCTATTCTAACATAGGTAATTTTGAGGATGAAATTCCTTAAGAGGGGAGACTTGTAACATCCTGGAATAGGGCCTAGTAGTTTGGATCCTGGTGAGCTGGGGTCACTAGTGAGCCTAACGAGCTTTGGTCGCTAGTTTAGTTCAAGAGTTAAAATTAGGAGTTGCCAAAGGGCAGCTATACCAAAGTTAGGAAGTCAAGTTATTTTCCTTTTCACAACACCATTCATGCACATAACTCTTCCCTACTTCTACTGCAACTAAGGCATCCTAAGAACATCAAAACACTTAATGTCTATAAATTAAGCTCTTATCATTGAAATTTCATGTTCTTTTGAATGAAAAAACTCTCTAAAATTTCTTCATCGATTATTTCTTTCTCTTGTTGTCAAGTTTCTGCAAAAGTAAGAACTCGGAAGTTAGCTCTTAGTATTTAAGGTATGGCTCTATTTCTCTATTGGGTTAAGACATCTACAAGTAATTAATAAAGTTTGCAATAAAAGAAACTAGGTTCGCCAAAAGGCTAGCATGTGCGAACCTAGGTTCGCCTATGTTTATGAATGAGTTTTAATGTACTATTAGTGACTTGTTTATGTTTGTGAAATTGCAAACTTGACAGAACCCTCTACAAGCAAAGACAAGTGAAAGGCGAAGCTTGTTTAAAGCTTTCAGCAAACTAGTGAGTGTTCAGGGATTGCCACTTGTATGTGCGAACCATAGTGTAATCAGGAGCTTAGGGCTTTACCCTAAGTTCTGAGAGTAAGTTTTCTATAAAATCTATTTTGTGATTGTGTTAAATATATGTTCTATGAATAGTGATATGCGATATCTATATTGCGAGTTAGATATAAACAGTGTTCTACGAGCTCCTTATAATTTGTGAGCTTTATGTTTAAGAAAACGTATTGATACTATAATATTTTGTAACTTTTGGATATAATGGCACGCCATAGGATTGTAAGTACTCACCCTTATGTATTATGATTTGGATAAGAGACCTTGGGACAAGTTAGGAGAAATAAAGGAATGTCGAGCCAAGCTCCATTCAATGGGATATGTTGGTGTGATCGAGAGTCTTAGCTTAATGCTACATTTATGGGATATGTTGGACTCTTTAAGTCAAAGTGTGGAGTCATAAGGTGATCCATTTATCCAACAGAAAAGAACATGTGAATAAGATTGGGTTTTCCAAATTATTGTATTTTACTATTTTAAGCTAACTGACAGTAAGTGTCCATGGACCAAGCTTTGGGTAAGTATGGCGAACCCAGTTCGCAATTCAGTACCCTTGTTAAAGCTTTTGTTTAACATATGTTTTGTGCGTGCTATGTGGTTTTTTCTTTACAATCATTGGACTTGCGAGAGTTTACACACTCGTTACTAAACACTGGATGCAGCTATATTGCATGGTAAGTAGTGGCGAAGCGAGTGATCCAGGCGAGACATAAACACTGAATACTTGGTACAAACAAACTCTGGTCTAAAAGGCAATGTGGGATTCTGTTTGGGTTTAGAGATATCTTTTTATCTATAGACTTCACCATTTGTTCTAAGACCTAGTTTTTACTTAAGATCTCTTGCGAACAGATAAAACTATATATACATACTTGAATTTTAAGTATATGAATATAGTCCAAGTCTGGTTTGATGTTTTTTGAATTTACAAGTTTATGCTTAATTATTTAATTTCTAACAGAGTGTTTGCCATAAGCAAAAGCATGAAATAATTAAAATTGACTAACTTATATAGAGTTCGCAGAAGTTGTTGCAATGTGACAAGGTTGTCGAACTGTGCTAAGTACGAACCCTAACGATTGGTGAACTACTACCTTCGAACCCTGAATAACTTACAATACACTAAATAGGAGAAAACCTGCGAAATGCGTTCACAAAATCTAAACGTGTAAGGGTCGTTCGTGAGACCTTCCCTATTTTAGAAGACTTACTCAACGAAGAATTAGTATACGTGAGCTATGCAAGGCGGGAACCCTGATGCCTGATATTTGAACTACTGTGTTCTACTGGGTATATTGTTTTGCACAACTTAGGGTTCGCATGTTCTTAATTCTTTTTTTATCAAATATCCATGTCTTCATAAAATTAGAAGTTAAGTTTTTGCAAGTGATGTAGGCTCGCATATTACAAATGTTGCGTACCATAAAGCAAATGATGTGAGTTTTTGAGCTTGTGTTTTCTTTAATCTGAACATGTTTTGTGTGGTGTGTTGGAGGTTTGATTGGTGTTCGGTCGGTGAGTTATCTAGGTGGCAAAATTGGCATTCCATAGCTCAGGTCCGACGATCAGACCGATTATGGGGTGTTACAAATTATTTACTTTAAGCTCTAAAGCTGTTCATATAACTTTCCTTTAAAAATGTTGCATGATTTGACACCTTGATCATTTGGTCCTTCAAATTATAAAATATTTCCCTTTTTTTTTTCATTTGGATATCCTACAAATATGCACAATTTCATCTGTGAGTCTAACTTCTTAGCATCCTTATCTAATACATGTGCTAAGCACTGAAATAATCCTAAATTGAATTAGGTTGGGATTCCCATCATGCCACATTTTATATGAAGTTATCAGTATTTGATTTAGTTAGCGCATCATTCCAAATATAGTAAGTCGTTTGCAGTGTATATTCTCAAAAGGATGTTGGAACTTGTGAGTAACTTAACATTAACTCAGCTACACTATTCTACTGTGGGGTTTCTAATGCAATCAACTGAGAAAGAATCCTATTTTCAATGATGGAACTTGTGGACTCGTTTAATGAATACTCCTCATCTCGATCAGATCAAAGTGATTTAACGAGCAAACTTAATAGTTTCCCCATCTCCGCACATAACTCTATAAAATTTTAAAAAGCTTCACCCTTGCAGTGCATTAGGTAAACAGATCCATTTATAAAATAATCATTTATGAACGTTATGTAAGATTGATAACCTGTAGCAGCCCGATTTTAGGCCTAGTCGGAACAGTGGTTTCGGGACCACAAATCCGACGTAGTAAAATTCATTTTTTATTACATTTCTATGGTTTACAATTTTACGAAATGATTTCGCGAAAATTGTGTTCGAAAATTTTGACGTTTGGGCACTCAATTTAGTAAAAAGGACTAAATTATAAAAAGTGCAAAAGTTGAGTTCTACATGCTAGAGGTGTCTAATTTTTATGAAATTTAAATTGAAGGTCCTTAGATGGTAATTAGACCATTTTTTAAGTTAGTGGACGAAAATGGACATGGTGAGATAAAATTTCAAAGTTTTAAGTGAAGGGCATTTTGGTCATTTGGTAAACAAAAGAATAAAAAGGGAAAATAAAGCCAAAATTTGCTCATCTTTCTTCAACCTTGGCCGAAATTTGGGAGAACACCATAGCTAGGGTTTTGTCATCATTCAAGCTTGATTGTAAGTACATCCTAGCCTCGTTTTTAATGCTCTTTACGTTTTTGAAGTCGTTATCATCCGAACTACCTATTTCTACCATTAATTTAAGATGTGGTTGATGTCTAGGGTTTGACCCATGTTAGAAATATGTGTATTTTGATTTTTAATGGTAGATTATGCATGTTTGATGTGTGATAAACAACTTTTACTAGGTGATTTTTTATGAAAATGCATAAAAAGGACCTAATTGTAAAAAGTTATAAAATGGGTAGTAAAAATCTGATTTAATGGAAAAGGTGGACTGCTATAAGCATGAAAATGGTTCGGCTAGGCTTGGGTGACCAAGAAATTGAACATATTTCATTTTACGAGCCTAGGGACTAAAATGTAAAATGTTAAAAAGTTAGGGACAAAATAGAAATTTTGTCTAGGATGCAATTTAATGTAAATGTATGTGTAAAATGATGAATTGATAGTCAAATTTGCTTATATAGACCCGGAACAACCGATTACGGAACTAGATCGAGGAAAACGAAAAGTCTCGGATTAGTTGAGTTTCAAATACGAACCATTCTCAAGGTAAGTTCGTAACCTAAACGAGCATGTAATTATGTTAATTGAGTGTTGTATTGTATGTAATATAATTTATATTGATGTGTATTATTTAACTTCCACATGAAATGTAACACCCTTAACCCGTATCCGTCGCCGGATTAGGGTTACAAGGCATTACCGAACATAGCACAAATCACATCAACTATTTACTGCTCTTATAGACAAAATCAAATGCATTAAAAGATTTGTACTTTCATTTCATACTTAAACATCAGTATACATATTTTTATCCTATTAGCCAAGTTCAAGTAAAAGCATTTTTCAACAAATTAACGAGGTCATTATTCATTTGGTCACCTAATTTTTTTTTCTTTTACTCTTAATAAGTTATCAATTATCATAGCTAAGTTAACATATAAGCTAACAAGTATAGACCTTGTTTAATTTAATCTAACATATAATCAAATTTATTACCATTTCAAGAGCAAATATATTTAAAACAAGACATAGATCATTACTCTTTCATAAACATAGTCGAAATTAGTAAACCAAACATATATCGTCCATAGTCCACAACTCACGAATTTAAACCTTTTATAAGCATGTATAAATGTGTATCTTAATTGAATATACCTACCAAGTACATATCTTTTAATTCCACATCTTGCCGAATACAAAGATTAAAAAGATTTTATAAAGTTGATTCATGTCTCCATATTACACATAAAAAATTATGTATCTCGAATCTTAATCCAAACTTATTTAAACTACCACATATGTTAACTTTCCAAAAGAGCTAGCAATGATTTATAAATGGTGATTTCATACCCAACATACATATACAAACATAAATACTTAGCATGAATTATAACACATTCATACTCACCATCCAAGCAAAACATACATGCATACTATAATTAAGATTGGATAACTTTAGATTATTAACTTTTAAGACAAGCCATTTTCGCATGGCTTATATACATCATCAAAATATCATTCAAGTATTAAGCTAGCCTATACATGCCTTAAGTTCAAAAATCTAAACTTTAAATGTACCAAAGTAAGTCGATGGTGTGGATGACTTCGTTGATGATCCCCTGAGCTCGTAGCTTGACCAAAATCTATAAAACAAAATAACAAACACACAGAGCAAGCTAACTTAGCTTAGTAAGTCTTAAGCAAACTTAACAAATAAATTGGATATTCAATCAAATTAAACCGGACAATTTATAACATTAATTTAATAACATAACACATATAGATTATCATAGCCGAATGCCTATGTTCTCACATAGCAAAACATTTGTCATTACTTACTTTAAATGTAAAACTTAGCAAATGTACATCAATGAATTAAATATATATATTCACATATACCACCGAATATCAATTTCCATGTACATGTAAAATAATCCCCCATAACCGAATGTGCCTATGTATATATATAAATATATATATATATATATACATCTATTAAAAGAATTCATGTTTGCAAATAAATAATATCAACTCCTTATCATTTGATCCACATTCTAAGAAACCGAAAATACAAGCACATTTACCTATCAACTTCATAATCACATCACATGTATCACACACACATATATAATTACATACCTTATGGTCGAATATAATCTAATTCTTTTAAATAGGCATTAGCTTGCTCAATTTCCACCATGACTTAATCATTTCATATGCGTAAGCTTGTATTACAGTTCACCGGTATAAAACCTGCTAGGCATAAGCCTGAATCACACACCGGCACTAAGCCTGCTAGACCCGAGGTCTGATATTCATTCACCGGCAATAAGCCTGCTAGGCATTAAGCCCGATAAATTCACCAGCCCAAGGCTTGCTAGGCTCAAGGCCTGAATAGTAATGCTTTAAATTGTCTCACACGAATCATTTCATATAAGGAACTCTTTTTCACATTTCAAACTCACTGTACGAACATTCAAAAGAACATATAACAATCAAATTACTTAACCAAATCAATTATTATATTTAGCCCTATTCGGCTATTCCATAATATATTTACCATGTTGCCAAAATTCAGCATATACTAGTTTACATATATAATTTACGATGTTTTATTGCTTAAAGACTTACCTCGGATATCGTCGGACAACAGAAACTGGCTATTCAATAATTTTCGCTTTTCCCCGATCCAAGTCCGTTTTATTTTGTTCTTGATCTAAACATGTTCAAATTAAGCTCATTCAAACACATTTATATTCAATTTAGTCCTAAAACACATAAATGGACAAATTACGATTTTGCCCCTAATATTTCACACTTTTACAATTTAGTCCTATTTTCACAAAACACAAAATGCACAAAATTTAGCTAAATACCCTATGGGCCGAATACTACCCATGCTTATACAAGACCATACAATTCATTTATTTTGCAATTTAGTCCTTCCAAAATTTATTTTTATAATTTAACCCAAATTACTCCATTTCATCAAATATTCAAAGATAAAACTTGTTAATCTAACACATACAATTAATATATCATCATTAAACAACAAAAACAACCAACTCCCTTCAATGGAAACTTACGAAATACACATCAAATTCCAAAATTTCAACATGGGCTTACTAAAACACTAAGCAACGATCTCAAAAACGTAAAATTTATCAAAAACTAAAACCGAATCATACCTAAATTAAGCTTGGGAAGTGCCGAAACCCTTGAAGGTTTTTCTCTTTTCTTTTCTCTTTAAGTTTCGGTCAAAAGAATAAAAAGAAGATGAGCATGCAAACTTTTTCCTTGTTTTTGTTTTATTACAATATGTTTTTAATATAAAATATTATCATTACTAAAATTTTAACATATAAAGCAACATATAATGTATTATAAAGGCACATTGCCATCCACTATCATGCAAGATGGAAAATTTACAACCTAAATCCACATATTAAAGAAGACAAATCAATTAAATCACTCAATTTAATAAAAGGCTACTTTTGCCACTTATGCAATTTAATCCTTTTCTTAAATTGAACACACAAATGCAACAAATTAACCCACGATATTTTAACACATGCTCAAGCATATAACATAGATATCAAATATAATGAAAAATATTTTTCTGACTCGGATTCGTGGTCCCAAAACCACTGTTCCGATTAGGGCCAAAATCGGACTGTTACAACTCTCCCCCCTTAGGGATTTTCGTCCCCGAAAATCTTACCAGTGAATAAGTTCGGATAACACTCTTTCATCGTATCCTCTGACTCCCAAGTTGCTTCCTCAACTCCATGTTTTTGCCACAGAACTTTAACTAAAGAAATTTTCTTATTTCTTAATTCCTTTATCTCCCGAGCCAAAATACGAATCGGTTCCTCTTCGTACGTCATATCAGACTGAATCTCAACCTCTACCGGACAAATCACATGTGAAGGATCGGATCGATACCTTCGAAGCATCGAGACATGGAAGACATTATGGATCTTTTCTAGCTCTGGTGGTAACTGCAGTCTATAAGCAACCGGCCTGATACGCACTCTGATTTCATACGGTACAATAAATCTCGGACTCAACTTGCCTTTACGATCGAATCTGAGTACTTTCTTCCACGGTGAAACTTTCAAAAATACTCGATCTCCAATCTGAAACTCAATGTCCTTACGTTTCAAATCTGCGTATGACTTTTGACGATCTGATGCAGCTTTTAAACTATCACGGATCACTGCCACTTTCTGTTCAATTTCTTTAATCAAGTCAACCCTGTGTATCTTATTTTCACTGAGCTCGATCCAGTATAATGGTGTACGACATTTACGACCGTACAAAGCTTCGTAGAGTGCCATTTTGATACTAGATTGAAAGCTATTATTGTAAGCAAATTCAATCAGAGGTAAGTATCATTCCCACATACCTTCAAACTCGAGGATGCAACATCTCAACATATCCTCAAGTATCTGAATGATTCGTTCAGATTGACCATCTGTTTGCGGATGAAAAACTGTGCTAAAGTGTAGTTTAGTACCTAAAGCATCTTGCAATTTCTTCCAAAACCGCGACGTGAATCTCGGGTCTCTGTCTGAAACAATAGAAATAGGCACACCATGTAATCTCACAATTTGTGATACATACAACTCGGCAAGTTTATCGAGCGAGTAATTCATTCGAACTGGAACAAAATGAGCTGTTTTGGTCAATCTATCCACAATAACCCAGATTGCATCTTTCTTGCTCGGTGTCATAGGCAAGCCGGATATAAAATCCATAGTAACTCTATCCCATTTCCATTCGGGTATCATGATCGGCTGAAGTAACCCAGAAGGCACCTGATGTTCGGCCTTTACTTGTTGACAAACTAAGCATTTCGAAACAAACTCAGTTATGTCCCGTTTCATACCAGGCCACCAATAGAACTGTTTCAGATCATTATGCATTTTCGTACTACCCGGATGTACAGACAATCGACTACTGTGAGCTTCATTTAAAACCATCTAAATTAAATCAAACTTTCTCGGAACACATATTCGGCCTTTGAACTTTAACCAGTCATTCTCATCAATTTGAAACTCTGACTCAACATCACTTTCACACTGAACTCGTTTCACCATCAAATCCTTATCAACTTTTTGGGCCTCACCAATTTGTTGAATAAACAAAGGTCTTGCTTTTAATTCAGCTACTAACGAACCATCATCAGACATCACCATATGCGCGTTCAACGCACGAAGAGCAAATAATGACTTTCGACTTAAAGCATCCGCAACAACATTAGCTTTTCCCGGATGATAGTCAATCACTAACTCGTAATCTTTCAGTAGCTCTAACCACATGCGCTATCTCAGGTTCAAATCTCTCTGAGTCATCAAATACTTCAAACTCTTGTGATCTGAATAAACATGACATTTCTCACCGAACAGATAATGACGCCAAATCTTTAACGCGAACACAATGGCTGCGAGCTCTAAATCATGTGTCCGGTAATTTCTTTCGTGTGGCTTCAATTATCTCGAAGCATAGGCTATGACTTTGCCTTCTTCCATCAAAACACAACCCAAACCATTCAAAGATGCATCACTATAAATAACAAATTCTTTACCCGGTTCTGGCTGGACTAACACTGGAGCTTCGGTCAAAAGAGCTTTCAACTGATCGAAACTTTTCTGACATTTATCCGACCATTCGAACTTAACATCTTTCTGTAATAGCTTTGTCAATGGTGTAGCTATCATAGAAAAATCTTTCACAAATCGTCTATAGTATCCGGCAAGTCCTAGAAAACTTCGAATTTCAAAAAACATTCTTCGGTGGTTTCTAATCTAGTATAGCCGATATTTTATTCGGATCAACCCGAATGCCTGATGCTGAAACAACGTGGCCCAGAAAATTGACTTCACTCAACCAGAACTCACATTTACTAAACTTTGCATACAACTGTTTATCCCGCAAAGTGTGTAGCACAAGTCTCAAGTGCTCAGCATGCTCGGTTTCATCTCTAGAGTAGATCAGAATATCATCAATAAACACTACCACAAACCGATCCAAATACTGTCTGAAAATCTGATTCATGAGATCCATGAAAACAGCAGGTGCATTAGTAAGTCCGAAAGGCATAACCAAAAACTCATAGTGTCCGTACCTCGTCCGGAAAGTAGTCTTTGGCACATCAGAATCTCTGACTCGCAACTGATAATAGCCCGACCTTAAATCTATCTTTGAAAACACTGCAGCCCCTTTCAGCTGATCAAACAAGTCATCAATCCGTGGTAACGGGTACTTGTTCTTTATAGTCACCTTATTTAACTGTCGGTAATCAATGCACATTCGCATAGTTCCATCTTTCTTTTTCACGAACAAAACTGGCGCACCCCAGGGAGAGAAACTCGGTCGTGCAAAACCCTTATCTGTTAACTCTTGCAACTGTGCTTTCAGCTCTTTTAATTCTGTAGGTGCCATTCGATACGGAGCTATCGAAATCGGAGTCGTTCCCGGTACTAACTCAATACCAAACTCTACTTCTCGAATAGGTGGCAAACCTGGTAATTCTTCAGGAAACACATCCTTATACTCACACACAACTGGTACAGATTCAATCTTCTTTTCAGTCACTTTACTATCAAGCACATAAGCAAAATAAGCTTCATATCCTTTTCTCATATACTTCCGAGCTAACATCCAAGATATTACTGCTGGTAACCCATTCAAATCATTAGATTTAATCCGAATTCTTTCACCGTTCTGACATCTCAAATCAATAGTCTTTTTTTTGCAACTAACAACAGCATCGTACAAAGTCAACCAGTCCATTCCCAGAATTATATCGAATTTATCAAAAGGCAACAACATCAAATCAGCTGGGAAACATGAATCCCGAATCATCAACGGGCAACTTTTATATACTTTGTTGAACAGAACACACCGGCCCAGGGGGTTTGACACTCGAATTACAAACTCAGTAGACTCAACAGGCAGAGTCTTACTGGATACTAATGTTTCACACACATAAGAATGAGTCGAACCAGGATCAATCAACGCAATAACACTAGTATCATAAAGAGTGAAAGTACCGGTAATGACATCTGGAGAAGAAGCATCCTCACGGGTGCGTATAGCATATGCTCTAGCAGGTGTATGAGCCTCTGATCGAATCGCTATATCTTTTGTTCCTCTCTGATTGCCACCTACATTACCCGAATGTCTGGGTGGTCTGCCTCGTGCTGACACGTTGCTCGGTCTCGCATTCTGAACAGTGTTTTGTTGGTAAACATCGGGCACTCCCGAATAAAATGATCCATCGATCCACATTTAAAATAGGACCGATCATGCAATCTACAACTCCCAGAATGCCATTTTCCACAATGCTTGCACTCAACCCTATTCTGCTGAACATTACCAACTCTAGCAATCGAAGTAGCTCGGGAACCCACAGGAGGTCGGTCCCGATCTCGTCTAGAAAAGTCTGAAGTAGCTTTATGTCGACTAGATTCATCTCTGAACTTCTTTGATACTGAATGAAAGGTCTTACTCGATGATCTTTTACGGATGTCTCTAGCTTCAAATTCAGCTTTTCTTTTCTCTTTTCCAAGCTCTTGGCTTTCTGGTGCTCGTTCAACAAGTACCACGAACTCTTTAATCTCAAGTATGCCGACCAGCAACTTAATGTCTTCATTCAGACCGTCTTCGAATCTTTTACACATAATAGCCTCAGTTGAAACACATTCATGAGCATATCAGCTTAATCTCACAAATTTCCGTTCATACTCCGTCACGGTCATTCGACCCTGTTTCAATTCCAGGAATTCTTTACGTTTTTGGTCGATAAATCTCTGACTGATATATTTCTTACGGAACTCAGTCTGGAAAATTTCCCAGGTCACTTTCTCTTTCAGAACCACCAATACTAATGTATTCCACCAGTGATATGCGGTGTCTCGTAGTAAAGATATAGCACATTTTAAGCATTCATCCGGAGTACACGATAGCTCGTCGAACACACGGATAGTATTATCAAGCCACAGCTCAGCTCGTTCAGCATCATCATCATCATTAGCTTTAAACTCTCCGGCCCCGTGTTTCCTGATTTTATCTACAGGAGGCCTGTTAAATCTCATCGGATCTAACATCGGAGGTACCATAGGTATCGAAGATGGATTATTCAGGGGTGGAGGTTATTGCACAGCCGGATTAGTCCGGATATATTGAGTAAACCAGTCATTCATCACTTGGTATAAGGCTTGTCTAGCCTCCCCCTCTGGATTACTCGAAGTAGGTTGAGAATCTGTCGGCGCTGTCCCTGGCACGGAATTAGGCACTACGCTCTCGACATCATCAGCTACGGCTCTATCGGGATCCATTTACTATATAAAAACACATTTCAGATGTCAGAAGTCATCACACTATCGCATTATAATCTAAGGCATGTATAGCTAGACTCACACGCTACACGGTAGTCCTAGAATCGACTAAACCGTAAGCTCTAATACCAATCAAATGTAACACCCTTAACCTGTATCCGTCGCCGGATTAGGGTTACAAGGCATTACCGAACATAGCACAAATCACATCAACTATTTACTGCTCTTATAGACAAAATCAAATGCATTAAAAGATTTGTACTTTCATTTCATACTTAAATATCAGTATACATATTTTTATCCTATTAGCCAAGTTCAAGTAAAAGCATTTTTCAACAAATTAACGAGGTCATTATTCATTTGGTCACCTAATTTTTTTTTCTTTTATTCTTAATAAGTTATCAATTATCATAGCTAAGTTAACATATAAGCTAACAAGTATAGACCTTGTTTAATTTAATCTAACATATAATCAAATTTATTACCATTTCAAGAGCAAATATAATTAAAACAAGACATAGATCATTACTCTTTCATAAACATAGTCGAAATTAGTAAACCAAACATATATCGTCCATAGTCCACAACTCACGAATTTAAACCTTTTATAAGCATGTATAAATGTGTATCTTAATTGAATATACCTACCAAGTACATATCTTTTAATTCCACATCTTGCCGAATACAAAGATTAAAAAGATTTTATAAAGTTGATTCATGTCTCCATATTACACATAAAAAATTATGTATCTCGAATCTTAATCCAAACTTATTTAAACTACCACATATGTTAACTTTCCAAAAGAGCTAGCAATGATTTATAAATGGTGATTTCATACCCAACATACATATACAAACATAAATACTTAGCATGAATTATAACACATTCATACTCACCATCCAAGCAAAACATACATGCATACTATAATCAAGATTGGATAACTTTAGATTATTAACTTTTAAGACAAGCCATTTTCGCATGGCTTATATACATCATCAAAATATCATTCAAGTATTAAGCTAGCCTATACATGCCTTAAGTTCAAAAATCTAAACTTTAAATGTACCAAAGTAAGTCGATAGTGTGGATGACTTCGTTGACGATCCCCTGAGCTCGTAGCTTGACCAAAATCTATAAAACAAAATAACAAACACACAGAGTAAGCTAACTTAGCTTAGTAAGTCTTAAGCAAACTTAACAAATAAATTGGATATTCAATCAAATTAAACCGAACAATTTATAACATTAATTTAATAACATAACATATATAGATTATCATAGCCAAATGCATATGTTCTCACATAGCAAAACATTTGTCATTACTTATTTTAAATGTAAAACTTAGTAAATGTACATCAATGAATTAAATATATATATTCACATATACCACCGAATATCAATTTCCATGTACATGTAAAATAATCCCCCATAACCGAATGTGCCTATGTATATATATAAATATATATACATCTATTAAAAGAATTCATGTTTGCAAATAAATAATATCAACTCCTTATCATTTGATCCACATTCTAAGAAACCGAAAATACAAGCACATTTACCTATCAACTTACTTACTCAATCACATCACATGTATCACACACACATATATAATTACATACCTTATGGTCGAATATAATCTAATTCCTTTAAATAGGCATTAGCTTGCTCAATTTCCACCATGACTTAATCATTTCATATGCGTAAGCTTGTATTACAGTTCACCGGTATAAAACCTGCAAGGCATAAGCCTGAATCACACACCGACACTAAGCCTGCTAGACCCGAGGTCTGATATTCATTCACCGGCAATAAGCCTGCTAGGCATTAAGCCCGATAAATTCACCAGGCCAAGGCTTGCTAGGCTCAAGGCCTGAATAGTAATGCTTTAAATTGTCTCACACGAATCATTTCATATAAGGAACTCTTTTTCACATTTCAAACTCACTGTACGAACATTCAAAAGAACATATAACAATCAAATTACTTAACCAATTCGATTATTATATTTAGCCATATTCGGCTATTCCATAATATATTTACCATGTTGCCAAAATCCAGCATATACTAGTTTACATATATAATTTACGATGTTTTATTGCTTAAAGACTTACCTCGAATATCGTCGGACAACAGAAACTGGCTATTCAATAATTTTCGCTTTTCCCCGATCCAAGTCCGTTTTCTTTTGTTCTTGATCTAAACATGTTCAAATTAAGCTTATTCAAACACATTTATATTAAATTTAGTCCTAAAACACATAAATGGACAAATTATGATTTTGCCCCTAATATTTCACACTTTTACAACTTAGTCCTATTTGCACAAAACACAAAATGCACAAAATTTAGCTAAATACCCTAAGGGCCGAATACTACCCATGCTTATACAAGACCATACAATTCATTTATTTTGCAATTTAGTCCTTCCAAAATTTATTTTTACAATTTAACCCAAATTACTCCATTTCATCAAATATTCAAAGATAAAACTTGTTAATCTAACACATACAATTAATATATCATCATTAAACAACAAAAACAACCAACTCCCTTCAATGGTAACTTACGAAATACACATCAAATTCCAAAATTTCAACATGGGCTTACTAAAACACTAAGCAACGATCTCAAAAACGTAAAATTTATCAAAAACTAAAATCGAATCATACCTAAATTAAGCTTGGGAAGTGCCGAAACCCTTGAAGGTTTTTCTCTTTTCTTTTCTCTTTAAGTTTCGGTCAAAAGAATAAAAAGAAGATGAGCATGCAAACTTTTTCCTTGTTTTTGTTTTATTACAATATGTTTTTAATATAAAATATTATCATTACTAAAATTTTAACATATAAAGCAACATATAATGTATTATAAAGGCACATTGCCGTCCACTATCATGCAAGATGGTAAATTTACAACCTAAGTCCACATATTAAAGAAGACAAATCAATTAAATCACTCAATTTAATAAAAGGCTACTTTTGCCACTTATGCAATTTAATCCTTTTTCTTAAATTGAACACACAAACAGACAAATTAACCCACGATATTTTAACACATGCTCAAGCATATAACATAGATATCAAATATAATGAAAAAATATTTTTCTAACTCGGATTCGTGGTCCCGAAACCACCGTTCCGATTAGGGCCAAAATCGGATTGTTACATGAAAAATTAAATACATGCTTGAAATGGTGAAAAGTGGTTAAGTCCCGATTGAATATTGAATTCCGATGGGTGGATGTGCTTTCTCGAAATGAATAAGGTCCTGCACTTGTTGCGGATGGGATTTAGCTCGGACGAGTAATCCTATTGATCTTGTCATATAAAGGATTTAGCCCGGACGGGTAATCCTGACACGAAACCTCTCAAGTAAACGTTATGATTTGGGTTTAGCCTGAACTGGTAACCCTAATTAAGCTCTTATGAGCACATGTTATATAGAGGATTTAGCTTGGACTGGTAATCCTGTTACACAATATGTGACTCGAGGGTATGTCCCATGACTAAGTGCCCTAAGGGGTATCCTTGAATGAGAATTTACGGATTAATGAATCGTACACCTTGAGTGAGCATCCATCGAAATTTCAATAATTCAATAGACATAGAACTCTTGACATGGTATGGAAATTGTGTGATCAAATGGTAATGACTTGAAAGAATATTGCATGATGAGCTGATCTATGTTTACTTGATTGATATGAAGACTTTGATGACTAACTTGTTTATGAGTGAATGTATTTAGGTAACTTGTCAAAATATTGATGGAATGGATGCATATATATATATGCTTATCTGAATTATTATAACCGGTATGTTTCTTTCTATTACGCGAACTTACTAAGCATGAAAATGCTTACCCCGTTTTACTTTTCATTATTTTATAGTGCTCGTAAGGCTCGCGAAGGTTGGAGGATTCGATCGGAGCAAGATCACACTATCCACAAATCTCCTTTTTGGTATAGCTATATGATTCATTTTGGTATAATGGCATGTATAAGCTACTTGGTTTAGTTAAAGGCTTGTATGTAATATTTTGTGACTTAGCCATTGGAATGGCTAAGGATGTTCAATTGGTGCATGTATGTTGTTAGGGTATGTCCAAATTCTTAAGTGTTAAGTATGGTGGATAATTCATTTTGTAAGTGGTCATTGGAATTGGCTAATATTGGTTTAGATATACATGCATATGATGATGTCTTTCATGGATGTGAGAATTTGCATGGTTTGAGTTGATAAGTATGTGATGTTGTATGTGATAGAAAATAGCATGTGAATGATGTGGCTGATTTGGTTGAGTGTATGTGTTTGGGTTGGTGCTATGTTTTGTTGTGTAGGTATGTGCATGGAAGGGTGACAAAATGGCTTGGTAGATAGCCTTGTTTTTGTCACACGGGTAGACACACTGCAGGCGTGTGTCTATGCTTTGTGTGACACACTACAAATCGACCACTGGGCAGGCGGCGAAGCCCAGCCCCCCTAAAAGGTAAAATTCTATTTAGGCCCTTGAATTTTTTTTAAAATTTTAAATTAGTAAAGGTAAAATTGCACTTTGGCCCCCCCTAAAATTATAAAAATTTGATTTAATCCTTTACAAATTAGAAAGATATAAACTATAAAAAATTAAAATTTCATCCGGCCCCCCTAAAAAATTGTCCTGGCTTCGCCCCTACCCACGAGCATGTTTTCTGGCCGTGTGTCCCCTGCAACTTAACTGATGCAAAACAAAATGTCCAGAATATAGCACACAGGCAAAGACAGGCGGCGTGTCTCGGTAGCTGTGTGTGCTGACCGAAACACGGCGTGTACCCTGGCCGTGTGAAGTATGCACCTATTTTATGAAAAATGATGAAAATTTAATTGATCACACGACCAATTTGATGATGACGTCATAAACAGAAAGCTCCCTAATTTGAATACGGCCTGAAGCACGGGCGTGTCTTAGGGTCACACAGGCGTGTCCTGAACCCACACGGGCGTGTGACCCCTTTTTCATGAAAATTTTTCTAAGTTTTCCAAAAGTTTCCAAAGTTCTCGGTTTAGTCCTGAACCACTTCCGATGAATGTTTTGGGCCTCGTAGGCTCGTTTTAGGGACGATATGAATGTTTTTGAAAATTTTTAAATTGGAATGGAAATTTATGTCTCGGTTTTGAATGTTTGCTTGTGAATAAGTCCGTTAATGCCTCGTACCCTATTCTGGTGTCAGATACGGGTAAGGGGTGTTACATAACCTCCTCACACACTAATGTTCATTGGGTCACATACATCTTTGTGCCTACTTCTAAGATTTTCTTGCAACCCAACATACCAACTTTTTTCTTACTACTCTGAGAAAATAGGTTTCCAATAAATGAAATCATATAGGTTATGCATACATCATCATTCACTTACTCATGATTTATGTAAGCCACACTGTGAATTAATGTGAATTAATCCATAAATAGATATCTTGGGTCTACTATAATGTATTGTTAATCTAGACAACCACATATATGTCTCTATCTTGGGAGTTAATTCATATTCAAGACAAAATATCTCCCCGTTTGGACTTATAGACGACAGAATAGTCTTAACACAAGTCATTTGCTCATTTTGACTCCATGGAATATGGGCTAATTAGATTTCCTACCAATATAATTTATCTACTATATTACAAATACTCCTTATAATGCAACTTGGTATTAATTAACCTTTAGGTAATTGATGAGTCAATATTTGCTTAATCATTTTGCTATTCATGCAAAAACCATTTAGGATAATAAAACAAAGAATATTAAATAATCACGTGAAAATTTAATTTATTCCAACTAGTTCAAAATATTACATTTAATTCAATGAAGAAATAACTTCACTAAGCGTAGAGAATGAATCCATTAAATAATTTTCTAGTACAAGTAATAATTTAAGTTCAATCTAACTCTCATGAAGGATAATTGCAGCCTCACTACGATACAATTGTTTGCACTCATTCCCCTCAAACACCCTTATTTAACAAGGGAATAAGCAATTTTAGTAACCAAGTGAAAAACACAATGGAAATACCATGTTCTCCAAGTTTAGAATTCTAATCGACGAATCACACATGAGGTAATCGACCCTTTATATAGGCATAAGAAATCAACTTCAATCTTTATCCACATTATCCTGCTGTATATTGAATTAAAATAACTACTCTTGATTAAACTCCGTATCTAGTCAGTCAGAATAGTCACCCTCATCTAATTGAAATTTGAAAGTTTCCTATGCTCCATGAACTCTTCCACGTTATGTTTATTTCCGCGACCTCAATTCGAAATATCAAAGTAAATAATATAACATTTACAAGTAAAAAATCGCCAACAAAAATATATAATATGACTGTTATATACATTATTGAAATTAATGCTGCAACAGATAGTTCAACAATTAGTTTAGGCGGTCAATATTTTAACAAATTGATAGTATGTTCTAAATTCATCTGAACAAAATAAAGAAGTTATTTAACTTAATTTCTAGTGTAAATCTCTTTTGAAGGGGGGATTTTATACCATAAAGGAAATGTGTACTTCTATCTTGCAAGATAGTTTTTAAAACCAATAATGGCATGATTTTGTACAAAAAACTGACGAGTGTTGAGTTTATATCAAATGTTCCATATTGATGAATTTGGATATATTTATGAGCATATTATTGAAGTTTTGGGATCCAAAGGATAATTTGTAGTTTGAAAATGGACTCAAACGTAATCATTGTGTCGATAAGGATTTTAGAACAAAGTGGCTTTCGCCATTTTTGGGAATAATTTCTTTTTATCGGAAAGAAAGTTTCAAAAGAAGAAAGGAGAAAATGATGTTTCTATTTATCTCTCTATCTTCATCTTAAGATATAAACTTAGTTTATTATAGAAAGCTCTCACACCATGTTAAAAAAATTCAACTAATCTCATGTTTTATGAATAAAGTAGTAAATATTTCATGTTTTACATTTCCGAAGTAAATGAAGTATATATTAATAAGTGTTGGGTACAGTGTACTCTCAAAGAGAAAATATAAGTTTTTAAATTTTGAGAATAATATTATTGAGAGAGACAATTACGAATCCCGAACATGAACTATAAAAAGATAAAAGAAAAAAAAATTCATCCACCAACAATAATATGTACATATGAATAGATCATTAAAAAATCTACACATAATGACCTATTTAAGCCTCCAATTTTACAAAAAAAAAAAAAAAGGTCATTTTAAACTTCCATTTTTTTCCGTATTTTTTAGCCTTTAAACTTGCGTTTGTTGTTAAATTACCCCAAAATGAATGAAAAACTTAACGTTTTTAACTTTCCTAGCATTGCATGCATGCGTATTGTCACGTGGATGACACATTAGCATTTAATTACTTTTTTAAAAATTT
The DNA here is from genome assembly GCA_025698515.1 of Gossypium sturtianum. Taxonomy (NCBI): domain Eukaryota; kingdom Viridiplantae; phylum Streptophyta; class Magnoliopsida; order Malvales; family Malvaceae; genus Gossypium; species Gossypium sturtianum. The sequence goes on from CM046955.1 coordinate 111,924,572, forward strand.
TAAAATTAAAAAAACTATTTTTTAAAATTAAAAATCATTAAAATTATTAAAAAATATAAAATATTTTTAAATTTTTAAAAAAATAATTAAAAGCTGACATACCACCTATGTGACAATTCACGTGTACGCTATATCAGTAAAGTTAACAAACGTTAACTTTTTCAACTATTTTGGGGTGATTTGACAAAAAACGCAAGTTCAAAGACTAAAAAAAGTGAAAAATTAAATAAATGACTAAAATAAATTTTTTGTAAAGTTGGAAGGTAAAAAAATAAAATCTAAAAATAACATTTGTTTGATATTCAATTCCCTAAATGTTTATTCTTCCAAATACATCTTTCTTATAAACAGAGAAACATTTTGTATGATCATAGTAGCAATAATGTAATAAAGATAATGTGGAAAAAAATTAAGTTCCCCAAAGATATTGAGCTACTTATTTCTAACCTGTCTTTTATATTTTATTCGATTAATCAACATCTGGAGTTAAGAAATAATAAATTGTTCTAATTGGAAAATTCTGAAGTTAAGACACCAAGACAAATATGAGCCTAAACTCCTACAGCAAGCATTTCATCAATTTCTTTTCCTGAGAAGGAATTATTTCAAATAATTAAATCAACATTCCAAGTTGGAATCACGCAACACGATTTTTTAAATATTATAATTTATTATTTTATTTTTATATATTATAAAATTTATATAATGTAAAAATTAAATACATAATAATATATAACACATTTTAATTTAAAACATTAAAAATATTTTTAATTGTTTGTGCTTAAAATTTTGAAGAGAAAAATAAATATAAAACTAAATATACTTTTAAACCTATACTTGTTTTTAAAAATATATAAATTATGTAAATATAATAAGGGTAAATTACACCAACAGTCACTCAACTTTAATGCAATTGACAAAACAGTCACTTAATTTTCGAAAAATACAAATCAGTCATTTTAACCATTTCCTGTTACAGACATAACAGAAACTAATTTGTCAGTTAATAAATCTTGTTGGTTATACCCATGTGAGATTTAGATCCACGGTAGTTAATGGATGATGATGGTTAAAATTGACTGTCATCTCTCTTTCATGGAAAATGGAAAACGGAAACTGCATCTTTTTTTTTTTTTTTAAGTTGAGCATATCCGTGTTAGTCAAAAAGAAGAAGAAGCAGATCACCATCTTTGAAAACAAAGATTGCTGGGATGGAGAAGAAGAAGCATAAACATATTAGGCTATTTACGCAAAAAGTAAAAATATTAGGCTATTTATTAAAAAACGGAAAAGGAAGGACAAAAAAAATAGTAACTCAACTTTGCCTCGTTCAACGTGGCAAGTTAACTGGTCATATCAGTGGTCCCATTAAGCCTATGATGGAAAATATTAATGGTACTCATTTGTTACTTTTCGATAACGTTATTGACTATTTTGTTATTTTTCAAAAGTTAAATAATTAAATTAAAATCAAAGTGATTATTTTATGAACTATATCAAAATTGAATGACTACTAATATAATTTAGCCACTTAATAACTAAACCCAAATTCAAATCCAACCTCAGCCATGAAAACTTCAACCACCAGGTGGTTTACCACTGTTGTTGTCATGTGAAGTAGTGTTTTACAGCTTTGTCCATTATAAAAGCGCTGAAAACCTTCTACAAAAAACCATCTAATTCTAAAGTAATAGGGAAAACAAATAACCATGTCTACCGCTCAATCTTGTCCACTTCCCGCAGTTTCCCTCTCTAAATACCTGGAAGAAGAGGGCCAGAATAAAAATGAAGAAAGCCAGCTCCTCAAATCCTCATTACCAGCTGAAAATGATTGCCATACTCAAGCTGAAGATCCAGTTTCTGATGTTCCCAAATACCTGCTAGAATTGGATCTCACCCCAGAATGCAAGCAGCTTATATCCTCACTGCCAGCCGAAAAAGGTTGGGTTGCCAATCTCCTCCATCAATATCAGGGTTTTTGGCACACCACTCGCCAGTTACAAGCAGTGCTTACTTGCCAAAACCACTTTCAAGCTCAGGAGACTGATATCCTCCTTGTTACCACTCCAAAATCGGGAACAACATGGTTAAAGGCTATTGTTTTTGCCTTGATGAACCGAGTCCAGTATCCCAACACTGATAATAATCACCCTTTGCTCTCAGAGAACCCTCACATTCTTGTTCCATTTTTGGAGTATGGGCTTTACATTGATAGTCAGGTTCCTAACTTCACCACTTTTACATCTCCACGGCTATTCGCAACTCATTTACCCCTTGTTTCATTGCCAGAATCGGCAAAGAATTCATCTTGCAAGCTTGTTTACTTATGTAGGAACCCAAAGGATACTTTCGTATCGCTTTGGCACTTCACGAACAAGCTGAGAACCAAGGATATGGGAAGCAACTCTCTTGAAGAGACCTTCGATAAGTTTACCAGAGGCGTGAGTTTGTATGGACCGTTTTGGGACCATGTTTTAGGGTATTGGAAAGAAAGCTTGGAAAACCCTGAAAGAGTCTTGTTTTTGAAATACGAGGAAATGAAAGAGCAGCCCAAACTTCAGCTGATGAAGCTAGCTCAGTTCCTCGGATGCCCATTTTCCAATGAAGAAGTGACAAGAGGTGCGGTGGATGGTATACAAAAACTATGCAGCTTTGAGAATTTGAGCAATTTGGAGGTTAACAAAACCGGGAAGTTGGCATCGGGTGAGGAGTACAAGGCATTTTTCAGACGAGGTGAAGTTGGAGATGCTAAGAATCATTTGACTCCTCAAATGATCGAAAAGCTAGACCAAATTACTGAACAAAAGTTGCATGGCTACGGGCTAAAGTTTTAGATCCCTACCACTTATCATATTACTATGTTTTGATTAATCTATATGTGCGTGCTCTTAATGATGGCTTTAGCTTAGATTCTGTGTCATCCAATCTTGTGCATCAGTAGTTTTAATGTTAAAAAGGTTTGTTGGTTTATTTTAATGAGTAAATATCGATGCACTAAACTATATATGGTTTTGGAAATAGTACCAAGTTTTAAAAATGCGCAAAGTATGGGTGGGTGAAACTGGAACCATGGAAATTGGCCATAAATGAATTTAGGGAACCCATAAACCGTTAATCAAGTTACATAATTATTCTTAAATCTGTGTTAGGGTTAGTATTTTTTTATATTTTAAATAATTTTATTGTAAGTTTATCTCCCTTCATTAATATATCTAACTTAATCAAATTCATGAGATCAGTTATACTAGTTTACACATCTGCCATGTGCTAGATGAATATATTAGGCTTAAAGAACAAAACGATGTTTAAACTATATAGATTTTCTTTAATTGGTACTCAAAATTTTGTTCGTAATAAATAGTATATAAACTATATTTTATTATCCAAATTACTCCATCCATTAATAAATAATCTCTTAATTAACCATTTTGTGAGATGTGACAATTTTAAATTAAAATTAAACTAATTTTTTTTAAATTAAATTAAAATAAAACTTTTTCAAAAAAGAAAAACTACACTCTCTCCCTCCCCACTTTTCTTTGCAATCCACTTACCATTTCTTTCTACTTAACTTCTTTTCAATATTTGAATTTCATGCATTATCTAGGTTTTTCTTTATTATAGAGGTGCACCCAACATTAACTATTTCATGCAAAGTATATGTAAAAAAACAGATAAAATTAATTTTAAGAAAAATTTGAATTAAGGTGAGAAAGGAATTGAAATTAAGGTTTTGAAAAAAAGCCTCATCGAAATTTGGGCTTTGTCCTCGAAAACAAGGTTTGGATAAAATTTTCAATGGGTCTTTGATTTTTCCATCATCTTAGTTCTTAGGTGATGAACAAAAAAAATGAATATGTTTATATTTATTAAAAAGAAAGCTTAAGGAAATCTGGTTACATTATGGAAGAGAATAAAAGAGAGAGCTAATAAAAAGAAAACCAGAAAAATTTTAAAACAGAATAGTCTATCTTTCATTAGGATTTTGGTGCATAATATACAGAAGACTACTACTATTGCAGTGGTTAATCATATCCCAAAACTTCACCAAGTATTACATAAAAAAGATTGTATCACCTAACCAAATACAAACTAATACATTAGGTGTATCATGCTTGACTGCTTATAACTGCTCTGTCAAGCTAAAACATCAAAAAATTTGACATCACTCTTAGAATATCTAAGAAAAATCTCAGCCATCTAATATTCCTCCTTGAGATTTTTCTTGGAGACTCCAAGATTTGTCCTTAGAAACTCAAATCTAGGTTTTAAGACAGCCTTAGTCAGAACATCTGCAACTTGATCTTTAGATTTGCAATACTTCACATTGATATTACCAAGTCTTTTGGCTTTTTTGATTGCATCAAATTTCACATTAATATGCTTAGTTCTTCCATGTTAGACTGGATTTTTGGTGATAGCTATAGCATATTTATTATACACCCAAGTTGCAATAGCTTCATTAGTATTTTGTTCCAAGTCAGCCAAGATCTTTCTAAGCCAAATGGCTTGATTAGCTGCTACTGCAGTAAAGACATACTCAGCTTCAGCTAAGGAATGAGCCACCACATCTTGCTTCTTTGAATTCCATGCAAAGGTACCACTTCCAAAAGAAAAAAAACATAACCCGAAGTGCTTTTGCAGTCATCCACACTTCCAGCCCAATCGCTATTAGCATAACCTTTGAACTTGCAACAATCATTCTTCAAATACCATATGCCATAGTTAAAGGTACCTTTAATGTATCTCATAACCCCTTTAGTTGCACCATAATGAGTCTGACTAAGAGCTTGCATGAATCTAGATAAAAAGCTTGCAACATACATTATATATGGCCTAGTAGTAGACAAATATATCTAGTTGCCTATCAAACTTGTTTAACAGAAGCATCAGCCTTTTCAAAATTATCTGACTTAGACTACTTCTCTTTCAAAACCAGCGGAGTAGCTACTGGTTTACAATTTTCCATTTTAAACTTCTTCACAACTTCCAGGGCATACTTTCTCTAAGAAATAAAAATATCAGCATCAAATTGGTGAATTTCCATCCTAAGAAAATACTTCATTTCACCCAAATTAGACATTTCAAGAATATTTTTCATTCTTTGTTTTAACTACTCTATAGAAACTTCATTATCTCTCATAACTAGTAGATCATCAACATACAATGAAACAATGAGTTGTTTCTCATCATGAAGCTTCTTAACATACAATGTAGCTTCACTTTCGCTTCTTATAAACCCTTCTTGTAGCAAATAGGAATCAATTCTGCTATAACAGGCTCTAGGACCCTGTTTTAGCCCATAAAGAGCTTTGCGAAGCTTATACACATTGCCTTCATTTTCTGAAGCTTGAAACCCTTCTGGTTGTTCGAAAAATATCTCCTCCTCGAGCAAACCATTTAGGAATACTGACTTTACATCAAGGTGATAAACATTCAAGCCTTTCATTGCTGGCTAGTAAAAGCCTTATATTGCCATGCCTTGCCACAAGAGGAAAAGTGTTTGAAAAACCAACTTCTTATTGCTAAAAATATCCTTTCACCACCAATTTAGCATCATGTTTGTTCATAGAACCATTTTGATTTAATTTGGATCTATAAACCCATTTAACACAAATCACCTTGCAATTTAGCAAATTGAATCTGCCTTATTCTATCATTTCCTTTGAACTCTTCCTTAAGCTTGTTTCATGCTTCTTCTGTAGTTTCACAGGTCATTATCCTTGTGAAAATCACATATGTTACAGCAGAGTGAATACAAGAGAGAGCCCTTATATTTCTTCGCTACCTCCTCAATGTGTTTCTTGATTTGAGAAATAGTTGGATTTGCTCTCAAGGGAGGCATATGTCTACTTGTTTCTATAGCATCCTATAGGTCAAAAGCCCTCAGGTATTCCTTCATCTTCACTACCCAAATAGGGTAGTTTTCTCCTATGAATACAAGAGGATTTGGGGTTGCAAAGTTGCTGAAAGCCATATTAGGTTGTAAGAAGTTTTAGGTGTAGAAGAATAAGGTTTTTAATGGTTTTTTAGCTCACACACAGTCCCTCAAGATCAAATTTTTTAAGCTCTAGATACTATGTTAAGTTATGGAAGTGAATAAAAGAGAGTTGGAAATGAAACCAAAACCAGAAAAATTTTAAAACAGAATAGTCTATCTTTCATTAAGATTTTAGTGCATAATATACAAAAGACTACTTCTACTGCAATGGTTAATCATATCCCAAAACTTCAACAAGTATTACATCAAAAAGATTGTATCAACTAACCAAATACAAACTGACACATTAGGTGTATCATGCTTGGCTGCTTATAGCTACTCTGTCAAGCTAAAACATCAAAATATTGACATACACTTGATACAGAATATTACCAAAGAGGGGGAAGATATCAAAAATGGTGGTCTGGCCTCTCCTTGGTCATGAAGATGGATCCCTTTTTTAATACTTGGATCATGGTTATATCGGGTCGGATCCCAGGTTAGATCCCAATCAGATTATTTATATTATAATTATATATAACAATTTGTCCCCCACCTTTTCGAATAAGAGTTATAAAGTGACTCTTTTGAGACAAGCTCATACATATGAAGCTTGTAATTTGGGGCGTACTATATAAGTTTTAACTTAAACCTTTACTGAGCAAATTTTGTTGTCTGATAGTGTGGTACAATAGTCAAAACTACATTCCAGAATAATGATAACTGCACTGTCCCTAAGTAAAGATTTGTTCCCCTCATTGTCAAAGAAATTAGCGAGCTTTAAAAACAACAGTTGTGATCATTAATCAATGAGTTGTTAGAAAACTAAGGGTTGCAATCTTAAATCAACATACCATAAAAAAATCAACTATGAGCGTAGGTCAGCGAGCTGTTCAGAATTGCGATTTTAAATAAACTAACTCAAATAATCTGAGGTTGTGATCTTAAATCAGCGAGCCTTAATAATATCAACTCTAAACGTAGGTCAGCAAGCTATTGGGAGTTGCGATATTAAATCAGTGAACTCAAATAAACTTAGGTTGTGATCTTAAATCATATAACCTTTATAGCATCAGCAATGAACGTCAACGAGCTATTTAGGAGTTGCGATCTTAAATCAGCTAACTCAAAGATAGGTTGTGATTTTAAATCAGCTACCTTTTATAATATCAACTGTGAACGTAGGTCATCGAGCTATTTAGGAGTTGTGATATTAAATTAGCTAACTCAAAGATAGAGAGGTTGTGATATTAAATCAGCTAACCTTTATAATATTAGCTGTGAACATAGGTCATCGAGTTGTTTAGGCATTGCGATCTTAAATCAGCTAACTCAAAGATAGATAGGCTGTGATATTAAATCAGCCAACCTTTATAATTTCATCTGTGAACGTAGGTTATCGAGCTTTTTAGGAGCTACGATCTTAAATCAACTAACTCAAAGATAGATAGGTTGCGATACTAGATAAGCTAACCTTTATAATATTAGTTGTGAACGTAGGTCATCGAGTTGTTTAGGAGTTGCGATCTTAAATCAGCTAACTCAAAGATAGATAGGTTGTGATCTTAAATCAGCGAATTGTAAATATATCAGCTGTGAACATAAGTCATCGAGATGTTAGTAAACCAATGATTGCGATCTTAAATCAGCGGACCGTAAAGATATCAACTGTAAATGTAGGTCATTGAGCTGTTAGAAAACTGAGAGTTGCGATCTTAAATCAGTGGACCGTAAATATAACAGATGTAAACATAGGTCATCGAGCTATTAGAAAATCAAGGGTCGCGATCTTAAATCAGTATACAGTAAAGATATCAGCTATGAACGTAGGTCAGCGAGCTGTTTCATATGTTTCATTGCTTCCTGTCTGGACAAGTTAAACAACATTTGCAAAGAATGTATTTTTATTGAAAAAGAGAGTATAACATTCAAACATTTATTTACCAGAATATTCATTCACTATTGTAAAGTGTAAAGAAAGGAATTATCATTCAGAGCTCACTATTAAGGTAAACCCTTCCTATCTAACAAAAACATATAGGTACATGTCTATGCAAAGAATACTTTAAGAAGGGTTCTAGGTAAAGAATGGTATAGCTTAAGGAGAATAAACCTAATTAGCCCAATAAAATTGCATAAGCTATTCAAGCCTTGATCACAACTCAATACCATGCTTCTTGACCTTGCATTCTACCAAATAAACATGTCATGCGAGACCAGCAACTACAAGAGATTAACTAGATATGAATGTTATCACAAAAATGCCACGCACACTTCACGAATTTAAACCAATGGTAATTAAGAATGATAATGAATAAGCCATCTAGTCCCATTTAAGGGCAATTAAACTGTAGTGTAAGATTAAAGATGTTGGTCTGCATATTTACATGCCAATACAAATACTCTCGCTAGTATAAACAAATGTATGGAATAACAATCTAAGATGTCACTTTCAATGAAATACTACCAAAGCAAGATGTCTCTAAATTCAGCATGTTGGACATAGAATTGATCTAATATCTTGACATTGTATAGGATTGAAAAAAATACCATGTCCTTACATCTCAAATTATATATAAAATTGAGAAGGTTTAGAAGTTGACACTGGAAAGTTCTTCAAGAATTTCATCATTCTCACAAGGTTCCAAAATGTCCAAAGGACAATGTCAGACTAAGAGTCTAGACCTGATTACATTTAGTTGTAACTGATGAAACAATCAATAGACAGCAGAAACATGGCAAGTTTTCCTTCATGTGAGAACAAAATTTTTAGTGAAAACCACTGAAAATCAATTCCAAGTCAGCAATAGAAACTTCATCACATCCAAGACATTAACAACTATAGCATTTTGACAAGACTTTTTTTTTTTGCGTTTAGGAAATTAACAATATCATTGCCCATTAGCCAACCAATTCATTAATGATTCACGGAGCTTAATAACCACAAGTACATATACATTCAACTTGAGACTAACTAGTCTACCAATAGGAAAGAACAAACACTAGGAATTGCCATTCAAATTGCTATGAAGACTATTTGAAAATAGATAAAGACAAAAGACAAAAGTTGAAACAACAAAATGTTAGGTAAATTGACTTGCTGATAAATAAATTCAACTTGACCACTAAACACTAAATCTGCCAATAAGAAAGAACAAACGCAAAGCATTGTAATTCAAATTGGAAATACATAATGGTAAAAAAACAAGAGTTGAAACAACAAAATGTTAAGCCAATTGACTTTCAGGTATCGCCTAAAATGTACTCCAAAAACTTACTAACAATAATCAAAGACCTTACTCCCAAATAATTAAGCTTATAATAATAAAATAAATTAAAAGAGATTAATAGTGAAAGGCTATATAAATTTATGCAACCAATCCAACAACAAAGAATGCCCCAATAACAAAATTTTAGAAGTTATCCCAGCATGCTATAAACACTTTTAGCATAGCAGCTACATGTTTGGAATTTATAAATAGTATAAGAACAAAACAAGAAAATCAACTAATCATTACGTACATAAGCAAATAAAAAACACACACAAAAACCATGCCACATAGGAACACAAAAACCATGCCACATAGGAACAAGTGTGGTGAGGATTCTTAACATAACAATAAACAAAGAAGATTAAGAAAATTAACAAAATTCATAAACAAATAAACAAACCATACACTATGAATGCAGATCATAAATAAAAACACAATTAAAAAGGAATGAAAAATATTAGCATCATTAAACCACAGTGTACATGTTACATTCAATGGTTGATTGTGAAGAACCTATGATTAATAATATATGAAACTCATCAAAGGGAGGTCCTAACCTTAGACTCGAGAGGGTCTTAAACCTTTACAAATTGAAACAAAATTAAGAATATTACTAAAATAAAATTATTTATCTTTGTTTCATCTTTGATGCTTTTGACTTTGCTCACAAAGACATCCTTAACATTATAATAGTATAACTAAGACTAAGAGCTAGTAATGAATAGTAAAAAAAATATAACACTATTTCAATCCATTATAGATTCTGGATGAATTAAAAGATGAACCTTTAATACCATATATGTTTATATATCATAAATTAGATAAATTAAACTAATTCAAATTCAAATATTTTTAAATTTATATTCAAAAGTAAAATGAAGAATCAAATAAGCACTTGATATAAATAAAGAAATTAATTATAGCCACTATGCTAAGACGTCATAAAAGCAAGTGAAAGAGAAATGTACTAGAAGCAAAACAGTTTCAATAAACAATGACAAATTAACCTTTGATGGTTTTGACGAGAACCATTGAGTTTTAATTGATGCTTGTTTTGGAGAAATACCATTGCTATCATCTTTACTTGAATGAGAAGGATCATTCTTCTTCTAAATTAATTCATCCAAACCCTTCATTTTAGGAGGTTTGACATTCTCAAAGTCCACATCACCCTTCAAGATATCATATGATAGTTCATTTCCATCTTGTACAAGTGAAACCAACTCCATAGCAATGACAAATTCTTTGAAACCAAGATATCCTTGCCTCTTAGAATCTGCAATCACCCACACTTGACTTGGGATTTGTGTAACACCTTATACCCGGTCCGGTCATTGAGCCCGAATATCAGGATGCCACACCACCGTCACGCATCACACACATTATAAAATGTCACATTAATAGGCAATCATCCTCTTTATTAGCGTAATTACAAATATCTAAGTCAAGCATATATTAATCATCATTAAAACATGTCAAACATACTTCAAACAAACTTATAATATCAATTAAATATGCATTAGAGCCACTTAGCAAAAATCCAAAACAAGTTACGCAGGTATCGATACTGAAACAAATGTATCAAAATTTCTCTTATATGGTATCGATACCGATTGGAAAATCAATACCAAAACAACATTCTGTTTCTCATTTAGAAATCAAACCCCAAAATTTATCAGTACCTTTATTAAAGTATCGATTATTTTAGCCCTAGTATTGATACTCATGGTAAGGTATCGATACCAAATTACCATACGAACTTCCTACACTTTGAAATATCACAGAGGTATCATTTTCATAACCCGAATATCGGTACCTCTGCTCCAAACCACAAAAATACAACACATCTAAGCATTTAATCCATCCCAACAAATATCTAATCAACATGCATCATTTACCTCTTTAAACCAATGCCAAAACGACCAAAATAACAGTTCAAAACATTAAAAACATGTCCAAGCAAGAATCAACATACCAAGGTCCAAGCCTATAGTTCCTAGGAATAATTAAGCTACAAAATATCCAAAACATCAGGGCAATAGCATGCAATAGTTCTACCACATTATTCAACGTCCGTTGGCCATACATATAGTTCATGGCACTTCAACATAGCAAATTTTCAAACCAAAACAATACCAATGAAATAATTATGACATCTATCAAAAGTGCTAGAAAATTAAACCCATAAAATATCATGAGGATCACAACAATAATTCAAAGTCTAACTACATTGCCTTATTCCCACAGTTTAAAAAATAATATTAATACCACCTACGCAAATACTAAAGCCTAAATTGGATCACTTCCTTGGTATCCCCGCACCGCTCACACCACAAACGCCAAATATCTGCAATGGTTAGAGGGAGTAGGTGAGCTTAAACAAGCTCAGTGAATGTCGAAGTAACCAATATACACAATATCAAAGGTTAAACAAGAGCATACTACAACACATTCACAACCATATTCTAACCAAGTCAATATAACATATTCACGCTTCATTATATCATAAAACTAGCATATACTCTTACATGGAATTACAACTCGTTTATATATAATTCATTTAACAATTGATAAACCGTAATTTATACATAATTTAATCCCACATTTAGCATGCTTTTTGGATGATATATCCTTTAAATTTTGGAACTTGATGCTCTTAATCCTTTAATTTCAAGTTTTATACTTAAAAGAGCATCGGAGGTCGAAAAGAACGAGAAACGGGCTAAAAACGGACCAAATGGGCCAAAGTAGGAAATCAACACGGCCTGGAGGTAGCCACACGGCCGTGCCCTTTACTTGAGCTCGACCACGGCCGAATTCGATTCACACTGCAGGCGTGTTGCGGGTGTGTCCTCATTGTGACAAAGAGGAATTTCACTTGAAATAGGGTACTTAGAGGCAAAGAAAGATATTCCAAAAGCCTATATAAACACCCTAAAGGCCAACCTTGGGAGGCGTCCAGCTAGGCCAAGGAGCCAAGCTAGAGAGGTCAGAATTGTGGGATTTACTCGAAGAAAGCCAGTTGATTCATCTCAAGAAGCCGAAATCATACTCAAGACGGAGGATCTCTCCTTTAATTCCTTCAGGGTGTTTTAGGGTTTTCTTATGTTTTGTTTTATCTTTTCTTCTGAGATGTATTCTTTTATGATTATGAACTAAACCCCTTAGATACCTGAGGGGGATGAAACCTAAGACAGATCTTGTTATTATTTTCTGAACTATATGATCAATACTGGATTTGTTCTTAACTATGTGTTCTTAATTCTTATTTTGATATTTCAAGATATTTATTCAAGTATTGATGTGCTTAGGCAGTGGAGGAATATTCCATGTTTAAGAGTAGATCTAGCATAGTTAAGCGGAGTTGATCGTAACCCTAGAGATAGGATGACGAAAATCTGCCGGATTAGGGTCAAACCTAATATGGGAGTCCATAGATCGAGTTAATGCAATCCTAGGGGTTTTAATTAGAAAGAGATTTCAATTAATCAACCTAGGGTTAGACGTTAGTAGCCTCGAGAGAGGTATTAATATAAATTAGGTAATCCTACGGATCAAGTCAAGTGAATAAATCGTCTGGTTCAGAGTTAAATAACAAGTGAAGTCTTGGTGGATTATTCCTTGGGTATCGTCTTAATCAATTGGTTTTTCCCACAAGTATTTTCCCCAATTCATTCTCTGTGTCTTAGCGCCTTTAGCTTAGTAGTCAGTTAATTTTAGAATAAACAACAAATCCCTTAATCTTTAGGCTAAATAATAAAAAGAAAGTCAGTATTATTACTTTTGGTTCCTTTGGCTTCGACAATCCGGTCTTGCCACTAAGTTATACTACTGTTCGATAGGTGCACTTGCCTCAATCGTGGTGATAGTTAGTTTCTAGGCTAGATCATTCATTATATAAATATTAAGACTCTCGACACTACGATCAAGTTTTTGGCACCATTACCGGGGAACTAAAATATTAAGAATGCTTAATTTTTATTACTTTGGCCATTTTTATTTTTGCGATTTACTTTTATTTTGTTTTTAACTTTGCTAATTTTTCTTCTTTTATTTTGTTCCTAGCAGGTACCCCTAGTTTATGACTAGAAGGAACCCGACAGGACCCTTAATTTACGACAGTGATATTGAAGGTACCGTTCGCAGAAATCGTAGAGAAATAAGGTGAAGCTTAAATTTCATAGCAAAAGAGAAAGAAGACGAAACCAATGCCACCGAAGAGATGGCTGAAAATAATCCGCTACCTCCAGAGGTGGCCGAAAATCATGCTCCTCGAACTATGTATGATTATGCTAAACCTAATTTAACAGGAACTGAGTCAGGTATTGTTAGACCTACTATTGCTGCAAATAATTTTGAATTGAAACCTTACACTATACAGATGATACAACAGTTTGTTCAGTTTGATGGTTTGCAGGATGAGGATCCTAACACACACTTAGCGAATTTTCTAGAATTTGTTGATACCTTCAAAATAAATGGCGTTTCTGATGATGCCATTTGTATTCGGTTGTTTCCCTTTTCTTTGAGGAATAAAGCCAAACAGTGGTTGAATTCTCTTCCACGAGGGTCAATCACTACATGGGATCAAATGACCGAAAAATTATTATTAAAATATTTTCCACCGACCAAAACGGCCAAGTTGAGGAATGATATCTCTTATTTTGTGCAGATGGATCTAGAAACACTATATGATGCATGGGAGAGATACAAGGATTTGTTGAGAAGGTGCCCCCACTATGGGCTACCTTTGTGGCTTCAGGTTCAAACTTTCTACAACGGTGTAAACCCCTCAACGAGGCAATTGATCGATTCAGCCGCCAACGGAACCTTGAATAATAAAACACCTGAGGCTGCCTACGAATTCATTGAAGAGATGTCACTGAATAACTATCAGTGGCAAGTCACGAGGACAAGGCCAACACAAGCCACCAGAGTTTTCAACCTCGACGCAGTAACCATGCTATCAAATCAGGTAGAGATGTTAAATAAAAAGATTGATAGTTTACGTGGTTCTTCGCAGGCACATCCGATAATGTAGTGCGAAACAAGTGGAGGTGTGGCGAATCCTAAGTACCCACCCTACGGACATGGCATGGAAGGCGAACAAATGAACTATGTGGGTAACAATTTCAGATCTCAAAATAACCCTCATAGTAATACTTATAATCCAGGTTGGAGGAACCACCCCAATTTTTCATGGGGTGATCAAGGAAATCAGAGGCAACAACCCCCTCCAAACTTCCAACAACAGCCCTACCTACAGGAGAAGAAGCCGAACCTTGAGGAGATGCTGACAAAATTCATAGTAGTGTCAGAAACACGTTTCAAGAACACCGAGACAACACTTAAAAATCAACAAGCATCGATTCAAGGGATCGAGAACCAGTTGGGGTAACTTGCTAAGCTGATCTCTGAACGACCGCAAGGAAGCCTTCCAAGCAACACTGAGACTAACCCAAAGGAGCAAAATCAAGCCATAACAGCTCATGATATTGTAGGGTTAGATGAGCCCAATTTAAGGCAAGAGAATGTGGTAGAGGAAGGTAAGGTTGAGGTGAACCATGACAAACTAAAACCGGTAATTAAAGAGTATCAACCTCGCATACCATAGCCCGATGCGATGAAGAAAGACAACACAGACGAACAATTCGGTAAATTTCTTAAACTTTTAAAGAAATTACATATTAACTTACCGTTTCTCAAAGCTCTTTCGCAGATGCCAGATTAAGGAAATTTTTAAAAGAGCTTTTGACAAACAAACGGAGGCTAGACAAGGCATCGCATGTGGAGCTAAACGCAGTGTGCTCAGCGATTCTACAAAACAAACTACCACGAAAATTAAAAGATCCAGGGAGTTTTACGATTCCTTGTTTAATTGGTAGTTTATCCATTGATAATGCTTTAGCAGATCTAGGGGCGAGCATCAATGTCATGCCTTATAAAATGTTTAAACAGCTAGGTCTAGGGAAACCCAAACAAACTAGGATGAGCATTCAATTAGCTGATAAAACTATTAGAATTCCTAGGGGTATAATCGAAGATGTACTCGTGAAAATTGATAAATTCGTATTCCCAGTAGACTTTGTCATTTTAGACATGGATGAGGACAATACGATCTCTTTAATTTTAGGAAGACCCTTTTCAGCAACTGCTAGAACTAAAATTAATGTTGGTACATGTGAACTCATACTCCGTGTAGGTGACGAATCAATCAGTCTTCAGACACTTGACTCGGCTAGGACATCAAATAATCAAGGTGAGAAAATTAATTTTATTAATGACGATTCAGTTAAACCTTCTTTTCAGGAAGCACCACAGAACCACACAACTGAGCCAGATCCTAGACATCATGACAACAAAGAAGTAATTCGTGAGGATCGAAGGCTTCATATTGATGAACTATACGAGTGGGAGACACATTTCAAGGAGAAATCAAAATCACACGAAGCAAAACCGAGGAAACCCCTAAATGTGCTTATAGGAACGGCAAATCACTTCAAGATAGGAGATCAGGTATTATTGAATAAGGGAGACCCTCGAATCGCCTTCTCAGACCTTAAAACAAATGAAGAAATCACTTTTGAGGTACGCAATGTCTTTCTATATGGAACGGTCGAAAGTAACTCACTCTGAATTCGGCACTTTTAAGTTAAACACTACTCGACTCAAACTTTATCATGATAGTAGAACTAATAGCATGGGAGAGGATGTTCAACTCTTCAAACCACCCTGATTATGCGACTGAGAGGTGAGTCTAGCTTAAGACTTTAAACAAGCGCTTCTCGGGAGGCAACCCGAGCACTAACCTCCTTTATTTTCATATCTTTGATTTTTAGTACCTAACTATAGACTAACCAAAGTAAATAAAGCATAGGTTTCCGTGCCACACGGCCTTGCACACGGACATGGCCATGGCCGTGTGGGCATCATGGATTTACACACTGGCATGGAAGAGGTTGTACGAGCCAAGGACAAAAAATCCCCAGATCACGGACGGATATAAATTTCCACGGCCGTGCGATATGGCCGTGGCCGACACTGAGGAAGTCACACGGGTATGAGACACACCCGTGCTTTGAGGCCGTGGCTGACACTGAGAAAGAGACATGGGAGTGGAACCCTCTAAACAGGCGTGGGAGAAACGAACGAGCCACCATACGGCCGTGCTATACGGCCGTACAACGTAACACAGACACGACACACGGGCGTGGGGATGTATCAGATCTGAAACCTCTATTTAAGAAAAACACCCTTCTCCCTTTCCCACCTACTCCCCATTCCCTTTCTTCCATACCTTTTCATCCTTCCCCTTTCCATTTCCTCTCATTGTCCTATCCCAAACTCCTCATTTTCACCTTACCCATGTTGAAGAAGCAGAAGGACCTTAGCACAGTCTCCCCTTGCGAGACCGAGCCACATAAGTTCATGCCGACCGCTTCATTTACTCGCCAAGCCAAGGACATTTGAGTCCATTTACTTTACCTATTTCTTTTATCTTTTCCTTTATTTTCCTTCTCTTTATCTTCCTTGTCCTTAAATACATAATTAGTTTATTTTGAATTTTTCTTATTATTTCCTGGTTTTTTCTTCACGAGCTACCCAATTTCTTCATCTAGCGTAGCGATTGTGGGCAGCCACCATACCACCACTAGAGACGCCTCCTCCAACTTATCTTTCACCTCCGAATCAAGTTTCCACACTTCCAACTCAAGAAACCCATCCAAAATTCAGGAAGTTTCACTTCTCTCCCTATCTTTTGATTTTCTGTATCTATATCTATCTTTGTACATTGAGGGCAAGGTACATCTCAAGTGTGGGGGGTGAATCTTAAAAGTGCCTAACTTTTTGCATTATTCTCAAATCCCTGAATTATATCTTGTTTTTAAGTAATTTTCTCATGTTACGATTAGAATGAAATTTCCTTTGATTTATGATTTTCATTGATATGTTTTGAATTAAGTCATAGTTAATTATGCAGTGATGATTTAAACTTTAGGAGTCTAGAGAATCAAGCATGATAAGTCTATTTTTCAGAATTAAAAATTTGTTAGGTTGTCTACCTGAATCTAATTATTACCTTGAAGTTTGAAATTTACAATGTTGATATCAAAAGCCCATAATTCTTGTGAGATCTCGAGCCTCTTAGAGCATACATTTTTTGTGCTCACTTTATTGATTATGAGTGTGGCAACATTGATTTGTTATTCTAGAACTTGCTTCGATTATACATGTCGGGACCACACCTTTGATTTGATATACAGAGATGATAAAGGCACTTAGGTTTTAACCCACTTACTCCACTTAAATCCTACCTTCACAATTAACCCTTAGTGAACCCCTTTTGAATCATAACAACCCTTTTTATTGACTCACCCAGTAATATTAACCCAAAACCCACTTTGTATTTATTATCACCATTTTTCTTGACCACCCTTATATCGATTTTTGATTTGATCGGTTGCCTAATTATTTTATTCATTTCAGTAGTTGAATCCATCTTTTATTACTTTATTTGTTCTTAAAAAAAATGAAGTATATTCATTTTTTACTTCCTTGTTTTTGGAGCTTAAGCAGTTAATTTCATTATCTTTAGAAGAAGCTCATGTTATTAGTATTAAGTTTTCAATTGATGTAATTATTCAGTATTAGTCCGATTTTCTAGTTAGGTAATTTGTCAATTCAATCTCGATTCTAACCCTCTAATTCAGCCTTTATCCACACCTTTAACCCGAGCCCCATTACCACCCTTTTTAAAGACCTTTTGATTTGTGTATCATCTCATATTACAGTGGTGGAGATTTGATTTTCATGCAAGCCTATGGGATTAACTTTTCATGTTTGACTTATGAGTGCTTTTTCCTGAACCTTAAACACTTCGAGTGATTTGAGTGAATCTTTAGTGAGGATGTCAATTTTTGTCGATTTTAAATTAAAGGTAATTATTTAGGTAAGGGGAAACACCTATTTTTCGTACTATAAAAACTATGGCTTTGATTGTCTGAATCTTTAGGAACCTTCTGGTTAAATTATCAATGTATGAATTACCTATGGATTATGATGAAACATTATTGATGAAGGTTATGAATCGAGGAAATTCGATTTTAATTGTGAGTTGAGAATTTTGCTTGAGGACAAACAAAAGCTTAAGTGTGGGGGTATTTGATAAACCGTAATTTATACATATTTTAATCACATATTTAGCATGCTTTTTGGATGATTTATCCTTTGAATTGTGGAACTTGATGCTCCTAATCCTTTAATTTCATGTTTTATACTTAGGAGAGCATCGGAGGTCAAAAAGAACGAGAAACGGGCTAAAAACGGACCAAATGGGCCAAAGTAGGAAATCAACACGGCCTGGAGGAACCACACGGCCGTGCCCCTTTAGCAGGCTCGACCACGGCCTGAATTCGATTCACACGGGCGTGTTGCATGGGCGTGTCCCTGCCGTGACAAAGAGGAATTTCACTCGGAGTAGGGTACTTAGAGGCAAAGAAAGATATTCCAAAAGCCTATATAAACACCCTAAAGGCCAACCTTGGGAGGCATCCAGCTAGGCCAAGGAGTCAAGCCAGAGAGGTTAGAATTGTGGGATTTACTCGAAGAAAGCCAGTTGATTCATCTCAAGAAGCCGAAATCATACTCAAGACGGAGGATCTCTCCTTCAATTCCTTTAGGGGGTTTTAGGGTTTTCTTATGTTTTGTTTTATCTTTTCTTCTGAGATGTATTCTTTTATGATTATGAACTAAACCCCTCAGATACCTGAGGGGGATGAAACCTAAGACGGATCTTGTTATTGTTTTCTGAACTATATGATCAATACTTGATTTGTTCTTAACTATGTGTTCTTAATTCTTGTTTTGATATTTCAGGATATTTATTCAAGTATTGATGTGCTTAGGCAGTGGAGGAATATTCCCTGTTTAAGAGTAGATCTAGCATAGTTAAGCGGAGTTAATCGCAACCCTAGAGATAGGATGACAAAAATCTACCGGATTAGGGTCAAACCTAATATGAGAGTCCATAGATCGAGTTAATGCAATCCTAGGGGTTTTAATTAGAAAGAGATTTCAATTAATCAACCTAGGGTTAGACGTTAGTAGCCTCGAGAGAGGTATTAATATAAATTAGGGAATCCTACGGATCAAGTCAAGTGAATAAATCGTCTGGTTCAGAGTTAAATAATAAGTGAAGTCTAGATGGATTCTTCCTTGGGTATCGTCTTAATCAATTGGTTTTTCCCACAAGTATTTTCCCCAATTCATTCTATGTGTCTTAGCGCCTTTAGCTTAGTAGTTAGTTAATTTTAGAATAAACAACAAATCCCTTAATCTTTAGGCTAAATAATAAAAAGAAAGTCAGTATTATTATTTTTGGTTCCTTTGGGTTCAAAAATCCGGTCTTTCCACTAAGCTATACTACTGTTCGATAGGTGCACTTACCTCAATCGTGGTGATAGTTAGTTTCTAGGATAGATCATTCATTATATAAATATTAAGACTCTCGACACTACGATCAACAATAATTCATCAAGACTAAACAATGTATACATGTTTTAATAACTTACAAGTCTAGCTCATATATTCTCCTGTATTCACAAGTTAAATGAAAATGACCCAAACCACAATTACATATACAATTACCATGAGAAGATACTAACATTTTCATGAAACTTAAATTAACCCATTTGGCATATTATCCATGTGTTTATGCATCCATCTCGCATCGTATTATCACAACACATAAGATACATTTAAATGATAATTTGACACTTGAGGCTATGAAACGTAAAAGCAGGCTCTATCACCACACATCGGATATGTGGATCTCTAACACACAAATGACTCATAGAGTCAAACATATCCCAAAAAGTTAAGCATAAAGCTAACACTCTCCAACCCACCAAACATGTCCTGTTGAATGGAGCTTAGCTCACATTCCCTTATCTCTCTAACCTGTCCCAGGGAATCAATGCCCAAAAATACAATACATATAGGTGAGTACTCACAATCCTATGGTATGAAAACTATATCCAATGGTGATAAGTTGTAAAAATAACATATTTAATCTCATTCTTAATGCATTTTTGGATGATTAATTATGTACATTAGTGAATTTGATTCTCCTAATCTTTTAAATTCTTGTTTCTATCCTTAGGAAAGAATTTAGGAGCAAAAGGAGCGAAAAACAAGCCAAAATTAGATATATAGTGTTGTTTCCAGGATCCACACGGGCTGGCCACACGCCCATGTGCTAGCCCATGTCGATATCGCACCCTGTTTCTCAAACACGCAGAAAAACCCAATTTTTAGGCTTTCTGAGCATTCTAAAGTGTATAAATATCAATTAGAAGAAGATCTAAAGGGGCACTTAGAGAAGATTTAAGAAATCACTCGAAGAACGCCATCAGAATCAATTCAGAAGCGGGTCTCCTTCAAGATTGAAGATCTCCATTTAATTTCCTTTGAAGTTTTATTGAGTTTCTTTATGTCATGTTGTTATCCTAACTTTGAGAGGTTTTCATTCCATATTATGAACTAAATTCCCTGGATACCCAATGAAGATGAAACCTATGATAAATCTTATTATTTGATTTCTGATTTACATGATAAATACTTTATTCTTGTTCTCAATTATGTATGCTTATTTCGTGTTTTAATATTTTTTGGGATATTAATTCTTGTTTAATGTGCTTATTTCAGTGGAGCAAAAGTCCCTGTTTTTGAGTAGATATAGCATAATTGAGTGGAGTTGCATGCAATCCTAGAAATAGGACGACATAAATCTATCAGATTAGAGTCAAATCTAATAGGGGAATCCATAGATCGAGTTAATGCGTCGATAGGGGTTTTAATTAGAAAGAGATTTCAATTAATCAACCTAGAGTCAGTTGTTCTTACTCTCGAAAGAGATATTAACATAATTTAGGAATTTCTACGGATCAAGACACAAGTGAATAAATCGTTTAATTTAGATTCAAAATAATAGGTGAAGTCTAGGTGGATTCTTTCCTGGGTATTGTCTTTCTCATTGGTTGTCTTCGGCTATTTTTCCCATTTCATTCTCTTTTGCATTTGTAGTTTAATTAGATTAAAAACAATCACTTCAACTTATCAGCTAAATAATAGAAAAACGGTAATTACTAGTACTTTTAGTCCTCATGGATACGATATTCCCTACTTACCATAGCTATACTATTGTTCGATAGGTGCGCTTACCTTTTTCGTAATTATAGTTAGTTTAGTGACCATCAAGTTTTTGACACCATTGTCGGGGACTACAATATTAGGAACACTCAATTTTTATTAATTTAGCCATTTTTATTTTTATTATAGTTTTATTTTTAGTTTAATTTTTGTTTTCTAATTTTTATTTTATTTGCTTTTGGCAGGTTCCTTTAGTTTATGACTAGAAGAAACCTGTCGGGACCATTACTATTTGACAGCGAAATTAAAAGTACAGCTCGTAGAAATCATAGAGAAGCAAGGCAGAGTCGACAAAATATAATAGACGAGCAAGAGGACGTTATTATTATCACTGAGGAGATGAGTGATAATCAGAATAATCAGCTACCTCCTATGGTTGCTGCAAATCCAGGAAATCCGAATCCCGCTCCTCGTACTATGTACAATTATGCCAAGCCCACTCTAACTAGGACTGAATCGAGTATTGTGAGACCCACCATTGCTGCGAATAATTTTGAACTGAAGCCAAATACTATTCAGATGGTACAACAATTTGTTTAGTTCGGTGGTTTGCAAGATGAAGATCCAAATACTCATTTGGCTAATTTTCTGGAAGTCTATGATACTTTCAAGATAAATGGCGTTTCTGACGACGCCATTCGCCTACGGTTGTTTCCCTTCTCATTGAGGAACAAAGCTAAACAGTGGTTGAATTCTTTACACGAGGTTCTATCACTACATAGGATCAAATGACTGAGAAATTCCTACTGAAGTACTTCCCACTGGCTAAAACGGCCAAGTTGAGGAATGATATCTCTTCCTTCGTTCAAATTGACTTAGAAACCCTATATGATGCATGGGAGAGGTATAAGGACTTATTGAGATGGTGCCCTCACCATGGATTGTAACACCCCTTACTCGTATTCGATGTCAGAATAGGGTACGAGGCATTATCAGACTTAAACATAAGCAAACATACAAAATCGAGACGTAATTTCCATCCAAATTTAAAACTTTTCACATACATTCATATCGTCCCTAAAACGAGCCTACGAGGTTCAAAACATGCTTTGGAGGTGGTTCGGGACTAAACCGAGAACTTTAGAAATTTTTACAAAACTTAGAATTTTTTTTACTAGAAGCAGGGCTCAGACGCCCATGTGGTCAAAAAGGACATGCCCGTGCGACCTCGAGGACACGCCCGTGCTTCAGACCATGTTCAATTTAGGGTGCTCTCTAACTTGTGCCATACGGCCGTGCCACATGCCGTGTGCTAGGCCGTGTAGCACACACGGCTGAGACACACGCCCGTGTGCTCAATTCTGGACATTCTATTTTCCGAAATTAAGGTGCAGGGGACACACGGCCGGAACACATGCCCGTGGGGCAGACTGTGTGTCACACATGGCCTAGACAGACGCCCGTGTGTCTACTCATGTGGACAAATTAAAGGCTATTTACCAAGCCATTTGTCACCCTTGTACACACATGCACTTACACCAATTCAAGGAGCATACATAACATACTTAGGTAACCAAATCATCCACAATTATGACCAACACAATATCCACATCTATCATACTCAAAACATTTAGTAAGTCACAATTGACTACTTTCAAGATACCTAAATGTACACCACTTTTTCATTTCATCAATAGACCACATTTCCAAACATCTCACATTCATGTCATAAATAACATTTCTATCATTCACCAAGCATACCATGACCATATCATCAAAGTCATTAGCACACATATATATATTTACTTAGGCTTACAACCATGATAGCCCAAATAAACCAATCTACATGGTCAATTATCAAAACAAGCATTTTACAATAACAAGCCAACACATTGGCTACAATCACAATGACGAAAAATGGCGAAAAGGACTAAATCGTCAAATACTCGTTTTTCCCCCGTTCTAGGTCCAAACCTCATTTTTCTTGATCTATAATATCACATTTAACTTATTCAATCATTATTCAATTCAAATTAGCCAAGAATCATATTATGGAAAAACTTACATTTTTGACCCTAAAGTTTGACATTTTTACAATTTAGTCCCTAGGCTCGTAAAATGAAATGTACTCAATTTGTTCAATACCCATGCCTAGCTGAACCTTATACATGGTTATAACAGCCCACAATTTTCTTTCATTCACATCTTTACACCATATTTTATGACTTTTACAAATAAGTCCTTTTAGGTATTTTCACCGAAAATCACTTAGCAAAAGTCATTTATCATACACCAAACATGCATTTTCTACCATTAGACATCAAAATACACAAACATCCATCATGGGTAAAATTCTAGACCTTGACATCTCTTCAAATTGATGTTATAAATAGAAAGATCCAGTTACAACGACTTCAAAAATGTAAAGAGCATTAAAAACGGGGCTAGAACGGACTTACAATCAAGCTTGGAAGTGGCCAAACCCTAGCTATGGATTCCCCTTGTGAATTTCGGCCATGAGGAAGAAGATGGAAAAAAATTGGCTTTTAATTTGGCTTTTTAATTCATTTAATTACCAAATTACCAAAATGCCCTTAATGAAAAACATGGAAAACATACCAAACCATGTCCATTTTTGTCCACCAACTTAACCAATGGCCTAATTACCATTTAAGGACCTCTAATTTAAAATCTCATAGAAATTGGACACCTCTAACATATAGAATTCAAGTTTTTCACTTTTTACAATTTAGTCCTTTTAACTAAATTTAGTGCCCAAACGTCAAAATTTTCGAACGAAATTTTCACAAAATCATCCCATAAAACTATAGACCAAAAAAATATAATAAAAATAAATTTTTTATTTGTCGAATTTATGATCCCGAAACCACTATTCCGACTAGACCCAAAATCGGGCTGTTACAACTCTCCCCTCTTTAGGGATTTTCGTCCCCGAAAGTCTTACCGGAATATAAATTCGATTTCCACGTAGACTCCTCTGTCTCGTGACACTGCCAAAGAACCCTCACTAAGGTTATGCTTTTATTTCCAAATTATTAATCTCTCGTGTCAAAATTCTGATCGATTCTTCGTTATACGACACATCGACTGAATCTTAATCCCCATAGGAGAATTCATGCTCAAAGAATCCAAATCGATACCATCGCAACATAGATACACAAGACACATTTTGAATCATTTTCCAAGGCAATACTTTTAGAAGCATGCTATCGCTGAATAGGAATATCATATCCTCATATTTCAAATTCACATATGTTTTCTGACAATCTGAAGTGGATTCTAAACTGATACAAATCACTTTTACTTTCTATATGATTTATGATCGGATAGTCTCTGAAACATATAACTCAACCAATTTATCATGTTACATACCCTATCACCAGGACATCTATCTCAAATTACTGTACATTTTATTACTCCCTGAATGAACAAACGAGCTATTACTGATCTTCGTACAAAATCTTCTGCATAAGCTCTGAATTACTCAGTGCGCAAATTCTATCTCGGAATAATGATAACAGTCATCAGGTCTGACCTGAAATTCAAAATCAAAAGTCATCTCACACTGTACTCGTTTAGTTTACCACTCACTATCACATTCCTGAGGTTCTCAATTTTGCAAAGAAAACATCACTTTAGCTTCTAATTTAGCTAGATTCAAACTGTCATCAAATAAGATTAATCATGTATCAAATACACACAAAATAATCAAAGGTTTTCCATTCAAGCATTTGCAACTATATCTGCTTTCCCAAAGGTTAACTGATAACTGCTCACAATCTTTCAATATTTCAAGCCATCTATGCTGTTTTAAATTCAGATCCTTCTGTGACATTAGATACTTTAAACTCTTGGGATCAGGAAACATATGACATTTTTCTTCATCATCAAATTCTCAACACAGACATAAAAAGTGGCCGACTTTAAATCACCCATCAGATAGTTCCTTTCATGTGACTTTAACCGTTTGAAAGCATAAACTATCACTTTACATTCTTGTATTAAAACACATTCCAATCCGTTCGATAGTGCATCAATAAAAAATTACGAATTCTTTACTCAATTCAAACAGAACCCAGAACCAGCGTTTCGGTTAGTAACATCTTCAACTGTTTTCAACTTTGCTAACATGCAACAGACCATTCAAACTTTCACAAATGTGATAAATTTATCAATCGGAACAGCTTTAACTCATAACAACATCATTTGATTAGAACAAATCTAATAAGTATATCTCCGTATCATTCCTTCTAGAATATGAATTCTTCCTTCAAACTGTCCGTCTATTCACCCATAAATGTACAAGATTTTATTTTCGTACATGAGGATAAACTTAAATGCATATAACTCGAATTACCTTTCAACTAACCAGCTCGCTCAGATAAAAACAACTGAGTCGATTTCAACTATCAAATAATATCATATCAAATATTCCCTTCTTCATGCTGTTAAAACAACTCAAACATACAATCTTTCAAAATTTCCTCACAAGCTAGCCAAATATCTTTACAATCATATTAGCTCAAGGAAACAAAATATCTTGGTTGAACTCATTGATCTTAATCAAACTTACCTGAGAAAGAAAACCATCGTACAATTTGAGCTTGACCTTTTCCAATGTCAATTCCTTTCACAAAAATTAGAGAAATCCCGATACCAGAATCACCATGTTCCCATAATCGAACCAGAAATACAACCATAATAGACATAGTTATCACAAGCCAAAGAACACACTTTAAAGATGAGCCATGATTGATAATTTATGAAATAAGGATGATAAGAAAACTGAGATAAAGAAATCCAAGATGTGATATCATACTAGAAGTCCGAGAACATAAAATCATAAGAAAATAATAAAGATCTTAATGATTCCTCAGAGAAAACTAGAAGAAAAACAATGCTTATACGCTCTGGAATCAATTGTAACAGATATAATATATTTTCCAAATATATATATATATATAAAAAAAATCCAATAGAAACAGAAGAATAGCCTCACATAAATTTTCACCAACAACTTTTATTCCAAACATAATATAATAGAACCCCAAAGAGAGAGATAAGAAATGCTGCTCATCAGCCAACCAGACCAACAATGCTTTCATCTAACATTATAATCAGCTAGTATTCTCATACGATAAGAATTTCATCAGGAAACGAACAATCATATATATATTTGAGGACAGATGAGTACATAAAATACCTAGGAGAGATCATCATAATCTATTCAATTACTATTGTTACACTCAGACATCTTTAAAATTCAAATATCATTCCTCTGACTAATTCTGTCATCACTAATCTCATATTATTCCATTCACTAACGAAAATCAATTTAGAAGAAATTCCAGTAAATACATACTTTAGACATCATACCTGAATGAGTCGATTAGCCGAGATTAACATTTTCTTAAACCGTGACATCGCGAAATTCGAATGACCTTAAGAATAACCCGGTATCTTTTCCAGAACTGTATTCACTTGTCAAACTATTCTTAACTCTGATGACATTATTAGTCATTCCGCTACTGAACTCTTTAGTCTCTTACTTGTGAGCTCATTCAACTTAAATCTCGTGAAATTTCGTTATAAAATACCACATTAGTAAAGGGGTGAGGTCATAAAGCCTCTAACTCGACTCTCATAAATACGCACATATAACTTAGCATTCATCATCAACATAATATCTTCACAATCATATAATTCACTTCAAGCTAATTAGCATACATATTTATGCTACACGGACTTTCCGATTATCTTTATTCAAACAAGTGTACTTAAACATACATTCCATAAATTTTGAGTAAGTTTACTTATCACATTCACTTAATCAAACAAATTAGGCACATAACATCATATGAATGCCAAACTACATGGATGAGCTTATCACATTATAAACTTCCATTTCATTTCACCTTTCCATATTTCAAGAATAATTCCCATTGAACTATTGTAATTTCAATGGTTACTAAGTAGTATACTCAAGGTATGCATGTCAACAATCCAGTCAATTCATTTTCAAAAGTGCCCTTTTGGCACATATTCATAGAGCTCACTTTTGAGCCACATATGACATAATAGGATTGCCAATTCAAGCTAAATCCTTTCGATAACGTATGCTTGAGATGGCTTAATTCAGGATTGTCGTTTCGGGCTAAATCCTTTTTGCAACAATTAAAACATTTTGTTCGTTTCATAAAATCACCATAATCTATCGAAATACAATGTTCAACCGGAACAATGACATTTTATCCATATTTCTCAACTTATGGTTATTTCATTTCGTACATCATCGCATACATATCATGAACTCTTATTCACACCTTTACAAGTTTTGACTCATCACATACACATTTTCAAATATCTTAGTATCACTTCCAGTGTTTCCAAAAATAGCTCAGTTAGAAAGCATCTTTGCCTCAACAAAACAATTTCACTAGAGCTAGGAGATATCACACTATCATAGGTAGTAATATGGCATGTATAGCAAGACTCACATATGCTACGTCAGTCCGAGAATCGACTAAACCATAGCTCTAATACGACTAAATGTAACACCCCTTACCCGTATTCGACGCTGGAACAGGGTACGAGGCATTACCGGACTTAAACATAAGCAAACATACAAAACCGAGACGTAATTTCCATCCAAATTTAAAACTTTTCACATACATTCATATCATCCCTGAAACGAGCCTACGAGGCTCAAAACATGCTTTGGAGGTGGTTCGGGACTAAACCGAGAACTTTAGAAATTTTTACAAAACTTTGAATTTTTTTATTATTAGAAGCAGGGCTCACACGCCCGTGTGGTCCAAGGGACACGCCCGTGTGACCCCAGGGACATGCCCGTGCTTCAGACCGTGTTCAATTTAGGGTGCTCTCTGACTTGTGCCATACGGCCGTGCCACACGCCCTTTTGCTAGGCCGTGTAGCACACACGGCTAAGACATACACCCGTGTGCTCAATTTTGGACATTATGTTTTTCCAAAATTAAGGTGCAGGGGACACATGGCCAGAACACATGCCCGTGGGGCAGACCGTGTGTCACACACGGCCTAGACACACGCCCGTGTGTCTACCCGTGTGGACAAATTAAAGGCTATTTACCAAGCCATTTGCCACCCTTTTACACACATACACTTACACCAATTCAAGACATATACATAACATACTTAGGTAACAAAATCATCCACAATTATGACCAACACAATATCCACATCTATCATACTCACAACATTTACTAAGTCACAATTGACTACTTTCAAGATACCTAAATGTACACCATTTTATCATTTCATCAATAGACCACATTTCCAAACATCTCACATTCATGTCATAAATAACATTTCTATCATTCACAAAGCATACCATGACCATATCATCAAAGTCATTAGCACACACATATATATATACTTAGGCTTACAACCATGATAGCATAAATAAACCAATCTACATGGTCAATTATCAAAACAAGCATTTGACAATTACAAGCAAACACATTGGCTACAATCACAATGACACATTTAACAAATGACTAAGTCCCTATGTAATAGCCCGATTTAGGGGCTAGTCGGAATAGTGATCTCGGGACCACTAATCCGAGATTAGAGAAATTTATTTCCATGTTATAATATGAGTCAGAGCATGATAGTATATGTGCATGAGAATTTTTGGTGCTTTAATTTTAGCGATTTCATGTTTAATCGCGAAAAAGGACTAAATCGCATAAAGTGCGAAAGTTCCATTCTACAAAGCTAAAGGTACCAAATAGCCATAGATTGATAATTGGAGATCTTTAAAAGGCAAATAGACCCCCCAATACTTGCTTGGCCGACCATAGACTAGCATAGGAGACAAATTTGTCAATGATGGTCAAAGTTGGTGATAGTAGGTGGACTAAATTGGACTAGTATTAATATAATAAGGAAAGAAAAGCTATCATCTTTTTATCTTTCACTCTTCCACCGAAAATTAGCAGCAAATAGAGGGAAGAAAGCTTCAAAAATTTTAGCACACTCATCTCTTCACAAGTAAGTGTTCTAGTGATCTTTTCTTGAAAATAGTTGTACTTTTGGGACCCCTAAAGCTTAAGCTTTCAAATGAGGGGACTATTGTGCAATATGGTGAAAATTTTAGAGTTTTTCCATGAGAGCTATCATAGTTATTTGCTGCATTTTTATGGAAGAAAATGGGTCTTGGTTGTTAGATGAACAACTCTTGTGAAAGGTGTTGCCATGAAAACACCTAATTGGACCTTGATGAAAAGGTTACAAATTTGTAGTAATTATGTGAAATGTTGAGTTTTGATGATATCTATAAGAGTATTAAATGTTTACCTAGGCTTTTTAAAGGTATAAATGTGATTAGAATTTATTTTCGAGCCTAGGGATAAAATGGTAATTTTGCCAAAGTCTAAGGGCAAAATAGTAATTTTTGCCTAAGCATGATTATTGAAATGATTTTATTAATGAGATGATTAAAATGAGCTAAATTGCTATTATAGAGCAAGAAGAACCGAGAATCTGCCTCGATTGGGGAAAGAACAAAGTCTCGGACTAAACCGTCGAGCTAGCTCATTTTGAAATCGAGGTAAGTTTGTATGTGATTGATGCAACATTTATGTTAGCATAATTGAGAACGCTTGATATCATATTGATGCATGACACTCCATTAAATTGATGTTGGATGAGATGTTGAAGTCCTAGTGGACCATGTGAATATGAAAATGCTATCATCGAGATATGAAATAGACAAGGTCCCGTATAAGACCATGTCCAGGACATGGCCTCAACACTGAGTTGAGATCCCGTATAAGACCATATCTGAGATATGGCTTCGGTAATGAATATGAAAATCGTATAAGACCATATCTGGGATATGGCTTTGATAATTGATGTGAAAGTCCATATAAGACCATATCCGGGATATGGCATTGGCGTTTAGAAGTAACTCCATGTAAGACCACCTCGGGGATGTGGCATTGGCTTCGTCCCTACATGAATGACGTTGAATATGCGTCTTTGACTATCCCTAGTGATTAAAGGGATAAGTAAACGAGTTTAGAAGTAGAAATGAGATTTGTTCTAAAGTCATATGAATGAGTGAATACAGGTACTCGTGAATGAGTCACGAAGAAACGATTACGATATGTGGCACAGTATGTGCTAAATAAGGGCGATGGTGAGTAAGTAGGGCAAGAAGTCTATGACTTGTGTATGGTTAGTTAATGTCATGGATGGATTATTTTATGAGCTTATTGTTGCTATTTACATCCATGCAAACTTACTAAGCTTTATGCTTACCCCTTTCATTGCTCTTTCTCCTTGTAGTATTGCCAAGATAACTCGAGGAATGAGGACGTAGGAGTTCAGAAATCACACTATCGACACCACTTTGGTATAACAATTTAGACTTATTTTAAGTATAGCATGTATAGGACTCGAATATTTTGTTAAGTTGTAATTGTTAGCCAAAGTGTTGGCTATGTATGTTACTAAAGTCATTTTGTAAATGGCCTTAAGTTAGGAAAATACTTGGCAAATTCTTTTGCTTAATGAAAGTGATTTTCTTGAAGTGTATGCCCTTGGGTATGGATGTTGAATTGAGTATTTAGATGTGTCTTTGGGTCATGAATTTTGTTGAATGGAATTGGTGTATATATGCGAGCAATGTAGGGTGGCAAAGGGCTTGGTAAATAGCCTTCTAATTGTCCACATGGATAGACACACAGGCGTGTGTCAAAAGCCGTGTGGGAGGCATGGTTTGCACATGGGTGTATGTGTGGGAGGCATGGTTTGCACATGGGTGTATGCCAAGGCCGTGTAAAGTCTGCACCTTGCACTTGGAATTCAAATCGCCACACAGTTGAAGCACACGAACGTGTGCATAGGCCGTGTGGATATGTCAGAATGCTAAGGTTTGGCACACGGGCCAGGGCCACGGGTGTTCCAAGGCCGTGTGAAGTTAGTCAGTGTCGACCACGGGTGGAACACACGGGCATGCCTTAGGGGCACACGGGCGTGTCCCTAGACCCACACGGGTGTGTGACCCCTGTTTTGTTGAAAAGTTTCTCGAACTCGTAAAAGTTTTGATACCTCTCGGAAGTATGTTTAGGGCCTCCTAGGCCGAGTATGTGCAAGTGATGGGTTTAAACAAAATTTTATAACCCTATTCGAAATGTTTAAGCAAGATTAGTTAGGTAATGCCTCAAACCCTGTTCCGGCTTGAATACGGGTAAGGGGTGTTACATTTATTGGTATCAGAGCTACAGTTTAGTCAGTTCTAGGACTAATGTAGTGTAAGTACGAGTCTAGCTATACATGCCATATGTAAGAGTGTTTGAGTAACGATAGTGTGACGGCTCCTGACGTTTAAAAATCGTGTTTTATGTAGCATATGGATTCTGATCCAGACCGAACTGCACCAGATGATGCTGCGAGTAACGCGCCGGCTAATAGTAGACCCGAGACCTTGGGTCAGGGGGAAGAGGATCGAAAAGCCTTTCTCCACATGATCAGGAACTGGTATACTGAGTATACCTGAGCAAATCCTAACGCTCAACCCCCTCCACCCCACCAATTCCTCAACCCACTCTAGTAGCTCCTCAAGTGGTTGAGGTGGTGAGAAGAGAAAGGCCTCCAAAGTGGATAAGATCCAGGAAGCAAGAAGCCGAGGAATTTCGGGCAAATAAGGACGATGACCCGGAGAGAGCGAGTGCAGCTCGAGAATACCATCGTGGTATTCGATGAGTTATCCGCACGCCCGAGGAGTGCTTAAAGTGTGCGGTATCTCTCCTGAGAGATTCAGCCTACCGATGGTGGAACACCCAGGTGTCGGTGGTGCCAAGGGAGAGAGTTAGTTGGGAATTTTTCCAAGAGGAATACCGGAAGAAGTACATCAGTCAGAGGTTCATCGACTGTAAGAGGAAGGAGTTCCTAGAACTGAAGCAAGGCCGGATGTAAGTGACTGACTATGAACGAGAGTTCTTAAGACTTAGAAAATATGCCCGGGAGTGCGGGTCTACCGAGGCAGTCATGTGCAAGCGATTTGAGGACGGACTGAATGAAGACATCCGTTTATATGTTGGAGTTCTCGAGTTAAAAGAATTTGTAGTTTTGGTGGATAGGGCTTGTAAAGCGGAAGAGTTGGCTAAAGAGAAGAGAAGAGCTGAGAATGAGTCCCGTGACGAGACAAAGGCAATTAAATAAGTCCTACCAATCCTCAACTAAGAAATCGAGGGATTTCGCTACTCGATCAGTCACTTTAGCGGGGTTTTTAACCTGAAGTTTAGGCCATATCCCAGATATGGTCTTACACGAAGTCTCATATCGATGCCATATCCCAGATATGGTCTTACACAAGTCTCATATCGATAACATATCCCAGATATGGTCTTACACGTAATCACTGTAACCCTAATGTCATGACATTTGTATCCTAACTATTCCTAAGGTTCAACCGGGATTTACTTTCTTGTCGAAACTTCGTCAATTTCATCCATAGAGTCAATCATACAATTCATGCAATAACAAAACATTATAAATACAATTATAAAGTTGCATTATTTACATACAAACTTACCTCGACATAAAAATGGCGAAAAGGACTAAATCGTTAAATACTCGTTTTTCCCCCGTTCTAGTTCCAAACCTATTTTTTCTTGATCTATAATATCAAATTATCTTATTCAATCATTATACAATTCAAATTAGCCCAAAATCACATTATGGCAAAACTTACATTTTTGCCCCTAATGTTTAACATTTTTACAATTTAGTCCCTAGGCTCGTAAAATGAAATGTACTCAATTTCTTTAACACCCATGCCTAGCCGAACCTTATACATGCTTATAACAGCCCACAATTTTCATTCATTCACATTTTTACACCATATTTTATGACTTTTACAAATAAGTCCTTTTAGGTATTTTCACCGAAAATCACTTAGCAAAAGTTGTTAATCATACACCAAACATGCATTTTCTACCATTAGACATCAAAATACACAGACATCCATCATGGGTAAAATTCTAGACCTTGACATCTCTTCAAATTGATGGTAGAAATAGAAAGATCGAGTTACAATGACTTCAAAAACGTAAAGAGCATTAAAAACGGGGCTAGAACAGACTTACAATCAAGCTTGGAAGTGGCCAAACCCTAGCTATGGCTTCCCCCTTGTGAATTTTGGCCATGAGGAAGAAGATGGACAAAAATTGGCTTTTAATTTGGCTTTTTAATTCATTTAATTACCAAATTACCAAAATACCCTTAATGAAAAAATTTGAAAACATACCAAACCATGTCCATTTTTGTCCACCAACTTAACCAATGGTCTAATTACCATTTAAGGACCTCTAATTTAAAATCTCATAGCAATTGGACACCTCTAACATATAGAATTCAAGTTTTTCATTTTTTGCAATTTAGTCCTTTTAACTAAATTGAGTGCCCAAACGTCAAAATTTTCGAATGGAATTTTCACGAAATCATTTCATAAAATTGTAGACCATAAAAATATAATAAAAATAATTTTTTTTCTTCGTCGGATTTGTGGTCCCGAAACCACTATTTCGACTAGACCCAAAATTGGGCTGTTACATCAGTTATCTCTATGGCTACAGGTTCAAGCCTTCTACAGCAGTTTGAATCCCTCAAATAGTCAATTGATCGATGCAGCAGCCGGTGGAACTCTGAACAATAAAACACCTGAAGTGGCTTATGAGTTTATAGAGGAGATGCCACTAAATAATTATCAGTGGCAAGTCATGAGAACGAAGTCGATGAAAGCGGCCAATGTTTTTAACTTAGATGTAATAACCATGTTATCGAATTAGGTAGAAATTTTTGAATAAATAAATTGATGGTTTATGTGTTTCTACGCAGGTACATCCGATGATGCAAATAGAGGTGGAATAAATAATCCAGAATATTTACCCTTCGGTCCTAGCATGGAGAATGAGCAAATAAATTATATGGGTAATAATTCTAGACCTCAAAATAACCCTTATAGTAATAACTATAATGCAGGATGGAGGAACACCCAAATTTCTCATGGGGTGGTCAAGGAAACCAAAGACCATAACCCCCTCCAAGCTTTCAACAACCCTATCAGCAAGAGAAGAAACCGAACCTTGAAGAGATGTTGGCGAAATTTATTTCGGTGTCAGAGACCCAATTTCAAAACACAGAGACAACTTTGAAAAACCAGCAAGTGTCAATTCATGGGCTCGAAAATCAAATTGGACAGCTTACTAAATTGGTTTCAGAAAGGCAGCAAGGTAGTTTACCTAGTAACACCAAATCCAACCTAAAAGAGCATGTGAAAGAAGTTACATTAAGGAATGGGAAAGTGCTGGCTGAACCTGAAAAGAAGCTGCAACATGAATCTGATAAGAAAAATGATGAGGGAGTAAATCTCGAAGTGATTCAAACACCGGTACTTAAAGAATACAAACCACTGATTCTATATCTGACAAAGATGAAGAAAGACTGAATGGATGCACAATTTGGTAAATTTCTTAAACTTTTCAAACAGTTGCATATTAACTTACCTTTTGTTGAAGCTATTCCGCAGATGCCCACATATGTAAAATTTTTGAAGGAGCTATTAACGAATAAAAGGAAGTTTGAAGAACTATCCACTGTGGAACTCAACGAGGAAAGTTCAGCTATTCTCCAAAATAAACTACCAACTAAGCTGAAAGATCCAGGAAGTTTTACTATTCCCTGTTTGATTGGTAGTTTAAGCACTGAGAAAGCATTAGCTGATTTGGGTGCTAGCATTAATTTGATGCCTTATAAAATGTTCAAGCAGCTTGGTCTTGGGGATCCAAAACCTATTAGGATGAGTATTCAATTAGCTGATAAATCTATTAAATATCCTAGGGGTATTATTGAAGATGTCCTTGTGAAAGTAAATAAATTCATATTCCCTGTTGATTTTGTTGTGCTTGACATGGATGAGGATGTTGAGGTGCCTTTAA
The DNA here is from genome assembly GCA_025698515.1 of Gossypium sturtianum. Lineage (NCBI taxonomy): Eukaryota > Viridiplantae > Streptophyta > Magnoliopsida > Malvales > Malvaceae > Gossypium > Gossypium sturtianum. The sequence goes on from CM046955.1 coordinate 111,959,983, forward strand.
TTTTAGGTCGCCCTTTTTTAGTCACTTCTAGGGCTATCATTGATATGGGTGATGGTAAACTTGTGCTTAGGGTAGGTGATGAAGATATTATATTTAAAATCTATGATGCCATGTGATTCTCTAGAGAACAAGATTACTCCTGCTATTTTATTGACTCTATTGACCATGTTATTCAAGATTCATTACAGGAAATTGTTCATAAGGACACGTTGGAATTGTGTCTTGTCCAAGGAGAGGAGGTAGATGACGACATTGCTGTGATAAGTGAGACAAAAATTGATTTAGATTCTAATGAGTCTTCACTCAGACAAAAGGATTAGGAGGGCATTGAGGTAAATGATGAATTAAAATTAAAACCCTCTATTGAAGAACCTCCCAAATTGGAACTGAAGCAATTACCAAATCACCTAGAGTATGCGTTTATTGGAAAAAATTCTACATTACCAGTTATTATTGCTTCAGATTTGAAGCCAAATTAGAATGATGAGTTGTTACAAGTATTAAAGGAGCATAAAAGAGCTATAGCCTGGAAGATTTCTGACATTAGAGGAATCAGTCCTTCTTTTTGCACCCATAAAATTTTAATGGAGGATGAATACAAACCATGTGTGCAAGCTCAAAGACGGCTAAATCCTAACATGAAGGAAGTTGTTAAGGCAGAGGAAATTAAACTTCTAGATGCTGGAGTTATTTATCCTATTTCTAATAGTAATTGGGTGAGCCCTGTGCAGGTTGTTCCTAAGAAGGAAGGCATGATTGTTGTACCTAACAAGAAGAACGAATTGATTCCAACGAGAATAGTCACGGGATGGAGAGTTTGTATTCACTATAGGAAGTTGAACGATGCCACGAGGAAAGATCATTTTCCTTTGCCATTCATAGATCAAATGTTGGAAAGATTATCTGGGCATATGTATTATTACTTCCTAGATGGACTCTATGGCTACTTTCAAATCCCGATAGCTCTCGAGGACGAAGAAAAAAATGACATTTACATGTCCATATGGTACGTTTTCTTATCGAATAATGCCTTTTGGATTATGTAATGCTCCTGCTAGTTTTCAGCTTTGCATGTTGGCCATGTTTGATGAACTTGTAGAAGACATTATGGAGGTATTTATGGACGACTTCTAGGTATTCAGTAACTCTTTTCATCTTTGTCTTAAAACGAGTTTTAATGAGATGTGAGGAAATGAACCTTGTGCTTAATTGGGAAAAATGTCACTTTATGGTTCGAGAAGGAATTGTGTTGGGCCATAAAATTTCTAGTAAAGTGATTGAGGTTGATAGAGCGAAAATTGAAACCATTGAAAAATTACCCCCTAGTTCAGTTAAGGCTATTCGAAGCTTTTTAGGACATGCTGGGTTCTATAGAAGGTTTATTAAAGATTTTTTGAAAATAGCTAAGCCTTTAACGAATTTGCTAGAAAAAGATGTGCCCTTCGATTTTAGTCAAGAATGTTTAGAAGCATTTAATACTCTCAAGGAAAAATTAATTAATGCCCCGATTGTGGTTGCACCTGATTGGAATTTACCCTTTGAACTAATGTGTGATGCGAGTGATTTTACAGTAGGTGCAGTTCTTAGATAGTGAAGAGACAATCATTTTCAGCCAATTTATTATGCCAGCAAGACATTGATAGATGCACAAAAAAATTACACTACTACCAAAAAAGAATTGCTAGCTGTGGTTTTTGCATTTGATAAATTTAGACCATATTTGATATTATCTAAAGTTGTTGTTTACACTGACCATTCAGCTCTCTGTTATCTCCTAACTAAATCAGATGCAAAACCTCGGCTTATAAGATGGATTTTATTACAGGAGTTTGATTTGGAAATCTAGGATAAGAAGGGAGCTAAAAATCTTGTAGCAGATCACCTTCCCGGACTACATTTCCTAGCTCTTTTGGTAATAAATACATCCTAGTAGCAGTTGATTATATGTCAAAATGGGTAGAAGCTCAAGCTTTACCTACCAACGATGCTAGAGTGGTAGTTCAATTTCTTAAGAAGCTCTTTTCTCGATTTGGAACACTTAGAGCAATTATTAGTGATAGAGTGCGCATTTTTGTAACTCTTATTTTTATAAATTTCTTAAGAAGTATGGGGTGCATCATAGAACAACTACCCCATTATCACCCTTAAACTAGTGGACAAATTGAAGTTGCAAATCAAGAACTCAAACGTATCCTAGAAAAAACTGTAGAGTCAAGTAGAAAGGATTGGGCGATAAAAGTAAATGACACTTTATGGGCTTATAGGACTACCCATAGGAACATCTCCTTACAAACTTGTATATGGAAAAAGTTGTCATTTACCGCTTAAACTCGAGCACAAAACATTCTGGGCAATAAAATTTCTAAACTATGATCTTAAACTTGCAGGTGAGAAGAGACTGATGCAGCTGAACATGTTAGATGAGTGGCGAGCAAATGCTTACGAGAAATTGTGACTATATAAAGAAGAGAAAAGCGACGCCACAATGCTCGTTTGAAGCAGCCCAAACAATTCACAGCTGGAGATCTTGTCCTTTTATACAATTCAAAGCTCAAGTGGTTTCCCAGAAAGCTGAAATCAAGATGGTCAGGTCTATTCGTAGCACAAACCATTTTCCCATACGGTACGATAGAGGTAACCCATCCAGCATATGGCACATTCAAGGTAAACGGTCATCGACTCAAACTTTATAGTGATGACGAATTTAGAAATGATATATAGGAGCTTCGGCTCCTTGAACCTTTGTATTTGTGCGCACAAGGTGATTCGAGCTTAGGCTTTAAATAAGCGCTTCTCGGGAGGCAACCCGAGTGTTAACACTGATAATTTTCTTGAATTTATTTCATGTTATTTTTAAAATAAAAAAGTGTGTTTTTTTGACCCATACGGCCTGGACACACGGGCATGTCCCAGGCTATATGCACTAAAAGGGGTTCGACAGTGAGTTACTCGGCCTGGCGACATGGCTGTTTGACCTACACAGCCTGGACACATGGGCGTGTCTTTGGCCGTGTGGATCCTAAGACATAATTTTAAAATTTTAAGAAAATCGACAGTGAGTTACACGGCAGGGCGACACGGCTGTGTGACCTACAAGGCCTGAACACACGGGTGTGTCCTTTGTCGTGTGGATCCTAGGACTTAATTTTTTCAAAAATTGACAGAGACACGGCCTAAAATAGTCCACACGGGTGTGTCCTAGTCCATGTGAAACCTAGAGCTAATTTTTTTCATTTAAAAATCAAGTCAGAGAGTTACACGGGCAAGGCACACGGCCCTGCGACATGGTCGTGTGAAGACTGGGCCTATATTTTTAAAATGCACACGGGCTAAGAAGGCCTCACACGGGCATGTGACACGGCCGTGTGGCCCAACACGGGCCCTTACACGATCGTGTCACCATTAAAGAACCTAGCCCCCTTCTTATTTTTTTTTGTTTTGTCTTCTTCCTCAAATTCCTCAACCCTAACTGTCGCCGCTCCCCTACCTCCACAGTCCGGCCACCTTCGTCACCCCTCTCTCTTCTCCTCCTCCCCGATTCCTCTCACTTCTCCCTCTCCCCAACTCGACCCCTCATACCCCCACCGCTCACCACCCGCCCATTTTCTTTCCTTTCCCATCCCGTCACCAGCACCATTCCCCCATCGCACCTACACACACGCCCCACCAACCACACCCCTCTCTCTCTCCTCTCCTCGCCCTTCTCACGGTCCCGCCCTCTCCTCACCCAAGTTTGCCGCACACCGCCCCCTTTTTTTCTTTCCCTTCTCCCTTCCCTTCTCTTTTCCCCGTTGAACCACCCCACGACCAACCACCACGCCTCCCCGTCGCACTCTTCCCCATTGTGCCAACTACCAACGCCACGCATCCCTCTAAGCTCTGGCCACCCACCGTCGATCTTTTCCCATTTTCCTATTTATTTTATCTTCTTTATTTATTTATTCTATTATTTTATTCCTTTTTTATATTTATTTAGTTTTTTTATTTTCTATTTCTTTTGATTCTTGCTATTTTCTATTTTATTATTGATATTCTTAATTTTTAGTTTTAGTTTTATTATTTTATTATTATTATTATTCATTTTTTATTAGTATTTTTTTGCTTCTGTTTATTAATATCATTTTACCATTGTTAGGAACAGTTTGGATTTTTGTTGATTAATCATCTTGCCTTATTGGTTTCTATCATTCATTCACTTCACTACTGTTCAAATTTTAGGTCCTTTTGGTATTTTTGTGGATTTGGTTAGTCATCGATTATGTTAAGGTTATCTTTCTTATTTCTTTAATTATTATTATTATAATTATTTACATATTAGTTTTTCATCATCATAGTTGAGTTCATGGATTTAGTCTGTTTCGGTATTAGTCCTTTATTTTTTTTAGAGTAAATTCCCCATTTAGGAAGTGTAACATCCTAGAAATAGGGGTCTTGCATTTTTGCGTTATTGCATGTGCTGTGCTTCTTAAGCTTGTTATTTGGGTGTGGTTGGGGGTCCTAGGGAGGTTCGGGTTCGAGCCCAAGCCCTGGGAAAAGTTTGGTTTTTGGCTCTTTAGGGGAGAGGACTGTTGGAAGTAAGGGTTAAGGGAATATGTTGGTGTTTTGCTAACACAAGTGGCCACATGGTGGAGTGGTGGTGGCATCAACATGAAAGCAAGGGGAGTGGGGTTCAAATCCCACAAGCAGCATTTGGGGAGTTTTATTTTATGCTTTGGAGAGGAGAGAGGTGGAGTTGGATTAGGACTCTGCAGGAGAGAGAGAGGACTTGATCAAATTTGTTTGAATGGGAGGTGGAGAGTGAATGGTGGAGCAGAAAGGGGAGAAAATCAGGGGATAGGGGAGTGTGGAAGTGGTTGGCCGAATGTGGAGTGTGTGGGGGGTGAGAATTTCGGCTAGAGGTTAGTGTAGGGAAGCAAATTTGGCATTTGGTAGGTAGCAAAGAAAGGAAACCGAAACCTTTTTGGTGTGTGTGCCGAAGCTCTCTAGTGACTTTTTAGCATTTTTGGCTAATGCATTTCGGGTCTTATTGCTTCAAAATTTCCTTACCGAAACCACAACCTGCCATTCTTTCTTCTTCTCAACTCTTCAAACACTTTCTTTTCACTTGTAAATACTATTCACTTCTTGGCCGAAACCCTACTTCTTTTTCTTCTAATCTTCAATTGGCTGACTTCGTTTCTTCTCACCTCTGGGTTTTCATTTCGGTTTGCCTCAAAGCCGAATAGTGGTTCTTGTGTTTTGCTTGTTATGCCGAATCTCCTCACCTATTCGGCTCATTTCTTGCCTAAGGGTCGAATCAATTCTTTCTCTTCCATCTCAAATCCCTCTCGTTCATTTTGGTGTGGCCGAATCTGTTGGAGTGATAGCACACTCTCTCGTCCTCCTTCTAGCCTTGGGATTTCGTAAATTGGTTGGTAAGTGAGGTCATGGCTGTAACATCCCAAAATTGGGCCTAGTAGGATTGGGCCCAATGGGCCTTGAGTGTAGGAGTGTTTAAAATTTTGAGAACAAGAGAATGGCATTATTGCAAATTGGACTTATTAGTTAAGTGAATTCGGAAGGTTACGAGGTTTCTATGAAGTCTCGGGTTTAATTGGGCCTTAGGAAATAAATTTGGTATTTTAGCACTTTAAGGAGAGATGGTAAGTAGCTTCAAGACTTATAGAAATAAATGAGTAATGTGCTTGCATAAGTGAGCTATTGGTAAAGAGGTTATGGCATCAAGTGATGGACTTTGAGGGAAGAGGTTCAAATCCCATTGTGTGCAAACTTTAACTATTATTTTTGCACTCTTTCCTTAAGTGTCGGCCAAGCATGTAAATAAGGCAAGGTGGACTTTTATTTTTGGCAAGATGGCTGAGGAAAATAGGAAAGGACTTTTATTTTTGGCAAGATGGTTTTCCTTTGGAAAAATCGAACCCTTCATTTCTTCTTTATCGTTCTTCTCGTCCATATTAACACTCACTCCTTTGATCAATCGGTAAGTGGTTCTATTCAAACATTTTTTTTTTATTTTTTCTTTCTCCTAGCCGAATATATGTCTTGGCATGGGATTGTCCTTTTAACCGAGACCATCATTTTATTCTACCCTCTCAAACGAGATTATTTTCTCTTTTTCGTAGTGTTTTAAGTGGGAGACCGTGTATTGTTCTAGCCGAAGTCAAACGGTGGAAATTGGATCCAATATCGATAAGGTAAGGGGTTTCATTTTGGATTTTTTGTTATATCTCTATTTGGCTATGTTGCAAATCGGATTGAAGTTTCGACTAATCAATTATGTTTTAGGGACGAAACCACTCGATATATCCTATTTGCAAATCCTTCGGATATAGTGGGTCAACGAAGAGTGATTCTTTAGGGAATCCTAATCAAGGTGTGTAAGCCCATACCTTTCGTGTACATATCTGAAATGATGTGTAATCTAACAATTCTCTGAAAGTTTGTATGAAATGTTCTGTGTATCGGTCAAAATACTAAAGAACACCAAAAACCGGCATCAGTGATCACTCGGGCGTGCGTATGATTACAGTGGTAATCGTATTTTGTAATAAAACAGTTTCGGTTAGAAGCAGTGACGTGTTTTTGGAAAATCACGAAAAATAGGACAAAGGGAATTAGAAAGTGAATAAGATATCGAATTAAAGCTTATTGTGTCTATTTTAATATGGAAGAAATAGAGAAGGAAAAGGATTATTATATTCTGAGATATGTTAATTTGAGTGAGACTGGTTCTGAATGACTTCGTGGTTCTCTAATCTGTCTTGGAAAAATCGTATAACATTGTACAAAGTGAATTATGAGATATAGTTTATATGTACAGATTCCTTAGTAAGTATATTTTTAATACAAACAAGTGGAAACAGTATATGAAAACCGTACAGTGAGATATTTGAAATTAAGTTAAGAGAGGTTAGAATAATTAGACAGTGGAACAAGGGAAAATTTAAGGAATAAACTGTACTAAATGGTTAAGCCAAAAATTCTGGAAAAATAGTAGTAAGAAGATATATGAGTCTAGTTTCAAGGAAAATTTACGGATTTAGATTTCGAGATTCCTAGCTCGAGTTATAGTCAATTTAGTCAGTACGATGCAGATGGACAGTTTCGATTTTTATGCTCCACATTAGTAGTTAAGTCTAGGTTGCGAAATTACCGAATTACCCTTAGTGGGTAAATTATCGAAATTACAAAAATGCCCCTAAAGGGCCGAATTACGAAATTGTTTAATGGGCCGATCTGGTATTTTGCTATATGGGCCGATCTGATATTTTTATAAATGGGCCAATCTGATATTTTGATAAATGGGCCAATCTGATATTTTGATAAATGGACCAATCTGATATTTTGATAAATGGGCCAATCTGATATTTTGATAAATGGGCCGATCTGATATTTTTCTATATGGGCCAATCTGATATTTTGCTAAATGGGACAAATCTGATATTTTGCTTAATGGGCCTTTTGATTAATTGTTGTAATAGGCCATAATTTTGTAATAAATATCTGAATAAATTGTTGTGAATGGCTATGCATTATATACATGATTTGCATGGGATGGGATAGTGATGAAGAGAAGTTCGTAGCTCTGCTACATAATTGCAGTGGCTCTCGCCACAAATATGAAAAAATGGCGATGCCATGTAAATTTTGTTAATTTGGTGGCTTGTCCACAAATTTGATATAATCGGCTTAATGCCTACGTTTGGTGTGTTGGCGGGGTGGGTGACTAAAGCTCCCTACAGGTGTGCTGGTTGGTACGGGTGGTGTGTAGCGGATGGAAAATTAGGTTTGGTTTGGGAATTGCATATCATATGCATATTATATTTGATACATTATTGTTGTTGTAAATGGGCTTAGGCCCAAAATATTGCTAATTGGGTTCAGGCCCAATGAATAATGAGTAGAGGATTTCTGCTGAGTTCTTGTAACTCACCCCCTTTCTCTTAACCCTTGTAGGTAATGCTTGATGATATGGACTTGGGCTATGGATGACTCGAGGGAGGCCATACTTCGGAAATGGTTTATTTGGACTTTAGACTTCTTTCTCGTTTATTTTATCATTTTACCATTTTGGGTTAAATGTTGTAATAAGGCCTCTGGACTATTTTTATTTTTGCTTTTTGGTTGGGATGTTTTATTATTTTTCTTAAATTGTTTAAAAAGGGGAATTTTCTAAAAACTTAAACAATGGTTTCCAAAATCGATTAACAAATGGATTTCAAAATAAACTTTTACAAATATTTTTAACACGGATATTTTCTCTCGAACTATTAACGATATTTTCAAAAGACTTGGATTCTCTTTCGAATTTTCAACGTCGTTTTCAAAAGTCACGGTTTTGTAAGATCATTAGTTTCGATTATCGATTTATCAAACAACCTCTCAAAATACTTGTATTTTATCTACGTTTCCGCAACATAGATACACAAGACACATTTTGAATCATTTTCCAAGGCAATACTTTTAGAAGCATGCTATCGCTGAATAGGAATATCATATCCTCATATTTCAAATTCACATATGTTTTCTGACAATCTGAAGTGGATTCTAAACTGATACAAATCACTTTTACTTTCTATATGATTTATGATCGGATAGTCTCTGAAACATATAACTCAACCAATCTATCATGTTACATACCCGATCACCAGGACATCTATCTCAAATTACTGTACATTTTATTACTCCCTGAATGAACAAACGAGCTATTACTGAGCTTCGTACAAAATCTTCTGCATAAGCTCTGAATTACTCAGTGCGCAAATTCTATCTTGGAATAATGATAACAGTCATCAGGTCTGACCTGAAATTCAAAATCAAAAGTCATCTCACACTGTACTCGTTTAGTTTACCACTCACTATCACATTCCTGAGGTTCTCAATTTTGCAAAGAAAACATCACTTTAGCTTCTAATTTAGCTAGATTCAAACTGTCATCAAATAAGATTAATCATGTATCAAATACACACAAAATAATCAAAGGTTTTCCATTCAAGCATTTGCAACTATATTTGCTTTCCCAAAGGTTAACTGATAACTGCTCACAATCTTTCAATATTTCAAGCCATCTATCTTTGTTTTAAATTCGAGATCATACGTGACATTAGATACTTTAAACTCTTGGGATCAGGAAACATATGACATTTTTCTACAGACAACCGATGTCATCAAATTCTCAACACAGACATAAAAAGTGGCCGACTTTAAATCACCCATCAGATAGTTCCTTTCATGTGACTTTAACCGTTTGAAAGCATAAACTATCACTTTACATTCTTGTATTAAAACACATTCCAATCCGTTCGATAGTGCATCAATAAAAAATTACGAATTCTTTACTCAATTCAAACAGAACCCTGAACCAGCGTTTCGGTTAGTAACATCTTCAATCTGTTTTCAACTTTGCTAACATGCAACAGACAATTCAAACTTTCACAAATGTGATAAATTTATCAATCGGAACAGCTTTAACTCATAACAACATCATTTGATTAGAACAAATCTAATAGGTATATCTCAGTATCATTCCTTCTAGAATATGAATTCTTCCTTCAAAGCGTCAGTCTATTCACCCATAAATGTACAAGATTTTATTTTTCGTACATGAGGATAAACTTAAATGCATATAACTCGAATTACCTTTCAACTAACCATTTCGCTCGGATAAAAACAAGCTGAGTCGATTTCAACTATCAAATAATATCATATCAAATATTCCCTTCTTCATTTGTTAAAACAACTCAAACATACAATCTTTCAAAATTTCCTCACAAGCTAGCCAAATATCTTTACAATCATATTAGCTCAAGGAAACAAAATATCTTGGTTGAACTCATTGATCTTAATCAAACTTACGAGAAAGAAAACCATCGTACAATTTGAGCTTGACCTTTCCAATGTCAATTCCTTTCACAAAAATTAGAGAAATCCCGATACAGAATCACCATGTTCCCATAATCGAGACGAGAAATACAACCATAATAGACATAGTTATCACAAGCCAAAGAACACACTTTAAAGATGAGCCATGATTGATAATTTATGAAATAAGGATGATAAGAAAAGCGAGATAAAGAAATCCAAGATGTGATATCATACTAGAAGTCCGAGAACATAAAATCATAAGAAAATAATAAAGATCTTAATGATTCCTCCGAGAAAACCAGAAGAAAAACAATGCTTATACGCTCTGGAATCAATTGTAACAGATATAATATATTTTCCAAATATATATATATAAAAAAAACATCCAATAGAAACAGAAGAATAGCCTCACATAAATTTTCACCGACAACTTTTATTCCAAACATAATATAATAGAACCCCAAAGAGAGAGATAAGAAATGCTGCTCATCAGCCAACCAGACCAACAATGCTTTCATCTAACATTATAATAAGCTAGTATTCTCATACGATAAGAATTTCATCAGGAAACGAACAATCATATATATATTTAAGGATAGATGAGTACATAAAATACCTAGGAGAGATCATCATAATCTATTCAATTACTATTGTTACACTCATACATCTTTAAAATTCAAATATCATTCCTCTGACTAATTTTGTCATCACTAATCTCATATTATTCCATTCACTAACGAAAATCAATTTAGAAGAAATTCCAGTAAATACATACTTTAGACATCATACCTGAATGAGTCGATTAGCCGAGATTAACATTTTCTTTAACCGTGACATCGCGAAATTTGAATGACCTTAAGAATAACCCGGTATCTTTTCCAGAACTGTATTCACTTGTCAAACTATTCTTAACTCTGATGACATTATTAGTCATTCCGCTACTGACCTCTTTAGTCTCTTACTTGTGAGCTCATTCAACTTAAATCTCGTGAAATTTCGTTATAAAATACCACATTAGTAAAGGGGTGAGGTCATAAAGCCTCTAACTCGACTCTCATAAATACGCACATATAACTTAGCATTCATCATCAACATAATATCTTCACAATCATATAATTCACTTCAAGCTAGTTAGCATACATATTTATGCTACACGGACTTTCCGATTATCTTTATTCAAACAAGTGTACTTAAACATACATTCCATAAATTTTGAGTAAGTTTACTTATCACATTCACTTAATCAAACAAATTAGGCACATAACATCATATGAATGCCAAACTACATGGATGAGCTTATCACATTATAAACTTCCATTTCATTTCACCTTTCCATATTTCAAGAATAATTCCCATTGAACTATTGTAATTTCAATGGTTACTCGGGTAGTATACTCAAGGTATGCATGTCAACAATCCGTCAATTCATTTTCAAAAGTGCCCTTTTGGCACATATTCATAGAGCTCACTTTTGAGCCACATATGACATAATAGGATTGCCAATTCAAGCTAAATCCTTTCGATAACGTATGCTTGAGATGGCTTAATTCAGGATTGTTTTTTCGGGCTAAATCCTTTTTGCAACAATTAAAACATTTTGTTCGTTTCATAAAATCACCATAATCTATCGAAATACAATGTTCAACCGGAACAATGACATTTTATCCATATTTCTCAACTTATGGTTATTTCATTTCGTACATCATCGCATACATATCATGAACTCTTATTCACACCTTTACAAGTTTTGACTCATCACATACACATTTTCAAATATCTTAGTATCACTTCCAGTGTTTTCAAAAATAGCTCAGTTGGAAAGCATCTTTGCCTCAACAAAACAATTTCACTAGAGCTAGGAGATATCACACTATCATAGGTAGTAATATGGCATGTATAGCAAGACTCACATATGCTACGTTAGTCCGAGAATCGACTAAACCATAGCTCTAATACGACTAAATGTAACACCCCTTACCCGTATTCGACATTTGGAGCAGTGCGAGGTAGGTATTAGGACTTAAACATAAGCAAACATACAAAACCGAGACGTAATTTCCATCCAAATTTAAAACTTTTCACATACATTCATATCATCCACGAAAGCGAGCCTACGAGGCTCAAAACATGCTTTGGAGGTGGTTCGGGACTAAGCGAGAACTTTAGAAATTTTTACAAAACTTGAATTTTTTTATTATTAGAAGCGGGGCTCACACGCCGTGTGGTCCAAGGACACGCGTGTGACCAGGGGACATGCCGTGCTTGAGACCGTGTTCAATTTAGGGTGCTCTCGACTTGTGCCATACGGCCGTGCCACACGCGCCTTTTGCTAGGGCGTGTAGCACACACGGCTAAGAGATACACCCATGTGCTCAATTTTGGACATTATGTTTTTCCAAAATTAAGGTGCAGGGGACACATGGCCAGAACACATGCCCGTGGGGCAGACCGTGTGTCACACACGGCCTAGACACACGCCCGTGTGTCTACCCGTGTGGACAAATTAAAGGCTATTTACCAAGCCATTTGCCACCCTTTTACACACATACACTTACACCAATTCAAGACATATACATAACATACTTAGGTAACAAAATCATCCACAATTATGACCAACACAATATCCACATCTATCATACTCACAACATTTACTAAGTCACAATTGACTACTTTCAAGATACCTAAATGTACACCATTTTATCATTTCATCAATAGACCACATTTCCAAACATCTCACATTCATGTCATAAATAACATTTCTATCATTCACAAAGCATACCATGACCATATCATCAAAGTCATTAGCACACATATATATATATACTTAGGCTTACAACCATGATAGCATAAATAAACCAATCTACATGGTCAATTATCAAAACAAGCATTTGACAATTACAAGCAAACACATTGGCTACAATCACAATGACACATTTAACAAATGACTAAGTCCCTATGTAATAGCCCGATTTAGGGGATAGTCGGAATAGTGATCTCGAGACCACTAATCCGAGATTAGAGAAATTTATTTCCATGTTATAATATGAGTCAGAGCATGATAGTATATGTGCATGAGAATTTTTGGTGCTTTAATTTTAGCGATTTCATGTTTAATCGCGAAAAAGGACTAAATCGCATAAAGTGCGAAAGTTCCATTCTACAGGCTAAAGGTACCAAATAGCCATAGATTGATAATTGGAGATCTTTAAAAGGCAAATAGACCCCCCAATACTTGCTTGGCCGACCATAGACTAGCATAGGAGACAAATTTGTCAATGATGGTCAAAGTTGGTGATAGTAGGTGGACTAAATTGGACTAGTATTAATATAATAAGGAAAGAAAAGCTATCATCTTTTTATCTTTCACTCTTCCACCGAAAATTAGCAGCAAATAGAGGGAAGAAAGCTTCAAAAATTTTAGCACACTCATCTCTTCACAAGTAAGTGTTCTAGTGATCTTTTCTTGAAAATAGTTGTACTTTTGGGACCCCTAAAGCTTAAGCTTTCAAATGAGGGGACTATTGTGCAATATGGTGAAAAGTTTAGAGTTTTTCCATGAGATCTATCATAGTTATTTGCTGCATTTTTATGGAAGAAAATGGGTCTTGGTTGTTAGATGAACAACTCTTGTGAAAGGTGTTGCCATGAAAACACCTAATTGGACCTTGATGAAAAGGTTACAAATTTGTAGTAATTATGTGAAATGTTGAGTTTTGATGATATCTATAAGAGTATTAAATGTTTACCTAGGCTTTTTAAAGGTAGAAATGTGATTAGAATTTATTTTCGAGCCTAGGGATAAAATGGTAATTTTGCCAAAGTCTAAGGGCAAAATAGTAATTTTTGCCTAAGCATGATTATTGAAATGATTTTATTAATGAGATGATTAAAATGAGCTAAATTGCTATTATAGAGCAAGAAGAACCGAGAATCTACCTCGATTGGGGAAAGAAAAAAGTCTCGAACTAAACCGTCGAGCTAGCTCATTTTGAAATCGAGGTAAGTTTGTATGTGATTGATGCAACATTTATGTTAGCATAATTGAGAACGCTTGATATCATATTGATGCATGACACTCCATTAAATTGATGTTGGATGAGATGTTGAAGTCTAGTGGACCATGTGAATATGAAAATGCTATCATCGAGATATGAAATAGACAAGGTCCCGTATAAGACCATGTCCAGGACATGGCCTCAACACTGAGTTGAGATCCCGTATAAGACCATATACGAGATATGGCTTTGGTAATGAATATGAAAATCGTATAAGACCATATCGGGATATGGCTTTGATAATTGATGTGAAAGTCCATATAAGACCATATCAGGGATATGGCATTGGCGTTAGAAGTAACTCCATGTAAGACCACCTCGGGGATGTGGCATTGGCCGTCCCTACATGAATGACGTTGAATATGCGTCTTTGACTATCCCTAGTGATTAAAGGGATAAGTAAACGAGTTTAGAAGTAGAAATGAGATTTGTACTAAAGTCATATGAATGAGTGAATACAGGTACTCGTGAATGAGTCACGAAGAAAGCGATTACGATATGTGGTACACAGATATGTGCTAAATAAGAAGCGATGGTGAGTAAGTAGGGCAAGAAGTCTATGACTTGTGTATGGTTAGTTAATGTCATGGATGGATTATTTTATGAGCTTATTGTTGCTATTTACATCCATGCAAACTTACTAAGCTTTATGCTTACCCTTTCATTGCTCTTTCTCCTTGTAGTATTGCCAAGATAACTCGAGGAATGAGGACGTAGGAGTTCCAGAAATCACACTATCGACACCACTTTGGTATAACAATTTAGACTTATTTTAAGTATAGCATGTATAGGACTCGAATATTTTGTTAAGTTGTAATTGTTAGCCAAAGTGTTGGCTATGTATGTTACTAAAGTCATTTTGTAAATGGCCTTAAGTTAGGCAAATACTTGGCAAATTCTTTTGCTTAATGAAAGTGATTTTCTTGAAGTGTATGCCCTTGGGTATGGATGTTGAATTGAGTATTTAGATGTGTCTTTGGGTCATGAATTTTGTTGAATGGAATTGGTGTATATATGCGAGCAATGTAGGGTGGCAAAGGGCTTGGTAAATAGCCTTCTAATTGTCCACATGGATAGACACACGGGCGTGTGTCTAAACCGTGTGGGAGGCATGGTTTGCACATGGGTGTATGTGTGGGAGGCATGGTTTGCACATGGGTGTATGCCAAGGCCGTGTAAAGTCTGCACCTTGCACTTGGATTTCAAATCGCCACACAGCTGAAGCACACGAACGTGTGTATAGGCCGTGTGGATATGTCAGAATGCTAAGGTTTGGCACACGGGCCAGGGCCACGGGTGTTGCAAGGCCGTGTGAAGTTAGTCAGTGTCGACCACGGGTGGAACACACGGGCATGCCTTAGGGGCACACGGGCGTGTCCCTAGACCCACACGTGTGTGTGACCCCTGTTTTGTTGAAAAGTTTCTCGAACTCGTAAAAGTTTTGATACCTCTCGGAAGTATGTTTAGGGCCTCCTAGGCTGAGTATGTGCAAGTGATGGGTTTAAACAAAATTTTATAACCCTATTCAAAATGTTTAAGCAAGATTAGTTAGGTAATGCCTCAAACCCTGTTCCGGCTTGAATACGGGTAAGGGGTGTTACATTTATTGGTATCAGAGCTACAGTTTAGTCAGTTCTAGGACTAATGTAGTGTAAGTACGAGTCTAGCTATACATGCCATATGTAAGAGTGTTTGAGTAACGATAGTGTGACGGCTCCTGACGTTTAAAAATCGTGTTTTATGTAGCATATGGATTCTGATCCAGACCGAACTGCACCAGATGATGCTGCGAGTAACGCGCCGGCTAATAGTAGACCCGAGACCTTGGGTCAGGGGGAAGAGGATCGAAAAGCCTTTCTCCACATGATCAGCAACTGGTATACTGAGTATACCTGAGCAAATCCTAATGCTCAACCCCCTCCACCCCCACCAATTCCTCAACCCACTCTAGTAGCTCCTCAAGTGGTTGAGGTGGTGAGAAGAGAAAGGCCTCCAGTGGATAAGATCCGGAAGCAAGAAGCCGAGGAATTTCGGGCAAATAAGGACGATGACCCGGAGAGAGCAGAATTCTAGCTCGAGAATACCATCAGGGTATTCGATGAGTTATCCTGCACGCCTGAGGAGTGCTTAAAGTGTGCGGTATCTCTCCTGAGAGATTCAGCCTACCGATGGTGGAACACCCAGGTGTCGGTGGTGCCAAGGGAGAGAGTTAGTTGGGAATTTTTCCAAGAGGAATACCGGAAGAAGTACATCAGTCAGAGGTTCATCGACTGTAAGAGGAAGGAGTTCCTAGAACTGAAGCAAGGCCGGATGTAAGTGACTGACTATGAACGAGAGTTCTTAAGACTTAGAAAATATGCCCGGGAGTGCGGGTCTACCGAGGCAGTCATGTGCAAGCGATTTGAGGACGGACTGAATGAAGACATCCGTTTATATGTTGGAGTTCTCGAGTTAAAAGAATTTATAGTTTTGGTGGATAGGGCTTGTAAAGCGGAAGAGTTGGCTAAAGAGAAGAGAAGAGCTGAGAATGAGTCCCGTGACGAGACAAAGGCAATTAAATAAGTCCTACCAATCCTCAACTAAGAAATCGAGGGATTTCGCTACTCGATCAGTCACTTTAGCGGGGTTTTTAACCTGAAGTTTAGGCCATATCCCAGATATGGTCTTACACGAAGTCTCATATCGATGCCATATCCCAGATATGGTCTTACACAAGTCTCATATCGATAACATATCCCAGATATGGTCTTACACGTAATCACTGTAACCCTAATGTCATTACATTTGTATCCTAACTATTCCTATGGTTCAACCGGGATTTACTTTCTTGTCGAAACTTCGTCAATTTCATCCATAGAGTCAATCATACAATTCATGCAATAACAAAACATTATAAATACAATTATAAAGTTGCATTATTTACATACAAACTTACCTCGACATAAAAATGGCGAAAAGGACTAAATCGTTAAATACTCGTTTTTCCCCCGTTCTAGTTCCAAACCTATTTTTTCTTGATCTATAATATCAAATTATCTTATTCAATCATTATACAATTCAAATTAGCCCAAAATCACATTATGGCAAAACTTACATTTTTGCCCCTAAAGTTTAACATTTTTACAATTTAGTCCCTAGGCTCGTAAAATGAAATGTACTCAATTTCTTTAACACCCATGCCTAGCCGAACCTTATACATGCTTATAACAGCCCACAATTTTCATTCATTCACATTTTTACACCATATTTTATGACTTTTACAAATAAGTCCTTTTAGGTATTTTCACCGAAAATCACTTAGCAAAAGTTGTTAATCATACACCAAACATGCATTTTCTACCATTAGACATCAAAATACACAGACATCCATCATGGGTAAAATTCTAGACCTTGACATCTCTTCAAATTGATGGTAGAAATAGAAAGATCGAGTTACAATGACTTCAAAAAGCGTAAAGAGCATTAAAAGCGGGGCTAGAAACAGGACTTACAATCAAGCTTGGAAGTGGCCAAACCCTAGCTATGGCTTCCCCCTTGTGAATTTTGGCCATGAGGAAGAAGATGGACAAAAATTGGCTTTTAATTTTGCTTTTTAATTCATTTAATTACCCAATTACCAAAATACCCTTAATGAAAAAATTTGAAAACATACCAAACCATGTCCATTTTTGTCCACCAACTTAACCAATGGTCTAATTACCATTTAAGGACCTCTAATTTAAAATCTCATAGCAATTGGACACCTCTAACATATAGAATTCAAGTTTTTCACTTTTTGTAATTTAGTCCTTTTAACTAAATTGAGTGCCCAAACGTCAAAATTTTCGAATGGAATTTTCACGAAATCATTTCATAAAATTGTAGACCATAAAAATATAATAAAAATAAATTTTTTTCTTTGTCGGATTTGTGGTCCCGAAACCACTATTTCGACTAGACCCAAAATTGGGCTGTTACATCAGTTATCTCTATGGCTACAGGTTCAAGCCTTCTACAACAGTTTGAATCCCTCAAATAGGCAATTGATCGATGCAGCAGCCGGTGGAACTCTGAACAATAAAACACCTGAAGTGGCTTATGAGTTTATAGAGGAGATGTCACTAAATAATTATCAGTGGCAAGTCATGAGAACGAAGTCGATGAAAGCGGCCAATGTTTTTAACTTAGATGTAATAACCATGTTATCGAATTAGGTAGAAATTTTTGAATAAATAAATTGATGGTTTATGTGTTTCTCTGTGCAGTACATCCGATGATGCAAATAGAGGTGGAATAAATAATCCAGAATATTTACCCTTCGGTCCTAGCATGGAGAATGAGCAAATAAATTATATGGGTAATAATTCTAGACCTCAAAATAACCCTTATAGTAATAACTATAATGCAGGATGGAGAAACACCCAAATTTCTCATGGGGTGGTCAAGGAAACCAAAGACCACAACCCCCTCCAAGCTTTCAACAACCCTATCAGCAAGAGAAGAAACCGAACCTTGAAGAGATGTTGGCGAAATTTATTTTGGTGTCAGAGACCCAATTTCAAAACACAGAGACAACTTTGAAAAACCAGCAAGTGTCAATTCATGGGCTCGAAAATCAAATTGGACAGCTTACTAAATTGGTTTCAGAAAGCGACAAGGTAGTTTACCTAGTAACACCAAATCCAACCTAAAAGAGCATGTGAAAGAAGTTACATTAAGGAATGGGAAAGTGTTGGCTGAACCTGAAAAGAAGCTGCAACATGAATCTGATAAGAAAAATGATGAGGGAGTAAATCTGAAGTGATTCAAACACGGTACTTAAAGAATACAAACCCACGATTCCATATCGACAAAGATGAAGAAAGATGAATGGATGCACAATTTGGTAAATTTCTTAAACTTTTCAAATAGTTGCATATTAACTTACCTTTTGTTGAAGCTATTCATGAGATGCCCACATATGTAAAATTTTTGAAGGAGCTATTAACAAATAAAAGGAAGTTTGAAGAACTATCCACTGTGGAACTCAACGAGGAAAGTTCAGCTATTCTCCAAAATAAACTACCAACTAAGCTGAAAGATCCAGGAAGTTTTACTATTCCCTGTTTGATTGGTAGTTTAAGCCTTTGAGAAAGCATTAGCTGATTTGGGTGCTAGCATTAATTTGATGCCTTATAAAATGTTCAAGCAGCTTGGTCTTGGGGATCCAAAACCTATTAGGATGAGTATTCAATTAGCTGATAAATCTATTAAATATCCTAGGGGTATTATTGAAGATGTCCTTGTGAAAGTAAATAAATTCATATTCCCTGTTGATTTTGTTGTGCTTGACATGGATGAGGATGTTGAGGTGCCTTTAATTTTAGGTCGCCCTTTTTTAGTCACTTCTAGGGCTATCATTGATATGGGTGATGGTAAACTTGTGCTTAGGGTAGGTGATGAAGATATTATTTTTAAAATCTATGATGCCATGTGATTCTCTAGAGAACAAGATTACTCCTGCTATTTTATTGACTCTATTGACCATGTTATTCAAGATTCATTACAGGAAATTGTTCATAAGGACACGTTGGAATTGTGTCTTGTCCAAGGAGAGAAGGTAGATGACGACATTGCTGTGATAAGTGAGACAAAAATTGATTTAGATTCTAATGAGTCTTCACTCAGACAAAAGGATTAGGAGGGCATTGAGGTAAATGATGAATTAAAATTAAAACCCTCTATTGAATAACCTCCCAAATTGGAACTGAAGCAATTACCAAATCACCTAGAGTATGCGTTTCTTGGAAAAAATTCTACATTACAGATTATTATTGCTTGATTTGAAGCCAAATTAGAATGATGAGTTGTTACAAGTATTAAAGGAGCATAAAAGAGCTATAGCTGGAAGATTTACGACATTAGAGAATCAGTCCTTCTTTTTGCACCCATAAAATTTTAATGGAGGATGAATACAAACCATGTGTGCAAGCTCAAAGGCGGCTAAATCCTAACATGAAGGAAGTTGTTAAGGCGGAGGAAATTAAACTTCCAGATCTTTGGAGTTATTTATCCTATTTCTAATAGTAATTGGGTGAGCCACATGTGAGTTGTTCCTAAGAAGGAAGGCATGATTGTTGTACCTAACAAGAAGAACGAATTGATTCCAACGAGAATAGTCACGGGATGGAGAGTTTGTATTCACTATAGGAAGTTGAGCGATGCCACGAGGAAAGATCATTTTCCTTTGCCATTCATAGATCAAATGTTGGAAAGATTATCTGGGCATATGTATTATTACTTCCTAGATGGACTCTATGGCTACTTTCAAATCCCGATAGCTCTCGAGGACGAAGAAAAAAATGACATTTACATGTCCATATGGTACGTTTTCTTATCGAATAATGCCTTTTGGATTATGTAATGCTCCTGCTAGTTTTCGACTTTGCATGTTGGCCATGTTTGATGAACTTGTAGAAGACATTATGGAGGTATTTATGGACGACTTCTAGGTATTCAGTAACTCTTTTCATCTTTGTCTTAAAATGAGTTTTAATGAGATGTGAGGAAATGAACCTTGTGCTTAATTGGGAAAAATGTCACTTTATGGTTCGAGAAGGAATTGTGTTGGGCCATAAAATTTCTAGTAAAGGGATTGAGGTTGATAGAGCGAAAATTGAAACCATTGAAAAATTACCCCCTAGTTCAGTTAAGGCTATTCGAAGCTTTTTAGGACATGCTGGGTTCTATAGAAGGTTTATTAAAGATTTTTTGAAAATAGCTAAGCCTTTAACGAATTTGCTAGAAAAAGATGTGCCCTTTGATTTTAGTCAAGAATGTTTAGAAGCATTTAATACTCTCAAGGAAAAATTAATTAATGCCCCGATTGTGGTTGCACCTGATTGGAATTTACCCTTTGAACTAATGTGTGATGCGAGTGATTTTACAGTAGGTGCAGTTCTTAGACAGTGAAGAGACAATCATTTTCAGCCAATTTATTATGCCAGCAAGACATTGATAGATGCACAAAAAAATTACACTACTACCAAAAAAGAATTGCTAGCTGTGGTTTTTGCATTTGATAAATTTAGACCATATTTGATATCATCTAAAGTTGTTGTTTACACTGACCATTCAGCTCTCTGTTATCTCCTAACTAAATCGGATGCAAAACCTCGGCTTATAAGATGGATTTTATTGCAGGAGTTCGATTTGGAAATCTAGGATAAGAAGGGAGCTAAAAATCTTGTAGCAGATCACCTTCCCGGACTACATTTCCTAGCTCTTTTGGTAATAAATACATCCTAGTAGCAGTTGATTATATGTCAAAATGGGTAGAAGCTCAAGCTTTACCTACCAACGATGCTAGAGTGGTAGTTCAATTTCTTAAGAAGCTCTTTTCTCTATTTGGAACACTTAGAGCAATTATTAGTGATAGGGGTACGCATTTTTGTAACTCTTATTTTTATAAATTTCTTAAGAAGTATGGGGTGCATCATAGAACAACTACCCCATTATCACCCTTAAACTAGTGGACAAATTGAAGTTGCAAATCAAGAACTTAAACGTATCCTAGAAAAAACTGTAGAGTCAAGTAGAAAGGATTGGGCGATAAAAGTAAATGACACTTTATGGGCTTATAGGACTACCCATAGAAACATCTCCTTACAAACTTGTATATGGAAAAAGTTGTCATTTACCGCTTAAACTCGAGCACAAAACATTCTGGGCAATAAAATTTCTAAACTATGATCTTAAACTTGCAGGTGAGAAGAGACTGATGCAGCTGAACGTGTTAGATGAGTGGCGAGCAAATGCTTACGAGAAATTGTGACTATATAAAGAAGAGAAAAGCGACGCCACAATGCTCGTTTGAAGCAGCCCAAACAATTCACAGCTGGAGATCTTGTCCTTTTATACAATTCAAAGCTCAAGTGGTTTCCCAGAAAGCTGAAATCAAGATGGTCAGGTCTATTCGTAGCACAAACCATTTTCCCATACCGTACGATAGAGGTAACCCATCCAGCATATGGCACATTCAAGGTAAACGGTCATCGACTCAAACTTTATAGTGATGACGAATTTAGAAATGATATAGAGGAGCTTCGGCTCCTTGAACCTTTGTATTTGTGCTCACAAGGTGATTCGAGCTTAGGCTTTAAATAAGCGCTTCTCGGGAGGCAACCCGAGTGTTAACACTGATAATTTTCTTGAATTTATTTCATGTTATTTTTAAAATAAAAAAGTGTGTTTTTTTGACCCATACGGCCTGGACACACGGGCATGTCCCAGGCTATGTGCACTAAAAGGGGTTCGACAGTGAGTTACTCGGCCTGGCGACATGGCTGTTTGACCTACACAGCCTGGACACATGGGCGTGTCTTCGGCCGTGTGGATCCTAAGACATAATTTTAAAATTTTAAGAAAACCGATAGTGAGTTACATGGCAGGGCGACACGGCTGTGTGACCCACAAGGCCTGAACACACGGGTGTGTCCTTTGTCGTGTGGATCCTAGGACTTAATTTTTTCAAAAATTGACAGAGACACGGCCTAAAATAGTCCACACGGGTGTGTCCTAGTCCATGTGAAACCTAGAGCTAATTTTTTTCATTTAAAAATTAAGTCAGAGAGTTACACGGGCAAGGCACACGGCCCTGCGACATGGTCGTGTGAAGACTGGGCCTATATTTTTAAAATGCACACGGGCTAAGAAGGCCTCACACGGGCATGTGACACGGCCGTGTGGCCCAACACGGGCCCTTACACGATCGTGTCACCATTAAAGAACCTAGCCCCCTTCTCATTTTTTTTGTTTTGTCTTCTTCCTCAAATTCCTCAACCCTAACCGTCGCCGCTCCCCTACCTCCACAGTCCGGCCACCTTCGTCACCCCTCTCTCTTCTCCTCCTCCCCGATTCCTCTCACTTCTCCCTCTCCCCAACTCGACCCCTCATACCCCCACCGCTCACCACCCGCCCATTTTCTTTCCTTTCCCATCCCGTCACAAAGCACCATTCCCCATCGCAGACTACACACACGCCCCACCAACCACACCCCTCTCTCTCTCTCTCCTCGCCCTTCTCACAGTCCGGCCACCTCTCCCTCACCCAAGCTGCTCGCACACCGCCCCCTTTTTTTCTTTCCCTTCTCCCTTCCCTTCTCTTTTCCCCGTTGAACCACCCCACGACCAACCACCACGCCTCCCCGTCGCACTCTTCCCCATTGTTCCAACTACCAACGCCACGCATCCCTCTAAGCTCTGGCCACCCACCGTCGATCTTTTCCCATTTTCCTATTTATTTTATCTTCTTTATTTATTTATTCTATTATTTTATTCCTTTGTTATATTTATTTAGTTTTTTTATTTTCTATTTCTTTTGATTCTTTCTATTTTCTATTTTATCATTGATATTCTTAATTTTTAGTTTTAGTTTTATTATTTTATTATTATTATTATTATTATTATTCATTTTTTATTAGTATTTTTCTGCCTCTGTTTATTAATATCATTTTACCATTGTTAGGAACAGTTTGGATTTTTGTTGATTAATCATCTTGCCTTATTGGTTTCTATCATTCATTCACTTCACTACTGTTCAAATTTTAGGTCCTTTTGGTATTTTTGTGGATTTGGTTAGTCATCGATTATGTTAAGGTTATCTTTCTTATTTCTTTATTTATTATTATTATAATTATTTACATATTAGTTTTTCATCATCATAGTTGAGTTCATGGATTTAGTCTGTTTCGGTATTAGTCCTTTATTTTTTTTAGAGTAAATTCCCCATTTAGGAAGTGTAACATCCTAAAAATAGGGGTCTTGCATTTTTGCGTTATTGCATGTGCTGTGCTTCTTAAGCTTGTTATTTGGGTGTGGTTGGAGGTCCTAGGGAGGTTCGGGTTCGAGCCCAAGCCCTGGGAAAAGTTTGGTTTTTGGCTCTTTAGGGGAGAGGACTGTTGGAAGTAAGGGTTAAGGGAATATGTTGGTGTTTTGCTAACACAAGTGGCCAAATGGTGGAGTGGTGGTGGCATCAACATGAAAGCAAGGGGAGTGGGGTTCAAATCCCACAAGAAGCATTTGGGGAGTTTTATTTTATGCTTTGGAGAGGAGAGAGGTGGAGTTGGATTAGGACTCTGCAGGAGAGAGAGAGGACTTGATCAAATTTGTTTGAATGGGAGGTGGAGAGTGAATGGTGGAGCAGAAAGGGGAGAAAATCAGGGGATAGGGGAGTGTGGAAGTGGTTGGCCGAATGTGGAGTGTGTGGGGGGTGAGAATTTTGGCTAGAGGTTAGTATAGGGAAGCAAATTCGGCATTTGGTAGGTAGCAAAGAAAGGAAACCGAAACCTTTTTGGTGTGTGTGCCGAAGCTCTCTAGTGACTTTTTAGCATTTTTGGCTAATGCATTTCGGGTCTTATTGCTTCAAAATTTCCTTGCCGAAACCACAACCTGCCATTCTTTCTTCTTCTCAACTCTTCAAACACTTTCTTTTCACTTGTAAATACTATTCACTTCTTGGCCGAAACCCTACTTCTTTTTCTTCTAATCTTCAATTGGCTGACTTCGTTTCTTCTCACCTCTGGGTTTTCATTTCGGTTTGCCTCAAAGCCGAATAGTGGTTCTTGTGTTTTGCTTGTTGTGCCGAATCTCCTCACCTATTCGGCTCATTTCTTGCCTAAGGGTCGAATCGATTCTTTCTCTTCCATCTCAAATCCCTCTCGTTCATTTGGGTGTGGCCGAATCTGTTGGAGTGATAGCACACTCTCTCGTCCTCCTTCTAGCCTTGGGATTTCGTAAATTGGTTGGTAAGTGAGGTCATGGCTGTAACATCCCAAAATTGGGCCTAGTAGGATTGGGCCCAATGGGCCTTGAGTGTAGGAGTGTTTAAAATTTTGAGAACAAGAGAATGGCATTATTGCAAATTGGACTTATTAGTTAAGTGAATTTGGAAGGTTACGAGGTTTCTATGAAGTCTCGGGTTTAATTGGGCCTTAGGAAATAAATTTGGTATTTTAGCACTTTAAGGAGAGATGGTAAGTAGCTTCAAGACTTATAGAAATAAATGAGTAATGTGCTTGCATAAGTGAGCTATTGGTAAAGAGGTTATGGCATCAAGTGATGGACTTTGAGGGAAGAGGTTCAAATCCCATTGTGTGCAAACTTTAACTATTATTTTTGCACTCTTTCCTTAAGTGTCGGCCAAGCATGTAAATAAGGCAAGGTGGACTTTTATTTTTAGCAAGATGGCTGAGGAAAATAGGAAAGGACTTTTATTTTTGGCAAGATGGTTTTCCTTTGGAAAAATCGAACCCTTCATTTCTTCTTTATCGTTCTTCTCGTCCATATTAACACTCACTCCTTTGATCAATCGGTAAGTGGTTCTATTCAAACATTTTTTTATTTTTCTTTCTCCTAGCCGAATATATGTCTTGGCATGGGATGGTCCTTTTAACCGAGACCATCATTTTATTCTACCCTCTCAAACGAGATTATTTTCTCTTTTTCGTAGTGTTTTAAGTGGGAGACCGTGTATTGTTCTAGCCGAAGTCAAACGGTGGAAATTGGATCCAATATCGATAAGGTAAGGGGTTTCATTTTGGATTTTTCGTTATATCTCTATTTGGCTATGTTGCAAATCGGATTGAAGTTTTGACTAATCAATTATGTTTTAGGGACGAAACCACTCGATATATCCTATTTGCAAATCCTTCGGATATAGTGGGTCAACGAAGAGTGGTTCTTTAAGGAATCCTAATCAAGGTGTGTAATCCCATACCTTTCGTGTACATATCTGAAATGATGTGTAATCTAACAATTCTATGAAAGTTTGTATGAAATGTTCTGTGTATCGGTCAAAATACTAAAGAACACCAAAAACCGGCATCAGTGATCACTCGGGCGTGCGTATGATTATAGTGGTAATCGTATTTTGTAATAAAACAGTTTCGGTTAGAAGCAGTGACGTGTATTTGGAAAATCACGAAAAATAGGACAAAGGGAATTAGAAAGTGAAAAAGATATCGAATTAAAGCTTCCTGTGTCTATTTTAATATGGAAGAAACAGAGAAGGAAAAGGATTATTATATTCTGAGATATGTTAATTTGAGTGAGACTGGTTCTGAATGACTTCGTGGTTCTCTAATCTGTCTTGGAAAAATCGTATAACATTGTACAAAGTGAATTATGAGATATAGTTTATATGTACAGATTCCTTAGTGAGTATATTTTTAATACAAACAAGTGGAAACAGTATATGAAAACCGTACAGTGAGATATTTGAAATTAAGTTAAGAGAGGTTAGAATAATTGGACAGTGAAACAAGGGAAAATTTAAGGAATAAACTGTACTAAATGGTTAAGCCAAAAATTCTGGAAAATAGTATTAAGAAGATATATGAGTCTAGTTTCAAGGAAAATTTACGGATTTAGATTTGAGATTCTAGCTCGAGTTATAGTCAATTTAGTCGATGACGATGCAGATGGACAGTTTTGATTTTTATGCTCCACATTAGTAGTTAAGTCTAGGTTGCGAAATTGCGAATTACCCTTAGTGGGTAAATTATCGAAATTACAAAAATGCCCCTAAAGGGCCGAATTACGAGAAATTGTTTAATGGGCGATCGGTATTTTGCTATATGGGCGATCGATATTTTTATAAATGGGCCAATCGATATTTTGATAAATGGGCCAATCGATATTTTGATAAATGGACCAATCGATATTTTGATAAATGGGCCAATCGATATTTTGATAAATGGGCGATCGATATTTTTCTATATGGGCCAATCGATATTTTGCTAAATGGGACAAATCGATATTTTGCTTAATGGGCCTTTTGATTAATTGTTGTAATGGGCCATAATTTTGTAATAAATATCTGAATAAATTGTTGTGAATGGCTATGCATTATATACATGATTTGCATGGGATGGGATAATGATGAGCAGAAGTTACGGTAGCTCTGCTACATAATGCAGTGGCTCGCCACAAATATGAAAAATGGCGATGCCATGTAAATTTTGTTAATTTGGTGGCTTGTCCACAAATTTGATATAATCGGCTTAATGCCTACGTTTGGTGTGTTGGCGGGGTGGGTGACTAAAGCTCCTCTGGTGTCTTTGGTTGGTACGGGTGGTGTGTAGCGGATGGAAAACTAGGTTTGGTTTGGGAATTGCATATCATATGCATATTATATTTGATACATTATTGTTGTTGTAAATGGGCTTAGGCCCAATATATTGCTAATTGGGTTCCGGCCCAATGAATAACTGATGAGGATTTCTGCTTGAGTTCTTGTAACTCACCCCCTTTCTCTTAACCCTTGTAGGTAATGCTTGATGATATGGACTTGTGCTATGGATGACTCGAGGGAGGCCATACTTCGGAAATGGTTTATTTGGATTTTAGACTTCTTTCTCGTTTATTTTATCATTTTACCATTTTGGGTTAAATGTTGTAATAAGGCCTCTGGACTATTTTTATTTTTGCTTTTTGGTTGGGATGTTTTATTATTTTTCTTAAATTGTTTAAAAAGGGGAATTTTCTAAAAACTTAAACAATGGTTTCCAAAATCGATTAACAAATGGATTTCAAAATAAACTTTTACAAATATTTTTAACACGGATATTTTTTCTCGAACTATTAACGATATTTTCAAAAGACTTGGATTCTCTTTCGAATTTTCAACGTCATTTTCAAAAGTCACGGTTTTGTAAGATCATTAGTTTCGATTATCGATTTATCAAACAACCTCTCAAAATACTTGTATTTTATCTACGTTTCATAGCGTTTTCAAAATGTTTCGCAACTCTATTTATAAACGTCACATTTTCGTAAATTATTTATTTCAAATATGCTTCCATAAGCGAAAAGGTTTTTAAAGATTATTATGTTTTCAAGTAGTTAATGATTGCTTAAGTGTTTTTGGTTTTAACAAAGAGAGTTTGTATTTTTCAAGCAAGTTTTTAATAATCGCAAAGATGGTTTTTTTACTTCCATGTGACACACCAAATTCGGGCCTAACTTCTAGGCCGGGTTTGGGGTGTTACATTTTATGGTATCAGAGCCCAGTTTCAAAACACGGTCATGGTTTGGGTTCAAAAGCGTTTTCCAAAGCTGTTTAGAATTTTGATTTATAAATATATGTTCTAAAGGAAGTATGGCACCACGAGTATCCGACACCAAGTCAAGTAAGTATTTGTTTTCATTTTATGATTATTGTGTTATTACTGTGGTACGAAAATTCTACGAAATAGAATACTCTAGAACTGTTAGCTTTAGGAGTTGAAACTATAGAGATTGAGACTCTAGGATGCGGATTTGACACTCAAAAACAACTTTTCTACTCATACTCCATAAAACATCGTTTAATAAACATCGAATAGTATACTGATTCATAAAACTCGTAATCAAGATTAAATCGACTTAGTGAACATGAACGCTAGAAGATGTGGACGCGGTAGACGTGGACGTGCTAGAGGCCGAGGTGCTAGGACTAGATCTTCAGCATCGGGGCATGTGCCCAAAAAGGAGGAGTTGGCATCGCCAGTGGCTAAGACGGGATCTCATGATCGAGCTGGGGTTAATGAGCTGACTCAATAATTAAGAAGGTATTGAAGGAGGTTAAGGAGATCAGCGAAGCACTTCGAGTTGGGTTTGTGGGCTGTAAGAAGAAATTAGATCGCGGTTCTTTTGGGTCGCAGTCTCGTTCCATAAAGCATGTCAAGGCACGACCAAACTTCCCGATTTGTGATTTTTGCAAGAGGCGTCATCCGGGAGAATGTTGGAGGAGGTCAGGAGCATGCTTGAGATGCGGGTCTAAGGAGCATAAGGCTCGGGATTGTTTCATCACCATCAAGTCAGGTATGTTTTGGTTGGACGTGATGAATGAATGTAGAAAATTCTAAGTATAAATGGTAGATAACGGTTTGCTTCTGTGGTTAAACGTTTGGTTGTGTGAAAGAGGATTCAAGATTATGTTAAAAGTACATTAATGTTATTAAGATCAGAGCTTGTGTGAAAGCTTAGTGGTGTGATTTGAGCGATGCGTTTAGTAGTTGGTTGGAAATTTCGAGGACGAAATTTCTTTAAGGAGGGTAGAATTGTAACATCCCAAAATTGGGCCTAGTAGGATTGGGCCCAACCGGCCTTGAGTGTAGGAGTGTTTAAAATTTTGAGAACAAGAGAATGGCATTATTGCAAATTGGACTTATTAGTTAAGTGAATTTGGAAGGTTACGAGGTTTCTATGAAGTCTCGGGTTTAATTGGACCTTAGGAAAAAAAAATTGGTATTTTAGCACTTTAAGGAGAGATGGTAAGTAGCTTCAAGACTTATAGAAATAAATGAGTAATGTGCTTGCATAAATGAGCTATTGGTAAAGAGGTTATGGCATCAAGTGATGGACTTTGAGGGAAGAGGTTCAAATCCCATTGTGTGCAAACTTTAACTATTATTTTTGCACTCTTTCCTTAAGTGTCGGCCATGCATGTAAATAAGGCAAGGTGGACTTTTATTTTTGGCAAGATGCCTGAGGAAAATAGGAAAGGATGAATGTGAGGAAAGAAATCAAGAGAAAGGGGAAAGTAGGGGGAACATGTGGCCTTTTTCAAGGGATGTATTATGGAAAGGGTTGTTGGCAAAATTTTGACTATTAGGGACATGAATGTGGACGGTTTTGGGGCTAAAGGGGGTGATAGCCGAATTTTGCTAGGAGTTTTTGGCAAAGCTAGTGCTTGAGAGGTTGTTCTCTTTAGTTTTTTGTATCATTCTCTTTCTCTCCAAATTTCCTCGTCTCTTTGCCGAATTTTCAAGCCTTTAGTGTGCATTTTTGTTTCTTCTTTTCTTCCTTGTTGCCGAAAGTACCTAAGCCTTGGAGATCAAATTGTTCACTCGTTTTCCTTTGGAAAAACCAACCCTTCATTTCTTCTTTATCGTTCTCTTCTCATCCGTATTAACACTCACTCCTTTGATCAATCGGTAAGTGGTTCTATTCAAACATTTTTTTATTTTTCTTTCTCCTAGCCGAATATATGTCTTGGCATGGGATGGTCCTTTTAACCGAGACCATCATTTTATTCTACCCTCTCAAACGAGATTATTTTCTCTTTTTCGTAGTGTTTTAAGTGGGAGACCGTGTATTGTTCTCTAGAAGTCAAGCGGTGGAAATTGGATCTAATATCGATAAGGTAAGGGGTTCATTTTGGATTTTTCGTTATATATCTATTTGGCTATGTTGCAAATCGGATTGAAGTTTCGACTAATCAATTATGTTTTAGGGACGAAACCACTCGATATATCCTATTTGCAAATCCTTCGGATATAGTGGGTCAACGAAGAGTGGTTCTTTAGGGAATCCTAATCAAGGTGTGTAATCCCGTACCTTTCATATACATATCTGAAATGATGTGTAATCTCACAATTTTCTGAAAGTTTGTATGAAATATTCTGTGTATCGGTAAAAATACCGAAGAACACTAAAAACCGGCATCCGTGATCACTCGGGCGTGCGTATGATCGCAGTGGTAATCGTATTTTATAATAAAACAGTTTCGGTTAGAAGCAGTGACGTGTTTTTTGAAAATCACGAAAAATAGAACAAAGGGAATTAGAAACTGACTAAGATATCAAATTAAAGCTTACTGTGTCTATTTTAATATGGAAGAAACGAAGAAGGAAAAGGATTTTTATATTCTGAGATATATTAATTTGAGTGAGACTGGTTCTGAATGACTTCGTGGTTCCCTGATCTGTCTTGGAAAAATCGTATAAAATTGTAAAAAGTGAATTATGAGATATAGTTTATATGTACAGATTCCTTAGTGAGTCTATTTTCAATAAAAACAAGTGTAAAAAGTATATGAAAACCGTATAGTGAGATATTTGAAATTAAGTTAAGAGAGGTCAGAATCGTTGGACAGTGAAACAAGGGAAAATTTAAGGAATAAACTGTACTAAATGGTTAAGCCAGAAATTCTGGAAAAATAGTAGTAAGAAGATATATGAGTCTAGTTTCAAGGAAAATTTACGGATTTAGATTTCAAGATTCTTGTCTTGAGTTATAGTCAATTTAGTCAGTACGACGCAGATGGACAGTTTCGATTTTTATGCTCAACATTAGTAGTTAAGTCTAGGTTGCGAAATTACCGAATTACCCTTAGTGGGTAAATTATCAAAATTATGAAAATGCCCCTAAAGGGCCGAATTACAAAATTGTTTAATGGGCCGATCTGGTATTTTGCTATATGGGCCGATCTGATATTTTGATAAATGGGCCAATCTGATATTTAGATAAATGGGCCAATCTGATATTTTGATAAATGGACCAATCTGATATTTTGATAAATGGGCCAATCTGATATTTTGATAAATGGGCCGATCTGATATTTTGCTATATGGACCAATCTGATATTTTGCTAAACGGGACGAATCTGATATTTTGCTTAATGGGCCTTTTGATTAATTGTTGTAATGGGCCATAATTTTGTAATAAATATCTGAATAAATTGTTGTGAATGGCTATGCATTATATACATGATTTGCATGGGATGGGATAATGATGAAGAGAAGTTCTGGTAGCTCTGCTACATAATTCTGGTGGCTCTGCCACAAATATGAAAAATGGCGATGCCATGTAAATTTTGTTAATTTGGTGGCTTGTCCACAAATTTGATATAATCGGCTTAATGCCTACGTTTGGTGTGTTGGCGGGGTGGGTGACTAAAGCTCCCTACAGGTGTGCTGGTTGGTACGGGTGGTGTGTAGCGGATGGAAAACTAGGTTTGGTTTGGGAATTGCATATCATATGCATATTATATTTGATACATTATTGTTGTTGTAAATGGGCTTAGGCCCAAAATATTGCTAATTGGGTTCCGGCCCAATGAATAACGGTAAGGGGATTTCACACTGAGTTCTTGTAACTCGCCCCCCTTTCTCTTAACCCTAGTAGGTAAAGCTTGATGATATGGACTTGGGGTATGGATTACTCGAGGGAGGCCATACTTCGGAAATGGTTTATTTGGACTTTAGACTTCTTTCCCGTTTATTTTATTATTTTACTACTTTGGGTTAAATGTTGTAATAAGGCCTCTGGACTATTTTTATTTTTGCTTTTTGGTTGGGATGTTTTATTATTTTTCTTAAATTATTTAAAAAGGGGAATTTTCTAAAAACTTAAACAATGGTTTCCAAAATCGATTAACCAATGGATTTCAAAATAAACTTTTACAAATATTTTTAACACGGATATTTTCTCTCGAACTATTAACGATATTTTCAAAAGACTTGGATTCTCTTTCGAATTTTCAACGTCGTTTTCAAAAGTCACGGTTTTGTAAGATCATTAGTTTCGATTATCGATTTATCAAACAACCTCTCAAAATACTTGTATTTTATCTACGTTTCATAACGTTTTCAAAATGTTTTTCGCAACTTTATTTATAAATGTCACATTTTCGTAAGTTGTTTATTTCAAATATGCTTCCGCAAACGAAAAGGTTTTTAAAGATTATTATGTTTTCAAGTAGTTAACAATTGCTTAAGTGTTTTTCGTTTTAACAAAGATGCTGTATTTCTCAAGCAAGTTTTTAATAATCGCAAAGATGGTTTTTTTTTACTTCCATGTGACACACCAGATTCGGGCCTAACTTCTAGGCCGGATTTGGGGTGTTATATTTTATGGTATCAGAGCTCAGTTGCAAAACTCGGCCGTGGTTTGGGTTCAAAAGCGTTTTCCAAAGCTGTTTAGAATTTTGATTTATAAATATATGTTCTAAAGGAAGTATGGCACCACGAGTATCCGGCACCAAGTCAAGTAAGTATTTGTTTTCATTTTATGATTATTGTGTTATTACTGTGGTACGAAAATTCTACGAAATAGAATACTCTAGAACTGTTAGCTTTAGGAGTTGAAACTATAGAGATTGAGACTCTAGGATGCGGATTTGACACTCGAAAACAACTTTTCTACTCATACTCCATAAAACATCGTTTAATAAACATCGAATAGTATACTGATTCATAAAACTCGTAATCAAGATTAAATCGACTTAGTGAACATGAACGCTAGAAGATGTGGACGCGGTAGACGTGGACGTGCTAGAGGCCGAGGTGCTAGGACTAGATCTTCAGCATCGGGGCGTGTGCCCAAAAAGGAGGAGTTGGCATCGCCAGTGGCTGAGACGGGATCTCATGATCGAGCTGGGGTTAATGAGCTGACTCAGATAGTTAAGAAGGTATTGAAGGAGGTTAAGGAGATCAGCGAAGCACTTCGAGTTGGGTTTGTGGGCTGTAAGAAGAAATTAGATCGCGGTTCTTTTGGGTCGCAGTCTCGTTCCATAAAGCATGTCAAGGCACGACCAAACTTCCAGGCTTGTGATTTTTGCAAGAGGCGTCCTCCGGGAGAATGTTGGAGGAGGTTAGGAGCATGCTTGAGATGCGGGTCTAAGGAGCATAAGGCTCGGGATTGTTTCATCACCATCAAGTCAGGTATGTTTTGGTTGGTCGTGATGATTGAATTTAGAAAATTCTAAGTATAAATGGTAGATAACGGTTTGCTTCTGTGGTTAGACGTTTGGTTGTGTGAAAGAGGATTCAAGATTATGTTAAAAGTACATTAATGTTATTAAGATCAAAGTGCGCAGCGAAAGCTTAGTGGTGTGATTTGAGCGATGCATTTAGTAGTTGGTTGGAAATTTCGAGGACGAAATTTCTTTAAGGAGGGTAGAATTGTAACATCCCAAAATTGGGCCTAGTAGGATTGGGCCCAATGGGCCTTGAGTGTAGGAGTGTTTAAACTTTTGAGGACAAGAGAATGACATTATTGCAAATTGGACTTATTAGTTAAGTGAATTTGGAAGGTTACGAGGTTTCTATGAAGTCTCGGGTTTAATTGGGCCTTAGGAATTTTTTTTTGGTATTTTAGCACTTTAAGGAGAGATGGTAAGTAGCTTCAAGACTTATAGAAATAAATGAGTAATTTGCTTGCATAAATGAGCTATTGGTAAAGAGGTTATGGCATCAAGTGATGGACTTTGAGGGAAGAGGTTCAAATCCCATTGTGTGCAAACTTTAACTATTATTTTTGCACTCTTTCCTTAAGTGTCGGCCAAGCATGTAAATAAGGAAAGGTGGACTTTTATTTTTGGCAAGATGGCTAAGGAAAATAGGAAAGGATGAATGTGAGGAAAGAAATCAAGAGAAAGGGGAAAGTAGGGGGAACATGTGGCCTTTTTCAAGGGATGTATTATGGAAAGGGTGGTTGGAAAATTTTTGACTATTAGGGACATGAATGTGGACGATTTTGGGGCTAAAGGGGGTGATAGCCGAATTTTGCTAGGAGTTTTTCGCAAAGCTAGTGCTTGAGAGGTTGTTCTCTTTAGTTTTTTTGTATCATTCTCTTTCTCTCCAAATTTCCTCTTCTCTTTGCCGAATTTTCAAGCCTTTAGTGTGCATTTTTTTTTCTTCCTTTCTTCCTTGTTGCCAAAAGTACCTAAGCCTTGAAGATCAAATTGTTCACTCGTTTTCCTTTGGAAAAACCGAACCCTTCATTTCTTCTTTATCGTTCTTCTCATCCGTATTAACACTCACTCCTTTGATCAATCGGTAAGTGGTTCTATTCAAACATTTTTTTTTATTTTTTCTTTCTCCTAGCCGAATATATGTCTTGGCATGGGATGGTCCTTTTAACCGAGACCATCATTTTATTCTACCCTCTCAAACGAGATTATTTTCTCTTTTTCGTAGTGTTTTAAGTAGGAGACCGTGTATTGTTCTAGCCGAAGTCAAACGGTAGAAATTGGATCCAATATCGATAAGGTAAGGGGGTTTATTTTGGATTTTTTGTTATATCTCTATTTGGCTATGTTGCAAATCGGATTGAAGTTTCGACTAATCAATTATGTTTTAGGGACGAAACCACTCGATATATCCTATTTGCAAATCCTTCGGATATAGTGGGTCAACGAAGAGTGGTTCTTTAGGGAATCCTAATCAAGTTGTGTAATCCCGTACCTTTCGTATACATATCTGAAATGATGTGTAATCTCACAATTCTCTGAAAGTTTGTATGAAATGTTCTGTGTATCGGTCAAAATACCGAAGAACACCAAAAATCGGCATCCGTGATCACTCGGGCATGCGTATGATCGCAGTGGTAATCGTATTTTATAATAAAATAGTTTCGGTTAGAAGCAGTGACGTGTTTTTGGAAAATGACGAAAAATAGGACAAAGGGAATTAGAAAGTGAATAGGAAATCGAATTAAAGCTTACTGTGTCTATTTCAATATGGGAGAAACAGAGAAGGAAAAGGATTTTTATATTCTGTGATATGTTAATTTGAGTGAGACTGGTTCTGAATGACTTCGTGGTTCCCTAATCTGTCTTGGGAAAATCGTATAAAATTGTACAAAGTGAATTATGAGATATAGTTTATATGTACAGATTCCTTAGTGAGTCTATTTTCAATAGAAACAAGTGGAAACAGTGTATGAAAACCGTACAGTGAGATATTTGAAATTAAGTTAAGAGATGTCAGAATCGTTGGACAGTGAAACAAGGAAAAATTTAAGGAATAAACTGTACTAAATGGTCAAGCAAAAAAATCTGAAAAAATAGTAGTAAGAAGATATATGAGTCCAATTTCAAGGAAAATTTACGGATTTAGATTTCGAGGTTCCTAGCTTGAGTTATAGTCAATTTAGTCAGTACGACGCAGATTAACAATTTCGATTTTTATGCTCCACATTAGTAGTTAAGTCTAGGTTGTGAAATTACCGAATTACCCTTAGTGGGTAAATTATCGAAATTACAAAAATGCCCCTAAAGGGCCGAATTACGAAATTGTTTAATGGGCTGATCTGGTATTTTGCTATATGGGCCGATCTGATATTTTGATAAATGGGCCAATCTGATATTTTGATAAATGGGCCAATCTGATGCCAATCTGATATTTTGATAAATGGACCAATATGATATTTTGATAAATGGGCCAATCTGATATTTTGATAAATGGGCCGATCTGATATTTTGCTATATGGGCCAATTTGATATTTTGCTAAATGGGAAAAATCTGATATTTTGCTTAATGGGCCTTTTGATTAATTGTTGTAATGGGCCATAATTTTGTAATAAATATCTGAATAAATTGTTGTGAATGGCTATGCATTATATACATGATTTGCATGGGATGGGATAATGATGAAGAGAAGTTCTGGTAGCTCTGCTACATAATTCTGGTGGCTCTGCCACAAATATGAAAAATGGCAATGCCAAATAAATTCTGTTAATCTAGTGGCTTGTCCACAAATTTGATATAATCGGCTTAATGCCTACGTTTGGTATGTTGGCGGGGTGGGTGACTAAAGCTCCCCACAGGTGTGCTGGTTGGTACGGGTGGTGTGTAGCGGATGGAAAACTAGGTTTGGTTTAGGAATTGCATATCATATGCATATTATATTTGATACATTATTGTTGTTGTAAATGGGCTTAGGCCCAAAATATTGCTAATTAGGTTCGGCCCAATGAATAACTGTAAGAGGATTTCACATCGAGTTCTTGTCACTCACCCCCTTTCTCTTAACCCTTGTAGGTAATGCTTGATGATATGGACTTGGGCTATGGATGACTCGAGGGAGGCCATACTTCGGAAATGGTTTATTCGGACTTTAGACTTCTTTCTCGTTTATTTTATTATTTTACTATTTTGGGTTAAATGTTGTAATAAGGCCTCTGGACTATTTTTATTTTTGCTTTTTGGTTGGGATGTTTTATTATTTTTCTTAAATTGTTTAAAAAGGGGAATTTTCTAAAAACTTAAACAATGGTTTCCAAAATCTATTAACAAATGGATTTCAAAATAAACTTTTACAAATATTTTTAACACGGATATTTTCTCTCGAACTATTAACGATATTTTCAAAAGACTTGGATTCTCTTTCAAATTTTCAACGTCGTTTTCAAAAGTCAAGGTTTTGTAAGATCATTAGTTTCGATTATCGATTTATCAAACAACCTCTCAAAATACTTGTATTTTATCTACGTTTTCGCAATGTTTTCAAAATGTTTCTGCAACTCTATTTATAAGCGTCACATTTTCGTAAATTGTTTATTTCAAATATGCTTTCGCAAACGAAAAGGTTTTTAAAGATTATTATGTTTTCAAGTAGTTAACAATTGCTTAAGTGTTTTTGGTTTTAACAAAGAGGTTGTATTTCTCAAGCAAGTTTTTAATAATCGCAAAGATGGTTTTTTTTACTTCCATGTGACACACCAGATTCGGGCCTAACTTCTAGGCCGGGTTTGGGGTGTTACAATGGCCGAATGTAAGTGATGGGGGTTTTCTTATGGGCTTGTTTTTACTCAAGCTGAAAGGTTATTATGATTTCAGTTTTGGATGCGAATTTTATGGTTAACGGTTTCTCTCGGTTTTAACGTTGTAAGGGACTCGACGGGCCCAGACCAAGGGGATCGATTATACATTCTTCCCTTGCAGTGGATTTCTTGGATTGTTGGTAAGCGATGTAGATTGTTAATCAATCTCAATACTTGGAAGAAGTTGTATTAAGGTTTTAGACTAACTGTTAACCGATTGTATCCTTAGGTGCTTCGGAGAGTATCGTGTCACATATTCCAAATCAGGTGTGTAATCTCACACCCTTTCAAATGCATATGTGCAATATTCTGTGATTTGGCCAAAAACTGAAAAGCTGGAAAACCGGCATCTGTGACCACTAGAACGTGCGAACACTCGTAGTGGTAAATCGAAATGCGAATAATGGTGGTAGGTCGTTGAGAGTATCACGAGCACTCTCGTGAAACTGAGGCTGTAACGGGCCTGATCGAGCCAAAACAGGCCAAATGGGCCTAATGGGCTATCCGGCCCATTTGGGGCTAAATTGCAGGAAAACTATCACTTGATAAATCCGAATGCGAAATCTGCAAATCTAAAACCGAAACCAAGCGTTTTGGGCCACACGAGCGTGTGGGCCCGTTTGGGCCTGAAATGGATTTTAGTCCCAATAGTTCTGTAGAGACCCCAAAAGGGTTCTGAGTCGCTCGAGGCGACAGTAGGCCATCGGAAAGGCCGTTAGATGATAAAGTTACCAAAATACCCCTAGAGGGTAAATTACCAAAATACCCTTGGTGGGTAAGTTACTGAAATACCTCTGGTGGGTAAATTACTGAAATACACGTGGTGGGTAAATTACTGAAATACCCTCGGTGGGTAAAAATTACTGTTAAGGCCTCAAGAGTTGATTAGTATGATTGTCTGTATTCTGTTTATCTGGTTATAATGGTAATTCATTTCATACATCATATTTGATATATGTTTTGCATACATGACATTTTGCATAGGATTGGGATATTGATGATCAGAGGAAGTGTAATCTGGTGGCCCTGCCACATATTCTGGTGGCTCTGCCACATATTCTGGTGGCTCTGCCATAATTTGTATAGTGGCTATGCCACGTATATTCTGGTATTCTAGTGGCTTCTCCACAAATTCTGTGATTAGCAGCTTGTCTGCCATATTGGTGTGTAGCGGATGGGTGGGTCGATTTAGAAATCCCCACAGGTGTGTTGGGCTGGTACGAGTGGTGTGTAGTGGATGGATTATCGGGATGGGCTACATACTTTGGTTGCATTATTATGTATGTAGGGCTAAGGCCCAGTCTGCTTATGTATGGGCTTCGGCCCAGTTTGCTTCTGTATGGGCTCAGGCCCCGTTAATGACCGTTTAGGGGATTACACACTGAGTTCTCGTAACTCACCCCTCTGCTGTAATCTTACAGGTGATCCCCAACATTGAGGATTTGGAGCTGCGGAGGACTCTGTGGTGGCCATACATCAGAACCTTAGTAAATTTCCGTTTTACTTTAATTTGAGATTTATTTTAATTTTGGGTTTTAATATTTTGTAATAAGGCCATTAGATTTTAATTTTTCATTTAAGCTTTCATTTCGATCATTCTCAAACTATAAACGATTAAACTCTGGGTTTTCTTAAAAAGATAATAACTGTTTTCAAAATATCACATTTTAGCAAATCACTGAATTTGATTTCGGTTATAAGCAAAGTTATCAATGGTAATAATAAGAACGTTTTTACAATAACACCATAAACGCAAATCTGAATTTCAAAAACAAAAAAGCTCGAAGTTTTCAAAGAAAGAATACGGAGTTTCAACGAGAACGCAGTTTTTAAACAACCTATCCATGTGACATGCTAGATCCGGTCGTAACGTCTAGGCCGGGTTTGGGGTGTTATAGGAAGACTCGATTTTGATGGGAGGATTACTAGTTCAATATTCCATACTGATTTTTCAGTCCCTTTATCTATTTTATTGCTGCTTTTATTGGTTTATTGCTTTTCTGATTTTGGAATATTCTCTTCTTCAGGTACACCATAACGAACACTCGCAGCAAGTCCAAGGTTGCCGTCCCCGCTACAAAAAAGCAGAAGACACTTGGCATGACCTCCTCCTCAAGCGCCTTTGCCGAGGCCCGCCACCCTTATCTTTGATATTTAGCGGGTCCCTAGGAGGAACTATTTTAGCTACTTAGATTACGACCACTCGGCTTAGGCCGATGTATTGATTGGGCCGCTTTGGAGTAAGTCTAATTAGCTGATCTTGTTCGTGCCTTTATTACCACAGCCCCGTTGGATCGATTTTTCTCCATCATCGAGCCCACCTATATGGAGTTGACTTTTGAGTTCTGCTCGACCTTTACTCTCCAGCATGCAATGACGACTCATGACGAGCCAGGCACCATCACTTTCAGACTCGGTGGCTTGGTGCGCCCTATGAGTGTCCCCGAGTTCGGCGCTGCTTTGGGACTATACACTTAGGAGTTTATGAGTGCCAAGAACTTCCTCTGCCTACATCGGCACATCCACTACTCGCCAGCTAGTTGTTGGACAGATCTTACGACGAATCTAACACCTTATGACGCGAGTCGCTCGAAGGCGACTTCTCTCCCTCTGGCTTTACGGTATATTCATGCTCTTTTAGCTCATACTTTGACTGGTAGGAGAGAAAGTACCGAAGTAGTCAGTACTACCGATACATATTTTTTACGGAGTATGGCCACTGGGCATATTTTTTATTTAGCCTACTTCATCGCCCTAGCCTTCCGCCATTAGATAGACCGCAACAGGAAGGGTCCTATCTGTTTAGGCCCTTATGTGACTCGACTTGCTCGACACTTCGGTCTCCTCGACACGCTAGAGCAGTCCTCTACCTTTACACTCGTCGGCCAGATGTCCCCACAGGGAATCTTAAGCATGACACATATGAGAATGATCGAGCGGCTTCATGGAGTAGGTCCTCCTCAGTACCGATTATTTCATTTTAACTCTCAGAATGAACCCGAGGACTTCACAGATGATGTTCCTTTACATCACGAGGACCCACCGCATCCTCCACCTTTGAGTCATCATCCTGTTTCTTCTGCTGCTACTTTAATGGACCTCTCCGAGCGATTCACTCACTTCGAGCAACATTGCTTTCAGAGGTTCGGCAGTATTGACACGACATTGCAACAGATCTGTCAGCATTTTCATATCTCCTCCTCAGCGCCGACGACTCACGACACCGACGTTTCTGATGCTGAGGACCATTAATTTTATTTTTTTTATTTTTATTTTTATGTTTATTTTTTTCTTAGACTTATTTTGTTTTTATCTTTTGAACTATAATTTTTTATGGTTGTTACTAATCGAGTTATAATCCCTTAATATTATTCACTATTTATTTTTATTTTCTTATTAGTTTGCTCGGAATCATGCTCTACATTTAGATTTGACTACAATTCTGCTTTTCACTATTCTGGGGATTTCATCCAATATTCAGGACAGTTTTAATTTTCTCCCTTTCTTATGATATTCTGTTTATATTATGATTATCTATGTTTGTACATTGAGGACAATGTACATCTTAAGTGTGGGGAGGTTATTTATAGTAATATTAGAAAATACCTGAATCATGTCTTGTGTTTAAGTAATTTTCTCACAATCCTATTAGAATGAATTTTTATTGATTTGTGATTTTTTTTGATGTGTTTTAGATTAATTTGCTGATAATTGTGTATTGGTTGATTTAAACTTTAAGATATGATAAAATCAAACATGATAAGTTTATTTTTAGAATTAAAAATTTTAGGTAGTTTCCCTGAATTGAGGTATTACCTTGAAGTTTGAAATTTGCAAGATTGACATCAGAAACCATAATTTTTTGTGTGAGATTTTGAGCCTTTAGAGCATTCACTTTTCTTGCTCATTTTTTATTATTGGTTATGAGTGTGTCAATTTGATTTGTTATTCTAGAACTTGCTTCGATTATGCATGTCGAGACCACACCTTTGATTTGATATACTGAGATGATAAAGGCACTTAGGTTTTAACCCACTTATCCCATAAAAAGCCTACCTACATAATTAACCCTTAGTGAACTCATTGAGCCTCACACACTGTTTCTTGATTTACCTATTAATGTTAACCCATAACTCTTTTTTTTTATTTGCTCGTAGAGAATTTTTCCGGTTTTATTGACTCCCTTTTTATCAAGATTTGGCTTGGTTAATTGCCTAATTAAGCCCTTTTGTTTATTTTGCTGAATTATTTCTTATTGTAAAAAAAATTAAAGTAAAAAAATTGAAGAAAAAAAATTGATTATTATTTAGTTCTATGTTAATTGAGCTTGAACAGTTAGATTCATATTTTGAGAAGAAGCTCGTGTTATTCTTGAACAGTTTTCGATTGATGTAATTGTTTTTAATTCAGCATTTGTTTATTTTTTGTAACATCCTGAATTTTTGGGCCTATGCGTTTAATGGGTGGATATGTTTAATGTGTTAATTTAAGTGTTAGGGGTCCAAATTGGGCTCAGGCTTAGGTAGAGGCCTTGATTAAAATTATCTGTTTGGGCATTATAGGGTTTAAAAGGTAGTATCTATGTTTAAAATACCAAAGTGGGCTTGTGGCCCAATCTTAGGAGGTGACGCCACACAAGGGAGTAAGGGGCCCAAATTTAAGT
Organism: Gossypium sturtianum; assembly: GCA_025698515.1. Lineage (NCBI taxonomy): Eukaryota > Viridiplantae > Streptophyta > Magnoliopsida > Malvales > Malvaceae > Gossypium > Gossypium sturtianum. The sequence goes on from CM046955.1 coordinate 112,001,893, forward strand.
TTCATGGAGCCCAATTCTTTTAATTTAAGTTAGCTAAATTTTGGGCATTAGGATTAGGTGGAGTGGATGGCAACAAGGCTAAAATTTAGGGGTTTTAATGTTTAAAATATGTGGATAATATGCTGATAAATGAGGGAGGAGTTAGAGATAATTAAGTCTCTTTTAGATGAGCTAGTAGATTAAGATAAAGGATAAAAGATAAGACTTATCTGCAAGGTTAGGTAAGTGCCAAAATTTCTATAAATAGGGGGAATATCTCATCAATTTTGGCATTTGGGTTTTTCTCTCATTCTTTTCTCTTCTTCTCTGAGTAACAGCCGAAAACTCCTAAAGTTCCATCTTCTTCTTCATTCTCTGCAAAAGCCGAAATTTCTAAGCCTATTCCCTCATCTTCACTTTGATTCAAAAGTCAAAACTCTTTCCATTCTTTTTCTTCCTAGCCGAAATCTTCAAGTCTCTTCCTTGTTTTCTTTTCTTCTTCTCTTTTCCTATCAGAAACCGAAACTCCTCACTCAAGTATTTTAAAAGCCAAAGACACATCAGCCTTCTCTTGTTCATACTTTTTCCGGGATTTTCCTAAAAGCCGAAATCCCTAGATCTCATCTCCTGTGATTGCCGAATTACTTCTGTGGTGCCTACTTGTGCCGAAATCTGAAGGGAACTTTAGTGGAGTCAATCGCATAGATCTCTAAGTTATAGAATCGTGTTACTTTCGGGATTTCAAGGTAAGGGATCTATTAGTTTTAACGTGTAATTTGGGATTTATAACCTTGGCCGATTATTGAATGGGCTAAATCTTTGTGTGTTTTTCCGGCTTTTGAGCAAGGCTTTACATTGAGGATAATAGATCCGGATAGCAAGGACATTGACTAAGAATATTGGATTTCGCGATATCGGTGTGTAATACTTCCCACCATCTAGATCTCGATTATTAATGTATGCTCATAAGTTTATATGTTGTGATAAATACCGATATCTCGGTTTAATGTTGGAAACCGAAAAGGGTGAAGCAAATCACCAGTCGGTGAATGTTTGACTTTATATGATAAAAGCATATTGATTTTATGATCGCACGGGTTGGGTTGATGAAAGGAGGAAGTTATACGTTATATGTGTAGTGGTTTATACCGTGATCTGGTAATATGTTGTAGCGGCTAATGCCGTGATTTGTTATAAGGGCTTCGCCATAATATGTTGATGAGCAGCATGACTGCCATCTTGGCGTGTAGCGGTGTGGGTCGATTGTAGAAATCCCCAATGGTGTGAATGGCTGGTACGGGGGCGTGTAGCGGATGGAAACCTAGGCAAATAGGTTGGGCCTTGCATATTATTTGTTATTTTTTTATTAATCTGTTTTATGGGCCTAAGGCCAACATCTAGTAGTGCATGAGGGTTGCACACTGAGTCTCGCGACTCACCCTATTAATTAACCTTTCAAGTGATACCTAGTGCTTCGGACCGGGCTGGAGAGGAACGCAAGGTGGCCATGCAAAAGACAAACTGGATCCAGCAAAAAGTCTCAAGTTAATACTTTATATTTTTAATTAATGGATTTTAAATCTCGTTGTAATAAGGCTATGGGCCACTAGTTTATGTTTTGTTTTATTTTGAGCTTTAATTACTTTTAGTTATTTAAATTCTTATTGAACTAATGTATCTATTTAAATTTGGTTTTTTTAATTTATAAAGGCATATTTTATTTAAACTATCAACTATTAAATTTCTCTCGAATAAGAAGATAAACTTTAGAAAAATATTTTTTTTGAAAATACGACATGTTCTTCCAAAATTTTTAGTGACATACCAGATTCGGTCGTGGTGTTTGGGCCGGGTTTGGGGTGTTACATTTTTCTAGTTTTGTAATTTATCAATTCGATCTTGATTTTAACCATCTTTTTTAGCCTTTCTCCACACCTTTAACCTAAGCTCCATTACAACCTCTTAAAGACCTTTTGATTTGTGTATCATCTCATTTTATAGTGGTGGATATTTAATTTTCATGCAAGCTTATGGTAATGACATTTCATGTTTGACTATTGAGTGCTTATTCTTGAACCTTAAACACTTTGAGTGATTTGAGTGAATCTTTAGTGAGGATGTCGATTCTTTAAATTTTGAATTAAAGGTAATTACTTAGATAAAGGGGAAATACCTATGTTTTCATGCTTTAAAAAGTTCGTTTTGGATTGTTTGAATCTTTAGTGCTCTTTTAGTTGAATTATCAATGTATGATTATTTGTGAATTATGATGAAACATCATTGATAAGAATTATGAGTTAAGAAAGATTAATTTTAATTGTGAGTTCAGATTTTGCTTGAGGAAAAGCAAATGCTTAAGTGTGGGGATATTTATAAGCTGTAAAAGTAACATATTTTAATCCCATTCTTAATGCCTTTTTGGATGATTATTTATGTAAATTAGTGAATTTAATGCTCCTAATCTTTTAAATTCTTGTTTCTATATTTAGGAGAGCATTTGGGAGAAAAAGGAGCGAAAAATGAGCCAAAATCGGATAAATAGAACTATTTCTAGGATCCACACGGCCTGGGCATTTCCACACGGGCTGGCCACACGCCCATGTGCCTGCTTGTATTAATATCGCACCCTGTTTCCCAAACATGCGGAAAAACCTAATTTTTAGGCTTTCTGAGCATTCTAAAGTCTATAAATATCAATTAGAAGAAGATCTAAAGGGGCACTCAGAGAAGATTGAAGAAATCACTCGAAGAACACCATCGAAATCAACTCAAAAGTGGATCTCCTTCAAGATTGAAGATCTCTATTTAATTTCCTTCGAAGTTTTATTGAGTTTCTTTATGTCTTGTTGTTATCCTAACTTTGAGATGCTTTCATTCCAGATTATGAACTAAATTCCCTAGATACCTAAGGAAGATAAAACTTATGATGAATCTTATTATTTGATTTCTGATTTACATGAAAGATACTTTATTCTTGTTCTCAATTATGTATGCTTATTTCGTGTTTTAATATTTTTTGGATATTAATTCATGTTTAATGTGCTTATTTCAGTGGAACAAAAGTCCCTGTTTAAGAGTAGATCTAGCATAATTGAGTGGAGTTGCATGCAATCCTAGAAATAGGACGACATAAATCTATCGGATTAGAGTCAAATCTAGTAGGGGAATCTATAGATCGAGTTAATGCGAAGATAGGGGTTTTAATTAGAAAAAGATTTCAATTAATCAACCTAGAGTCGGTTGTTCTTACTCTCGAAAGAGATATTAACATAATTTAGGGATTTTTACGGATCAAGACACAAGTGAATAAATCATTTAATTCAGATTCAAAATAATAGGTGAAGTCTAGGTGGATTCTTTCCTGGGTATTGTCTTTCTCATTGGTTGTCTTCGGTTATTTTTCCCATCTCATTCTCTATTGCGTTCATAGTTAAATTAGATTAAAAACAATCACTTCAATTTATAGGCTAAATAATAGAAAAACGATAATTACTAGTACTTTTAGTCCTCGTGGAAACGATATTCCCTACTCACCATAGCTATACTATTGTTCAATAGGTGTGCTTGCCTTTGTCGTAATTATAGTTAGTTTAGTGACCATCAAACGGTTTCAAGAGATCACAAGGACAAAATATGCACAATTACACATTTTTAATTATTGATTTAATGCACATTATCTCCGTTCATATTCATCAAATTTACAACACAACTTGTACGCAATGCATGCTTACTGGATTCACATTTAATTGTACATTAGGTGTCACTATAATGCTCATTGAGCCATCACATATCTAACCACATATGTTTGTATTAAAATCAGTACATCATATATCACATACAAGTATTATCACATATTACCTATCATAATACTATCACATTCCACAATTCAACATATATATACTTACCGAAATTCCGCTTGCTTTCGCTACATATTTGCATTATTAGCATATCATTATCACTATCATTTGGCATGTATATCATGCCTACAAACACAACACAATTCATAATAGTCATCATACATGTCTCTTATCACAATATCATATCATAATAATCAATCCACAATTACTCAAATAATCACATATTTAAATGAACTTATGATAGGGATTTAGGCTATTTCTATGCTCCCAATTAACACCATGAATCATGTCTACAAGTAGCGATTCCAAACACTCACTGATCACGCTTTCGCGTAATTGTCAAAATCTTAAACCAGTTTTTCCTTGCTTTTATCTTCACTTGTTGAAGGTCCTAACAATTTCAAAGCTTTAACAAGGTAAATCGCACAATATACACAATCAACAATCAGCCAAAGACTCACTTCAAACAATCAAAACACAAGTCTAAGCTAAATTCTCTTGTAATCGAAACCTTCGACATAGTAGACTTCAATTTCAATTATCTCAGTTTATACTAAATGTTTTTGTCTAAAACTGACTCCATTCATCTAATTATTCACTTACGACTAGTTCTCAACCTTTAAACTACTCAAAACTACCCAATTCATGGTATCAAAATTTTCGACATATTTATGATAAATTTCACGAAAATTCATTAAAACATTGGAAATATTCAACAAAAAATTAAAGCAAGTATAGGAACCTTCTAATCATGTCAAAACTAATTGAAAAACACATTGAAACCACATTTTTACCCAAAATATCGAAATCTACCATTAACGATCGAATTTTTGGCTTTTATTTAAAACATGCGATTTAATGGCTAAAAACTCTATTTAAAGGATCAAATAACATCAAAAACTAATAAGGGTTCGAATCACTACCTTAGTTGACGAAAAAATGAACGTTTGATTGAAAACCCGTAAAACCCAAAAATTCAACAATGGAGAAATCTATGGTGTTCTTGGATGTTTTTCTTGAAATACTATGGAGATCTATGGCTTGGGGAATGATATAAATCTAAAGAATTAAGTTTGGGAATCAAAATTTAATGAGAGGAGTTTTGGAATGCAATGGACGGCAAAACAAAAATATGGAGAAGGGACTAGCGTTGGTTTTATAAATATGAAGGGGGAAATAGGGTGAAAATTAAATTTCAATTTAATTGCCTTTTAAAAATTCATAATTTAGACCATTTTACAAATCAATCATTATTTCCAAATTGGAAGTCTTTTGAACATTATTTTCAAAAATTGTTTTAATTTCCAAATTTCATAGATAAAAATATTTCCGAATACCATGCAAACAAAATTTTCGAACACACTGGAGCTAAAATCCCCATTTTACCCTCAAAGCTCCTAAGCCCAATTTTGGGGTGTTACAATTTGCCTCCAGTAAAATACTGAAGAAGATGAAAACTTGACCTTCAATGATGGAAGTCAATGAATATAGACTGAATAAAGCCATTCGTACCCCTTGAAACCTCCCCCAAAGAGTAGCAAGTGGCAGAAATCAATAAATTTCAAGCTAAACATTTTGGATGTGTACTGTAATAAACAACATCTTCAACCTTCGGATTAAATTACTATAAAAAAGTTGTCAACAAATGTTGTGCATGTTTCTTGAATGGTCATCAATCGATCCTCCAGATTGGATTTTGGCTCGTAAATGCTCTAAAATGGTCGTCTTTATCGGGTCTTTGGATGATTTTATTGGATTTGAAATGGGTGCTCCGATAATGTTTTTGATTCAAAATTTCAGCTGCTTATTTTCCCTAAATTAAAGGTTATATGAGTTTTCGTGTGCTCAAGGGACTTTTGGTTTTGGATTTCCATGGAACTATTTGAAGGTCAGGTATTCTATCAACGTTCATTGCACCAATTTTTGAAACACAGTATCAACAAATGTGAAAATAAAGAGAGAATTTCAAGTAACAGAGAGCAGGAAGATCTCAAAAATGATGGTCTGGCCTGTCCTTGGTCTTGAAGATAAATCCCTTTTTTAGTACTTGGATCATGGGTAATTCGGGCCGGATCCCAAATTGGATTATTTATATTATAATTATATATAACAACACTCTTAAAATATCTAAGAATAATCTCAGTCATCTAATAAAATCCTATTTAATTTATTTTAAATTTTTTTAGTTAAAAATTGACACCGTCAAAAAATGATTGACTCATCAAATACTTTATTTAAGTAGGAACCAAAGGATAAATTAATATCGCTTTGGCACGTCGCAAACAAGCTGAGAACCAAGGATATGGAAAACATTTCATTGGAAGAGGCCTCCGATAAGTTCACCAAAGGTGTGAGTGTGTACGGACCGTTTTGGGACGATGTTTTAGGGTATTGGAAAGAAGTTTGGAAAACCTTGAACGAATGGTGATGAAGCTAGCTCAGTTCCTAGGACGCCTGTTTTTTGATGCAGAAGAGACAAGTGTTGTGGTTGATGGTATATTGATATTATGCAGCTTTGAGAATTTGAGCAATTTGGAGGTTACCAAAATTGGGAAATTGGCATCGGGTGTGGAGTACAAGGCATTTTTCAGACGTGGTGAAGTTGGAGATGCTATGAATCATTTGACTCCTTCGATGATATAAAAGCTAGATCAAGTTACTGAAGAAAAGTTGCAAGGCTATGGGCTAAAGTTTTAGGTCCCTATACTTGCCATAATACTATGTTTTGTATTAATCTAAGTGCGTGTTTTTTTTTATTACGAGATTTTTTTCATTGTAACATCACTTTGATATGTTCGATACAATCTTTTGATTAATTTTTCTTCTTTTATAAGTGTGAATCAATAATTGTTGGCTTTTTATTAAAATGACCCTAAAATTTAATAAATTATGAAACTGACCCACTTTCTTGATTATGTACGTAAATGACCTGAAATAAATAATAAAAACTGGTGGAGCAAAAGAGTTTGGTGCCACCAACATGCCACGTCAGCCATTACAATAAAAAATAATTTTTTTGGTGGAGCCATAGAGAATGGCGCCACCTGTATAAATATTAAGGAAATACTAGTATTTCTCATTAATTGGAAGGCCAAAAAAATAAATAATGGTGATGGAGCCATAGAGAACGGCTCCACCACTTTATTGTGTCAGAGTTAATTTTTTTTATTTTTTATGTAGTTTTTTTAAATTAAAAAAATATTATTTTATTTTGTGGTGCCATAAAGAATGGTGCCACCAGTGTAATCTTCCACATTTTTTTAAAATTTTATTTTATTTGATTGTGCCATAAAAAATGACGCCACAAGTGTAATTTGCCACCCTTTTTTAACTGTTTTATTTTAATTCAAAATTCAAAATATTATTTTATTTGGTGGTTCCATAAAGAATGGCTCCACCAGTGTAATCTGCCACCCTTTTTTTTAAATGTTTTTTTTTTAAATTCAAAATTCAAATTGTTCTTTTATTTGGTGGTGCCATAGATAATGGCGCCACCTCCTTCCATAAAAATGATTTTTTTTTTTTATTTTGGTGGAGCCACTCTCTTTTGCATGACCACCTTGGTCGTGCTACATATATAGATCATTCTTTTAATAGTTGAATTGGAAAAGAAGAAAATAGAAAAATTATTGTGTTTAGTAGGAGAGCTCAGAAATTGTGGTGAAGATGAACAACTCAGTGTTTTTTTTTGTATGTTCTTTTTTATGGTGAAATTGTAGAAGGTGATGTTGGTTGTGTATTTCAAAGTCGACAGAGAGTAGGGTTAAGATTCAATAAAACTGTGAAACTAGAAGAAATGAAAAGAAAGATCAATTCGAAAATAGCTATCTGTTGTGGCAGGGTGATGTCCAAATTATTTTACAAGTTTCCAATATGTACAGATCCGTTGAAATTTTGTGAGATGCAACTACTGGATGATGATGATTTGGGCACTACGCTAGAAATATGATGGTCGGCGGGGAATGAGAACCCCTCAACCAGTTAAGTTTTTTACCAAGTTAGCCGAATTAGAGCCTATTGAGAATGTCAATCCAATAAGTCAACATTACGGGTTTGACTTTGATCTTAATGTCGGATGGAAAAATCAGTAAGACTATGGAGGGACATTACAGATGCCCGAAAATTCAAATTATGGTGGGAGTTCGTATAACAACCATATCCCAGATCCCCATCTAGAAATACATCCGGAGGTGATAGACACCGATGCAAATGTTGAAGAAGGGTCCAATAATGATGAAGATTTTGATCACAACATTGAAGATTATAGTGACCCCGGTCTTGATGAGAATCTGTACAATATTGACGATGAAGGCCTGGAGGAGGTTGAAGATGTTCACGCCCCTTCTTTCAGTAACTCGAGTCGTGGCATTATAATGACCCTGGCGTCAACATGTTGAGCGTAGATCCAGATGCAACGCATGAAACTAAATTCCCTTAGTACATCAATATAGTCCCTGCTCACAGATTGGCGTCAAATTCGCAGTTGGAAGAGTTGTTTATTGGGAAACGGTTCGAGAACAAGGCAAAATGTGTGTTTGCCATCAAACAGTAGAGCATGAAGGTGTCGATTGGTTACAAGGTCGCAAAGTCTACAACTTAAAAATTTCCTAATTATTCTTTGAAGTGCAAAAGTTAAAATCAAATTACTAACATTGCCTCACTGGTAACGACGCCAACAACTTGACCACCTCCGGACGTACTAACATTTAGAGTGTGAATACTACAGTAAAAGATATTGATATATGAGGTGGTATCTACAAGTATATGGGTCCAGTTGTAATATAGTTATAACGGAGCATGTGAGTACTCCAAGGATCGTACCCAAGGGAGGCGAGTGTTAGGTCAATTTTAACTTAAACACCGAAATATCTAATTAATGCTTTAATTTAATTATAGTACGAAGGTAAAATAAAACGAGTTTTTCAAATTTTTATAATAATAAAATAAAATAACATAAAGAAATAAAATTCAAGAGATAAAATAATAGAATAAATCAAATTTGATTATGGGTGATTAGGTCTCTTCGATAATCCCCATCAACTGTCACTTCGAGTTCATCGTCAATCAAAATAATGAGTCAGCAAGGACAACTTATCTTTTGACCTCACAGTCCAGGCTGGTTTGGGTGAAGGTGTTAACAGATAGGCCATACCAATTTTGGGTTAATTCCCACCTTGATGACTTCCTAGGATTGTTAGGCCTAGGGTTTTAGGTTCTTCATTTCCCAAATAGTTGATCTGTTCAGTAACCCTACAAAACAGTTAATAGATCATACCTCCACTTGTTAATCCTCCATAGATGGATTAGTTTCGCACGATTTTCTTCAACAATATAGAATTGATCTAAAGAGAGGACATGATGAATGAATTGAAGTATATAGTTTAGGAAAACGCCTGATTTGTATTAAAGATGAATATGGATCCATAGAGTTTAATAGTCTTTACAAATCAGATCTCTCGATAAAACAAGAAAAACTTGAAAATAAATCTAAAAACCTAAAAGAAAGAATTTTTAAACTTAAAATTAAAAGTAAAAAGAAAACTAAACTAAAGGATTGTTGTCTATAACATGTTACAAAGGAGCCTATTTATAGATTTCAGGTGGTCGTCATCCTTAACCCTAGGTTAGTTGACGTTCCCGAGCTTTAAGTTTGATTGTGTAGACCAAAATTCCCCCTGGCTTTTGTTAGTTTCTTTCTAGAATCGATGTCGTGACACACCAGGACCTGTGTCACGAAGGAGTCAGTATACTCCTCTTGGGATATCTTTAGGGGTATTTCACGACACCCTTAGTCTGTGTCGGGACAACGAAGCTAGTTTCGTGATTTCTCTATTCTATTCCCTATGTTGCAACATAGCGACCAAAATCTATTTATTACGCCTTCTGATGGTCTCCTGCACACTTACACAGTTCATTAACTCCCCTTAGGCCTCATTCGGCCCCTAAGGTCAATAAAAGACTCAATTTGTACATTTTATGAACTTTAAGAACTCTTTCAAAAGCATAATTAAAACCTAATGAAAATGCTTGCTTTCAAGCTCCTAAACAAGGAAAATTAGTTTAATCTGCTACACCGAATTATGACAGATCAAACTCCCTTGCACTTAAGTCATTTCTTGTCCTCAAGTAACACAAACAGAAACAAGAAATAAAAAACGTCCCTTGAGGAAGTATAATACAAGTATTGACTTCGGAGCACATGACTAGGCATTTCATATTCACGAACAACTTTAACATGATGAATAATTGACTTACATCTTTTTACCACAACCATCTATGTTCAATAAATTACTAAGTATACAAACATTAAGGGTCTCACCTGTAAGGGTCCATCAAAAAATCATACAAGTAATTTGCTTATCCGAGTAGAATACAAATAGTCATTTATGCGATTGTTTAATTTAATGTTCATTCATGCATAAGGATATTTATGTCACATAGGACTTTTCGGCTTGTAACATTCTGAGGCTTAGGATAGGTATGGAATTCAAACATAGTAAGCATCAAAGGGGTTACAAACACAAAAATAGTTTGGCACATCGTATCGATCCCTATTCTTCCCCATTAGTGACCCTTACTCGCTCACCGCTTTATTTCTTCTTCTCTCACCTTTCTTGTTTCTCCATATAAGAAATCATAACATGAAATAGTAATTATGACTAGCCTGCGAGTTTTTGTGCACTAATGAAAGAGTTTTTTTTTCTTATTCTTGTCCCTTTCTCACTTTCTCTTTCAATTCATCTCACTCACGAATGCTTTTTGCTTTTCAAGAACTTTTTCCACTTGTACTGATTTTCTTTTTGGATTTTTTTTTTGCACTTTAGGCTAACCTATAGTTACTATATCACACCAATCTTTCCTATTTCACTCTGTTTTTACAAAATCCACCATGATGTATCTACTTAACCTTCAATACGTATGGCCAGACATCTAAAGTTGTGCAGTTCAGGACCAAAGAAAAAGGGCAAATACAAATTAATGTTTTAAGCTCGGTTTTAAGAAGTGTTTAACAGACTCAAAAATTGGTTTTAGAGGTGAATAATTATGGGTCAGTTTTTTGGCTGTATGTTCCAAACAATGCCTTAGGTCACCCCTTAAATATCTCATTTTGCACAAATTTAATTAACCAAACAAACTCAAATTCAACCATTTATCATTCATACTAGCATGCTCGTTTCCTTGTATTTTCTATGTCATTTGGTACAATTGATTACTTAATGCCTATTTACAGTGTAACATATAGAACTTAGTAGTCTAATTTAAAATCACCTATCATCATGCCAACTTTATTCGTAAACACTAGCAACCTATGTACATGCTCCTAACCAATCACTTGTATTTCTACAAGCTCAAGAACACAAAAGACAAGAAAATTTAAAGAAAAACATAAAAATTTAGAGCAAATTTTCTATGTTACCCCCTACACACTTTAGTTGGCACATTGTCCTCAATTTTTGGCCATAATAAGATAATGAGAGAAATTACCTGATTGATCGTGATCGCTCCAATTGCTAATGGTGGGTGTTTCCTTATTTTGTCGTGTGAAGCTCGAATTCTTTGTGTCTCATTTGTGTCGGGTTCCTACATAAAAAACTTAAACAAAATGCAGCATAACTAAGAATCTACTATTAATCATATTCCTACAAAGTTAAATTAAAATCATCCAAAAATTAATACAAGTCTTTTTAAAAAAGGAATTATAAAGATGTTCAATCGTCCTCCTCAAAATCCATCTCCTCACTTCTGTCTCCCTCTTCTTCCTTATTCTCTCCTTCCCCTTCGCTGTCATGCACCTCTTCCTCCTGCTACAAATGTTTTGGCCCAAACATGTAAGGTGTATAATTGGGGACCCGGATGTTATTTTGCCTAGCAAATTCTTGATTTATTGGTACTGACTCTTGCATCCATTGTATCATCCAATCTAGCTTTGGATGACTACTCTCATCAATTTCTTGTTGAGCTTGTGTCAACCTCTGTGATGAAGTTGGTGTAGTTGTCACTTCTTGTTGTTGTTTGCTCTAATCTTTTATTTGTTTTGCTCGCAGCTCTATGTACTGTTCGAACAAGGTGTCGCCGATAATACTTTGAATAGGATTTAATGACTACTTAGTTGATTTTATAAGTAAACCTGCCTTTTTGCATAAGGCTGTCACTAAGTGGGGAAAGAAAACCCCCACTTTCTGGCCACTAATACATTTTTTTCATGTTTTGGTGGATCCATCTGCCAATACATACCTGCTTTTTCTTCAAAATAGCACAAAGTAAATTAGCTCAAAAAGTATTAATGTAAGAGACGTTTAAAGTAGGGATGACTCGTGTGCATACAAATTGGATCAATATTTTATCCTCTAGAAACATAATAGCTTGATGAAAGAATGTGGGAATATTGGTACTTGGGCGATATTTTTGTTCGCCCCTTCTTTTAGTTAAAATTTTTATAATGTTATCCATATCTATGTCTTGAAAATACTCTATATCAGTTTCATCGATAAAATCTTTTTCATAATATGTAGCATTATAAAAATTACAAATAATTCGAGTGGTTATTCACAATTCCTTCCCTCACACAGGTACTATTTCCTATATATGGCCTTCAGTATTTGTAGACTCTTGGTCCCATAAGGATGCATAAAACTCTTGAACAATAGGGACCACATCATTATCTTTCGAGATCGTCCAAAAGCACTCCCACCTATGATATCTAACTAATGTCCATATTTACTCACAGAGAAACATGGGTAAATCAAATCCCCTCTCTTAAATGAATGTTTTTCCTTAAAGTTCATTAAAATATTTTCCAACATTCGGATTCAAAAAAACTAGAGGGATTTTCAACCATTCATGGCTTTGTTTCCATAGTTCTTCTAACTTTTCTAGGAGGCATTATTACAAGAATGAGAATGAGAGAAAAAATCAAGAAATTCAATGGAATAGTAAAGAGTATTATATTAGGAACCCTTAACCTCGTAGAAGTTGTTTGAATTCCTCATTTCGTGCGGCGTCTATGGTTCCTTGAGTGTTCTCGTTCCTTATGGCACTGAGTATGATTGAGGTATGGAGGTTCAAATAAGTGGAGATTTAGGGTTTATGGTTTAAGGAGTTATAAGAGATTTTGAGAGGGCCAAGAGGATAAGGATTTAAAATGTGTTTAAGGAGAGAAATAATATGGTTTTAGGTTAAAAATGATAGGTTTAGCTGTGTAAAAGTCGCGTGCAATCGGTTTTAACGTCGTCGAGTTGAGCTGTCAGGTCGGTTCACCTGTAAAAAGTTGTAGCGATGTCGCGACACAAGGGTTCTATGTCATGACATCCCTAGCAATTTACCGTTGTCGTGACATCGAGGTTTGATATCGTGACACACTTTAGATTTTTGGATTTTTGAGTGTATTGGCTTCAGTGTCACAAAACTCAAAGTCTGTGTCACGATGTCGAGAGGATTTTCTCAGTTTTAAAAATTGCCCTTGGTGTTGCGACACAGGGTTCCTGTGTTGCGACACAAGCTCTGTTTTTACTTAAAATTCCATTTTCTAGAGTGTTATAGTTTCTATAAAACACAAAGTTAATGAAAATTAAAATCTATTCAAAATAGTTAGATAAATATACAATAATTTACAAAAGTTTAGCATCAATTCAAATAATTTAAGTTTTACTATCGGATTCATTCGAGAGTATCATCAATTCACTGATGGACGATTCTTTTGTTCTATCAATATTAGTCTATCGCCCGTTGTGCCATTCCAGCTTTGCCCGCTTGTCCCTTTCCTTAGACCTGTTTATTCTTTCTGTATGCATAAAAAGAAGTATATCCCTTGACTTGGGAGTGTTAGAAACAAATAATTCTTTGCATTGTTCTCCTAACTTCTTTATACTTCCCTCGCTTTGTTGATTACCACATTTAAAGATTTCAGTCTCACCATTAATTTTCATGGTTAATTAATTTTTTTCTAGATCAATGGTGCGCCTTGAAGTGGCCAGAAAAGGTCTTCCTAATAAGATTGGTATCTCTCAATCTTCTTCAAATTCAAGAGCCACAAAATTTGTTGGGATAATAAAGTTGCGCACCTTAACTAACACATCTTCCAATACACCTTTCGGTTGTACTGAAGACCTGTTAGCCAATTGTAGTGTTATCTGAGTAGCTTTGAGATCCCTTAACTTGAGTTTTTAAAAAAAATGGATAGCGGCATCAAATTAATACTAGCTCCTAAGTCACATAGTGCTTTATTAAAATGAATGTTCCTTATCTCTATGGGAATAGTAAAACATCCCGGGTCTTTTAATTTTTGGGGAACTTGTCTTGAAATAATAACGCTACAGGAAGTGCTTAGATTAACTTGTTCACCTACCTTAATTTTTCTACACCTAGATATAGTTTCCTTTAAGAATTTAGCGTACTTAGGAACTTTCTCAATTAACTCAATTAAATGTAGGTTAACATTTAATGTTTTGAACAAGTTTAGAAAACTTACAAACTCATTTTCATCCTGCTTTTATTTTTCTTCTAGCCTTGAAGGGAATGGGATCTGTACAACAATAGAATCTTTAGTTATCTCCTTTTTTGGCTCAACCGCCGGTGCAATTTTTTCCTCTGTTTCTAGTTTATCTTTAGCCTCTAGCGAGATCTCTTGAGGGTAATCAGCATTCTCCATATTTACCTTCGGAGTAGGGTTTTCTGGGCTACTCAGTACTTTGCCCGATTGGACCGCCATTACTTTCACGTGCTCTTTACCATCCCCCCAAGGATTATTTTCTATATTGCTGGGAATACCGATACCAATTTATCTTTTAATGTCACCCATCATGCTCATTGATTGGCTCATTTGATCCTCAATTTTAGTCAATTTTCTGGTTGAATTGGTGCACTCAGGCTACACCTGCTTTACATCTGTTCTCATTGACTTTATTTCTCCTTCAATACTATCCAAACATTGACCACATGCAGTATGGTCACTTGGGTTGACCCTGTCCTGGGGTTTCTGCAAATTAAGAGGTTGAGAGTTAGTATTTTTAACTTGATTCGAAATATTACTTCCTCCTTGATTTCCTTCCCATCTCAAATTCGAGTGATCTTTTCAGCCGGGATTGTAGGTATTTAAATAAGGGTTCCCACCCCTATTTTCGATATAATTCATATCCTCAGCATGATTGTTGATATAGTGGAAGAGCGGTTTGTCTCCTCCATCCATAGATGGTGTATTATTTACAGATTTGATACGGTTAAGTCTATCCACTAACTATTGATACTTTTCATCCTCTTGGATAGCTTTTATCGTAACAATTTTCTAGCCATATGTAAATCGTTCAATTGGCCACTGGCAGGAGTTCAATGCCATGATGTCAATGATTTTGTACGCATCCTTATATGTCCTATTCATAAGAGCTCCTCTGACTGCTCCATCTAATCCGGATCTTGCATTCGCATCCAACCCATTATAAAACACCTACAATTGCAAACACTCAAGAAATATGTGGTGCGGACATCTCTGAATTAATATTTTAAAACATTCCTAAGCTTCATGAAAGCTTTCTCCTTCCATCTGTCTAAATACAACAATTTCTCTTCTCAATTGAACCGCTTTACTAATAGGGAAGAACTTCTGCAAGAAGTTTCCAGCGAGTTCGTCTTATGTCGTGATAGACCCTAGCGCCTGCGAATCTAACCAAGAAAAGACGTTATCAATCAAAGAAAAGGGAAACAACTGAAGACGAATAGTGCCATCAATGACCCCGTTATACTTAAAAGTTTAACAAAGTTGGAGAAACAGTTTTAAATGTTGATTTGGATCCTCTATCATTGTGCCCCTAAATTGCAGATTATTCTGGATCATGTCAATCATTGCCAGCTTAATCTCAAAATTGTTAGCTCTAATTGTCTGCCTCATTATGCTCTCCTGAACCATGTCCAAACTTGGTAATGCATAATCTCGTAAGGTTCTCTCATTATGAGCCATGTGTAAGTTTGTAGGTAACTATGGCACTGGTGGATCTTCTAAAGGGTTATCATTGGTATCGTCGAATAGTGATTTCGCACTTGGTATGGTGGTTACAGCCGGTGGTGGTGGGTCTTGCATCTGTTGCTACTATTGTTGTTGTTAACGATGATTTCTCCGAATTATTCTTTCTAGATCTATGACTGCTACTACAGGTGTTCCCCTACTACGAGTCATACACTAAACCCAAGAGGAGAAGATTAGTAACAATAAAATAATTAAAAATCATATCTACAACCTAAAAATTTCCTAATTATTCATTGAAGTGCAAAAGCTAAAATCAATCTAGTAATGTTGCCTCCCCGGCAACGGTGCCAACAACGTGATCGCCTCTAGACGTACTAACATCTAGTGTGTGAATACTGTAATAAAAGATAAGGATATATGGGGCGGTATCTACAAGTATACGATTCTAGTTGTAATATTGTTACAATGGAGTAGGTGAGTACTTCGAGGATCGTACCCAAGGGAGGCGAGTGCTAGGTCAATTTTAACCTAAACACCGAAAGATCTAATTAGTACTTTCATTTAATTATACTACAAAGGTAAAATAAAAGGAGTTTTTAAGATTTTTATAATAATTAAATAAAATAACATAAAGAAATAAAATTCAAGAGATTAAAGAAAAGATAAATCAAATCTGATTATGGGTGATTAGCTCGCTTTGGTGATCCCTATCAACAACCACTTCAGGTTCCTCGTCAATCAACTAGTTGCTATCCCAACAGGATCTTCTGATATTCCACTCAAATAATGAGTTAGCAAGGACTACATATCTTTTGACCTCACAATCTAGACTGGTTTCGGGTGAAGGTGTTCACGTATAGGTCATACCAATTTTTGGTTAATTCCCACCTTGATGACCTCCTAAGGTTGTCAAGCCTAGGGTTTTAAGTTCTTCCTTTCCCAAACAACTGATTCATTGAGTAACCCTACAAAATAGTTAATAGATCAAACCTCCACTCGCTAATCCCCCATAGAGGGATTAGTTCCTCATGGTTTTCATAAATAATTTGGAATCGATGTAAATAGAGGACTTGGTAAATGAATTGAAGTCTAGTTTTGGAAAATGCCTAATTTGTATTAAAGATGAATATGGATACACAGAGTTTGATTGTCTTCACAAATCAGATCTCTAGATAAAATAAGAAAAACTTGAAAATAAATCTCAAACCCTAAAAGAAAGAAAATCTAAACTTAGAATTAAAAGTAAAAAAAAAATAAACTAAGGAAATAGTGTCTATAACATGTGACAAATGAGCCTATTTATATATTTCAGGTGGTCATCGTCCTTAACCCTAGGTTAGCTGATGTTCCCGAGCTTTAAGTTTGATTGTGCAGACCAAAATGCCCCTGGCTTGTGTTAGTTTCAATCCAAAACCGATGTCGTGACACACCAGGACCTGTGTCACGACAAAGGAGTTAGTATACTACTCTTGGGATATCTTCAGGGGTATGTCGCGATACCCTTAGTCTGTGTCGCGACAACGATGGCAGTTTCGTGTGTAATAGCCTATTTTCAGTGAAATTAGAATAGTGGTTTTGGGACCACAAATCCAATGAGTAAATTAATATTTTATTATTAATTTATTGTTTATGGGATGTTTGTGAGGTCATATTAAAATTTCGTTAAGAAATTTTGATGTTTGCATGATTATTTTAGTGGAAAGGACTAAATCGTAAAAAGTACAAAAGTAGAATTCTATTTGTTAAAGCTATCAAGTAGCTATGAAATTTTAATCTAAAGGACTTGGTTGTTAATTAGACCATATGTATACTTAGTGGACATTCATGGTAAGGTTTTATTGAAATTATTAATGTTTTTAAAGGACAAAAAGGTAAATGAGTAATTAAAACTAAATTAAACAAAGTAAGTTATGTTCATCTTCTTCATTCTTCATACCACTACCAAAAATACTCCATTAAACCAATATGGGGCATTCGGTCAACCTCCTTTGCTTGCATGGTGAGTTTTTAAGCCCCGTTTTTAATGATTTTTATGTTTTCAAGATCGTTGTAGCTTAATCTAGCTAGCCCGAGGATCAATTTGTAAAACTATTAAAGATTGAGGGTTATGGCATGAATTCTTTTGTCTGATTCTTGATGTTTAATGATAGATTTTGAGTCCTTGTTTATAAATAAACAAGTTTTGTAAAGTGATTTTTTATGTAAATTGTATTTAGGGACTTGGTTGTAAAAATAGTAAAAGTTCATGGTAAGTTTATGAAATGATGGTTTGTATTGATTGATTTAAGTCCCTACAGAATTCGGCTAGCTTGAGAAAAGGATTAAAATGTTTAAATTTTAATTTATGAGCTTAAGGGCTAAATTATGAAAAGTTAAAATGTTAAGGGCAAAATAGTAGTTTAGCAAAAATATGAAATGTGGACTAAATTGAATGCTAGGGATATTAAATGGATTAAATTTGTCTATTTAGATCAAGATAGACCACGTACGGATCTAAATCGAGGAAAAGCTAAAGCCTTGGATTAGTCGATTATGTTCCTACGCCCTAATCGTCGATGTAAGTTCGTATGTACCGATTACTATATTTATGTTGTTTAATTGTATGTTATTATGTATTTATAATGCTATTAATCAATGTATATCCAAAGAAATGCCATTACGGTTATCGAGTCTCAGTTGAACCTTAGGAATTCGTAGGATACAAATGACATGTCATTATGGATTTCATGTTTCGGGTGCTAGTCTTGAATATCCTATCGATGGTTGAGGTCCTGTATTTGTTGCGAATACTCCACAGCTCATGTGAGTAGCATCGTGTAGCTTACATTCTAATCCACATCTTGTGTGAGGAGGCCAATTTCATAGCTCGTATGAGCATTGATCTAAAGGAAAGGTTACAATTATATGTTTAAGCACAATTCGTGTGAGCTTTCCCGAGTATCCAGTGATATTCTAAATGGTTCAACAGGCAAGGAAAGGGATTGAAATGGTAAGTTTCCAAATGGTATTATGCACATGTTCATGGAAAGGATGAATGATTCAAATGATGTATTTCATATGGAAATGACTTATCATGTGGTTGATTCATGTGAATTATGTATAAATGCACTAACTTGTGTATTGATGATGATCCATAGGCTTGTTCCAAGCTTGTGGTTGGATTATATTATGCTTGTACTTGATCTTATATAAATTAAATGGTAAGTTATGTTTCATGTTCTATGAACTTACTAAGCATTATGTGCTTACGTAGTTTTCTGTCCTGTGTTTCAAGATTATCAGAAGCTCGATCGGTTTGGAAGCTCGTCGAAGATCTATCACACTATCTGTAACATCCTGAAATTTGGGATTTTATGTTTTGCATTATATCATGCATTAGGCTAGTTAAGAATGTTAATTGTGTATGTTTAGGGGTCCTAAGAATACTTTGGGTTGAGTTGGGCCTTAGTAAATTTTTTGTGATTAAGCACTTTAAGGAGAGAAGGTAAGTGGCATCAAGACTTAAGGAATTAAGTGTGTATTTTGCTAGCACAAGTGGAGCTAGTAGCAGAGTGGTGTGGCGTCGCATGAAGATGCTTAAGGAGTGGAGTTCGAATCCCACCTAGTGCAATTTTTTTTGGATTAATTTTTTTGTGCTTCTTTCCAAAGTGTCGGCCATGGCTATAAATAAGGAAAGAAAGACTTTCTAGTGATGGAAAGAAGACTAAGGGATATGGTAAGGAGGAAAGCAAGGGAAAAACAAGGAAAGAAATAAAGGAAAGGGATAAGGGAGGGGAACATGTTGGCCGATTTTGTGGAAGGTGTTTGGGAAAGAAATTTTTGGTCAACCTTGATGTAACATCCTAAAATTTGGAATTTTATGTGTTGCATTATTTCTTGTGTTAAGCTAGTTAAATTACTAATCGTGTATGTTTTAAGGTCTTAAGAAGGCTCGAGGTTTAATTGGGCCTTAGTAAAAATTTGGTATTTTAGCACTTTAAGGAGATATAGTAAGTGGCCTCATTGCTTATGGAAATAAATGAGTAATTTGCTAGCACAAAAGTAGCTTATGGTAAAGGGGATATGGCGCCACATGAAGGACTTTGAGGGAGGAGGTTCAAATCCCATCAAGTGTAAAATTTTGACTATTTTTTTTTGTGTTCTTTCCCTAAGTGTCGGCCAAGGTAGTATATAAGGCAAGGTGGACTTTTTAATTTTGGCAAGGTGGCTAAGGAATAAGGAAAAGATGAGGGTAGGGAAAGAAATCAAAAGAAAAGGCTAGATAAGGGAACATGTTGGCCTTTTTCAAGGGTGATGTTTTGGAAAGTTTTGGTTGGCCAAATTTTGACCTTATTGTCATGCTATGCACGGTTTTGGTATTGGGAGAGGGTAGCCAAATTTTTCTAGTAGCATTTTGGCAAATTTGGTGCTTGAGAGTTTGTTTTCTCTTTAGCTTTTTAGTGTCATTTTCTTTCTCCAATTTTTCTCTTAGTCGTAACTCCCAAAGCCATAAGAGAGTCTCTTTTCTCCGTCTTGGCCAAAACTCTCATTTCATTTTGCTCATTTTTCTCTTGTTGTGCCGAAATCTTAATCCATCATTTATCATTCTTCTTTGGTTGCCAGAATACTCACATTCTTCTTTGGTTCATACTTTTTGGTGTTGGCCGAAACACTCCAAACATCTTTCGTCCATCTTCTTCTTTCTTTTTAATCATCTCTCAACCCTTCTTTCATTTCTTAAAAATTAAAATTTCATTGTAATCGAATTCTCTTTATTCATTTTCTCCATAGCCGAATCTATTAACATCTTGTCTTCTTACTATCTCTTTTTCCTTCGTGTTGGACACTATCTTCTTGATCGAATCGATAGGTAATAATCTTCTTTTCAATTTCTTCATTTAATGCCGAATATATGCCCTTGTCATGGGATGGTTCTATTAACTGAAATCATAATTTTCTTCTACTCTCTCACAACGTGATTATTCCCCTTTTGTAGTATTCTAGTAGGAGGCCGAACATTATTCTAGCCTTAAGTTGAACGGTTAAAATCGGATCCAATATCGATAAGGTAAGGAATTCTCCATGGATTATTTGAAATAGTTCTGTATTCGTTTAAGTTGTTATCGGGATAATAGTGGTTGTGACTAATCGATTATATTTTTAGGGACTTAATCGCTCGATCTATTCTCTTGTTGATCAAACGATTATAGTGGTAAGCCGAACCCTTTGTCATTTGACAATCCATATTTATATCGTAATATCGTTTTGACTAAGATCTTATTCAATGGAGGCAAGCTATATCGAATTGAAAGGGAAAGCGATTGGAGATCGAAAAAGGAGCGGATTTGCAATCCCTACTCCTAAATTCAAACGAAGGGCAGTATCGGCGGTTCGGGATTTTCCGCCGGGATGTGGACCATCATCCGGGGAGAATCGACAAATCGTGGTCGTTCACGATTCTAAGGGTAAACACTTTAGATCGTTTATTTTAAAGTTGATTAATTAAATCGCGTATGTCGACTAATCGAGCGTTATGATATCTTAGGTGTCGAAGATCAAGAAAGCCTAGTACTTATCGTAATCAGGTGTGTAATCTCACACCATTTTCCGTGGGTTTTAAGATTAATATCATATTGGAAATATATCGCTACGATTAAAATCGTTTTATGGAGTAAACCAGAAAAACTGGCCTAAATCACACTATTTTGATAAAATTGACAAAACCGGTATTAACACTGTGAGAATTACGAAAACACCCTAGAGGCCCGAATTACGAAATTGCCTCTAATGGGTCGATTTGTTATATTGCCTTAAATGGGCCGATTTGATATATTGCTTAAATGGGCCGATTTGTTATATTGCCTTAAATGGGCTGATTTGATATATTGCTTAAATGGGCTGATTTGATATATTGCTTAAATGGGCCGATTTGATATATTGCCATAATGGGCCGATTTTATATATTGCCATAATGGGCCGATTTTATATATGGTCTTAATGGGCTGATTTGCAAGTGCTACAATGGGCCGAATTTTTGTAATGAATCTCTGAATTAATTATTGTTGTTTATATTTGTAAATATCATGATTTGCTATGTATGATGCAATTACATGATTTTGCATGGGATGGGAAAATGTTGAAGAGAAGTGATTTAGGTGGCAATCGCCACAAAAATGTTTGTTAATATGATACTATGATTACGGTGGCTCTCGCCACAATCAAAATTTGTTATAAATGGCATAATGCCCGTGATTGGTGTGTTTGGCGGGGTGGGTTGACTTGATCCCCACAAGTGTGATGGGATGGTACGTGTGGTGTGTAGCGGATGGATTATTAGGTTGGTTTGGGATTGCATTACATTCATATGATATATTTGATACAGTATTATGTAAAAAGGGGCTTAGGCCCAAAATATTGCTAAATGGGTTTCAGGCCCAGTGGACAACGGTAAGAGGATTATACACTGAGTTCTTGTAACTCACTCCCCCTTTTTCATAACCCTTGTAGGTAATGCTCAGTGACGAGGACTTGGGGCCATGGATGACTCGGTGGAGGCCATACTTTTGGAGTGTTACTTTCGGACTTTAGTAAACTTCTTTTTCGTATTATTTCATTGTTTTTATTATTTCGGGTTTTAAAGTTGTAATAAGGCCTTTGGAGTATTTTACTTTTGCTTTAAGTTTGACGTACTTTTATTTTGCTTGAATTGTTTTAAATGATGATTTTTTTCTAAAATCATAAATAACAGTTTTTCCAAATTTGATTAACAAATGGATTTCATAACAAAACTTTTACAAATATTTTAACTCGGGAAGTTTTTCTCGAACTATCAACAATATTTTCAAAAGTCATGGTTTTAAAGTTCACTACCTCAATTTTCGACTCATCAATCAACCTCTCAAAAAAATTAGTTGTATTTTATCAAATATTCACATCCAAACTTGTTTTCTTAACCATAATCAAATTGCACCTATTTTAGTACGAATCATAAGGATTTATCACGTTTTCTTCATGTGACATGTCAGATCCAGTCATACCGCATGGGCCAGGTTTGGGGTGTTACATTTTATGGTATCAGAGCCAAGTTTCAAAACTCGGCTGTGGTTTGGGTTCAAAAATGTTTTTCAAAGCTGATTGAATTTTAAATTAAAAACGCATGTTTTAAAAGAAGTATGGCACCACGGGTATCTGGCACCAAGTCAAGTAAGTATACGTTATCATTGTATGATTATGATTATTATGATATGAAAGTAGGAATACTCTAGAACTTATAGTTTTAGGAGTTGAAACTATAGAGATTGAGACTATAGGATGCGTTTGCGAAAACGACTTTACTACTTATACTTCATAAAATATTGTTTAATAAACGCTGAAATAGTATACTGATTCATAAGACTCTTAATCATATTAAATTGAATTAGCCAATATGAGCGCTAGAGGACGTGGTCGTGGTAGACGTGGCTGTGGTAGAGGCCGAGGCGCTAGAGTTGTGTCTGAGGCGTCGAGACATATGCCAGAAATGGACGCACCTATTTCACCTGTGACTGAAGCTGGGTCACATGATCATATGAGGGAGGACGACGCTCTGTCCCAAGCAATGTTGCGAGTTCTGGAAAGGGTTGCTGGGGCAAGAACTGGGCCGACAGCTCGTGGGTCAATTTCAAAAAGACTCAGATCGAATGGTGCTGAGGTTTTTAGGGGTATCTCGGGTGTGGCCCCAAATGTAGCGGAGTATTGGCTTGAGGCAGTGGAGCAGATCATGGACGATTTGGATTGCACCGCCGAGTAGAAACTGAAAGGAGCTGTGTCATTGCTGAGAGACGAAGCGTATCAATGGTGGCTCACTGTTCGGGAAGGCACTCAGGCCGATCGTATTACCTGGGATTTCTTCAAGATGGTATACCAGGAAAAGTATGTTGGGGCTAGCTATGTGGATGCCCGAAGGAAAGAATTCCTAAATCTGGTCTAAGGAGGTAAGACCGTGGCAGCTTACGAGGCGGAATTTTTGCGTCTGAGTCAATATGCCCAGGGAATAGTGTCGAATGACTACGAACACTGTGTGTGTTTTGAGGACGGGTTGCGTGATGAGTTGCGGGTACTGATAGCTCCACAAAAGGAGAGAAATTTTACCACACT
The DNA here is from genome assembly GCA_025698515.1 of Gossypium sturtianum. Lineage (NCBI taxonomy): Eukaryota > Viridiplantae > Streptophyta > Magnoliopsida > Malvales > Malvaceae > Gossypium > Gossypium sturtianum. Next base: position 112,025,800 of record CM046955.1, read on the forward strand.
TGTGGAGAAAGCCAGGATAGCTGAAGAGGCTAAGCACTCGGAGTGGAAAAATCGAGACAAGGATATGGGTAGGAGCAAGAGGGACTTTAGGTACTCAGGTCCTGCTAGAGGGTTTCAGAAGAGGCCCAGGAATGAGGAGCCTGCTCGAGCTAGATTACCTGCTGCTACCAATCAGTTACCGCCATGTGCGAATTGCAGAAAATGACACCTGGGTGAATGCTGGAAGAGAACCAGTGGTTGTTTCAAATATGGATCTAAGGACCATCGGCTTAGAGATTGCCCTCAAGCATCGCTCGGACTCGGGATGTTCAGAACTATGATGCATGGCCCGGCCTAGAGGCGTTCAGCAGCCACCGAGAGGGCGTGGGCCAGGTCGAGGTGGTAATGGCGTAGGACAAGGTCAGGGTGCACCAGGTAGAGGTACTGGTAATAGGGGTAACGTGGAGGCGAGACAGCCAGGGTTGGTTTATGCGGTCAGACGTCGAGAGGATGGCGATGCACCTGATGTAATAACCGATACGTTCTTCATATCTGATGTACCTGTTACTGCTTTGATAGATATCGGATCCACCCATTCGTATGTTGCTTGTGCCGTATCTGGAAATCTGAACATTAGATCTGAGATTACTGCTAGAGAAAAAACTGTAATTAGCCATCTAAGATAGTTGGTGGTAGTAAATAAGCTGTTTAGGGATGTTCCCTTAGAAATTCAGGGGGAAATATTTTTGGCGAATTTGATGGAATTGCCATTCGGCGAGTTCGACCTTATTTTGGGCATGGACTGGTTGGTGAAACACCGTGCAAACTTGGATTGTGCTGCAAAGCAGATGTTACTAAGAACTTCGGAGGATAAGGAAGTGATGGTGATAGGTGAAAGAAGAAACTATCTATCTAATGTGGAATCTGCTTTAAAGGCAGAAAAGTTGGTGAGAAAGTGATACGGAGCATTCCTAGCTTTCATTAGTGCCTTGGATGCTAAGGAATTGTCGATGGAAAGTGTTAGAACAGTGAAAGAGTTTTCGAACGTCTTTCCCGAGGAGCTTTCAGGATTGCCTCTAGATCGGGAAGTAGAGTTTGGCATTGAATTATTGCCAGGAACGGCTCCGGTGTCCATTGCTCCTTATAGAATGGCACCGAAGGAGTTAGCGGAGCTTAAAGCTTAGATTCAAGAGTTGTTGGATCGGGGATTCATTCGACCGAGTGTGTCACCGTGGGTAGTGCCAGTCTTGTTCGTCAAGAAGAAGGATGGGTCGATGCATATGTGCATCGATTATAGACAGTTGAATAAATTGACGATCAAGAACAGGTATCTGTTGCCGAGAATTGACGATCTGTTTGATCAACTGCAAGGAGCTTCGATTTTCTCGAAGATAGATTTGAGATCGGGTTATCACCAACTTAAGGTTAAGGAAGCAGATATTCATAAGACTGGATTTCGAACTCGTTATGGGCATTATGAGTTCTTGGTGATGCCATTTGGGTTGACTAATTCACCAGCTGCATTTACGGACATGACGAACCGGGTCTTCCAACCCTATTTAGATCAGTTTGTGGTGGTGTTCATAGATGACATCTTGGTGTACTCGAAGAATGAAGAAGAACATGATTCGCATCTACGGGTAATATTGCAGATATTAAGGGAGAAGCAACTTTATACCAAATTCAGTAAGTGTGAATTTTGGCTGGAGGAAGTAACCTTTTTGGGGCATGTTGTATCTGCCGAAGGAATTAGAGTTGATCCCCGGAAGGTTGAGGCTGTGTTGGAATGGAAATCACCAAAGTCAGTGGCCGAAATTTATAGTTTCCTAGGGTTGGCTGGTTATTACAGGCGTTCGTTGAGGGGTTTTCGTTGATTGCTGCACCACTAACTAAGTCGCATTGCGCAAGGAGTACCATTTGTGTGGTCGATCAGTGAAGAAGAGAGCTTTGAGAAATTGAAGAAGATCGGCGTGAAGCACGTGATTGATTCAACTCGAGGTGGAAAAGAGTTTATTGTTTACTGTGATGCGTCACACACAGGCTTGGGATGTGTGTTGATGCAAGGAGGAAAAGTGGTGGCTTATGCATCTCATCAATTAAGGCTGCACGAGGTGAACTATTCCACTCATGATTTGGAGTTAGCTGCGGTGGTGTTTGCTCTGAAGATTTGGAGACACTATCTGTACGGTGAGAAGTCGATTATCTACACGGATCATAAGAGTTTAAAGTACCTCCTTACCTAGAAGGAGCTAAACTTAAGACAACGGAGGTGGATAGAACTGTTGAAAAATTATGACTTCTCAATTGAGTATCATCCCGGAAAGGCTAATGTGGTGGCAGATGCGTTGAGTCGTAAGGTGATATCGGACTTGAGAGTGATGTTTGCTCATCTCAGCCTGTATGAAGATGGTAGTCTGCTAGCCGAACTTCAGGTGAAGCCTGCGTGGGTAAGCCAGATTAAGGAAAAATAATTATTAGATGGAAGGTTGGGTTCCTTACTTCAGCAAGTGGAAGGTGGTGTGATAGGGGATTTTTGATTGAATAGTGATGGAGTATTGTGTTTTCACGGAAGAATTTGTATGCCCAAAGATTCAGAATTGAAACAAATGATTCTGCGCGAGGGGCTTAGTAGCCCATATGCTATGCACCCTGGGGGAAATAGGATGTACCGGGACCTCCGTGAGTAGTATTAGTGGCCAGGGTTGAAACGGGAGGTTACTGATTTTGTGAGTAAGTGCTTAACATGTCAGCAGGTGAAGGCGGAACATCAATTGCCGTCGGGACTGCTACAACCGGTGAAAATTCCATTATGAGAATGGGAAAGGATAACGATGGATTTTGTTAGTGGGTTACCCTTAACGCCTACTAAGAAGGATTCCGTTTGGGTAATGGTGGATCGGTTGACGAAGACTGCTCATTTCCTACCTATTCGTACGGATTACTCATTATAGAAGTTGGCCAAGTTGTATGTAGCAGAGATCGTGAGGTTACATGGGGTACCAGTGTCTATTATTTCGGACAAGGACCTTAGGTTTACATCAAGATTTTGGAAAGCTTTACATGAAGCTTTGGGAACAAGGTTAAATTTCAGCACGAAATTTCATCCTCAGTCAGATGGTCAATCGGAGAGAGTAATCCAAATCCTGGAAGATATGTTAAGGGGCTGTGTGATCGACTTTAGGGGTAGTTGGGAGGATTTCCTACCGTTGGCAGAGTTTGCATACAACAACAGTTATCAATCCAGCATCCAAATGGCACCCTACGAGGTGTTGTATGGTCGTAGGTGTCGTACTCCTACTTGTTGGACTGAGCTGGGGGAGCGATAGTTATTGGGTCCTGAGATAATATCAGAGACGGAGGAAAAAGTAAAGGTAATTCGGGCACGGTTAAAGAAAGCTTCGGATAGACAAAAATCGTATGCGGATCTGAAGCATAAGGATATTGAGTTTGCGGTGGAAGATCAGGTCTTTCTAAAGGTCTCACCTTGGAAGAAGATCTTTAGATTTTGAAGGAAGGGCAAGTTGAGCCCTAGGTTCATCGGGCCATACCGTGTATTGAAGCGTGTTGGGCCAGTGGCTTATCAGCTTGAGTTACCTCCGGAGTTGAGTCAGATACATAGTGTTTTTCATGTTTCAATGTTAAGGTGTTATCGATCGGATCCGTCTCATATAGTACCGGTAGAGGAAGTTGAGATAAGACCTGACTTGTCTTTTGAAGAGGAGCCAGTACGAATTTTAGATCGGGACGTTAAGGTGCTGAGAAGGAAGTCAGTGCCGTTAGTCAAAGTATTATGGCGTAATCACGGATCGAATGAAGCTACATGGGAGCCTGAGGACGCGATTCGGCAGTAATATCCTCACCTCTTTTAATCAGGTAAATTTCGAGGAAGAAATTTTCTTTAAGGGGGTAGAATTGTAACATCCTAAAATTTGGAATTTTATGTGTTGCATTATTTCTTGCATTAAGCTAGTTAAATTACTAATCGTGTATGTTTTAAGGTCTTAAGAAGGCTCGGGGTTTAATTGGGCCTTAGTAAAAATTTGGTATTTTAGCACTTTAAGGAGATATAGTAAGTGGCCTCATTGCTTATGGAAATAAATGAGTAATTTGCTAGCACAAAGGAGCTTATGGTAAAGGGGATATAGCGCCACATGAAGGACTTTGAAGGAGGAGGTTCAAATCCCATCAAGTGCAAAATTTTGACTATTTTTTTTTGTGTTCTTTCCCTAAGTGTCGGCCAAGGTAGTATATAAGGCAAGGTGGACTTTTTAATTTTGGCAAGGTGGCTAAGGAATAAGGAAAGGATGAGGGTAGGGAAAGAAATCAAAAGAAAAGGCAAGATAAGGGAACATGTTGGCCTTTTTCAAGGGTGATGTTTTGGAAAGTTTTGGTTGGCCGAATTTTGACCTTATTATCATGCTATGCATGGTTTTGATATTGGGAGAGGGTAGCCAAATATTAGCATTTTGGCAAATTTGGTGCTTGAGAGGTTGTTTTCTCTTTAGCTTTTTAGTGTCATTTTCTTTCTCCAATTTTTCTCTTAGCCGTAACTCCCAAAGCCATAAGAGATTCTCTTTTCTCCGTTTTGGCCAAAACTCTCCTTTCATTTTGGTCATTTTCTCTTGTTATGCCGAAATCTTAATCCATCATTTATCATTCTTCTTTGGTTGCCGAAATACTCACATTCTTCTTTGGTTCATATTTTTTGGTGTTGGCCGAAACACTCCAAACATCTTTCGTCCATCTTCTTCTTTCTTTTTAATCACCTCTCAACCCTTCTTTCATTTCTTAAAAATTAAAATTTCGTTGTAATCGAATTCTCTTTATTCATTTTCTCCATAGCCGAATCTATTAACATCTTGTCTCCTCACTATCTCTTTTTCCTTCGTGTTGGACACTATCTTATTGATCGAATCGGTAAGTAATAATCTTGTTTTCAATTTCTTCATTTAATGTCGAATATATGCCCTTGTCATGGGATGGTTCTATTAATCGAAATCATCATTTTCTTCTACTCTCTCACAACGTGATTATTCCCCTTTTGTAGTATTCTAGTGGGAGGCCAAACATTATTCTAGCCTTAAGTTGAACAGTGAGAATCGGATCCAATATCGATAAGGTAAGGAATTCTCCATGGATTATTTGAAATCGTTCTGTATTCGTTTAAGTTGTTATCGGGATAATATGGTTGTGACTAATCGATTATATTTTTAGGGACTTAATCGCTCGATCTATCCTCTTGTTGATCAAACGATTATAGTGGTAAGCCGAACCCTTTGTCATTTGACAATCCATATTTATATCATAATATCGTTTTGACTAAGATCTTATTCAATGGAGGCAAGCTATATCAAATTGAAAGGGAAAGCGATTGGAGATCGAAAAAGGATCGGATTTGCGATCCCTACTCCTAAATTCAAACGAAGGGCAGTATCGATGGTTCGGGATTTTCCACCGGGATGTGGACCATCATCCGGGGAGAATCGACAAATCGTGGTCATTCACGATTCTAAGGGTAAACACTTTAGATCGTTTATTTTAGAGTTGATTAATTAAATCGCGTATGTCGACTAATCGAGCATTATGATATCTTAGGTGTCGAAGATCAAGAAAAACTAGTACTTATCGTAATCAGGTGTGTAATCTCACACCGTTTTCCGTGGGTTTTAAGATTGATATCATATTGGAAATATATCACTACGATTAAAATCGTTTTATGGAGTAAACCGGGAAAACTGGCCTAAATCACATTATTTTGATAAAATTGACAAAATCGGTATTAACACTGTGAGAATTACGAAAATACCTTAAAGGGTCGAATTACGAAATTCCCCCTAATGGGCTGATTTGTTATATTGCCTTAAATGGGCCGATTTGATATATTGCTTAAATGGGTCGATTTGTTATATTGCCTTAAATGGGCCGATTTGATATATTTCTTAAATGGGCCGATTTGATATATTGCTATAATGGGCCGATTTGATATATTGCCATAATGGGCCGATTTGATATATGGTCTTAATGGGCTTATTTACAAGTGCTACAATGGGCCGAATTTTTGTAATGAATCTCTGAATTAATTATTGTTGTTTATATTTGTAAATATCATGATTTGCTATGTATGATGCATTTACATGATTTTGCATGGGATGGGAAAATGTTGAAGAGAAGTGATTCCGGTGGCACTGCCACAAAAATGTTTGTTAATATGATACTATGATTCTGGTGGCTCGGCCATAATCAAAATTTGTTATAAATGGCATAATGCCTGCGATTGGTGTGTTTGGCGGGGTGGATTGACTTGATCCCCACAGGTGTGATGGGATGGTATGGGTGGTGTGTAGCGGATGGATTATTAGGTTGGTTTGGGATTGCATTACAATCATATGATATATTTGATACATTATTATGTAAAAAGGGGCTTAGGCCCAAAATATTGCTAAATGGGTTTCAGGCCTAGTGGACAACGGTAAGGGGATTATACACTGAGTTCTTGTAACTCACTCCCCCTTTTTCTTAACCCTTGTAGGTAATGCTCAGTGACGAGGACTTGGGGCCATGGATGACTCGGTGGAGGCCATACTTTTGGAGTGTTACTTACGGACTTTAGTAAACTTCTTTTCCGTATTATTTCATTGTTTTTATTATTTTGGGTTTTAAAGTTGTAATAAGGCCTCTGGAGTATTTTACTTTTGCTTTAAGTTTGACGTACTTTTATTTTGCTTGAATTGTTTTAAATGATGATTTTTTTCTAAAATCATAAATAACGATTTTTCCAAATTTGATTAACAAATGGATTTCATAACAAAACTTTTACAAATATTTTAACTCGGGAAGTTTTTCTCGAACTATCAACAATATTTTCAAAAGTCATGGTTTTAAAGTTTACTACCTCGATTTTTGACTCATCAATCAACCTCTCAAAAAAATTAGTTGTATTTTATCAAATATTCACATCCAAACTTGTTTTCTTAACCATAATCAAATTACACCTATTTTAGTACGAATCACAAGGATTTATCACGTTTTCTTCATGTGACTTGTCAGATCCGGTCATACCGCATGGGTCGGGTTTGGTGTGTTACACTTGATCTTTTTGGTAAAGAGATGCACGGTTTTGGTAGGGGAATGAGGGAGCCGAATTTCATATAGCTTTTTACAAAGTTTTGGTGCGTGAGAGGCTTGTTTTCTTTTAGCTTTTTGGTGTTTTCTTTTACAATTCTTTCTCCTTTGCTTGCCGAAACTCTAAAGCCAAAATTATTCACCTTTCTCCTTTGTTGCCGAAACACTCACCTCATTTTGCTCATTTTTCCTTTGTTAGCCGAAACTATCTAGAACTCTTTTTTCCATCTCTCCTTTTCTTTTTCACCATTTCTTCAATACTTCTCTCTTCTTCTTAAACAAATATTTTGATGGCCGAATCTTGCTTGATCTTTTCTCTTTAAATAGTCGAAACTTTAATCACACTATTCTTCTTCTTCTTGCTTGCTTATTGGGCATTTATTCCTTGATCGATTTGGTGTTTTAGTGGGTGGCCGAATATTCCATCCTTGCCGATTCATTTCTAGCCTTAAGCCCAACCGGTGGAAGTTGGATCTATTATTGTTAAGGTAAGGAATTTCTTCAAGGATCATTTCGATATAACTCAATGCTTGGTTATTCCGTTAAAATGGATTGATGGATTTGACTAATCAGTTATATTAGGGACTAAATCGCTCGTTCTTCTCTACTTGTTGATCCTACGGAAGTAGTGGTAAGCTGAATCCTATCCCTAAACAACTACTCTCTCTCATAGTAGTATTTTACTGACCAAGGCTTTTTCAATGGAGGCAAGTGGTAGCGATTTGAAAGGAAAAGCGATAGGAGGACAAAAAGGGAGTGGATTTGCAATTCCTACTCCTAAGTTCAAACATAGGGCGGTATCAGCAGTTCAGGATTTCCCACCAGGTTGTGGACCATCATCCGGTGAGAATAGACAAATCGTGGTCATTCACGATACTAAGGGTAAGCATTTTAGATCGTTGATTTAGATTTGGATTAAGAAAAATCTCTTATGTTAGTTAATCGAGTATTACGGTGATATAGGTTAAACGATCAAGAAGGTTTAGTCCTTACTGTAATCGGTGTGTAATCTCACACCGAAATCCCATTGATTCATAACTCACCATTATGTTGGAAGAATAGATCGTTGTATTGGCTTAAACGATGTTAATTCTAAGATCTGTCAAAATCGGTATTGATTTATTAAATTACGAAAATGCCCCTATGGGCCGATTTACAAAAATGCCCCTATGGGCCGATTTACCAAAATGCCCCTATGGGCCGATTTGCTATAATGCCTAAATGGGCTGAACTATCAAAGTGCTTTAATGGGCCAATTCACCGAATTAATTCACTAGATTAATGGTTGTTTTATATATGTGGATATTTTATTTTATTTTGTATGATACATTTTCATATATTGCATAGGATGGGATAAATTGTATGGAGAGAAGTGTAGCCTGGTGGCATTGCCACAAATCTATTTATTATTGTGCTTAATTATGTTTTTGGTGGCTTGACCACAAAAATATTATACTCTATGACTTACATTTTGCAATTTTGGTGTGAGCGGCGGGGTGGGTTGACTTGATCCCCACAGGTGTGATTGGCTGGTCGGGTGTGTGATGGATGGATTGGGTTGGGTTGCATACATTTACTTCAATTAATTATTGTTATGTAAATGGGCTTAGTCCCAAGATTATGCTTTGCGGGTTCAGGCCAGTGGATGACGGTAAGGGGATTATACACTGAGTTCTAGTAACTCACCCCTTTTTGTTAATCATTGCAGGTAATGCTCAGTAATGAGGACTTGGGCCCATGGATGACTCAGTGGAGGCCATACTTTGGAAATAATATTTTTGAACATCAGTGAACTTCTTTTCCGTTTTATTTCATTACTTTTACTATTTTGTGTTTTAAAGTTGTAATAAGGCCCTTGGATTATGTTTTATTTTCTTTATGTTTAGACGTATTTAATATTTTTCTTGAATTGTTTTAAATGGGGATTTTCTAAAATCATAAATAACGTTTTTTTTAAAATTGATTAACAAATGGATTTCATAACAAACTTGTACAAATAATTTAAACTCGGATTCTCTTTCAAATTATCGATGTCATTTTCAAAAGTCATGGTTTTAAAAGATCACTAGTTCAATTATCGATTCTTCAATCAACCTTTCAAGATTTGTAGTATTATTTTCAAATATTTCCAATTAATTTTGTTTTTTCTTAATCTATAACCAAATAACAAACTCTTTAGTAAAAATCACAAGTTCTTACTCGTTTTCTTCATGTGACATGTCAGATCCGATCGTAATTCATGGGCCGGGTTTGGGGTGTTACATTTTATGGTATCAGAGCCCGGTTACAAAATCGGCTGTGGGTTGGGTTCAAAAATGTTTTCTAAAACTGCTTGAAATTTGATTTATAAATACATGTTTTTAAGGAAGTATGGCACCATGGGTATCCGGCATCAAGTCAGTAAGTTTTGTTTTCATTTTATGATTATTGTGGTATGACTGTAGTAAGAAAACTTCACAAAATAGAGATACTCTAGAACTTTTAGCTTTAGGAGCTAAAACTATAGAGTTTGAGACTTTAGGATATGTTTTACGAAAACAACTTTACTTCTTATACTCCATAAAATACTGTTTAATAAACACTGAATAAGCATACTAATTCATAAGACTCTTAATCAGATTAAATCGATGTTAGTAAACATGAGCGCTAGAGGATGTGGACGTGGTAGACGTAGACGTGGTAGAGGCCGAGGTGCTAGAGTTGTTTCTGAGACATCAGGACATATGCCTGAAATGGATGCACCTGCGTCACCAGTGACTGAAGCTGGGTCACATGATCAAATGAGAGAGGACAACGCTCTGTCCCAAGCGATATTGCGAGTACTGGAAAAGGTTGCTAGGGCAAGAACTGGGTCGACAGCTCGTGGGTCGATATTCGAGCGACTTAGATCGAATTGGGCCGAAGTCTTTAGGGGTATTTCGGGTGTAGCCCCAAGTCTAGCAAATTACTGGCTTGAGGCGGTGGAACGGATTATGGACGATCTGGATTGCACATCTGAGTAGAAACTGAAAGGGGTTGTGTCATTACTAAGAGACGAGGCGTATCAGTGGTGGCTCACGTTTCGGGAAGGCACTCAGGCTGATCGTATTACCTGGGAATTCTTTAAGACAGCATTTCAGGGAAAATATGTCGGGGCTAGTTATGTAGATGCCCGAAGGAAGGAATTTTTGAATCTGTTTCAAGGAAGTAAATCTGTGGCAGCATACGAGGCGGAGTTTCTGCGTCTGAGTCGGTATGCCCAGGGATTAGTGCCAACTGATCATGAACGCTGTGTGCATTTTGAGGATGGATTGCGTGATGAGTTACGGGTACTGATAGCCCCACCAAAGGAAAGGAATTTTGCTACACTTGTGGAAAAAGCTAAGATAGCTGGGGAAGTTAAGCACTCTGAACGGCAAAATCGAGACAAGGATAGGGGCAGGAACAAGAGAGACTTTGGGTATTCAGGTCCTGCTAGAGGATTTTAGAAAAGGCCCAGGAATGAGGGGCCAGTTCAAGTGGGTGCTCTAGCTACTACCAATCGATCACTGACCTTATGCGTGGATTGTGGGAAACTTCACTCGGGTGAATCTTTGAAAAGAGCCGGTGGTTGTTTCAGATGTGGATCCAAGGACCATCAGTTTAGGGATTGCCCTCGAAAGCCTAATCAAACTCAGGCCGTTCGTAACAGATTTGCGCAGCCAGCAGGAGGCGCTCAGCAGCTACCGAGAGGTCATGGGCTAGGTCAGGGTGGTAACGGTGTAGGACGAGGTCAAGGTGCACCGGGTAGAGGTATCAGTAATAGGAGTAACGCGGAGGCGAGACGGCTAGGGTTAGTCTATGCGGTCGGACGTCGAGAGGATGGCGATGCATCGGACGTCATAACCGGTACATTTTTCATATCTGAAGTACCTTTTACCGCTTTGATAGACATTGGATCCACCCATTCGTATATTGCATGTGCCGTGTGCGGAACTCTAAATATTAAATCGAGATTTTCTTGCTAGAGAAACAAGCATGTAATTAGCCCTTTAGGACGATCGGTGGTAGTAAATAAGTTGTTTAGGGATGTACCCTTAGAGGTTCAGGGGTAGTATTTACAGCGGATTTGATGGCCCATCGTTCGGGGAGTTCGATCTTATTTTGGGCATGGGTAATTTGGTTAAGCATCGTGCGAACTTGGTGTCTTTGCCGCAAGCGAGATGGTACTAAGAACTTCGGAGGATAAGGAAGTGATGATGATAGGTGAAAGAATAAATTATCTATCTAATGTGGTATCTGCTTTGAAGGCAGAAAAGTTGGTGCGAAAGGGGTGTGGAGCGTTCTTAGTCTTTATCAGTGCTTCGGATGCCAAAGAGTTGTCGGTAGAAAGTATTAGAATGGTGAAAGAGTTTCAAGATGTCTTTCTCGAGGAGCTTCCAGGATTGCCTTCAGATCGGGAGGTGGAATTTGGTATTGAGTTATTGCCAGGAACGGCTCCGGTGTCCATTGCCCCTTACAGAATGGCACCGAAGGAGCTCGTGGAACTTAAAGCTCAGATCTAGGAGTTGTTGGATCGTGGATTTATTCGACCAAGTGTGTCACTGTGGGGAGCCCCGGTTTTGTTCGTTAAGAAAAAGGATTGGCCGATGCGTATGTGCATCGATTATAGACAATTGAATAAGTTGACGATCAAGAACAAGTATCCATTACCGAGGATCGATGATCTGTTTGATCAGCTGCGTTGAGCTTCGATTTTCTCAAAGATAGATCTGAGATCGGGGTATCACCAGTTAAAAGTCAATGAGGCGGATATTCACAAGACTGCGTTTCGAACCCGATATAGGCATTACGAGTTCTTAGTGATGCCGTTTGGGTTGACTAATGCACCAGCTGCATTTATGGACATGATGAACCGAGTCTTCCAACCCTATCTAGATCAGTTTGTGGTGGTGTTCATAGACGACATCTTGGTGTACTCAAAGACTGAAGAGGAGCATGATTCGCATCTACGGGTAGTATTGCAGATATTAAGGGAGAAGCAGCTGTATGCCAAATTCAGTAAGTGTGAATTTTGGCTGAAGGAGGTGACCTTTTTGGGGCATGTTGTGTCTGCAGAGGGAATTATAGTTGATCCCCAGAAGGTCGAGGCTATATTGGATTGGAAGCCACCGAGGTCAGTGGCAGAAATCCAAAGTTTTCTAGGTTTGGGTGGGTATTACAGGCATTTCGTTGAGGGGTTTTCGTTGATTGCTGCACCCCTAACTAAGCTGTTGCGTAAGGGAGTACCGTTTGTGTGGTCAGATAAGCATCAAGAGAGTTTTGAGAAATTAAAGAAGATTCTGACAGAAGCGCCAGTATTGATTCAACCCGAGGCTGGTAAAGAGTTTATTGTTTATTGTGATGCATCACACACGGGTTTGGGATGTGTGTTGATGCAAGGGGGGAAAGTGGTGGCTTATGCATCTGGTCAATTAAGGCCGCATGACATGAACTATCCCACACATGATTTGGAGTTAGCTGCAGTGGTTTTTGCTCTAAAGATATGGAGACACTATCTGTATGGGGGGAAGTCGATTATCTACACGGATCATAAGAGTCTAAATACCTCCTTACCTAGAAGGAGTTGAACTTAAGACAGCGGAGGTGGATAGAATTGTTGAAAGATTATGACTTTTCAATCGAGTATCACCCAGGTAAAGCTAACGTAGTGGTAGATGCGCTGAGTCGTAAGGTAATATCGGATTTGAGAGCGATGTTAGCTCACCTCAGCCTTTATGAAGATGGTAGCTTATTAGCTGAACTTCAAGTGAAGCCTGTATGGGTAAGTCAGATTAAGGAAAAGCAGTTGTTAGATGAAAGGTTGGGTTCTCGACTTCAGTAAGTGGAAAGTGGTGAGATAGGGGATTTTGGATTAAATAGTGATGGAGTATTATGTTTTCGCGGAAGAGTTTGTATGCCCAGGGATTCTGAATTGAGACAAATAATTCTGCGTGAGGCGCATAGTAGCCCATATGCTATGCACCCCGGGGGAAATAAGATGTACCGAGACCTCGTAGCGATATTGGTGGCCGGGGTTGAAACGGGAGGTTACCGACTTCGTGAGCAAGTGCTTGACATGTCAGCAGGTGAAGGCAGAACATCAACTGCCTTCAGGGTTACTGCAAACGGTGAAAATCCCACTATAGAAATGGGAAAGGATAATGATGGACTTTGTTAGTGGGTTACCTTTAACGCCTACTAAGAAAGATTCCATATGGGTGATAGTGGATCGGTTAACAAAGTCCGCTCATTTCCTATACATTCGCATGCGGCTTATTCATTGCGAAGTTGGCCAAATTGTATATAGCGTAAGTCGTGAGGTTGCATGGGGTACCAGTGTCTATTATATCGGACGAGGATCCTAGGTTTACATCACGGTTCGGGAAGGCTTTAAATGAAGCTTTGGGTACAAGACTAAATTTCAAAGACGGCGTTTCATCATGATGATGGTGGTCGGAGAGAGTAATCCGATTCTAGAAGACATGTTAAGGGTTGTGTGATCGACTTGAGTGGGTAGTTGGGAAGATTTTCTACCATTGGCGAGTTTGCATACAACAACGACTATCAATCCAAAGTATCCAAATGGCACCCTTCGAGGCATTGTATAGTCGTAGGTGTCGTACTCCTACCGTTGGGTGAACTAGGAGAACGACAGTTATTGGGTCCTGAGTTGATCTCAGAGACAGAGGAAAATGTTAAGGTAATTCGGGCACGGTTAAAAGAAGCTTTGGACAGACAGAAATCATATGCGGATCTAAAGCGGAAGGAGATAGAGTTCTCTGTGGATGATCAGGTCTTTCTGAAGGTCTCACCTTGGAAAAAGATCTTTAGATTTGGACGGAAGGCCAAGTTGAGCCCTAGGTTTATCGGACCTTACCGTGTATTGAAGCGTGTTGGGTCAGTGGCTTATCAGCTTGAGTTACCCTCGGAGTTAAGTCAGATACATAGCATATTCCATGTCTCAATGTTAAGGCGTTATCGTTCAGATCCGTCTCATGTTGTGCCAGTGGAGGAAGTTGAGATAAGACCTGACTTGTCTTTTGAAGAAGAACCAGTGCAGATTTTAGATCGGGATATTAAGGTGCTGAGAAAGAAGTCAGTCCCGTTGGTCAAAGTATTATGGCGTAATCACGGGTCAGAGGAAGCTACATGGGAATCAGAGGACACGATCCGACAACAATATCCTCATCTCTTCTAATTAGGTAAATTTCGAGGCCGAAATTTCTTTAAGGGGGTAGAATTGTAACATCCTGAAATTCAGGATTTTATGTTTTGCATTATATCATGCGTTAGGCTAGTTAAGAATGTTAATTGTGTATGTTTAGGGGTCCTAAGAAGACTTTGGGTTGAGTTGGGCCTTAGTAAATTTTTTGTGATTAAGCACTTTAAGGAGAGAAGGTAAGTGGCATCAAGACTTAAGGAATTAAGTGTGTATTTTGCTAGCACAAGTGGAGCTAGTAGCAGAGTGGTGTGGCGTCACATGAAGAGGCTTAAGGAGTGGAGTTCGAATCCCACCTAGTGCAATTTTTTTTGGATTAATTTTTTTGTGCTTCTTTCCAAAGTGTCGACCATGGCAATAAATAAGGAAAGAAAGACTTTCTAGTGATGGAAAGAAGACTAAGGAATATGGTAAGGAGGAAAGCAAGGGAAAAACAAGGAAAGAAATAAAGGAAAGGGATAATGGAGGGGAACATGTTGGTCGATTTTGTGGAAGGTGTTTGGGAAATAATTTTTTGGTCAACCTTGATCTTTTTGGTAAAGAGATGCACGGTTTTGGAGGGGGAATGAGGAAGCCGAATTTCATATAGCTTTTTACAAAGTTTTGGTGCGTGAGAGGCTTGTTTTCTTTTAGCATTTTGGTGTTTTCTTTTCCAATTCTTTCTCCTTTGCTTGCCGAAACTCTAAAGCCAAAATTGTTCACCTTTCTCCTTTGTTGCTGAAACACTCACCTCATTTTGCTCATTTTCCCTTTGTTAGCCGAAACTATCTAGCACTCTTTTTTCCATCTCTCCTTTTCTTTTTCACCATTTCTTCAATCCTTCTCTCTTCTTCTTAAACCAATATTTTGATGGCCGAATCTTGCTTGATCTTTTCTCTTTAAATAGTCGAAACTTTAATCACACTATTCTTCTTCTTCTTGCTTTCTTATTGGGCATTTCTTCCTTGATCGATTTGGTGTTTTAGTGGGTGGCCGAATATTCCATCCTTGCCGATTCATTTCTAGCCTTAAGCCCAATCGGTGGAAGTTGGATCTATTATTGTTAAGGTAAGGAATTTCTTCAAGGTTCATTTCGATATATCTCAATGCTTGGTTATTCTATTAAAACGGATCGATGGATTTGACTAATCGATTATATTAGGGACTAAATCGCTCGTTTTTCTCTACTCGTTGATCCTACGGAAGTAGTGGTAAGCCGAATCCTATCCCTAAACAACTACTCTCTCTCATAGTAGTATTTTACTGACCAAGACTTTTTCAATGGAGGCAAGTGGTAGCGATTTGAAAGGAAAAGCGATAGGAGGACAAAAAGGGAGTGGATTTGCAATTCCTACTCCTAAGTTCAAACGTAGGGCGGTATCGGCAGTTCGAGATTTCCCACCGGGTTGTGGACCATCATCCGGTGAGAATAGACAAATCGTGGTCATTCACGATACTAAGGGTAAGCATTTTAGATCGTTGATTTAGATTTGGATTAAGAAAAATCTCTTATGTTAGTTAATCGAGTATTACGGTGATATAGGTTCCGACGATCAAGAAGGTTTAGTCCTTACCATAATCAGGTGTGTAATCTCACACCGAAATCCCATTGATTCATAACTCACCATTATGTTGGAAGAATAGATCGTTGTATTGGCTTAAACGATGTTAATTCTAAGATCTGTCAAAATCGGTATTAATTTATTAAATTACGAAAATGCCCCTATGGGCCGATTTACGAAAATGCCCCTATGGGCCGATTTACCAAAATGCCCTTATGGGCCGATTTGCTATAATGCCTAAATGGGCCAAACTATCAAAGTTCTTTAATGGGCCGATTCACCGAATCAATTCACTAGATTAATGGTTGTTGTATATATGTGGATATTTTATTTTATTTTGTGTGATACATTTTCATATATTGCATGGGATGGGATAAATTATATGGAGAGAAGTGTAGCCTGGTGGCATTGCCACAAATCTATTTATTATTGTGCTTAATTATGTTTTTCGTGGCTTGACCACAAAAATATTATACTCTAGCGACTTTAGGCGCAATTTTGGTGTGAGCGGCGGGGTGGGTTGACTTGATCCCCACAGGTGTGATTGGCTGGTCGGGGGTGTGATGGATGGATTGGGTTTGGTTGCATACATTTACTTCAATTAATTATTGTTATGTAAATGGGCTTAGGCCCAAGATTATGCTTTACGGGTTCAGGCCAGTGGATGACGGTAAGGGGATTATACACTGAGTTCTAGTAACTCACCCATTTTTGTTAATCCTTGCAGGTAATGCTCAGTAATGAGGACTTGGGCCCATGGATGACTCAGTGGAGGCCATACTTTGGAAATAATATTTTTGAACATCAGTGAACTTCTTTTCCGTTTTATTTCATTACTTTTACTATTTTGTATTTAGAGTTGTAATAAGGCCTCTGGATTATGTTTTATTTTGCTTTATGTTTAGACGTATTTAATATTTTTATTGAATTGTTTTAAATGGGGATTTTCTAAAATCATAAATAATGTTTTTTTTTAAAAAATTTATTAACAAATGGATTTCATAACAAACTTTTACAAATAATTTAAACTCGGATTCTCTTTCAAATTATCGATGTCATTTTCAAAAGTCACGATTTTAAAAGATCACTAGTTCAATTATCGATTCTTCAATCAACCTTTCAAGATTAGTAGTATTATTTTCAAATATTTCCAATGAAATTTGTTTTTTCTTAATCTATAACCAAATAACAAACTCTTTAGTAAAAATCACAAGTTCTTACTCGTTTTCTTCATGTGACATGTCAGATCCGGTCGTAAAGCATGGGTCGGGTTTGGGGTGTGACACTATCAGGCATAAATATTAGTAGTTTTTGATGTTTTGGGCAATGTTGTAATGGCATGTATAAGTGGAATTATATTGATGTTTAGTTGAATGTTTAGATGAATATTTGGTATGTATAAGTTGTTTGGTTTAGTACATTTTATGCCTTGCTAGATTCTGTCAATGTGACTATGTTGTTGCATGTTTGAATGGCTCAAATGGTATGTGTTAAGTTGGTTTGATTAGGGTTAAGATATGGAATCTTTTGGTAAGTTCTTGAAGCTAGTAGTTGATGAATGAAAAGTGGTAAAGTATACATGTTTAGGTAATATTTGAATGAATGTATTTGAGGTGCCTTCAATGGCATATTGGTTGTTTATTTAGAACTATTGAATTGGTCATTATATGCATGTTTTGGTAAGGTTTTGAGGTCTTGATTATGTGCACAAAAGACCTATAGATGTAAGCATGGTTTGGTGTTGGAAATGGCTTAATTTAGGACAAATTTAGGTTTACACGGCCTGTGACTCACCCGTGTGTGACACACGGCCTAGCGACACGGCCGTGTGTCCCTTATAGGTTCCTTTGTATGCAAGCAAATTAGTTACATGGCCTAGCACACAGCCTGGCACACGGGCATGTAAGGCTATTTCAAGTTGCACTGCCTGACACACGGGCCTGGGACATGGTTGTGTGACCCTACTTAGAGAGTTACACATGTGAGGACACGGGCTGAGATACGGCCGTGTGTACCTAGTTCAAAGGTTACACGGCCTAAGACACGGGCGTGTGTCTCAGCCTTGTGAGGCATACAGCCTGGCCACACGGTCGTGTGATCCCTGTTTCTAAAATTTTGTGAATTTTTCTTAAACTTTCCAAATGTTTTTTATTTAGTCCTGAATCATTTCTAATTTACTTTTACGGCCTCAAGGGCTCGATTTAGGGACGATATGTATGTAAATGATGGTTTTATGATATGTTTATGATTTTGCTTGAAATGTAGGTTTAAATGTTCTGTTTGTATGGTAATGCTCCATAGCCCTACTCCAGCTACGGATACATGTTAGGGATGTTACATTTAGTTGAATGCTTAGGTGAAGATTTGGTATGTATAAGTTGTTTGGTTTGGTACATTTGATGCCTTTCTAGTCTGTGTCAATGTGGCTATGTTGTTGCATGTTTGAATGGCTCAAATGGTATGTGTTAAGTTGGTTTGATAATGGTTAAGATATGGCATGTTTTGGTAAGTTCTTGAAAGGTCTATTGGGTTTCTACTCAGTTGATTTGGCTGCTAGTAGTTGATGAATTAATAGTGGTAAAGTATACATGTTTAGCTAAGATTTGACTGAATGTATTTGAGGTGCCTTGAATGGCATATTGGTTGGTTGATTTAGGACTATTGAATTGGTAATTATATGCATGTTTTGGTAAGGTTTTGAGGTCTTGATTATGTGCACAAAATACCTATACGTGTATGCATAGGTTGGTGTTGGAAATGGCTTCATTTTGGGGAAATTCATGTCCACACGGCCTGAGACATAGGCGTGTGACTCAGTCATTTGTGACACACAGCTTGGGTGTAGTCTGTAGGTTCCTTTGTATGCAAGTCAGTTAGTTACATGGCCTAGCACACGGCTTAGCACACAGGCGTGTGACATGGCCGTGTGACCCTACTCAGAGAGTTATACGAGTGAGGACACTAGCTGGGACATGGCCGTGTGTCCATAGTTCGAAGGTTACACGGCCTGAGACACAGGAGTGTGTCTCAGCCCTGTGAGGCACACGGCCTAGCCACATGACTGTATGACCACTGTTTCTAAAATTTTATGATTTTTTGTTAAACTTTTCAAATGTTTCCGATTTAGTCCTGAATCTTTTCTAAGTTATTTTTAGTGCCTAGAGGGCTCGGTTTAGGGGTTATATGTATGTGAATGATGGTTTTATGATATGTTTATGATTATGTTTTAAATGTATGTTTAAATGTTCTGTTTGTACGGTAATGCTCCGTAGCCCTACTCTAGCAACAGATACACGTTAGGGATGTTACATTTAGTTGAATGCTTAGGTGAAGATTTGGTATGTATAAGTTGTTTGGTTTGGTACATTTGATGCCTTTCTAGTCTGTGTCAATGTGGCTATGTTGTTGCATGTTTGAATGGCTCAAATGGTTTGTGTTAAGTTGGTTTGATTATGGTTAAGATATGGCATGTTTTGGTAAGTTCTTGATGCTAGTAGTTGATGAATGAAAAGTGGTAAAGTATACATGTTCAAGTAAGATTTGAATGAATGTATTTCATGTGCCTTGAATGGCATATTCGTTGGTTGATTTAGGACTATTGAATTGGTCATTATATGCATGTTTTGGTAAGGTTTTGAGGTCTTGATTATGTGCACAAAAGACCTATACGTGTATGCAAGGATTGGTGTTGGAAATGGCTTCATTTTGGGGAAATTCATGTCCACATGGCCTGAGACATTGGCGTGTGACTCAGCCGTTTGTGACACATGGCTTGGTGACACGGCTGTGTGTCCCCTGTAGGTTCCTTTGTATGCAAGTTAGTTAGTTACATGGCCTAGTACACGGCTTGGCAAACTGGCGTGTGATATGGCCGTGTGACCCTACTCAGAGAGTTACACGAATAAGGACACGGGCTGGGACATGGCCGTGTGACCCGAGTTCAAAAGTTACACGGTGTAACATCCCAAACCCGGCCTAGTCTTTACGACTGAATTTGACATGTCACATCGAAGTGTTTTTTGAAAACTGAGTTTGTCGATAAAAGTTCGTACTAAATTTAAAATCTCCTTTAACATTTGTTTTGATAATGTTAGTGGTGTAAAACCTTGTTGTCCATTTATAGGTCGTCTCAATTGTTTTAAGCTTATCAATCTGAGGTAAAACCGTGGAAGCCCATTTTAAACTTTATGATTTGAAAACGTGATTTTCAAAAATGGCTATTGTTTTAAAAACCCATGTTTCCTAGACTAGCATGTTGAAATAAGGAGAAATACCAAGTAAAAGTCAAAACCCCAAATGGCCTTATTACAAAAATTATTAACCCGATATAAAAATAATAAAACAACTAAGTCTAAGATTAAAACATATCGAGCGTGTGGCCACCTCCGAGTCCCTCTCAGCTCCAAATCATCTAAGGTCGGGATTACCTTTGATTAAAGAAAGGGTGAGTTACGAGAACTCAGTGTGTAATCCCCAATCATGCAATAATAGTCTGGGCCTAAGCCCTATTCAGTATTAGTTCAGTTTGGGCTTTAGCCCTATCAAGATGTTGATGTGGGCCTAAGCCCAAATGATCTTAAACGAGCGATGAACGCAACCCAACCCAATCCAACCAACACACCACCCGTACCAACCAACACGCCATGTGGGGACCAAGTCGACCCACCCTGCCAACACACCAATATCGCAGCATAGATGCTAGTAGTAATGCAACAAAGCTGCTAATGACAGTAAACGTGGGCCAAGCCACTAAAATCAGAATATGTGGCGAAGCCACTAAATCAGTAAAACGTGGCAAAGCCACTAGTACAGTACTTCCTCCAAATACAAATCCCAACCCCAATGCAGAATATCGTGTCATAAATAATTCGTGTATGCAGTAAGTCACAATCATAAACAGTCATATAAATATCACACATACATCACTTACACTACCACTAGGGGTATAACAGTCGTTTTGTCAGTTAGGGGTAAAACGGTAATTTCACCACTCGGGGGTATTTCGATAATTTTACCCATCGAGGGTGTTTCGATAATTTTACCCATTGAGGGTATTTCGGTAATTTTACCCATCGAGGGTGTTTCGGTAATTTTACCCATAGAGGGCATTTCGGTAATTTTACCCATCGAGGGTATTTCGGTAATTTTACCCATTGAGGGTATTTTGGTAATTTTACAACCTAAGCCCACGAGAAAGTTCATGGCAGCCTCAACGGTCTATCGCCAACTGATTGTGGCTCGGTTTATCTCTACGAGCGCTCGCACGCTCGAGAGCCCCCAGATGCTAAAGTTTCGACTTATCGGTTTTTCGGCTTTAGCCGATTCACAATCTATCAGGGGTGTGAATACTCATCTTCATGCGTCATATTGATAGAACCAAAATCAGGTGTACGATTACACACCTTAATTTCGGAATCGCTCCCAGATCTGCGAGCACCCAACCTAGAACCATCGAAATCCGATGTTAGTATTTAATCGTTAGAGTAACGCCCTTTTAAAAGCACTTAATCCGAAGTATCTCCCTTACCTTACATGACGATAGACTTTAATCTCTTAAGTCCACAGATCAGGATTGATCACACGCCCACACCGAATATCTGTGGCAAATCAGTTCTTATTAAACAAAACAGTGACCCAATGTGTGGCCTAAATCCACAATTGCTACTTACCAATTCCCGAGATATTCGGCCTAATCTAAGAGTAGGGTATTGATCTTACCCTTAATGAAAGACAGAGTTTGATGACTTAAAAACCTCTGCGCTTCACCACTCCTCGGGAAACCTAAACCCAATGATCACCACACCTAGAGGAAGGGATTACCATTCGGCCATCAAAGAGCATGAAAGAAAGACATTCATTTTTTTAGAGAAAATGGGGATAGAAGAGAACAGTTTTAAACC
Organism: Gossypium sturtianum; assembly: GCA_025698515.1. Taxonomy (NCBI): domain Eukaryota; kingdom Viridiplantae; phylum Streptophyta; class Magnoliopsida; order Malvales; family Malvaceae; genus Gossypium; species Gossypium sturtianum. The sequence goes on from CM046955.1 coordinate 112,047,561, forward strand.
AAAAAGGGAAGAATATAATCGCTTATCGATATCAGGATTACTTGCAGGACTGCAACAACTAGGGACAGAGAATGAAGAATTAGGTCACTACAGAACTAATTAAGAGGAAAGGTTCGGCTCATAAGCTAATAGGAAACTGAAACAAAAAGAGAAGTGATGATATACAACTTAGGGGAAAAAGGAAAAGAAGAAAAACAATGAATGAGAAGAAAGGGGGAGAGAAGTAGAGATTCGGCCACCCAAGTGCTTGTAAAATAAATGCTAAACCGAGCAACAGAAGTGTATGAATGGCTAATAGCAAGGAGAGAAAAATGCATGAATGGTATATTGAAATTTCGGCACACCCAAAACAACAAGGAAAAAAATATGCTAAAACCGACCTACAGCAGAGAAAAGCCTTCAGGAAACCCCCTAGCCGAATTTGCACAAACAAGTCTCCTAATTCGGCTACAACACACCCTCCTTGGAAATGCTTGATTCTCTCTATGATTTACTCCTAAAATCCCTCTATGACCCATTCAAACCTCTCATCCATCAGACTTTCACTGCAACACAAACACTGGCCGTCCAACTTGCAAAATAAAGACTCCCTTGCTTATCCCAGGACTTGAACCTCAGACCTCTCTGTTACTCCACACGCAACTTGCCACTAGGCCACAAGCTCCTCTTGTGTCATTAACCCAGCGTTATTATTAATAAAGCCTAAGTGCCAGTGTCCAGGTTCATTTTAGGGGAAAGTTTAAAATTTTGCAAAAGCCAAAGCTTGAACCCTGGACTACTCAGACACTCCCAAATACTTCTAAATCACCTAACCAACACACCAAACATGCAATTGTGTCAGAATATCCAAAATTAAAGACCCTATATTTTTGGGGCGTTACAATTCTACCCCAAAAAAAAATTCAGCCATTAAATTTACATGGTCAGAAAAGGTGAGGGTATTGCTGTCGCATCTCCTCCTCAGGCTCCCACGTGGCTTCCTCGGTACCGTGATTAAGCCAAAGCACCTTGACCAACGGAACAGATTTCCTTCTTAAAATTTTAACGTCACGGTCTAATATCTGCACCGGTTCTTCCTCAATTGTAAGATCAGGCCTAACCTCTATCTCCTCCACCGGCACTATATGTGAGGGATCAGAATGATATCGCCTCATCATGGAGACATGGAACACATCATGTATCTAGTTCAACTCAGGAGGTAACTCAAGTTGATAGGCGACCGGTCCCACACGCTTTAATATCCGGTAAGGTCCAATGAATCTAGGTCTCAGTTTGCCTTTCCGCCCAAATCTCAAAATCTTCTTCCATGGTGAGACCTTCAAGAAGACATAACCCCCCACAGAGTACTCTATCTCCTTACGCTTTAAATCAGCATAAGACTTTTTCCTATCAGATGCTTCCTTTAACCGATCCCGGATCAACTCTTTTTCTTCGGTTTTAAAAACTAGTTTTGGCCCCAACCTCGCCGCTCACCCTGTTCTGTCCAACATGTAGGGGTACGACACCTATGACCATATAACGCCTCATACGGTGCCATCTGAATACTGGATTGGTACCTGTTGTTATATGCGAACTCTGCTAATGGCAAGTAGTCTTCCCAACTGCCTTTGAAATCAATTACACAACTTTTTAGCATGTCCTCTAGTATCTGGATCACCCTCTCCAACTGGCCATCAGTCTGAGGATGAAATACCGTGCTGAAATCCAACCTTGTACGCAAAGCTTCGTGTAACACCCTCCAGAATTGTGATGTAAATCTAGGGTCTCTGTCCGAAATGATAGACACTGGTACCCCATCCAGCCTCACAATCTGAGCCACGTATAACTTAGCCAACTTCTGCAACGAATAATCAGTACAGACCGGTATGAAATGGGCAGGTTTAATCAGTCAGTCAACAATAACCCATACTGAATCTTTCTTAGTCGGCGTCAGGGGTAGCCCACTAACAAAGTCCATGGTTACCCTCTCCCATTTCCAGAGCGGAATTTTAACTGGTTGCAGTAATCTAGAAGGAGGTTGATGCTCAGCCTTAACTTGCTGGCATGTCAGACACTTACCCACGAAATTAGTAACCTCGTGCTTAAGCCCTGGCCACCAGTACAGTTCACGCAGATCTCGACATAACTTGTTTTCGCAAGGATGCATAGCGTATGGGCTACTATGCGCCTCTCGCAGTATAGAATGCCTTAACTCAGAATCCCTCGGTCCAGCAGCTCTTGAATTTGGGCCTTTAACTCCACCAGCTCCTTCGGTGCCATCCTATAAGGGGCGATGGACACCGGAGTTGTTCCAGGTAAAAGCTCAATATCGAAACCGACCTCAAGGTTAGGAGGCAAACCAGGATGCTCTTCGGGAAATACATCCGAAAAATCCTTTACAGTTCTGACATCCCCAATAGAAGGACCTTTAGAATCAGACATGCTGACATAAGCTAAAAACGCCTCGCAACCTTTGCGAACCAGTTTCTCGGCCCTTAATACTGAGATTACATTAGATAGATAATCCCTTCGTTCCCCTATCACAACCACCTCCTCATCCTCAGAAGTTTTCAATACCATATGCTTAGCAGTGCAATCCAAATTCGCATGGTGTTTCACTACCCAATCTGTAACACCCCTTACCCGTGCTCGAAGCCGGGACTGGGATTGAGGCATTACCTAACTAATCTCACTTGACATCTCGAAACGGGCTATAAAATTTTGTTTAGACTCATCACTTGCACGTACTCAGCCTAAGAGGCCCTAAACATACCTCCGAGAGGTATCAGAACTATTCTGGGAGCTTCTACGAGCTCGGGAACTTTTCAACAAAATAGGGGCCACACGCCTGTGTTGGTCTAGGGACACGCCTGTGTGCCCCTAAGACATGTCCGTGTCATTCACCCCTGGTCGATCCTGACCAACTTCACACGGCCTAGACACGCCCGTGTCTTCCACCCGTGGTCAATTCTGACTAACTTCACACGGCATAGACACGCCCGTGTCTTATACCCGTGGTCGATTTAAATTCCACAATTAATGTGTAGACTTTACACGACCTGGGCACATGCCCGTGTCCGTAGCCCGTGGAGCATACTGACTTGCAAACCTAGCATGCAAGGGGACACACGGTCAATTCACATGCCCATAGGGCTGACCGTGTGTCATACACGGGATAGACACACGCCAGTGTGTCTATTCATGTGGACAATTAGATGGCTATCTACCAAGCCTTTTTCCACCCTACATTACACACATGCAAACACCAATCTATTTCAACACAATTCATAACTCAAAGGCATATCCAAGTACTCAATTCAACAACCATACACAAGGGCATACACTTAAAAAAAAATCACTTTCTTTAAACATAAAAATTTGCCAAGTATCGGCCTACCTTAATAGACCATTACAAAAGGAGGTTTTGATGCCTTACAAAGCCAACACTTTGGCCAACAATTACGACTTAACAAAATACTCAAGTCCTATACATGCCATACTCAAAATAAGTCTAAATTGTTATACCAAAGTGGTGTCGATAGTGTGATTTCCGAACTCCTACGTCCCCGTTCCTCGAGTTATCTTGGCAATACTACAAGGAGAAAGAGCAATGAAAGGGGTAAGCATAAAGCTTAGTAAGTTTGCATGGATATGAATAGCAGCAATAAGCTCATAAAATAATCCATTCATGACATAATCTAACTATACACAAGTCATAGGCTTCTTACCATACTTACTCACAATTTCCCTTATTTAGCACATACCGTACCACATATCTTAATCGTTTCTTCGTGACTCATTCACGAGTACTCGTATTCACTCATTCATATATATTTAGTACAAATCTCATTTCTACTTCTAAACCCATCTACTTATCCCTTTAATCACTAGGGATAGTCAAGGACACATATTCAACATCGTTCATGTAGGGACGAAGCCAATGCCACATCCTCGAGGTGGTCTTACATGGAGTTACTTCTAAACGCCAATGCCATATCTCGAATATGGTCTTATATGGACTTTCACATCAAGTATCGATGTCATATCCCGGATATGGTCTTATACGATTTTCATATTCATTACCGAAGCCATATCCCGGATATGGTCTTAAACGGGATCTTAACTCAGTACCGAGGCCATGTCCTAGGCATGGTCTTATATGGGACCTTACCTATTTCATATCTCAATGATAGCATTTTCATATTCACATGGTCCACTAGGACTTTAACATCTCATTCAACATCAATTTAATGGAGTGTCAGGCATCAATATGATATCAAGCATTCTCAATTATGCTAACATAAATATTGCAATAATCACATACAAACTTACCTCGATTCCAAAATGAGCTAACTCGTCGGTTTAGTCCAAGACTTTGTTCTTTCCCCGATCGAGGCAGATTCTCGGTTCTTCTTGCTCTATAATAGCAATTTAGCTCATTTTAATCACCTCATTAATAAAAGCATTTCAATAATCATGCTTAGGCAAAATTACAAATTTTGCCCCTAGGCTTTGGCAAAAATGACCATTTTGCCCCTAGGCTCGAAAATAATTTTAATCACATTTCTACCTTCCATAAGCCTAGGTGAACATTTAATACTGTTATAGCTATTAATAAAACTCATCATTTCACATAATTACAACAATTTTGTAACCTTTTCATCAAGGTCCAATTAGGTGTTTTCATGGCAACATCTTTCACAAGAGTTGTTCATCTAACAACCAAGACTCATTTTCTCCCATAAAAATGCAACAAATAACTATGATAGCTCTCATGGAAAAACTCTAAACTTTTCACCATATTTCACAATAGTCCCCTCATTTGAAAGCTTAAGCTTTAGGGGTCCCAAAAGTACAACTATTTTCAAGAAAATATCACTAGAACACTTACTTATGAAGAGAAGAGTATGCTAAAATTTTGAAGCTTTCTTCCCTCTATTTGTTGCTAATTTTCGGTGGAAGAGTGAAATAAAAAAGATGATATCTTTTCTTTCCTTATTTTATTAATACTAGTCAAATTAGTCCACCTACTATCACCAACTTTAACCATCATTGAAAAATTTTTCTCCTATGCTAGTATATGGCCGGCCAAGAAAATATTGGGGGTCTAATTGCCTTTTAAAGACCTCCAATTATCAATCCATGGCTATTTGGTACCTTTAGCTTATAAAATGGAACTTTCGCACTTTATGCGATTTAGTCCTTTTTCACGATTATACAAGAAATAGCTAAAATTAAAGCATCAAAATTCTCATGCACATATACTATCATGCTCCTACTCATAATATAACATGAAAATAAATTTCTCAATTCTTAGATTAGTGACCCCGAGATCACTATTCTGACTAGCCCATAAATCGGGCTATTACAATTCTCCCCCTTAAGGATTTTCGTCGCCGAAAATCTTACCGGCAAAAAGGTTGAGATATTGGTCTCTCATCATTTCCTCGGGCTCCCACGTAGCCTCTTCTATTTCGGGCCTTTTCTATAAAACTTTCACAAGGGCTATGCTTTTGTTTCTCAACTGCTTGACCTCTTGCGCCAAAATCTTAACCGGCTCTTCACCATAAATCAAGTCCGGTTGTATCTTTACCTCTGTTGGTACAATGACATGTGAAGGATCTGAACGGTATTGGCGCAACATGGATACGTGAAAGACATCATGAATCTTTTCTAGTTCAGGTGGCAAGGCCAACCGATAAGCTACCGGTCCTATCCTCTCGGTAATCTCATAAGGTCTGGTAAAGCGCGGACTTAGTTTGCTCTTCCGACCAAATCTGAGGACTTTCCTCCAAGGTGATACTTTCAAGAACACATTATCACCTACTTTGAATTCTATCTCTTTCCTTTTCAAATCTGAATAGGACTTCTGCCTATCTGAGGCAACTTTCAGACAATCACGTATCACTTTTACTTTTTCATCAGTTTCCTTAACCAAATCGACCCCGTGTATCTATTTCTCTCTGAGTTCTGACCAATACAAGGGCGTGCGGCACTTACGCCCATACAATGCCTCATAAGGCACCATCTTCAAACTTGACTAAAAACTGTTGTTGTAGGCGAATTCCACCAACGGTAAGTATTTCTCCCAACTACCTTGGAATTCTAAAACACAACATTGAAGCATGTCCTCAAGTATCTGGATTACCCTCTCCGACTGTCTGTCAGTTTGTGGATGGAAGGCTGTACTGAAATTTGATTTCGTGCCCAAGGGTTCTTGCAACTTTTTCCAAAACCGTGACGTGAATCTCGAATCTCTATCCGAAATGATCGACAATGGTACACCATGGAGTCTTACTATCTCTGACATGTACAAGTCTGGCAATTTATCAAGCGAATAGACAACTCATTGATCGTTAGGTCAGAGTCTTAAAATTTATATAATGAATGATCTAGCCTAGAAACTAACTGTGACAACGATTGAGGCAAGCGCACCTATCGAACAATAGTATAGTTTAGTGGCAAGATCGGATTGTCGAACCCAAAGGAACCAAAAGTACTAATACTAACTTTCTTTCTATTATTTAGCCTAAGAATTGAAGTGCATTATTGTTTAATCTAAAATTAACTAACTACTAAGCTAAAGACGCTAAGACAAAGAGAATGAATTGGGGAAATACTTGTGGGAAAAACCAATTGACTAAGACAATACCCAAGGAAGAATCCACCTAGACTTCACTTGTTATCTAATTCTGAACCAGACGATTTATTCACTTGACTTGATCCGTAGGATTCCCAAATTTATATTAATACCTCTCTTGAGGCTACAAACGTCTAACCCTAGGTTGATTAATTGAAATCTCTTTCTAATTAAAACCCCTAAAATTGTATTAACTTGATCTATGGACTCTCATATTAGGTTTGACCCTAATCCGGTAGATTTTCGTCATCCTATCTCTAGGGTTGCGATCAACTTCGCTTAATTATGCTAGATCTACTCTTAGGCAGGGTCTATTCCTCCTCTGCCTAAGCACATTAATACTTGAATCAATATCTTGAAGTATCAAAACAAGAACTAAGAACACAACATTAAGAACAAATCAAGTATTTATCATATAGCTCAAAAAACAATAACAAGATCTGTCTTAGGTTTCATCCCCCTCAAGTATCTGACGGTTTAGTTCATAATCATAAAAATATACATCTCAGAAGAAAAGATAAAACAAAACATAAGAAAAACCCTAAAACCCCCTGAAGGAATTGAAGAGAAGATCTTCCGTCTTGAGTATGACTCCGGCTTCTTGAGATGAATCAACTGGCTTTCTTCGAGTAAATCCCACGATTTTGAACTCTCCGGCTTGGCTCATTGGCCTAGCTGGACGCCCCCCTAAAGGTTGGCCTTTAGGGTGTTTATATAGGCTTTTGGAATGTGTTTCTTTGCCTCTAAGTACCCTAATCCGAATAAAATTCTTCTTTTCCACGGCAGGGACACCCCCATGGCACACGCCCGTGTAAGTCGAGTTTTAGGCCGTGTTCGAGCCTGCTAAAGGGGCGCGGCCGTGTGGTGAAACCCTAGGCCATGTCAATTTCTCACTTTGGCCCATTTGGCCCGTTTTAAGCTCGTTTCTCGTTCTTTTCATCCTCCTATGCTCTCCTGAGTATAAAACATGAAATTAAAGGATTAAGAGCACCAGATTCCATAATTCAAGGGATAAACCATCCAAAAGCACGCTAAATGTGGGATTAAAACATGTTACTATTATGGTTTTTCAAATACTCCCACACTTAAGCTTTTGCTTGTCCTCAAGCAAAATTCTCAACTACAATTAAAACGAACTTTATCAATTCATAATATTCATCAATAGTGTTTCATCATAATTCATAGATAATTTATACATGGATAATTCAACTCAAAGAGTCTTAAAGATTCAAACAATCAAAGTCATAGTTTTTGTAACACAAAACATAGGTGTTTCCCCTCATCTAAATAATTACCTCTGGTTCAAAATCGATAAAAATTGACATCCTCACTAAAGATTCACTCAAATCACTCGAAGTGTTTAAGGTTCAAAAATAAGCACTCAGAAGTTGAACATGAAAAGTTAATTCCATATGCTTGCATGAAAATCAAATCTCCACCACTATAATATGAGACTATACACAAATCAAAAGGTCTTTAAAAAGGGTTGTAACGAGGCTTGGGTTAAAGGTGTGGATAAAGGCTTGAATTAGAGGGTTAGTATCGAGACTGAATTGACAAATTACCTAACTAAAAAGTTCTACTAATACTAAATAATTACATCACGGAAACTTAATACTAATAACATGAGCTTCTTCTAAAGATAATGAAATTAGCAGTTTGAGCTCAAATAACATAGAACTAATAATGAATATACTTCGTTTTTTTTCTAAGAACAAATCATACAATAATAAAGAAATTAACAACTGAAATGGAAAGCATAGTTTAGCTAAGTAATCTATTCAAATCAGACCTCGACTTAATGTGGGTCAAATGAATTAAAGGGATTTCAACAATAATGGTTTTTGGTTAATGTTGAGGGTGAGTCAATAAAAGGGTTGTTAGGATCAAAGGGGTTCACTAAGGGTTAATTGTGAGGGTAGGCTTTTTATGGAGTAAGTGGGTTAAATCCTAGGTGCCTCTATCATCTTAGTATATCAAATCAAAGGTGTGGTATCGACATGTATAATCGATGCAAGTTCTAGAATAACAGATCAATATTGACACACTCATAATCAATAAAGTAAGCACGAAAAGGAATGTATGCTCTAAAAGGCTAAAAATCTCACAAAAATTATGGCCTTTTTTATATCAACCTTGTAAATTTCAAACTTCAAGGTAATAATTAGATTCGGGTAGACAACCTAAAAATTTTTACTTCTGAAAAATAGACTTATCCTACTTGATTCTCTAGTTTCCTACAGTTTAAATCATCACTTCACAATTATCAATGACTTAATCCAACATATCAATAAAAATCATAGATCAAATAAAATTTCATTTTAACAGTAATATGAGAAATTTTACTTAAGAACAAGAAACAATTTAGGAATTTGAGAATAATGCAAAAAGTTAGGCACTTTTAAGATTCACCCCCCACACTTAAGATGTACATTGCCCTCAATGTACAAAGATAGATAGTAATTCATAAAAGATAGGGAGAGATGAAACTTCCTGAATTTTGGATGGATTCCTTGAGTTGGAGGTGTGGAAACTTGATTCGGAGGTGAAAGATAAGTTGGAGGAGGCGTCTCTGGTGGTGGTATGGTGGCTGCCCACTATTACTGCGCTAGATGAAGAAATTGGGTAGCCCGTGAAGAAATAGCAAGGAAATACTAGGAAAAATTTATGATAAACTAATTATTTATTTAAGGACAAGGAAGATAAAGAGAAGGAAAACAAGTGTGAAGATAAAAGAAAATTAAAAACTAAATGGCCTCAAATATCCTTGGCTTGTCGAGTGGATGAAGCGGCCGGCATGAACTTATGTAGATCGGTCTCACAGGGGAAGACTGTGCTAGGATCTTTTCGCTTCTTTGACATGGATATGGTGTACATTTAGAGTTTGGAAAAGGGCCAAGGAAGGAGAATATGGAAGGGGGGTATGAGAATGTATGGAAGAAGGGGAATGGGGAGTAGTTGAGAAGAGGGGGGTGGTTTAAATAGAGTTTTGATGTCTGGTACATCCCCACGCCCGTGTACCATGGGCGTGTTGGGTCACACGGCCGTGTTGTGCTTCGTTCGTTTCTCCCACGCCTGTTTCATGGTCACCACGCCCATGTTTGATAAAATAGTGTCGACCACGGCCGTATCGCACGGCCGTGGTGTTTAGTCGGAGCCCGTGTGACTTCCTATTGTGTCAGCCATGACTGTATCGCACAGTCGTGGCAATTTGTACTCATTCGTGATCTGGGAATCTTTCTTCATCAGCTCGTACTACCTCTGCTATGTTAGTACAGAAGTCCGTAGTATCCACACGGCCACGGCCACGGTCGTGTGGTATGGAAATTTGCGCCTAAATATAAATAAAAGAAAAGAAATAAAACTAAACTTAATTATTAGGGTTAGTTCTCGGGTTGCCTCCGAGAAGCGCTCGTTTAAAGTCTTAAGCTAGACTTACCTCTCATTCGCATAATCAGGGTGGTTTGAAGAGTTGAACATCCTTCCTCATGTTATCTGTCCTATTATCAGTATGTAGTTCAAGTCGAGTAGCGTTTATTTTAAAAGTGCCAAATGTAGGATTACTTACCTTGACTGTTTCGTATGGGAAGACATTGATGACCCTAAAAGGGATTTCTTTGTTTGTATTCGGGTCAGGAGGAGATATTCGAGGGTCCCCTTTACCTAACAATACCTGATCTCCGATTTTGAATTTGTCTGTCCCATAGAGTGGCTTTGGTTCTACTTCGTGTATCCCTAGTTTTTCCTTGAAATGTGTCTTCCACTCATCTAGGTCATTGATCTAAAGCCTTCGTTCCTAATGGGTTATTTCTTTGTTGGCATGAGATATAGGATCTGGCTCAGTTGTGTTGTTCTGTGGTGCTTCCTGAAAAGAAGGTTTAACTAATTGGTTATCAATTGAATTTACTTTCTCACCTCTATCACTTGATGTCCTGGTTGAGTCAAGAGCCTGAAGACTGATTGATTCGTCACCTACACGGAGTATGAGTTCTCCTGTACCAACATCAATTTTAGTTACAGCGGTTGCTAAAAGGGTCTTCCTAAAATTAAGGGGATACTATTGTCCTCATCCATGTCTAAAACTACAAAGTCTACTGGGAATACGAATTTATCAATCTTTATGAGAACATCTTCGATTATACCCCTGGGAATTTGAATAGTCTTATCAGCTAATTGAATGCTCATCCTAGTTTGTTTGGGTTTCCCTAGACCTAGTTGTTTAAACATTTTATAAGGCGTAACATTTATGCTTGCCCCTAAATCAGCTAAAGCGTTATCAATAGATAAACTACCAATTAAACATGGAATTGTAAAACTCCCTGGATATTTTAATTTTCGTGGTAGTTTATTTTGTAGAATTGCTAAGCACATTGCGTTTAGCTCCACATGCGATGCCTCGTCTAACCTCCGTTTGTTTGTCAAAAGCTCTTTTAAAAATTTCCTTGAATCTGGCATCTGCGAAAGAGCTTCGAGAAATGGTAAGTTAATATGTAATTTCTTTAAAAGTTTAAGAAACTTACCGAACTGTTCCTCTGTGTTATCTTTCTTCATTGCTTCGGGATATGGTATGCTAGGTTGGTACTCTTTGATTACCGATTTTGTTTTATCATGACTTACCTCGACCTTACCTTCCTCTACCACATCCTCTTGCCTCAATTTGGGCTCATCTAACCCTTTACTATCATGAGCGGTTATGGCTTGAAGTTGCTCCTTTGGGTTAGTTTCAGTGTTGCTTGGCAATCTACCTTATTGTCATTCTGACATGATCTTGGTAAGTTGACCTACCTGATTCTGGATCTCTTGAATCGATGCTTCTTACTTTTTAAGTGATGTTTCGGTGTTTTGGAAATGGGTTTCTAACACTGCGATGAATTTTGTTAGCATCTCCTCAAGGATCGGTTTTTTCTCTTGTGGGTAGGGCTGCTGTTGGAAGCCTAGGAGGGGTTGTTGTTTCTAATTTCCTTGGCCACCCCATGAGAAATTGGGGTAGTTCTTCCAACCTGGATTATAAGTATTACTATAAGGGTTATTTTGAGGTCTAAAATTGTTACCCATATAGTGAGCTTGCTCGTTTTCAGTGCTCAGGTTGTAAAGTGGATATTCTGTGTTGCTCATTCCTCCTCCATTTGTATCGCACTGCATAACTGAATGTACCTGTGAAGAACCACAAAAACCATCAATTTTTTTATTTAACATCTCTACCTAATTTGATAGCATGGTCACTTCGTCGAGGTTAAAAACACTAGCGGCTTTTGTTGGCCTTGTCCTCGTGACTTGCCACTGATAACTATTCAGTGACATCTCTTCAGTAAACTCGTAGGCAGCCTCAGGTGTTTTATTATTCAAGGTTCCGCCGGTGGCTGAATCAATCAACTGTCTGGTTGAAGGATTTACACCGTTATAAAAGGTTTGGACTTGTAGCCACAATGGTAATCCATGGTGTGGGAACCTTCTCAATAGATCTTTGTATCTCTCCCATGCATCATAAAGTGTCTCTAAATCCATCTGCACAAAAGAAGAGATATCATTCCTTAACTTAGCCATTTTATCCGGCGGAAAATATTTTAATAAAAACTTTTTGGTTATTTGCTCCCATGTAGTGATTGACCTTCGTGGAAGAGAATTCAACCACTGTTTGGCTTTATTCCTTAAAGAAAAGGGAAATAACCGAAGACGAATGGCATCATTAGAAACACCATTAATTTTGAAGGTATCACAGAATTCAAGAAAATTTGCTAACTGTGTGTTAGGATCCTCATCCTGCAAACCATCAAACTGAACAAACTGTTGTATCATCTGTATAGTATTAGGTTTCAATTCGAAATTATTTGCAGCAATAGTAGGTCTAACAATACTTGAATCAGTACCAACTAAACTAGCCTTAGCATAATCATACATAGTACGAGGAGCATGATTTTCGGCCACCTCTGGAGGTAGCGGATTATTCTCAGCCATCTCTTCGATAGTATTGTTCTCATCTTCTTGCTCTTCTTCTATGAAAGTTAAGCTTCACCTTATTTCTATATGATTTCTGTGAACGGTTCCTTCAATATCACTGTCGTAAATTAAGTGTCCTGTCGGGTTCTTTCTAGTCATAAACTAGAGGTACCTACAAGGAACAAAGAAAGAGAAAAATTAGCAAAGTTAAAATAAAAATAAAATAAAAGTAAATTGAAAAAGTAAAAAAAATGGCTAAAGTAATAAAAATTGAGCGTTCTTCATATTTTGGTTCCCCGACAACGGCGCCAAAAATTTGATCGTTATATCAGAGTCTTAAAATTTATATAATGAATGATCTAGCCTAGAAACTACTGTGAAAACGATTAAGGCAAGCGCACCTATCGAACAGCAGTATAGTTTAGTGGCAAGACCGGAATGTCGAACCCAAAACAAACAAAAGTACTAATACTAACTTTCTTTCTATTATTTAGCCTAAGAATTGAAGTGAATTATTATTTAATCTAAAATTAACTAACTACTTAGATAAAGACGCTAAGATAAAGAGAATGAATTGGGGAAATACTTGTGGGAAAAACTAATTGATTAAGACAATACCCAAGGAAGAATCCACCTAGACTTCACCTGTTATCTAATTCTGAACCAGACGATTTATTCACTTGACTTGATCCGTAGGATTCCATAATTTATATTAATACCTCTCTTGAGGCTACAAACGTCTAACCCTATGTTGATTAATTGAAATCACTTTCTAATTAAAACCCCTAGAATTGCATTAACTCGATCTATGGACTCCCATATTAGGTTTGACCCTAATCCGGCAGATTTTTGTCATTCTATCTCTAGGGTTGCGATCAACTCCTCTTAATTATGCTAGATCTACTCTTAGGTAGGGTCTATTCCTCCTCTGCCTAAGCACATCAATACTTGAATCAATATCCTGAAGTATCAAAACAATAATTAAGAACACATAATTAAGAACAAATCAAGTATTTATCATCCCCCTCAGGTATCTAAGCGTTTAATTCACAATCATAAAAATATACATCTCAGAAGAAAAGATAAAACAAAACATAAGAAAAACCCTAAAACCCCTGAAGGAATTGAAGAGAAGATCTTCCGTCTTGAGTATGACTCCGGCTTCTTGAGATGAATCAACTGGCTTTCTTCGAGTAAATCCCACGATTCTGACCTCTCCGGCTTGGCTCCTTGGCCTAGCTGGACGCCCCCTAAAGGTTGGCCTTTAGGGTGTTTATATAGGCTTTTGGAATGTGTTTCTTTACCTCTAAGTACCCTAATCCGAATAAAATTCTTCTTTTCCACGGCAGGGACACGCCCATGGCACACGCCCGTGTAAGTCGAGTTGTAGGCCGTGTTCGAGCCTGCTAAAGGGGCACGACCATGTGGTGAAACCCCAGGCCGAGTTGATTTCTCACTTTGGCCCATTTGGCTCGTTTTAAGCCCGTTTCTCGTTCTTTTCATCCTCCTATGCTCTCCTGAGTATAAAACATGAAATTAAAGGATTAAGAGCACCAAATTCCATAATTCAAGGGATAAACCATCCAAAACCATGATAAATGTGGGATTAAAATATGTTACTATTACGGTTTATCACTAGTACTGGTATAAAATGGGCTGACTTTGTGAGTCTATCAACCACTACCTATACTGCATCTTTCTTCTTTGGAGTCAACGGTAAGCCTGCCACGAAGTCCATGGTAATACGGTCCCATTTCCACTCAGGAACCATAATGGGCTGAAGTAAACCCAAAGGTACTTGATGTTTAGCCTTCACTTGTTGACAAATCAGGCATTTCGATACAAACTCAGAAATGTCTTTCTTCATACCAAGCCAGCAATACCATTTCTTCAAATCATTGTACATCTTCGTGCTGCCTGGGTGTACATTCAAACATCCGCTATGTGCTTCATGCAAGATTTTATGAATAAGCTCGTCATTTCTGGGTACACAGACCCTATCTCGAAATGTTAGACATCCATCAGGATTTACCCGAAATTCTGACTCCACGCTTAACTCACATAAAATTCTCTTGGCTTGCAAACTGTTATCATCTTTCTGAGCTTCACAGATTTCTTGGAGAAACAAGGGTTTAGCCCTCAATTCGGCTAAAATGGAACCATCATCTAACAAGGTCATCTGAGTATTCATGGCTCTTAGTGCAAACAATGATTTTCTACTCAAAGCATCGGCGACTATGTTTGCCCTTCCCGGATGGTAGTCAATTTCCAACTCATAACTTAATCAACTCTAACCACCTTTGTTGCCTCAAATTCAATTCCTTTTGAGTCATCAAATATTTTAGGCTTTTATGATCGGTGAAAATTCGACACCTTTCACCATATAAATGATGCCTCCAAATTTTTAACGCAAACACAATTATGGCCAACTCTAAATCATGAGTCGGGTAATTCTTCTCGTGCGGCTTCAATTGCCTAGAGGCGTAAGCAATCACCTTACCCTCTTGCATGAGTACACAACCCAATCCGTTCAAGGACGCGTCACTATAAACCACAAATTCTCTCCTCGGCTCAGGTTGTACCAAAATAGGGGCCTCAGTCAACAGTGTCTTCAGTTTCTCAAAACTCTGTTGACACTTTTCTATCCAATCGAACTTCACATCTTTTTGAAAAAGTTTAGTCATCGGAGTAGCTATCATGGAAAACCCCTTGACAAATCGCCTATAATAGCCAGCTAGGCCTAGAAAACTCCTTACTTCAGTTACGCTCCTCGGCGATTTCCATTCAATAATTGCTGAAATCTTACTCGGGTCGACTCTAATCCCATCTCCCGAGACAATGTGCCCAAAAAATCCCACTTCCTTGAGCAAAAATTCACTCTTACTGAATTTGGCAGACAATTTCTCTTCTCTCAGAAATTACAGAACCGTACTCAAGTGCTCGGCGTGTTCGTTCTCATCTCGAGAGTAGATCAATATGTCGTCGATGAAGACCACGACAAATTTATCCAAGTATGGCCGAAAAACGCGATTCATCAAATCTATGAAGATCGCAGGGGCATTCGCTAGACCAAAAGGCATGACCAAAAATTCATAGTGGCCATACCTAGTCCTAAATGCGGTTTTGACACATCCGAGTCCTTTACTCTCAGCTGATAGTACCCTAACCTTAAATCTATCTTGGAAAACACCGTGGCTCCCTTCAATTGATCGAATAGATCATTGATCCTCGACAACGGGTACTTGTTCTTCATAGTTACCTTGTTGAGTTGCCGATAATCTATGCATAGTCTCATAGAACCATCTTTCTTCTTCACGAATAGAACAGGAGCACCTCACGGAGAAAAACTTGGCCTTGCAAAACCTTTATCCGTAAGCTCTTGCAACTATTCTTTTAGCTCCTTTAACTCGGTTGGAGCCATTCTATAGGGAGTAATAGAAATAGGGGCAGTACCCGGAGCTAACTAAATCCCAAATTCAATCTCTCTAACTGGGGGTAGTCCTAGCAACTCTTTCGGGAAAACATCTAGGTACTCACATACCATGGGTACCAACTCAATTCTCAAATCAGTCTCTTTAGTGTTCAACACAAAGGCAAGGTAAGCCTCGTACCCCTTTCTCAAATACTTTTGAGTCGATTGTGGTTGACATCACTCATTGGTAGCCTATCTGGCTTATCTGATTCAACACGAATAAGATTACCATTTTCATCTCTCAACTCAATATGCTTCTTCCCTCAATTCACAACTACTCCATGAGTAACTAACCAATCCATCCCAAGGATGACATCAAACTCATCAAATGGTAATAACATAAGGTCGACCGGGAAACAATGACCCTTAATCATCAAAGGGAAACCTTTGCAAACTCTATCAACCAATACACACTTGCCTAGGGGATTAGACACTCTTATGATGAATTCGGTAAACTCTACGGGCATGCTCATGCTAGAGACTAATTTCAAGCATATGTAAGAGTGGGTGGATCCCAGATCAATTAAAGCTACAGCACGAGTATTATGGAGAGAAAAGGTACCTGTGATTACATCGGGGGAAGATGCCTCTTCACGAGCACGAATGGCATATGTCCTCACCGGTGCTCTACCCTCGACTCTAACAGCTTACTTTCTAGATGGGTTCTTGCTACCCATTTTGTTTCCCGGGTTTCTCAGTGGTCTTCCCCTAGAAGTACCTCCCGATCTTACATACTGAGGCTTTTTTTTCTCGTCCACCTCGGGGCAGTCTCTAATAAAGTGGTCTAAGGACCCACATCAGAAACAAACTTTCTCGTTAGCTCGACACTCACCAAAATGGCACCTGCCACACTGAGGACATTCTGGTCTGCTTGGTCGAATGTTGCCCACACTAGCAACTGAAGTGGTCTACCCTTTCGACCCCGAAAATTGCTTGCCTTTACTTCGAGTTGAAAACCCCGCTGAAGCCACTGATCAAGTAGTAAAATCCCTCGATTTCTTAGATGAGGATTGATGTGACTTATTCAGTTGTCTCTTCCTCGAGTCACGAGACTCATTCTCGACTCTTCTCTTCTCTTTAGTCACTCTTGGCTTTCTGTGCTCTATCTACCAACACTACAAATTCCTTTAGTTCGAGGACTCCCACGTATAAATGGATATCTTCATTTAATCCGTCCTCGAATCTCTTGCACATGATGGCTTCGGTAGACACGCACTCCCGTGCATACTTGCTAAGCCTTACGAACTCCGTTCATAGTCGCCATCTTGACATACGGCCTTGCTTGGCCCAAGAAATCCTTCCTCTTATGGTCGATGAACCGATCGATGTACTTTTTTGGTATTCCTCTTGGAAAAATTCCAAGCTAACTCTCTCCCTCGGCACCACCGACACCAGGGTGTTCCACCATCGATAGGTTGAATCTCTCAGGAGAGATACCGCACACTTTAAGCACTCCTCAAGTGTGCAAGATAACTCGTTGAATACCCTGATGCTATTCTCGAGCCAGAATTCCGATTTCTCTGGGTCAGCGTCCTTATTTGCCTGAAATTCCTTGGCTACTTGCTTCCGGATCTTATCCACCGGAGGTCTTTCTCTTCTCAGCAGCTCAACCACTTGAGGAGCTATTGGAGCGGGTTGAGGAATTGGTGGGGGTGGAGGGGGTTGAGCGTTTGGATTTGCTCAGGTATACTCAGTATACCAGTTGCTCATCATGTGGAGAAAGGCTTCTTGAGCCTCTTCCCCCTGTCCCAAGGTCTCGAGTCTACTATTAGTTAGTGCGGTCCCTTTAGCGGGAGCCGGTGCGTTACTCACAGCATCATCAGCTGTAGTTCGGTCTGGATCAAAATCCATATACTACATAAAACACAATTTTATACGTCATGAGCCATCACACTATCATTACTCAGACACCCTTACATATGGCATGTATAGCTAGACTCGTACTTACGCTATGTTATTCCTAGAACCGACTAAACTGTAGCTCTGATACCAATAAATGTAACACCCCTTACCCGTGCCCGAAGCCGAGACCGGGATTGAGGCATTACCTAACTAATCTCACTTGACATCTCAAAACGGGCTATAAAATTTCGGTTAGACTTATCACTTGTGCGTACTCGGCCTAAGAGGCCCTAAACATACCTCTGAGAGGTATCAGAACTATTCTGGGAGCTTTTACGAGCTCGGGAACTTTTCAACAAAATAGGGGCCACACGCCCGTGTTGGTCTAGGGACACGCCCGTGTGCCCCTAAGACATGTCCATGTCATTCACCCGTGGTCGATCCTGACCAACTTCACACGGCCTAGATACGCCGTGTCTTCCACCCGTGGTCATTTCTGACTAACTTCACACGGCATAGACACGCCCGTGTCTTCTACCCGTGGTTGATTTAAATTCCACAATTAATGTGCAGACTTCACACGGCCTGGGCACACGCCCGTGTCCCTAGCCCGTGGAGCGTACTGACTTGCAAACCTAGCATACAAGGGGACACACGGTTAATTCACACGTCCATAGGGCTGACCGTGTGTCACACATAGCATAGGCACACGCCCGTGTGTCTATTCATGTGGACAATTAGATGGCTATCTACCAAGCCTTTTGCCAATTGCACACATGCAAACATCAATCTATTTCAACACAATTCATAACTCAAAGGCATATCCAAGTACTCAATTAAACAACCATACACAAGGGCATACACTTCAAAAAAAATCACTTTCTTTAAACATAAAAATTTTCCAAGTATCGGCCTAACTTAATAGACCATTACAATAGGAGGTTTTGATGCCTTACAAAGCCAACACTTTGGCCAACAATTACGACCTAACAAAATACTCAAGTCCTATACATGCCATACTCAAAATAAGTCTAAATTGTTATAGCAAAGTGGTGTCGATGGTGTGATTTCCAAACTCCAACGTCCCCGTTCCTCGAGTTATCTTGGCAATACTACAAGGAGAAAGAGCAATGAAAGGGGTAAGCATAAAGCTTAGTAAGTTTGCATGGATATGAATAGCAACAATAAGCTCATAAAATAATCCATTCATGACATAATCTAACTATACACAAGTCATATGCTTCTTGCCATACTTACTCACAATTGCCCTTATTTATCACATACTGTACCACATATCGTAATCGTTTCTTCGTGACTCATTCACGAGTACCTGTATTCACTCATTCATATGACTTTAGTACAAATCTCATTTCTACTACTAAACCCATCTACTTATCCCTTTAATCACTAGGGATAGTCAAGGACACATATTCAACATCGTTCATGTAGGGACGAAGCCAATGCCACATCCCCGAGGTGGTCTTACATGGAGTTACTTCTAAATGCCAATGCCATATCCCGGATATGGTCTTATATGGACTTTCACATCAAGTATCGATGCCATATCTCGGATATGGTCTTATACGATTTTCATATTCATTACCGAAGCCATATCCCGGATATGGTCTTATACGGGATCTCAACTCAGTGCCGAGGCCATGTCCCAGACATGGTCTTATACGGGACCTTACCTATTTCATATCTCGATGATAGCATTTTCATATTCACATGGTCCACTAGGACTTCAACATCTCATTCAACATCAATATAATGGAGTGTCATGCATAAATATAATATCAAGCATTCTCAATTATGCTAACATAAATATTGCATTAATCACATACAAACTTACCTCGATTCCAAAATGAGCTAACTCGTCAGTTTAGTCCAAGATTTTGTTCTTTCCCCGATCGAGGTGGATTATCAGTTCTTTTTGCTCTATAATAGCAATTTAAATCATTTCAATCACCTCATTAATAAAAGCATTTCAATAATCATGCTTAGGCAAAATTACTATTTTGTCCCTAGGCTTTGGCAAAAAATGACCATTTTGCCCCTAGGCTCAGAAATAATTCTAATCACATTTCTACCTTCCATAAGCCTAGGTGAACATTTAATACTGTTATAGCTATTATCAAAACTCATCATTTCACATAATTACCATAATTTTGTAACCTTTTCATCAAGGTCCAATTAGGTGTTTTCATGGCAACACCTTTCACAAGAGTTGTTCATCTAACAACCAAGACTCATTTTCTCCCATAAAAATGCAGCAAATAACTATGATAGCTCTCATGGCAAAACTCTAAAATTTTCACCATATTGCACAATAGTCCCCTCATTTGAAAGCTTAAGCTTTAGGGGTCCCAAAAGTACAACTATTTTCAAGAAAAGATCACTAGAACACTTACTTATGAAGAGAAGAGTGTGCTGAAATTTTGAAGCTTTCTTCCCTCTATTTGCGGCTAATTTCCGGTGGAAGAGTGAAATAAAAAAGATGATATCTTTTATTTTCTTATTTTATTAATACTAGTCAAATTAGTCCACCTACTATCACCATCATTGACAAATTTGTCTCCTATGCTAGTCTATAGCCGGCCAAGCAAATATTGGGGGTCTAATTACCTTTTAAAGACCTCCAATTATCAATCCATGGCAATTTGGTACCTTTAGCTTGTAAAATGGAACTTTCGCACATTATGCGATTTAGTCCTTTTTCACGATTATACAAGAAATCGCTAAAATTAAAGCACCAAAATTCTCATGCACATATAATATCATACTCTGACTCATAATATAACATGAAAATAAATTTCTCAATTCTTAGATTAGTGACCCCGAGATCACTATTCTGACTAGCCCCTAAATCGGGCTGTTACACAATCCATGCCCAGAATAAGGTCGAATTCGCCAAACGGTAGTTCCATCACATCCGCTGGAAAGAAAACCCCTTGGACTTCTAGGAGCACATCTCTAAATAGCTTACTCACTCTAATCGACTGTCCCAATGGACTTATCACCGTCATTTCACTATCAGTAATTCCAAACTGAATACCCAACACCCCAGACACAGTGCATGCAACATACGAGTGTGTAGACCCAATATCAATTAAAGCGGCATATGGTATATTATAAATGAGGAATGTACCAGTTATGATGTCAGGAGCGTTGCCATCCTCTCAAGATCTTTTGCGGCATAGACCAATGTTTGGTTTGTCTCGCCTCGATGTTACCAACACTTCGCGGTGCTCCGACCTCTACCCAAATTATTCCCCCATCTGGCCTGACCACGGCTTCTCGGTGGCTGCTGACCACCTCTCCCTAGTTGAACATAGCCCTGACCTACGGCTTGCATCTGAATAAGCCTCTGCATAGAGTTCTTGACCTAGTGATCCATGGACCCACATCTGAAACATGCCCCAGTTCGTTTCCAGCACTCACCCTGGTGAACTCTCCCGCAATCTGAGCAAGGCTACGGTCTAGCAGCAGTAACAGGAGCCCCAACTCCGACTAGCCCATCAAACCTAAGCTTCTTCTTGGGCCCACTAAAAGAACTTGAGGGCCCAAAATCCCTCTTATTTCTGCCCCTACCTTTTTCCTCTGGTTCTGATGCTCTGAGCGTTTCACATCCTCGGTAATTTTTGCCTTCTTAACAAGGGCAGCAAAGTCTCTTTCCCTCTGCGGAGCTATCAGCACCCGTAACTCATCTCGAAGACCATCCTCGAACCGTACACATCGTTCATAATCAGTCGCGACTATGCCCCGAGCATACCGACTCAACCGCAGGAACTCTACCTCATACTCTGTTACAGACCTTTTCCCCTAGATCAGACTCAAAAATTCTTTCCTCCGGGCATCCACATAACTCGCCCTAACATATTTTCCTTAGAAGGCCATTTTGAAGAAATCCCACGTCAAATGGTCGGCCTGTGTACCCTCTCTCACACAGAGCCACCATTGGTATGCCTCATCTCGCAGTAGGGACACTGCCCCCTTCAATTTCTGTTCCACAATACAGTCGAGATCGTCCATTATCCGCTCGGTAGCCTCCAACCAATATTCTGCCATATTCGGGGCTACACTAGAAATGCCCCTGAATATTTTCGCTCCATTAGACCGGAGTCGCTCAGAAATTAACCCTTGGCCCATCGACCCAGTACTTGCTCTAGCAACCCTTTCAAGAACCCGTAACATCGCTTGGGACATAGCATCATCCCTAACGGCTCAGTCATGAGACCCCGTCTCAGTCACTGGTGAGGTTGGTGCCTCCCTAGCAGGCATGTGTCCCATTGCTGAAGACCCAGCCCTAGCACCTCGGCCTCTGCCGCGGCCACGTGTACCCCTTCCGCGACCTCTTATGCTCATATCGATGTATCGTATTTATCTGATTTAAGAGTTTTATGCATCAGCTTATAATTTCAATAATTATTAATATATATTTTATGATAAACAGTAATTAGAGTTATTTTCGCAGATCGAAACCTCACCACAGTTTTCAGTCTCCTACAGTCTCAGTTTACTCTAGCTAAAGAGCTTCAATACACTACTACTATCCAAAGTAGTTTCTCAGTATAATCATTTCAGTATATAACAGAAAATAGTTTTGGAGAACTTACAGATTTGGTGCCGGAGACTCGGTGTGCGACACCTTCAGTAACAACATTTCTTTCCAAACCAAAATTTAGACAGATTTAGAAAATTATCAAAAACCCATTCCACAGCCGAGTTTTGTAACCTGGCTCTGATATCACAAAATGTAACACCCCAAACCCGGCCCAGACGTTACAACTAAATTTGGCATGTCACATCAAAGTGTTGTTTGAAAACCGAGCTTGTCGATAAAAGTTCATACTAAATTTAAAATCTCCTTTAACATTTGTTTTGATAATGTTAGTGGTGTAAAACTTTGTTGTCCAATTATAGGTCGTCTCAATTGTTTTAAGCTTATCAATCTGAGGTAAAACCGCAGAAGCCCATTTTAGTTGTAAACTTTAAGACTTGAAAACGTGATTTTCAAAAACGGTTATTGTTCTAAAAACCCGTGTTTCCTAGACTAGCAGGTTGAAATAAGGAGAAATACCAAGTAAAGGTCAAAACCCTAAATGGTATTATTACAAAAATTATTATCTTGGTATAAAAATAATAAAATAACTAAGTATAAGATTAAAACATATCGAGCGTGTGGCCACCATCGAGTCCCTCTCAGCTCCAAATCATCTAAGGCCGGGGATTACCTGCACAGTTAAAGAAAGGGTGAGTTACGAGAACTCAGTGTGTAGTCCCCAATCATGCCATAATAGTCTGGGCCTGAGCCCTATTCAGTATTAGTTCAATCTGGGCTTTAGCTCTATCTGAGAATGATGTGGGCCTAAGCCCAAATGATCTCGAGAACAAAGAATACGATGTCTGACCCAACCCAATCCAACCAACACACCACCCGTACCAACCAATACACCATGTGGGGACCAAGTCGACCCACCCAGCCAACAAACCAATATCGCAGTATAGCTGCTAGTAGTAACACAACAAAGCTGCTAATGACAGTAAACGTGGGCCAAGCCACTAAAATTAGAATACGTGGCGAAACCACCAAATCAGTAAAACGTGGCAGAGCCACTAGTACAGTACTTCTTCCAAATACAAATCCCAACCCCAATACAGAATGTCGTGTCATAAATAATTTGTGTATGCATTAAGTCACAATCATAAACAATAATATAAATATCACACATACATCACTTAAACTACCACTAGGGGTATAACGATCATTTTGTCGGTTAAGGGTAAAACGGTAATTTCACCCCTCGGGGTATTTCGATAGTTTTACCCATCGAGGGTGTTTCGATAATTTTACCCATCGAGGGTATTTTGGTAATTTTACCCATCGAGGGTGTTTCTATAATTTTACCCATCGAGGGTATTTCGGTAATTTTACCCATCGAGGGTATTTCGGTAATTTTACCCATCGAGGGTATTTTGGTAATTTTACGAACTAAGCCCACGAGAATGTTCGTGGTAGCCTCAACGGTCTATCACCAACTGATTGTGGCTCGGTTTATCTCTACGAGCGCTCGCACGCTTGAGAGCCCTCAGATGCCGAAGTTTCGACTTATCAGTTTTTTGGCTTTAGCCGATTCACAATCTATCAGGGGTGTGAATTCACACCTTCATGCATCATATTGACAGAACTAAAATCGGGTGTACGATTACACGCCCTTTTAAAAGCAATTAATTCGTAGTATCTCCCTTACCTTGCTTGACGATAGAATTTAATCTCTTAAGGCCACAGATCAGGATTGATCACACGCCCACACCGAATATCTGTGGCAAATCAGTTCTTATTAAACAAAACAGTGACTCAATGTGTGGCCTAAATCCACAATTGCTACTTACCAATTACCGGGATATTCAGCCTAATCTAAGACTAGGGTATTGATCTTACCCTTAATGAAAGACATAGTTTGATGACTAAAAAACCTCTGCGCTTCACCACTCCTCGGAAAAACTAAACCCAACGATCACCACACCAAGAGGAAGGGATTACCATTTGGCCATCAAAGAGCATGAAAGAAAGACATATTCAGTGTTTTAGAGAAAAGGGGGATAGAACAAAACAGTTTTAAACCGAAAAGGGAAGAATATAATCGCTTACCGATATCAGGATTACTTGCAGGACTGCAACAACGAGGGACAGAGAATGGAGAATTCGGTCACCACAGAACTAATTAAGAGGAAAGGTTCAGCTCATAAGCTAATAGGAAACTGAAACAAAAAGAGAACTGATGATATACGGCTTAGCGGAAAAAGGAAAAGAAGACAAACAATGAATGAAAAGAAAGGGGGAGAGAAGTAGAGATTTGGCTAGCCAAGTGCTTGTAGAAGAAATGCTAAACCGAGCAACAGAAGTGTATGAATGGCTAATAGCAAGGAGAAAAAAATGCATGAATGGTATATTGAAATTTCAGCACACCCAAAACAACAAGGAAAAAAAATGCTAAAACCGACCTACAGCAGAGAAAAGCCTTAAGGAAACCCCTCTTGCCGAATTTGCACAAACAAGTCTCCTAATTCGGCTACAACACACCCTCCTTGAAAATGCTTGATTCTCTCCATAATTTACTCCTAAAATCCCTCTATGACCGATTCAAACCTCTCATCCATCAGACTTTCACTGCAACACAAACTCTGGCCGTCCAACCTACAAAATAAACACTCCATTGCTTATCCCAGGACTTGAACCTCAGACCTCTCTGTTACTCCATACGCCACTTGCCACTAGGCCACAAGCTCATCTTGTGTCATTAACCCAGCGTTATTATTAATAAAGCCCAAGTGCCAGTGTCCAAGTTCATTTTAGGGAAAAATTTAAAATTTTGCAAAAGCCAAGGCTTGAACCTTGGACTACTCAGACACTCCCAAATACTCCTAAATCACCTAACCAACACACTAAACATGCAATTGTGTCAGAATATCCAAAATTAAAGACCCTATATTTCTGGGGCGTTACACACGGCCTGAGACACGGGCTTGTGTCTCAGCCCTGTGAGGCACACGGCCTAGCCACACGACTGTATGGCTCCTATTTCTAAAATTTTATGATTTTTTGTTAAACTTTTTAAATGTTTCCGATTTAGTCCCGAATCTTTTCTAAGTTATTTTTAATGCCTTGAGGGCTTGGTTTAGGGGTGATATATATGTGAATGATGGTTTTATGATATGTTTATGATTATGCTTGAAATGTTTGTTTAAATGCTTTGTTTGTACGGTAATGCTCTGTAGCCCTACTCTAGCCACATATACACATTAGGGATGTTACATTTAGTTGAATGCTTAGATAAAGATTTGGTATGTATAAGTTGTTTGGTTTGGTACATTTGATGCCTTTCTAGTTTGTGTCAATGTGGCTATGTTGTTTCATGTTTGAATGGCTCAAATGGTTTGTGTTATGTTCGTTTGATTATGGTTAAGATATGGCATGTTCTGGTAAGTTCTTGAAGCTAGCAGTTGATGAATGAAAAGTTGTAAAGTATACATGTTTAGGTAAGATCTGAATGAATGTATTTGTGGTGCCTTGAATGGCATATTGGTTGGTTGGCTTAGGACTATTGAATTGGTCATTATATTCATGTTTTGTTAAAGTTTTGAGGTCTTGATTATGTGTACAAAAGACCTATAGGTGTATGCATGGGTCGGTATTGGAAATGGCTTGATTTAGGGCAAACTCATGTCCACATGGATTGTGACATGGGTGTGTGACTCAGCCATGTATGACACAATGCCTAGCGACATGGTCGTGTGTCACTTGTAGGTTCCTATGTATGAAAGTCAGTTAGTTTCATGACCTAGCACACGACCTGGCACATGGGCGTGTGAGGCTATTTCGAGAGTTACGCGGCCTGGTACACGGGCGTGTGACACAATCTTGTGACCCTATTCAGAGAGTTACACGGGTGTAGACATGGGCTGGGAGACACGGGTGTGTGTCACAACCGTGTAACCCCTATTTCAAAATTTTGTGAATTTTTCTTAAACTTTCCAAATGTTTCTGATTTAGTCCTGAATCGTTTCTAAATTATTTTTAGGGTGTCAAGGGCTTGATTTAGGGATGATATGTATGTGAATGATGGTTTTATGATATGTTTATGTGTATGCTTGAAATGTATGCTTAAATGTTCTTTTTGTACGGTAATGCTCTGTAAACCTAATCCAGCGATGGATACGGGTTAAGGGTGTTACATTTAGTGGTATCAAAGCTATAATTTAGTCGGTTCTCGGACTAAACGTAGCATGTATGAGTCTAGAAATACATGCCATTATATAACCTGCAATAGTGTGATAACTCCTAACTCAAATTGAACTATATTTTCATATAAACAAGATGTCATCCAACCGAGCTGATTCTGATGAAGTAGAAAGCAACGTGCAAGCCTCTTTTCATAGGGTAGTGTCTAGTGGTAGTAGGCTCGTATCTAAGGGCTGGGGAGGGGAGTCTAAGGAAGCCTTCTTCCAGCTTATGTCCGAGTGGTTCTCAGAGTTCGTGCAAATGAACCTAATGGCTCAACGACTTCCACCCCCACTCGTACCCCCACTGGTCCCGATAGTTCCTCAGGGTTTAGAACCAATGCAAGTAAACAATTCTCTAGTTGATAAAATCCAAAAGTATGGGGCTGAAGAGTTTTGAGATACAGCTGAAAATGATCGAGAGAGAGCCAAGTTATGGTTAGAAAACAATGAGAGTATTTAATGAATTATTGTGTACTCTAGTGGACTGTTTGAAATGTGTTGTTTCTTTGTTGAAAGATTCGACTTATCAGTGGTGGAACAGCTTGGTTGCGATAGTACCGAGAGATAGAGTAAACTGGGATTTCATTCAGACAGAGTTCAAAAAGAAATATGTGAATCAGAGATTTCTCGATAAGAAACGTAAATAGTTTCTTGAATTGAAGCAAGGCCGCATGACATTAGCTGAATATGAGAGAGAATTTGTGCGACTCAATAAGTATGCCTGGGAGTGTATACAGACACAGGTTGCTATGTTCACTCGGTTTGAAAACGGGTTAAACGAAGATATCAAGCTATTAGTTGGGATTCTTGAGTTGAAAGGATTTGTAGTTTTGGTGGACAGAGCACACAAGGCCGAGGAACTTAGCGAAACAAAGAGAAAATCCAATTCTGAGGCTCGTGTCTCAGGAATAAGGCCTATGGGAAAGTCATACTCAATGTCGTCAAAGAAGTCGAAAGAATTTCATTGTCGTTTGTCAGCTTCAGTGGCTTATTCTGGGAAAGATAGAGGAAAACAACATTCGAGCTAGAAACTTCAGGCTACGTCTGTAGTGAGCATGGGCAGTGTCAGAAACAACAAGCCTGAATGTTAGCAATGTAATAGATGACACTTCAGTGAATGCAGATTAAAAGATGAGTCATTAAACATGGTTCCTATGAGCATTATCTTAGAGATTGCCCTGAAAGGTCCAATAAAGAAAAGGCTCAGACTACTCGTCCCAGTAATGCAGCTGGGAGAGGGAGATCACCCTAGAACACTGGAAATGCGGGTAACAGTCGTAGTGGGATGAAAGATTCTACTGTGATATCTGAGGCATGAGCACTAGCACGTGCTTACGCGATCCGTGCTCGAGAGGAAGCTTTAACACTTGATGTGATCACTAGTACATTTTCTATCTTTGATACTAATGCTAAAGCTTTGGTTGACCCAGGGTCAATGCACACATATGTGTGCACAACTTTAGTGTCAGATAAGAAAATACCTTTAGAGTCTACTGAGTTTTTAGTTAAAGTAACGAACCTTTTAGGTCAGTATATGTTAGATGATAAAGTATGTAAAAACTGGCCTTTGATGATTTGGGGTTACAACTTTCTGGCTGATTTGATGTTACTACCCATTGATGAATTTAATGTGATTCTGGTTATAGACTGGTTAACTTTGCATGATGTTGTTGTGAACTATAGATGAAAGCATATTGTGTTAAAGTGTCAAAATAGTGAAAAGCTTTGAATTGAATTAGATAGACTAGATAGTGCATCTAATGTTATTTCAACTATGTCGGCAAAAAAAATGTTAGAAAAGGCTGTGAAGCGTATCTCATTTACATATTTGATTCCAAGGTTTCAGAATTGAAGTTAGAATCGGTTCCAATTGTATGTGAGTTTACAGATGTGTTCCCAGAAGAGTTACCAGGGTTACCGTCGATCAGAGAGGTTGAGTTTGCTATTGAATTGATGCAGGGAACATCTCCTATATCAATATCTCTGTATAGGATGGCACCTACTGAATTAAAAGAGTTGAAAGCACAATTGCAAGAGTTGACAGATAGGGGCTTTGCTCGGCCCAACTGTTCTTCTTGGGGTGCTCCTGTGTTGTTTATTAAGAAAAAGGACGGGTCAATGCAATTATGTATTGATTATCGAAAGCCCAACAAAGTCACGATCAAGAACAAGTATCCATTGCGACGTATCAATGATTTTTTTGATCAGTTGAAAGGGGTGACAATATTCTCAAAGATTGATCTTCGTTTTTGGTTATTATCACTTATGAGTTAACGATTTGGATGTGTCGAAAACTTTGTTCAGAACCAGGTACGGACATTATGAGTTTCTTGTGATGCCATTTGGTTTGCTCGATGCACCTTTTGTATTTATGGACTTGATGAACAAAATTTTTAGACCTACTTAGACAGATTTGTGGTTGTATTCATTGACAATATTTTGATTTATTCAGGAGATGAGACAGAGCATGCCCAACATTCAAGAATTGTTTTACAAACTTTACACGAAAAACAAATGTTCGCTAAGTTCAGCAAATGTGAGTTTTTGCTCCGAGAAGTTAGATTTTTTGGACATGTGGTATCGACAGACGGTATTCGAGATGATTCGAGTAAAATCTCAGTTGTGGTAGACTAGAAACCTCGACGAAATGCATCTGAAGTTAGAAGTTTTTTTCATTTAGCCGGATATTATAGAAGATTTTTCAAGGGATTTTCGATGATTGCTACACCGTTGATGAAACTATTGCAAAAATATATCAAATTTGAATGGTCTAAGAAATGTCAGCAAAGTTTTAATTAGTTGAAAGTTTTGTTAACTGAGACACCTGTGTTGGTTCAGTTGAAAGTTTTAATTAGTTGAAATTTGACTTGGTTCACACAGCCAAGCCACACACCCGTGTGCCAGGCCGTGTAACTCTCAAAGTGCAACCTTTAAAAACCTATAGGGGACACATGGCCGTGTCGCGTGACCGTGTGTCACACACGACTGAGACACATGCCCGTGTCTTAGGCTGTGTGGATGAGAAATAGGCTATTTTCAAGCTATTTCATTCACCCTAAACATGCTCACACATACAAACCATTTGTACCTATTTCAAACATTCAAAAAATGCACCTAAAACATGCATAATGTAGTTAAATAAATATGACATCTATCCATACAACCAATATGCCTGAAAGGCACCTCAAACACAACAATCAAATTTGACTAATTATTTGCTAAATTTAGTCATAAATCAATCAACCAATTGAACAACTTATTTACTACATTTTCCATAATGTTCAAATATCATTTTCATACCCATAACCATCGATATGACCATTCACACAACTCAATCAATACCTTAGCAACTTAGCCATATGCCACCCACAACCAAAGCTACCAAAACTAGCCATTTAATAACTCAATGCACTATCTCATTCCATACCAAACCAACATTTCATAGCATACCTTTATATTCATCATTTCAACTACCATCATTTAAGTACTTGGATACCAAACTAACAACCATTAAAGTACCATACATACATATCAACATAACAACTATTTCATCACTTAAAATAGCATATTTACAAGCCAAACATAATGGCTAATTTCATCAAACAAAGACACCTATACATGCCATTATAATCTTGACTCAAAATCATGAAAATATACCGTTATAGCTAATGGATAGTGTGATGGATCTCTAACTAGCTTCCAACCCGATTAAGCTTCCAATAATCTATAAAGTAAAAAAAAATAACTACGTAAGAAATGAATGATTAGTAAGTTCGTATAAACTTTAAGCATAATATTCCATTTCAATAATAAACTTTATAGAAAAAACATAAATCTATGCCAATGCCATAAGATTCATAGATCAATATGATCATTAATGCACAAATGAGTAAGTTCACTAATGTCGCATATATTTATCATTCATATCATGATAGGATTTTATGGGACTTAATAGATAATCATCAACCTTTCTATAAGATTATACACTTTTCAATTTACTCTCTTTTCATTCTGTTCCCAATGCTTATCATAAGGCTAAACAACATTATCAATTCCCGACTTAGTGTATTTATCCATGTTATAAGTATATTCATCCATAGCATATGTAAATTTCCACATATAATACATCATTCAAGCTCATTACTTCCTTTTCCTCAAATTTCATTTCAACTATGAATTTACCATTTCATTACCTTTCTTCACCCATTTCATATGCATAACACACAAGTTATAAGCATAACATCAACCATGACTACAAGCTAGTGCATTTAAACATAGCTATTTTGGAATCAACCACATAATCAACCATTGCATAAGAAATTACATACTTGGATTTATTCCACCTTTTCATGGACATAAGCACATTACCAATTGAGCAAGTACCATTTCAATGTATTTTATTAATATTAAACATGATATAATTCAACCACCAACTTGGCACAAGCCTAAGCACCAACAACAACACATGTTAGCATAATTGAATATAATTCATGTGAACTTAACTAAAATAACCATTATACTTGAGCATGATCTAATTGGATTTATCATCCTTCATAACATATCATGTTTTCCATGTATCACCATTTCAATAAATTTCATACACACATGCCTTGGTTCATATTAAACACTTACCATAGCCACAAGCCAATGATTAAACACATAACTTAGCGATATCATCACATGGTAAGATATAGTACATGTAACACCCCAAACCCAGCCTAGACGTTACGACCGGATCTGGCGTGTCACATCGAAGGGTTGATTCAAAAACTGGTCTTGTCGATTAAAGTTCGTGACTAAAGTTTTAATCCCCTTCTAACTAATTGCTATTGGAAACGTTGGTGTTGTAAAAACCTGTTGACCACTAATTGGTCATATCATTTATTACAAGTTTCCTAAACTAAATTAAAAACCGCGGAAGCTTTTCTAGTTGTAAACCTTAAAATTTGAAATGCGTGATTTTTCTTGGAAACAGTTATAATTTTGAAAAAAACCCATTTTTTCAAAATCTAGCAGGTAAAAATAAGAAGTTAAAACCAAATAAAAGTTAAACCTCAAATGGCCTTATTACATAATCAAACCCAAATATAAATTAAAATTAATTAAGTCTTAAGCGAAAAATCAGTGTCCATGTGGCCACCTCCAGGTCCCTTGCAGCTCTAAATCGATTAAGGCTGGGGATTACTTGTACAGTTAAAAGAAAGGGTGAGTTTGCGAAAACTCAGTGTGTAATCCCCTATAAGTGAAATAACAATCGGTGCAAGCAGAAATAGACTGGGCCTAAGCCCTATCTGAGAACAGATCGATGCGGGCTTTAGCCCTATCTGATGTGATGTGGTCTAAGCCAAAAGTAATAACAGAACAGAATAGAAATGCAACCCAACCCAATCCAGCCAACACACCACCTGTACCAACCAACACACCATGTGGGGACTAAGTCGACCCACCCAGCCAACACACCAATATCGCAGCATTGCTACTAATAGTAACACAGCAAAACTGCTAACAACAATAATCGTGGCCCAACCATTAAGATTAGAATACGTGGCGAAGCCACTAGAATAGTAAAAATGTGGCAGAGCTACTAGCATAGTACTTCCTCCAAATTAGAATCCCAGCCCCAATGCAGAATGTCGTGTCATAAATATTACGGGTGTG
Organism: Gossypium sturtianum; assembly: GCA_025698515.1. NCBI lineage: Eukaryota > Viridiplantae > Streptophyta > Magnoliopsida > Malvales > Malvaceae > Gossypium > Gossypium sturtianum. The sequence continues at coordinate 112,079,873 of CM046955.1, forward strand.
CAGTATGTCATATTCACAACCAGTCATATAGATATCATATACACATCAATTAAACTCCACTAGGGGTAGAATGGTCATTTCGTCGGTTAGGGGTAAAACGGTAATTTCACCCCTTAGGGGTATTTTGGTCATTTAACTACTTTTGAGGTCTCGGCACAGATGACGACCCTTCGTAAGGTCTACAAACATCTTGAACGAATCAAATAACCTATATGGCCAAAACTGTGTAATTGGGCCCAAGGCCTATTCTCGGCTCAAGTGGGCCCACATGCTCGTGTGGCCCGTTCAGCCCAAATTTCATCACGACTATATGAACTTCGCAGCCCAATCCATTATTAGTCACTTACCGTAGATTTTACCCATGTGGGGCCCATGAGCCCATTGGGCCTACATGGCCCTTCTCGGCCCAATGAGGCCCATTATGACCCAAGCCCACGAGAACGCTCGTGGCAGCCTCTACAGACTAGCACCCATGTTCATTGGCTCAGTTCACCACACGTACGATCGCACACTCGTGTGGCATCATACGCCATTTTTTTACTTCTCGGTATTATGCCGATCTACAGTTATAGCAGTGTAAACAACACATACTTTTGGCTTTTCAGCCGATCATCGAATACTGCACACAAATACACACCTGATTGCAACAACGAAGAGTGCGAATAATCAGGAGCACAAAACCTATAACCAACACAACACAAGGTTAACGCATACTCTTAATCCACAAACTTTATTTACTAAACCACAACCACTCACCTTGCTAGAACTAACAGATACTAGCGCCTCCCTGCTGATCAAGGGCGTTTCCCCCTCCTAACATGATTCGGCAAATCAAAAGTTGTTAGAAGACAACCACACATTCTGCCCCTAAGAGAAAGAAAAGGGAAAACTGAAGTTTATTAATAGAACCAAAAGAAATTCGACTAAGAACGAAATAATAAAGTGATTGTAGCACCTCCTTACCAATACCAACAAACAAACGTATTTCGACAATAGTCAGCCAAGACGATTCGGCCCAAAACAAGAAGAATAAAGAGATCTGAGAGGGAGAGAGTATGAGAATTCGGCCTAATAGAGAAAGAAAAATGAAATTTGAAAAAGAAGTAGAGATGGAAGTAAAAGAGAGGGTCGGCTATAGCAGAAAATGATTAAAGAAGAGATGAGAGAAAAAGACTTCAAAAAGAAATGATTAGGACTAGGCACTTGATGTCTAATGTTTCTGGCAGAGTGACCAAAAGCCAACCGAGAAATAATGTTAACAGAAAAGAGGACCCAAATGGTAAAAATATGCTAAGATAAGAAAACAAAACCCGAAATACCAGAGGAAGTCGGCAACTACTCACTCTCACATTACCGAAATGCACCAAATGGGTTCCCCTAGCCGAATTTGCACATAGAAGTTGCACAATTCGGCTACAACACTCCTCTCCTCTATAACAGTTTGGTTTAGACCCTAGTCGAAATAGTGGTTTCGAGACCACAAATTCAAGTTAAAAAAATATTTTATAATTATTTTCTGAATTCTTCAGCGTGTGAATTAGTATGTGTGAAATTTCTGTGATTTAATTTGGTCATTTGTGTGCTTAATTTCAGAAAAGGACTAAATTGCATAAAAGGTAAAAGTGGCAATTTATATGTTGATGTGTTAAATTGACATGGCTTATTAAGGGTGAAGTCCTTAAGTGGATATTATACCTTTGTTTATGTTAGTGGACATTTATGTCCATATTATACATGATTTTTTATAAGGTTTAATAAAGGTTAAAATTGGAATTATATTATTAAGGTAATTAAAATAAAACAAAAGCATGAAATTAGGCCACATTATGTTCATCTAGCCGAAAAACATAAAGAAAAAGAAAAAGACGAAGCTTGTTAGGTTTCGGCACATGCAAAGCTTGATTCAAGGTATGTTTTGCTTCAGTTTTTGATAATTTCTACGTTTTTGTAATCGTTGCTTTGTGTTCTTCAAAACCCATGCTTTAATTTTGTGAATTGATGAAGATTTTGAAAATTGCCATTTATGAACACATGAGTTTTGTGATGTTTGAAGATGAATTATGAAAGATATGTGATAGATTAACATAGTTTGTCTTTGAATTTTTGATGAACTTGAGTAATTTGGACTTAATTGAGAAAATAATATTTTGAGAGACTAAATTGTGAAATAAATGAAATATATGGATAAGTATGATCATAGTGAACATTCAGCTAAGCATGGGTGATATGAAATTTGGTGTATTTTGTGGTTTTATGAAATAGGGACTAAAATGTCAAAATGTGAAAATATGAGGGCTAATTTGTAAATTGCCCTAAATATGTGCTTTTGAATTGAATTGAATGATTTGGTGAATAAATGGATTAAATTTGAATATGTATAGATCAAGAACCGAAGAAAACAGACTTAGATCATGGGGAATCAAAAGTGATCGAATAGTCGAGTCCGTACATTATCCGAATCCGAGGGCAGTCTATATACAAATAAATGTATTTACATTGATATATGTATGTTCATATGAAAATTTATAATGATGAATGTATTAGAGATGATGAGTAGATGAAATCCGAGATAGTATCAACATGGTGTCAACATCCAAAAAAGTCTCGTACGAACCTAGGAATAGATAGGATTACATATGTCATGACATAGGTGTCCAATATGTGATATCGTGTAAGACCACGTCTGGGACGTTGGCATCGATTTGAGATTTACGTGTAAGACCATGTCTGGGACATTGGCATCATATTGATTCGTGTAAGACCCTGCCTGGGACAGTGGAATCGATATCTGGTTACATGTAAGACCACGTCTGGGACGTTGGCATTGTACGACTATTTCAAGCATTCTGAGTATCCTATTCGATTCCGAATGGTTCAAGGGGAAAATTTGAGAAATGAAAGTGTATGAAATGCACGTTTGAATTGTACACTAAGCAAGTGTATGAAAGGTTAGTGTTTATATGAATTTACCTGGATAAGATATGTGAATGGGTTTGATAAAGTAAAATGTGGTATGCGAATGAATGAACTATAATCTAATGAAGTACATGGTGATGCATATATATTGGTAAGAAAATGGCTAACCAAATGAGCCATGGAGAATTATGAATGTGCAAATGAGATATTAGTGATCTTATATTTGAGATGAATAATGAATGCTTAAATGTTAAATTTATTTGTATATGGCTTACTAAGCTTTTGAAAGCTTACTTTGTATGTGTTTGTTCTGTTTTATAGATCGTCAAAGCTACTGAAAGGCTCGGGAATCGTCAAGGATCGTCATCACACTACTTAATACTATTTTGGTACCTTTTGAAAATGTATATAATAAGTATGGCATGTATAGGCTAGTCACTTGAATTATGTTTGAGATATGCATATAGCCATGTGATATGGCTAGGTAAATGGTTGTGATGTGTATGAGTAGTCAAACTATATGATGCTTAGTTTGGTATGGTTTGATAGCAAATGAAATGGTCATATGAATGGTAAGCTTATTGATGCTTAGTTAGCATATTATTGATGGTAAGTTTGTGATGGATTATACTTTGAAATGCTTATGGTTATATTGAGTTAAATGGCTTATAATTTGTTGTGATGAAATGCTCTTGAATGAGTTGAGAATGATGATCAATTTTATTTGTATTGGTTGCCTTTGATGCTTGGATTGATGCCTAATTGTGATTGTAGGTGAGACCCAAAGTGTGGGTGGCAATTTGGCCTTGTAAATGGCCTATAATTGCCCACACGGTTGAGCACACGGGCGTGTGGCTCGATCGTGTCCCTCGTGGTTGCATTTCAAAAATAGGTTAGACTCGACCACGGGCTGGACACACGGGCGTGTGACTGGCTGGGTGGTGCAAGTCAGGCTCGACCACGGGTGAGGCACACAGGCGTGTCCACGGCTGTGTGGACAAGTCAGTATGTATGCCCTGTTTTGACACGGCTTAGACACACGGGCGTGTCTGAGACCGTGGGAGGCACACGGACTGCCCACACGGGCGTGTGACCTTTGTAACTTTTAAAAAAAGTTAAATTTCTGAGAATTTTTGTATGTTTTCGGTTTAGTCCCGACCCTATTCTAAATCATGATTAAGGTCTCGTAGACATATTTAAGGGACACTTTGATTTGATTTGATAAATTATATTATGAAATGTCTATAAAAGTTTCTGATTCGTTCGGTAACGCCTTTAACCCTAGACCGGCGATGGTTACGGGTTAGGGGTGTTACATTTGATTGGTATCAGAGCTACGGTTGATTCTAGGACTAACGTAGCGTGTTAGAGTCTAGCTATACATGCCATATATATGAAATTTGATAGTGTGATGAATCTAGACGAGTAAAATGTGTTTTTCGTTTAGTAATGGATCCCGAAAGAGCCGTAGCTGATGATGTAGAAAGCAATGCGCCTGCTCCCGCTCAAGGGACAGCGCTATCTGATTCAAGAACAGCTAATAGCGGTCAAGAGGGACAGGCTAAATAAGCTTTCTTTCAAATGATGAACGAGTGGTTCACTCAGTATGTAAGAACTAATCCGGCTGTTTCACAACCTCCACCCCCGTCTAATCCACCTCAGACTTCTACTATACCTCCAATTATGAGCTTGAATTTGTTGAATAAACCTCCGGTCGACAAGATTCATAAGTATGGGGCTGAAGAGTTCAGGGCCGCTAGTGATGATGATGCTGAGAGAGTGAAATTTTGGCTCGAGAACACTATTCGAGTATTCAATGAAATGTCTCTGACTCTTGAAGAATGTATAAAATGTGTTGTTTCTTTGCTACGAGACGCATCTTATCAATGGTGGAAGACCTTGATTTCCGTTGTTCAGAAAGAACGGGTCACATGGGATTTCTTTCAGTCTGAGTTCAGAAAGAAAAACATCAGTCAGAGGTTTACTGATCAGAAATGAAAAGAATTTCTTGAGTTCAAACAGGGTCGGATGACCGTGACCGAGTATGAACGAGAGTTCGTGAGATTAAGTCAGTATGCTCGAGAATATGTATCAACCGAGGCAATAATGTGTAAGAGATTTGAAGATGGTTTGAATGAAGATATTCGCTTGCTAGTGGGAATTCTGGAAATAAAAGAGTTCGTTGTGCTTGTTGATCGAGCGTGCAAAGCTGAGGCACTCGAGAAAGACAAAAGAAAAGCTGAGTCTGAAGTCAGAGATGTGAGAAAGAGATTTTTGAGCAAATCATTTCAGTCCACTTCAAAGAAATTCAGAGATGAGCATAGTCGTTCCATAACTAATGTGGGACATTTGAATCCGAGAGATCGAGCTAGATCACTGTCGAATTCTAAAGCTTCAGCTACATCGATGGCTAGTGTTGGAAATATCCGATCCGAACGACCTGAATGTAAGCATTATGGTAAAAGACATCCAGGTAGTTGTAGGTTGAATGATCGAGCTTATTTCAGATGTAGATCGTTAGATCATTTCATTCGAGATTGCCCAGAGTCTGTTGAGCAAGAGATTGTTCAGAATCCGAGATCTTATAATGTTTCAGCGAGAGGTAGACCTTCGAGCTCGTGAGGAAGCTCCATCTCCGGATGTTATAATGGGTACATTTACTCTTTATGATACTTCTGTGATTGCATTGATAGACCTAGGTTCTACACATTTGTATATATGCATGAACTTAGTATCCAGTAAGACTTTGCCTGTAGAGTCTACTGAATTTGTTATTAGAGTATCGGACCCCTTAGGTAAAATTGTTCTGGTTGATAAAGCATGCAAGAACTGTCCGTTGATGTTTCGAGATGTTTGCTTTCCGGCTAATCTAATGTTATTACCTTTTGATGAGTTTGATATAATTTTGGGTATGGATTGGTTAACATTGCATGATACTGTTGTGAACTGCAAAAGAAAGACTATTGATTTGTCATGTCAGAATGATGAAATAGTTCAGGTTGATTCTAATGATTTGAATGGATTACCTACTGTGATATCTTTGTTAAAAGCTCAGAATTATTTTAGAAAAGGTTATGAAGCTTATTTTGCTTATGTGATTGACTCGAAAGTAACTGAAAAGAAAGTTGAATCAGTGTCAGTGGTTTGTGAATTCCTTGATGTATTTCCTGAAGAATTGTTGAGATTACCTCTGATACATGAAGTTGAATTTGGTATTAATTTGTTACCGGGAACAACTCTTATTTCGATAGCTCCGTATAGAATGGCACCAACAGAGTTGAAAGAGTTAAAGTCACAGTTGCAAGAGTTGACTGACAGAGGGTTTGCAAGACCGAGTTTCTCACCTTGGGGTGCTCTTGTTCTGTTTGTGAAAAAGAAAGATGGCACGATGAGAATGTGTATTGATTAATGTCAGTTGAATAAAGTTACTATCAAGAACAAATATCCTCTGCCCAGAATTGATGATTTATTTGATCAGCTTAAAGGAGCCACTGTGTTTTCAAAGATAGATCTGAGATCGAGATACTACCAGTTACGAGTAAAAGATTCAGATATTTTGAAGACTGCTTTCAGAATGAGGTACGGGCATTATGAGTTTTTAGTTATGCCTTTCGGACTAACCAATGCTCCTGTTGTTTTTATGGATCTGATGAACAGAATTTTAAGACCGTACTTAGATCAATTTGTTGTTGTATTCATTGACGACATCTTGATTTATTCACGTGATGAGATTGAGCATGCTGAGCATCTGAGAACTGTTTTGCAAACTCTGCGAGATAAGCAATTGTATGCAAAGTTCAGTAAATGTAATTTTTTGTTGCGAGAAGTTGGTTTTCTGGGACATATTGTATCAGCCTCTGGAATATGAGTGGATCCGAGTAAGATTTCTGCTATTCTGGAATGGAAACCTCCGAAGAATATGTCTGAAGTTCGCAGTTTTCTTGGACTGGCTGGTTATTATCGACGGTTTGTAAAAGGATTTTCGATGATAGCTACTCCGTTGACTAGATTGCTTCAGAAAGATGTGAGATTTGAATGGTCCGATAAATGTCAGAAAAGCTTTGATCAGTTGAAAGCCCTTTTGACCGAAGCTCCAGTGCTAGTATAGCCAGAATAGGGTAAAGAATTCGTGATATACAGTGATGCTTCATTGAAAGGTTTGGGATGTGTTTTGATACAGGAAGGCAAAGTTATAGCTTATGCCCCGAGACGACTAAAGCCGCATGAAAAGAACTATCCGACACACGATCTTGAACTAGCTGTAATTGTTTTTGCATCAAAGATTTGGCATCATTATCTTTTCGGTGAGAAATGACACGTGTTTTCAGATCATAAAAGTTTGAAGTACCTAATGACTTAGAAATACTTGAATCTGCGATAGAGAAGATGATTAGAGCTGTTAAAAGACTATGAACTTGTGATAGATTATCATCCGGGTAAAGCAAATGTAGTTGCCGATGCTTTGAGTCAGAAATCACTGTTTGCATTACTTTCTATGAATGCTCATTTGGACCTATCTGATGATGGTTCAGTTTTGGTAGAATTGAAAGCTAAACCGTTCTTCTTATAACAAATATGTGATTCTCAGAAAGTGGATAATGAAATGTTAGCGAAACGAGCTCAGTGCGATTCGAACTTTGATTCTAAATTTTGAGTTGATGATAATGATTGTTTGAGATTTCGAGATCGAATTTGCATTCCGAGAAACCCAGAGTTGATTCAGTTGATTTTGAATGAAGCACATAACAGTCGCCTATCTGTTCATCCGGGTAGTACAAAGATGTATCATGATTTGAAGCAACACTATTAGTGGTCTGGTATGAAAAGAGATATCTCTGATTTTGTGTCGAAATGTTTAGTCTGTCAGCAAGTTAAAGCTGAACGTCAGGTTCCATCTAGGTTTTTACAACCGATTCTGATTCCCGAGTGGAAATGGGATAGAGTGACGATGGACTTTGTTTCCGGATTGCCATTGACTCCTAGAAAGAAAGATGCAATTTGAGTCGTAGTTGATCGATTGACGAAATCTGCCCATTTTATTCCGATACGATCTGATTACTCACTTGATAAGTTGGCTGAGCTTTATATTTCTGATATTTTTAGATTGCACGGAGTGCCATTGTCTATTGTGTCTGATAGAGATCTGAGATTTACATCACGATTCTGGAAGAAATTGCAAGAAGCTTTAGGTACAAAATTGCATTTTAGTACGGCTTTTCACCCGTAGACAGATGGTCAGTCCAAACGGATCATTCAGATACTCGAAGATATGTTGAGATGTTGCATCCTTGAGTTTAATGGTATGTGGGAACAATATTTACCATTGATTGAATTTGCGTATAATAATAGTTTTCAGTCGAGCATCAAAATGGCACCTTATGAAGCTTTGTACGGACGTAAATGTCGAACACCTTTGTACTGGTCAGAACTTAGTGAAAATAAGATACACAGGGTTGATTTGATAAAAGACACTGAACAGAAAGTGAAAGTAATTCGTGATAGTCAAAAGCGTCGATCGTCGAGAAGTCCTATGCAGACTTGAAAAGAAAAGACATTGAATTCGAAATAGGTGATAAAGTATTTTTAAAAGTATCTCTGTGGAAGAAAGTACTCCGATTCGGACGTAAAGGCAAATTGAGTCCGAGGTTCATCAGGCCGTATGAGATCATTGAACGAATTGGACCTGTTGCATATCGATTGTTGTTGCCACCGAAATTAGAAAAGATTCACAATGTATTTCACGTGCCAATGCTTTGTCGATACAGATCTGATCCATCACATGTGATCCCTCCGTCTGAGATTGAAATCCAATCTGATATGACTTACGAGGAAGAACTGATCCGTATCTTAGCTCGCGAAGTGAAAAAATTGTGAAATAAGAAAATTCTGTTAGTTAAGGTACTGTGGCATCAACACGGAGTTGAAGAGGCTATGTGGGAGCCTAAAGATACAATGGGACAACAATATTTGAACCTATTTAACAGTAAGATTTTTGGGGACGAAAATCCCTAAGGGGGCAGAATTGTAATAGTCCGGTTTAGACCCTAGTCGGAATAGTGGTTTCAGGACCACAAATCCGAGTTAGGAAAATATTTTATAATTATTTTCTGAAGTCTTCAGTGTGTGAATTAGTATGTGTGAAATTTCTGTGATTTAATTTGGTCATTTGTGTGCTTAATTTGAGAAAAGGACTAAATTGCATAAAAGGTAAAAGTGGCAATTTATACGTTGATGTGTTAAATTGACATGGCTTATTAAGGGTGAAGTCCTTAAGTGGATATTATACCTTTGTTTATGTTAGTGGACATTTATGTCCATATTATACATGATTTTTATAAGGTTTAATAAAGGTTAAAATTGGAATTATATTATTAAGGTAATTAAAATAAAACAAAAGCATGAAATTAGGCCACATTATGTTCATCTAGCCGAAAAACACAAAGAAAAAGAAAAAGAAGAAGCTTGTTAGGTTTCGGCACATGCAAAGCTTGATTCAAGGTATGTTTTGCTTCGGTTTTTGATAATTTCTACGTTTTTGTAATCGTTGCTTTGTGTTCTTCAAAACCAATGCTTTAATTTTGTGAATTGATGAATATTTTGAAAAGTGCCATTGATGAACACATGAGTTTTGTGATGTTTGAAGATGAATTATGAAAGATATGTGATAAATTAACATAGTTTGTTTTTGAATTTTTGATGAATTTGAGTAATTTTGACTTACTTGAGAAAATAATATTTTGAGGGACTAAATCGTGAAATAAATGAAATGTATGGATTGGTATGATCATAGTGAACATTTAGCTAAGCATGGGTGATATGAAATTTGGTGTATTTTGTGATTTTATGAAATAGGGACTAAAATGTCAAAATGTGAAAATATGAGGGCTAATTTGTAAATTTCCCTAAATATGTGCTTTTGAATTGAATTGAATGATTTGGTGAATAAATGGATGAAATTTGAATATGTATAGATCAAGAACTGAAGAAAACAGACTTAGATCGTGGGAAATCGAAAGTGATCGAATAGTCGAGTCCGTACGTTATCCGAATCCGAGGTAAGTCTATATACAAATAAATGTATTTACATTGATATATGTATGTTCATATGAAAATTTATAATGATGAATGTATAAGAGATGATGAGTACATGAAATTCGAGATAGTATCGACATGGTGTCAACATCCGAAAAAGTCTCGTACGAACCTTGGAATAGATAGGATTACATATGTCATGAAATAGGTGTCCAATATGTGATATCGTGTAAGACCACGTCTGGGACGCTGGCATCGATATGAGACATCGTGGAAGACCATGTCTGGGACGTTGGCATCGATTTGAGATTTACGTGTAAAACTATGTCTGGGACATTAGCATCGTATTGATTCGTGTAAGACCCTATCTGGGACAATGGCATCGATATCAGGTTACATGTAAGACCACGTCTGGGACATTGGCATTGTACGACTATTCCGAGCATTCTGAGTATCCTATTTGATTCCGAACGGTTCAACGGGAAAATTCGAGAAATGAAAGTCTATGTGAAATGATCGCTGTGAATCAGAGCTTTAAAATTTATAAAAAGAATGATCGAACCTGGAAACTAACTCTGACAACGATTGAGGCAAGTGCACCTATCGAACAGTAGTATAGCTTAGGCAAGACCGGATTGTCGAACCCAAAGAAACTAAAAGTACTAATACTAACTTTCTTTTTATTATCTAGCCTAAAAATAAAGAGAGATTGTTTATCTAATCTAAATTTATTAACTACAAAACTAAAGACTCTAAGACAAAGAAGAATGAATTTGGAAAATAACTTGGGAAAAACTCAGTTGATTTAGATGATACCCTAGGAAGAATCCACCTAGACTCCACTTGTTATCTAACACTGAACCATGCGATTTATTCACTTAGTTTGATCCGTAAGACTCCCTAACGTATATTAAACCCTCTCTCGAGGCGAATAACGTCTAACCCTAGGTTAATTAGTGGAACTCTCGTTCTCTTATAATAACCCCCTGGAATAGCAATAAATCGATCTATGGATTCTCATATTAGGTTTCACCCTAATCTGGCAAAATCTCGTCACCCTATCTCTAGGCGTGTGATCAACTCCGCTTAATTATGTTGGATCTACTCTTAGGCAGGGTCTATTCCTCCTCCACCTAAGCACATTAAATTTGGATAAAGCTCACATAATTAAGAACAAACTAAGTATTTATCATATAATTTAGAAAATAATAACAAGATTCATCATGGGTTTCATCCCCTTCGGGTATCCGAAGGGTTTAGTTCATAACAATAAAAGAAAACATCTCGAGAGAAAAGATAAAACAAAACATAAGAAATCCCTAAAGCCCCCTGAAGGAATTGAAGAGGAGATCCTCCGTCTTGAGTATAATTCTGGCTTCTTGAGATGGATCAACTGGCTATCCCTGAGTGAATCCCCACAAATCTGCCCTTTCCAGCTTGGCTCCTTGGCCTAGCTAACCGCCCCGACAAAAGCCCTGGCAGAAGGCTTCTGTCGAACTCCCCGATTAAGTTGCCCCTTAGGGAGTTTATATAGGCTTTGAGATGTGTTACTTGGCCTCCAAGTATCCTAATTTGAGTGCAATTCCTAATTGGGGGTTTAATTAGACTTTGGAGTGTGTCTCTTTGCCTCCAAGCATCCAAATCCGAGTAAAACTCTCTTGGCCGCGGCAGGGACACGCCCATGTCACATGCCCGTGTGAATCGTGGCCAGGCCGTGTGGACTTCATTAATGAGGCACGACCGTGTAAATCGTGGTCCAGGCCGTGTTCGAGATCTTTAAGGAGGCACGGCCATGTGATCTTTGGTCCAGGCCGTGTTGATTTCATGCTTTGGCCCATTTGTCCCGTTTTAAGCCTGTTTTGCAATCTTTTCATCCCCTGGTGCTTTCCTGAGTATATAACATGAAAAGAAAGGATTAAGAGCACCAAATTACATAAAATAAGGGATAATTCATCCAAAAGCATACTAAATGTGGGCCTAAAATATGTTACTTTTACGGTTTACCATGAAATGTATAAACGAATTAGGTACGTTTGAATTGTACACAAAGCAAGTGTATGAAAGGTAAGTGTTTATATGAATTTACCTGGATAAGATATGTGAATGGGTTTGATAAAGTAAAATGTGGTATGCGAATGAATGAACTATAATCTAATGAAGTACATGGTGATGCATATATATTGGTAAGCAAATGGCTAACCAAATGAGCCATGGAGAATTATGAATGTGCAAATGAGATATTAGTTATCTTATATTTGAGATGAATAATGAATGCTTAAATGTTAAATTTATTTGTATATGGCTTACTAAGCTTTTGAAAGCTTACTTTGTATGTGTTTGTTCTGTTTTATAGATCGCCAAAGCTACTGAAAGGCTCGGGGATCATCAAGGATCGTCATCACACTACTCAATACTATTTCGGTACCTTTTGAAAATGTATATAATAAGTGTGGCATTTATAGGCTAGTCACTTGAATTATGTTTGAGATATGTATATAGCCATGTGATACGGCTAGGTAAATGGTTGTGATGTGTATGAGTAGTCAAGCTATATGATGCTTAATTTGGTATGGTTTGATAGCAAATGAAATGGTCATATGAATGGTAAGCTTATTGATGCTTAGTTAGCATATTATTGATGGTAAGTTTGTGATGGATTATACATTGAAATGCTTGTGGTTATATTGAGTTAAATGGCTCATAATTTGTTGTGATGAAATGCTCTTGAACGAGTTGAGAATGATGATCAATTTGATATGTATTGGTTGCCTTTGATGCTTGGATTGTTGCCTAATTGTGATTGTAGGTGAGACCCAATGTGTTGGTGGCAATTTGGCCTTGTAAATGGCCTATAATTGCCCACACGGTTGAGCACACGGGCGTGTGGCTCGACCGTGTCCCTCGTGGTTGCATTTCAAAAACAAGTCATACTCGACCATGGGCTGGACACACGGGCGTGTGACTAGCCGTGTGGTGCAAGTCAGGCTCGACCACGGCTTAGGCACACGGGCATGTCCACGACCGTTTGGATAAGTCAGTATGTATGCCCTGTTTTGACACGGCTTAGACACACGGGCGTGTCTGAGGCCGTGGGAGGCACACGGCCTGCCCACACGAGCGTGTGAGCTCTGTAACTTTAAAAAAAATTTAAATTTCTGAGAATTTCTGTATGTGTTCAGTTTAGTCCCGGCCCTATTCTAAAGCATGATTAAGGTCTCGTAGACCTATTTAAGGGACACTTTGATTTGATTTGATAAATTATATTATGAAATGTCTGTAAAAGTTTCTGATTCGTCTGGTAACGCCTTTAACCCTAGACCGGCGATGGTTACTGGTTAGGGGTGTTACATCCTCCAAATCCCTTGAAAATCTCCACCCCCTCTCCTTTATTTACTCCAAACCCCTCATTCAAATCCATTCAAATTCTGATGACCAATTCTCCAACCACCTTTGCAGAGTTTAAATCAAACTCTACCTCTCACACCACAGGGACATAAAATAAAACCCCCTTTTTGCATGCTATGGGATTCAAACCCACACCTCTTAAATTCCCCAACACGCCACTTGCCACCACAACACAAGATCTCTTGTGTCATAAAACAACTACAACTTAATATATGCCCTTTAAGCTAACATCCAAGTTTCCAAAAGAGCAAAAAAAATGAAAATTTTGCCAAAGGCCATATTTGAACCCAGGCTTCCTAAAATCCCCAAAACATGTCCAGATTACTTGACCCACAAGCAATCATGATATTTATGTCCAAGCTTGCAAAAATAATAACCCTAAATTTTTGGGGCGTTACAACTCTATCCCCCTAAAAAGAAATTTTGGCCTCGAAATTTACCTGGTTAGAATAGGTGAGGATATTGTTGTTGCACCGCCTCCTCAGGTTCCCACGTGGCTTCCTCAGTACCGTGATTACGCCAAAGCACCTTGACCAAAGGAGCAGATTTCCTCCTTAATACCTTAACATCACGATCCAGTAACTGCACCGGTTCTTCCTTAAAAGTCAAATCAGATCTAACCTCAATCTTCTCAACTGGCACTATATGTGAGGGATCAGAGCGGTATCGCCTCAGCATGGAGACGTGAAACACATCATGTATCATGTTTAACTTAGGAGGCAACTCAAGTTGATAGGCGACCGGTCCCACACGCTTTAATATTCAGTAAGGTCTGATGAATCTAGGGCTCAGTTTGCCTTTTCGTCCAAATCTCAGAATCTTCTTCCATGATGTGACCTTCAAAAAGACATAATCCCCCACAGAGTACTCTATCTCTTTACGCTTTAAATCTGCATACGACTTCTGCCTATCAGATGCTTCCTTCAACCAATCTCGAATCAACTTTACTTTTTCTTCAGTTTTAGAAACTAACTCTGGCCCCAAAACTCGCCGCTCACCAAGTTTTATCCAACAGGTAGGGGTGCGACACCTACGACCATCTAACGTTTCGTACGGTGCAATCTGAATACTGGATTGGTAGCTCTTGTTATATACGAACTCTGCTAGCGGCAAGTAGTCTTCCCAACTGCCTTTGAAATCAATTACACAGCTTATTAACATGTCCTCCAATATCTGAATCACCCTCTCCGACTGACCGTTAGTCTGAGGATGAAATGCAGTACTGAAGTCCAACCTTGTACCCAAAGCCTCGTGTAACTTTTTCCAGAATCGAGATGTGAATCTAGGATCCCTATCCGAAATGATAGAAACTGCTACCCCATGCAGTCTCACAGTCTCAACCACGCATAAATTAGCCAACTTCTGCAGCGAATAATCAGTGCGGACCGGTATAAAGTGGGCAGATTTAGTCAGTCGGTCAATAATAACCCATACCGAATCCTTCTTAGTCGGTTTTAAGGGTAGCCCACTTACAAAATCCATGGTTACCCACTCCCGTTTCAAGAGTGGAATCTTTACTGGCAGCAGTCACCCAGAAGGTAGTTGGTGCTCAGCCTTAACTTGCTGGCATGTCAGACACTTACTCACGAAATCAGCAACCTCGCGCTTAAGCCCTGGCCATAGTACAGTTCACGCAGATCTCGATACAACTTGTTTCCACCAGAATGCATAGCATAAGGAATGCTATGCGCCCCTTGTAGGATAGATTGCCTAAGATCAAAATCTCTCGGTATACAAACTCTCCCATGGAAACATAGTACTCCCTCACTATTCAGCCCAAAATTCGCAGTCTCGCCCTTCTCAACCAATCGGAAACCAGGAACTAGCGATTCATCCAACAATTATTTCTCCTTAATTTGATCAATCCAGGTTGGTCTCACTTGGAGTTCAGCCAACAAACTACCATCTTCAAACAGACTGAGACGAGAAAACATTACTCTCAGATCAGATACAATCCTACGGCTCAGTGCATCAGCTACTACGTTAGCTTTACCAGGATGGTACTCAATCGAGCAATCATAATCCTTAAGCAACTCTATCCATCTTCGTTGCCTAAGATTTAACTCCTTCTGAGTAAGGAGGTACTTGAGGCTTTTATGATCCATGTAAATAATAGACTTCTCACTGTATAAGTAATGCCTCCAAATCTTCAGTGCGAACACCACCGCAGCTAACTCCAAGTTGTGAGTGGGGTAATTCGCCTCGTGAGGCTTAAGCTGACGAGACGCGTAAGCAGCCACCTTACCCTCTTGCATCAACACACCACAAAATCCAGTGTGCGACGCATCACTGTAGACAATGAATTCCTTCCCAGACTCTGGCTGTATTAACACAGGGTCTTCAGTCAGAAATTTCTTCAGTTTCTTAAAACTCTCTTGCTGCTTATCGGTCCAATTGAATGGTACCCCTTTACGCAGTAACTTAGTCAGAGGTGTAGCAATCAGTGAAAACCCCTCAACAAAACATCTGTAATACCCAGCCAGACCCAGAAAGCTTCGAACCTCAGATATAGTCTTTGGTGGTTTCCAATCCAATACGGCTTCAATTTTTCGAGGATCAACCCTAATCCCCTCGGCCGACACCACGTGACCCAGAAATGTCACTTCTCACAACAAGAACTCACACTTGCTGAACTTTGTGTATAGCTTCTTTTCCCTCAGAATTTGTAAAACAATTCGAAGATGTGCATCATGATCCTCCTCGGTTCTGGAATACACCAGGATGTCATCTATAAACACAACTACGATCCGATCCAAATAAGGATGGAATACTCGGTTCATCATATCCATGAACGCAGCCGGTGCATTCGTCAACCCAAATGGCATTACTAGAAACTCGTAATGACCATAACGAGTCCTAAACGCAGTCTTATACACATCCGCCTCCTTAACCTTTAGCTGATGGTACCCAGATCGAAGATCTATCTTGGAGAAAACTGAAGCTCCTCACAGCTGGTCAAACAGATCATCTATCCTCGATAAAGGGTACTTGTTCTTAATAGTCAGTTTGTTCAGTTGACGATAATCGATGCATATGCGCATGGGCCTATCTTTCTTCTTCACGAATAACACTGGTGCTCCCCATGGAGATACACTCGGCCGAATGAATCCTCGGTCCAGTAGCTCTTGAATTTGAGCCTTTAACTCCAACAGCTCCTGTGCCATCCTATAAGGGGCGATGGACACCGGAGCTACTCCAGGTAGGACCTCAATACCGAATTAAACCTCACGGTTCGGGGGCAACCCAAGAAGCTCTCCAGAAAATACATCTGGAAACTCCTTAACAGTTCTGACATCTCCAACAGAATGACCTTTAGAATCAGAACTGTTGACATAAGCTAAAAATGTCTCGCAACCCTTACGAACCAGTTTCTCGGCCTTTAATGCGGAGATTACATTAGATAGACAATCTCCTCATCCTCAGTAGACTTCAACACCATACGCTTAGCAGCGCAATCCAAATTCGAACGGTGTTTCACTAGCCAATCCATGCCCAATATAAGATCGAATTCACCAAATGGTAGTTCCATCAAATCTGCCGGAAAGACAACCCCTTGGACCTCTAGGGGCACGTCTCTGAACAACTTATTCACCCTAACCGACAGTCCCACTGGACTTAACACAGTCATCTCACTATCAATAATTTCAGACTGAAAACCCAGCGTCCCAGACATAGTGCATGCAACATACGAGTGTGTAGACCCAATGTCAATTAAAACAGTGTATGGTACATTATAAATTAGGAATGTACCAGTTATGAAGTCCGGGGCGTCGCCATCCTCTCGGTGACGAGAAGCATAGACCAAAGCTGGCTGCCTCGCCTTAGTGTTACCAGTACCTCTGCCCGGTGCTACACGTCCTCTTCCCAAACCATTTCCCCTTCTGGCCTGACCACAGCCTCTCGGTGGCTGCTGACCACCTCTCCCTGGCTGGACATGGCCCTGACCCGCAGCTTTCATCTTAACAGGCCTCTGAGTATAGTTCTTAACTTGATGATCCACGGACCAACATCTGAAACACGCCCCAGTTCATTTCCAACACTCACCCTGGTAAGCTCTCCCACAATCTGCGCAAGGCTGTGGTCTAACCATAGTAACAGGAACTGCTTGGACTGACTCATCAAATCTGGCCTTCTTTATAGGCCTTCCAAAAGAACCCGAGGGCCCTGAATCCCTTTTAAATCTACCCTTATCTTTCTCACGATTCTGGCGCTCAGATCGCTTCACATCCTCAGCAATTTTTTCTTTCTCAACAAGGGCAGCAAAGTCTCGCTCCCTGTGCGGAGCTATCGGCACACGTTACTCATCCTGGAGACCATCCTCGAACTGCACACAACATTCATACTCAGTTGCGACTATACTGCGAGCATATCGACTCAACCGTAAGAATTCTGCCTCATATACTGCCACTGCCTTATTCCCCTGGGTCAGGCTCAAAAATTCCTTTCTTCGGGCATCCACATAACTTGCGCCCACATACTTCCCTTGAAAGGCCGTCTTGAAGAAATCCCACGTCAAACGGTCGGCCTGCGTACCCTCTCTCACAGTGAGCCACCAGCGGTATGCCTCGATCTCGCATGAAGAAATACTGCTCCCTTTAACTGCTCCGCCACAAGATCAAGGTCATCCATTATCCGTTCGGTAGCCTCTAACCAATACTCTGCCACATTCGGGGCTACACCAGAAACACCCCTGAAGATTTCTGCTCTATTAGACCAGAGTCGCTCAGAAATTGACCCTCAGCATACTGATCTAGTACTCGCTCCAGCAACTCTTTGAAGAACTCGTAGCATTGCTTGGGATAAAACATCATCCCCAACTGCTCGGTCATGAGACCCTGTCTCCGTTTCTAGTGAGGCTGGTGCCTCCCTAGTAGGCATGTGACCCGATGTTGAAGACCCAACCTTAGTACCTCGGCCTCTACCGCGGCCTCGTGTACCCCTTCCGCGAGTACCTCTTATGCTCATATCGATATAGCGTATTTTCTATTTTAAAAGGCTTATGAATCAGTTGATAATTCTAATAATTATTAACAGATGTTTTATGATAATCAGTATTTAAAGTTTTGTTTTCACCGATCGAGATATCCCACTACAGTTTTCAGTCTTCTATAGTCTCAGTTTACCCTAACAAAATAGCTTTTTGTATAGTACTACTATCTATAGTAATTTCTGCGTATAACATTTCAATCTATAGTGGTAAACAGTGTCAGAGAACTTATAGATTTGGTGCCGAAGACTCGGGGTGCCACACTTTCAATAACAACCTTTCAATTTTCTTTCCAAAACCAAAATTTAGACCAATTTAAAAAAAATTAAGAACCCATTCCACAGCCGAGTTTTGTAACTTGGCTCTGATACCACTTAATGTAACACCCCAAACCCGTCCTAGACGTTACGACTGGATCTGACGTGTCACATCGAAGTGTTGATTCAAAAACTGATCTTGTCGATGAAAGTTCGTGACTAAAGTTTTAAGCCCCTTCTAACTAATTGTTATTGGAAACGTTGGTGTTGTAAAAACTTGTTGACCACTTATTGGTCATATCATTTATTACAAGTTTACTAAACTGAATTAAAAACTGCGAAAGCTTTTCTAGTTGTAAACCTTAAAATTTGAAATGCGTGATTTTCCTTGGAAACAGTTATTATTTTGAAAAAAACCCATTTTTCAAAATCTAGCAAGTAGAAATAAGAAGTTAAAACCAAATAAAAGTTAAACCTCAAATGGCCTTATTACATAATCAAACCCAAATATAAATTAAAAATACTTAAGTCTCAAGTGGAAAATCAGTGTTCATGTGGCCACCTCCGGGTCCTTTGTGGCTCCAAATCGATTAAGGCTGGGGATTACCTGTACAGTTAAAAGAAAGGGTGAGTTTGCGAAAACTCAGTGTGTAATCCCCTATCAGTCACATAACAATCGGTGCAACTAGAAACAGACTGGGTCTAAGCCTTATACAGTAACAGAGCAGTCTAAGCTTTAGCCCTATATAGTAGCAGTGTGGGTCTAAGCCCAAAATAATAACAGAACAGAACATAAATGCAACCCAACCCAATCCAGCCAACACACCACCCGTACCAACCAACACACCATGTGGGGACTAAGTTGACCCACCCAGCCAACACACCAATATCGCAGCATCACTACTAATTGTAACGCAGAAAATCTGCTAACAACAGTTATCGCGACCCAGCCACTAAGACTAGAATACGTAGCGAAGCCACTAGAACAGTAAAAACGTGGTAGAGCCACTAGCACAGTACTTCCTCCAAATCAGAATCTCAACCCCAATGCAAAATGTCGTGTCATAAAAATTACGTGTGTGCAGTATGTCATATTCACAACCAGTCATATAGATATCATATACACATCAATTAAACTACCACTATGGGTAAAATGGTCATTTCGTCGGTTAGGGGTAAAACGGTAATTTCACCCCTCAAAGGTATTTTGGTCATTTAACTACTTTTGGGGTCTCGGTACAGATGACGACCCTTCGGAAGGTCTATAGTCATCTCGAACGACTCAGATAACCTATATGGCCAAAATCGTGTAATTGGGCCCAAGGCCCATTACTCGGCTCAAGTGGGCCCACACGCTCGTGTGGCCCGTTCATCCCAAATTTCGTCATGGCTATACGAACTTTGTAGCCCATTCTATTATTAGTCACTTACCGTGGATTTTACCCATGTGGGGCCTATGAGCCCATTTGGGCTACATGGCCCAACGAGGCCCATTACGACCCAAGCCCACGAGAATGCTCGTGGCAGCCTCTACAGATTAGCGCCCATGTTCATGGTCTCGGTTCACCATACGCACGATCGCACGCTCGTGTGGCATCATACGTCATATTTTTGGCTTTTCGGCATTATGCCGATCTACAGTCATAGCAGTGTAAACAACACATACTTTCGGCTTTTCAGCCGATCATCGAATACCGCACACAAATACACACATGATTGCAAAAATGAAGAGTGCGAATAATCTGGAGCACACAACCTATAACCAACACAACACAAGGTTAACGCATACTCTTAATCCACAAGCTTTATTTACTAAACCACAACCACTCACCTTGCTAGAACTAACAGATACTAGTGCCTCTCTGTTGATCAAGGGCAACTCCCCCTCCTAACATGATTCAGCAGATCAAAAGTTGTTAGAAGACAACAATACATTTGGCCCCCAAGAGAAAGAAAAGGGAAAACTGAAGTTTGTTAATAGAGCCAAAAGAAATTTTACTAATAACGAAATAATAAAGTGATTGTAGCACCTCCTTACTAATACCAACAAACAAACATATTACGGCAATAGTCAGCCAAGAAGATTCAGCTCGAAACAAGAAGAATAAAGAGATTCGAGAGGGAGAGAGTATGAGAATTCGGCCTAACAGAGAAAGAAAAACGAAATTTGGAAAAGAAGTAGAGATGGAATTAAAAGAGAGGATTGGCTATAGCACAAAATGATTAAAGAAGAGATGAGAGAAAAAGACTTCAAAAAGAAATGATTAGAATTAGGCACTTGATGTCTAATGTTTCCGGCAGAGTGACCAAAAGCCAATCGAGAAATAATGTTGAAAGAAAAGAGGACCCGAATGGTAAAAAATGTGTCAAGATAAGAAAACAAAACCCGAAATACCAGAAGAAGTCGGTACCTACTCACTCTCACATTGCCAAAATGCACCAAATGGGTTCCCCTAGCCGAATTTGCACATAGAAGTTGCACAATTCGGCTACAACACTCCTCTTCTACAAATCCCTTGAAAATCTCCACCCCCTCTCCTTTCTTTACTCCAAACCCCTCATTCAAATCCATTCAAATTCTGATGACCAATTCTCCAACCACATTAACAGAGTTTGAATCAAACTCTACCTCTAACGCCACAGGGACATAAAATAAAACCCCCTTTTTGCATACCATGTGATTCGAACCCACTCCCTCTTAAATCCCCTAACACGCCACTTGCCACCACAACACAAGATCTCTTGTGTCATAAAACAACCACAACTTAATATATGCCCTTTAAGCTAACATCCAAGTTTCCAAAAGAGCAAAAACATCAAAATTTTGCCAAAGGCCATACTTGAACCCAGGCTTCCTAAAATCCCCAAAACATGCCTAGATTACCTGACCCACAAGCAACCATGATATTTACGTCCAAGCTTGCAAAAATAATAAACCTAAATTTTTGGGGCGTTACAGTACATAAACATCGTATCTCTTAAATCATACCTTTCATATTCATGAATATTCATACTTTAATCATTGGTACATCATACCTTTCCATATTTGTTTTAGTGAATCAATCGGAACCCCTACCAGAGCTCACACAAAGTGTGCTAAACGATGGTCGAAACCATCCATTGTCTATAATCGATGAATACTATGAAGATGATTGAAACCCTGGTACACATTTCCTTTGTGCCATTGTCCAACTATGGTCTTACATATGCATTGCCATGGCCCTGCCATGGTCTTACATTCATAGTGCCATAAGCCAGTTATGGTCTTATCATCAAAATGCCATAGCCCAGCTATGTTCTTACATATAAACACTGTCATGGTCCAACCATGGTCCAACCATGGTCTTACGTCCATAGTGTCATAACCCAATTATGGTATTATCATCGGAATGCCATAGCCCAACTATGGTCTTACATTTAAACACTGCCATGGTCCAACCATTGTCTTATGTTTGAATAATTGCCATAGCCTCGCTATGGTCTTACGTGCGAATGCAACCTGTCTCCATTGATATCAGAAGTTATCATTTTCTTAACTATCTACAATTCCTATTCTATTAATAAATCAATTTAATATTAGTAATTTTACATCAATTAAAATTTAATATTCATAAACACTTGGAAATATAATTGAGTTCATATTAATGAACTTACAGAGCTAATTTGCAGTAATGGCTTCGAGTTTCTCAATCAATGATCGACGTAATATCAATTCATTATTTTTGTTTTCAATTACACACATCTATGATCTAATATTATGCAATTAGGTTCATATATTTCACTTAAATATAAACTAAAAGTAAATCGAACGAACTTACCTGGCTAAATTATAGAAATGACAAAGTACAGGGGCATTTTGGTAGTTTTCCATTCTCCTCGATTTTCCACTCGATCGTGATCTAAATTAATAATTTCATTCAATCTATTAATTTCAACAGTAAAACAATGTATTTTATGTAATTTAGTCACTTTTGACATTTTTACAAAATTGCCCCTAAAGTTTTACTTTTATTCAATTTAGTCTATGAGCCTAAAACATGCAAATTAACCATTTTTACCCAAAATTAAGCCCAGCTGAATACTTATTTTATCCTATACAGCCCATTCATGCAATAATTTAACAAAAAATCCTTTTATCTTTACCATTTTAATAATTTAGTCCCTAATCGATAAATTCATCAAAATCACTTAACAAAATGCTTTTAAATATCAACCAACATTTCAAATTCATCATTTAACATAAAAAATCACAAGATTCATCAATGACAACATTCAAAATCTTTAACAGTTTTAAAATCAAAGGTACGGGCTAGCTAGACCTAGTTGAAATGATCTCAAAAACATAAAAATTATTAGAAACGGGTCAAAAATCACTTACCAAATTAACTTGTGAAGTTGCCGAAACCTCAAGGTCCAAAAATGGTGCTTTTCTCCTTACCATTTGGTGAAGAAGACCAAAAATAAAGATGAACACTTTTTGGTTTTATTTACTTTAATTTAATTTATTAAATTACCATTTTAACATTGGTTAATAAATAATTAAAACACCAATTTCGTGCCCATAATTTTCCACTAACTCCTTAAATGGTCTAAATACCATTTAAGTCCCATTTCCTTTATTCAATAAGCCATTAAATCATTCAAATCAAATAGTGATCAAATTTTATATCTTTTACGATTTCGTCCTTTTTAATTAATTAACTATCGAAACGTTAAAATTTTTTAACGAAACTTTACTACCACTTTAATGACAATCCGCAAATATTTATAAAAATATTTTCGACTCAATTTATTGAAACGAGGTCTCGATACCTCGTTTTCTAAAACCTCTTGACCTTAGGGTCTTACCACTTGAGCTTAATAAATTGCTTAAATAACATAAATTATCAAATCAAAAACCTTTTTAAAACCATATTTGACTCGTAAATATTAAATAATAATACTTACAAACTTACTCGACGGATTTGGTGGACTCGAAACCACTATTTCCAACACCATTGAAAAATGGGCTGTTACATTGCATGTTTGAATGGCTCAAATGGTATGCGTTAAGTTGGTTTGATTATGGTTAAGATATGGCATGTTTTGGTAAGTTTTTGAAGCTAGTAGTTGATGAATGAAAAGTGGTAAAGTATACATGTTTAGGTAAGATTTGAATGAATGTATTTGAGGTGCCTTGAATAGCTTATTGGTTGGTTGATTTAGGACTATTGAATTGGTCATTATATGCATGTTTTGGTAAGTTTTTGAGGTCTTGATTATGTGCACAAAAGACCTATAGGTGTATGCATGGGTTGGTGTTGGAAATGTCTTGATTTTGGGAAAATTCATGTCCACACGGCCTGAGACACGGTCGTGTGACTCTGTTGCCTGTGACACACGGCCAGCGACATGGCCGTGTGACTCAGTTGTGTGTGACACACGGCCTAGCGACACAACCATGTGTCCCTATAGGTTCCTTTGTATGCAAGTTAGTTAGTTACATGGCCTGGCACACGGGCGTGTGACCCTGCTTAGAGAGTTACACGGGTGAGGACACAGGCTGGGACATAGTCGTGTGTCCCTAGTTTAAAGGTTACACGGCTTGAGACACGAGCATGTGTCTCAGCCGTGTGAGGCACATGGCCTGGCTATACAGCTGTGTGACTCCTGTTTCTAAAACTTTTTGAATTTTTCTTAAACTTTCCAAATGTTTTTTATTTAGTCCTAAATCATTTCTATGTTATCTGTATGGCCTCAAGGGCTTAATTTAGGGACGATATGCATGTGAAAGATACTTTTATGATATGTTTATGATTATGTTTGAAATGTATGTGTAAATGTTTTGCTTGTACAGTAAGGCTCCGTAACCCTAATCTAGCGACGGATACGGGTTAGGGGTGTTACATTTAGCTGATGTTTAGTTGAATTCTTAGATGAAGATTTGGTATGTATAAGTTGTTTGGCTTGGTACATTTGATTCCTTGCTAGTTTGTGGCAATGTGGCTATGTTGTTGCATGTTTGAATGGCTCAAATGGTATGCGTTAAGTTGGTTTGATTATGGTTAAGATATGGCATGTTTTGTTAAGTTCTTGAAGCTAGTAGTTGATGAATGAAAAGTCGTAAAGTATACATGTTTAGGTAAGATTTGAATGAATGTGTTTGAGGTGCCTTGAATGGCATTTTGGTTGGTTGATTTAGGACTATTGAATTGGTTATTATTTGCATGTTTTGGTAAGGTTTTGAGATCTTGATTATGTGCAGAAAAGACCTATAGGTGAATGCATGGGTTGGTGTTGGAAATGGCTTGATTTTGGGCAAATTCATGTCCACACGGCCTGAGATACGGGCGTGTGACTCAGCCATGTGTGACACACAGCCGTGTGTCCCCTATAACTTGCTTTGTATGCAAGTTAGTTATTTACACGACCTAGCACACGGCCTGGCACACGGGCGTGTGAGGTTATTTTAAGAGTTACATGGTCTGGCACACAAGTGTGTGACACGGCCGTGTGACCCTACTCTGAGAGTTACAGGGTAAGGACATAGGCTGGGACATGGTTGTGTGTCCCTAGTTCGAAGGTTACACGGCCTAAGACACGGGCGTGTGTCTCAGTCGTGTGAGGCACACGGCCTGGCAACACGATTGTGTGACCCTCTTTTTAAAATTTTGTGAATTTTTCTTAACTTTTGTAAATGTTTCCAATTTAGTCCCGAATCGTTTCTAAATTATTTTTACGGCCTCGAGGGCTTGATTTAGGGATGATATGTATGTGAATGATGGTTTTATGATATGTTTATGATTATGTTTGAAATGTATTTTGAATGTTTAGTTTGTACGGTAATGCTCCGTAACCCTGATCTGGCGACGGATACATGTTAGGGGTGTTACATCGTGATTTCTCCATTCTCCTCCCTATGTTGCAACATTGATCATTCCATGTTGTGACATAGTGAGTAGCATATATTTATTACGCCTTCTAATGGTCTCCTGTACACTTACATAGTTCATTAGCTCCCTTTAGGCCTCATTTGGCCCCTAAGGTCAATAAATGACACAATTTTTACATTTAATTAACTTTAAGAGCTCTTTCAAAAACATAATTAAAACCTAATGAAAATGTTTGCTTTCAAGTTCCTAAAGAGCAAAAATTAGTTTAATCTACTACACCGAATTATGGTATATCAACCGACATTATATGTTGGGGAATGTTGGAGAGCTGACGAAGGGTGTGGTTGGCAGGTTCGGGTTGCATTTATGCAGAGGACCCAATAGTGGCAAATACAAGAATTAGAAGGGCACTATACATGCACTGTCGTGCATATGAATCAAGACCACAAAAAATTGGATACTAAAAGTATCTGTAACTGCATCATGCCACTATTGAAAGAAAGCTCAACTGTTCATGTGTTGACATTGATTGTGGACATGCAAGCCTGGTTTCAGCACGGAGTGTCGTACAGGAAAGCATGGTGGGTGAAACAAATGGCATTGGAGGAGTTGTATGAAAAATAGAATGAGTCATACAATGAACTTCAAGGGTGGATTTCAATGATGGTGGAGTACATGCCAAGAACTGCCATGGACTTGCAAACATTGCCTTACAGAGGCATGAATGGACAACTTGAACCAGGGAGAAGAGTTTTTCCTCGACTATTCTGGACGTTTGATTCATGTGTTATGGTCTTCTCCCAATGCAAACTACTTGTGCAGGTTGATGGAACGTGGCTTTGTGGAAAATACATACAGATACTACTGATTGTGGTTGCACAAGATGGTAACCGAAATGTTCTACCGATCGCCTTCGCCATCGTGGACTTGGAGAACTCCAAATCGTGGGAATTTTTCATTAGGAACTTGCGGAGGCATGTTGTCAGGCAAAACAACATTTTCATTGTCTCTGACAGATCCAAGGGTCTTGTTGCTGCGATTTGACAATCTGATGTCCCATGGAGGTCCGTCTACTATATTCACCACATCACCGTCAACTTCCACAATGAGTACAGGAACAAAGACTGGCGCAAAAATATCATGAACATGGGTACAAATATTGTTATTAAAATTATTTTGTGAATATTTTGAGTCCATTAAGTAAAAAGGATGGAAACGTGTTTTATTGGAATACTTACGTAGGGTACGAGCTAGAACCACATTGATTTAGGTATAAGTTGGTGAGGTTTGAGACTAATATGGCGAGGTCCAATCCTTCTCTCAGACAGTGGTTAGGTAGCATGGAGCCGTGACAACGGGCTCAATGTTTTGATGATGGCTACCGATATGGTCATATGACGACCAACCTTGTTGAGGCTATTATTTCCAACAGTTTTCTCAGTTGCGTTTTATAGGTTGGCAACCCTGATGCTGAAAATAGGGTTGAGACAAGCAAAACAGATGGAGGTAGGACACATGCACGTTGAAGATGTTAGGAATGCCATGGAAGTCAATACTCAGAGGGTGAGGTCGATGAATGCAGAAATATATTCCTGGAACATGGAAACTTTTCGGGTGACAGAGTGGATCAGTCATTGCTCGGGGATCTAGCCAAGGTCCTACGGAGTTGATCTCCGAAATAGGTGGTGCCAGTGCGAAAGGTTCTAAACACTTCGATACCCGTATGTACATGTGGTTGTAGCATGTGCAACCTTCAATTTGAATGTTGAACAATATATCGACGATGTGTACACGCTTGAACGTATATTGTGTATTTGGGGGGACAAGCTCCCCGTATTGAGGGATGTATCGACATGGGAAGTGCCCCAACTTGTGTTCAAGATGTTGTTAAATAGGTTACTACGTAAGAAACTCAAAGGTCGACCGACAACAACGAGGATTAGAATGACATGGATATCAGAGAAGAGCTCGAGCCAAAGCATTGCATCATATGCAAAACAACCGACCACAATTGAAGCAGCTGTCCAATCTTCATGCTTTGGAGGAAATTAAATGATGTATCTAATGTTTTTTGTTTTATGGTCTTTTGGAAATGAAATTTGTTTTTGTTTTATTCAAAATCATTAGTGTTTAATTTTAGCTGAAATCGTTAATGTTAAGTTTTTTTTTTAAATTAACTTATATTTTTAATTAATTATAAACATATACAAATTTTAATACTTTAAAATTATATTAAAAGTTACATAAAAAATAATACATAATTTGTGGAATTACAAATCAGTTAAACGAATATGACATAACACTTGAAATTTACAGGTATTAAAATTGGACTGAACCAAGAGTAGTATCGTCATTCGGGGTGTAGCAGTCTACGAGCCTTCGTCGACGAGGGTGGACGTTGGGGTGTATTGTACACATCAGGAGGATTGGGCACCAAATTGAATGTGGCTTGAGGCGGGGTGGTGTAACACCCCTAACCCATATCCATCGCCGGAATAGGTTTAAAGAACATTACAATAAAATTATAACTTTAAAACATACATTTCATACCTCAACATAAGCATAGCATATATCATTCATTTACATGCATAACGTCCCTTAATCGAGCCTTCAGGGCCCTTAAAACACTTTAGAAATCATTCGGGACTAAATTGAAATCATTCGAAAATTTTAGGAAAAAGTTAGAAAATTTGAACTGTAGGGGTCACATGGCTGTATGGCGAGGCCGTGTGACTCACATAGCTGAGACACACGGCCGTGTCTCAGGCCGTGTAACATTTGAAATAGGGACACATGGCCATGTCCCAGCCCGTGTCCGTGCCCATGTAACTTTTGAAGTTGGTTCACATAGCCAAGCCGCACGCTCGTGTGCCAGGCCGTGTGCTAGTGTAACACCCCTTACCCGGGTTCTACGCCGGAACCGGGCCCGAGGCGTTACCGAACTCAAACCACTTGATCGCCACTTAGGCTCATCGTAACTACTCTCTGAAGTCATCTCAACAACCTCATTCTCGAATTACGAGGCCTCACTCATACACACGAGGGCTCTCGAGACTAAACCGGAACTTTTTCCAATCTTAAAATTTTTCTCTTTTATACAGGTCTCACATGCCCGTGCAAGATTAGACACACCCCGTGCATGGACACACACGCTCATGTCCCCAAACCGTGCCTAAAAACCCAGCATTCTGCCAATGCCCCACGGCCAAGGCACACGCCCGTGCTTACCACCCGTGGTGTACACTGACTACTTTAACACGGCCTAGAGTCTAGACACACGCCCGTGTGGCTAGCCCGTGGCCAACACTGATTAATCCCACACGCCCTGGGCACACGCCCGTGTGACTAGTCCGTGGTCTATTCTTATTTACAATACTAACATGCAGGGGATGCACGGCCAAAGCACACACCCTTGGGCTGACCGTGTGTCACACATGGCCTAGACACACGTCCGTGTGTCTATCCACATGGCCAAGAACAAAGCTAGTTGCTAAGCTCTTCTCACCCTTATAGCTTACACAACATGCACTCATACAACACATCCATAATCAACTCAAATTGAATTGCAATCTCACATAGACAACTATAACTTTCTTTCATATAATGTAATAGCCAACAACCATGGCATTAAACAAAATAAGCTATCCATCTAAAGGCCAACACATCTTAGCCATTTACAACAAAATTCACTAACTTGTCTAGCCCCTATACATGCCATATACAAAACATTGAGTCTCATGTACCAGAGTGTGCTGATAGTGTGGGCGATCTTCAAATTGATCCTCGTATCTCGGTTCAACACTTTTACTCTATAAGATAAGGGAAAAGAAAGGAAGTAAGCTTTGAGCTTAGTAAGTTTACAAATAAACAATTAGGCATCATAGTATAAGCTCAACAACAATTAGCATTATACTACCAAAAATAATGAACAACTGTGCTTACTCTTTCTATCCCTTACCATATTTCCAACACATCATGAGTCACATACTCATAACCATCGAAATGCACCCTTGTATTCAATGTCACATTTACACAATATACAACACATCATTATTTCTCAATAATTCATCCACACAGCTAATTAACTTAATAATACATTCACACAGCTATTTTACTCAATAATGCAATCACATGGCTAATCCACACAGTTAACCCACATAGCAAATGTCTCGGTTGTTTCGCACTTAGCACACCACAATCGATTAATAAGGTGGTATCGCACTTAGCCTACCACAAAGGTAATCATAGGGGTTTCTCACTTAGCCCACTAAACGATATACCTCACAATAGCATCGCACATAGCCAGCTCATCGTCAATATGCATTAGGATGGTATCGCACTTAGCCTACCATCTAGCATTATCACTACACATTCACATGTCTACTTACTTAATTAAACATCCATTCACAATTCTACTACATTCATTCTACTTGGACCACATAGGTTCTCAATCAATCTCGAACAAGCTACACACTAGCTATCATCAACAAATTGTAAGTATGAATGCATTGTTTATGCATAGACTTACCTCGGTACACAAAAGTATTGAGACTTGCAATTTAGTCCACCACATTGCTTTTGCCTCGGTTTCGATCCGGGCTTCGTCTTTCTTGATCTATAATGAATAAATCAACTTATTCAATACATACATTGACTAAATTGACCCACATATCATACTTTAGCAAAATTACTATTTTCCCCCTTAAACTTTCTAATATTTACACTTTAGCCCCAAAGGCTCGTAAAGTGATTTTTATTCAACTTTCTAGTCTTTCATGCTTAGCCGAACCACTTATTCAACTAAAGCTATCATCAATTCTCACTAAAACACACATGTATGACCAAACTTAAGATTTTCACAATCAAGTCCCTACATGCATTTTCATGGAAAATCACTTAACAAAAGATGTTTCTACTACATCAAGCTTTCATAATCTTCCATAAACAACAAAATACATGCATGTCATACATGACCACATTTTTGAACATCCTTCATAGCTCACCAAATAGCTAAAAATAGCTTACTCATGCTACCGGGACTTCAAAAATGAAAAGAATATCAAAAACGAGGCTAGATGCACTTACTAGCAATCTTGAAAAATTGAAGAACCCTAGCTATGGCTTCCTTCAAATTTTCGGCAATGAGGGGCATAAGATGAGCATGATTTTGCCATTTTTTCTCCTTTTTAATCACTTATTTGTTAAATGACTAAAATGCCCTTTTTGATAAACTTTCCATTTTAACTCATCCATGCCTATTTTTGTCCAAAAACTAAAAATTGGCAAAATTGCTCATTAAGGACCTCTAATTAATAATCTAAAGCTATTTCACACATATAGCTTCTAGAAACACACATTTTGTAACTTTTTCAATTTAGTCCTTTTGGATAATTCAACCACAATTTCACAAAATTGCTTCTTGAAACTTTCAAACTAGCATGCATACAAGGCATAAACCTAAAAAACTCATTCATAACCCTCAGATTTGTGGTCTCGCACCATTATTCTGACTAGGCCCTAAATCGGGATGTTACAACTCTCCCCCCTTTAGAGATTTTCGTCCCCGAAACTCTTACCAGTAAATTGGTTTGGATGCTGCTCTCTCATTGCTTCTTCCGTTTCCCACGTAGCCTCTTCCACACCATGTTTCTGCCATAACACTTTCACTAGTGCTATGCTCTTATTTCTCAACTGTTTCACTTCTCGAGCTAAGATCTTAATCGGCTCCTCTTCATAAGACATATCCGGTCTTATCTCAATTTCCGTCGAAGGAATCACATGTGAAAGATCGGAGCGATACCATCGCAACATCGACACATGGAACACATTATGAATCTTTTCCAACTCTACCAGCAAAGCCAACCGGTATGCTACAGGCCTAACTCTATCTGTAATCTCATACAGCCCTATGAACCTTGGACTCAATTTCCCTTTTCGTCCAAATCTCATAATCTTCTTCCACGGGGACACTTTCAAAAACACTTTGTTGCCCACTTCAAACTCAATTTCTTTTCTTTTCAAATCCGCTGCATTTACTTCCGCTTTTGCTCAAGACTCTCAGACTATTACGGATTGCTTTCACCTTCTCTTCAGTTTCTTTCACTAGATCGACCCCATGGATCCGCTTCTCACTAAGCTCGGTCCAATACAAAAGAGTCCGACACTTACGACCATACAAAGCCTCATACGGTGCCATCTGTATACTCGACTGATAACTGTTGTTATAGGTGAATTCGACCAAAGGTAGATATCTCTCCCAACTACCTTCGAATTCTAGCACACAGCATCGAAGCATATCTTCCAGAACTTGAATCACTCTTTCAGACTGACCATCGGTTTGCGGATGGAACGCAGTGATGAAATTCAATCTCGTACCCATGGCCTCTTGCAACTTCTTCCAAAATCTTGAAGTAAACCTCGGATCTCTATCCGATATAATAGACACAGGTACACCATGCAATCTCACTATCTCTACCACATACAACTCAGCTAACTTATCCAGTGAATAATCAACACGTACTGGAATAAAGTGAGCCCACTTTGTCAATCTATCCACAACAACCCACACATCATCTCTCTTTCTCGGAGTCATCAGCAACCCCGTTACAAAATCAATGGTAATCTGATCCCACTTTCATTCGGGTACCATTACTGGCTGAAGCAATCCCGAAGGCACTTGATGCTCAGCTTTCACTTGTTGACAAATTAAACACTTTGTCACAAACTCTGAAATATCTCTTTTCATACCCGTCCACCAATACAACTTCCTCAAGTCGTTGTACATTTTCGTACTGCCCGGATGTACTGACAAACATCCACTGTGGGCCTCATGCAAAACCTTTCGAATCAACTCCTCATCTTTAGGAACACAAATTCTGTCACGATACATCAGACAACCATTCAAATCCACTCGAAAATCAAAATCACTTTCTGATCCGCACTTAGCTATCTTAGCTTGCATCTCACTGTCATTTTCCTGAGCCTCACATATCTATTGAACAAATAGCGGCTTAGCTCTCAACTCTGCCAAAATAGCACCATCGTCAGACAATGCTAAACTCGTGCTCATAACTCTTAGAGCATACAAGGATTTCCTACTCAGGGCATCCGCAACCACATTCGCTTTTCCCGGGTGGTAGTCAATGACTAACTCATAGTCTTTCAACAACTCAAGCCACCGTCTCTGTCTCAGATTCAGATCCTTCTGATCCATCAAATACTTTAAACTCTTGTGATCCGTAAAGATTCAACACTTCTCACCATACAAGTAATGTCGCCAAATCTTTAACGCAAAAACAATCGCAGCCAACTCTAAATCATGAGTCGGATAATTCTTCTCGTGCGGCTTTAGCTGCCTCGAGGTGTAAGCGACTACCTTACCCTCTTGCATCAACATGCAATCGAGACCATTAAACGACGCATCACTGTAAACCACGAACTCTTTCCCCGACTCTAGTTGAACCAAAATCGGTGCCTTAGTCAACATTGTTTTCAGTCTCTCGAAGCTCTGTTGACATGTCTCAGTCCATTCAAACTTGACATCTTTATGCAATAGTTTCATCATCGGGGTGGCAATAAGAGAGAACCCCTTTACGAAACGTCTATAATATCCCGCTAATCCCAAGAAACTTCTGATTTTTGACACGTTCCTCGGTGGTTTCCAATCCACAACAGCCGATATCTTACTCGGGTCAACTCTGACATCATCACCTGACACCATGTGTCCTAGGAATCCGACCTCTCGGAGCCAAAACTCACTCTTGCTAAACTTAGCATACAACTGCTTATCTCTCAAAGATTGCAAGACAATTCTTAAATGCTCTTCATGATCATTCTCATCCTGAGAATAGATCAATATGTCGTTAATGAAGACAACTACAAACTTGTCCACATACGGTCTGAAAACACGGTTCATCGGATCCATAAAATTGGTGAGCGCATTCGTCAAACCAAACGGCATAACCAAAAACTCATAATGGCCATACCTTGTCCGAAATGCGATTTTCAACACATCTTGCTCTTTCACTCGAGTGATAATAACCGGACCTCAAGTCTATCCTGGAGAACACTGTAGCTCCCTTTAGTTGATCAAAAAGATCATCAATCCTTGGTAAAGGATACTTATTCTTCACCGTCACCTTGTTTAGTTGTCTATAGTCTATACACAATCTCATAGACCCATCTTTCTTCTTCACGAATAATCTGGGGGGCCCTTACCCGGCGAGTAGCTCGGTCTTGCAAAACCTTTATCTGTCAAATCTTGCAAGCTGAACCTTCAGATTCTTTCAACTCTACAGGTGCCATTCTATATGGAGCAATTGAAACAGGTGCCGTTCCTGGAACCAACTCAATTCCAAACTCGACCTCTCTCACTAGAGGTAATCCGGGTAACTCTTCTGAAAATACATCTGGATACTCACATACCACTGGCACTGTTTCAAACTCTACTCCAATTTCTCGAGTATTCAACACAAAAGCAAGATAGGACTCACATCCTTTTCTCGAACATTTCTCAACCACTAGGGAAGAAATCATCACTGGTAGACTATCCGATCTACCTGATTCAACCTGAACCACATCTCCACTCTCACATTTCAATTCAATGAACTTACTACCACAGTTCACTAAGACACTATGGGTAGTCAACCAATCCATGCCTAGGATTAAACCAAACTCATCAAACGGCAACAACATAAGGTTTGCTAGAAAACAATGATTCTAAATCAATAAAGGACAATTCTTACACACTTTGTCCACTAACACATGCTTTCCTAACAGGTTTGACACCTTAACCACTATGTCTGTAGACTCAACGGTCATACTCAAACTAGATGCTAATCTCATGCAAATATAAGAATGAGTAGACCCTGGATCTATTAAAGTAATAACAAAGGTATCATAGAGAGAAAAAGTACCTGTTATCACATCAGGGGAGGATGCTTCTTCGCGAGCGCGAATAGCATACGTCCTTGCAGGTGCCCGGCCCTCTGGTCTCATAGCAGAATCTCTGGGTGCACCTCTACCACTATTCCCACCTCTAGGGTTTCTTGGTGGTCTACCCCTTGTAGACACATTACTAGGTCTCAGCTCTTGCCTCTCTTCCTTTTCATCCCTCTCGGGACAATTACGGATAAAGTGGTCAGGGGAACCACACTTATAACATTTTCGAATATTTCCCCAACACTCTCCGGTGTGATACCTACCACAACTTGGACACTCTAGTTTACTCTTTGTATTGCCCACACTTTCCATCGAGGGAGCTTGGACTCTCAAACCCGAGCGAGTATTGCCCAAGTCTCGATGCGAATAACCCACTTTAGTCTTTGTCGTCCGAGGATTCACTTCCTTGGATCTTTTCGACTAGGCTTGGTATGACTTGCCCATCGGCCTCTTTCTAGCATCTCGGGCTTCACTCACAGCCCTCCTCTTTTCTGAACTTAGCTCTTCGGCCTTACTTTCCCTCTCAACTAATACCACAAATTCTTTCAACTCCAAAATGCCCACCAGGAGTTTAATGTCCTCATTCAGCCCATCTTCGAACCTTTTACACAAGATGGTCTCAGTCGATACACATTCTTGAGCGTATTTGCTAAGCCTAACAAACTCACGCTCATATTCCGCCACTGTCATTCTTCCTTGTTTCAACTCAAGGAATTCCTTCCTTTTTCGATCAGTAAACCTCTGGCTTATATACTTCTTCCGAAACTCTTCCAGAAAGAAGTCCCACGTCACTCGCAATCTCGGGACCACTAGCGTCAACGTCTTCCACCAATGGTATGCCAAATCTCTCAGCAAGGATACGGCACACTTCAAACTCTCTTCAGGCGTACATGAGAGTTCATCGAACACCCTCATCGAGTTCTCCAACCAGAACTTTGCCCTCTCTGGGTCATCATCTACCTTAGCTCTAAACTCCTCAGCCCCATGCTTCCTAATCTTTTCCACCGGGGGCTTCGATATCCTCACTACATCCATACCTTGAGGAGCCACTGGATTTGGCTGAGGTATACGAGGAGGAGGTGGAGGAGGTTGAGCATTAGGGTTCGCCCGAACATAGTTCGAGTACCAATTACTCATCATCTGGAGAAAGGATTCTCGTGCCTCTTCCCCTTGACCCTTAACCTCGGGTCCACTTTCAACGGGCGCGGTTCCTTGCGTAGGAGCCGGTGCGTTACTAGCTGCTTCATCAGCAGTCGATGGATCGGAATCCATATACTATATAAAACAAGATTTAAAATCATCAGAAACCACCACACTATCATTGTACACTTATGGCATGTATAGCTAGACTCTTACACCCGCTACGGTAGTCTTAGAACCGACTAAACCATAGCTCTGATACCACTAAATGTAACACCCCTTACCCGGGTTCTACGCCAGAACTAGGCCCGAGGCGTTACCGAACTCAAACCACTTGATTGCCACTTAGGCTCGTCGTAACTACTCTCTGAAGTCATCTCAATAACCTCATTCTCGACTTACGAGGCCTCACTCATACACACGAGGGCTCTCGAGACTAAACCAGAACTTTTTCCAATCTTAAATTTTTTTCTCTATTATACAGGTCTCACACGCCCGTGCAAAATTAGACACGCCCGTGCATGGACACACACACCCATGTCCCCAAACCGTGCCTAAAAACTCAGCATTCTGCCAATGCCCCACGGCCAAGGCACACGTCCGTGCTTACCACAAGTGGTGCACACTGACTACTTTAACACGGCCTAGAGTCTAGACACACGCCCGTGTGGCTAGCCCGTAGCCAACACTAATTAATCCCACACGCCCGTGTGACTAGTCCGTGGTCTATTCTGATTTACAATACTAACATGCAGGGGATGCACGGCCAAAGTATACGCCCGTGGGCTGACCGTGTGTCACACATGGCCTAGACACACGTCCGTGTGTCTATCCACATGGCCAAGAACAAAGCTATTTGCTAAGCTCTTCTCACCCTTATAGCTTACACAACATGCACTCATACAACACATCCATAATCAACTCAAAATGAATTGCAATCTCACATAGACAACTATAACTTTCTTTCATATAATGTAATAGCCAACAACTATGGCATTATACAAAATAAGCTATCCATATAAAGGCCAACACATCTTAGCCATTTACAACAAAATCCACTAACTTGTCTAGCCCTTATACATGCCATATACAAAACATTGAGTCTCATGTACCAGAGTGTGTTGATAGTGTGGGTGATCTTCCAATTGATCCTCGTATCTCGGTTCAACACTTTTACTCTATAAGACAAAGGAAAAGAAAGGGAGTAAGCTTTGAGCTTAGTAAGTTTACACATAAACAATTAAGCATCATAGTATAAGCTCAACAACAATTAGCATTATACTACCAAAAATAATGAACAACTGTGCTTACTCTTTCTATCCCTTACCACATTTCCAACACATCATGAGTCACATACTCATAACCATCGAAATGCACCCCTGCATTCAATGTCACATTTACACAATATACAACACATCATTATTTCTCAGTAATTCATCCACACAGCTGATTAACTTAATAATACATCCACACAGTTATTTTACTCAATAATGCAATCACATGGCTAATCCACACAGTTAACCCACACAGCAAATGTCTCAGTGGTTTCGCACTTAGCACACCACAGTCGATTAATAAGGTGGTATCGCACTTAGCCTACCACAAAGGTAATCATTGGGGTTTCTCACTTAGCCCACTAAACGATATACCTCATGATAGCATCGCACATAGCCAGCTCATCGTCAATATGCATTAGGATGGTATCGCACTTAGCCTACCATCTAGCATTATCACTACACATTCACATGTCTACTTACTCAATTAAACATCCATTCACAATTCTACTACATTCATTCTACTTGGACCACATAGGTTCTCAATCAATCTCGAACAAGCTACACACTAGCTATCATCAACAAATTGTAAGTATGAATGCATTGTTTATGCATAGACTTACCTCGGTACACAAAAGTATTGAGACTTGCAATTTAGTCCACCACATTGCTTTTGCCTCGGTTTTGATCCGGGCTTCGTCTTTCGTGATCTATAATGAATAAATCAGCTTATTCAATATATACATTGACTAAATTGACCCACATCTCATACTTTAGCAAAATTACTATTCTACCCCTAAACTTTCTCATATTTACACTTTAGCCCCAAAGGCTCGTAAAGTGATTTTTATTCAACTTTCTAGTCTTTCATGCTTAGCCGAACCACTTATTCAACTAAAGCTATCATCAATTCTCACTAAAACACACATATATGACCAAACTTAAGATTTTCACAATCAAGTCCCTACATGCATTTTCATGGAAAATCACTTAACAAAAGATGTTTCTATTACATCAAGCTTTCATAATCTTCCATAAAACAAAAAAATACATGCATGTCATACATGACCACATTTTTGAACATCCTTCATAGCTCACCAAATAGCTAAAAATAGCTTACTCATGCTACCAGGACTTCAAAAATGCAAAGAATATCAAAAACGAGGCTAGATGCACTTACTAGCAAGCTTGAAAAATTGAAGAACCCTAGCTATGGCTTCCTTCAAATTTTCGGCAATGAGGGGAAGAAGATGAGCATGATTTTGTCATCTTTTCTCCTTTTTAATCACTTATTTGTTAAATGACTAAAATGCCCTTTTTGATAAACTTTCTATTTTAACTCATCCATGCCCATTTTTGTCCAAAAACTAAAAATTTGGAAAATTGCTCATTAAGGACCTCTAATTAATAATCTAAAGCTATTTCACACATATAGCTTCTAGAAATACACATTTTGCAACTTTTGCAATTCAGTCCTTTTGGACAATTGAACCATAATTTCACAAAATTGCTTCATGAAACTTTCACACTAGCATGCATACAAGGCATAAACCTCAAAAACTCATTCATAACCCTCGGATTTGTGGTCTCGCACCACTATTCTGACTAGGCCCTAAATCGGGATGTTATAGCTAGACTGTGTAACTACCTGACTTGCAAACCTTGAAACCTACAAGGGACACACGGCCGTGTTGCATGGCCGTGTGTCACACACGGCGGGAGTCACAAGCCCGGGTCTCAGGCTGTGTGGACAGGAAATTGGCCAAAGTCAAGCTATTCCCATCACCAATTCAAGCTTGTATCTAAACACAATTTGTGCACAACTTTAAAGCTCAAATCCTTCCAAAAACATGCATGAAATAACCAATTCAATAAACCATAAATCCATCCAACCAAATATGCCAACAAGGCACCTCAAATGCATTCAACCAAATCTTACCTAATTATGGAAAACATTACCACATTTCATACATAGATATCAAGTCTAATACCATTTAAAAACTTACCCTATCTTGACCACATTAAAACTATTCCATTACATACCATATTGGAGATTGAAACATGCATTAAAACTTAGCCATATTGACACATATCATCAAGGCATAAAAAGTACCAAAAGTACATTAACCAAAATAACATATACATTTGAAACTATCAACCAACAGTCAAACACAAGTCCACCTATTCATGCCATTATAACTTTGGCCAAAATATCAAAAGCTACCGATATAACCGCTGGATAGTGTGATAGATCTCCGACGAGCTTCCAAACCGATCGAGCTTGGGAAAGAAAACTACGTAAGCATAAAATGCATAGTAAGTTCGTAAGTCATGAACATAACTTACCATTTCATTGCATAATCTTGAAACTTAAACATGATACAATCCAACCATAAGCTTGGCACAAGCCTAAGCATCATCAACAACACATGTTAGTGCATCAAATCATAATTCACTTGAATTAACATAAGGTTAGCTAGGTATACATGAACATCATCATTTGAAATCATCATTTTCATGAACATAGATATACTTTCATTAAACATTTCCTTTTTATTCCTTTTCATAAATTCATGACATAAGTCATTTGAACACTTACCATTCCTTTCCTTTTCATGCTTGTTGAACCATTTAGAATAACATCATATACGCGAGAAAGCTCACACGAAGTGTGCTAAACATAAAGTCGTAACCTTTTCTTTTCCTTTACATCGTTACTCACACGAGCTATGAAATGGGTCTACTCACACAAGCTGTAGGTCGGAATGTAAGCTACACGATGCTGCTCACACAAGCTGTAGAGTATCCGCAACAAATGTAAGACCTCAGCAATCGGTAGGACATTCAAGACCAGTACCCGAAACATGGTAACCCTAATGACATGTCATTTGTATCCTACGTATTCCTAAGGTTCAAACAGGGCTCGATAATCGTCGTAACATCATTGGATTTCCACCATTTGATTTCATGGCAATTAATACATACATAAATATATATCAACATAACATTAAAACGTTATTTAATCATACGAACTTACCTCAATGACAAAGACATAGAAACGAGATCAATTAATCCGAGGCTTTAGCTTTTTCTCAATCTAGATCCGTACAAGGTCTATCTTGATCTAAATAGGAAAATTCAATCCATTTAATACTTATACTATTCAATTCAGTCCAAAATTCATATTTTTTCAAATTACACTTTTGCCCCTAATATTTTAACTTCTTTATAATTTAGTCCTTAAGCTCATAATTTGAAATTTAAGCAATTTCATCCACGTTTCATGCTGGCTGAATTCACTAGGAACCTATACCAACCCATACAATTTAGCATTTCACAATTTTACCATGAAATTTTACTACTTTTATGAATAAGTCCCTAAATGACAATTTCATTAAAAATCTATTTACAAAACTTGTTTATTTAACAACAATGACTCATAATCTTTCATTAAACTTCAAGAATCATGCGAGAACATTCTTGGAAAAACCCTAAACCTTTAACAAATTTGCAAATTAATCCCCATGCTAGCTAGATTAAGCTACAACGATCCCAAAAACAAAAAAATAATTAAAAACAGGCTCAAAATAACTTACATGCAAGATAATTTTGCTTGGCCTTAAACATCCTCCCTATCTTAACAATGGTGGCCGGTTCTTTAGGGTATAAAATGAGGAAGACAATGTTTTATTTCATCTTTTACTAATACTAACATTAACTTATTTTACCTAATTACAAAGTTAACCATAAAAACTTATTAAAATTTCAATAAAACCATGTCATGGATGTCCATTATCCACATAAATGGTCTAATTACCATCTAAGTCCATTCACATTTAAATTTCATAACTAATAGATACCTTTAACTAATAGAACTCCACTTTTGTACCTTTTACGATTTAGTCCTTTTCATACAATTTAGCATGTAAACGTCAAAATTTCTCAACGAAATTTTTATACGACGTTACTAACATCCCATTAACATTAAAATAATAATAAAATAAATATTTTCTTATCAAATTTGTGGTCCCAAAACCACTGTTCCGATTTAACTGAAAATGGGCTGTTACAGGTGGAGTGCATGGCATCATCGATAGATGTTGATCCAAACATATCAAATATTATAGGTGATTGCGGTTGCATGTAAGTTGAACTACAATCGCCCATCTTTTGGTGATATGCATTGCTCTAAGACCCCTCCCCAAAAGCATTAACCCATTGGTCCGATGAAGTGTGTGTATTCTAAGGTTAGTCTTCGTGTCATGCTCTGCCATATGTAACACCCCTAACACGTATTCATCGCCGAAACAGGGTTACAGAGCATTACCAGAGTTTACAAAATAATTTCATGTAATTTATATCATTTACTGTTCATATTCGAAACCAATTACATTGTCCCTTGAATGGACCCTAAAGCCTCAATTTAAACATTTGAATCAAGTCAGGACTAAATCGAGAACTCAAAAAAATTTTCGCAAAATTTCAAACTTTTTCTTAGAAACAGGGGTCACACAACCGTGTGGGTGGGTCGTGTGACTCACACGGCCCAGTGACATGCCCATGTCTCAGGCCATGTTTGCATTCGATGTGAGGCACACGGTCATGTCCCAACCTATGTCCTTACCTGTGTAACTCTTGACTTATACCACACGGCCTACCACACGCCCGTGTGCTAGGCCGTGTGGTCAATTTAATTTTCACAAATTAGGTGCAGGTTTCACACGGCTATGAAACACGCCCGTGTTCTACGCTGTGTATCACACATGGCCGAGACACACGCCCGTGTGCCAAATTCTGAGCATTCTGTTTCTCAATTTTAAGATGCAGGGGATAAACGGCCAATCCACATGCCCATGTACCAGGCCGTGTGTCACACACGGTCAAGGCACACGCCCGTGTGTCTACCCATGTGGACAAAATAAGGCCATTTCTTAGCCTTATTTCTCACCCAAATTTAACCTTCAACCTACAACAACATTTGCATATATTGCCAACCAATTCAAGTCATATAAATCAAGCAAACATCAATAACATGTATGAAATAACATCACATACATTCATATGATCAAACTTACCTTTTAGTAAAGACTATTATTTACCCTAATTCAATCTTACCAACCATATACATATATGTTAAACATGATATATATATAACCTCATAATGATATACCAAATCAAACCATTATTAGCCATTTCAATGGCTAAATTATAAACAACCATGTACTTGCCAACATTGGCCAAGTTAACCTATACATGCAATTATACCAAAATAATATTGCTTTTTAAACCAAAATGAATTGATGGATAGTGTGATGATACTCTGACAGATCTCCAACCTTTATGAGCTTTCCGAGCACTATAAAACAGAGAAAATAAAACCTAGTAAGCAATTAATGCTTAGTAAGTTCGTATAACATGAATTAAACTTACCAATCACATTCATTACAATAAGTATATAATAACATGCTTTCTGACAAATTGTCAATTTTCCTAATTACATACACTAAAATAAGCAAGTTAGTCACATAATTCACATGTGCATCAAATAAACATGAATGAGCTCATCATGCTACACTCTTTCAGGTATTTCAGAAGTATTCGGAACATAACTCTTTTAATCTCATAATTTCTCATGTCAGAAGTTTTGTCCATTGAATTATTGAAATATCAATGGATATTCAGTTAGTACACAAAAGGTGTACAAAACGGTAAACCATCAATTCATAATCAGGGGTACCCATTGGGGCACTTAATTAGGGAGCACACTCTTGAGCCACATATCAGGATGCTCAGTTGAGCCATGTAACAGGACACTTATCCGGGCTAAACATGAAACTCATAAGAGTTTTAATCAGGGAGCTCATAGAGCTTAACAGATAACTCCAAAGAGTTAATATCGGGGAGCACCGAATAAGATAACAGGGAGTTCAAGCGAGCCATATCAAGAAGCCCATAAGAGCCTATATCAGGATGTTGACGTAGAGCTGCATTTGTGTCCGCATTATATGCTAGATCACAACCGATCGAATCATGTAACAGGATGCTCACAAAGAGCTGCGGTAATGTGCAACACATGCAAAATCACTATCGATCAGGATGCTCGCAAGAACTATATAACAGGATGCTCGAGGGGGCTTTTAACAGGATTGCTCAACTGTGCTATATTCTGTCCGCAACATATGCAGGACCACATTTAATACGGGAAATCATGTATCCATCGAAATTCATTAATCAAAGTAACTTATTATTTTATTAAGTAGTATCGAGCATATGATTAATTTCATACATTAAACATTTATATAATTCATCCAAAAACATCATTCAATTTCAAACATATTAATATGAATAATTAAGTTACACGAACTTACCTCGACACTTGTTTGTGTATAAAAATCTACTAATCTGAAACTTATTATTTTCCTCGATCTAGCTTCGAATTTGAGTTGTCCGGATCTATATAAATGAATTTAATCATCAATTTCTCACATTTTATATTCAATTGGATTCAATGTACATCCTATAGAAAATTACCATTTTGGCCTTATACTTTTCATAAATTCCAATTTCGTCCCTAGGCTCGGAAAATGAAATTCATGCAATTTAATCCTTATTCCAAGCCTAACAAAAATTTTCATGTAACATTTATAGCACATGTATTTCACAAAATTCAGAATTTTTCCACAACTTTTACATCTTTGCAATTTAGTCCCTAAATCATAATTTCATCAAAATTTTCTTTGTAGAAGTTGTTTATCTATCAACAACCTTTCCTTTTCTACCATAAATTTCAAAATTTTAGCATATTCATCCATGGCAAAACTTTGATTCATTGATAACTTTTCAAATTAATCCCCAAAATAGATAGATTAAGCTATTCCGATCTCAAAAATATAATAGTTACTAGAAACGGGACAAGAATACTTACCCAATTAAGCCAAGAAAGCTTGTTTCCTCCTTCCTAGGGTTTCCATGTTTATTTTGGGGATGAAGATGATATAAAATGATAATATTTCTATTTAATTATTTATCATCCATTAATTTTTTCACCTTCCAATTTAGTCCTTGCCTTTTTTTAATTTTTCATTGATGAACTAGCAAAAATATCTACTAACTTTTCTTTAATGGTCTAATTACCATATAAGGACCTCTTATTTTGAATTCCATACCTAACTGATCCTTTTAGCTACTAGAACTCTACTCTTGCATTTTATGCAATTTGGTCCTTTCCATAATTAAACACATAATCGATAAAATTTTCTTATCAGAATTT
This sequence comes from Gossypium sturtianum, assembly GCA_025698515.1. Lineage (NCBI taxonomy): Eukaryota > Viridiplantae > Streptophyta > Magnoliopsida > Malvales > Malvaceae > Gossypium > Gossypium sturtianum. The sequence continues at coordinate 112,123,966 of CM046955.1, forward strand.
TCATATAACATTCCTATCATAATACAGACCATGCCATAATATTAAAATAAATTTTTTTTCTGGCTCGAATTTGTGGTCCCGAAACCACTTTTTGATTTCACTAAAAATGGGTTGTTATAACTCTCCCCCTTAAGAATTTTCGTCCTCGAAAATCTTACCAGTAAAAAGATTTGGATATTGCTTTCTCATGGTATCCTCCGATTCCCAGGTAGCCTCTTCTATCCCAAGTCGTTTCCAGAGAACTTTTACTAAAGCTACCTTTTTATTTTTTAACTCTTTTGTCTCAGTGCCAGAATTTTGATTGGTTCCTCACTGTAGATCATGTTAGACTAAATCTTAACTTCAGTCGGAGATATAACATGTGAAGGATCTGACCGATACCGTCGTAACATGGAAACGTGAAATACATTATGAATTTTGTCAAGTTCTCGTGGTAATGCCAGTCGATACACAACAGGTCCAATTCTTTCTATAATCTCATACGGTCCGATGAATTGTGGACTCAATTTTCCTTTATGGCCAAACAGGAGAACTTTCTTCCAAGGTGATACTTTGAAGAATACTTTATCATCGATCTGGAATTCTATCTCTTTTTGTTTAAGATCAGCATAAGACTTCTGACGATCAGAGGCTGCTTTCAAACTATCCCAAATTACTTTCACCTTTTCTTCAGTCTCACGGACTAAATCAACCCCGTGTATCTTTTTCTCACTGAGTTTTGTCTAGTACAATAGAGTTCTACATTTACGACCATACAGAGCCTCGTACGATGCCATTTTAATACTCGACTAATAACTATTATTGTATGCAAATTCAATCAAAGGTAAGTATTTTTCCCAGTTACCTTCGAATTCCAAAACACAACACCGGAGCATATCCTCTAAAATCTGTATTACACATTCAGATTGGCCATCAGTCTGAGGATGAAATACAGTACTGAAATGTAAGTGTGTACCCAGAGCTTCTTGTAATTTACTCTAGAATCGAGATGTAAACCAGGGATCTCTATCGGATATAATGGAGATTGGTACTCCATGCAGTCTGACAATTTTAGAAACATATAATTCAGCCAATCTATCCAAGGAAAAATCCATACGTACCGGAATAAAGTGTGTAAACTTTTTTAAACAATCAATGATTACCCAGATGGCATCTTTCTTTTTCAGAGATAAGGGTAATCCTGATACAAAATCCATAGTAATTCTTTCCCATTTCTACTCCGGTATCGTAACTAGTTGTAGTAATCCTGAAGGCACCTGATGTTTAGCTTTGACTTGTTGACATATCAAACGTTTAGATACAAATTGAGAAATATCTTGTTTTATTCCCGACCTCCAGTACATCTTTTTCAAATTATTATACATTTTATTACTTCCCGGATGAACAGACATAGTACCATTATGAGCTTCGTGCAAAATCTTCTGTATCAGCTCTAAATTCTTCGGTACACATATTCGGTCTCAGAATACTAGACAATCATCAGAACTAATCTGAAATTCAGAATCGAAAGTTGACTCACATTGTACCCGTTTAGCTTATAATTCATCATCACTCTTCTGAGCTTCACAGATCTGTTGCAGGAATATTGGTCAAGCTTTTAACTCAGCTACAATCGAATCATCATTTGACAAATTTAACTGAAAGTTCATTACTCGCAAAGCAAACAAACATTTTCTGCTTAGAGCATTAGAAACTTCATTGGCTTTTCCCGGATGGTAATCAATAACCAAATCATAATCTTTTAATAACTCAAGCCACCTGCTCTGTCTCAAATTCATGTCTTTTTGCGACATCAAACATTTCAAACTTTTATGATCAGTGCATATGTGACACCTTTCACCAAATAAGTAATGCCGCCATATTTTCAATGCAAACACAATAGCTGCTAATTCAAGATCATGTATCAGGTAGTTCTTTTCATGTGGTTTTAGCTTTCTAGAAGCATAGGCTGTTACTTTACCTTCTTTTATTAAGACACAGCCTAAACCATTCAATGATGCATCACTATAAATTACAAATTCCTTACCCGATTCAGGCTGAACTAATCGGGTGCTTCAGTCAACAAAGCTTTCAATTTGTCAAAAATCGACTAAGATTTATCAGACCACTCGAATTTCACATCTTTTTGCAACAGACGAGTCGTCAGAGAAGCTATCATTGAAAACCCTTTAACAAACCTTCGATAATACCCAGCTAATCCTAGAAAACTTCTAACTTCAGACACATTCTTTGGTGGTTTCCAATTAACAATAGCTGAAATTTTATTCGGATCCACCCAGATACCTTCTGCAGATACTATATGTCTGAGAAAACCAATTTCCCATAGCCAAAATTCACATTTACTGAATTTGGCATATAATTGTTTCTCACGGAGAGTTTGCAACACAATTCTTAGATGATCAGCATGTTCATTTTCATCTCGAGAATATACCAAAATATCATCAATAAATACCACCAGAAACCTATCTAAATACGGTCTGGAAATTCTGTTCATCAAATCCATGAATACTACAGGTGCATTTGTCAATCCAAATGGCATCACAAGAAACTCATAGTGCCCGTACCTGGTTCTAAAAGCTATTTTTAGCACATCTGAATCTTTTACCCGTAGTTGATAGTAACCGGAAATAAAATCAATCTTCGAAAATACAGTGGCACCTTTCAGCTGGTCAAATAGATCATCAATTCGAGGCAATGGGTACTTATTCTTAATTGTAACTTTGTTTAATTGTTTGTAATCAATACACAGTCTCAATGGTCCATCTTTCTTCTTGACAAACAAAATCGGCGCAGCCCAAGGTGAAAAACTGGGTCGAGCAAAGCCTCTGTCAATCAATTCTTGCAACTATGCTTTCAATTCTTTCAATTCAGTAGGAGCCATTCTATAGGGTGCTACGGATATCGGTGTTGTCCCCGTAACAAGATCTATAGAGAACTCCACTTCTCTAACTGGTGGTAAACCAGGTAATTTTTCTGGAAATACATCAAGAAATTCACAAACAACCGGCACTGACGGAATCTTTGACTCAGATACTTTAGTATCCAAAACATATGCAAGATAAGCATCACACCCTTTACTTATATATTTTTGTGCTGAAATTGCTGAAATCACATTAGATAACCCATCTAATTTATCAGATTCAACATGGAGTAACTCACCATTCTGACATTTCATCACAATATATTTCTCTTTACAATTTAGCACTGCATCATGCTAAGTTAGCCAATCCATTCCCAAAATCACATCAAATTCATCAAAGGGCAACAACATTAGATCAGCCGAAAAGAAATAACCCTTTACCATCAAAGGACAGTTTTTACAAATTTTATCCACCATAACATACTGGCCTAGGGGGTTTGAAACTTTAATCACAAATTCAGTGAATTCAACAGGAAAATTTTTAACAGACACTAAATTTGTACATATGTATGAATGTGTTGAACCAAGATCAATCAAAGCAGTAATATCAGTATCAAGAAGAGAAAATGTACCAGTAATGATGTCTGGTGGAGAAACATCTTCTCTAGAACGAATAGCATATGTCCTTTTTGGTGCTCGTGCTTCAGATTTAACTGTTGAATCCCTTCTAGTACCTTGGCTACCACTGACATTGCCAGGGTGACGGGGTGGTCTGCCTCTCGAGGCGGGATTACTTGGCTTTAAAGTTTGATCAGTATCTTTTTCAATCCTTTTTGGGCAATCTTTAAGGAAATGATCTAGAGAACCACATTGGTAACAGGCTCCAATTCTCAAACGACACTCCCCAAAATGAAATTTATTACAGTGTTTACAACTCAATTTGGGGTTACCAACACTTTCCACACTTGTTACAGATGGAGACGAAGATCTCGGGTTAGAATGTTGAGAGCCTCGTTCTTTCCCAGAATATCCCGTAAAGGTGGTAGGACGATCATGGTACTTCTTTGATTTCTTTGAAGTAGATGATTGTGATTTGCCCATAAATCTTTTATAAGAAATCTGAGCTTCTTTCTCTACTTGCTTCTTTTCTTTACTTAATTCCTCGGCTTTGTGTGCTCGATCAGCCAAAACCAAAAATTCCTTTAGTTCAAGAATTCCAATCAATAGCTTTATATCTTCATTTAAGCGCTCTTCAAAACGTTTACACATATCAGCCTCAGTCGGGACCCATTCTCTGGCATATTTGCTTAACTAAACAAATTCCCGCTCGTATTCAGATACAGTCATGTTTCCCTGTTTAAGCTCTAGAAATTCTATTCTTTTCTGATCCAGAAATCTCTGACTAATGTACTTCTTTCTAAATTCTATCTGAAATAATTCCCAAGTAACATTTTCTCTCGGTACAACAGAAGTTATGGTATTCCACCAATGGTAGGTTGTGTCTTTTGGTAAAGATATTGTACATTTCAAACATTCAGCCGGTATACATGATAATTCATCTAAAACTCTAATGGTATTTTCTGACCAAAACTCAGCCCTTTCTAGATGATCATCGGCAGTAGCCCTAAATTCCTCTGCCCCATACTTACGGATTTTATCTACTGGAGGCTTACCGATTCTAACATGTTAAGCACACTGTGGCATTTCTGGAACCGGTTGAGGAACAGGTGGGGGAGGTTGTTGTATAGTAGGATTTGTTCTTAAATATTCAGTGAACCACTCGTTTATCATTTGAAAGAAGGCTTCTTTTGCCTCCTCACCCTGGCCTTCAGGTACGAGTCTTCTACTACTACTAGATACAACTCGTTGAACGAAAGCTTGAGCAGTGCTCTCAGCTTCCTCGGATTCAGCTCTAGCTTGGTTAGATTACATTCCTATATGAAAAAAACATTTAAAAATGTTCAGGAGATATCGCACTATCAAAAATCATATAATGGCATGTATAGCTTAACTCATACTTGCTACGTTAATCCAAGAATCGGCTAAACCGTCGCTCTGATATCAATAAATGTAACACCCCTAATCTGTATCCATCGCCGAAACAGGGTTACGGAGCATTACCAAAGTTTACAGAATAATTTCATGTAATTCATACCATTTACTGTTCATATCCAAAACTAATCATATTGTCCCTTGAATGGACCTTCAAGGCCCAATTTAAACATTTGAATCAAGTCGGGACTAAATTAAGAACTGAGAAATTTTTTCATAAAATTTTAAAATTTTTCTTATAAATAGGGGTCAAATGCCCGTGTAGGTGGGCCGTGTGGGCAATCAATGTGAGGCACACGACCGTGTGCCTCAACTCGTGTAACTCTCTGACTTATGCCACACGGCTTGCCACACGCCCGTGTACTAGGCCGTGCGGTCAATTTAATTTTCACAAATTAGGTGCAGGTTTGACACGGCCAAGAAACACGCCCGTGTTCTAGGCCGTGTATCACACATGGCCGAGACACACGCTCGTGTGTCTGCCCATGTGCCAAATTATGAGCATTCTATTTCTCAATTTTAAGATGCAGGGGACACACGGCCTGTAACAGCCCGATTTTGGGTCTAGTCAGAATAGTGGTTTCGACCACAAATCTGACACCTTAAAATTTATTTTTATTATATTTTTATGGTCTACAGTTTTATGGAATGATTTCGTGAAAATTTCGTTCAAAAATTTTGACGTTTGGGCACTCAATTTAGTTAAAGGGACTAAATTGCAAAAAGTAAAAAACTTGAATTCTATATGTTAAAGGTGTCCAATTGCTATGATATTTTAAATTAGAGGTCCTTAAATGGTAATTAGACCATTGGTTAAGTTGGTGGACAAAAATGGACATGGTTTGGTATGTTTCTAAAGTTTTTCATTAAGGGAATTTTAGTAATTTGGTAATTAAATGAATTAAAAAGCCAAATTAAAAGCCATTTTTTTCCATCTTCTTCTTCATGGCCGAAATTCACAAGGGGGAAGCCATAGCTAGGGTTTGGCCACTTCCAAGCTTGATTGTAAGTCCGTTCTAGCCCCATTTTTAATGATTTTTATGTTTTTGAAATCCTTGTAACATGATCTATCTATTTCTACAACTAATTTGAAGAGATGTCAAAGTCTAAAATTTTACCCATGTTGAACATGTATGTATTTTAATGTTTGATGGTAGAAAATGCATGTTTGTTGATTGTTAAACGACTTTTGCTAAGTGATTTTCGGTAAAAATGCCAAAAAGGACTTGTTTGTAAAAGTTGTAAAATGAGTAGTAAAAGTATGAATAAATGAAAAATGTGGGTTGTTATGAGCATGATATAGGTTCGACTAGGCTTGGGTGTAATGAAATTGAATGAAAATCATTTTACGAGCCTAGGGACTAAAATGTAAAATGTCAAAAGTTTAAGGGTAAAAATGTAATTTTTACCATAATGTGACTTTTGGACTGAAATGAATAATGTGTTGATTAAATGAGATGAATTTGGTATTATAGATTAAGAAAAATGAGGTTCAGCGCTAGAACGGAGGAAAAACAAGTATTTGAAGATTTAGTCCTTTTTGTCATTTTTATGCCAAGGTAAGTTTATATGTAAATAATGCAATGTTATATTTATATTTTAAATGCTTTAATATTGTATGAATTATGATTTACCCTTTGGGTGTATTCAACAAAGTTTCGACAAGCGAGAAATTCCGGTTGAACATTAGGAATAGATAGGATACAAATGTCATGACATTAGGGTTACTGTGATTACGTGTAAGACCATATATGGAATATGGCTTCCATATGAGACTTCGTGTAAGACCATATCTTGGATATGGCATTGATATGAGACTTCGTGCAAGACCATAGCTAGGCTATTGGCATCGATACGATATTTCATGTAAGACCATATCTGGGATATCGCATTGGTACGGTACTGTATGTACGAGATTCCCGAGTATACCTTAAGAATTCCAAATGGTTCAACGGGAAATTCAACGAGTATGTCAAAGAAGAGAAAGAGCATGTAAGTAATTAAAAATTGGTACAATTATGTACGTAAAGTTTATAAGCATGGACTTCATGAAATTGTGAGTTCATGATTTCCACGAGAATGATTTTGTGAAAACCTTGTCATTATTAGTCTATACTTGTGATGTATGAAATTCATGATAAATTCGGTTGACGATTATGTGATTGGCTTTCGGGCCAAAATGAGTTATGATATAGCATGTTTTTTTCAGGCAAATTGTGATTTATCGGATATGAGAAAATGGGAAGATAAGAACTTAGGCAATTGAAAGATGTTAAAGTATATGCTTGAAATGTAAATACTCATAATTAATGTGCATGTTTACTATGAGGTTTGAAATGATTTGTTATTTGCTGTAATATGTTACAAAGGAGAGATTATGGTTGTTAGGCTAATACCAAGATATGTTAAATTATGCTTCTAAGTTGATAGAGTAAATATTATGATTGAATAAGAATTATAACTATGAGATTTATAGTAATTTTTACTATCTTGTGTTTAAATTGTTGGACTTGATAAAAGATTGGTAAGAGTTGCTTATTATTTTCGTACGGACTTACTAAGCTATATAATATAGCTTACCTATAACACCCCTCACCCGTAATCCCCGTTGGAACCGGGTCTGAGGTGTCACCGGATTAAAACTACTTGATCGCCACTTAGGCTCAACGTGACTACTCTCCTTAAGTCACCACGACAACCTCATTTGCGAGTTACGAGGCCTTACTCAAACACACGAGGGCTCTTGAGACCATATCGGAAACTCTTACTATATTAAAAATATTCTCCATTTAGACAGGGACAACACGCCCGTGCTAGATGATACACGCCCGTGTGTAGTCACACACAACCATGTCCACAACCCGTGCACCAAACTCAACCATTCTGCCAAAGTCCCACGGCTAGGTCACATGCCCGTGTTCACCACCCGTGGTGCACACTGACTACTTCACACGGCCTTAAATTCTAGACACACGTCCGTGTGGCTAGCCCGTGGCCAACATTGAATAACTCACACATCCTAGGCACACGCCCGTGTGACTAGTCCGTGGTCTATTCTAACTTAAAATACTAACATGCAGGGGACACACGGCCAAGTCACACGCCCATGGGCTGACCGTGTGTCACACATGGTCTAGACGCACGCCCGTGTGTCTACCCACATCGACAAGAACAAAACTATTTGGCATGCCCCTCTCACCCCCCTAGCATACACAACATGTACTCATTCAACACATCCATAATCAACTCAATTTGAAACACAATCTTACATGGATAACTACATCTTTTCATATAATAAAATAGCCAACAACTATGGCATTATACAAAATAGATTATCCATCTAAAGGCCGACATAACTTAGCCATTTACAACCAAACATCACTAACTTGTCTAGCCCCTATACATGCCATACACAAAACGTTTAATCCAATGTACCAGAGTATGCTGATAGTGTGGGCGATCTTCCAATTGATCCACGTATCTCGATTCAACTCTATTTCTATATAAGACAAGGGAAAATAAAGGGAGTAAGCTTTGAGCTTAGTGAGTTTACACATAAACAATTAAGCATCATAATATAAGCTAAACAACAATTAGCATTATACTAACATAAGTAATTCACAACTATGCTTACTCTTTCTATCCCTTACCACATTTCCAACACATCATGAGTCACATACTCATAACCATTGACATGCACCCCTGCATTCAATATCGCATTTACACAATATACAACACATCATTATTTCACAATAACACATCCACACATCTACACTACTCACTAATACATCCACACAGCTACTCTCTCGGTGGTTTCGCACTTAGCCTACCACAATCGATGCAATAAGGTAGTATCACACTTAGCCTACCAATAAGGTAATCATAGTGGTATCGCACTTAGCCCACTAAACAATATACTTAGCGATAGCATCGCACATAGCCCAGCTCATCGTTGCTAAGTATTGGGGTAGCATCGCACTTAGCTTACCATCAAGCATTATCACTACACATTCACATATCTACTTTGTAGTTCATTCATTCATTCATTTACTATAACTAACTCATTCATTCCACATGAACCATATAGGTTCTCAACCATGCTATACTCTAGCTAGCATTTACAAAGTATACACATAATGCATCGTTTATATGTAAACTTACCTCGGTACTCAAAAATTATGGGGATGTGCAATTTAGTCCACGACCTTGCCCTTGCCTCAGTTTTGATCCGGGCTTCGTCTTTCTTGATCTATAATGACAAATCAACACATTCAATACACACATTGACTAAATTGACCTTTATCTCATACTTTAGCAAAATCCCCATTTTGCCTCTAATCTTTCTCATATTTACACTTTTACCCCAAGGCCCGTAAAGTGATTTTTATTCAACTTTCTAGCCTTTCATGCTTAGCCGAATCACTTACTCAACTAAAGCTATCATCAATTCTCACTAATTCTTACATGTATGACCAAACTCAAGACTTTCACAAACTAGTCCCTACATGCATTTTTCATGGAATTCACTTAGTAAAAGATGTTTCTACAACATCAAGCTTTCATATTCTTCCATAAAACATCAAAATACATGCATGTCATATATGGGTACATTTTTCACATCCATTTTAGCTCATCATATAGCTAAAAATAGCTTACTCATGCTACTAGGACTTCAAAAATACGAAGAATATCAAAAACGGGCTAGAATACACTTACTAGATAGCTTGAAAAGTTGAAGAGCCCTAACAATGGCTTCTCTCAAATTTTCGGCAGCCTTGGAGAAGAAGATGAATGAATTTTGTCATCTTTTCTCCTATTTTAATCATTTAATTGTCAAATGACCAAAATACCATTTTTGACAAACTTCCTAATTTAACTCATCCATACCCAAATGTGTCCAAAAATTAGAAATTGTGAAAAATACTCATTAAGGACTTCTAATTGATATTCTAAAGCAATTTCACACAAATAGCTTCTAGAATCTCACATTTTGCAACTTTTGCAATTTAGTCCTTTTGGACAGTTCAATCGCAATTTAACAAAATTGCTTCATGAAACTTTCACACTAGCATGAAAACATGGCATAGACCTCAAAAACTCATACTTATGCCTCGAATTTGTGGTCTTGCACCACTATTCTGACTAGGCCCTAAATCGAGATGTTACAACTCTCCTATATTTTAGAGATTTTTGCCCTCGAAAAAATCTTACCATTAAAGAGGTTTGGATGTTTCTCTCTCATAGCCTCTTTCGTTTCCCACGTAGCTTATTCCACACCGTGTTTCTGCCATAATACTTTCACTAGTGCTATGCTCCTATTCCTCAACTGTTTCACTTATCGAGCCAAGATCTCAGTCGGCTCCTCTTCATAAGACATATTCGGTCTTATCTCAATTTCCGTCGAAGGAATCACATGTGAAGGATCGGAGCGATACCGTCGCAACATCGACACATGGAACACATTATGAATCTTTTCCAATTCTACCGGCAAAGCAAACCGGTATGCTACTGGCCCAACTCTATCAATAATCTCATATGGCCCTATGAACCTTGGACTCAATTTCCCTTTTCGTCCAAATCTCACGATTTTCTTCCACGGGGACACTTTTAAAAATACTTTGTCACCCACTTCAAACTCAATCTCTTTTCTTTTCAAATCCGCGCACGACTTCTGTCGATCCGAAGCAGCTTTCAGACTATTACGGATTACTTTCACTTTCTCTTCAGTTTCTTTCACTAGATCGACCCCATGGATCCGCTTTTCACTAAGCTTGGTCCAATACAATGGAGTCCGACACTTACGACCATACAAGGCCTCATACGGAGCCATCCATATACTTGACTGATAACTGTTGCTGTAAGCAAATTCGACCAAAGGTAGATATCTTTCCCAACTACCTTCGAATTCTAACACACAAAGATCGAAGCATATCTTCAAGAACTTGAATCACTCTTTCAGATGACCATCGTTTGTGGATGGAACGCAGTACTAAAATTTAACCTCGTACCCATGGCCCCTTGCAACTTCTTCCAAAACCTCGAAGTAAACCTCGGATCTCTATCTGATATTATAGACACAGGCACCCCATGTAACCTCACAATCTCTGCAACATACAATTCGGCTAACTTGTCCAGTGAATAATCAACACGTACTGGAATAAAATGAGCTGACTTTGTCAATCTATCCACAACAACCCACACAACATCTTTCTTTTTCAGAGTCATAGGCAACCCCGTCACAAAATCCATGGTAATCCGATCTCATTTCCACTCGGGAACCATCACTGGCTGAAGCAATCTCGAAGGCACTTGATGTTCAGCTTTCACTTGTTGACAAATCAGGCACTTTGTCACTGAACTCAGAGATATCTCTTTTCATACCCGGCTACAAATAAAATTTCCTCAAGTCATTATACATTTTCGTACTGCCTGGGTGTACTGATAAATAACCACTATGTACCTCATGCAGAACCTTTCGGATCAATTCATCATCTCTAGGTACACAAATTCTGTCATGGTATAACAAACAATCATCTGAACCCACTCGAAAATCAGAGTCACTTTCTGATCCACACTTAGCTCTCTTAGCTTGCATCTCACTATCATTTTCTTGAGCCTCACATATCTATTGAACAAACAGTGGTTTAGCTCTCAACTCTGCCAATATAGCACCATCATCAGACAATGCTAAACTCGTGCTCATAACTCTTAGAGCACACAAGGATTTCCTACTCAGGGCATCTGCAACCACATTTGCTTTTCCGAGATGGTAATCAATGACTAACTCATAGTGTTTCAATAACTCGAGCCACCGCCTCTGTCACAAATTTAGATCCTTTTGATACATCAAATACTTCAAACTCTTGTGATCCGTAAAGATTCGACACTTCTCACCATATAAGTAATGTCGCCAAATCTTTAACGCGAAAATAATCGCAGCCAACTCCAAATCATGAGTCGGGTAATTCTTCTTGTGCGGTTTTAGTTGTCTCGAGGCATAAGCGACTACCTTACCCTCTTGTATCAACACGCAACCAAGACCATTAAACGACGCGTCACTGAAAACCACAAACTCTTTCCCTGATTCTGGTTGAACCAAAATCGGCGCCTCAGTCAACAATGTTTTCAATCTCTCAAAACTCTGTTGACATGCCTCCGTCCAATCATACTTGACATTCTTATGCAACAATTTCATCATCGGGGTAGCAATCACTGAGAACCCCTTTACGAAACGTCTGTAATACCCCGTTAGTCCCAAGAAGCTTCTAACTTCTGACACATTCCTCGGCTGTTTCTTATCCACAATAGCTGAAATCTTACTCGGGTCGACTCGAATACCATCACCCGACACAACGTGTCCTAAAAATCTAACCGCTCGGAGCCAAAACTCACTCTTGCTAAACTTAGCATACAACTGCTCATCTCTTAAAGTTTGCAAGACAATTCTCAAATGTTCCTCATGATCATTCTCCTCCCGAGAATAGATCAATATGTCGTCAATGAAGACAACCACAAACTTATCCACATACAGTCAAAAGACACGGTTCATCAAATCCATAAAAATCGCAGGTGCATTCGTTAAACCAAACGGCATGACCAAAAACTCATAATGGTCATACCTTGTTCGAAATGCAGTTTTCAACACATCTTGCTCTTTCACTCTCAACTGGTAATAACCAGACCTCAGGTCGATCTTGGAGAATATTGTAACTCCTTTCAGTTGATCAAAAAGATCATCAATCCTTGGTAAAGGATACTTATTCTTCACCGTCACTTTGTTAAGTTGCCTATAGTCTATACACAACCTCATAGACCCATCTTTCTTTTTCACAAATAGTACCGGAGCACCCCACGGTGAGTAGCTCGGTCTTACAAAACCCTTATCTGTCAACTCTTGCAACTGAACCTTCAGTTCTTTCAAATCTGAAGGTACCATTCTATATGGAGCAATTGAAATAGGTGCCATTCCCGGAACTAACTCAATCCCAAACTCGACCTCTCTCTCTTGAGGTAATCTGGGTAACTCTTCCGAAAATACATCTGGATACTCATATACCAGCGGCACTGTATCAAACTTTACTCCAACCTCTTGAGTATTCAAAATAAAGGCAAGAAAGGACTCACACCCTTTTCTCAAACATTTCTCAGCCACTAGGGAAGAAATCATCACTGGTAGACTATCCGATCCACCTGATTCAACCCGAACAACATCTCCACTCTCACATTTCAATTCGATAAACTTACTACCACAATTCACTAAGACACTATGGGTAGTCAACCAATCCATGCCAAGGATTGAGTCAAACTCATCAAATGGCAACAACATAAGGTTTGCCGGAAAGCAATGACTCCGAATCAACAAAGGACAATTTTTACACACCTTGTCCACTAACACGTATTTTCCTAACGGGTTTGACACCTTAACCACAATGTCCGTAGTCTCAACGGTCATACTCAAACCAGATGCTAATCTCATGCAAATATAAGAGTGAGTAGACCCTGGATCAATTAAAGCAATAACAAAGGTGTCATAGAGAGAAAAAGTACCCGTTATCACATCTGGGGATGATGCCTCTTCGCGGGCGCGAATGGCATAAGTCCTCGCAGGTGCCCGACCCTCCGGTCTCACAGCAGAGTCTCTGGACGCACCTCTACCACTATTCCTACCTCTCGGGTTCCTTGGTGGTCTACCCCTTGCAGACACATCACTAGGTCTCATCTCTTGTTTCTTTTCCTTATCATCCCTCTCAGGGCAATTTCGTATAAAGTTGTCAGGGGAACCACACTTATAACATTTCCGGCTGTTTCCCCAACACTCTCCGGTGTGATATCTACCACAATTTGGACACTCCAGTTTGTTTTTCATATTTCCCACACTTTCCATCGAGGTAGCTTGGACTCTTGAACCCGAATGAGTGTGGTCCAAGTCTCGATGTGAATATCCCACTGATGCTGTCGTCCGAAGATTCACTTCCCTGGATCTTTTTGACTGGGCTTGGTACGACTTGCCCATTGGCCTCTTTCTCGTATCTCGGGCTTCACTCACAGCCCTTCTCTTTTCTTTACCCAACTCTTCGGCCTTACTTTCCCTCTCGACCAACACAACAAACTCTTTCAACTCCAAGATACCAACTAGGAGTTTGAAATCCTCATTCAGTCCATCTTCGAACCTCTTACACAGAATGGTCTCCGTCGACACACATTCTTGGGCGTATTTGCTAAGCCTAACAAACTCACGCTCATATTCTGCTACTGACATTCTTCCTTACTTCAACTCAAGGAATTCTTTCCTTTTTCGATTAGGAAACCGTTGGCTTATGTACTTCTTCCGGAACTCTTCCAGAAAGAAGTCCCACGTCACCCGCTCTATCAGGACTACTGATGTCAACGTCTTCCACCAATGCTATGCCGAGTCCCTCATCAAAGACACAGCACATTTCAAGCTCTCTTTAGGTGTACATGAGAGTTCATCAAACACTCTCATTGAGTTCTCTAGCCAGAACTCTGCCCTTTCAGGGTCATCATCTACCTTAGCTCTAAACTCCTTAGCCCCGTGTTTCCTAATCTTATCTACCGGGGTTTTCGATATCCTCACTACATCATTACCTTGAGGAGCCACTGGATTTGGCTGAGGCATAGGAGGAGGTGGAGGAGGTTGAGCATTAGGGTTCGCTCGAACATAATCTGAGTACCAATTACTCATCATCTGGAGAAAGGCTTTCCGAGCCTGTTCCCCTTGACCCCTAACCTCGGGTCCACTCTCTACAGGCGCGGTTCCTTGCGTAGGAGCTGGTGCATTACTAGCTGCTTCATTAGCAGTCGATTGATCGGGATCCATATACTATATAAAACAAGGTTTAAAATCATCAAAAACCACCACACTATCATTGTACACTTATGGCATGTATAGCAAGACTCTTACACCCGCTACAGTAGTCCGAGAACCGACTAAACCATAGCTCTGATACCACTAAATGTAACACCCCTCACCCGTAATCCTCGTCGGAACCGGGTCTGAGGCGTTACCGAATTAAAACTACTTGATCGCCACTTAGGTTCAACGTGACTATTCTCCTTAAGTCACCACGATAACCTCATTTTCGAGTTACGAGGCCTTACTCAAACACACGAGGGCTCTCGAGACCATATCAAAAACTCTTACTATCTTAAAAATTTTCTCCATCTAGACAGGGATAACATCCCCGTGCTAGATGATACACGCCCGTGTGTAGTCACACACGACCATGTCCACAACCCGTGCACCAAACTCAACCATTCTGCCAAAGTCCCACCGCTAGGTCACATGCCCGTGCTCACCACTCGTGGTGCACACTGACTACTTTACACGGCCTTAAAGTCTAGACACATGCCCATGTGGCTAGCCCGTGGCCAACACTGAATAACTCACACGTCCTAGGCACACGCCCGTGTGACTAGTTCGTGGTCTGTTCTGACTTAAAATACTAACATGCAGGGGACACACGGCAAAGTCACACGCCCATGGGCTGACTGTGTGTCACACATGGTCTAGACGCACGCCCATGTGTCTACCCACATGGACAAGAACAAAACTATTTGTCATGCCCCTTCTCACCCCCTAGCATTCACAACATGTACTCATTCAACACATCCATAATCAACTCGATTTGAAACACAATCTTACATGGATAACTACATCTTTTCATATAATAAAATAGCCAACAACTATGGCGTTATACAAAATAGATTATCCATCTAAAGGCCAACATAACTTAGCCATTTACAACTAAAAATCACTAACTTGTCTAGCTCCTATACATGCCATACACAAAACGTTTAATCCAATGTACCAGAGTGTGCTGATAGTGTGGGCGATCTTCCAATTGATCCACGTATCTTGATTCAACTCTATTTCTCTATAAGACAAGGGAAAAGAAATGGAGTAAGCTTTGAGCTTAGTGAGTTTACACATAAACAATTAAGCATCATAATATAAGCTAAACAACAATTAGCATTATACTAACATAAGTAATTCACAACTATGCTTACTCTTTCTATCCCTTACCACATTTCCAACACATCATGAGTCACATACTCATAACCATTGAAATGCACCCTTACATTCAATATCGCATTTACACAATATAAAACACATCATTATTTCACAATAACACATCCACACATCTACACTACTCACTAATACATCCACACAGCTACTCTCTCAGTGGTTTCGCACTTAGCCTACCACAATCGATACAATAAGGTAGTATCACACTTAGCCTACTAATAAGGTAATCATAGTGGTCTCGCACTTAGCCCACTAAATAATATACTTAGCGATAGCATCGTACATAGCCCAGCTTATCGTTGCTAAGTATTGGGGTAGCATCGCACTTAGCTTATCATCAAGCATTAACACTACACATTCACATATCTACTTTGTAGTTCATTCATTCATTCATTCACTATAACTAACTCATTCATTCCACATGAACCATATAGGTTCTCAACCATGCTATACTCTAGCTAGCATTTACAAAGTATACACATAATGCATCGTTTATACGTAAACTTACCTCGATACTCAAAAAGTATGGAGATGTGCAATTTAGTCCACGACCTTGCCCTTGCCTCAGTTTCGATCCGGGCTTTGTCTTCCTTGATCTATAATGACAAATCAACACATTCAATACACATATTGACTAAATTGACCTTTGTCTCATACTTTAGCAAAATCCCTATTTTGCCCATAATCTTTCTCATATTTATAGTTTTACCCCAAGGCCCGGAAAGTGATTTTTATTCAACTTTCTAGCCTTTCATGCTTAGTCGAATCACTTACTCAACTAAAGCTATCATCAATTCTCACTATTTCTTACATGTATGACCAAACTCAAGACTTTCACAAACTAGTCCCTACATGCATTTTTCATGGAATTCACATAGTAAAAGATGTTTCTACAGCATCAAGCTTTCATATTCTTCCATAAAACATCAAAATACATGCATGTCATACATGGGTACATTTTTTCACATCCATTTTAGCTCATCATATAGCTAAAAATAGCTTACTCATGCTACTAGGACTTCAAAAATACGAAGAATATCAAAAACGGGCTAGAATACACTTACTAGATAGCTTGAAAAGTTGAAGAGCCCTAACAATGGCTTCTCTCAAATTTTTCAGCAGCCTTGGAGAAGAAGATGAATGAATTTTGTCATCTTTTCTCCTATTTTAATCATTTAATTGTCAAATGACCAAAATACCCTTTTTGACAAACTTCCTAATTTAACTCATCCATGCCCAAATTTGTCCAAAAATTAGAAATTGTGAAAAATACTCATTGATGACTTCTAATTGATATTCTAAAGCAATTTCACACAAATAGCTTCTAGAATCTCACATTTTGTAACTTTTGCAATTTAGTCCTTTTGGACAGTTCACCGCAATTTAACAAAATTGCTTCATGAAACTTTCACACTAGCATGCAAACATGGCATAGACCTCAAAAACTCATACTTATGCCTCAGATTTGTGGTCTCGCACCACTAGTCTGACTAGGCCCTAAATCAGGATGTTACATTACCCCCTTCCTTTCCCATATTTTATAGTGTCATCGAGCCAGCTCGGGTTGGAGATCGCCGGAGATCCTATCACGCTATCAAGCTATCATTTTAGGTATAAATAAATTCAAGCATTTCAAGTCTATGGCATGTATAGGGACTAAGTCAATTTGTTATATGTGTCATGATTAATTTAGCCATATGTGTTAGCTTGTAATTGTTAATGCTTCATCTTATATATAGCCATGAATGATGGCTTATGTTGATCATAAGTTTATTCATATGTTAATACCCTCTTGTGAATGTGAAATTAATATGTTTTTAACGGGCTAAGTATGATGTTTTAAGCATGATAAATGATGGTATAAGAATGACATGTTATTGTCTTGTTTGTGGTTGTTTGGTTGCATTTATATGCTTGAATTTGTGTCATGTGATGTTGTGTAGATGTGTGCAAGTGAGGGTGGCAAAATGGCTTGGTAAATAGCCTTGTTTCTGTCCACACGAGTAGACACACGGGCGTGTGTCTAGGCTATGTGTGACACACGGTATTCCCCACGAGCATGTGATCCGGCCGTGTGTCCCCTGTACCTTAATTTTGGAAAAATAGAATGTCCAGAATGGAGCACACGGGCAGAGACACGGACGTGTGTCTCAACCTAGCACACCGGCGTGTGTTCTACACGGCCTAGCACACGGGCGTGTGGCAAGGCCGTGTGGCACAAGTCAAAGAGCACCCTAATTTGAACACGGTCTAAAGTACGGGCATGTCCCACGGTTACACGGGCGTATCCCTTAGACAACACGGGCGTGTGAGCCCTGATTCTAGCAAAAATTTTCTAAGTTTTGTAAAATTTTCTAAAGTTCTTGGTTTAGTCCCGAATCACATCCAAAGCATGTTTTGGGCCTCGTAGGCTCATATAAGGGACTTTATGATTGAATATGAATGGTTTTAATTTGGATGCAAATTTTATGACTCAGAATTGTGTGATTGCTTGTGATGGGAGTCTGATAATGCCTCGTACCCTGTTTCGGCATCGAATATGGCTAAGGGGTGTTACACGGCCAATCCACATGCCCGTGTGTCTACCCGTGTGGACAAAAACCTACAACAACATTTGCATATATTGCCAACCAATTAAGTCATATAAATCAAGCAAACATCAATAACATGTATGAAATAACATCACATACATTCATATGATCAAACTTACCTTTTAGTAAAGACTATTATTTACCCTAATTCAATCTAACCAACCACATACATATATGTTAAACATGATTTATATATAACCTCATAATAATATACGAAAACAAACCATTATTAGCCATTCCAATGGCTAAATTATAAACAACCATGTACTTGCCAACATTGGCCAAGTTAACCTATACATGCCATTATACCAAAATAAGATTACTTTTTATACCAAAACGAACTGATGGATAGTGTGATGATACTCCGAATGATCTCCAACCTTTATGAGCTTCCCGAGCACTATAAAACAGAGAAAATAAAACCTAGTAAGCAATTAATGCTTAGTATGTTCGTATAACAGGAATTAAACTTGCCAATCACATTCATTACAATAAGTATATAATAACATGCTTTCCAACAAATTGTCAATTTACCTAATCACATACACTCAAATAAGCAAGTTAGTAACATATTTCACATGTACATCAAATAAACATGAATGAGCTCATCATGCTACACTCTTTCAGGTATTTCAGAAGTATTCGGGACATAACTCTTTTAATCGCATAATTTCTCATGTCAGAAGTTTTGTCTATTGAATTATTGAAATATCGATGGATACTCAGGTAGTACACACAAGGTTTATAAAAATGTAAACCGTCAATTTATAATCAGGGGTACCCATTGGGGCACTTAATCAGGGAGCACACTCTCGAGCCACATATCAGGATGCTCAGTTGAGCCATGTAACAGGACACTTATCCGAGCTAAACAGGAAACTCATAAGAGTTTTAATCAGGGAGCTCATAGAGCTTAATAGATAACTTCGAAGAGTTAATATCAGGGAGCACCGGATAAGATAATAGGGAGTTCAAGCGAGCCATATTAGGAAACCCATAAGAGCCTATATCAGGACGCTGACGTAGAGCTGCGTTTGTGTCCGCATTATATGCTGGATCACAACCGATCGAATCATGTAACAGGGCACTCACAAAGAGGTGCGGTAATGTGCAACACATGCAAAATCTCTATCGATCAGGATACTCGTAGGAACAATATAATAGGATCCTCGAGAGGGCTTTTAACAGGATTGCTCGTCCGAGCTATATTCTGTCCGTAGCATATGCAGTACCACATTTAATATGGGAAACCATGTATCCATCGAAATTCATTAATCAACGGAACTTATTATTTTATCAAGTAGTATCGGGCATATGATTAATTTCATACATTAAACATTTATATAATTAATCCAAAAACATCATTCAATTTCAAATATATTAATATTAATAATTAAGTTACACGAACTTACATCGACACTTGTTTATATATGAAAATCTACTAATCTGAAACTTTTTCTTTTCCTCGATCTAGCTTCGAATTTGAGTTGTCCGGATCTATATAAATGAATTTAATCATCAATTTATCACATTTCATATTCAATTGGATTCAATTTACATCCTAGGCAAAATTACAATTTTTGCCCCTATACTTTTCATAAATTCCAATTTCGTCCCTAGGGTCGGAAAATGAAATTCATGCAATTTAATCCTTATTCCAAGCCTAACAAAAATCTTCATATAACATTTACAGCACATGTATTTCACAAAATTCAGAATTTTTCCACAACTTTTACATCTTTTCAATTTAGTCCCTAAATCATAATTTGATCAAAATTTTCTTTGTAAAAGTTGTTTATCTATCAACAAACTTTCATTTTCTACCATAAATTTCAAAATTTCAGCATATTCATCCATGGAAAAACTTTGATACTTTGATAACTTTTCAAATTAATACCTAAAATAGATAGATTAAGCTATTCCGATCTCAAAAATATAAAAATTACTAGAAACGGGATAAGAATACTTACCCAATTAAACCAAGAAAGCTTGTTTCCTCTTTCCTAGGATTTCAATGTATATTTTAGGGATGAATATGATATAAAATGATAATATTTCTATTTAATTATTTATCATCCATTAATTTTTCCACTTTCCAATTTAGTCCTTACATTTTTCTAATTTTCCATTGATGAATCACCAAAAATATCTACTAAGTTTTCTTTAATGGTCTAATTACCATATAAGGACCTCTTATTTTGAATTCCATAGCTAACTGATCCTTTTAACTACTAGAAATCAGCTTTTTCATTTTATACGATTTGGTCCTTTCCATAATTAAACACATAATCGGTAAAATTTTCTTATCAGAATTTTCATATAACATTCCTATCATAATATTGACCATGCAATAATATTAAAATAAATTTTCTTTCTGGATCGAATTTGTGGTCCCAAAATCACTGTTCCGATTTTATTGAAAATGAGTTGTTACACCATAGGTTGACTTTCTCATCTATAGTCGTGATCTGGTACTATAATGAGTTGACCACCATATAAAAAAGGGCGCCTTCGGGCCATGTACCACTATATGTATTCCTCCGAGGGATTGAAGTCAAACATATAGGAGTGTATCTCAGACCACCTCTCATACCTGGTGTTCCATAGTGCTACATAACGCTAATGTTCCACGGCCCAATCTGTTTCGTCTTTTCCCCTATTGGTCTTATCGTGGACATCATCAAATCATTGTGCATCGTCTGACACAAATTGTTTATATCCAAACTGTTGCATAACCCGATCAGTGTTGTACCACTCAACGGTTGAGAGGATCAGTACCAGCACGTTAATGCAACACACATTTGCTTCGGCATCAACCTATTGTGAAATAAGGGTCGCAACATTCAGTGTGGAATACGACATCCATAGAAATTGCACAATATAATAGAACGGGTTACTGAAACGAGTCAAGTCACATGTTACAATTAATGTTACTTAATTTAAATTATATATATTTGTTTCTCTCTGGCGGATGCCTCTATCATCTAGCGGTTAATAATTTGTAACACCCCAAACCCGGCCTAAACGTTACGACCGAATCTGGCATGTCACATGAAAGGAATGTCTAAAAACTGTGCATTCGTTAAAAAGCTCATATTCTTTATAGTTGTGGTGAGAAATCGAGTTTAAGTAATTTTGAATAAGACATGGTTTATTATCATTTTAGGAAAATCCCATATTGATCATTTAATAACAAGCAATAAACAAATTGAAAGCTGAAACCAAATAAAATACCCAAGGCCTTATTACATAACAAAAACTCAAATAAAAATAAGTCCAAATAAAAGAAACGAATTTACGAGTGAACATATGTATGGCCTCCACGAGTCCACCTCGGCTCCCAAATCCGCGATCTAATGATTACCGCAAAATTTAACTAAGGGGTGAGTCATCGACACTCGGTGTGTAAATCCCCATCCAAATGTGCCCTTACACAATTTCATATGAAAATATGCATATCATGCACCCAAACCTAGCCATCCGCAACTCCTTTTTCTACCCCGTGTGGTACCAAACCACCGGTGGTGCCAAACCACCGGTGTCCAAGGACACGATATTCATCAATATTGTGGTGCCAAACCTTGGTGACTCGAAGTCACAAATAATAGTGATGGGGCCAACCCATCGTGTGATACCAAATCATGGCGTCAATCCTATTGTATTATCTCGTGGGGCCAACCCATCGTGGTACCAAACCACTGGGACGAGACGCTATGAGGTGCCAAACCTCTGGTGTCCGGAGACACGAATGTGATACCAAATCACTGGTGACCGAAGTCACGAATCCAATGATGGGGCCAACCCATCGTGTGATACCAAATCACTTGCGTCAATCCCGTATAATCAGCTGTTGGGCCAACCCACTGTGGTGCTAAGCCACTGGGACGAGACGCTATGAGGTGCCAAACCTCCGAGGTGCTAAACCTCGTGACCGTAGTCACAATGTGGTACTAAACCACTGGTGCCCGTCGACACGAATATCACTGCCCCCTCCACTCATATAACCCATGCAATATGACATAATAATTCGTGTATGCAGTATGTCATGTATGCTAGACATATATCAAATATAAGTATAACATGAATTACCATCATAATCAGATAGACATAAAACAACATAATCACCCTAATCAACCTCTAAGGGTATAACCGTAATTTTACCTACCAAGGGCATTTTTGTAATTTACCCACCAAGGGTATATCGGTAATTTACCCACCAAGGGCATTTTCGTAATTTACCCACCAAGGGCATATCGGTAATTTACCCTTCAGGGATATTTTGGTAATTTACCCACTAAGGGTATTTTCGTAATATACCCTTCAGGGGTATTTCAGTAATTTACCCACTAAGGGTATTTTCGTAATTTTGCACCTACAATGGCCTTTCCCAAAGGCCCAAATGTCACCCCGAGCGACTCAGCTACCATTTCCGGTCGTACCGGACGATTGGGCCTAAAACTCGATTTCGGCCCATTCGGGCCCACACGCTCGTGTGGCCCACCTAGCACAAATCTAGCCATGTATATAAGTTCCACCTAGTCTAGTTCACTATATACTACACAATCGCACAATTTACTCATAAGGGCCCACGGGCCCATTGGGCCCACTTCGCCCATCGCGCCCAAGCGACCCAACCCACAAGAATACTACTTATGGCCTCAACTATCACGCCGAAGCCCCACACGTGCGCCGCGCGCTCGTGTGGCTACTATTGTCGTGGACCGGCACTTCGGCATTTGCCGCTCTACAACTAGAGTAGAGAGAGTTACACACCGATAGGACTGGGGCTAATCCGCGCCCGATCACTCTTGTGCCCAAACGCCTCCAAGATGTGTTTACTCTCCTCCTAGGATGCTCCTTATATAGCTAGCTCTTCACCTTCATTCTTTGTGTCTTTCCGATGTGGGATCCCTTCGTCAAGAGAGTTTAAATTCAACTGAAACTCTTGCCGCCCAATCCGCAAAAATAAATACTCCATTGCTTGTCATGAGATTCGAACCCAGCTCCCTCACTCACTGCGCACGCCTTACTTCCAACGCCTGTGCCACTCGGCCACTTTGATTTTATGCCATAAAACCACACCTTTTAATCTTTAAACCCTTCCTACTCCAAAAGCCCATAACCGCCTAAAAATAAATCACGCCCAAAATGCCGCCTCCGTTGCTCGAACCAACGCCCACACGCACCTTCAGCGCCTAAGTTCCGCAGACAGCACCACCTGGACCACCGCTCCTTGTGTCAAAA
This sequence comes from Gossypium sturtianum, assembly GCA_025698515.1. NCBI lineage: Eukaryota > Viridiplantae > Streptophyta > Magnoliopsida > Malvales > Malvaceae > Gossypium > Gossypium sturtianum. The sequence continues at coordinate 112,147,760 of CM046955.1, forward strand.
CACGCCCCACTTCTTTTTAAGGCCTCCCGCCTTGTAACGCCAAGATCCAAAAATTAAAACCACCTCTTTGCCTCTTTGATTCGAACCCAAGACCTCAAAGCGCTACTTCACTTCCCCTTACAAGCAAGATGAAGCCACTTTGCCAAAGCCTCTCATGTGTCCTATTCTCCCAATTAATTCCTTTAAGGCCTCCCAAAGCCAAGCTCCCCTTTATTACTTAAAAATCCAAAATTTTCCAAAGCCTTCCCCTTTCATCCAAACATTCTTAAAACCTCTAAAACTCATCCAAGCACTCCCCAAAACCTACTAACACTTGATTTATACCCCATATGCATAGCCCCTAAACCAGGGTGTTACAATTCTACCCTCCTTAAAAATAATTTCGTCCTCGAAATTACTTTACTAGCGAACGTCCGTACAACCTATCTTACCACCTTACGCTTATGCTGCGCACTCTGATTAACAAGTTTTATGCATTAGAAATTTTGTTCCACTGTTTAATCCACGAGCAAATTTTATGAACAGAAGTTTCTGGAAGTCGTTCTTTCGAGCAATCAAAGTTTCAGTTTCTAAAGTAATCCACTATTGCAATCATCCGATCACATCAATAACTCACAAGCAATAGTAAGGGGTACTTACCTGGTGGACTTCGGGTCGGAGGTACAGGTGCCATGCCAGCCTAACCTGAAAACCTTTTTATAAAAGCCCATATTTCGAATAGCCCGTTTTGAAAATGTTTTTGGGCCCAAAACCCTCAAACCCGAGTTTTGAACCGGCTCGATATAAATCAGAACACCCCAAACCCGGCCTAAACGTTACGACCCGAATCGGCATGTCACATGAAAGGAATGTTTAAAAATTGTGCATTCGTTAAAAAGCTCATATTCTTTATAGTTGTGGTGAGAAATCGAGTTTAAGTAATTTTGAATAAGAAATGGTTTATTATCATTTTAGGAAAATCCCATATTGATCATTTAATAACAAGCAATAAACAAATTGAAAGTGAAACCAAATAAAATACCCAAGGCCTTATTACATAACAAAAACTCAAATAAAAATAAGTCCAAATAAAAGAAACGAATTTACGAGTGAACATATGTATGGCCTCCACGAGTCCACCTCGGCTCCCAAATCGCGATCTAATGATTACCGCAAAATTTAACTAAGGGGTGAGTCATCGAGACTCAAAGTGTGTAAATCCCCATCCAATGTGCCCTTACACAATTTCATATGAAAATATGCATATCATGCACCCAAACCTAGCCATCCGCAACTCCTTTTTCTACCCCGTGTGGTACCAAACCACCGGTGGTGCTAAAACCACGGTGTCCAAGGACACGATATTCATCAATATTGTGGTGCCAAACCCACGGTGACTCGAAGTCACGGATAATAGTGATGGGGCCAACCCATCGTGTGATACCAAATCACCGGCGCCAATCCTCGTTGTATTATCTCGTGGGGCCAACCCAGCGTGGTACCAAACCACCGGGACGAGACGCTATGAGGTGCCAAACCTCCGGTGTCCGGAGACACGAATGTGATACCAAATCACCGTGACCGAAGTCACGAATCCAATGATGGGGCCAACCCATCGTGTGATACCAAATCACCGGCGTCAATCCCGTATAATCGGTGTGGGGCCAACCCACCGTGGTGCTAAGCCACTGGGACGAGACGCTATGAGGTGCCAAACCTCCGGAGGTGCCAAACCTCGGTGACCGTAGTCACAATGTGGTACCAAACCATCGGTGCCCGTCGACACGAATATCACCGCTTCTCCACTCATATAACCCATGCAATATGACATAATAATTCGTGTATGCGTTATGTCATGTATGCTAGACATATATCAAATATAAGTATAACATGAATTACCATCATAATCGGATAGACATAAAACAACATAATCACCCTAATCAACCTCTAAGGGTATAACCGTAATTTTACCTACCAAGGGCATTTTCAGTAATTTACCCACCAAGGGTATATCGGTAATTTACCCACCAAGGGCATTTTCGTAATTTACCCACCAAGGGCATATCAAGAATTTACCCTTCAGGATATTTTGGTAATTTACCCACTAAGGGTATTTTCGTAATATACCTTCGTGGGTATTTCAAGAATTTACCCACTAAGGGTATTTTCGTAATTTTGCACCTACAATGGCCTTTCCCAAAGGCCCAAATGTCACCCCGAGCGACTCAGCTACCATTTCCGGTCGTACCGGACGATTGGGCCTAAAACTCGATTCCGGCCCATTCGGGCCCACACGCTCGTGTGGCCCACCTAGCACAAATCTAGCCATGTATATAAGTTCCACCTAGTCTAGTTCACTATATACTACACAATCGCACAATTTACTCATAAGGGCCCACGGGCCCATTGGGCCCACGGGCCCATTGGGCCCACTTCGGCCCATCGCGGCCCAAGCAGCCCCAACCCACAAGAATACTACTTATGGCCTCAACTATCGCGCCGAAGCCCCACACGCGCGCGCCGCACGCGCTCGTGGCTACTATTGTCGTGGACAGCACTTCGGCATTTGCCGCTCTACAACTAGAGTAGAGAGAGTTACACACCGATAGGACTCAGGGCTAATCCGCGCCCGATCACTCTTGTGCCCAAACGCCCTCCAAGATGTGTTTACTCTCCTCCTAGGATGCTCCTTATATAGCTAGCTCTTCACCTTCATTCTTTGTGTCTTTCCGATGTGGGATCCTTCGTCAAGAGAGTTTAAATTCAATCTGAAACTCTTGCCAGTCAATCCGCAAAAATAAATACTCCATTGCTTGTCATGAGATTCGAACCCAGGCTCCCTTGCTGCTGCACGCCTTACTTCCAACGCCCAGGCCACTCGGCCACTTTGATTTTTATGCCATAAAACCACACCTTTTAATCTTTAAACCCTTCCTACTCCAGCCCATAACCGCCTAAAAATAAATCACGCCCAAAATGCTGCTTCCGTTGCTCGAACCAACGCCCACACGCACCTTCAGCGCCTAAGTTCCGCACAGGCACCACCTGGACCAGCTGCTCCTTGTGTCAAAACACGCCCCCACTTCTTTTTTAAGGCCTCCCCCCTTGTAACGCCAAGATCCAAAAATTAAAACCAGCCTGCTGCCTCTTTGATTCGAACCCAAGACCCTCAAAGGCGCTACTTCCAAATTTCTTAAGGCAAGATGAAGCCACTTTGCCAAAGCCTCTCATGTGTCCTATTCTCCCAATTAATTCCTTTAAGGCCTCCCAAAGCCAAGCTCCCCTTTATTACTTAAAAATCCAAAATTTTCCAAAGCCTTCCCCTTTCATCCAAACATTCTTAAAACCTCTAAAACTCATCCAAGCACTCCCCAAAACCTACTAACACTTGATTTATACCCCATATGCACAGCCCCTAAACCAGGGTGTTACATAATTAGTGCCTTACTCGCACCTATGCTTGAAGATGTGGCCGTATGAAACCGATATAAGAAATCTGTTAGCACTTAATCCAAAAAATATTATCTACATTTATGAGTCGTTAAATGTAAAGTATAATTTTGTCTCTACCAATTTACAAGTGGCCACGTATATGCTTTGTAACAGACCGAATTTGACCTTAATCAGAACGGTGGTTTCGGGACCACGAATCCGAGTCTGAGAAATATTTTAATATTATATTTTGAGTCTTTTATATGTGAATTAATGTGTGTGAAAGTTTCGTAGAAAATTTTTATCGTTTGAGTGCTTAATTTGTTAAAAAGGACCTAATCGCGTAAAGTGAAAAAGTTGTAGACTAAAGTGAAATGTGCTTAATTGATCATGGCTTTATAATATGAAGTATATAATGGGTAAATAACCCATTTTAGATGTTAGTGGCCGGCCATGGACAAGTTTGTCCTTAATTTAAAATGTTTAGTTATTTTTAATTATAAGGCTAGTTTAGTAAATTGGTATTTATTTATTATATGTTAAAATAACCAAGAAAAGAAAGCCATCATCTTTTCACTCATCCATGGCCGAATGTGGAGGAAGAAATAAGCTTTTGGTTCTTTGAAATTTCGGCACTTTTAAGCTAAAATTCAAGGTGTGTTTTTAGTTAGTTTTCGATAAATTTTACATTTTTGAGATCGTTGCTTCGAACTGTAGTTCACCCATGTTAGAATTTTTGAAAATGAGCATGTATGAGATTCGGCCATTGCTAGGTTCTTGTGATTTTTGGTGATTTATGATTTGAGATAAATGATATGTTAAAGATTTACAAATTTTGTATTAGGAATTTTGGTGAAAATTTTGTATTTAGGGCTAATTTGTAAAAATGAAATATTAGAGGGACTTAATTGCAAAATAAATGAAATGTGAGGGCTTGTAAAGTCCCTAGGAACATTCGGCCCTTGTATAGTATTAGCTAATTTGATGTATTTTGTGTGTTATGCAAAATAGGACTAAATTGCAAGGTAGTGAAATATTAGGGGTAATATGGTAATTTGTCTAATTATGTGATTTGGGACAAAATTGAATTGAAATGTACTTGAATGAGCTAAATTTAATGTGTTTTAGATCAAGAGCAAAGAAAAGCGGAATTGGATTGGGAAAGACGAAGGTTCTCGAATAGCCGATTTACACGGCCCATCGACAACCTGGTAAGTCCTTAAGAAAATATACGTTAAAGATTTATTTACGACTATGATGAATAATGAAACTTGAATATTTAAAGTATAATTATAGATAATAGTCGAATGTATAAGTATGGTATTGAATTAAATTTACTTTGTAAAACGAAAAGTGTATAAATATGTTTTGGTTGGTATGTGAAGGTAATATGATCTATATGAGTTGTTTGCATTGTTGATGTTATGAAATGAGTGTTGAATTAATGATCATATCTATATCGGGCTTTAAGCTAGCAGCGTGCTTCGTGCCGTTGTTATTTATCGGGCTAAATGCCCAGCGTGCCTTGTGCGTGATGTAATTCGGGCTATGAGCCTAGCGTGCCTTGTGCCTGATGTATATCAGGCTTATTGCCTAGCAGGCTTAATGCTGGTGATGTGTTATAAATCCTTTACAAGGTGGGATGTAAATACTTAAATAAACAAAATGCTCGGGTAAATATAAAGGTTTATGGATGCAAGGAACAAGGTATGTGATTATCTTTCCTTTCAAATTTCATAAGTGGTAGAATGGTTAAAGTTTTGGATAATGAGTCTTTATGATATGTGTATTTGAATTATTCATTAATAAGTGTGATATGTATATTGAATATAAGCTTGGTGATATCTTTGAGATTCGGTCAAAGGTAAAAATGTCAAAAGTGAAAGTTATTGAAAATGCATATCTCAGATATATATATGATTAATCATATATACTTGTGATATATGTTATACTTGTTAATAAGGTAATATGCGAATACTTAAGGCTTAAAGTGTTGGAAGGGTTGTATACCTTCAATGAGGGAATAATAGATGATAAGTTACATAGACGGCTGTTCGACCATATTGAAATTATTATTTGTTAAATTACTTGAATTTACTGGTATATTTATATATGTATGTGTGCTAAATGTTGGAATATTTGATCGTTGTTTCGTAAATGCTTAAGACTTACTAAGCTAGTGAGCTTATTTAGTGTGTGCTCTTTGTTCTGCTTTTATAGATTTTTCCATCAAGCTACGGGCATCTGAGGATCGTCAGAAAAGTCAACCACACTATCTCCCCTTGTGGTATTTAATCTTAGTTTTGAACCGAAGGCATGTATAGGTTAGACTAAGGTTTAGATTAATGACTTTCGGCCTTGTATATATATGAATAGCCTTGCGAAAATGGCTATTTCTTTTGATTAAGTTTAATTCCTATGTTCTTGATATAATAGATTGATTATGATATTAAGAGATGTGAAATTTGGCCATGGTTTAATCATGTATGGAATATGGTCAAATAATATGCCTATTATATCTAGATGTGATGCATTTGGGATAAGTATGATATATTGCTATGTTTTGCATTCATTTTGATTTGGTTAGAATGAGGTGGATATAGTTGAGATGATGTTCTTTGGGTTGTAAATTAATTTGGTCTATTTGGATTATTAAAGATGCCATGTTAATGTTGATGAGTAGTAAGTTATTTTAGCCTATATTCGGCCATGGTACATATATATTTGATAAGTATGGTTTGATTTTGTGGTTTAAGGCATTTTGGGCTAAGATAATGAATTGATAAGGTATATTGGTTTAATAGACGTTCATGTATGTTTAATATTTCATGATCTATATGTGCAACCGTTTGATGCGTAAATATATGTTTATAATAATAAAGTGTACATGAAAACATTTGTACATGGATTGATTTCAAAAATGGTATGTGCTAATTTGGTATTTATAAATATTACGTATATATATATATATATATGGAATGCTTTAAGAATTTTATTTGATTAAATATGTAGGTGACTATTAGATTTTTGTTTGTGTTCATGTTATAGGTGAATAAATGTCTAAATATTATATACTTATGTAGTCGTTGTTTTTTTTTTTTAAATGACCATGTGATTTTATAATGCAAGTTGTTATATTAAGACCTGATAGAATATATATATATATATATTCATTTGTGATAGCATGAAATGATATGAATTTATCAAGTGTTAGTTGGATGGAGTGTATGGACTTGGTAATTGTTATGGTAAGACCTCGTAACCCTAATCCGGCGACGGATACGGGTTAGGGGTGTTACATTTTATTGGTATCAGAGCTTACGGTTTAGTCGATTCTAGGACTACCGTAGCACGTGTGAGTCTAGCTATACATGCCTTGATCATATATTGATAGTGTGGTGACCTCTGACATTCTGAACTGTGTTTTATATAGTAAATGGACACTGATCCTGAAAGAGCCGTAGCGGATGATGTAGAGAGTGTAGTGCCTGACCGTGCACACGGATCAGTGCCGGTAGACTCTCGACCGTTTCGGGGTAGCCACGAGGGGAAGGCTAAACAAGCCTTCTATCAGATGATGAACGAGTGGTTTACCCAGTTTATTCAGACTAACCCGGTTGTACACCAACCTCCATCCCCGAATAATCCAACTCCGATACCTTCAAGACTTCGATGATAGATCCGATGAGATCTAGTAGGCCTCCGATTGATAAAATCGGAAAATTTAAATAAGAATTCAGGGCCAACGATGATGATGACGCAGAGCGAGCTGAAATGTGGCTTGATAACACTATTCGGGTACTTGATGAGCTATCTTGTTCTCCAGATGAATGCCTGAAGTGTGCTATATCTTTACTTCGGGACACTGCATATCACTGGTGGAATACACTAGTATCAGTGGTTCCGAAAGAAAAAGTGACGTGGGATTTCTTTCAGCATGAATTTTGCAAGAAATATATCAGTCAAAGATTTGTTGATCAAAAACGAAAAGAATTTCTTGAACTAAAATAGGGGCAAATGACCGTGACTGAATACGAGCGAAAATTTGTCAGATTGAGCCGTTATGCTCGGGAATGTGTATCAACTGAAGCCATTATGTGCAAAAGGTTCGAAGACGGTTTGAATTAAGATTTAAAGTTGCTTGTTGGCATTCTTGAAATCAAAGAGTTTGTGACGCTAGTCGAGCGAGCTTGCAAAGCTGAAGAGCTCGGGAAGGAGAAAAGAAAGGCTGAGACAGAAGCTAGAGACACTCGTAAGAGATCGTCGGGTAAGAATTTCCATTCCACATCTAAGAAGTTCAGAGATGACTTCAGCCGACATAAAGCTACTTCAGATTTACCTAGACGTGATCGACCTCCAGTGGGCTCCCGAGCTACCTCGATGGCCAGTGTTGGTAACGTTCCACAGAATTGAGTTGAATGCAAGCACTGTGGGAAATGGCATTCCGGGAGTTGTAGATTCCATGATCGGTCTTGCTTTAAATGCGGATCGTCAGATCATTTTATTAGAGAATGTCCGATGTTAGTTGAGCAGAATACAGTTCAGAACATTAAGTCGAGCAACACGTCAGCGCGAGGCAGGCCACCCAGACATTCAAGCAATGTAGGTGGTAGTCAGAGAGGAATGAAGAACATCAGAGTTCGATTCGAGGCTAGAGCTCCGGCTAGAGCTTATGCCACACGAGCCAGAGAGGATGCTTCCTCCCCCGATGTCATTACCGGTACTTTCACCCTTTATGATACTACTGTGATTGCATTGATTGATCCTGGTTCAACTCATTCATATGTGTTTGAAACTCTAGTATTCGGTAAGACTCTGCCAGTTGAGTCTACTGAGTTTGTGATTCGTGTGTCCAACCCTTTGGGTAGATGTGTGCTTGTTAATAAAGTGTGTAAAGGTTGCCCGTTGATGATTCGGGATTTTTGCTTCCCAGCTAATTTAATGTTGTTGCCCTTCGATGAGTTCGATATAATTTTGGGAATGAACTGGTTAACTTCACATGACGCAGTGGTGAATTGCAAAAGAAAGCTAATTGATTTGAGATGTCAGAATGGGGAGATCATCAGAATTGAATCCAGTGATTTAAGTGGGTTTCCTACAGTAATATCTTCGATGTTAGCCCGGAAATATGTGAGAAAAGGGTGTGAAGCTTATTTGGCGTATGTACTGGATAATAAAGTGTCTGAAAAGCATATTGAAACTGTACCGGTTGTGTGTGAATACCCAGATGTGTTTCCTGAAGAACTACCGGGCTTACCACCAGTACGAGAGATTGAGTTCAGTATTGAATTAGTACCGGGAACGACTCCGATTTCGATAGCTCCGTATTGGATGGCACCTACGGAGTTAAAAGAATTGAAAGCACAGTTGCAAGAATTGACAGATAGGGGCTTTGCACGACCGAGCTTCTCTCCATGGGGTGCACCGGTTTAATTTGTGAAAAAGAAAGATGGAACCATGCGAATGTGTATCGACTATCGGCAACTAAATAAGGTAACTATAAAGAATAAGTACCCATTACCTCGGATTGATGACTTGTTTGATCAACAAAAAGGGGCTTCAGTATTTTCAAAGATAGATTTGAGATCAGGCTATTATCAGTTGCGAGTCAGAGATACAGATGTGCCAAAGACTGCATTCCGGACGAGGTACGGACATTTTGAGTTTCTGGTTATGCCTTTTGGACTCACTAATGCACCTGCTGTTTTTATGGATCTAATGAATCGAGTTTTCAGGCAGTTTTTGGATCAGTTTGTAGTAGTGTTTATTGATGATATACTGATCTATTCCAAAAATGAAACCGAGCATGCCGAGCATTTGAGTTTAGTGCTACAAACTTTGAGAGATCAACAGTTGTATGCGAAGTTTAGTAAGTGTGAGTTCTGGATGAAAAAGGTCAGCTTTTTGGGACATGTTGTTTCAGCATCAGGTATTCGAGTCGATCCGAACAAAATTTCGGCTATACTTGATTGGAAGCCACCGAAGAATGTTTTCGAGATTCAAAGTTTTCTGGGGCTTGCGGGCTACTACAGATGGTTTGTGAAAGGTTTTTCTGTGATAGCTACACCTTTGACAAAGCTACTACAGAAAGATGTCAAGTTTGAGTGGTCAGAAAAGTGTCAGAAAAGTTTCGAGCAGTTGAAAGCCCTTTTGACCGAAGCTCCAGTGTTAGCTCAGCCTGAATCGGGTAAAGAATTTGTTGTGTATTCTGATGCTTCCTTAAGTGGTTTGGGCTGTGTATTGATGCAGGAAGGCAAAGTAGTAGCCTACGCATCGAGACAATTGAAGCCGCATGAAAGAAATTACCCGATTCATGATTTGGAGCTTGCAGCCATTGTGTTCGCACTGAAGATTTGGCGTCATTACTTATTCGGCGAGAAATGCCATGTTTACTCGGATCATAAAAGTCTGAAGTATTTGATGACTCAAAAAGACCTAAATTTAAGACAACGCAGGTGGTTGGAATTGTTGAAAGACTATGAATTGGTGATTGACTACCATCCGGGAAAAGCTAACGTTGTTGCAGATGCGTTAAGTCGAAAATCATTGTTTGCTCTTCGTGCAATGAATGCGCAGATAGCTATGTTCGTGATGGTTCGATCATAGCCGAAAGTTACAAGCAAGACCGATGTTTATTCAGCAAATTTGTGATGCATGAAAGTTGACAAAGATTTGATTACTAGTCGAATTCGGTGTGAAAAAGGTGCGTAATCGATTTTGATTGATGCAAATGATCATTTGAATTTTAAAAGCCGAATGTGTTTTCCGAAGAACTCAGATTTGATACAGATGATTCTGAGTGAGGCCCATAGTGGTCGACTATCGATACATCCGGGTAGCACAAAAATGTATAACGATTTGAAACAGTTCTATTGGTGGCCTGGCATGAAACGGGATATATCTGAATTTGTTTCGAAGTGCTTAGTTTGTCAACAAGTAAAAGCTGAGCATCAAGTACCATCCGGACTACTTCAGCCAATCATGATACCTGAATGGAAATGGGATAGAATTACAATGGATTTTGTATCCGGTTTCCCTATGACACCGAGTAAGAAAGATACCGTTTGGGTTATAGTTGATAGACTGACCAAATCAGCTCATTTTGTACCAGTTCGTACGGACTATTCACTCGATAAACTTGCCAAATTGTATGTATCATAGATTGTGAGATTGCATGGTGTACCGAGTTCCATTGTTTCAGATAGAGACTCGAGATTCACATCGCGGTTTTGGAAGAAGTTGCAAGATGCTTTAGGCACTAAACTTCATTTTAGTACTGACCTTTCATCTGCAGACAAAGGTCATCCGAGCGAACTATTCGTTATACTTGAGGACATGTTGAGATGTTGCGTTCTCGAGTTTGAAAGTACGTGGGAACGATACCTACCTTTGATTGAATTTGCTTACAATAATAGCTTTCAATCTAGTATCAAAATGGCGCCTTATGAAGCCTTGTGCGGCGAAAATGTCGAACACCGTTATAATTGGATCGAGCTCAGCGAGAATAAGATACACGGGGTTGATTTGATTAAAGAAACAGTAATGTAAAGTAGCTATTATTAGAGGCAATTTGAAAGCCGCGGATGATCAAAAGTCCTATGCTGATCTCAAACGTAAAGACATTGAATTTCGTGTCGGAGATCGTGTATTCTTAAAAGTTTCTCCGTGGAAGAAAGTACTCCGATTTGGTCGGAAGGCAAGTTGAGTCCGAGATTTATCGGACCGTATGAAATCATCGAACGTATTGGGCGGTTGCTTATAGATTGAAGTTGCCCTCGAGTTAGAAAAGATACATGATGTATTTCACGTTTCGATGCTTCGTAGATATAGATCGATCCGTCACATGTGATTGCTCCATCCGAGATTGAAATCGACCCGATATGACATATGATGAAGAACCGATCCGTATCTTAGCTCGGGAAATAAAAGAGTTGAGAAACAAGAGAATTCCATTAGTGAAGATACTATGGAATCGTCACGGAGTTGAAGAGCCTATGTGGGAGCCTGAGGATTTAATGAGACAACAATATCCGACTTTGTTTAACGGTAAGATTTTCGGGGACGAAAATCCTAAAAGGGGGGGAGAGTTGTGACAGACCGAATTTGACCTTAATTGGAACGGTGGTTTCGGGACCACGAATCTGAGTCTGAGAAATATTTTAATATTATATTTTCAGTCTTTTATATGTGAATTAATGTGTGTGAAAGTTTCGTAGAAAATTTTTATTGTTTGAGTGCTTAATTTGTTAAAAAGGACCTAATCGCGTAAAGTGAAAAAGTGGTAGACTAAAGTGAAATGTGCTTAATTGATCATGGCTTTATAATATGAAGTATATAATGGGTAAATAACCCATTTTAGATGTTAGTGGCCGGCCACGGACAAGTTTATCCTTAAGTTAAAATGTTTAGTTATTTTTAATTATAAGGTTAGTTTAGTAAATTGGTATTTATTTATTATATGTTAAAATAACCAAGAAAAGAAAGCGATCATCTTTTCACTCATCCATGGCCGAATGTGGAGGAAGAAATAAGCTTTTGGTTCTTTGAAATTTCGGCACTTTGAAGCTAAAATTCAAGGTGAGTTTTTAGTTAGTTTTCGATAAATTTTACGTTTTTGAGATCGTTGTTTGAATCGTAGTTGACCCATGTTAGAATTTTTGAAAATGAGCATGTATGAGATTCGGCCATTGCTAGGTTCTTGTGATTTTTGGTGATTTATGATTTGAGATAAATGATATGTTAAAGATTTACAAATTTTGTATTAGGAATTTTGGTGAAAATTTTGTATATAGGGCTAATTTGTAAAAATGAAATTTTAGAGGGACTTAATTGCAAAATAAATGAAATATGAGGGCTTTTAAAGTCCCTAGGAACATTCGGCCCTTGTATAGTATTAGCTAATTTGATGTATTTTGTGTGTTATGCAAAATAGAACTAAATTGCAAGGTAGTAAAATATTAGGGGTAATATGGTAATTTGTCTAATTATGTGATTTGGGACAAAATTGAATTGAAATGTACTTGAGTGAGCTGAATTTAATGTGTTTTAGATCAAGAGCAAAGAAAAGCGGAATTGGATCGGGGAAAGACGAAGGTTCTCGAATAGCCGATTTACACGGTCTATCGACAACCGGGGTAAGTCCTTAAGCAAATATACGTTAAAGATTTATTTACGACTATGATGAATAATGAAACTTGAATATTTAAAGTATAATTATAGATAATAGCCGAATGTATAAGTATGGTATTGAATTGAATTTACTTTGTAAAACGAAAAGTGTATAAATATGTTTTGGTTGGTATGTGAAGGTAATATGATCTATATGAGTTGTTTGCATTGTTGATGTTATGAAATGAGTGTTGAATTAATAATCATATCTATATCGGGCTTTAAGCCTCAGCGAGCTTCGTGGTTTGGTGTTATTTATCGTGCTAAATGCCCAGCAGTGCCTTGTGCAGCGGTGATGTAATTCGGGCTATGAGACTAGCGTGCCTTGTGTGCCTGATGTATATCAGCTTATTGCCTAGCGTGCTTAATGCCGGTGATGTGTTATAAATCCTTTACAAGGTGGGATGTAAATACTTAAATAAACAAAATGCTCGGGTAAATATAAAGGTTAATGGATGCAAGGAACAAGGTTTGTGATTATCTTTCCTTTCAAATTTCATAAGTGGTAGAATGGTTAAAGTTTTTGATAATGAGTCTTTATGATATGTGTATTTGAATTATTCATTAATAAGTGTGATATGTATATTGAATATAAGCTTGGTGATATCTTTGAGATTCGGTCAAAGGTAAAAATGTCAAAAGTGAAAGTTATTGAAAATGCATATCTGTATTGTAACATCCTGAAATTGGGCTTAATAGGATTGGGCCGATTGGGCCTTGGGCTTTAGGAAAAAAATTAGTATCATATTGTTGCTTGAGTTAATTCAGGTATGATTTTATTGTGTACTTAATATAGTCTTGTGAAGGCTTGGAATTAATTGGTTTAGAATAATTTTTAGTATGGAGAATTTAGTGAAGTGGATCAAGTGATTATGATGCTTAAGTTAATTTAAGTGTTTAATGTTAGCATAAGTGAGCAAGTAGTAAAGTGGTGTTGGCACATGAGTAATTGTATGAGGGAAGAGGTTCGAATCCCATGGATGATAATAAGGTGACTTTTATTTTTGCATTGTATGGCATGTGTTGGTCAACTCTAATTAAGATAAGGTTGGACTTTATCATTTATGGATAGTAGACTAAGGAATAAGGCAAGTGCTTATTTATGGTATGGTATCAAGGTGTTATGGTATGATAAGGGGACATAAGGCTTGGATTAAGGGATGAGGTTTTGGAAAGTTTGGCATGACCAACTTGTCCATGAATGTGGACGGCATTATGGATAAGGAGGACCAATTTTTATGGCAAGATAGTTAGTAGTTTAGGTAAGCTTGAATTTGGGGAAAAGAATTATTTTTGATTAAGGAATGATGAGGGAACACAAGGCATAATATAAGGTTATTGCTATGGAAAGTTTTGTGTGGAAAACTTTGGCTTTGGAGTTCATGAACTTGGACGGTATTAGGGGCTAGGGGGGATGGCTGAAATTTTTGGTTAGCTTTTGGTATGGTATGGTGCTAGTTTTTGGTAGAATTAAGTGCTAGATGAGCACATCTTTCTTTTGGTTATTTTGTGTTTCTCTCTAATCTTTTTCTCCTCTTAGCCGAATGTATTTTGGCCAAAAGGTAACCATTTTCTTTTCTTTTGGCCATTTGAGTTTTGACCATTTTGGTTTTTAGTTGTTCTTTCTCCCCTCAAGTCCATTCCTTCTTTCTCTTCTTTTTGTGACCGAAACTACAAAACCATCAAAGACCATTTCTTCTCTTTTTCCCTTATTGCCGAACACACTTTGACTCAAAGTTCTTCCTTGATTCATCTTCTATTCTTGAGAACCCGAAACCCAAACTCCTCATTTCTATTCTTCTTTTCCTCTTTGTTTTCCACAATAGACTTTCAACATTATTCTCTCCCTAATTCTTCACCATAGCCGAATCTTCTACTTCCTTTTAGTATTATTTTTGGCCAAATGTATGTAGAGTCATAATATTGTGTTTCTTTTGTGTAGCCAACGGTAAGGAGCCTTAAGGTGGATTGTAAGAATTTAATTCATCAAGGTAAGTGTTATGTGGTGATTCGGGATTTAGTTAAGCAAAGTAGGTGATTTGTAGTATTCGACCATAGGCCATTGTATGAGTTTAAGTGATGACCAATTTCGACTTTGGTTCTTAGGAACAAATCGATTGGAATAAGAGAGTTTCGGGATTGAGTAAAGCGTACAAAGCAAGCAGTGCGTAGTTATCGACCGTCTCTTGATTGTGTGTATGTGTTATATTTATGTATATGTGATTTGATGTTAATGGTAGCCGAATTAAGGGCTAAGATTGTGAATACCGTGGTGGGTGATCGAATACTCGTGTCGTTGAATTACGATATTAAATGATCATTGATGAATATATGAAATGTGATGGCATGTGATGCATTATTGTTCAAGTGATATGTTTCCATGATACACATATATATATGCATGGGATTTGGGATGTGACTATCCAAGGAAAGGGTGTACTTTATGTACGTGGTCCGATGTTAGCCTTGTGCTACATTGGCGCTTGATGTTAGCTATGTGCTTCATCAAGGGAGGTGTTGGCTAGGTGCCCATCTCGGCGGTTGATAGCTGTGTGCATCACCGTGGATTAATTGATATGTGGGATCACTTATGTGACCGGTGGCTTAGCCACGGCCTTGAGCAGCAAGTCTGCCGAGGTAAGTTATGTGGGATCACTTAGGTGATCGGTGGATTAGCCACGGCCTTGGGCGGCAGGTGTGCCGAGGTTGGTGTAATGGATGGAACTAGGTTGGGTTGGGCTTCATTTTGCATAATTTTGCATGTGGACTGTGTGGATATGGGCCAAGCCCATATGTGGGGACATGTGTAATAACTATGCACTGAGTCTGTGTGACTCACCCAATTTTTCTCAAACCTTACAGGTGATGCATAAAGCTTGGACCGAGTTGGAGTGGATACGAGGTGGCCCATGCAGAAGTTATTTTCCTTATTATATATATTATACATATTTTCAGAATTTGCGAATATTTAGTTATTGTAATAAGGGCCACTTAAAAGGTTTTGAAGTTTATTATTATGTTTTAAAGTGGATTGACAATTTTTATTATTTGGATATGTTATATTTTTAGCAACTCATATCTTAAAGATATATGTTAAAATTACAAATCGAAGAAATTGTAACAACTTGATTTTATTTGGATTTATAAATATACAATGTTTTATTAAAGACAATAAATTTTTATGTTTTCACTCTAAGTCAAAATATTTTTCAAACGTTTTCCGCAGTGGCATTCTAAATTCGGCCGTGGCGTATGGGCCGAGTTTGGGGTGTTACAAATTGGTATCAGAGCCCGGTTCAAAACTCGGCTTTGAGGGTTTTGGGCCCAAAAATATTTTTTTGATGGGCTTTTCAAAGATTTGGGCTTTCATAAATTTTTCGGGTTTATTCTGGCATGGCACCTACATCTCCAACCCGAAGTCCACTGTAAGTAAGTACTCTCGACTATTGAAGTGATTTATATATGTGAATGTTATGGGCTTATTTGGGCTCGTAAATTAGAATATTAGGACTATTGGACCGTAGGGCTAGTGCACTCAAACACATGCATAAGACTTAAAGAACAATTGAACAAACCTGTGACTAAGTCACCGAGCTAGGGTGTGGCAACCATTGTGCGCATGTCTAGGAGTGGATTCAGTAAGAGCTTGGTATTTAAGCAGTCCGAGTGACTCACCTCCTCTTTACTCGAATCCTGCAGTGCGTAGCTACGGTTCACCCTAACCAAGAGGACCTATTCACGGGCTAAACCCAATAACTAAAACCCGAAAGGGACTAGCCATACTGTTTTATAAAGATCTTAGTTTTAAATTTACCAAATTACCCCTCTGATTTATAAAATCCTTTTAGACTTGAGAATTTTCCGAAATAACTCGATTTGCAAACTTACTAAAATATCCCTGAGAGGTAAAATTATGAAAATGCCCCTGGTTTATAAAATTACCATGTTACCCTTGACTTTTATGAAAATATTCTTACTTTACAAAATACCAAAACCCCTGTTTTGCAAAATGCTAAGATACCTTGATTTGGAAAATTTACAAAATAACCCGATTTTTGAAATTTTTGCAATACCATTGATTTGGAATATTTTTTCAAAATAACTTCGAGATTTGTATATTTTGGAATGCCTTTGACTTGTAAAGATTATTTTCGAGTTGACCTTGATTTATTACGAAAATACCCTTGTAGGAAAAATGACGAAATTACCCCTGGGTCGGGAATGGTCAGAAATACCTATAATGATGTGTTGAATGTTGTGGATGAATGTGAGTGTGATTCTCTGAATTAGAATAGTGAACTTGAACTAGAAATTTTGATTGATCGAAAGAACCACCTCTGAAACTTCTTTCCATAAAATTTGTTCGCGGTTAATCAGTGGAACAACTTACTAATGCATAAAACTTCTTAATCAGATTAAATCGCGATGTTAGATATGAGTTCTAGGGGACGTGGTTGTAGTTGACGCGGTAGAAGCAAAATGGCTGTGTCGGAACCATCGCTAGTGAAGTATCTAGAACCTTGAGTGTGAACTTAGAGCCTGTACTTAGAAAGTATATTGGTTTTATTAAGATCAGAGTGCGCAGCAAGAGCATAGTGTGGTGAGATAGGATGTACGATTGTTCGTTAGTAAGTAATTTCGAGGACGAAATTATTTTTTAGGAGGGTAGAATTGTAACATCCTGAAATTGGGCTTAATAGGATTGGGCCGATTGGGCCTTGGGCTTTAGGAAAAATTTGAGTATCATATTGTTGCTTGAGTTAATTCAGGTATGATTTTATTGTGTGCTTAATATAGTCTTGTGAAGGCTTGGAATTAATTGGTTTAGAATAATTTTTAGTATGGAGAATTTAGTGAAGTGGATCAAGTGATTACGATGCTTAAGTTAATTTAAGTGTTTAATGTTAGCATAAGTGAGCAAGTAGTAAAGTGGTGTTGGCACATGAGTAATTGTATGAGGGAAGAGGTTCGAATCCCATGGATGATAATAAGGTGACTTTTATTTTTGCATTGTATGGCATGTGTTGGTCAACTCTAACTAAGATAAGGTTGGACTTTATCATTTATGGATAGTAGACTAAGGAATAAGGCAAGTGCTTATTTATGGTATGGTATCAAGGTGTTATGGTATGATAAGGGACATAAGGCTTGGATTAAGGGATGAGGTTTTGGAAAGTTTGGCATGACCAACTTGTCCATGAATGTGGACGGCATTATGGATAAGGAGGACCAATTTTTATGGCAAGATAGTTAGTAGTTTAGGTAAGCTTGAATTTGGGGAAAAGAATTATTTTTGATTAAGGAATGATGAGGAACACAAGGCATAATATAAGGTTATTGCTATGGAAAGTTTTGTGTGGAAAACTTTGGCTTTGGAGTTCATGAACTTGGACGGTATTAGGGGCTAGGGGGGATGGCTGAAATTTTTGGTTAGCTTTTGGTATGGTATGGTGCTAGTTTTTGGTAGAATTAAGTGCTAGATGAGCACATCTTTCTTTTGGTTATTTTGTGTTTCTCTCTAATCTTTTTCTCCTCTTAGTTTGAATGTATTTTGGCCAAAAGGTAACCATTTTCTTTTCTTTTGGCCATTTGAGTTTTGACCATTTTGGTTTTTAGTTGTTATTTCTCCCCTCAAGTCCATTCCTTCTTTATCTTCTTTTTGTGACCAAAACTACAAAACCATCAAAGACCATTTCTTCTCTTTTTCCCTTATTGCCGAACACACTTTGACTCAAAGTTCTTCCTTGATTCATCTTCTATTCTTGAGAACCCGAAACCCAAACTCCTCATTTCTATTCTTCTTTTCCTCTTTGTTTTCCACAAGAGACTTTCAACATTATTCTCTCCCTAATTCTTCACCATAGCCGAATCTTCTACTTCCTTTTAGTATTATTTTTGGCCAAATGTATGTAGAGTCATAATATTGTGTTTCTTTTGTGTAGCCAACGGTAAGGAGCCTTAAGGTGGATTGTAAGAATTTAATTCATCAAGGTAAGTGTTATGTGGTGATTCGGGATTTAGTTAAGCAAAGTAGGTGATTTGTAGTATTCGGCCATAGGCCATTGTATGAGTTTAAGTGATGACCGATTTCGACTTTGGTTCTTAGGAACAAATCATTTGGAATAAGAGAGTTTGGGATTGAGTAAATCTGTACAAAAGAAAGCGTAGTTATCGACTTGTCTCTTGATTGTGTGTATGTGTTATATTTATGTATATGTGATTTGATGTTAATGGTAGCCGAATTAAGGGCTAAGATTGTGAATACCCGTGGTGGGTGATCGAATACTCAGGTCAGTGAATTACGATATTAAATGATCATTGATGAATATATGAAATGTGATGGCATGTGATGCATTATTGTTCAAGTGATATGTTTCCATGATACACATATATATATGCCTGGGACTTGGGATGTGACTATCGAAGGAAAGGGTGTACTTTATGTACGTGGTCCGATGTTAGCCTTGTGCTACATTGGCTGTAACACCCCAAACCCGGACAGGACACCACGTCCGAATCTGGTATGCTACGGGGAAAACATTTTTGAGAGATAGGATTTTTCGTTTAAAAGCGGGGCGAAAACATAGTGAACTTGAAGAAAATTTGAGTAGGCCTGTTTGATTAGATTTTGAAAACTTATCCAAAGTATATAGTAAAAAAAAAAAAGAGTTGATTTCATTTAGCATTTCCAATGGTTCCTTAGTGCTATTTTGAAACCTTTCTGACTTAGTCGAATATCGAGTTTGGTTTGAAAATCACTTGAGTTTACTTTATAGCAAAACATAGTGGGATACCCGATGGTATGTTTTAAAACACATTGCGTTATAGTTTTGAAAACGTTGTCTTTCCAAGTTTTAGTAAATTTCATGCCAAGTTGCTTGTTAGCAAAGTTGAGGATCTAATTAAAACATAACCATCAAAAAACATAGTTTAAAGGCCTTTTACAAATCCAAATTAAAACCCAAATAAAAGTAATTAAATTAAAGTACCCCAAATGATAGAGTTGGAGTAAAACTTTATTAAGCATGGCATGAGCACCCCGAGTCCATCCCGGCTCCATGTCCGTGTCTACGAGTCACCTGAAATGTCAAAGGAGAGGGTGAGTCGAATGACTCAGTGCATAAATCCCGCTCCCGATGAAACAACATGCTAACACACATCATACATAGCAACATAATTAATGCAACCCGATCCTAACCATCCGTATCTCCTTTTCTACCCCGTGTGGTACCAAACCACTGGTGGTGCCAAACCACTAGTGACATATAGTCACAATGAGTTACCAAAACACTGGTGTCCCAAAGACACAAATGTGCTACCAAAGCACTGGTGACCGTAGTCACAAATCAATTGATGGGGCCAACCCATCGTGTGATACCCAATCACTAGTGCACGATCCCATATCTCAAAGTGGGGCCAACCCACGGTGGTGTTAACCACAGGACAAGTCGCAATGAGGTGCCCAACCTCCGTGTCCCAAAGACACAAATGTGCTACCAAAGCACCGTGACCGTAGTCACAATAATCGAATGATGGGGCCAACCCATCGTGGTGATACCCAATCACTAGCAGACGATCCCATATCTCAAAGTGGGGCCAACCCACGGTGGTGTTAACCACGTGGACAAGTCGCAATGAGGTGCCCAACCTCTGGTGTCCCAAAGACACAAATGTGCTACCAAAGCACTGGTGACCCAAAGTCACAAGGTGTGTTACCAAAACACTGGTGCTCACAAAGACAAAATATCATGCTCCTCCACTCATATCACCCATCAACATACCATACTCATGTAATCATGCATATCATACAAGTCATGCATATCATGCCAACATGTCTAGCATTACCTCTCATAGCATACATATCATAGATCATAATACCCAAGGTATCCATAATAGAACTTGTAATAAATTAGACTTACCCGGATACGCGTACACATACCCCGTTTGGGTATCCAATAATCCATCATATTTTGTCATGGTTTTTAATAGGCAAACAGTTTAATAACAATATTACTAAGTATAGTGTGTTAGTTTACACACTGTAATTACGAGCCTAAAGATCCCAACGAAACGATCTAAATCCCTCGAGTATCAAGCTCCTAAACAATCGCCAACACAGAGTTAGACATCTATAACATTCGCCAACATTAATTAACCAAAGGGGTTAATGTTGATCCCTCACCTTGCTATTGGTTCGGTTTCTTAGCAAACCCGAACCACAATGATTCCTCCTTTAGCAATCGGCTACACCTTAAAAGAACAAAATGATTAATCCCTTGATACCCTAAACTTAATCGAAACTCAAACAAATAAACCACAATCAACATCTCACCACCACTTACCAAACAATCGAGTTCAGATAACAGCTTCGTTGACTGCTTCGAATCCCGAAAGCCCTAAAAAGAATTCGGTCAAGACATAAGAGATCAACACCCTTCCACCAATGCCGAAAGTCAACTTTGAACCCCCCCAAAATTGGTAGAAAACTAGGGAGAGAAAAGAAATGAGCATTCGGCCAGCCACTTACCTTGCTCCAACGTTTGAAAGAAGACAAACGAGATTACTCCCCCACTCAAAATTCGGCTACAAAGTACTACTAGAAGAGGGAAGATTCGGCTAGAACTTAAACAAAAGAAAAGAGAATTCGGCTTGAGTAAAAAACAAGAAGGATAAAGTGAAATGAGAATAAAGTTTCGGCAAAATGGTTTTAAGGAGAAACAAAATGAACAGGAGAAGGTACCTTTGGGTTTTGAAAGAAAAAGAGATGAAGAATGTGTTTTTGGAAGAGAGTTTGGCTACAAAGTTTTTAAGAAAGAAAGAAAAATCAAAAATGCAAGAAGAGAGATTAGAGGTTTGGTTTACACACTTGAAAAGAAAAGAGGAAATGGGAAGAGATATTCGGCTACACCCTACTCAAGAGAACAAAGAAATTCGGCACAAATGTGCTTGCATTTTCGGTTGCCAAAAGAAAACAAAAGGTGAAACTTACTATGAAATTCGGCTTGTTTTGACAAAAATGAAAGAGCTATGTTGCTACCTTCCTAAGACCGAAAATGCACCAACAATCCAAGGGAAATTCGGCACTAGCCCCCCCTAACACACTCACCAACCGGCCACTCCCCAACAAGCTTCCCAAGTTACGGCCAACACCTCCAAACATCCCAAAATTTCGCCACCACTCCCCCATTAACTCCCTACCACACATTCAAATTAGCTTGACCAAGTCTACCTCCACAACTTGCTCTCCACCTTCCATTTGAATGGGTGGACCAAGTCCAAGGAAGAATTGAATTGCCTTCTAACTCTTCCTCCATGCCGCCCAAAATGAGAGCCAAAATGGGGAACTCATGACTTGAACTCAGGATCTCTCCCCTTGTAGTTGACGCCACACTCAAGCCCCAAGTGGCACATACTTTGCCACTTTGCCGCCTCCTCATTTGTGCAACCAAACACCAAATAATATTCTTAAACCCAAGCTTCCTCAGCTCCTCTCCTATAAAGCCTAAAAACAAAAATTCTCCTACCTACTCGGGCACATTCCTAACCTACAATTAAGCCCCGAAACTACACAAACAACAACACAAAGACACACTAAACACATGCAAAACATGCAACCACAAAAGCCCCTAACCCGGGATATTACGGTTCTACTTCTTAAAAATAATTTCGACCTCGAAATTACGATCGATCGTAAGAGTTGCGGGTATTCTTTGTCTCATCATATCCTCGGGTTCCCACGTAGCTTCTTCTACGCCATGATTCCGCCAAAGAACCTTAACCAAAGGCACAGACTTCTTACGCAGTAACCTTCACATCTCGATCAAGAATCGCGCACAGTTCCTCCTCCATGGTCAAACTGGATTTACCTCGATCTCTTCCATTGCTACCACATGCGACGGATCCGAGCGATAACGTCGAAGCATCGAAACGTGGAATACGTCGTGAATCGACTAAGCTCTGCGGCAACTCAAGCTGTCGATACGCCATGGTCCAACTCGTCTCGTAACCTTATACGCCCAATAAACCTCGGACTTAGCTTGCCTTTCTTCCCGAACCTCAACACCTTCTTCCAAGGCAAGACCTTCAGAACACTCGATCCCCACGGCGAACTCTATATCTCTTCGCTTAAGATCGGCATAAGACTTTTGCCGGTCCAAGCTTCCTTCAATCGAGATGAATCGACTTAACCTTGTCTTCGGTCTCAAGCAACCAACTCGGGTCCTAACAACCGACGTTCACCTAACTCCGCCCAACACGTAGGTGAGCGACATTTCCTACCATACAACGCCTCATACGGTGCCATCTTGATGCTCGCTTGGTAATCGTTGTTGTAGGCAAACTCGACTAATGGTAGAAACTCCTCCCAACTACCTCTCAAATCCAAGATACAACCTCTCAAAGATATCCTCTAAGACTGAATGACCTTTTTCGATTGACCGTCGATTGCGGGTGAAAAGCCGTCTTTGAAATCCAAACGAGTACCAGAGCTCGATGCAACGCTTTCGAGAACCTTGACGTGAATCGGGATCCCTATCCGAGATTATCGAAACCGCACACCGTGCAACCTTACTATCTCTCGAAACATACAGCCATGAAGCTTCAAGTGAGTAGTCAACCCTCACCGGAATAAAGTGAGTGATTTAGTCGATCGATCCACCACTACCCAAATCGAATCTTTCTTGCTTGGCGTAAGCGGTAACCCACCGACGAAATCCATGGTTATCCTTTCCCACTTCCATCGAGGAATCTTCACAGTGAAGCAACCCCGACGGCAATCGATGTTCAGCCTTGACCTGCGACAAGTCGACACTTCCCAACAAACTCTGTCACCTCCTTCTTCAAGCCGAGGCCACCAAAAGCGCTCTCTAAGATCCCTATACATCTTGCTACCTCCATGATGCATAGCATGAGGTCGCTATATGTGCGTCTGAAGAATCTTTTGCCTCACTCAACATCTTTAGGCATACAAGCCTTACCTTGGAAACACAGAACCTCATCACTAGACAAGTTTGTAACCCTCCAAACCACCATTACGCACTTGTAACCTCCGCGCACTCGAACCTCATCCAATAATCTGTTTTCTCTCGACCGCTCCACCCAAGTAGGCTTAACTCGCAACTCGCTGAGAATACTCCCATCGCCATACAAACTCAAGTGGGCAAACAATGCTCTTAACTCGAAACAACCCTTACGGCTCAACGCGTCGCCACCACGTTAGCCTTGCCCGGATGATACTAAATCGAGCGATCGTAATCTTTCAAAGAACTCGACCCATCTGCGCTGCCTCAAATTCAAATCCTTCTGAGTCAGTAGATACTTCAGACTCTTGTGATCTGTGTAGACTATCGATCTTTCCCCGTACAAGTAGTGCCTCCAAATCTTTAAAGCGAAGACTACAGCTGCTAGCTCCAAATCGTGCGTCGGATAATTGACCTCATGTGGCCTCCTCGGTGCCGAGAAGCGTAAGCCACAACCTTACCTTCTTGCATCAGCACACAACCCAAGCCCGTATGTGATGCGTCACAATAGACTGTGTACTCCTTACCAGCCTCAGGTTGAATTAAAACCGGAGCCTCAGTCAAAATCTTCTTTAACTTGTCGAAGCTTTCCTGCTGCTTCTCAGTCCACACAAACGGAACTTCTTTCCTCAGCAACTTGGTCATCGGCGCCGCTATCAACGAGAAACCCTCAACAAACCTTCGGTAGTATCCGGCCAAACCCAGAAAACTCCGAATCTCAGCCACTGACTTAGGCGGCTTCCAATCCAAAACTGCCTCAATCTTACGAGGATCCACTCGAATTCCCTCAGCCGACACTACATGACCCAAGAAAGTCACTTCCCTAAGCCAGAACTCACACTTACTGAACTTAGCATAGAGCTGCTTTTCCCTCAAAATCTGCAACACCACTCGCAAATGCTTATCATGCTCTTCCTCTGTCTTTGAGTACACTAAGATGTCGTCTATGAAAACCACGACGAACTGATCCAGATACTGTTGGAACACCCTATTCATCATGTCCATAAACGCCGCCGGCGTTAGTCAACCCGAACGGCATTACGTAAATTTGTAGTGCCCATACCGAGTCTAAAATCTTTGTTTTATGGATATCGGCCTCCTTAACCTTCAACTGATGATACCCAGATCTCAAGTCGATCTTCGAAAATACCGTAGCCCCCTTCAGCTGATCAAACAAATCGTCTATCCGTGGCAGCGGATACTTGTTTTTAATTGTCACTTATTCAATCTGGCGGTAGTCTATACACATCCGCATCGTGCCATCTTTCTTCTTGACAAAGAGTACCGCGCACTTACGGCGAAACACTTGGCCTAATAAAACCTCGATCCAATAACTCCACGGATCTCGAGCCTTAAGCTCCACCAATTCCTTTGGCGCCATCCTATACGGAGCAATAGACACTGGCGCAGTTCCGGGTAATAGATCTATTCCGAACTCTACCTCGCGATCTGGCGGCAAACCCGGAAGCTCCTCAGGAAAAACATCAGTAAACTCCTTAACGGTACGAACCTTCTCCACAGCCGACTCTTTAGCCTCCAAGGCATACACATGAACCACATACGCTTCACAGCCCTTCCTGACCATCTTCTTCTCGCTTCAAAGCAGATACCACATTTGATAAGTAATCTCTCCTATTACCTATCATAGCCACCTCTTCACCCTCGACCGTCTTAAGAACCATGCGCTTGGCCGCGCAATCCAACCTCGCCTGGTACTTGACCAACCAATCCATCCCAAGAATCAGATCGAACTCCCCAAACGGCAGTTCCATCAGATCAGCAGCAAACACTACCCCTTGGAGTTCTAAGGGTACCTCTCTAAACAGTTTATCTACTACTACAGAGTGACCTAGAGGGCTAATCACAGTCATCTGCCTAGAAGATATCTCAGAGTCTAAATCCATGGTCTCTACTATACTACTGGCAACATAAGAGTGCGTTGAACCCACATCAATCAAAGCAGTATAAGGAGAACCAAAAATCAAGAACGTACCGGTTATGACGTCCGGTGCGTCGCTTCTCCTCTCGGCGCCTCGCAAAGATACACTAATCCAGTGTCTAGCATCGAACTACTCGCACCTCTGCGGTGCTCCACGGCCCGACGAACCATTACCACCTCTGCCATTACCACGGCCCCTCTGCGGTGGCGGTCCATTACCTCTGAACTGATTACGGCCCTGCCTCTCAGACTGAATCCTAGCCAACCTACGCGGACAATCCCTCACACGATGCTCCAGAGAACCACACTCGAAGCAACCTTTTCCTCCAGTCCAGCAGCCACCCCAATGAGATTTCCCACACTGATCACACTGCGGCGGTCCCTGCCTAGCAGCAACAAACCTAGCAGGCTGATTCGGCCCACTCGGTCTAGCCCTCTTCTGCGGATTAACCGACGACCCAGAGGACCCAAAGCTCCTCTTATGTCTATTTCGGTCCATGCCCTGCCTCACTGACTCCTTAACACCCTCGGCCACCTTAGCCTTCTCAACTAAGACAGCAAACTCGCGCTCCTGCTGAGGAGCAATCAGCAGCCTCAAGTCGTCTCGCAGACCATCCTCGAAACGAACACACC
Source organism: Gossypium sturtianum (assembly GCA_025698515.1). Classification (NCBI taxonomy): domain Eukaryota; kingdom Viridiplantae; phylum Streptophyta; class Magnoliopsida; order Malvales; family Malvaceae; genus Gossypium; species Gossypium sturtianum. Next base: position 112,173,929 of record CM046955.1, read on the forward strand.
TCTCATGCTCAGTGGCCACAATGCCCCTGGCATACCTACTCACCAGGAACTCGGCCTCGTGCACTCGAAAGCAGATTTACTCCCTGAACAAGCCTCAGAAAAGCCTTTCGCTGGGAGTCGACATAACTAGCTCCGATGTACTTCTTTTGATATGCAGCCCTGAAATAATCCCATGTTAGATCCTCTGCTGCCACACTGTCTCGAACCGTGAGCCACCACTGATATGACTCATCCCGGAGAAGCGATACGATGCCCTTCAGCTTCTCTTCAGCAGTCAAGTCCAGATCGTCCATGATCCGCTCAGTTGCCTCCAACCAATATTCAGTAGTGCTGGGAGCAACACCAGAAACACCTCGGAAGAATTCGGCCCCATTGGCCCGAAGTCGCTCGAGCATGATTTCCTAACTCTGCGTTACCACCAACATCAGCTACTCTTTCCAACACTCGCGGCATCGCTCGTGACACGCTGCGTCGCCCCCAGTCTGATCTTGGAACTCACCACCTCCAGCTGGTGGCGGAACCGGTATCTCATTTTCTGAACCCTGACCAGATCCTACGGGCTTAGAAACAGTCATCCTACCACGACCTCGTCCACGACCACGTCCACCTCTAGCGCTCATGACTAATCTTCCCACGATTCGATTAAGAATTTTTATGCATCGTATTTATTCCACTTGTTTAAAAGCAAGTCTTATGAATATTAAGGAGATTTGTTCTCGCGAGTTCACAAAATCCTATCGTCTCAATCTCTAAAGTAGTATACTATTGCTATTCATCAAATCATATCACATCCAATCAATTCACAAGCAATAGTATGCAGGTACTTACCTTGGCGGAACTGGTGCCGAGACTCGGTGCCATGCCTTTCAAACCATGCTTTAAGAATAAAGACTAACAAAACAACCTTTTGAAAATATTTTGGGCCTCAGGCCCACAGCCGAGCCTTTGAACTTGGCTCGATACCACAATTGTAACACCCCAAACCGGACGGGGACACCACGTCGAATCACGGTATGCTACTGGGAAAACATTTTTGAGAGATAGGATTTTTCGTTTAAAAGCGGAAGTAAAACATAGTGAACTTGAAGAAAATTTGAGTAGGCCTGTTTGATTAGATTTTGAAAACTTATCCAAAGTATATAGTAAAAAAAAAAACGAGTTGATTTCATTTAGCATTTCCAATGGTTCCTTAGTGCTATTTTGAAACCTTTCTGACTTAGTCGAATATCGAGTTTGGTTTGAAAATCACTTGAGTTTACTTTATAGCAAAACATAGTGGGATACCCGATGGTATGTTTTAAAACACATTGCGTTATAGTTTTGAAAACGTTGTCTTTCCAAGTTTTAGTAAATTTCATGCCAAGTTGCTTGTTAAGCAGGTTGAGGATCTAATTAAAACATAACCATCAAAAAAACATAGTTTAAAGGCCTTTTACAAATCCAAATTAAAACCCAAATAAAAGTAATTAAATTAAAGTACCCCAAATGATAGGGTTGGAGTAAAACTTTATTAAGCATGGCATGAGCACCCGAGTCCATCCGGCTCCATGTCCGCGTCTCTACGAGTCACTGAAATGTCAAAGGAGAGGGTGAGTCGAATGACTCAGTGCATAAATCCCGCTCCCGATGAAACAACATGCTAACACACATCATACATAGCAACATAATTAATGCAACCCGATCCTAACCATCCGTATCTCCTTTTCTACCCCGTGTGGTACCAAACCACTGGTGGTGCCAAACCACTGGTGACATATAGTCACAATGTGTTACCAAAACACTGGTGTCCCAAAGACACAAATGTGCTACCAAAGCACTGGTGACCGTAGTCACAAATCAATTGATGGGGCCAACCCATCGTGTGATACCCAATCACTAGCAGACGATCCCATATCTCAAAGTGGGGCCAACCCACGGTGGTGTTAACCACAGGGACAAGTCGCAATGAGGTGCCCAACCTCTGGTGTCCCAAAGACACAAATGTGCTACCAAAGCACTGGTGACCGTAGTCACAATAATCGAATGATGGGGCCAACCCATCGTGTGATACCCAATCACTAGCAGACGATCCCATATCTCAAAGTGGGGCCAACCCACGGTGGTGTTAACCACAGGGACAAGTCGCAATGAGGTGCCCAACCTCTGGTGTCCCAAAGACACAAATGTGCTACCAAAGCACTGGTGACCCAAAGTCACAAGGATTGTTACCAAAACACTGGTGCTCGTCAGCACAAAATATCATGCTCCCTCCACTCATATCACCCATCAACATACCATACTCATGTAATCATGCATATCATACAAGTCATGCATATCATGCCAACATGTCTAGCATTACCTCTCATAGCATACATATCATAGATCATAATACCCAAGGTATCCATAATAGAACTTGTAATAAATTAGACTTACCCGGATACGTACACATACCCCGTTTGGGTATCCAATAATCCATCATACTGTCATGGTTTTTAATAGGCAAACAGGTTTAATAACAATATTACTAAGTATAGTGTGTTAGTTTACACACCTGGTAATTACGAGCCTAAAGATCCCAACGAAACGATCTAAATCCCTCGAGTATCAAGCTCCTAAACAATCGGCCAACACAGGAGTTAGACATCTATAACATTCGGCCAACATTAATTAACCAAAGGGGTTAATGTTGATCCCTCACCTTGCTATTGGTTCGGTTTCTTAGCAAACCCGAACCACAATGATTCCTCCTTTAGCAATCGGCTACACCTTAAAAGAACAAAAATGATTAATCCCTTGATACCCTAAACTTAATCGAAACTCAAACAAATAAACCACAATCAACATCTCACCACCACTTACCAAACAATCGAGTTCGGATAATAACCGTTGGATCGCCGAATCCCGAAAGCCCTAAAAAGAATTCGGTCAAGACATAAGAGATCAACACCCTTCCACCAATGCCGAAAGTCAACTTTGAACCCCCCCAAAATTGGTAGAAAACTAGGGAGAGAAAAGAAATGAGCATTCGGCCAGCCACTTACCTTGCTCCAACGTTTGAAAGAAGACAAACGAGATTACTCCCACCACTCAAAATTCGGCTACAAAGTACTACTAGAAGAGGGAAGATTCGGCTAGAACTTAAACAAAAGAAAAGAGAATTCGGCTTGAGTAAAAAACAAGAAGGATAAAGTGAAATGAGAATAAAGTTTCGGCAAAATGGTTTTAAGGAGAAACAAAAATGAACAGGAGAAGGTACCTTTGGGTTTTGAAAGAAAAAGAGATGAAGAATGTGTTTTTGGAAGAGAGTTTGGCTACAAAGTTTTTAAGAAAGAAAGAAAAATCAAAAATGCAAGAAGAGAGATTAGAGGTTTGGTTTACACACTTGAAAAGAAAAGAGGAAATGGGAAGAGATATTCGGCTACACCCTACTCAAGAGAACAAAGAAATTCGGCACAAATGTGCTTGCATTTTCGGTTTTCAAAAGAAAACAAAAGGTGAAACTTACTATGAAATTCGGCTTGTTTTGACAAAAATGAAAGAGCTATGTTGCTACCCTCCTAAGACCGAAAATGCACCAACAATCCAAGGAAATTCGGCACTAGCCCCTAACACACTCACCAACCGGCCACTCCCTAACAAGCTTCCCAAGTTACGGCCAACACCTCCAAACATCCCAAAATTTCGCCACCACTCCCCCATTAACTCCCTACCACACATTCAAATTAGCTTGACCAAGTCTACCTCCACAACTTGCTCTCCACCTTCCATTTGAATGGGTGGACCAAGTCCAAGGAAGAATTCGAATTGCCTTCTAACTCTTCCTCCATGCCGTCCAAAATGAGAGCCAAAATGGGAACTCTGCGACTTGAACTCGGGATCTCTCCCCTTGTAGTTGACGCCACACTCAAGCCCCAAGTGGCACATACTTTGCCACTTTGCCAGCTCCTCATTTGTGCAACCAAACACCAAATAATATTCTTAAACCCCAGCTTCCTCAGCTCCTCTCCTATAAAGCCTAAAAACAAAAATTCTCCTACCTACTCAGGCACATTCCTAACCTACAATTAAGCCCCGAAACTACACAAACAGCAACACAGCACACTAAACACATGCAAAACATGCAACCACAAAACAGCCCCTAACCCGGGATATTACATTGGCGCTTGATGTTAGCTATGTGCTTCATCAAGGGAGGTGTTGGCTAGGTGCCCATCTCGGCGGTTGATAGCTGTGTGCATCACCGTGGATTAATTGATATGTGGGATCACTTATGTGACCGGTGGCTTAGCCACGGCCTTGAGCAAAGACAAGTCCGCCGAGGGTAAGTTATGTGGGATCACTTAGGTGATCGGTGGATTAGCCACGGCCTTGGGCGGCGGGTGTGCCGAGGTTGGTGTAATGGATGGAACTAGGTTGGGTTGGGCTTCATTTTGCATAATTTTGTATGTGGATGTGTGGATATGGGCCAAGCCCATATGTGGGGACATGTTGAATAACTTATGCACTGAGTCTGTGTGACTCACCCAATTTTTCTCAAACCTTACAGGTGATGCATAAAGCTTGGACCGAGTTGGAGTGGATACGAGGTGGCCCATGCAGAAGTTATTTTCCTTATTATATATATATTATACATATTTTCAGAATTTGCGAATATTTAGTTATTGTAATAAGGGCCACTTAAAAGGTTTTGAAGTTTATTATTATGTTTTAAAGTGGATTGACAATTTTTATTATTTGGATATGTTATATTTTTAGCAACTCATATCTTAAAGATATATGTTAAAATTACAAATCGAAGAAATTGTAACAACTTGATTTTATTTGGATTTATAAATATACAATGTTTTATTAAAGACAATAAATTTTTATGTTTTCACTCTAAGTCAAAATATTTTTCAAACGTTTTCCGCAGTGGCATTCTAAATTCGGCCGTGGCGTATGGGCCGAGTTTGGGGTGTTACATGTATATATATATATGATTAATCATATATACTTGTGATATATGTTATACTTGTTAATAAGGTAATATGCGAATACTTAAGGCTTAAAGTGCTAGAAGGGTTGTATACCTTCAATGAGGAATAATAGATGATAAGTTACATAGAATTACATTCGACCATATTGAAATTATTATTTGTTAAATTACTTGAATTTACAGGTATATTTATATATGTATGTGTGCTAAATGTTGGAATATTTGACTGTTGTTTCGTAAATGCTTAAGACTTACTAAGCTAGTGAGCTTATTTCGTGTGTGCTCTTTGTTCTGTTTTATAGATTTTTCCATCAAGCTACGGGCATCTGAGGATCGTCGAAAAAGTCAACCACACTGTCTCCCCTTGTGGTATTTAATCTTAGTTTTGAACCGAAGGCATGTATAGGTTAGACTAAGGTTTAGATTAATGACTTTCGGCCTTGTATATATATGAATAGCCTTGCAAAAATGGCTATTTCTTTTGATTAAGTTTAATTCCTATGTTCTTGATATAATGGATTGATTATGATATTAAGGGATGTGAAATTTGGCCATGGTTTAATCATGTATGGAATATGGTCAAATAATATGCCTATTATATCTAGATGTGATGCATTTGGGATAAGTATGATATATTGATATGTTTTGCATTCATTTTGATTTGGTTCGAATGAGGTGGATATAGTTGAGATGATGTTCTTTGGGTTGTAAATTAATTTGGTCTATTTGGATTATTAAAGATGCCATGTTAATGTTGATGAGTAGTAAGTTATTTAATCCTATATTCGGCCATGGTACATATATATTTGATAAGTATGGTTTGATTTTGTGGTTTAAGGCATTTTGGGCTAAGAAAATGAATTGATAAGGTATATTGGTTTAATAGACGTTCATGTATGTTTAATATTTCACAGATCTCTATATGTGCAAACCGTTTGATGCGTAAATATATGTTTATAATAATAAAGTGTACATGAAAACATTTGTACATGGATTGATTTCAAAAATGGTATGTGCTAATTTGGTATTTATAAATATTACGTATATATATATATATATATATATGGAATGCTTTAAGAATTTTATTTGATTAAATATGTCGGTGACTATTAGATTTTTGTTTGTGTTCATGTTATAGGTGAATAAATGTCTAAATATTATATACTTATGTAGTCGTTGTTTTTTTTTTAAATGACCATCTGATTTTATAATGCAAGTTGTTATATTACGACCTGATAGAATATATATATATATTCATTTGTGATAGCATGAAATGATATGAATTTATCAAGTGTTAGTTGGATGGAGTGTATGGACTTGGTAATTGTTATGGTAAGACCTCGTAACCCTAATCCGGCGACGGATACGGGTTAGGGGTGTTACATGGTTGGTGCTTAACAACCGCCAGAAACAGCATCCTATACAGCGCCAAGGACTGAAGCAGTGGCAAACAACTGACCATGTTAGCTACCTCGTGCTTTACCACTCGATAAATCTCTCGGTACAATATCGCTAGCACTGCTGATCCCTAGTTGTAAGTACCAGCACGATTGAAATCCTCCAATAGAAGCAACTACATTAAATGGACCCTATTAGACGTTGCATCGGGCATAAGTACCCCCATCAGCTGCAGGATATAGGCTCGAGTAGTGCACCTCAGCTCGTTCTCAATGGCAGTGCTCGGTAAGTCCTTGAAATTTTCTTTCAACCATGAGAATATCAAGTTCGTGAGGTTTTGTTCCCCAACAACGATGGACCATCCAAGTAATCTGTTACATACAACTGAAGGTTCCAACACTTTGCTTCGTCCCGTGACCACGTGGTGTCAACTCGTATCGCAAGTTGTATAGCGACGTCCTCTAATATGACTGTGCACTCCCCGTACGACGTATGGAAAGTGTGGGTCTCCAGGTGCCACCGGTCAACCAAGGCAGATAGTATGTTCGCCCTCAGGTCGAACCTCTGTATCAATGCAACATCCCCAAATCTCGCAAACTGTAAGTAAGGCATGAAAAAAAAATATAAAACTATGATAAATCAAATATCTATAAAATTAAAATTTATGATAAAATAAAAAATTAATATCTCAATTAAATATATATTAATATATAAAAATTTTGAAATTTTATATTTCAGTCCAAATTTATTAAGAGTAATTGGTTTGTTGGTTAGCATTTATTATATATTGATGATAATAAATATAATAAATAAATGGATATATGGAAACAAAATAATAAAGCCCATTTCCCCATATCTTTCATCTCTCATTTCTTTCTTGTTTTTCAATGCTTATTTTCAGTATAAGTTCTTGAATGGTAGTTATTAGGGAAAAGGATCCCATAAGTAAGCATTTTTTGTTTCTTGTTTTGACTTTTTAAAAAATAAAAATTCAAATTTTCTTTTCATATACAATAAACGCGCTTATCACTAAATCAAATATTTATTTTATTTTCATCAATTGGAAAGTTGATTTACCTACTCTTAAACGTTAGCATAATTTAGTAATGAAACAAATTTTCAAAACACTTAATATTATTATTATTTTTATAATGCTCGTTTAGCATATTCGAATCAAAAGATAACCTTGGCCTAATAATATGAGCCACTTGTTCAATTTTCCAGCATGGAAAATGATTGGTTCATCTTTAATGTAAAATCTATGAGAACTAGTGGTGCTAATGGGCCGGGTCGGGTTTGGGTTGGTCTAACAAAAAAGTAGGCCTGTTTATTAGGCTCGGGTTTAGCCTGGCCCGAAAAATGGGCCTAAAATTTTGTCCAAGCCCGACCAAGATAAAAATACTAAAATCTCTCCCTAACCCGCCTGTATTATTTTTTATATAATTTTTAAATATATATAATACATCAAAAATACTAAAAACATTAAAATAAATATTTCCCAACAAAATGAAAATTGTTATGAATATCTTATTAAGTGTATGTCCATCATGATCAAGATAAAGTTTTAATGTACTTTAAATTCTAATAGTTATTAGAATTAGATCTCTACTTCTTTTATACTTCTTATACCTATAAATAGAGACTCTGATGAAACATTGTGATCATCCCCTTAAATAATAAAGTATATTCTTTATTTTATTTATTCTTTATTCTCCCCATCTTTCTTTATTTTATAACACGTTATCAGCACGATCTTGCTCAAAGTGATAGGTTCTTTTATCGACGATCAAATTTATCCTCCATGATTTTCAATTTCTTTGACTGCAAGATGTAAAGTTTTTACAGGAAGTTTCTTTTATTTAATGTTTCATATCTGATTATTATTTTTCATTCTTCTATCATTATATGTTATCATTGTTTTCATTAACTTATTTTACTTTTTGTTCTTAAGGATGGTGAAAGATTTGATACCGTTATCTATATGAAATCAAGAATATTTTTGAACTATCTCATACGTTCTAGTGATGACGATGATGTTAAAAATCTTCAGGTTTTGATTTGAAATCTCATGCAGGTTTGCGATGGCGATTATGAAATAAAGAATCTATTGGAATGTTTATAAGTCTGTCCTATTAGATTTGTTGCATTCCCCGAAGCGAATGTAAACATAAAGAAAATAAAAGATATACTCAAGGACCACTAAAAGTGGGAACATAGTAATAAATAAGAGAACAATAAGGGTTCTCAAGATAACTCTTCAAAGGGTAAAGATAACTTATGTTATCAATGTGATATGAAATATTATTGGCCACATATGTTGCATATGCCCAAATATTTTGTTTTTGTTAATATTCTTTGAGGAAGGATAAAAGAATGTAGTAATGAATTCTATAATTATAAATAAAAAGTATTTATCTTGTTTGGAACTGAAACAAACAAATATTATTTCAATATTTGATAGTACAAAATTAGTTGAAAGCTCCAGAAGAACTAATATATTAATATCTAAAAAGCACAAAATTTGTTATTCACTGAAGCGAATACTGTATATAATTATTTGAAAATTATATTTATTGACCTGGTGCATTATAGACTTCACATTGATTTAGACATTTTCAGTAGTAAATGTCACAATAGTACTTATATGTGGATACAAATTAAAAGGAATGATAATAAAGTTATCAATTTGTTACATTTTAGTACAATTGAAACACATGTTAAAGTAAACCAAAAGTTTACTAATACAAATATGTTTACTACTTGGCGTGACCAGTTAGACCATCTTGGATCGTATATGATGCGAAAATTAATTAAGAATTCATATGGACATCCATTAAAGAACCAAAAGATTCTTTAATTTAAAGAATTCTCATTTGTTGCTTGTTCACAATAAAAATTGGTTATTAGAAACTCACTAGCTAAAGTTGAGATTTAATGTAACACCCCTAACCCGTATCCGTCGCCGGAATGGGTTAAGAGGCATTACCGGACATAACACAGTTTCAAACATTCACATAATTATACAAGTCAAATTCGTATATAAATACAACATAAAGCTAATTAAATATCAAACAGGCTTTAATAATAATTTCACATAAACAAACTATGCTTCGAAATTCAATCATATCAGTATTATTTATTTATTCACTTATTCGAACCAACAACATATATCAAATCATATTATCAATGTCTTATAAAATTTAATAGTCGAACCATAAGACCTATAATCATGGTATTCGAATAATCAAATTATAAATAAACTTATTACAATACAATGTCATATACGTAACATATGCATCGCATCACTCAATTATATATATCTATCTTATTGGCTAAATATCAAACATTTCATTCAATAAGCTCATGTACATGCGCATTTCAAACAAGACAAATCATAAAACACAGCCTAATATTCCTTCACATATAAAACATTAGTTAACTTTACGACACAACCAAATATGCATTTTGTGCTATTATAACATGCGCATATCAATTTAAAGTAAAAGCCATTTCTAAACACAAATACCAAACTGTAACAAAACCCATTCCTTTAACTAATTAATGAATATACCAATTCACATATATACGCATTAGGTTATTAATCTAAATCAAGCAACCCCACACAGCTTAATAGACATAATTATAAAAACATAAACAAATATTACCAAAAACCCGACTCATGCACATCTCGCCATAGTCACATTAAACATTTATGAACACAAAGAACAATTCATAGCATACCAAATTCGCATGCTCTATAATCAATCTAAAATACATATACCAAACAATTCATCTCTTTATCTATTTGACTATCCAAGTTAACCATAAAAGTCATACCAATTTCACCATTTAGATCCGTACCAAAACAATCAATCAAAACAATCATGAAACATATTCATTACTTGCCTTCACCAATCGTACCTAAATAGTAATTACCAGAACATTCAAAACATTTTTCTATTAAACTATGTAAATTTACTATTTATTTACCGAGATCATCCATAATGTCCCTTAATCGGGCCCTCGAGCCCCAATACGAGCATTAGAATCAAATCGGGACTTAATCGGAACCTCCAAGAATTTTTTGCAAAATTACAAATTTTTTCTAAGGTGCAGGACTCACACACTCGTGTGGTCCAAGGGACACGCCCATGTGACCCTGGAATACGCCCGTGCTACAGGTCGTGTTCGATTTAGGGTGCTCTTTGACTTGCTCCACATGGCCATGCCACATGCTCGTGTGCTAGGCCATGTGGTAATTTAATTTAATTCGAATTAGGTGCAGGGGACACACGGCCTAACTACATGCCCGTGTTACCAGGTCGTGTGTCACACACGGTCTAGACACACGCCCGTGTGTCTGCCCGTGTGGACAAAATGAAGCCATTTCTAGCTTCATTTCTCACCCAAAATTTTACCCAAGACCTGCACTTGAAACACACATCCAATACCAACCAATTCAAGCATTCAAAATAAGCAATTCCATCATTCAACATGGCATATCATTTCAAGCATAAGTGTTTATAAAATTACCTTTGTTTAACTTATGCAATAACAACATTAGACCACATATACTCAACATAACACATGTGTATTTATGTATCAAAATAATCTACTTAGTCATACCAAAATGAACCATTACTAGCCATTCCAATGGCTAGATTACAAAACATCATTTTTAAGCCACTATTGGCCAAGTTGCCCTATACATGCCATTATACCCAAAATGACTTCATTAAATATACCCAAAATGCTAGTTGATAGTGTGACGATGCTTTAATGATCTCCAACCCTCATGAGCTTTCGAGCACTATAAAACAGGGGAAAAATAAATGGAGTAAGCATTACATGCTTAGTAAGTTCGTATAACGGGAACTAAACTTACCAATCTTACTTATTAAAATCTAGGCATACAATGTTATGTTTCCATCCATTTGGCTAAATTGCCTAATCACATACATTCATTCAAACATGTTAGTCACCTAAATTTTCATATCAATCAAGTAACATAGATGAGCACATCAAGCAATATTCTTTCGAATCATTATCATATCATCTCAAGATTTTCATGCCATGTCAGGAGTTTTATGTCTGTCGAATCATTGAATTCCGATAGATGCTTAAGTAGTACACTCGAAGTGTACGATTCAATAATCTTTCAATTTCTTATTCAAGGGTACCCAATATGGCATTTAACCAAGAAACACTCTCTCGAGCCACTTATCGTATAACCAGATTACCAGTCCAGGCTAAATCCTTTATATAACGTAAGCTCAGAGGAGCTCAATTAGGATTACCAGTCCAGGCTAAACCCTAATCATAATGTATGCTCGAGAGGTATTATACCGGGATTACCCGTCCGGGCTATCCTTTCTATAAAAAGGTTAATGCGATTACTCATCCGAGCTAAATCCCGTCCGCAATGAATTCAGGACCTTATTAATTTCGGGTAAGCGCATATAATCAACGGAATCCAATATTCAATCGGGACTTAACCCTTTTTCACATTTTAAGCATATATCAATTTTCCATCATAGTATACAAGTAAGCACATAAACATAAATCACATTACATACAACACAACATAATTACATGCCCGATTAAGTTACACAAACTTACCTCGACACTTGTTCGCGTTAGAAATCTACTAATCCGAAACCTTTTCATTTCCTCGATCTAATCTCGAATTAGTGTTTTTCGGATCTATGTAAATGAATTTAACCATAAATTTCATACATTTCATATTTAAATTGACTCAATATACGTCCTAGGCAAAATTACGATTTTGCCTCTAACTTTTCCATAAATTCCAATTTTGTCCCTAGACCCCGGAAAATGAAACTTGTGCAAATTACTCCTTATTCCAAGCCTAACAAAAGCCCCATTACAAATTTTATAGCACATGTATTCATAAAATTTTAGAATTTTTCATCAAATTTTACAACTTTTCATTTTAGTCCCTAAATCATGTTTTCATCAAAAATCACTTTGTAAAAGTTGTTTATCTATCAGTAATCTTTCATTTTCTACCATAAATTTCTAATTTCCAGCATAATACATCCATGACCCATTTTCATACATTGATAACTTTTCAAATTAATCCCTCAAATAGAGAGATTAACCTACCCCGGTTTCTAAAATATCAAAATTACTAAAAACTGGACAAGGAAACTTACCCAGTTAGGCCTCGAAAGTTTCTCCTCTCTCTCCTAGGGTTTCCATAGAATTTTAAGTTGAATGTGACAATAATAATATGATATTTTCTTTTATTATCTTTTAATTAATTAAATTTTTGCTATTTCCAATTTAGTCCTTGACCTTTTTCTATAATTCCATGGATGAGTCATCATGAAAAATCTACATACTTTTCTTAATGGTCTAATTACCATATAAGGACCTCTAGTTTTGAATTCCATAGCTATTTGATCCTTATAGCTACTAGAATTCAACTTTCACATTTTATGCGATTTAGCCCTTCTCGTAATTAGGCACTAAATCGATAAAATTTTCATATCAAAATTTTCACATGTCACGTCTATCATATTACGGACCATATAATAAAATAAAAATAAAAATAAATTATGCGGACCATAGAATAAAATAAAAATAAAAATAAATTATGTTTCGGGTCAGATTTGTGGTCCTGAAACCACTGTTCCGATTTCACTTAAAATGGGTTGTTACAGGACTCCTCTGACCGGGTGAAACTTCTGGGCTGGAGTTACATTCCATATAATCTATAAAATAGAAGAGTTGATGGAAGACATAATATCATTAAAAAGTAAACCAGGAATACTTACAGCCCGAAAGGAGGTATCAATGAAGTCCCATCGCACTTGATCATGGAGTTCTTGAGGTCAATTTTGACTGCCAGCCATTTTCTATTTTTCTGCTTACTTTTAATGGAGCGGATCACCTCCTGCCTGCAATAAAACCTGTTTTCTCTTTGCCTATGATTCTTGGAAAATCACTTTAAACCTATTAGCCACCACCTTCATAACCAACTTGTAGAGAATCGAGCATAAACTAATAAGTCAGAAATAAGAAAAGGTCTTAAAGTTTTGAACCTTAGGAATAAGGACAATTAAAGTGTTATTCAGATTTGGATCAATGCTCTCCTCCTCAAATATCTTCTTAACCCAAGTGCAGAAAGATGTACCAACTTGATCCCGTTGGCTTTGGAAGAAGAAAATGTGATACCCATCGCTACCTGGAGCCTTTAGCGGGCTCATGTCAAACAAAGTAATTTTTATTTCATCATCAGAAATTGTTTTACTTAGAAATTAGATCTCCCCCTCTGTAGGTTTAAGAAAAGAACTACCAGGTAAGTTCCTCATCGGCCTCGATACCTTACCATATAGGTTCTGAAAAAACTGAATTGCTTCATTCTGGAGTTCCTCTTCATTGAAAATCCATTCCCCCATCTCATTCTTTAATGTCGTTATTCGATTATATTTTCTTCTTCGGATTATTTGGAAATAAAAAAATCTAATATTTTTGTTCCCCAACAAGAGCCAATCGCACCTCGCTTTTTGTTTCCAAAGTAGTTCCTCATGGTGAAGAACATTTTCTAGCACTGTACGGGTCACCAGCTCTAACTCAGGAAGATGATCATTATAAGAGAGGTCCATATCTCTCTGAATCTTGGTGAGATATGATATTAGCCTTTTTCTATGAAATCCAATATGCTGATAAACATTATTATTCCATATTCTGACTTGACTCGTAAAGTGAGAATTTGACTCAGCCATACAACCAGCAAAGCTCCATTTTTCCTTGACAAACTCAGAGAATCCCGGATGTAACATCCTAGAATTAGGGGTTCTGCATTTTATGTTTTTTGTGTGCTTTGCTTGTTCTGCTTGTGTTTTGGTTATGTTTGGGGGTCCTGGGGAGGCTCAAGTTCGAGCTAGAGCCTTGGCAGAATTTTGCTTTTTGGGCACTTTAGGGGGAGAGCTGGTGGAAGTAGGCTTTAATAATATTTCCTAGTGTTTGTTGACACAAGAAGGAGAGTGGTAGAGTGGCAGAAAGACGCCACTTAAGGAGCATAGGAATGGCGTCACAAGGGAGCTTGGAGTTCGAGTCTCAACTGCAGCATGTGGAACTTTATTTTTATGCTCAAGATGGTGGAGTGTTAGCTTTCGACTGGGACTCTTCATGGTGGTTATTGAAGGAGTCAAAGCATTTGAAATGGATAGACATGAGGGCTTCGAGGAGTTTGAATGAGTCAACAGGTTTGAATGGGTGAGGGGGAGTAAAACAAGGAGAGGATCGTGGGATTCAAGTTGGTGGAAGTGGTGGTCAAATGTGGGGGTCTTTGAAGGGGAAATTCGGTCAAGAAAGGGGTCTTGGGTGAGGAGCATTTCGATTTAGCTGCTTAAGGGGTGTGCCAAACTTTTCATCAGTCTTAGGCTTTTCTAACTTAGTATATTCGGTCATAAGGGGAGGGGGTGTGCCATTTATGCCATTTAGGAAAAAAGAAGAGTGTAACCGAAACTCATTTAGGAACTCTTTCTTCTTTTGCACTTTCTTTCAACTTTCATCCTTTCCTCTCGAAGTACTCCAACATAACCGAATCCTCTTCTTCTCCCACTCGAAGTTTATTCTTTTTTTTTGTTTGTTTAGCCTCACATTAGCCGAACCTCTCCCTCACCTTCTACTCATCATAACCAAAACCTTTCTTCTTCATTTTCTCTACATCCTTCATTAAGTCGAAACCCCCTTTCTCTTCTACACTACTTCTATCTTTTTCGTTTTCTTTTTGTCTTCCTTGTTTCTCTCTTGAGCTGAACCACCTTCGCTCATCTTTTACAACTTGTTTTTCCCCATAGCCGAATCATGTCTTTCTTCTTTACTCCTTCATCCTAGTCTATTCTCTTTTTGTTTCAAGCCGTTTAGCAAGAAGCGACCTTGTGGTTTGTCGAAGATCTCCTCCTCAATCGGGTTCTATCGTGTAAGGTAAGGGAGACTGTTTCATTTCTTTCTCATTCTTTTTCGGTTCTGTGTGGTCATAGCCGAATGGCTATTTTGTTTTGATGGTTAGATTTCGGCTAATCCCTCCTCTCCTCTCTCATTCTGGAACGCTTACTCCGGGAAACCCCAATAGCCGAACATTTTGAAGTCTGAAGCCTGAGGATCTGTTGATTTCTGAATCTTACCTTTCCATTCGGGTTTTAAGGTAAGGAGCCCTCTTTTGTTCTTTGTGATCGGCTTCTATTCATATTACTCTATCGTAATTAAACCCCCTTGTTGGGGTAATTATTGTTTTCACTATAGTATTGTATTGATCAAGACTATTCTCCATGGATATGAGTGCTAGCCGATCCAAGGAGGGTGCGTCTAAGGAGTTTGAGGGGAGTGTGCTCGTAGTCTCTAATCCGTCGTTCAAGCGTCGTGTGGTGTCGGCAGTTTGTGATTTTTTGCCAGGTTATGGAAGAGAGCCGACATCAGCGTGGGATAGGCAAATCGCTATTATTCCTGCTAGTGAGAGTGTTAACATAAAGAGTTTAGCCTTACGCATAATCAGGTGTGTAACGCTCACACTTTACTTTATTATTTGCGATAGTAACTGTGTTGGGTGAAAAGTCAAACGATCGTTGAGACAAAGATGAGATACACCGGGTAAGTACCATTATGAGTTTACTTTCGTAGATATGTATGTTTGAATTAATTTTCTGATGTACCTTGAAAGTATGTTTGCATTCATCTCAGTATGATAATATGTTGCATGGGCTTTGGGATATGAATGAAATGGGAAGTGTGATTCTGTGACTCTGTCACAAGTGGTTTGGGACCATAGTGGTTTGGAACCACGTAAACATATTTATCAGTGACTTATCTCAGTGGTCTAGGACCACAGTGGGTTGGCCCCACGTTTATATATTCTGTGACTCTGTCACAAGTGGTCTGGGACCATAGTGGTTTGGAACCACGGTGGCTTAATGCCACGGGTGTTTGGCTGATTCAGGTGACCTAGAGGATGGAAAACTAGGTTGGGCTGGGCTGCATTGCATACATTTTTAATATGCTATATTATGAGGGATAAGGCCCAATGTGCATCTGTGGCCTTAAAGCCCAATTGCGATATAAGGGGAATTACACACTGAGTCTCGGTGACTCACCCCTCTACTTAATTTTACAGGTAACCCCTAGTTGCGGATTTAGAGCAGTGGTGGGCTTGAGGTGGCCATGCATTATTTTCTCGTAAACTTTCGTTTCTTATTTGAACTTACTTTTTAATTTTGGAATTTTGCAATGTAATAAGGCCTCCATAACTTTAATTTGGGTTTTTGCTTTAAATTTGTGATTGCATATCTTATGAATTGTCAAGTTTGGAGTTTTTCTAAAATAAAACCATAAACCATCATTTTTCTAAAAAGGGTGATAACAAAAGATGACATGCGAGTAACTAATTAATTCAGAGATTTTCTTAAAACCTTAACTTTGTTTTCAAATGTCACGTTTATAAAATTTCCTAATTTTAAAGCCAGAAAAAAAATCAGATACTGACTTCAGTTCAATCTAATAAGAATTTGGTAAGAAACTTTTAATTATTTTCAAGATGGTAACACTAATCAAAAAATATTTTTTTAAATTACGATGTTCCGGTAAAAAAATTTCAAAACTTCTTTTCCTATAACATACCAGATTTGGTCGTAGCGTATTGACTGGGTTTGGGGTGTTACAATTGTGGTATCAGAGCCTAGGTTGCAAAACTCGACTGTGGGTTTGGGGTTCAAAAATGTTTTCAAAAGTTGGTTTGGAATATGGTTTAGAAAAATACATGTTTTCTGGAAGCATGGCACCCGAGTCTCCGGCACCAAATCCATACGGTAAGTCTTTTGACTATTGATTGAATTGTATGAAAGATTGTATTGTGTTGTACTGTGATTGCTAGTTTTAAGAGATACAACTTTAGAAAATGAGACCCTTAGGTATGCGATTTGCGAAAATTATTTCTAATACTATTTTCATAAGCTATCCGTTAATAAACAGTGGAAGAAGTACTAATTCATAAAACTTGAAATCAGATTAAGTTGAATTCGTAATCATGAGCGCTAGAGGACGTGGGCATGGTATGCGCGGCCGGGGTAGAGGCCGGGGTGTTGAGGCTGAACCCTCGAAATCAGGGCATGGGCCAGAAGGCGAAGTGCCAGCATCACCAATAGCGGAAGTGGGGTTTTAGGACTAAACTGGAGGGTACGATGCTGTGTCTCAAGCTATGTTGCGTGTTCTGGAGCAGGTTGTTGGAGCAAGCACAGGATCAGTAGCTCGAAAATCTATTCCTGAGGGACTTCGAGCAAATGGGGCCGAGGTATTTAGGGGTATTTCTGGTGTGGCTCCTAACGTAGCTGAGTACTGGATGGAAGTGGTTGAACGAATCATGGACGATCTTGATTGTACTGCGGAGGAAAAGTTGAATGTAGTAGTGTCCCTCTTTCGGGATGAGGCATACCAATGGTGGCTCACGGTGAGGGATGGTACATCAGTAGACCGTATTACTTGGGATCTCTCTAAGACAGTGTTCCAGGGAAGGTATGTCAGGGCAAGTTACGTGGACGCTCAGAGAAAGGCATTCTTAAACTTGGTCCAGGGGAATAAGTCAGTGGCTGAGTATGAGGCGGAGTTCCTGCATTTAAGCCGTTATGCCGGAGGTATCGTCGTAACTGATCACGAGCGTTGTGTCCGATTTGAGGATGGTTTGAGAGACGAGTTGCGAGTACTGATAGCTCCGCAACGGGAAAGAGAGTTCGCTACTCTGGTTGAGAAGGCTAAGATAGCTGAAGAGGTGAAGCGGTCTGAGAGGCAGAATTGGGATAAGGATAGGGGCAAGAATAAAAGGAATTTTGGGTTGTCAGGATCTACTGGGGGTCTCCAAAAGAGGCCTAGGTTTGATGGGCCGGGTCGAGTTACAAAGCCTTTTGCTATTGGTCGGTCTCAATCGTGTGCTAGATGTGGTAATTATCATTCAGGAGAGTGTTTGGCAAGAAATAGAGAATGCTTCAGGTGTGGATCTGTAGATCATCTGGTAAGGGACTGTCCGCAAGAGCCGAATAGGGCACGGCCAGTAGGGCAGGGATATGTATAGTCTGGAAGAGGTGGGCAGCAACCACCGAGAGGTCGTGGTCCGGCCAGAGGAGGAAATGTTTTGGTCGAGGGCATGGAGCACCGAGCAGAGCTGCTGGGAATACAGTTGCAAGACAGCCTGGATTGGTTTATGCAGCTAGACGCCGAGAGGATGGCGATGCACCGGACGTCATAACCGATACGTTCCTTATTTTTGGTTTTCCCTTTACAGCATTGATAGACATTGGGTCTGCGCATTCATATGTTGCTAGTATTGTGTCTGGAACTTTGAACATAGAATCTGAGGTTGCTTCTAGGGAAATGACTGTAATTAGCCCTTTAGGACAATCTGTAGTGGTGAACAAATTATTTAGAAGTATGCCTTTAGAAGTACAAGGGGTTGTTTTCCTGGCTGACTTGATGGAATTGCCGTTTGGCGAGTTCGATTTGATTTTAGGCATGGACTGGTTAGTTAAGTATCGTGCAAACTTGGATTGTGCTGCTAAACGCATGATTTTGAGATCTCTCAAGGATAAGGAGGTGTTGGTAATAGAGGAAAGAAGGAATTACCTGTCCAATGTGGTGTCTGCACTAAAGGCTGAAAGGATGGTGCGCAAAGGGTGTGAGGCTTTCTTAGCTATCATTAGTGCTTTGGAGGCTAAGGAATTATCTGTAAGAGATGTTAAAACGGTGAAAGAGTTCTTGGACGTCTTTCTAGAAGAGCTTCTAGGGTTACATCCGAATCGCGAGGTGGAGTTCGACATTGATCTTCTTCCGGGAATAGCTCCAGTGTCTGTTGCCCCATATAGGATGGCGCCGAAGGAGCTAGTAGAACTTAAAGCTCAGATTCAAGAATTGTTGGATCGTGGTTTTATTTGACCAAGTGTGTCTCCGTGGGGAGCACCGGTGTTATTTATCAAGAAAAAGGATGGGTCGATGTGGATGTGCATTGACTACAGGCAATTGAACAAGCTGTCGATTCAAAATAAGTACCCATTGCCAAGGATTGACGACCTATTCGATCAGCTGCGAGGCACTTCAGTCTTCTCGAAGATAGACTTGAGGTCAGGTTATCATCAGCTTAAGGTCAAGGAGGCAGATATTCATAAGACTGCTTTTCGAACTCGTTATGGTCACTACGAGTTCTTAGTGATGTCGTTTGGATTGACGAATGCACCAGCTACGTTTATGGATATGATGAACCGAGTATTCCAACCCTATCTTGACCGGTTTGTCGTAGTGTTCATAGACGATATTTTGGTATATTCAAGGACAGAAGAGGAGCACGATTCGCATCTTCGGATTATTCTGCAGATTTTGGGAGAAAAGCAATTGTATGCCGAATTCAGCAAGTGTGAATTTTGGTTGAGGGAAGTTACTTTTCTGGGGCATGTTGTGTCTGCCAAGGGGATTAGGGTTGATCCCCAAAAGATTGAAGCTGTTTTATACTGGAAATCATCGAAGTCTGTAGCAGAAATTCGAAGTTTTCTTGGGTTAGCTGCAGTAGTGTTCGCTCTAAAGATTTGGAGACATTACTTGTATGGGGAGAAGTCTATTATCTACACGGATCTTAAAAGCCTAAAATATCTCCTTACCTAGAAGGAGTTGAACTTAAGGCAGTGGAGGTGGATTGAATTGTTAAAAGACTATGATTGCTCGATTGAGTATCACCCGGGTAAAGCTAACGTAGTGGCGGATGCGTTGAGCTGTAAGGTGATATCTGATTTGAGGGCAATGTTTGCTCATCTCAGTTTGTATGATGACGGAAGATTGTTAGCTGAACTTCAAGTGAAGCCTTCATGGGTAAGTCAGATTAAAGAGAAGTAGTTGTCAGATGAATCGTTAAGTTCTAGATTTCAGCAAATGGGAGGTGGTGAGACAGAAGATTTTAGTTTAAACAGTGATGGGGTATTGTGCTTTCGTGGAAAGGTTTGCATGCCGAAGGATTTTGAGTTGAGACAGAGGATTTTGCGGGAGGCACATAGTAGTCCATACGATATGCATCCCAGAGGGAGTAAGATGTATCGAGATTTGCGTGAACAGTTCTGGTGGCCAAGTCTGAAGCAAGAGGTTATCGAGTTTGTGAGTAAGTGCTTGACGTGTCAGCAGGTAGCGGAACATCAGTTGCCTTCAGGATTGTTACATCCAGTGAAGATTCCACTTTGGAAGTGGGAGAGGATAACTATGGACTTTGTTAGTGGGCTACCTCTTACGCCTACTAGAAAAGATTCAGTGTGGGTAATTGTCGATCGGTTAACGAAGTCCGCTCATTTCATACCGGTTCATGTTGATTACTCACTACAGAAGTTAGCCAAGCTCTATGTAGCAGAGGTTGTGAGGTTACATGGGGTACCAGTGTCTATCATATTAGACAGAGACCCTAGGTTTAAATCGCGATTCTGGAAGGCGTTGCATAAAGCGTTGGGTACAAGATCGGATTTCAAAGACGGCGTTTCATCCTCGCATCGATGGTCATCGAAAGGGTAATCCAGATTCTGGAAGATATGTTGAGAGGTTGTGTTATCAACTTCAGGGGTAGTTGGGAGGATTTCTTACCGTTGGCAGAATTCGAATACAACAATAGCTATCAATCCAGTATTCAGATGGCACCCTATGAAGCGTTATATGGTCGTAAGTGTCGTACTCCTACCTGTTGGACAAAGTTGGGTGAGCGACAGTTGTTGGGTCCAGAATTGGTTTCAGAGACAGAAGAAAAGGTTAAGTTGATTCGAGCTCGGTTAAAGGAAGCATCTGACAGACATAAATCGTACGCAGATTTGAAGCGTAAGGAAATAGAGTTTTCAGTGGGTGATCGGGTATTTCTAAAAGTTTCACCTTGGAAGAAGGTCCTAAGGTTTGGACGGAAAGGCAAGTTGAGCCCCAGGTTCATCGGACCTTATCGAGTGTTGAGACGTGTCAGACGAGTAGCATATCAGCTGGAGTTACTGCTAGAGTTGAATCGGATACATGATGTATTTCATGTTTCAATGTTAAGACGTTATCGTTCGGATCCATCTCACATAGTGCCGGTAGAGGAAATTGAAGTAAGACTTGATTTGTCTTTTGAAGAAGAACCAGTGCAGATCTTGGATCGAGATGTTAAAGTGTTGAGAAGGAAGTCGGTTTCGTTGGTTAAAGTCCTGTGGCGAAATCATGGTTCAGAGGAAGCCACGTGGGAGCCAGAGGATGCGATGCGACAGCAATACCCTCACCTATTTTAATCAGGTAAATATCGAGGCCGAATTTTTTTTAGAGGGGTAGAACAGTAACATCCTGGAATTAGGGGTTCTGCATTTTATGTTTTCTGTGTGCTTGGCTTGTTCTGCTTGTGTTTTGGTTGTGTTTGGGGGTCCTAGGGAGGCTCGGGTTCGATCCAGAGCCTTGGCAGAATTTTGCTTTTTGGGCACTCTAGGGGGAGAGCTGGTGGAAGTAGGCTTTAAGAATATTTCCTAGTGTTTGTTGACACAAGAAGGAGTGTGGTACAGTGTAACACCCCAAACCCGGTCAATACGACACAACCGAATCTGGCATGCCACGAAGGAAAACGTTTTGAAGAAAATTGAGTTAACAATTAAATTTTAGTGAAAAACTCTTTTTTGTTCTATGTTTGTAGAAATCAGGTGTATAATAAGTTTAAAACTAATAATTTACTTTGAAATTCCGTAAATAAATCTTTAAAGCTAAGTTCATGAGATCCATAGATTAGAAAACCTTTTATAATTGAAATTTGGAAACTTAAGTTTTGGAAAATAGTATGAGTTATCGAAAACACTTAAGTTGTTAAATATTATCAAATGATTTATAATACCCGATGATAACGTTTAGAAAACCATTGCGTTTTCTAGTTTAGAAAACCATTGCATTTTCTAGTTTAGAAAACTTTGTGCTCAAATTATTATGTCAACTGTAATTCATAAAGCCATATTTAAATCAAATCCAAAGCATATAAATAATCCCGAACATAATTTAGAAAGGCCTTATTACAAATCCATATAAAGATGAAAACCAAATTAAAATAAAATAAAGTACCCAAACCGAAGTTCATGTAAAACCAAATTTTTATTGCATAGCCACCTTGAGATCATCCGGCTCCTCATCCGTAATCTACGAATCACCTGAAAAGATAAGGGAGAAGGTGAGTCACCAAGACTCAGTGCATAAATCCTTTCCCCGGTTGATGCAACATACTTACACAATTATAACCAAGCAGTATATATATGCACCCAAACCTAGCCATCCATAACTCCTTTTCTACCCCGTGTGGTACCAAACCACTGGTGGTGCCAAACCACTGGTGACCCAAAGTCACGATATCCAATAATGTGGTGCCAAACCACTTGTGACCCAAAGTCACGAATAATAAAGTTGTGGGGCCAACCCACATGTGATACCAAATCACTGGCGACGATCTCGTAATATCAAATGTGGGGCCAACCCACTGTGGTACTAAGCCACTAGGATGAGTCGCTATGAGGTGCCAAACCTCTGGTGTCCCAAAGACACGAAATAATATGTGGTACCAAACCACTGGAGGTGCCAAACCTCTGGTGTCCCAAAGACACGGATATCAAATCCTTCCCCATCCTCTCATATCACCCATAACGATGCAACATTTATAGAAATCATGCCATTATGCTTTGTTAGGAATCACATAAGAAATATATCATAAATCGTATCATCATGCATCATATTGCAAAAGTCTTATCGAAACGGACTTGCCCGATTCCTTGCTCATACTCTTACGGTATCATATCAAGATTTTCACAGTTTTCGACTTTAAAACATGATCAAATTATTAATATACTACCAAGTTATAAAATGTGTAAGTTACACACCTGTCACTAGCGAAATCACTAAATCCCGAAGACCCGATCTATTGCACTAGATCTCCTTGTCCTACATTTGGCCAATACTTAGATTAATAACATAGACCATTCGGCCATACCACAAAATTTCGAAGGGTGAAATATCGTATAACTAACAAAATCCTTACTCTTGACTTACCAAAATCGATTGTTAGAGAATTGAGGCTTAGATCGATCGCTTCCAAAGTCCCGAATAGTCTACAAGAAAATCGGTTCCTATGGTTAGAACCTTACTAACAAATGCTCAAAATTTGGCTTTTTTCCTCATGAGAAACGATAGAGAGAAAAGAAAAGGAATAAGGAAATTCGGCCAATACACTTACCTATCTTCAAAACCGATTATAGATGAACCCAAAGAAAATCTACCCTTGTTGATATTCGACCAAAATAACACCAGAAGAGAGAAAGAAGATTCGGCTATAGTGGATAGAAGACAATCAAATGAATTCGGCTAGAGTGGATAAAGAGAAAGAAAAAGAAAAGTGAAAATAGGAGAAAGAGGATTCGGCAATAGAAGAAAGAAGAGAATGGAGCGAAGAAAATAGAATGGGAGAGGGATGCTTTCAACTTTGAGCAAAAGTGGAAGAAAGAAAAGAGAATTGGGGAGGAGGAGGATTCGGCAAAAAAGAAAGTAAAAGAAGAAATGTGGGTTTTGAACAAATATGAAAAGAATGAAAAAGAAGGATGAGAACAAGAGAGGTTCGGCCAAGTACAATGGTGGTTTCGGTTTTTACTCAATATGGTGTACTAGGAAATTGGCAAGGCTCCAAAAGGGTTTTTCGGCTAGACACAAAACAATGAATAATACCAATACCAAAACAAAATTTTACCTTATTGCAAGAACACATTCGGCTAGGGAGAGTGTTTGTGGAGAGAAAAGAAAAATGCTCAAAGGCTTAGGAAGTTTTTACTAACAAACTACCAACCTACCAAACCTTCAACAAATTCGATTAACCCCCCTAGACCAATATGCCGTCCACATACATGGACTAGATTGCCATTAAAAAGCTTCCAAAACCTCATCATTAATCCAAGCCTTATGTCCCCTTATCCTTCCTTAATCCATATGATTCCTTTCCCAAAGTTCAAGCTTTCCTAATCTATTATTCAACTTGCCATAAAAAAAATTAAAGTCCAACTTACCATATGTAAAGCTTGGCCGACACTTAATGTAAAAGTGCATAAAAATAAAGTCTTCAAAATGCACTCCATGCTATTCGAACCACTCCCCTCAAACAACCATTCATGCATCCTATCCACCTTGCAAATAACTCCTCATGTGCTAAATTTAGACGCATAAATTAACTTAAGTGTCAAGATCACTTAATCCACTTCACTAAATTATTAATACTAAAAATTATTCCAGCTTCACTAATAATTCCAAGCCTTCACTAGACTATATTAAACACACAATAAAATCATACCCGGCTAACACAAGTAACAAGATGATACTCAAATTTTTAGGATATTACAATTCTACCCCCTTAAGAAAATTTCGTCCTCGAAATTACTCGATCAAAAGAGTTGAGGAAGCTATTTGTCTCATCACATCCTCCGGTTCCCACGTAGCTTCTTCTATGCCATGTTTCCGCCATAATACCTTCACTAATGGAACTGACTTCCTGCGCAACACTTTCACATCTCGATCTAGAATCTGCACTGGTTCCTCTTCCACCGTCAGATCTAGACTCACCTCTATTTCCTCTACTGCCACGACATGCGATGGATCAGAACGATAGCGTCTAAGCATGGAGACATGGAACACATCATGTATCGACTCGGTTCTCATCGGCAACTCAAGGCGATAAGCTACGGTCCCACTCGTCTCAACACCTTATACGGCCCAATAAACCTTGGATTTAACTTGCCTTTTCTCCCAAATCTTAACACTTTCTTCCATGGCAAGACCTTCAGAAAAACCTTGTCACCCACGACAAACTCTATATCCCTCCGCTTGAGATCGGCATATGACTTCTGCCTATCCGAAGCTTCCTTCAGACGAGCCTGAATCATCTTAACCTTATCCTCAGTCTCTGCAACCAACTCTGGTTCTAACATCTGATGCTCACCCAACTCTGTCCAACATGTAGGTGTGCGACACCTCCTACCATACAATGCCTCATATGGTGCCATCTTAATTCTTGCTTGATAACTATTGTTGTAAGCGAACTAAGCTAATGGTAAAAACTCTTCCCAGCTACCTCTGAAATCCATAACACAACCTCTCAACATATCCTCCAAAATCTGTATAACCCTTTTCGACTGCCCGTCAGACTGTGGATGAAATGCCGTACTGAAATCCAACCGCGTACCCAAAGCTTGATGTAACGCTCTCCAAAATCTCGACGTAAATCTAGGATCTGCATGCGAGATGATCGACATCGCACACCGTGCAACCTTACTATCTCCGCCACATACAACTTAGCTAACCACAAGTGAGTAATCCACCCTTACGGAATGAAATGAGTGACTTTGTCGAGACGATCCATAATCACCCAAATCGAGTCCTTCTTACTTGGTGTAAGGGTAATCCATCGACAAAGTCCATAGTGATCCTTTCCCACTTCCACTGTGGAATCTTCACCGGTGAAGTAACCTGCACGGCAAGCGGTGTTCGCCTTGACCTGCTGACACGTCAGACATTTACCCACAAACTTAGTTACCTCCCGCCTGCACTGCCACCAAAATCGCTCTCTTAAATCCCGATACATCTTGCTACCTCCAGGATGCATAGCGTATGGGCTGCTATGTGCGTCCCGAAGAATCCTTTGCCTCAACTCAACATCCTTCGACATACAAGCTCTCCCTTGAAAACACAATACTCCATCACTAGACAAACTATACTCCTCTAAACCACCATTTTGAACTTGCAACCTCTGATCATTCTAACCCTCATCCTCTAACTGTTTCTCCTTGATCTGTTCTAACCAAGTCGGCTTGACTTGCAATTCTGCCAAAAGACTTCCATCGTCATATAAGCTAAGACGAGCAAACATCGATCTTAAGTCTGATACAACCTTACGGCTCAACGCGTCTGCCACCATGTTAGCCTTGCCCGGATGATACTCAATCGAACAGTCGTAGTCCTTCACCAACTCAATCCATCTACGCTGCCTCAAGTTCAAATCCTTCTGAGTCAAAAGATACTTAAGACTCTTGTGATCCGTGTAGACTATCAATTTCTCTCCATACAAATAGTGTCTCCATATCTTCAAAGCAAAACATCATGCAGCTAATTCCAAGTCATGCGTCGGATAGTTAACTTCATGTGGTCTCAACTGTCGAGATGCATAAGCCACTACCTTCCCTTCCTGCATCAGCACACATCCCAAACCAGTATGTGATGCATCACAGTAAACCGTGAATTCCTTGCTCGCCTCGAGTTGAATCAAAACGGAGCTTGATTAGAATCTTCTTCAACTTGTCGAAACTTCCTTGTCGCTTCTCGGTCCACACAAATGGAACTCCTTTCCTCAATAACTTGGTCATAGGTGCTGCGATTAAAGAAAATCCTCTACAAATCTTCAGTAATACCGCTTGCACCTAGAAAACTCTAAATTTCAGCCACTAACTTAGGCGGCTTCCAATCCAACACTGCCTCAATCTTTCGAGGATCCACACTAATCCCCTCAGCTGATACTATGTGACCCAAGAAAGTCACCTCCCTAAGCCAGAACTCGCACTTACTAAATTTGGCATAAAGCTGCTTTTCCCTCAGAATTTGCAACACTACTCGCAAATGCGCATCATGCTCCTCCTCTGACTTTGAGTATACCAAAATATCGTCTATAAATACTATGACAAACTGATCCAGAAATTGCTGGAATACCCGATTCATCATGTCCATGAATGCTGCCGGCGCGTTAGTCAACCCAAACGGCATTACCAGAAATTCGTAGTGCCCATATCGTGTGCGAAATGCCGTCTTATGGATATCAGCCTCTTTCACCTTTAGCTGATGATACCCAGACCTTAAATCAATCTTGGAGAAAACCATTGCCCCCTTAAGCTGATCAAACAAGTCATCTATCCTCGGCAAAGGATACTTGTTTTTGATTGTCAGCTTATTCAACTGGCGATAGTCTATACACATCCGCATCGAACCATCCTTCTTCTTGACAAAAAGTACCGGCGCTCCCCAAGGCGAAACACTTGGTCGGATAAAACCTCGATCCAACAACTCCGAATCACGAGCCTTCAATTCTACTAATTCCTTCGGCGCCATCCTATACGGAGCAATAGACACTGGCGCAGCTCCGGGTAACAGATCTATACCAAATTCAACTTCACGATCCGGAGGCAGTCCCGGAAGTTTTTCTAGAAATACATCAACATATTCCTTTACTGTTCGGACATTCCCCACAGTAGACTCCTTAGCCTCCAACGCACACACATGAACCACAAATGCCTCACAGCCCTTCCTAACCAACTTCACAGCTTTCAACGCAGATACTACGTTGGATAGATAATCTCTTCTATTACCTATCATAACCACCTCTTCGCTCTCAGCTGTGTTCAAAACCATGCGCTTAGCAGCGCAATCCAAACTTGCTTGATACTTGACCAACCAGTCCATCCCAAGAATCAGATCAAACTCCCCAAATGGCAGTTCCATCAGATCAGCTACAAACACTACCCCTTGGAGTTCTAGGGGTACATCCCTATACAGCTTATTTACTTCTACAGAGTGACCTAGAGGGCTAAATCTTTGTCATCTTCCTAGAAGTAGTCTCAGAGTCTAGATTCATAGTCTCTACTATGCTACTAGCAACATACGAATGTGTCGAACCCACATCTATCAAAGCCGTATATGGTACACCAAAGATTAAGAACGTACCGATTATGACGTCCGGTGCGTCGCCCTCCTCTCGACGCCTCGCTGCATACACCAAACCAGGCTGTCTTGCCTCAGTGTTGCCTGCACCTCTGCCCGATGCTCCGCGGCCTCGACCAGAACCATTACCTCCTCTACCATTACCACGACCTCTCTGTGGTGACGGTCCCTTATTTCTGAACTGAGCACGACCTTGACCCTCAGACTGATTCCTGGCTAGCTTACGTGGACAGTCCCTCACACGATGATCCAGCGAGCCACACTCAAAACATCCTTTCCCTCCGGTCCAACATTCGCCCCAATGAAATTTTCCACATCGGTTACACTGTGCTGGTCCCTGATTAGCAGTAACAGGCCTCCCAGATTGATTTGGCCCACTCTGCCTAACCCTCTTCTAAGAATTACCGGCTGACCCGGATGATCCAAAACCTCTCTTATGTTTATTCCTGTCGTGACTCTGCCTTACAGATTCCTTTATCCCTTCAGCTATCTTAGTCTTTTCAATTAGCGCGATAAACTCGCTCTCGATGTGGAGCAATCAGCAATCTCACTCGTCCCTCAATCCATCTTGAACCGGACACATCGCTCGTGCTTCGAAGCCACGATACCTCCAGCATACTGGCTCAATCTTAAAAATTCTGCCTCATATTCTGATACAGACTTACTCCCCTGGACCAAACTCAGAAATGCCTTACGCTGCACATCAATGTAACTAGACCCAACATATTTCTTACGATCGATACGCCTTAAAATAATCCCAAGTTAGATCCTCATTGCAAAGACTATTCCGCACCGTGAGCCACCACCGATATGACTCATCCCGAAGAAGCGACACTATCCCTTTCAACTTTTCCTCAGCATTCAGATCCAAGTCATCCATGATTCGCTCCGTCGCCTCTAACCAATACTTTGTCGTACTGGGAGCCACACCTGAAACACCTCGAAATACCTCAGCTCCATTGGCTCGAAGTCGCTTAGATATGAATTTCTGAACTTCCGCGCCTCCTCCTATTCCAGCTACCCTCTCAAGAACTCACAGCATCGCCTGAGACACTGCGTCATCCCCCGTTTGATCCTGATGCTCAACTCCAACCGCTGATGGTGGGGGTGGTGGTACCTCATTTTCAGATCCTTGACCAGACCTCACTGGCTCAGACACAGCCATCCTACCTCGACCGCGTCCACGAGTAATACGACCCAGACCTTGAGTACTCATGTCTAAAGTCTCGACTTATCTGATTTAAAAGTGTTATGCATTAGTCATTATTCCACTTTCTTTAAAGCACAGTTTTATGAAAAAAATTTAATAAGAGGTTGTTTCGCGAGTACATTCAACCTATAGTTTTGGGCCTCTAGAGTAGTTTCTACCACTATACGGTCACGCCATCATCATTATAATCATATCATCAAAAGAAACAGTTTGAGATACTTACCTGGGCGGATCGGTGCCGAAGACTCGGTGCCATGCCTTTCCAACCATATAAATTTAAACAAAACATTTGAAGACCATACTTTAAATCATTTTGGGCCTCGGTCCACAGCCGAGCTTTTGAACTTGGCTTTGATACCAATTTGTAAGTTACACACACCTGTACTAGCGAAATCACTAAATACCGAAGACCCGATCTATTGCACTAGATCTCCTTATCCTACATTCGGCCAATACTTAGATTAATAACATAGACCATTCGGCCATACCACAAAATTTTGAAGGGTGAAATATCGTATAACTAACAAAATCCTTACTCTTGACTTACCAAAATCGATTGTCAGAGAATTGAGGCTTAGATCGATTGCTTCCAAAGTCCCGAAGAGTCTAGAAGTAAATTGGTTCCTACGGTTAGAACCTTACTAACAAATGCTCAAAATTTGGCTTTTGTCCTCATGAGAAACGATAGAGAGAAAAGAAAAGGAATAAGGAAATTCGGCCAATACACTTACCTATCTTCAAAACCGATTATAGATGAACCCAAAGAAAATCTACCCTTGTTGATATTCGACCAAAATAACACCAGAAGAGAGAAAAAAGATTCAGCTATAGTGGATAGAAGACAATCAAATGAATTCGGCTAGAGTGGATAAAGAGAAAGAAAAGAAAAGTGAAAATAGGAGAAAGAGGATTAGGCAATAGAAGAAAGAAGAGAATGGAGCGAAGAAAATAGAATGGGAGAGGGATGCTTTCAACTTTGAGCAAAAGTGGAAGAAAGAAAAGAGAATTGGGGAGGAGGAGGATTCGGCAAAAAAGAAAGTAAAAGAAGAAATGTGGGTTTTGAACAAATATGAAAAGAATGAAAAAGAAGGATGAGAATAAGAGAGGTTCGGCCAAGTACAATGGTGGTTTCGGTTTTTACTCAATATGGTGTACTAGGGAAATTGGCAAGGCTCCAAAAGGGTTTTTCGGCTAGACACAAAACAATGAATAATACCAATACCAAAATAAAATTTTACCTTATTGTAAAGAACATATTCGGCTAGGGAGAGTGTTTGTGGAGAGAAAAGAAAAATGCTCAAATGCTTAGGAAGTTTTTACTAACAAACTACCAACCTACCAAACCTTCAACAAATTCGGTTAACCCCCCTAGACCAATATGCCGTCCACATACATGGACTAGATTGCCATTAAAAAGCTTCCAAAACCTCATCCTTAATCCAAGCCTTATGTACCCTTATCCTTCCTTAATCCATATGATTCATTTCCCAAAGTTCAAGCTTTCCTAATCTATTATTCAACTTGCCATAAAAAAAAATTAAAGTCCAACTTACCATATGTAAAGCTTCGCCGACACTTAATGTAAAGATGCATAAAAATAAAGTCTTCAAAATGCACTCCATACTATTCGAACCACTCCCCTCAAACAACCATTCATGCGTCCTATCCACCTTGCCAATAACTCCTCATGTGCTAAATTTAGACGCATAATTTAACTTAAGTGTCAAGATCACTTAATCCACTTCACTAAATTTTCAATACTAAAAATTATTCCAGCTTCACTAATAATTCCAAGCCTTCACTAGACTATATTAAACACACAATAAAATCATACCCGACTAACACAAGTAACAAGATGATACTCAAATTTTTAGGATATTACATACAGTGGCAAGAAGACGCCCCTTAAGGAGCATAAGAGTGGCGTCACAAGGGAGCATGGAGTTCGAGTCTCAACTGCAGCATGTGGAACTTTATTTTTATGCTCAAGATGGTGGAGTGTTGGCTTTCGGCTGGGACTCTTCATGGTGGTTGTTGAAGGAGTCAAAGCATTTGAAATGGATGGACATGAGGGCTTGGATGAGTTTGAATGAGTCAACAGGTTTGAATGGGTTAGGGGGAGTAAAACAAGGAGAGGATCGTGGGATTCAAGTTGGTGGAAGTGGTGGCCGAATGTGGGGGTCTTTGAAGGGGGAAATTCGGTCAAGAAAGGGGTCTTGGGTGAGAAGCATTTTGATTTAGCTGCTTAAGGGGTGTGCCGAACTTCTCATCAGTCTTAGGCTTTTCTAACTTTGTATATTCGGTCGTAAGGGAAGGGGGTGTGCCATTTATGCCATTTAGGAAAAAAGAAGAGTGCAACCGAAACTCATTTAGGAACTCTTTCTTCTTTTGCACTTTCTTTCAACTTTCATCCATTCCTCTCGAAGTACTCTAACATAACCGAACCCTCTTCTTCTCCCACTCGAAGTTTATTCTTTTTTTTGTTTGTTTAGCCTCACATTAGTCGAACCTCTCCCTCACCTTCTACTCATAATAACCGAAACCTTTCTTCTTCATTTTCTCTACATCCTTCATTAAGCTGAAACCCCATTTCTCTTCCACACTACTTCTATCTTCTTCGTTTTCTTTTCGTCTTTCTTGTTTCTCTCTTGAGCTGAACCACCTTCTCTCATATTTTACAACATGTTTTTCCCCATAGCCGAATCTTGTCTTTCTTCTTTACTCATTCATCCTACTCTATTCTCTTTTTGTTTCAAGCTGTTTAGCAAGAAGCGACCCTGTGGTTTGTCGAAGATCTCCTCCTCAATCGGGTTCTATCGTGTAAGGTAAGGGAGACTCTTTCGTTTTATTCTCATTTTTTTTTGGTTCTGTGTGGTCATAGCCGAATGGCTATTTTGTTTTGATGGTTAGATTTCAGCTAATCCCTCCCCTCCTCTCTCATTTTGGAACGCTTACTCCGGGAAACCCCAGTAGCCGAATGTTTTGAAGTCCGAAGCCTGAGGATCTGTTGATTTTTGAATCTTACCTTTCCATTCGGGTTTTAAAGTAAGGAGCCCTCTTTTGTTCTTTGTCATCGGCTTCTATTCATATTACTCTACCATAATTAAACCCCCTTGTTGGGGCAATTCTTGTTTTCACTATAGTATTATATTGATCAAGACTTTTCTTCATGTATATGAGTGCTAGCCGATCCAAGAAGGGTGCGTCTAAGGAGTCTGAGGGGAGTGTGCTCATAGTCTCTAATCTGTCGTTCAAGCGTCGTGCGGTGTCGGCAGTTCGTGATTTTCTGCCAGGTTATGGAAGAGAGCCGACATCAGCGTGGGATAGGCAAATCGTTGTTATTCCTGCTAGTGAGAGTGTCGACGTAGAGAGTTTAGCCTTACGCATAATCATGTGTGTAACGCTCACACGTTACTTTATTATTTGCGATAGTAACTGTGTTGGCTGAAAGTCGAAACGACTGTTGACACAGTCGAGATACACCGGGTAAGTACCATTATGATTTTACTTTCGTAGATATGTATGTATGAATTAATTGTATGATGTACCTTGAAAGTATGTTTGCATTCATCTCAGTATGATAATATGTTGCATGGGCTTTGGGATATGGATGAAAGGGGAAGTGTGATTCTGTGGCTCTGTCTCAAGTGGTCTAGGACCACAGTGGTTTGGAACCACGTAAACATATTTATCAGTAACTTATCTCAGTGGTCTGGGACCACAGTGGGTCGGCCATACGTATACTTATCAGGGATCGTCACAGTGGTCTTGGACCACAGTGGGTTGGCCCCACGTTTATTTATTGTGTGACTCTGTCGCAAGTGGTCCGGGACGACAGTGGTTTGGAACTACGGTGGCTTAATGCCACGGGTGTTTGGCTGATTCAGGTGACCTACAGGATGGAAAACTAGGTTGGGCTGGGCTGCATGCATACATTTTTAATATGCTATATTGTGAGGGCTAAGGCCCAATGTGAATCTGTGGGCTTAAAGCCCGATTGCTGTATAAGGGGAATTACACACTGAGTCTCGGTGACTCACCGTTCTGCTTAATTTTATAGGTAACCCCTAGTTGCGGATTTGGAGCCGTGGTGGGCTTGAGGTGGCCATGCATTATTTTCTCTTAAACTTTCGTTTCTTATTTGAAGTTACTTTTTAATTTTGGGATTTTGCAATGTAATAAGGCCTCCATAACTTTAATTTGGGTTTTTGCTGTAACATCCTAAAATTTAGAATTTTTTATGTTGCATGATATCTTGTGTGAGGCTAGCTAAAATATTAATTGTGTATGTTTAGGGGTTCTATGAAGGCTCGGGGTTGAATTGGGCCCTAGTAAAAATTTTGTGTTTAAGCCTTCTAAGGAGAGATAGTAAGTGGCATCAAGGCTTATGGAATAGGTGAGTAATTTGCTAGCATAATTGAGCATATGGAAAAGAGGTTGTGGCGTCACATGAAGGACTTTAAGGGAAGAGGTTCGAATCCCATTTGGTGCAAATTTTGGCTATTATTTTTTTTGTGTTCCTTCCCTAAGTGTCGGCCAAGGTGGTATTTAAGGCAGGGAAGTTTTTTTAATTATGGTATGGTGGCTAAGGAAATAAGGCAAGGGTGAGGGTAAGGAAAGAAATCAAAAGAAAAAGGCAAGATAAGGGAAC
Organism: Gossypium sturtianum; assembly: GCA_025698515.1. Classification (NCBI taxonomy): domain Eukaryota; kingdom Viridiplantae; phylum Streptophyta; class Magnoliopsida; order Malvales; family Malvaceae; genus Gossypium; species Gossypium sturtianum. The sequence continues at coordinate 112,207,907 of CM046955.1, forward strand.
ATGTTGGCCTTTTTCATGGGTGATGTTTTGGAAAGTGTTTTTGGTCAACACTTATCCCTTTTGGCAAAGCAAAACACGGTTTGGGAAGGGATATTGGGGTAGCCGAATTCTTCATTTGTCATTTGGCAAACTTTGGTGCTTGTTAGGCCAAATTCCTTTTAGCATTATTTTGTGTCATTTTCTCCAAATTTCTTCTTCTCTTGCCTTAGAAACTTCAAGCCATTAGTGAGCATTTTCTTCATTTCTTTCTTGTTTCTTTGAAACTACCTAAGCCATTGAGACCAAATTATTTCACTCATTTTCCTTTGGAAAACCGAATCTAGTTAAGCACTCCTTTTCCATCTTTCTTTTCCTTTTTACGAAATTCTCTAACCCTTCTTTCTTCTTCTCTAATCCATACCCCCATAGCCGAATATTCTTGCTCATTTTTCCTCTATAGCCAAACCCTTCATCTTTTCTTTATCATTTCTTCTCATTCGTGTTGACACTCACTCCTTTGATCAATCGGTAAGTGGTTCTATTCTATCTTTTTACTTTTCTTTTTCCTAGTCAAATGTGTGCTTTTAACATTCGGATATTCACTTTGTTCCAACCGAAATATCTTCCTTTCATAACTCTTTACAATGTGATCACTTCTAATGTAGAGTTATAGTGGAAGGCCGAAACTTTGACTCATCTGTAGCCATTGTACAATCGTTGGGAATCGGTTTTATAATCTTTAAGGTAAGGGATTCATCATGGTTCTTTTTAGATCTTTTTTGTTGACCGGTTAGTTTGCTAAACGAAATAGTGGTTGTGACTAATCAATTATATTTTTAGGGACTAAATCACTCGATCTATCCCCTCGTTGATCATATAATTCTAGTGGTAAGCCGAATCTTTTCCGTAGTCAATCATCTCATATCAATGTAATATCGTTTTGACTAAGATTTTTATCCGATGGAGGCTAGGGGTACCGACTTGAAAGGGAAAGTGAGTGGAGAACACAAAAGGAGTGGATCTGCGGTCCTTATTCCTAAATTCAAACGAAGGGCAGTATCGACGGTTCGGGATTTTCCACCGGGTTGTGGACCATCATCCGGTGAGAATCGACAAATCGTGGTCGTTCACGATTTAGAGAGTAAGTATTTTAGATTGATGATTTAGATTTAGATTAATAAAAATCTCGTTCATTAGATTAATCGAGTGTTATGTTGTCATAGGTGCCGACGATCAAGAGAGTTTAATACTTACCGTAAGCAGGTGTGTAATCTCACCGAAGTCCCGTAAATCTGTGTTTTAGCATCATATTAGAAATATCGATCATTGTTGCTTAAAAACTCAAAATCGGTAAAATGGTATGAATTGAGTGATTTGCCTAAACATCGTAAATACTGAGTTTTGTCAAAATAGGGATTATTTGTAAAATTACGAAAATGCCCCTAAGTTCCGAATTACGAAAATGCCCCTATGAGCCGAATCACGGAAATGCCCCTAAAGGGCTAATTTGCTAGAATGCCTTAATGGGCTGTATTGCTTATAAATCCTCAAAAGTGCCGAATTATGAAAATACCCTTATGGGCCGAATTACGAAAATGCCCCTATGGGCCGATTTGATAGATTGCCCAATGGGCCAAACTTAAAAGTGTGATAATGGGTCGATTTATCGTAACAAATCTCTGGATTGATGATTGTTGTTTATATTTGAAATTATTATGTTTTATAATATATGTGGCATTGCATAATTTTTCGCAAGGGATGGGAAAAATGTTGAAGAGAAGTGTAGCCCGGTGGCTTTGCCACAAAAATGTGTGTTAATATGTTTCATTATGATTCCGGTGGCTTGGCCACAATAATATTATTATATAAATGGCTACTTGCCTGCGATTGGTGTGTTTGGTGGGGTGGGTTGATTTGATCCCCACAGGTGTGATGGGATAGTACGGGCGGTGTGTAGCGGATGGATATCTAGGATGGGTTGGGTTGCATACATTCATACATTTGCGTCATTTTAAGATTGTTATGTAAAAGGGCTTAGGCCCATGATATTGCTATATGGGTTCAGGCCCAGTGGATGACGGTAAGGGATTTCACACTGAGTTCTTGTAACTCACTCCCCCTTTTTCTTAACCCTTGTAGGTAATGGTCAGTGATGTGGATTTGGGTCATAGATGACTCGATGGAGGCCATACTTCAGTAATGGTGTTATTGAACTTTAGATTTCTATTTCCGCTTATTTTACTACTCTTACTATTTTGGGTTTTTATGTTATAATAAGGGCACTGGAATATTTTATTTTTGCTTTATGTTTGTCGTATTTACTATTTTGCTTGAATGATTTTAAATGGGTATTTTTCTAAAAACTTAAATAAAGGTTTTCCAAAAAAGATTAATAAATGGATTTCATAACAAACTTTTACAAATATTTTAACTCAGAAAGTTTTTCTTGAACTATCAACGATATTTTCAAAAGTCACGATTTATAAAGATTTCTAGTTCAAATTATTGATTTATCAAACAACCTTCGAGGTTAGTAGTACTTTATCAAATATTTCAAATCAACTCGTTTTCTCAAAAGGATTTAACATGTTTTTCTCATGTGACATGTCAGACCCGGTCTTAACGCATGGGCCGGGTTTGGGGTGTTACATTTTATGGTATCAGAGCTCGATTGCAAAACTCGACTGTGGTTTGGGTTGAAACACGTTTTCAAAGCAGTTTAAATTTTAAATTATACATGTATTTTCTAATGGAAGTATGGCACCATGAGTATCCAGCACCAAGTCAAGTAAGTAAATGTTATCATTTTATGATTATGATTATTGTGATATGACCGTAGAAATACTCTAGAACTTTTAGTTTTAGGAGCTGAAACTATAGAGATTGAGACTATAGGATGCGTTTTGCGAAAACAACTTTACTTCCTATACTTCATAAAATATTATTTAATAAACACTGAAATAGTATAACTGATTCATAAGACTCTTAATCAGATTAAATTGAGCTAGCAAATATGAGCGCTAGAGGACGTGGACGTGGTAGACGTGGCCGTGGTAGAGGCTGAGGTGCTAGAGTTCTGTCTGAGGCATCGGGGCATATGCCGGAGATGGACGCACCTGCGTCACCTGTGACTGAAGCTGGGTCACATGTTACTATGAGAGAGGACGACGCTCTGTCCCAAGCAATGTTGCGAGTTCTGGAAAGGGTTGCTGGGGCAAGAACTGGGTCGGCATCTCGTGGGTCGATATCGGAGCGACTCAGATCGAATGGAGCTGAGGTTTTTAGGGGTATCTCGGGAGTAGCCCCAAATGTAGCGGAGTACTGGCTTGAGGCAGTGGAGCGAATCATGGACGATTTTAATTGCACCGCTGAGCAGAAACTAAAAGGAGTAGTGTCTTTGCTAAGAGACGAGGCGTACCAGTGGTGGCTCACTGTGCGGGAAGGCATTCAGGCCGATCGTATTACCTGGGAATTCTTTAAAACCGCATTTTAAGGAAAATATGTCGGGGCTAGCTATGTGGATGCCCGAAGGAAGGTATTCCTGAATCTGGTCCAATGAGGTAAATCTGTGGCAGCATATGAGGCAGAATTTCTGCGTTTGAGTCGGTATACCCGGGGAGTAGTACCAACTGACTACGAACGCTGTGTGCGTTTTGAGGACGGGTTGCGTGATGAGTTGCGGAGTGCGATAGCCCCACGAAGGAGAGGAATTTTGCCACACTTTGGTGGAGAAAGCAAAGATAGTGAAGAAGCTAAACACTCGGGAGCGAGTAATCCGAGACAAGGATAGGGCAAGAGTAAGAGATGCTCTGGGTACTCGAGTCCCGCTAGAGGTTTCGAGAAGAGGCCCAGGAATGAGGAGCCAGCTCGAACGAGAATACAAGCTGCTACCAATCAGCTACAGCCCTGTGCGGATTGTGGGAAACTCCACTTGGGTGAATGCTAGAAGAGAACCGGTTGTTGCTTCAAATGTGGTTCCAAGGACCATCGACTTAGAGATTGCCCTCGACTGCCTGCTCAGACTCAGGTTATTCGTAAAAATGATGCGCAGCTAGCTAGAGGCGCTCAGCAGCCGCCGAGAGGTCGTGGGCCAGGTCGAGGTGGTAATGGCGTAGGACGAGGTCAGGGTGCACCGGGTAGAGGTACTGGTAATAGGGGTAACGTGGAGGCAAGACAGCCAGGGTTGGTCTATGCGGTCAGACGTCGGGAGGATGGCGATGCACTGGATGTCATAACTGGTACATTTTTCATAGCTGATGTACCTGTTACTACTTTGATTGATATTGGATCCACCCTTTCGTATGTTGCTTGTGATGTGTCTGGAACCTTAAACATTAGATCTGAGATTACTGCTAGAGAAACAACTGTAATTAGCTCTTTAGGACAATCGTTGATAGTAAATAAGTTGTTTAGGGATGTGCCCTTAGAGATTCAGGGGAAATATTTCTAGTGGATTTGATGGAACTTCCATTCGGTGAGTTCGACCTTATTTTGGGCATGGACTGGTTGGTGAAACACCGTGCGAACTTAGATTGTGCTGCAAAGCAGATGGTGCTAAGAACTACGGAGGATAAGGAAATGATGATGATAGGTGAAAGAAGAAACTATCTGTCTAATGTGGTATCTGCTTTAAAGGCAGAAAAGTTGGTGCGAAAGGGGTGTGGAGCGTTCTTAGCCTTTATTAGTGATTTGGATGCCAAAGAGTTGACGATAGAAAGTGTCAAAACGGTGAAGGAGTTTTCGAACGTCTTTCCTGAGGAGCTTCCAGGATTGCCTCCGGATCGGGAGGTAGAGTTTGGCATTGAGCTGTTGCCGGGACCAGCTCCGGTGTCCATTGCTCCTTATAGAATGGTGCCGAAGGAGTTAGCGGAGCTTAAAGATCAGATTTGAGAGTTGTTGGATCGCGGATTCATTCGACCGAGTGTGTCACCGTGGGGAGCGCCGGTCTTGTTCGTTAAGAAGAAGGATGGGTTGATGCGTATGTGCATCGATTATAGGCAATTCAATAAATTGACGATCAAGAACAAGTATCCGTTGCTGAGAATCGATAATCTGTTTGATCAACTACGAGGAGCTTCGGTTTTCTCGAAGATAGATTTGAGATCGGGTTATCACCAGCTTAAAGTCAAAAAGGCTGATATTCATAAGACTGCGTTTCAAACTCATTATGGGCATTACGAGTTCTTGGTGATGCCGTTCGGGTTGACTAATGCACCAGCTGCATTTATGGACATGATGAACCGGGTCTTCCAACCCTATTTAGATCAATTTGTGGCGGTGTTCATAGATGACATCTTGGTGTACTCGAAGAATGAAGAAGAGCATGATTCGCATCTGAGGGTAGTATTGCAGATATTAAGGGAGAAGCAATTGTTTGCCAAATTCAGTAAGTGTGAATTTTGGATGAGGGAAGTGACCTTTTTGGGGCATGTTGTGTCTGCCGAAGGAATTAGAGTTGATCCCCAGAAGGTCGAGGCTGTGTTGGACTAGAAACCACCGAAGTCAGTGGCCAAAATTCGAAGTTTCCTAGGGTTGTCTGGTTATTACAGGTGGTTCATTGAGGGGTTTTCGTTGATTGCTGCACCCCTAACTAAGCTGTTACGTAAGGGAGTACCGTTTGTGTGGTCAGATAAGCAGTAAGAGAGCTTTGAGAAATTGAAGAAGATTCTGACAGAAGCACCAGTATTGATTCAACCTGAGGCTGGTAAGGAGTTCATTGTTTATTGCAATGCATCACACACGGGCTTGGGATGTGTATTGATGCAAGAGGAAAAGGTAGTGGCTTATGCATCTCGTCAATTAAGGCCGCATGAGGTGAACTATCCTACTCATGATTTGGAGTTAGCTGCAGCGGTGTTTGCTCTTAAGATTTGGAGACACTATCTGTATGGTGAGAAGTCGATTATCTATACGAATCATAAGAGTCTGAAGTACCTCCTTACCCAGAAGGAGTTGAACTTAAGACAGCAGAGGTGGATAGAATTGTTGAAAGATTATGACTTCTCAATCGAGTATCATCCCGGAAAGGCTAACGTAGTGGCAGATGCGTTGAGTCGTAAGGTGATATCGGACTTGAGAGCGATGTTCGCCCATCTTAGCCTGTATGAAGATGGTAGTCTGCCAGCCGAACTTTAGGTGAAGCCCGTATGGGTAAGTCAGATTAAGGAGAAGCAGTTAATAGATGAAAGGTTGGGTTCCTTACTTCGGCAAATGGAAGGCGGTGAGACAGGGGATTTTGGATTGAATAGTGACGGAGTATTGTGTTTCCACGAAAGAATTTGTATGCCCAAAGATTCGGAATTGAGACAAATGATTCTGCGTGAGGTGCATAGTAGCCCATATGCTATGCACCCCGGGGGAAATAAGATGTACCGAGACCTCCGTGAGCGAGATTGGTGGCGTGATTGAAACGGGAGGTTACTGATTTTGTGAGTAAGTGCTTAACATGTCAGCAAGTGAAGGCGGAACATCAATTGCCGTCGGGATTGCTACAACCGGTGAAAATTCCATTATGGAAATGGGAAAGCATAACGATGGACTTTGTTAGTGGGTTACCCTTATCGCCTACTAAGAGAGATTCCATTTGGGTAATAGTGGATCTGTTGACGAAGACTGCTCATTTCATACATGTTCGTATGGATTATTCATTGCAGAAGTTGGCCAAGTTGTATGTAACGGAGATAGTGAGGTTACATGGGGTACCAGTGTCTATTATATCGGACAGGCACCCTAGGTTTACATCACAGTTTTGGAAGGCTTTACATGAAGTTTGGGAACAAGGTTAAACTTCAAAGACGACATTTCATCCCATGCACGGATGGTCGTCGGTCAAAGAGAGTATCTGAGATCCCGGAAGACATGTTAAGGGCCTGTGTGATCGATTTCAGGGGTAGTTGGGAAGATTTTCTACCATTGGCAGAGTTTGCATATAACAACAGCTATCAATCCAGCATCCAGATGGCACCCTACGAGGCATTGTATGGTCGTAGGTGCCGTACTCCTACTTGTTGGACTGAGCTGGGGGAGCGACAATTATTGGGTCCTGAGTTGATTTCGGAGACAGAGGAAAAAGTAAAGGTAATTCGGGCACGGTTAAAGGAAGATTTGGATAGACAAAAATCATACGCGGATCTGAAGCGTAAGGATATTGAGTTTTCGGTGGGTGATCAGGTCTTTCTGAAGGTCTCCCCTTGGAAAAAGATCTTTAGATTTGAACGGAAGGGCAAGTTGAGCCCTAGGTTCATCGCACCATACCGTGTATTGAAGCGTGTTGGGCCAGTGGCTTATCAGCTTGAGTTACCTCCGGAGTTAAGTCAAATACATAGTGTATTCCATGTCTCTATGTTAAGGCGTTATCGTTCGGATCCATCTCATGTTGTACCAGTGGAGGAAGTTGTGTTAAGACCTGATTTATCCTTTGAAGAGGAGCCAGTACAGATTTTAAATCGGGACGTTAAGGTGCTGAGAAGGAAGTCGGTACCGTTAGTCAAAGTTCTATGGTGTAATCACGGATCAAAGGAAGCTACGTGGGAGCCTGAGGACGCGATTCAGCAGCAATATCCTCATCTCTTTTAAACAAGGTAAATTTCGAGGCCAAAATTTTCTTTAAGGGGGTAGAATTGTAACATCCTAAAATTTAGAATTTTATGTGTTGCATGATATCTTGTGTGAGGCTAGCTAAAATATTAATTGTGTATGTTTAGGGGTTCTATGAAGGCTCGGGGTTGAATTGGGCCCTAGTAAAAATTTTGTGTTTAAGCCTTCTAAGGAGAGATAGTAAGTGGCATCAAGGCTTATGGAATAGGTGAGTAATTTGCTAGCATAAATGAGCATATGGCAAAGAGGTTGTGGCATCACATGAAGGACTTTAAGGGAAGAGGTTCGAATCCCATTTGGTGCAAAATTTGGCTATTATTTTTTTTGTGTTCCTTCCCTAAGTGTCGGCCCAGGTGGTATTTAAGGCAGGGAAGACTTTTTAATTATGGTATGGTGGCTAAGGAAATAAGGCAAGGGTGAGGGTAAGGAAAGAAATCAAAAGAAAAAGGAAAGATAAGGGAACATGTTGGCCTTTTTCATGGGTGATGTTTTGGAAAAGTGTTTTGGTCAACACTTATCCCTTTTGGCAAAGCAAAACACGGTTTGGGAAGGGGTATTGGGGTAGCCGAATTCTTCATTTGTCATTTGGCAAACTTTGGTGCTTATTAGGCCAAATTCCTTTTAGCATTATTTTGTGTCATTTTCTCCAAACTTCTTCTTCTCTTTGCTGAAACTTCAAGCCATTAGTGAGCATTTTCTTCATTTCTTTCTTGTTTGCCGAAAGTACCTAAGCCATTGAGACCAAATTATTTCACTTATTTTCCTTTGGAAAACCGAATCTAGTTAAGCACTCATTTTCCATCTTTCTTTTCCTTTTTACAAAATTCTCCAACCCTTCTTTCTTCTTCTCTAATCCATACCCCCATAGCCGAATATTCTTGCTCGTTTTTCCTCTATAGCCGAACCCTTCATCTCTTCTTTATCATTTCTTCTCATTCGTGTTGACACTCACTCCTTTGATCAATCGGTAAGTGGTTATATTCTATCTTTTTACTTTTCTTTTTCCTAGCCGAATGTGTGCTATCAACATTCGGATATTCACTTTGTTCCAACCGAAATATCTTCCTTTCATAACTCTTTACAATGTGATCACTTCTAATGTAGAGTTATAGTGGAAGTCCGAAACTTTGACTCATCCGTAGCCATTGTACAATCGTTGGAAATCGGTTTTATAATCTTTAAGGTAAGGGATTCATCATGGTTTTTTTTAGATCTTTTTCGTTGACCGGTTAGTTTGCTAAATGAAATAGTGGTTGTGACTAATCAATTATATTTTTAGGGACTAAATCACTCGATCTATCCACTTGTTGATCATACGATTCTAGTAGTAAGCAGAATCTTTTCCGTAGTCAATCATCTCATATCAACGTAATATCGTTCTGACTAAGATTTTTATCCGATGGAGGCTAGGGGTACCGACTTGAAAGGGAAAGCGAGTGGAGAACACAAAAGGAGCGGATCTGCTATCCCTATTCCTAAATTCAAACGAAGGGCAGTATCGACGGTTCGGGATTTTCCGTCGGGTTGTGGACCATCATCCGGTGAGAATCGACAAATCGTGGTCGTTCACGATTTAGAGAGTAAGTATTTTAGATCGATGATTTAGATTTAGATTAATAAAAATCTCGTTCATTAGATTAATCGAGTGTTATGTTGTCATAGGTGCCGACGATCAAGAGAGTTTAATGCTTACCGTAATCAAGTGTGTAATCTCACCGAAGTCCCGTAAATCTATGTTTTAGCATCATATTAGAAATATCGATCATTGTTGCTTAAAAACTCAAAATCGGTAAAATGGTATGAATCGAGTGATTTGCCTAAACATCGTAAATAAGTTTTGTCAAAATAGGGATTAATTGTAAAATTATGAAAATGCCCCTAAGTTCTAAATTACGAAAATGCCCCTATGAGCCGAATCACGGAAATGCCCCTAAAGGGCCGATTTGCTAGAATGCCTTAATGGGCTGTATTGCTTATAAATCCTTAAAAGTGCCAAATTACGAAAATACCCTTATGGGCCGAATTACGAAAATGCTCCTATGGGCCGATTTGATAGATTGCCCTAATGGGCCGAACTACAAAGTGTGATAATGGGTCGATTTATCGTAACAAATCTCCAGATTGATGATTGTTGTTTATATTTGAAATTATTATGTTTTATAATATATGTGGCATTGCATAATTTTTCGCAAGGGATGGGAAAAATGTTGAAGAGAAGTGTAGTCCGGTGGCTTTGCCACAAAAATGTGTGTTAATATGTTTCATTATGATTCCGGTGGCTTGGCCACAATCAAATTATTATATAAATGGAAACTTGCCTGCGATTGGTGTGTTTGGCGGGGTGGGTTGACTTGATCCCCACAGGTGTGATGGGATGGTACGGGTGGTGTGTAGCGGATGGATATCTAGGATGGGTTGAGTTGCATACATTCATACATTTGCTTCATTTTAAGATTGTTATGTAAAGGGCTTAGGCCCATGATATTGCTATATGGGTTCGGGCCCAAAGTGGATGACAGTAAGGGATTTCACATCGAGTTCTTGTAACTCACTCCCCCTTTTCTTAACCCTTGTAGGTAGGTAATGCTCGATGATGTGGATTTGGGCCATGGATGACTTGATGGAGGCCATACTTCAGTAATGGTGTTATTGAACTTTAGATTTCTATTTCCGCTTATTTTACTACTCTTACTATTTTGGGTTTTTATGTTGTAATAAGGCCTCTGGAATATTTTATTTTTGCTTTATGTTTGTCGTACTTACTATTTTGCTTGAATGATTTTAAATGGGTATTTTTCTAAAAACTTAAATAAAGGTTTTCCAAAAAAGATTAACAAATGGATTTCATAACAAACTTTTACAAATATTTTAACTCGGAAAGTTTTTCTCGAACTATCAACGATATTTTCAAAAGTCACGATTTATAAAGATTTATAGTTCAAATTATTGATTTATCAAACAACATTCGAGGTTAGTAGTACTTTATCAAATATTTCAAATCAACTCGTTTTCTCAAAAGGATTTAACATGTTTTTCTCATGTGACATGTCAGATCCGATCTTAACGCATGGGTTGGGTTTGGGGTGTTGCATTTGCTTTAAATTGGTGATTGCATATCTTATGAATTGTCAAGTATGGAGTTTTTCTAAAATAAAACCATAAACCATCATTTTCTAAAAAGGGTGATAACAAAAGATGACATGCGAATAACTAACTAATACAAAGATTTTCTTAAAACCTTAACTTCGTTTTCAAATGTCACGTTTATAAAATTTCCTAATTTTCGGCTTTCGTAAAACAAAACTGTATACGGCTTTCAGTTAAATCTAATAAGAAGTTGGTAAGAAACTTTCAATTATTTTCAAGATGGTAACACTAATCAAAAAGAATTTTTTTTAAAATTATGATGTTCCGGTAAAAAAATTTCAAAACTTCTTTTCCTGTAACATACCAGATTTGGTCGTAGCGTATTGACTGGGTTTGGGGTGTTACACCGGATGTTGTACCCAACCTGCCAGAAAACGGAACGGTCATCCCTTAGAGGGATGGAGAAAAGGTCTAAGAGACAGAAGGAGTGGCCTATGATCTGACTTGAGCCTTGGAAGGTGAGTTACTGAGCAATTTGGAAAGCCAGCAACCCAAGCATCATTACCAATAGCTCTATCCAAGCGTTCAAAGACACCACCTCTGTTCCATGTGAATACAGATCCCCTAAAACCTAAATCATTCAGTTCAACTTCCTCCATAAGTTCCTTGAAAAGGGAACGTCTGCTACCACTAGCTCAACCACCCTTTTTTTTCTCACGAAGATAAAAGGGCATTAATATCCTCAATTGCCATCCACGGAGATCCATTATTAGGAATGTTTATTTTCAAATCTCCCCAAAGAGACTTCCGTTTTCGGCTGTTAGGACTTCCATAAACAAACGCAACATAAACAGGACATTGCAAGGATTTATCAGAAACTCGTGTCAAAACATATTGGGGGTGACTCCGGAGTATCTCAACACAAATGAACTCCTTCCACCCAATCCAAATACCTCCAGAGACGCCAATTGCCTCCAGTCGATGAGAGAATTGAAACCCAAGCTTAGCAATAATTGAATCAATTTTATCCCCACTAACTCTCGTCTCTAAGAGGCCCACAATGTCTGGTTTCAAATCCCTGCTATAATCACAAAAGATGCGAGGAAACTTGCTACTTGTGCACCCTTGACAATTCCACGAAAAAATCGTTAAATTCATAATAATAAAGATAAAAGCAAGCACTAACCTTTAATGTTTTGATGAACTAGGTTTCTCCCGAGAGGTGATTGCATTGTGCGTCATTTTCTCTTAAGATTTGTCCTCTACTTGAGAGTGTATGAGTTCCACCATGGAATTCATTGAATCAGATAAAAGGACTCTCGCGTTACCAAAAATTTTAAATCGACCTCCACAATCCTGAGCCCCGTCCCTCAAAAATCGAGTGTCCCTTACCAACCCCACTCGTAATATTATCCAAATATTTCTAAGAATTGGTCTTAACATTTTCTTTAAAAAGGTACACAAAATCAATTTAATTAATTATTACACAAAAAAAATTAAATTAATTATTTCATTACAATAACTACTTTTAATATAATACATGCACATCAAAATATATATACATACTTTAATTGTATTTATTAACTTTGAAACAAAGACAACTCTTTTGTTTTCTCTTCTCTTCTCTTCTTCTATTTCACTCAAAAGTTTAAGTGGGGACCAAAAACAGCCCCACCGTCCCTCTTAAAAGAAAATTAGTTGGCCTCCTCCTTCTAAGTTTTCTTTCTTTCTTTTTTAAACATTAAAAGGCCTGAAAAGTGACCCTGGCCAATCACATCGTTGACATCGCTGACGCGGCTGATACGATGTGAAATGTCAATATATTTATTTTTGGGCCCTTTGGTTTTTTATTTCTTTTAAAAATGCCCATATTCTTTTTTTTTTACAAATCAACCCTTTCTCATTCTTTTTTCAGTCAATTCCCTCTCACACTTTCTTTATTTTTTTCTCATTTTTCTCAAACTTTCTTTATTTTTTGGTCCTCTCTTTCTTGATTTCTTTTAAAAATACCCCTTATCAAACGATTAATTCACATTACATAAATGATTTATATGAAAATTATTTTACTTTGCTAACATTTCAAATAACTATCAATTTACATAATTCAAAATTCTTATTTTACAAAATATAATTTTACATTTGCAACATTCCAAAATAATTTCACTTAACTTACAATATATAATTTTACAACACGAGCAACTTTCTCAATACGAAAAAAAATTAAACGATATTATTCAAGACCGACAACATTGTGCCTTACAAATAAAACATAATTCAACTATTTTGTTCAAGACCAATAGCATTGTGTCTTACAAATTCAAAAAATAAAATGTTTAACCGCAACACGAGCAAGTTTCTCGGTGTTACTACCTTGCAGCTTAGATGATGCTGATATTGAAGATCTCACCAGTGTCGTTCGATTTGGCATTCCGTAAAACCTTCAAACATCCCGTTGACCCAGAGAATCCAAAATAATCCATCTGTTGGCTACATAACCAATTTGTATCCGTTATCGTCCTACCACAGCCAACAAAAAGACTTACATAACCAATATGAACCAGTTACCGAATAAATATTTGTCAACCAAAAATAACCATTAAACATAAAAACATAAAAACACACTCTTCATCTTTCTCCCATTCATACTCTAACATTAGATAATTAAAAAAAATTATACAACTTAGGCTAATAAGCAATTGGGGTTATATATAGCTATTTTATCAGACCAAAGAGAATGACTCTACCAAATAAAATATCATTTTTAATTTTATATTAAAAAACATATTTAAAAAGAAAACTCTGGTAGATTACACTGGTGGCTCCATTCTCTATGGAACCACCCAATAAAATAACATTTTTTTACTTTTAAACTAAAAAAATAACAAAAAAAATTAACCCTGGCATAAAGTGGTGGTGCTATTCTATATGGCTCCACGACCATTATTTATTTTTTGGCCCCAAATTATTGAGAAATACCAGTATTTCCTTGGTATTTATACAAGTGGCGCCATTCACTATGGCTCTACCAAAAAATTGATTTTTTTTAATAAATTCCATGGCTGACGTGGCATGTTCATGGCATCGATCCCTTTAGCTCCACCAAGTTTTACTATTCATTTTAGGTCATTTATGTACATAATCAAGAAAGTGAGTCATTTTCATAATTTATTAAAATTTAAGGGTCATTTTAATAAAAAAGTCATGATTGTTTGTTAAACGATGGAGTCCAATCGTATCTAAGGGTGTCTTTTCATCTTCCTTGTGTTTTATTCTAGTGCAGCTGAAAAACCTTAATACTTTTAATGTAACAAATCAGATAAACTTAGTGAGCTTTTTCATGTTCCTATTTTTGTCATTTATTGTAATTTTTTTATTTTAAGTCACTCCCGTTAAGTGTTATGTGAGATTGTCTCAAGTGAAATTAAAAACTACTATGGCGGTGAGATTAGATACTGTTGCAGTAAAATTAAAATTAGTGGTGAGATATGTGTTTGAGCTCAATTACAAGTGTAACTGTTAGTTAGTAATAGAAAATTACTATTAAAGATATTATATTGAAATGATATATAATAATAGTTGTAAATTATTTTATTTTTATGAAATTATTAAAAATATGTGAAATTGTAATTTTATTTAATAAAATAATAATATGTATCATAATATTTTTATACATATTTTTATTAATTATTTTATAATAATTTTAAATTATTTATTATAGTAAATGACTATCAAGGACAATAGTTTGAGTTTATAATATAATAAATAATTATTCAAAGGCATAATTGTAACACCCTTTGCTTGAACCGATCCCCAAGTTTGAGCTACAGAATGCTACACAAGTTACTCGAGCATCAACGATCAAATAAATATTCAATTCATGTCATTATACACTTAAATACAAGTAAGGCAGACATATGGTAAGATATATAACTAATTACGAGACTTACACAGGCTTACGAATACTCTTATACTAGTCTACTCATGAATTAGGACTAAATTGTAAAATTTTAAAAATTTCTGGACCGATATCGCGACTTCGTCATGACGTGATCATGTCAGTATGTCTGTCATGATGTGGTCATCTCAGTATGTCATGACGACGTTGCAATGTCAAAAGCCCAAAGTCACGACGTTGCCCATGTTTTTGGAAAAATACACAATTGGTACGTAATTCAATGATTTGGAAATCCTTTTCTAAAAGTTCAATCAAAATAGTCATTAAACCATTCCAATGACAACCAAATACAAGTACATAAGTACCAAAATCAACTATTCAAGATTATACCACCCAATCATTCATTATTTAAGCTTATTCACTTTTCAAATCAATTATCCATGTCAAAACACTTCCATCACTAACTCATGTACTAATATGTAATTTAAGCACTAAGCATCTCATCAATTTTTTTCCGACAAAGAATTATTTGAACTAATTAAATGAACATGCCAAGTTCGAGTGTGATGCAACTCCATTTTTTAATATTATATTATATTATTATATATTGTATAATTTATATCATATAAAAATTAATTTTATAATAATATATAACACATGTTAATCTTGTTAGAAGTCTAACTCATCTCTCAAAGTCAATGAAACTTGAAGCAAAGAGTGGCAATACAATTTGGCTTAGTAATGTGGCAGGTTGGTGATGATTAAACACACACTCTTTTTTCTTCTTCTTTTACTCACACAATTTTATACTTTCCTTACATAGTATGCTTACATATTTATAGGCTTGCAAGGTGGCAACCTTATCTTTGACTAAGTTGACTAAGCATGAATGTAACATGAATTTAAGTATACTTATCCATAATAAATTGATAAGTTTGACAGCAAATCAAGAAGGCTAAGACAATTTAGCCAAGCCTATAAATATATAAGCATAATGTGTATAGAAAGTATAAGTGGTGTGAGTAAAAGAAGAAAAACATAAAGTCTGTAAGATAGAAAACTAGCAACAGCTAGTATATAGATAAAAAAACTGTATTTGTATTGTATAATATTTGTGTGTAGTAATATTATTTTTCAGTTATTAATTGTCTTTGTAAGCTTCCAACAAATTTAAAAAATTAATAATATTTTAAATTATTTGTGCTTAAAATTTTGAAGAGAAGAATAAATATAAAATTATAAATATTAAACTAAAAATACTTTACACTGCTTGTTTTTAAAAATATATAAATTATGTAAATATAATAACTAAACCCAAATCCAACCCTACCTCAGCGATGAAATCTTCAACCACCATGTGGTTTTCGTTATTGAAATCTTTCTCCAAGATAAAAGAACTGAAAACTTGTTGGAAAATAATTATTAAGTGATGAATGATAATTGTATCTCTTGATTTAATATTGCATTTTTCCATACAGTTGTATCTTTTGAAAAAAATGTATCTCTTGGTTTAATATTGAATTTTTTCATTCATTGTCTCTATTCACTCATTTCTATTAATTTTTCAACAAATCTCTTCATTCGTTTCCTCTCCTCTATATAAAGCCAAGTTAGGAGATTTCAAAAACATATCATCAAAAACTATCAATATAAAAAATTCCTTCTAAATTCATTTCTCTTGGTAATAGAGAAAGGCAAGATTGTGTTCGATTAATCACTGTGACACCCCTTACCTATATTCAATGCCGGTATAGGGTATGAGGCCTTACCGGACATACAAGACAAACATTTATACAAATCGAATCATAAAATTTGCGTCCAAATTAAAACCATCCATATTCAATCATAAAGTCCCTAATACAAGCTTAAGAGGCCCAAAACATGCATTGGAAATGGTTCGGGACTAAACCGAGAACTCAGGGAATTTTTATGAAACTTAGAAAATTTTTGCTAAAAGCAGGGCTCACACGCCTGTGTGGTCTAAGGGACACGCCCGTGTGACCCTGGGAAACGCCCGTGTGACCCTAGGACACGCCCGTGCTTCAGACCGTGCTCAATTTAGGGTGCTCTCTGATTTGTACCACATGGTTGTGCCACACGCCCGTGTGCTAGACCGTGTGGTTAATTAATTTAATTCGAATTAGGTGCAGGTTTCACACGGCTGAGACACACGGCCGTGTTCTAGGCCGTGTAGCACACACGGCTGAGACACATGCTCGTGTCTCTGCCAGTGTGCTATATTCTGGACATTCTGTTTTTCAAAATTAAGGTGCAGGGGACACACGGCCAGAACACATGCCCGTGGGGTAGGCCGTGTGTTACACACGCCCGTGTGTCTACCCGTGTGTACAAAAATAAGGCTATTTACCAAGCCATTTCGCCACACTCACTTGCACATAGCTACACAACATTACATGGCACAAACCCAAGCATATAGATGCAATCCAAAACTACCACCAAGGCAATAACTTGACATTCACATGCCAACTTCTAACATGCACATAACTTCATACATTTATCAACACAAACCATGCAAGTTTCCACATTCATGAATGGTATCATCATATAAATATACTCATAACCAACATTAGTCAACTTACATGGCCATATACAAAATGAAATCATTAACCATTATAAGCCAATACATTTGGCCACATCATAATGACACATATAACAAAATGACCAAGTCCTTATACATGCCATAACTCAAAATATAGACATTTCAATGGTACCCAAAATAATGGTTGATAGTGTGAATGGATCTCCGACAATCTCCAATCCCGAGCTAGCTTGGTGACACAATAATATAAGGGAAAGAAAGGGGAGTAAGCTATATAGCTTAGTAAGTTCATATGCAAATAATAAACAGCATTAATTATATAATTATCATATGCATAACATAACAGGAATCAACATAAATGTCATTAAAACTTCATGAACATAACATACTCAATTATATTCTTACCAATAGTTCATCATATATCGAATCTATTTCCTTTGAGTTTTTCGTACATACTTGTACCAACTCGTAACATAATCACATACTTTCTCATCTTTGACATACCTGTTGAACCACTTGGAATACTATCGGATACACGAAAAGATTTTCAGATAAGTGCCACATATGTAGCCAATGCTACCACAAATCTCATAACACATATAAGCTCACTCTTGAGCTATCCACGGGCCTGCTCACAGAAGCTGTCAGTTGAGACGTAGCTACACGGTGCTGCTCACCCAAGCTGTCAGGTATCCGCAACATATGCCAGTATACCCAGCCACCGGTAGGATGTACGGGACCAACACCTGGGTCACATAATCATGTAATCACATGGGTTCCTAGTGATAGGTCACTTGTATCCTAATCTATTCTTAAGGTTCAACCGGGATTTCTCTCTTGTCGGAACTTCATCGAATATTCTCATAGAATCAATCATACAATCCATGCAATATCAAAACATTAAAATACAAATATAACATTGCATTATTAACATACGAACTTACCTTAGTACGAAAGTAGTGAGAATGGACCTAATCGTCAAACACTTTGTTTTTCCCTCGATCTAGGTCCGAACTTCATTTTTCTTGATCTATAATAGCAAATTTAACTCATTTAATACTCACATTATTCAATTCAGTCCAAAAATCACATTATCACAAAATTACATTTTTGCCCCTAACTCTTCAACATTTTACAGTTTAGTCCCTAGGCTCGTAAAATGAAATATAGTCAATTTCTTCAAAACCCAAGCCTAGCCGAACCATTTTCATACTCATAACAGCCCACATTTTTCATTAAATCACACTTCTACTACATATTTTACAACTTTTACAAATAGGTCCTTTTTGACATTTTCATCAAAAATCACTTAGTAAAATTTGTTTATCCAACATCAAATTTGCATAATCTACCATTAAACATCAAAATACTCCCATGTATAACATGGTTCAAACCCTAGACCTTGATCATATCTTAAATTAGTGGTAGAAATAGATAGATCGGGTTACAACGACTTTAAAAATGTAAATAGCATTAAAAATGGGGCAAGAACGGACTTACAATTGAGCTTGGAAGATGAAAAAACCCTAGCTATGTATTCCTTAGTGAATTTCGGCCATGGGAGAAGAAGATGGTCAAGATTTTGGCTTTATTTTGCTTATTAATTCATTTAATTACAAAATGACCAAAATGCCCTTTCTTTAAAACACCCAAATTTCACCTAAATCATGTCCCTTTTTGTCAACCAACTTAACCAATGGTCTAATTACCATCTAAGGACGTATAATTTAAGATCTCATAGCAATTGGTCACCTTTAACAAATAGAATTCAAGTTTTGCACTTTTTTGCAGTTTAGTCCCTTTAACTAAATTGAGTGCCCAAACGTCAAATTCTTTGAATGAAATTTTCACGAAATCATTCCATAAAACTGTAGACCATAAAAATATAATGAAAATAAATTTTACTGTGTCAGACTTGTGGTCCCGAAACCACTGTTCTGACTAGACCCAAAATTGGGCTGTTACAACTCTCCACCCCTTAGGGATTTTCGTCCCCGAAAATCTTTCCAGAAAAGAGGTTTGGGTACTGTTTTCTTATAGCTTCCTCGGGTTCCCACGTAGCCTCTTCGACCCCATGTCATTGCCATAAAACTTTCACTAAAGCTATACTTTTATTTCTCAACTGTTTAACTTCCCGAGCCAAAATCTTGATCGGTTCTTCACCATAAGTCATATCGGGTCGAATCTCAACCTCTGTCAGAGAAATCACATGCGAAGGGTCTGATCGATAACGTCGAAACATCGACACATGAAATACATTGTGAATCCTTTCCAACCCTGTCGGCAAAGCTAACCGATATGCCACTGTCCCTATTCTTTCAATAACCTCATACGACCCAATAAAACGCAGACTCAACTTCCCTTTGCGACCAAATCTTAGAATTTTCTTCCACGGAGATACTTTCAGAAATACTTTATCACCAACTTGAAACTCAATCTCTTTTCTTATCAAATCCGCATACGATTTCTGTCTATCCGAAGCTGCCTTCAAACAGTCACGAATTACTTTCGCTTTCTCTTCGGTCTCTCTAACCAAATCGACCCCGTGAATCTGTTTCTCACTCAGTTTGGTCCAGTACAATGGAGTTTGACACTTGCGGCCATACAATGCCTCATACGGTGCCACCTTAATACTCGACTAAAAACGGTTGTTATAAGCAAATTCGTCTAAAGGTAGATATTTTTCCCAACTACCTTCGAATTCTAAAACACAACAACGAAGCATATCTTCGAGAATCTGAATCACTCTCTCGGATTGACCGTCGGTTTGCGGATGAAATGCGGTACTAAAATTTAACTTCGTAGCCAAAGCTTCTTGCAACTTCTTTCAAAAACACGAAGTAAACCTCAGATCTCTATCCGAAATAATGGAAATAGGCACCCCGTTTAATCTAACAATTTCAGAGACATACAACTCAGCTAGTTTATCAAGTGAATAGTTCGTACATACCGGTATAAAATGAGCCGATTTCATCAATATATCAACCACAACCCATACAGCATCATTCTTTTTCAGAGTAAAAGCAAACCCGTTACGAAATCCATCGTAATTCTGTCCCATTTCCACTCGGGTACCATCGCTGGCTGAAGTAAACCCGAAGGTACTTGGTGTTCGGCTTTTACTTGTTGACAAATCAAAAATTTCGAGACAAATTCTGAAATCTCTCATTTCATACCCGACCACCAATACAATTTCTTTAAATCATTATACGTTTTTGTACTGCCCGGATGAACAGATAAACAACCATTATGTACCTCATAAATAATTTTTTGAATAATCTCATCATTTTTCGGTACACATACTCTATCTCAGAACATTAAGCAATCATCAGAACCGATCCGAAAGTCTGAATCACTACCCGATTCACACTGAGCTCTTTCAGCTTGCAATTCACTATCACTTTTCTGAGCTTCAGAAATTTGATGAAGAAATACCGGTCTAGCTCTCAACTCAGCTAGAATCGAACTATCCTCAGATAAATTCAACCTTGTATTCATAGCTCTCAAGGCAAACAAGGACTTTCTGCTCAAAGCGTCTGTGACTACATTCGCCTTTCCGGGATGGTAGTCAATTTCCAACTCATAATGTTTTAGTAGCTGCAACCCTCTCCGTTGCCGCAAATTCAAATCTTTCTGAGTCATCAAATAATTTAAACTTTTATGATCCGAAAAGACATGACATTTCTCACCATACAAATGATGTCTCCAAATTTTCAAAGCAAACACTATGGCAGCCAATTCGAGATCGTGTGTCAGATAATTCTTCTCAAGCGGTTTCAACTGTCTCGAGGCATAGGCTACCACTTTGCCATCTTGCATCAATACAAATCCTAATCCATTCAGTGACGCATCGTTATAAATCACAAACTCTTTTCCTGATTCAGGTTGCACTAAAACCGGTGCCTCAGACAATAATGCTTTCAACTTCTCAAAACTTTTCTGACATTTTTCGGGCCATTCAAACCTAACATCTTTTTGCAACATCTTAGTCATAGGAGTAGCAATCATCAAAAAACCCTTAGCAAAGCGTCTATAATAGCCGGCTAAGCCCAAAAAGCTTCTAACCTCAGATACATTTCTCGACAGTTTCAAATCAACAATTGCCGAAATCTTACTCGGATCAACCCGAATACCATCTCCAGAAATAATATGTCCCAAAAATATGACTTCTCGAAGCCAAAGCTCACTTTTACTGAATTTAGCAAATAATTTCTTATCTCTCAAAGTCTGCAATACAGTTTTTAAGTGCTCGGCATGCTCAGTCTCATCTCGAGAATAAATCAGAATATCGTCAATAAACACAACCACGAATTTGTCTAAATATGGTCGAAATATTCTGTTCATCAAGTCTATAAAAACAACAGGAGCATTAATTAGTCCGAAAGGCATAACAAGAAATTCATAATGCCCGTACCTTGTTCTAAAAGTGGTTTTCGATACATCTGACTCTTTAACTCTCAAGTGGTAGTAACCAGACCTTAAATCAATTTTCGAGAACATTGTTGCCCCTTTCAACTGATCAAACAAGTCATCAATTCTTGGCAAAGGATACTTGTTCTTTATCGTTATTGTAACATCCCGGTTTAGGGCCTAGTCAGAATAGTGGTTCGAGACCACAAATCTGAGGGTCATGAATGATTTTTTGAGTCTTATAATATGTATGCATGCTAGTGTGAAAGTTTCATAAAGCAATTCTGTGAAATTGTGGTTGAATTGTCCAAAAGGACTAAATTGCAAAAGTTGCAAAATGTGTGTTTCTAGAAGCTATATGTGTGAAATAGCTTTAGATTATTAATTAGAGGTCCTTAAATAGCAATTTATCCAAATTCTAATTTTTGGACAAAAATGGGCATGGATGAGTTACAATTGAAAGTTTATCAAAAAGGGCATTTTGGTCATTTAACAATTAAGTGATTAAAATAGGTGAAAAGATGATAGAAATTCACTCACCTTCTCCCCCAAGCTGCCGAAAATTAGAGAAGCCATTGTTAGGGCTCTTTCAATTTTTCAAGCTTGCTAGTAAGTGCTCTTAAGCCCAGTTTTTTATATTCTTCGTATTTTTGAAGTCCTAGTAGCATGAGTAAGCTATTTATAGCTATTTGGTGAGCTATCATGGATGTTTAAAAATGTACATATGTATGAAATGCATGTATTTTGATGTTTTATGGAAGAATATGAAGGCTTGATGTAGTAGAAACATCTTTTGCTAAGTGGTTTTCCATGAAAATGCATGTAGGGACTTAGTTGTGAAAATCTCAAGTTTGGTCATACATGGGTGATTTAGTGAGATTTGATGAATGCTTTAGTTGAGTAAATGGTTCGGCTAAGCATGAAAGAGTAGAAAGTTGAATAAAAATCACTTTACGAGCCTTTGGGACTAAAGTGTAAATATGAGAAAGTTTAGGGGTAAAATAGTAATTTTGCTAAAGTATGAGATGTGGGTCAATTTAGTCAATGTGTGTATTGAATAAGCTAATTTATTCATTATAGATCAAGAAAGACGAAGCCCGGATCGAAACCGAGGCAAAAGCAAGGTGGTGGACTAAATTGCACATTTCAATACTTTTGAGTATCGAGGTAAGTCTATGCATAAACAATGCCTTCATACTTACAATTTGTAAATTCTAGCTAGGGTGTAGCATGAATGAGAACGAATGAGAATGATTGGGAAGCTATGTGGTTCGAGTAGAATGAATGTAATATAGATGTGAATGGATGAATAATTAGGTAAATAGACTTGTGCATGTGTTGTGATAATGCTAGATGGTAGGCTAAGTGCGATACCATCCTAATGCATATTGACGATGAGCTAGCTATGTGCGATGCTATCGTGAGGTATATCATCTAGTGAGCTATGTGTTGAATCACTACGAATACCATTGTTGTAGGCTAAGTGCGATACCACCTTATTAATCAAATGTGGTGTGCTAAGTGCAAAACCACCGAGATATTGATTGTGTGGATTGACTGTGTGTATTAACTGTGTGGATGAGTAGTGTGGATTAGTTATGTGAACTAGCTATATGGATGAGCTGTGTGGATAAGTTATGTGGATTGACTGTGTTGTAGATTACGTAAATGTGATATTGAATGCAGGGGTGCATTTCAATGGTTGTGAGTATGTGACTCATGATGTGTTGAAAATGTGTTAAGGGATAGAAAGAGTAAGCATAGTTGTGAATTACTTGTTGGTATAATGCTAATAGTTGCTTAGCTTATACTATGTTGCTTATGTGTTTATGTGTAAACTTACTAAGCTCAAAGCTTACTCTCTTTCTTTTCCCTTGTCTTATAGATTAAAAGCGTTGAATCAAGATACGAGGATCATCGGAAGATAGCCCACATATCGGCACACTTTGGTACATGAAACTTAATGTTTTGTATATGGCATGTATAGGGGCTAGATAAGTTAGTAAATTTTGTTGTAAATGGCTAAGATGTGTTGGCCTATAGATGGATAGCTTATTTTGTATAATTCCATGGTTGTTGGCTATTACATTATATGAAAGAAAGATGTAGTTTTCTATGTGAGAATGTACTTCAATTTGAGTTGATTATGATGGTGTTAGATGAGTATATGTTGTGTATGTTAGAAGGGTGAAAAGAACTTGACACTTAGTCTTGTTCTTGACCATGTGGGTAGACACACGGGCGTGTGTCTAGACCATGTATGACACACGGTCGACCCACGGGCGTGTGCTGTGGCCGTGTGTCCTCTGCATGTTAATATTTGAAAATAGAATAGACCACGGACTAGTCACACGGGCGTGTGCCTAGAGCGTGTGGGATTCATTAGTGTTGGCCACGGGCTAGCCACACGGGCGTGTGTCTAGACTCTAGGCCGTGCGAGGGAAGTCAGTGTTCACCACGGTTGGAGAGCACGGGCGTGCCATGGCCGTGGGGCATTTGGCAGAATGCTTGGGTTTTTAGGCACGGTCTGGGGACATGGGCGTGTATACTCATGCACGGGCATGTCTAATCTTGCACGGACGTGTGAGACCTGTATAAAAGATAAAAATTTTAAGGATCGTAAAAGTTCCGGATTAGTCTCGAGAGCCCTCGTGTGTATGAGTGAGGCCTCGTAAGTCGAGAATGAGGTTATATCGAGTAATAATGTTGAGCCTAAGTGGCGATTAAGCGGTTTGAGTTTGGTAATGCCTCGGGCCCGGTTCCCGGCGTAGAACCCGGGTAAGAGGGTGTTACAGTTACCTTGTTGTGCTGTCGATAATCGATACAAAGTCTCATATATCTGTCTTTCTTCTTTACAAATATTACTAGTGCACCCCAGGGAGAAAAACTTAGTCTTGGAAAACCTTTATCTGTCAACCCTTGCAACTGAGCTTTTAATTCTTTCAATTCAATCGGAGCCATTCTATACGGAGCAATCGATGTCGGTGAAGTCCCTGACACTAAATCAATACCAAACTCAACTTCTCTAATCGGTGGCAACCCAGGCAACTTTTCTAGAAAAACATCCAGATATTCACAAACTACTGGCACTGATTCAATTTTCAATTTAGACACTTTTTTTTTTCAACACATAAGCTAGATAAGCTTCACAACCTTTTCTTACATATCTCTGGGCAGACATCGAAGAGATCACAATAGGTAACTCACCCAACTCATCTGAATCAATCCGAAGAATTTCACCATTTTCACATTTCAATTCAATAATTTTCTGTCTACAATTCACTACCGCATCATGCAGTGTGAACCAATCCATACCCAAAATAACGTCAAATTCATCAAATGGCAACAACATTAAATCAGCCAGAAAACAGTGACCTCGAATCATCAAGGGACAATTCTTGCAAACTCTATCAACTAATACACGTTTACCTAAGGGGTTTGACAGTTTAATCACAAACTCAGTAAACTCAATAGGCAAGCTCTTACTAGCTACCAATTTCTTCCAAACATAAGAGTGAGTTGATCCAGGATCAATCAATGCAACTACATTAGTACAATAGAGAGAAAAAGTACCAGTGATAACATCGGGAGATGTTGCTTCTTCGCCAGCACGGATAGCATAGGCTCTAGCAGGTGCTCTAGCCTCAGATCTTACAGTTAAATCTTTGGTCACACCTTTACTACTGGTTGCATTCCCCGTATTCCTCGGGGGTCTCCCTCTAGTTGCAGTGTTGCTCGATCTTGCATTCTGAATCTTGTCTTTCTCAGCCATCTCAAGACAGTCCCGAATAAAGTGGTCTTCTGAGCCACACTTAAAAAAAGCCCGGTCATTCATTCTACATTCACTGGGATGTCGCCTACCACAATGTTGACATCCAGGTCGATTGGATCTAACATTACCAACACTCGCTATCGACGTAGTTTGGGCTTTAGAACCCGAATATTGTTTCCCACGATCTTTGTTGGAATACCCAGCTGAAGCACTCGAACGAGCATAAAAATCTCTCGATTTCTGAGATTGAGATTGAAATGACTTACTCATCGGCTTTTTTCTTGTATCTCTAGCCTCAGACTCAGCTTTCCTCTTCTCCTTTCTTAATTCTTTAGCTTTACAAGCTAGGTCGAATAGCACCACAAATTCTTTCAGCTCAAGGACTCCAACTAACAATCGGATATCCTCATTCAACCCATCTTCGAACCTTTAGCACATGATAGACTCGGTGGAAACACACTCTTGAACGTACTTACTGAGCCTGAAATACTCTCGTTCGTACTCAGGTACAGACATTCAGCCCTGTTTCAGCTCTAAAAACTCCTTACGTTTCTGATCAATGAACCGTTGGCTGATATATTTCTTCCTAAATTCATCTTGGAAGAATTCCCAGTTAACCCTCTCTCTCGGTACTACTGATACAAGAGTTTTCCACCAGCGGTATGCTGAGTCTCTTAGGAGCGTTACAACACATTTTAGACATTCATCCAGTGTGTAAGACAGTTTATCAAATACCTTGATGGAATTTTCGAGCCAAAACTCGACTCTCTCGGGATCATCATCGACATTAGCTCTAAAATCTTCAGCCCCATGCTTTTGGATCTTATCAACCGAAGGCTTATTCCATCTTACAAATTCCATACCTTGTGGAGCTACGGGAACCAGTTGAGGAATAGGTGGGGGTGGAGGGGGTTGAGCAGTCAGATTTGTTCAAACAAACTCTGTATACCACTCGTTCATCATGTGGAGGAAGGCTTCCCTAGCCCCTTCTCCTCCTCCCTAACTAACCGTGGGAGGTCTACTTTCAGACGACACTACCCCTTGAGCAGGAGTCAGCGCATTACTTTCTACGTTATCAGCTTTAGCTCGATTGGGATCCATTTACTATATAAAAACACAATTTAAAGTTATCAAGAGTCGTCACACTATCACGGTTTATTTATGGCATGTATAGCTAGACTCTTACACACGCTACATTAGTCCGAGAATTGACTAAACCATAGCTCTGATACCACTAAATGTAACACCCCTTACCCGTATTCAACGTCAAAATAGGGTATGAGGCCTTACCGGACATACAACACAAACATTCATACAAATCTAATCATAAAATTTGCATCCAAATTAAAACCATCCATATTAAATCATAAAGTCCCTAATACGAGCCTAAGAGGCCCAAAACATGTATTGGAAATGGATCGGGACTAAACCGAGAACTCAGGGAATTTTTATGAAACATAGAAATTTTTTGCTAAAAGTAGGGCTCACACACCCATGTGGTCCAAGGGACACGCCCGTGTGACCCTGGGACACGCCCGTGCTTCAGACCGTGCTCAATTTAGGGTGCTCTCTGACTTGTGCCACACGGCGCTTCAGACCGTGTGGTTAATTAATTTCATTTGAATTAGGTACAGGTTTCACACGGCCAATACACACGCCCGTGTTCTAGACTGTGTAGCACACACGGCTGAGACAAACACCCATGTCTCTGCCCATGTACTATATTCTGGACATTCTATTTTTCAAAATTAAGGTGCAGGGGACACACAACCGAAACACATGCCCATGGGGTAGGCTGTGTGTCACACACGGCCTAGACACACGCCCGTGTGTCTACCCGTGTGGACAAAAATAAGGCTATTTACCAAGCCATTTTGGCACAGTCACTTGCACATACCTACACAACATTACATGGCACAGATCAAAGCATATAGATGCAATCCAAAACCACCACCAAAGAAATAACTTGGCATTCACTTGCCAACATCTAACATGCACATAACTTCATACATTTATCAATTCAAACCATGCAAGTTTCCACATTCATGAATGGTATCATCATATAAATATACTCATAACCAACATTAGTCAACTTACATGGCCATATACAAAATTAAATCATTAACCATTATAAGCCAATACATTTGGCCACATCATAATGACACATATAACAAAATGACCAAGTCCTTATACATGCCATAACTCAAAATATAGACATTTCAATGGTACCCAAAATAATGGTTGATAGTGTGAATGGATCTCCGACGATCTCAAATCCCGAGCTAGCTTGGTGACACTATAAGATAAGGGAAAGAAAGGGAAGTAAGCTATATAGCTTAGTAAGTTCACATGCAAATAATAAACAACATTAATTATACAATTATCATATGCATAACATAACATGAATCAACATAAATGTCATTAAAACTTCATGATCATAACAACTCAATCATATTCTTATCAATAGTTCATCATATATTGAATCTATTTCCTTTGAGTTTTTCGTACATACTTGTACCAAATCGTAACATAATCACATACTTTCTCATCTTTGACATACCCGTTGAACCACTTGGAATACTATCGGATACACGGAAGGATTTGCACATAAGTGCCACATATGTAGCCAATGCTACCACAAATCTCATAACACATATAGGTTCGCTCTCGAGCTATCCACTAGCCTCCTCGCACAAGCTGTCAGTTGAAATGTAGCTACGCGGTGTTGCTAACACAAGCTGTTAGGTATCTGCAACATATGCCGGTATACCCAGCCACTGGTAGGACGTACGGGACCAGCACCCGGGTCACATAATCACATAATCACATGGGTTCCTAGTGACATGTCACTTGTATCCTAATCTATTCCTAAGGTTCAACCGGGATTTCTTTCTTGCCGGAACTTCATCGAGTATGCTCATATAATCAATCATACAATCCATGCGATATCAAAACATTAAAATACAAATATAACATTGAATTATTAACATACAAACTTACCTCGGTACAAAAGTAGTGAGAATGGACCTAATCATCGAACTCTTTATTTTTCCCCCGAACTAGGTCCGAACTTCGTTTTTCTTGATCTATAATAGCAAATTTAACTCATTTAATACTCACATTATTCAATTCAGTCCAAAAATCACATTATTGCAAAATTACATTTTTACCCCTAACTCTTCAACATTTTACACTTTAGTCCCTAGGCTCGTAAAATGAAATATAGTCAATTTCTTCAAATCCCAAGCCTAGCGCAACCATTTTCATACTCATAACAGCCCACATTTTTCATTAAATCACACTTCTACTGCATATTGTACAACTTTTACAAATAGGTCCTTTTTGACATTTTCATCAAAAATCACGTAGTAAAAGTTGTTTATCCAACATCAAATTTGCATAATCTACCATTAAACATCAAAATACTCCCATGTCTAACATGGGTCAAACCCTAGACCTTGATCATATCTTAAATTAGTGGTAGAAATAGATAGATCGGGTTACAACGACTTCAAAAATGTAAAGAGCATTAAAAACGGGGCAAGAACGGGCTTACAATCGAGCTTGGAAGATGAACAAACCCTAGCTATGTCTTCCTTAGCAAATTTCGGCCATGGGAGAAGAAAATCGACAAGATTTTGGCTTTATTTTCTCCATCTTATCCTAAGGAATCCCATTTACTAGCCTTTAAGAGAATCTTTAGATACCTTAGAGATACTTCAAATTTAGGTCTTTGGTACTCTAGAGACTCATCCTTTTGCTTGCATGCTTACTCAGATGCAGATTTTGGAGGTTGCAAATTAGATAGGAAAAGCACCTCTGGTACTTGCAATTGTTTGACAACATGCTAATTTCATGGTTTTCAAAAAAACAAAATAGTGTTGCATTGTCCACAACCGAAGTGGAATATATTTCTGCTGGTAGTTGTTGTGCTCAAGTTTTATGGATGAAACAACAACTTAAGGACTATGGAATTGATGTAGATAATGTTCCTATCAAGTGTGACAATACTAGTGCTATTTGTCTTACTAAAAATCCCATCCAAAATTTTAGAACTAAACACATTGAAATCAGATATCATTTCATTAGAGATCATGTCCAAAAGGGTGAAATAATTTTAGAGTATATAGACACCTTTAACCAATTAGTTGACATTTTTACAAAACCTTTAGACAAAGAAAGATTTTGGACACTTAGGGGAGAACTAGGTTTAACAACCTTGCCTTGACTTTGTGTTACAATCTTCTTGTACCTTATTTGATTATTTTATCGTAAAAAGCTTGTTGAGTACAGATTTCATGGCTTTTATATGCAAAAAGGGTAGAGGGAGTTTCATGTGAAAAACTGTTCTATTTTGACTTCATTTCTTTTCACATTTTAGAGATGTGGTATCAACTCAGTCATTTTTTTGAACATATCTTTGCTTCATGCATTTCATGCATTTTACTCACACTGAATATCTTTATGCATATGAAATGTTTAGGAACAATTTTGGAGTCATTTTAGGACCCTTAGAAAACTATACAACCTAAAAATCCCATTTTTGCTGTTTTACTGCACTTGGAAAATAGAATGGTAATTTGGTATTGATACCAACTTAAAAATATCGATACTTTTATAAAAATATCGATACTCATGAAAAAATATCGATACCACTAGGGTTTTAAAACCTGTTGCTGTTTTAAACCAAAGAAACTTAAATTTTGTTTTCCCTCCACCGAAAAACCTCTCATCTCCTCTCCAAATTTTTTCAAATTTCTTCATGTTTTCGAAAATATTGGCCCTTTTACATCTTCAAACATCCTTTTCACAAGCTTTGCTCATTTTTTCTTGAAGATTTTTCCTATTTCAACATTTTTGAGGTAAGTAAGTAAAACTTTCAACTTGCTGATTTTGACAAATGTAGGTTGAAATCATGTTTGTTGATGGTTTATTGGGATTTTTGAACAATATATATAATGTTTTATTGTAGGAGGTCACCTATTCCTAAAGATCTTTGTTAAATTTTTTCTCAACCCTTAACCCACCAAGTGTTTGACAAAATTCCTCTTAGAGATTTTTTTGGTTTTAGTGTTTTTCTAAGTGGTTAATAGTAAGTATGGCACCAAAGAAGCGTTCTAGGACTAGTTCATCTTCTTCTAATCCATCTAGTGAGTTGGAGTCATCATTTAGCACATGTTTTCAAGACTCATACACTCAATATATTTTTAACTCATATTTTGCATCAAAACGTGTTTGGGAGGCTAGGAAAGTTGATATAGCCATGTTAGAGGCTATTAGCTTTGCTTATCTCCCTATTTTAGAAAATATGGGGTGGATGAAATTTTTAAGTATTTCTTCGTCAACTTATTTAAGTCTTGTTCGAGCTTTCTTTTCAAATGTCAAACTCGGACATGCTGAGTTCTACGATACTGTTACTATCATCACCTCATTTTTAATGGGAATTCCTATTCACCTCACTCTCGAAGAGTTTGGCAATTATCTTCAATTACTTTCCGGAGGTTCCTCCGATGAAAAAGGGCATTT
Organism: Gossypium sturtianum; assembly: GCA_025698515.1. Classification (NCBI taxonomy): domain Eukaryota; kingdom Viridiplantae; phylum Streptophyta; class Magnoliopsida; order Malvales; family Malvaceae; genus Gossypium; species Gossypium sturtianum. The sequence goes on from CM046955.1 coordinate 112,238,732, forward strand.
TTATCCCTCCCCTTTTATCCAGTCCGGATCGACATCCAAACTCAATCTCCATGATTGTGTCCTCCATTTAATTCTAACTTGGAACCTAAGACCTATCAGAAAGCATGCCAAGCTTCGAAATACTAATTATTGGTGGCTTGATTATTTTAAATCTGATAGACATCCTGACCTTGCACTTATCTTGTTTAATAACATTACAAAAGCTATTGGAAGGGGGATGAATACAAATGTCACTCTTCCTCATGGTATGTTTTTGTCATATGTTATTTAGAAATTAAGCACTAGCTCCCATGGAGACACCCCCGTTTCTTCTAACCAACCTATTAGTTATAAGGTCATACATCATCTGAGATATCATTTTGATACTGCCACCAACACTTGAATGAAACATGACCATCCGGTGAATAATGAAGATGACGATGTCGACACTGATTTTCACGATATTCTAGTTCTAGAGCTCATTGCTCCACCAGCTTCTTCTTCGCATGCTGCTCAACCCTCCTCTTAGGTTAATAGTGCTATCTTTGATGGTATCTATTCCTTAAGGAATGACATTCGAGGTCTTAAGGAAGATGTTAACTCTCATTTCTCAACTTTGGAGACGCAAATGACATCTCCCTTTGTAACACCCCAAAATAGAGCCTAGGAGTTTTAGGGGTATTTTGGGAATTTTGGCCTATATGTGCTCAAAATTTTGTAAGATTGGTACTCGATAGTGTTTTCGACTAGGGCATCTTAACTGTCAAATCATTTTTGAAAAAAGTATTCTAAAAACCCTTAATTTTGGAAAAGGAATGATTTGTAACAAAGTGAAAATAGTAGCCATTTAAGTTACAGTTTTACCATTTTGTAAGATTGAACCTATTTCATCCCCTTCAACATGTTTTTCATGTCTGTTTCTTTTTGCTTCAAGTTTGTGTCGCCCCTTGCTATTCCCCTTACTTTCGCCATTGATTTTTGAGTCCCAAATACATTGATTTTCTATAATTCCTAAGTCATTTTCCATCAAAAACCTTCAAGAAAAACACCTAAAACTCCATAGATTTCATCATATTTTTCAAACGTGGGGTTTCTAGATTTTCATCAAAACTCATACATTCTTTCACCAAAGGTAATCATTCATGTATGATTAAGTTTTTAAAGTTATTTAGACTCCAAACCTGAATTATTAGCCCTCGAATTACATATTTTAAATAAAAGCTAAAAATCAAGCAATTAATGGTGGATTTCAGGATTTTGCATAAAAACTTAGTTTCAAAGTGTTTTTCAACTTGTTTTAGCATGATTATAAGGTTTTCAAACTTATCCTAAAGTTTCGTTAATAGTTTCTCATGCTTTAATGAATTTTACAAAAAATTCCTAAAAGATGTTGAAAAATGTCGATACCATGAATTGAGTAGATTTGTCTATTTTGAAGGTTTTGAATTAGGCGTAGATGAATAGTTAGATGAACGAAACTTATTTTAAGCAAAAAGGTTTAGTATAGATCGAGATATCAATTTATAAAGTTTGTTATGATATAGATTAAGTTATATGAGGACTTAGCTTAAAGATTGTGTTTTAGTCAGTTTGAGTGAATATGTGGTTGATATTTGATTGTGGTTATTGTGTTATTATATGTGTTAAGCTTTGGATTCGTTACAGATTGCTATGAGCTAGAGAACGCTAGTTGAGCCTTCGATTTTTGACAAAAGCATAAAGTGGTGAGTGTATGGAATTGCTACTCGTAAACACGAGTAGTGATGGCTGGGAATTTAGACGTAGCCTAAACCCCTACTGTAAATTCTGAGTGTAAGTTTTATGGAACTATACATGTCTTGTGGTTATGTGGTTAAATAATGTGAATCGTATCTTATATATGGACATGGTGCTTATTGTGTAAGTGCAATTATGTACATGGGGAAAATGTGTGATACATATGTTATAAGACTATGCTCGTGTCTTGCGAAAATTACTAATATGCAATGTCAGTGCATGGTTACTCGGTAAGTAATTATGCATTATTTTTGGATTTTTTTCCTTGTGATCTTGGAACCATTGGATATAGTTGGCATGCCATAGAATTTTGGGTACTCACTTATATGTATAGAGATTTCTGGGTGTTGTGGCCCTGGGACATGTTTGGAGGGATAAGGGAATGCGAACTAAGCTCCATTCAATGAGACATGTGAGGGGAAATAAGGAGAGTGTTAGCGATACGCTTCACTTTTAGGACATGATTGACTCTATAATTCTATATGGTGTAAGGAGATTCATGTATCCGATGTGTGATGATAGATCTCACTACATGTTTCGTAGTCTAAGTGCCATTTTATCTCATTTTATTTTATTTTACCTTTTATTATATGATTGTGTGGAATATTTTCTACGCTTGAATGATTTTGTACATGTGCTATAAAAAGACTCCTAGACTATGCATGTTTTAATATTAGATGGTGCTTGACTTAAGAATGTGCTATTTGTGAATAAATGATTGGTTGTGTTGCATGATGACATGTTTATGCTATGGTTAATCTATTCATTCACTGATCTTGCAAAAACTCATTCCCCTCATTTCAACGTTTGTAGATTAGTGTCATCACGGTGTAGGCAGTGTGGTTTCTAAAGGAGTGATCCAATGAAGGCAGGTGATTCTTATAGGTGCTTTATTATTTTCATTTGTTTTGGGGTGAGAGGCAATATGGTAGAATTTTTTTGAGCTATTGATTTTTGGACGTTTGAGTTGGCTTACGTGAATTTCATGTTTTTATTTATGTTAGAATACTTAGTCTTTGATGTTTGCATGATGAAAATTGTTCGGGCCCAGCTTTGGTGTTTTATGCTATCGATTAAGCCGTACGAATGATTATTAAACTTAGCCCTTGATGCATGTTGTTTAGGAACTATTTGAGGTGAGTTAATTGCATTCCTACGCTTTAAATTTAGCTCCTGCAGCAGAGGTATCGATATTGGGCCTTAAAAATCGATACCTCAGTGAACTAAAACGTACAGGAAACATAATAGAGATTTTGTATCGATACCCTTTCTCAAGTATCGATACTCAAGGAAATATATCGATACTTGATTCAGAGGTACCAATAATTTTCGACAGATGGGTTTTTGAATCGAGAAACAAAATGCTCAATTGTTATCATTTTTTTTCCAAGTGGTATCGATACCGCTATAGGAAAATATTGATACCTAGTTATCAGTATCGATACCTACGGACATCTTTGTGAAATTTTCCTACTTGACCATTGAGCATGACTCTTGCTATTTGTGTGATCGATTAATGAAATATTTGTATTTAATAATGATAATTAATCATTTGAACGTAATAAAACTTGATCAACTCAACAAAAGACATTCGATTTATTGAATCTAGCTCTCTATTTAATGTAAATGATACGAGATAGTGGTATGACATCCCGTATTCGGGCATAGCGACCAGGCCAGGTATAGGGTGTTACATTTGGTGGTATCATAGCCTAGGTTCATTAACTCTCAGACCTAGGAGATTGTTGTGTGTTTGGAGTTTCGAAACTCACAAGTCTAAATCCCTTTTGTTGTTCTTGATATTGGTGATGTTACCCTGATTCAATTGCATGAGATATTTTTGGTTGTGATTTATGTGGGGTAGGAATAGAAACACATTTCCTTTAACCCTAAAGTTTGCTTGCAGGAACGAGACTTGGATCATTCTCACCAATCACACCATTTACTTGTCTATTGTTTACTAGATTAATTAGATATGCCTCTTAGACGTGTTAACGTGAGAGCTAGTGCTCAAGAGGATGGTACATCCTCTGCACCTCTTGTGTCACAACGTAAAGTGAACATACCTAATGAAGGTGTACGCCCTCTAATGGAAGCCATGATAGGAGCATTTTAGCAGATTGCTAATGCTAACCCTGCACTTGCACCTACCAATTCAACACCAGTTAATTGAGGTTTGCCTCTTGAACGTCTTCGGACATTAGGTGGTAAAGAGTTTTTTGAAGCGAAAGGAACTAATCCAACCATAGCTGAGTACTGGTTAGAGGGAGTTGAAAGGATCCTTTCGTAGATGGTCTATTTTGATGAGGAGAAGTTAAGTCGTGATGTGTCCTTACTCGACGGTGAGGCTCATCGTTGGTGGAATACGATTAGGAGAGGTACTGTTACTGATAGATTGACTTGGAACTACTTTCTCGAGGCTTTTAAGAGGAAATATATGGGTGAAAATTATATGGAGGCTCGTAAGCGTAAGTTTTTGGACTTAGTTCAGGGTGAACTATCAATGGCTGATTATGAGGCTGAATTCGTGCGACTTAGTTAGTACGCTACTAAGATGGTTCCTTTCAAAAGAGACCATTGCAAGAGGTTTCATCTTGGGTTAAACCATGAGATTCGGGTCTTTTTGGTAGCTCAGCCCATAGAAATGTTTGACAAGTTGGTTGAGAAAGCTAAGGCTGTGGAAGAGACCTTAGTTGAGCCGCCTCATTCGTTGGTTACTAATTCTGGCAAGAGAGCTTTTGATAGTGCATCGGGTCAACGATCTAAGCGAGGGGGTGGTAGCCATGTCTCTAGTAGAGGTGTGAGACGTGGGACTCGACCGAGTCAGTCTAAGCAGCAGAGTAGTACTGTGGCTAGTGCTAGTGGTTCAGCGGGTAGTTCTGGATGGTCGTTTTGTGTGCACTGTGAGCATAGGCATTCTTAAGAGTGTCGTAAGTTGACAGGTGGATGTTTTAAATGTTGCTCGAAGGAACATTTCCTAAAGGATTGCCCACTTAGAGTTGAGGTTTCACAGGCTCAGAGTTCGGCACCTATTACTGCGCTTGCTAGAGGCTGTGGTTGCGCTAGAGGTAATGGGAGACTGAGTGGGTAGCGGATTGTTGCTTATACTGTCACTACACAGGATGAATCTGGAGGTCCAGCTCGAGTTTATGTTGTTAGGGAGCCGAACGATCAAGATCCAACTTATGTTATCACAGGTACTTTTATTTTGCAATCTACTCCGTTATTTTCTTTAGTTGATTCTGGATCGACACATTCTTATATCTTGAGCGAATTGGCATGTAAGTTACGGATTCCTATTGAGACTATTGGTTTGGGTATGACTGTTATTAGTTTTTTTGGTTACAGTGTAGTGGTAAATAAAGTTTATCGTAGGTGTCCTCTTATGATTCAATGACATGTTTTCTCTGTTGATCTCATAGAATTGTTGTTTCATGGATTTAATTTGATACTTGGAATGGATTGGTTAACTGAACATAAGGCTAGAGTATATTTTGAGACTAAGCAGATTGCCTTGAGAAATAGTGATGGAATGGAAATAGTTGTACTGGGTGAAAGACCGGGTTCTATGTCAAGTGTGGTTTCAGGAATGAAAGTTGAGAAACTGATGAGCAAAGGTTGTGAGGTTTATTTAGCTTATGTGGGTAAGAGTTCAGGATATTCGCACTATTAGGGATTTTCCTGACGTGTTCCCAAAAGAGTTATCGGGTTTACCACCGGATCGAAAAATGGAGTTTGGAATTGAGCTTTACCCTGGTACTGTGCCAGTGTCCATTGCGCCCTATCGCATGGCACCAAAAGAGCTCAAGGAGATAAAGATTCAGTTGCAAGAGTTGTTGGATAGAGGATTTATTTGACCGAGTGTATCTCCGTAGGGTGCACTAGTTTTGTTTGTAAAGAAGAAGGATGGTACAATGAGGATGTGTATTGATTATAGGCATTTGAACAAGTTAATTGTTAAGAATAAGTATCCCTTACCTCGAATTGATGATTTGTTTGATCAGCTTAGAGGTGCAACGGTATTCTCGAAGATTGATCTTAGATTTGGGTATTATCAATTAAAGGTGAAGGAGTTAGATGTGTTGAAATTACTTTTAGGACTCAGTATGGGCATTATGAGTTTTTGGTGATGCCATTTGGGTTAACTAATGCTCCTGCCACGTTCATAGATTTGATGAACCGTGTGTTTCATTCATATTTGGATCAATTCGTGGTTGTTTTCATAGATGACATCTTGGTATATTCTAGTTCTGAGGAAGATCATGACGAGCACTTAAGGGTTGCTTTACAGATTCTTTGAGATAAGCAGTTGTATGCGAAGCTAAGTAAGTGTGAATTTTGGCTTAGGGAAGTGGCATTCTTAGGTCATGTCGTATCAGCGGAAGGGATTCGAGTGGATCCCAAGAAGATAGGGGCAATTTTGGAATGGAAGCCACCTAGGAGTGTTACTGAAGTTAGGAGTTTCATGGGTTTAGCTGGTTACTACCATAGGTTTGTTGAAGGGTTTTCTCTCATTGATGCACCTTTAATGAAACTACTTTAAAAGAGCATGGCGTTTGAATGGACTGTTGAAAGGCAGAAGAGTTTTTATCGGCTTAAGGTAGTTTTGTCTAAGGTACCACTGTTGGTTCAACCGGAACATGGGAAAGATTTTGTACTTTATAGTGATGCTTCAAGGTAGTTGAAGATGCACTAATAGATTTATCCTACTTATGATTTGGAGTTAGCTGTTATGGTATTTGCGGTTAAGATTTGGCGACATTATATTTAGGGAGAGAAGTGTGTGATCTAGACTGATCATAAGAGCCTTAAGTACCTCCTCACCCAAAAAGGAGTTTAATTTGAGGCAAAGACAGTTGATTGAGATGTTAAAGGATTATGATTGTGTAATAGAGTATCACCCTGGCAAGGCGAATGTAGTTGCTAATGCTTTAAGTAGGAAGTTGATGACGGAATTGAGAGATATGTTTGCGCACTTGAGTTTAGCTAGTGATGGTGGTTTATGTGTTGAACTTCAAGTAAGGTTGACCTTGTCACAACAAATCAAGGAGAAAAAACCGTTAGATAGAGAATTGTTAAAAAGGATTCAACAAGTTGACCAAGGTATTAAGGGAGATTTTGATGTTGATAGTGATGGTATCTTGAATTTTTGAGGTAGGTTGTGTGTGCCGTAAGATGTGGGTTTATGGCAATCGATCCTTACCGAGGTGCATAATAGCCCTTATGCTTTGCATCCCAGAAGTGGAAAGATGTACCACGGCCTTAGGTAAGTTTATTGGTGGCCTGGTTTAAAGTGTGATGTTACGGATTTTGTGACTCAATGTTTGGTTTGCCAAAAGGTGAAGGCTGAACATCAATTTCCTTTGGGTTTACTGCAACCTATTGCGATTCCTAAATGGAAGTGGGAAAGGATTACTATGGATTTTTTTTTCAGGTTTGCCATTGACCCTTTCAAGGAAATATTTGGTATGGGTTATAACTGATCAGTTCTCGAAAAGTGCACATTTCTTAGCCGTGAGAACCAATTATTAATTGCTAAAGTTGGCAGAGCTGTATATTGCTAAAGTTGGCAGAGCTATATATTGCTAAAATTTTTTGTCTTCATGGGATTCCAGTTTCGATTATTTTGGATAGGGATCCAAGGTTTACTTCAAGGTTTTGGAAAAGATTGCAAGAAGCTTTGGGGTCGAAGCTTACTTTTAGTATAGCTTATCATCCCCAAACTGATGGCCAGTCTAAAAGGGTGATTCAATTTCTAGAAGATATGTTGTGAAGCTATGTGATCGAGTTTAGAGGTAGTTAGGAGCGATATTTGCCCTTAGCAGAGTTTGCTTACAACAATATTTACCAAGCAAGTATTCGTATGACCCCTTTTGAAGTGTTGTATGACAGGAAGTGTAGAACTCCTTTGTGTTGGACAAAATTAGATGAGAGGTGAGTTGTTGGGCTAGATTTAGTTTGTGAGACTGAAGATAAGATTAAGCTAATTTATGATCGTTTGAAAGCAGCGTTTGATAGGCAGAAATCATATGCGGATCTGAAACGTCAAGATATTGAGTTTCAAGTTGGTAATAAGGTATTTTTGAAGGTTTCACCATGGAAGAAAGTCTTGAGATTTGGTAGGAAGGTTAAGTCCTAGGGACATTAGACCTTATGAAGTAGTTGAGAGAATAGGTCCGGTAGCTTATCATCTCAAGTTGCCACCGGAAACTAAGCGAAGTCATGATGTTTTCCATGTGTCCATGCTAAGGGAGTATCGTTCTAATACATCACATATTGTGCCAATTGAGGAAATTGAAATCCATGATGACCTTTCTTATGAGGAAGAACCAGTTGAAATTCTATACCATGAAGTGAAAGTGTTACGAAACAAGAGAGTTCCGTTGGTTAAGGTTTTGTGGCGCAACCATAAAATGGAAGAGGCTACTTGGGAAACTGGGGAAGGAATGAGACGTCAATATCCTTATTTATTTATCTTAGGTAATTTCGAGGACGAAATTCGTTTTAGAGGGGGAGAATTGTAGCACCCCAAAATAAGGCCTAGGAATTTTAGGGGTATTTTGGGAATTTTGGCCTATATGAGCTCAGAATTTCGTAAGTTTGGTACTGATAGTGTTTTCGACTAGGGCATCTTAACCATCAAATCAATTTTTGAAAAAGTGTTCTAGAAACCCTTAATTTTGCAAAAGGACTGATTTGTAACAAAGTCAAAATAGTAGGCATTTATGTTACAGTTTTACCACTTTGTAAGATTGAACCTATTTCATCCCCTTCAACATGTTTTTCACATCTATTTTTCTTTTGCTTCAAGTTTGTGCCGTCCCTTACTATTCCCCTTACTCTCTCCATTGATTTTTTAGTCCCAAATCACAATACATTGATTTTCTATCATTCCTAAGTCATTTGCTATCATAAACCTTCAAGAAAAACACCCAAAACATCATAGATTTCATCATCATCTTCAAACATGGGGTTTCTAGATTTTCATCAAAACCCTTTCATTCTTTCACCAAAGGTAATCATTCATGTATTATTAAGTTTTTAATGTTATTTAGACTCCAAACCTGAATTATTAGCACTTGAATCGCATATTTTAAATAAAAGCCGAAAATCTAGCCATTAATGGTGGATTTCAGGATTTTGCATAAAAACTTGGTTTTAAAGTGCTTTTCAACTCGTTTTAGCATGACTAGAAGGTTTTCAAACTTATCCTAAAGTTTCGTTAATGATTTCTCATATTTTAATGAATTTTATGAAAATTCCATAAAAAATGTCGAAAAATATCGATACCATGAATTGAGTAGATTTTTCTAGTTTGAAGGTTTTGAATTAGGCGTAGACGAATAATTAGATGAACATAATTGATTTTAAACAAAAAGGTTTAGTATAGGTTGAGATATTAGTTTATAAAGTTTGTTATGATAATAGTTCAAGTTACATGGGGACTTAGCTTAAAACTCGTGTTTTAGTCAGTTTGAGTGAATATGTGGTTGATATTTGACTGTGTTTATTGTGTGGTTATATTTGTTAAGCTTCAGATTTGTTAGAGATTGCTACGAGCTAGAGAAAGTTAGTTGAGCCTTCGATTTTAGATAAAAGCATAAAGTGGTGAGTGTATAGAATTGCTACTCGTAAACACAAGTCGTGTGATAGTTGGGAATTTAAACGTAGCCTAAACCCCTACTCTAAATTTTGAGTGTAAGTTTTCTAAAACTATACCTGTCTTGTGGTTATGTGGTGAAATAATGTGAATGGTAAGTGATATATGGACATGGTGCTTATTGTGTAAAGTGCAATTATGTACATGGGGTAAATGTGTGATACATATGTTATAAGACTATGCTAGTGTCTTGCAAAAATAGCTAATGTAACGCCCCAAATTTTGGGCCTAGTAGAGTTGGGCCCATTGGGCTTTGGGTTTCATAAAAAAATTTAAGTGAGCAAGAAAATGACAAATGACATGACGGCTTTAAAGGTTTAATGAATTTAGAGTGTGTAGGTGTGTTGGAGAAGCTCTGGGTTCGAGTTTTGTGGTGGAGGATTCTTAATTTAATTAACTAAGGAATCAGGGTTGTGAGTAGTGGGCTTTTAAATAAAAATAAGTGAAAATGGCACAAAGAATCCTGTGGTGAAGTGGCTAAGTGACGCCACTAGGGTGTAGAGAGGTGGCGACATATGCATGCTGGGAGGTCTGAGGTTCAAGTGCTAGCTTAGTTTTATTTTGGAATTTAATTTTAGGCTTCTAGAAGGCTGGAAGTGGCGTGTAGAGGGACTCTAAGGAGAAGTGATCAGTAGAGAGAATTTAGGAGAAGGATAAGGGAGATATCATGGAGAAAAATTAGGAGATGAACAGTGAATAAAGTGGTGCCGAATTGGACTTTAGGGGTGGCTAAGTTTCGGCTATAGGCTATATAAATGTGTGTGTGCCGAATCTGGGGTCCTAGTAAATGCCGAATTTTCCAATCTTTTTCTTTCTTTTCTTCCCCTCAATCGGTTCCTCCCATAGCCAAACTCTCCCATTGCCGAAATCTCCTAAAGCCGAATTCCTTTGTGCTGAATTCTCTCATAGCCAAACTCTTCTATAGCCGAATTACCACCATCTTTTCTCTTGCCGAAATTCCTAATAGTGTCGAATCTTGGTGGTTGTTCCTCCATCACAAATCGATTGTTACCTACTCTCAGTCAAGTGTTGAAAGCCGAATCTAGTTAATAGCTATCTAGGCCGCAGGATCGAAAGGGGATTTGGTAAGTATTTGGTTAACCTCTTTTGTACATTTTGCTAAAAGCCGAAAGGCTATCTAACTGTCCTGTCGTTAACTCTGTGATAACAAGGATAAGGTTCAAAGATCTCAAGCGTGGTAGGATCGTTAGCAAGGGTAAGTGTACTCAACTCGATTGTGGTTTAAGTGAATGGCCGAATGTGAGTTTGATATATAGGGGTTACTTGTTTGGATTATGAGTCACTCGAATCTTGATGGTGTGTGTGTGAGTGCAGATCTAGGGGATACTCCTAATTAGTAGCTAAGGAAGGGCTATTAGAACCCGGTGGCACACGGTAAGGTTACAGTAAGGTTTCGGCTTTTGGTAGATATTTTGTTTAAGTATGGGTGATTGATTGAAGGTTGGTTGGTTGTAGGTTCAAGACCAAGGATCGTATAGAACATCGCAGTAACCAGATGTGTACAAACACTGCACACACATGATATCGGCAATGCCGGAAAGTCGAAAAGTCGAAAGTGGCTAAATTGGCCCGGTGGGCCCTAAGGCTAAGTTGGATGAAATTGATTGATTTGATTATATGAATTGAGTTAGGCATGCATGTTACATGATCTGGAATTGTTTTGGGCCTAACGGTCCATATGAATGAGATTTGGGTCTAATGGGCCATAAGGATGTGAATTGGGCATAATGGGTTATATGAACGTGAAATGGGGCTGATGGGCTTTATGAAGACGTAGACAAGTATGCTAGGGTTTAATGGACTTTAGGCCTAGTTCTGAACAACTCTCAAACTGCATAAACCTTAATTCTAATAATTAAACATGTCCGTGGACAAGCCGCTGGGTTAGAGTGTGGCAACGGACATATGCATGTCTAGGATTGGAGCTAGAGAGAGCTTGGTACTTAACCGGTCCTAGTGGCCCACCTCCTCTTCTCTGGAATCCTACCTGGTGCATAGTGTCAGTTTACTTTAGCCGCGAGGACTTGTTTATGGGCCAAAGTTCATAACTAAAACTCGAGAGGGACCAAATACCCCTGATTTGAAATTTACCAAAATATCCTTAGATTTGAAAAATTACTAAAATACCCCTGATTGTAAAATTACTAGAATACCCTTGACTTGCAGAATCACCAAAATATCCCTGATTTACAAAATTAACTAAATACCCCTGTATAGTAGATTTACGAAAATACCCTTGGGTAGTGAAATGACTAAAATACCCCTAAGTGCCGGATGTGTGAGAATGTGTATGTTGCATTCATGAAATATATGTTGCACTTGGGTGGGTTTTGATGATACGGAGGAAGATTTGAGGATCGCATAGTCGCTTGACGACCGTGGATCCACCGATGGCTTCAAGCCCATTATAGCAGCTTTGCTGCAACGTTTGAGTAGTGCCGCCACTGGTGCTACCTTTGGTGTGTAGGGATGGGTGGGTTGATATTTATATCCCCACAGGTGTGTAGGGTTTGAAGGGAAATGGTGTGCAGGGTTGGATTTGGGATGGGTGCATTGCATTCATGTGATACTGATGTGATATGAGGTCGTTATGGGCTAAGGCCCAAGACCACGATTTTTGATAGGGCTTAGGCCCAATGTTATAATTGTATGTTGATTGGATTACCAAGGGCCGTACATACTGAGTTTCGAAACTCACCCCTTTTTATTAAATGTTTCAGGCGATCCTCAGTAAACGGCTCGACGTGGGAGAGGACTCGAAGACGGCCACACTACAAGATACTTAGAAGTTTTATTTATTTGTCTCAAAAGACATGATTTTAATTACTTTATTTTCGTTGGATGTAATAAGGCCTTGTACTCCGATTTGAATTTAGATTTTGGGTTTTGTTGTTTCAACTGTTTACTTAATTATTAAACCTGAGTAAATTTCTTATGTTTAAACTTGGTTTTCGAAATACTTAAAATAATAAAATGGGTTTTTATCATTACTTAACGAGACTCAATGATTTTGGGCTTTTGGGTCTTAAATTTTTACTTAGCAAAATCGTTTTGAGTTATGCCTTTGATGTGACATTCCCAGATTTGGCCATAACGTCTGGGCCGGGTCTGGGGGTGTTATAGCTAATATGCAGTGTCAGTGTACGGTTTGTCGGTAAGTAATTATGCGTTGTTTTCAGATATTTTGGCCTTGTGATCTTGGAAACATTGGATATAGTTGGAATGCCATAGGATTGTGGGTAGTCACTTATATTTATAGAGATTTCTAAGCGTTGTGGCCCTGGGGCATGTTTGGAGGGATAAGGGAATGCAAGCTAAGCTCTATTCAATGAGACATGTTAGGGGAAATAAGGAGAGTGTTAGCTATACGCTTCACTTTTGGGACATGATTTACTCTACGAGTCTATGTGGTGTAAGGAGATCAATGTATCCGATGTGTGATGGTAGAGCTCACTACATGTTTCATAGTCCAAGTTCCATTTTATCTCATTTTATTTTATTTTATCTTTTATTATTTGATTGTGTGGAATATGTTCTATGCTTGAATGATTTTTTACATGTGCTACAAAAAGACTCCTAGACTATGCATGTTTTAATATTAGATGGTGCTGGACTTAAGAATGTGCTACTTGTGAATAAATGACTAGTTGTGTTGCATGATGACATGTTTATGATGTGGTTATTCTATTCATTCACTGAGCTTGCAAAAGCTCATTCCCCTCATTTCAACGTTTGCAGATTAGTGTCGTCACGGTATGGGCGGTGTGGTTTCCAAAGGAGTGATCCAAGGAAGGCTGGTGATTCTTATAAGTGCTTTATTATTTTCATTTGCTTTGGGGTGAAAGGCAATGTGGTAGAATCTGTTCCAGTTGTTGATTTTTAGATGTTTGAGTTGGCTTACACTAATTTCATGTTATTATTTATGTTAAAATACTTAGTCTTTGATGATAATGACAATTGTTCGGACTCGGCTTTGGTATTTTATGCTATTGATTAAGCCGTACGAATGATTATTGAACTTAGCACTTGATGCATGTTGTTTAGGAACTATTTGAGGTGAGTTAATTGCATTCCTACGCTGTAAATTTAGCTCCAGTAGCAGAGGTGTAACAACCCATTTTTAGTCAAATCAAAATAGTGGTTTCGGAACCACAAATCTGAGGTTGAAATAATTATTTTATTATTAATTTAATGTCTACAGCATGATAATATCATTGTGTGAAATTTTCGTTAAGAAATTTTATTATTTGAGTGTTTAATTTGATAAAAAGGACTAAATCGCGTAAAGTGCAAAAGTGATGTTCTTTTAGCTAAAGGTATTAAATGGCTATGGCATTAAAAGGTTAAGGGATTTATGTTGCAATTAGCCCACTTTTAAATTGGGTGGACAAAGATTGACATTAATATGATGATTTTAATGTCTTTTTCATTAAGGTTAAATAGGTAATTTGATAATTAATGTTAATTTGCAAAAGTGATGTTCTTTTAGCTAAAGGTATTAAATGGCTATGGCATTAAAAGGTTAAGGGATTTATGTTGCAATTAGCCCACTTTTAAATTGGGTGGACAAAGATGGACATTAATATGATGATTTTAATGTTTTTTTCATTAAGGTTAAATAGGTAATTTGATAATTAATGTTAATTTGCAAAAGTGATGTTCTTTTAGCTAAAGGTATTAAATGGCTATGGCATTAAAAGGTTAAGGGATTTATGTTGCAATTAGCCCACTTTTAAATTGGGTGGACAAAGATGGACATTAATATGATATTTTAATGTTTTGTCATTAAAGTTAAATAGGTAATTGATCATTAATGTTAATTAAAATAAAACAAAACAAATTTATTTCTCCATTCATCATCTTCAACCGTTTGCTAAAGGGAAAGAAACCATTTTTTTCTTATTCTAGGGTTCGGTCACTTTGAGGCTAAATTGGTAAGCAGCTCGCTCAGATAAAAACAACTGAGTCGATCTCAACTATCAAATAATATCATATCAAAATACTCCCTTCTTCATGCTGTTAAAACAACTCAAACATACAATCTTTCAAAATTTCCTCACATGCTAGTCAAAGATCTTTACAACTGCATTAACTCATGGAAACAAAATATCCTGATTGAACTCATTGACCTTAATCAAACTTACCTGGGAAAAGAAAACCATCGTACAATTTGAGCTTGAGCTTCCACTATCTATACATTTTCCAATGTCAATTCCTTTCACGAAAATTAGAGAAATCCTGATACCAGAATCACCACGTTCCTATGATCGAACCAGAAATACAACCATAATAGACATAGTTATCACAAGCCAAAAAACACACTTTAAAGATGAGCCATGATTGATAGTTTACAAAATAAGGATGATAAGAAAACCGAGATAAAGAAATCCAAGATGCGATATTATACTGGAAGTCCGAGAACATAACTCATAAGAAAATAATAAAGATCTTGATGATTCCTTAGAGAAAACCAGAAGAAAAACAATTCTTATACACTCTAGAATCAATTGTAACAAAGATAATATATTTTCCAAATATATATTTAAAAAAAACAACATCCAGTAGAAATAGAAGAATAGCCTCACATAAATTTTCACGAACAACTTTTATTCCAAACATAATAGAATAGAATCCCAAAGAGAGGGATAAGAAATGCTGCTCATCAACCAACCAGACCAACAGTACTTTCATCTAACATTATAATCAGCTAGCATTCTCATACGATAAGAATTTCATTAGAAAATGAACAATCACGTATATCTCTGAGGATAAATGAATATATAAAATACCTAGGAGAGATCATCATAATCTATTCAATTCCAACTGTTACACTCAGACATCTTTACGATTCAAATATCATTTCTCTGACTAATTCTGTCATCACTAATCCCGTATTATTCCATTCACTAATGAAAATAAATTCGAAAGAAATTCCAGCAAATACATACTTTAGACATCATACTTGAATGATTCGATTAGCCGAGATTAACTTTTTCTTTAACCGTGACATCGTAAAATCCGAATGATCTTTAGAATAACCTGGCATCTTTTCTAGAACTGTATTCACTTGCCAAACTATTCTTAACTCTGACCACATTATTAGTTATTCTGCTACTGAACTCTTTAGTCTCTTACTTGTGAGCTCATTCAACTTAAATCTCGTGAAATTTCATTATAAAATACCACATTGGTAAGGAGGTGAAGTCGTAAAGCCTCTAACTCGACTCTCATAAATACACACATATAACATAGCATTCATCATCAACATAATATCTTCACAATCATATAATTCACTTCAAGCTAATTAACATACATATTTATGTTACACGAACTTTCCAATTATCTTTATTCAAACAAGTGTACTTAAACATACATTCCATAAAATTTGAGAGAGTTTACTTATCGCATTCACTTAATCAAACAAGTTAGGCACATAACATCATATGAATGCCAAACAAACATGGATGAGCTTATCCCAATATAAACTTTCATTTCACTTCACCTTTCTATATAAACTTAATCAAACAAGATAGGGTCGGGACTAAACCGAACACAAACAAAAATTCTCAGAAATTTAAAACTTTTTAAACACTGCAGAGGTCACACGCCTGTGCAGTCAGACCGTGTGCCTCCCACAGCTACTAGACACACCCATGTGTCCTGGCCGTGCCAAAACAGGGCATGTATACTGACTTATCCCCATAGTCTCTAGGCACGCCCGTGTGCCATGGCCGTGTACTCTTAGGCTAGATACTGACTTAATCCCATGGTCACTAGGCACGCCCGTGTGCCACAACCGTGTAAGCATAACAGGCCCTTTGCAAGGCCAATATGCCACCCACGCTTGGGTTTACCCTACAAGCATCATACCAATTCATTTTATGCACAATTGACATCCAAAAACATATCAACTAATCAACAAAGCTTTCTATCCAATCTCATTTTCAAACATAACAGTTTGCACAACCAAATCACTTATATCCTTAAGCATGAGTCATCCACATTTATCTTCCATGTAACAATTTCATTGATCATACATACACACTCATAATGCATTCATAAGCTTACCAATGCCTTGACCATTTCAATAGCTAACTTGCCATACCAAATCATGCATCAAATACTATATTCACTCATGCATATTACCAACATTAACTAGCCAAATCACATGGCTATTTACATCTCAAACATATACCAAATTACTAGCCTATACATGCCCTACTTAGTATATATATTTCCAAAAGGTACCAAAATGAGTTTGAGTAGTGTGATGACGATCGTCGACAGTCCCCGAGCCTTCAATAGCTTTGACGATCTATAAAACAAAGCAAACACACACAGAGTAAGCTTTCAAAAGCTTAGTAAGCCATATACAAATAAACTTAGCATAAAATGTACATAACCATATTGGCACAATGACATTATTGGTTCTCATAGCAATTTCATCACATATATTATTTGGCTCATTTACTTAGCCATATCTTACCAATTTCTTCAACTCAAATATCATACATACACATGGCTAATTCAAGCATAAATTCTCATATAATCTCATCATTTCATATACATAATCATCTTAGTAAGTTCTTATAGATACTTACCTTTCATACTCACTTAGTGTACATACCAAACGTACATGAAACAGTTATACAATTCACATAGTCATTCGTATCTCTGATTTGCCCGTTGAACCGTTCAGAATCTAATAGGATAGTCAGAGTGCTCAGAATAGTCGTACAATGCCAACGTCCCAGACGTGGTCTTACATGTAATCAGATATCGATGCCATTGTCCCAGACAGGGTCTTACACGAATCAAATACGATGTCGATGTCCCAGACATGGTCTTACACGTAAATCTCATATCGATGCCAACGTCCCAGACATGGTCTTACACGAAATCTCTTATCGATGCCAACGTCATAGACGTGGTCTTACATGAAATCTTGAATCAACGCCAATGTCCTAGACGTGGTCTTACATGATATCACATAACAGACACCTATGTCATGACATACATAATTCCTATATATTCCTAGGTTCACACGGGACTTCTCGGACTTTATCAGCTCATCGATTTATTAACCAACTCAGATTTCACATACAATCCATATCAATGGATAATCATAGTATTTCACATATCATATACACTCAAATAATTCAATATAAATACATTTATTTGTATATCGACTTACCTCGGATTCGGATATTCCTTCAGACTCGGTTATTCGACTACTTTCGCTTTCCCGCGATCTAAATATGTTTTCTTTGGTTCTTGATCTATACATATTCAAATTTCACCCTTTTATTCACTAACTCACTCATTTAAATCAAAGAACACATATTTAGGGAAATTTTGCAAATTAGCCATCACATTTCATATTTGGACAATTTTGTCCCTATTTCACAAAATCACAAAATACTTCAAATTAACATGTACCCATGTCTAACCGAATTTCACTCATACTCATATGAGTCCATACATTTCATTTATTTTACAAATTAGTCCCTCAAAACATTATTCTTTCAATTGAGTCCAAAATACTCAAACTCAACAAAACTTCAAATACAAACTATGATAACCAAACAAATATCTTTCATTTTTCACCATCAAACATCATAAAACACATGAGTTCATCAAAATCTCATCTCAAAAACATCATCATTTCTCAAAATTAAGACATGGGTTTTATAGCATACGAAGCAACGATTACAAAAACGTAGAAATTATCAAAAACCGAAACCAAAACATACCTTAATCAAGATGAATATAGGCCGAAACCTAGCTTTGTTTTCTTCTTTTCTTTCTCTTTTGATTTCGGCACAAAGATGATAACAATGACTTTATTTAATGCCTTTGTTTTATTATAATAACTTATAATATATAATATAAATTTTATCTTATAAACTTAATATATATAAAAACATATATATATATATACATATCAATACTTAATGCCGTCCACTAGCCTTATGAGTGGCCAAGTTTCCTTTTAAGGGCTCTACCTTATAAAAACAATGACAACTTAGCACTTACATAATAATTAGCCACTTTTTCATTTTACGCGATTTAGTCTTTTTCTCAAATTAAGCACACAGTCAGACAAATTAACTCACAGAACTTTAACACATGCTTAATCACATATCATAGGCACAGAAAATAATATTAAAATATTTTTCTAACTCAGATTTTTTATTTCGAAACCACTATTCCGACTAGGGTCTAAACTGACTATTACAATTCTCCCCCTTAGGGATTTTCGTCCCCAAAAATCTTACCGTTAAACAGATTCAGATATTGCTGTCTCATTGAATCTTCAGGCTCCCACGTAGCCTCTTCTAATCCGTGTCGACGCCATAACACTTTTACTAACGGAATTTTCTTGTTTCTCAATTCTTTTACTTCACGAGCTAAGATACAGATAGGTTCTTCTTCATAAGTCATATCAGATAGGATTTCAATTTCAGACGAAACAATCACATGTGACGGATCAGATCGGTATCTACGGAGCATCGAAACATGAAATACATTGTGTATCTTTTCAAGCTCAGATGGCAATAATAATCTATACGCAACTGGCCCAACTCGCTCGATAATCTCATACGGTCCGATGAATCTCAGACTTAACTTGCCTTTACATCCGAATCGAAGTACTTTCTTCCATGTAGATAATTTCAAAAACACTTTGTTACCGATCTCAGATTAAATATCTTTACGTTTTAAATTCACATAAGATTTCTGACGATCAGACGCTTCTTTTAGACTGTCACGGATTACTTTCACTTTTTGTTCAGTATATTTTATCAAATCAACCCCGTGTAGCTTATTTTCACTGAGCTCGGTCTAATACACAGGTGTACGACATTTGCGTCCGTACAAAGCTTTATAAGGTGCCATTTTAAAGCTCGACTGAAAACTGTTGTTATATGCAAATTCAATCAGTGATAAGTACTGTTCCCACGTACCGTTAAACTCAAGAATGCAGCATCTCAACATATCCTTGAGAATCTGAATGATCCGCTCGGATTGACCATCCGTTTGCGGATGAAAAGCTATATTGAAATGCAATTTTGTGCCCAAATCTTCTTGCAATTTCTTCCAAAATCGCGATGTAAATCGCAGATCCCTATCAGACACAATGGCCAATGGCACTCCATGTAATCTCACAATCTCAAAAATGTAAAGTTCAGCTAATATTTCAAGTGAGAAATCAGATCGTACTGAAATAAAATGGGCAGAATTCGTCAATCGATCTACTACAACCCAAATAGCATCTTTCTTTCTCAGAGTCAGAGGCAATCCAGAAACAAAATCCATCGTCACTCTATCCCATTTCCACTCGGGAATCAGAATCGGTTGTTACAAACCAAATGGAACCTGATGTTCAGCCTTAACTTGTTGACAGATTAAAAATTTCGACACAAAGTCAGAAATGTCTCGTTTCATACCAGACCACCAATAGTGTTGCTTAGATCATGGTACATCTTTGTACTTCCCAGATGAACAGATAAACGACTATTATGAGCTTCACTTAATATTAACTAAATTAACTCTGAGCTTCTCAAAACACAGATTCGATCTCGAAATATCAACTCGAAATTCAAAATCAGAATTCGGATCACACTGAGCTCGTCTTGCTATTATTTCATTATCAACTTTTTGAACATCAACTATTTGTTGTAAAAATAACGGCTTTGCTTTCAATCCAGCTGTTACTGAACTATCATCAGATAGATCTAAATGAGCATTCAAAGCACGTAGTGCAAACAATGATTTCCTACTCAGTGCATCAGTGACAATGTTTGCTTTCCCCGGGTGATAATCTATTACAAGCTCGTAGTCTTTCAACAACTCTAACCATATCCTCTAACGCAGATTTAAATCTTTCTGGGTCATCAAATATTTCAGACTTATATTATCTGAAAACACATGGCATTTCTCGCCGAACAGATAATGTCGCCAAATCTTTAATGCGAATACAATCGCAGCTAGTTCAAGATCGTGTGTCGGATAGTTCTTTTCATAAGGCTTCAACTGTCCCGAAGCATAAGCTATTACTTTGCCTTCCGGCAGCAGAACACATCCCAGACCATTCAACGAAGCATCACTGTAAATCACAAACTCTTTACCCGATTATGGCTATACTAACACTAGAGCTTCAGTTAACAGAGTTTTCAACTGATCAAAACTTTTCTCACATTTATCGGACCATTCAAATCTCACATCTTTCTGAAGTAATTTAGTTAACGGAGTAGCTATCATCGAAAAGCCTTTTACAAATCTACAGTAATAACAAGCAAGTCCCAGAAAACTACGAATTTTAGACACATTCTTCGGAGGTTTCCAATCCAGAATAGTAGAAATATTGCTCGGATCAACTCGTATTCTAGAGGCCGATACAATATGTCCCAGAAAACTGACTTCACGCAACTAGAATTCACATTTGCTGAATTTTGCATACAATTTTTTTTCTCGCAGAGTTTCCAACACAATCTTTAGATGCTCAGCATGTTCAGCTTCATCCCGTAAATATATCAAAATGTCATCAATGAGTACAACAACAAATCGATCTAGGTACGGTCTGAAAATTATGTTCATCAGATCCACAAAAACAGCAGGAGCATTCGTTAGTCTGAAAGGCATAACTAAAAACTCATAATGCCCGTACCTCGTTCTGAAAGCAGTTTTTGGAATATCTACATCCTTCACTCTCAACTTATAGTAACCCGATCTCAGATCTATATTTGAAAATATAGTGGCTCCTTTAAACTAATCAAACAAATTATCAATCCTGGGCAACGGATATTTATTCTTTAGTCAATTTGTTCAATTGACGGTAATCAATGCACATTCTCATCGTGCCATCTTTCTTTTTTCACAAATAGAACGGAGCACTTACGGTGAAAAACTCACCGCGAACCTCTGCCGCTTAATTCTTGCAACTGTGACTTTAACTCTTTCAATTCTGTTGGTGCCATTCTATACGGAGCTTTCGAAATAGGTGTCGTACTAGGCAACAAATCAATACCAAATTCAACTTCACGTATCGGAGGCAATCCAGGCAGTTCTTCAGGGAATACATCAGAAAACTCACAAACAACTGGCACTGATTCAACTTCCTTCTCAGATACTTTTGAGTCAATCACATAAGCAAAATAAGCTTCGTAACCCTTTTTCATATAACTCTGAGTTTTCAACATAGATATCACAACTTTCAATCCATTTAAATCATTAGACTCAATACGAACTATTTCACCATTCTGAAGGCTCAAATCAATAGTCTTTCTTTTACAGTTCACAACAGCATCATGCAATGTCAACCAGTCCATACCCAGAATTATATCAAACTCATCAAACGGTAAGCATCAGATCAGCAGGGAAACAGATATCTCGAAACATTAACGGACAGTTCTTGCATATTTTGTCAACCAAGACACTTTTACCTAAGGGGTTCGATACTTTTATAACAAACTCAGTAGACTCTACAGGCAAAGTCTTACTGGATACTAAATTCATACATAAATATGAGTGAGTAGAACCAGGGTCTATCAATGCAATCACAGAAGTATCATAAAGTGTAAAAGTACCCGTTATAACATCCGGAGATGAAGCTTCCTCACGAGCTCGGATAGCATACGCTCTGGCAGGCACTCTAGCTTCAGATCTCGCAACGGTATCTCTCATAGTTCTCTGACTACCACTGACATTTCTTGCATTTTGTGAAGATCTACCTCTTACTGGGGCATTATCAAATCTCATATTCTGGGCAATCTCATGCTCAACAGACCCTGAGCAATCACGAAGAAAATGATCTAATGATCCACATCTGAAGCAAGCTCGATCATTCAATCTACAACTCCCTGGATGCCTTTTACCATAATGTTTACATTCAGGTCACTCAGATCATACATTTCCAACACTTGCTATGGAAGTCGCTGGAGTTTTTGTGCTCGATTGTGTTCTAGCTCGATCTTTATTTGAAAGTCCCATATTAACTCTTGAACGGTTTTGTTCATCCCTGAATTTCTTTGAAGTAGACTAAAATTATCTACTCTGAAATCTCTTTCTCACATCTCTTGCTTCAAATTCAGCTTTCCTTTTATTTTTCCTGAGGGCTTCGGCTTTATACGCTCGACCAACAAGTACCACAAACTCTTTTATCTCTAAAATCCCGACTAGTAGGCGAATGTCTTCATTTAAATCATCTTCAAACCTCTTACACATTATTGCTTCCGATGATATACATTCTTGGGCATACTGACTCAGTCTCAGGAACTCTCGTTCGTATTCAGTAACAGACATACAACCCTGTTTCAAGTCCAGAAATTCCTTTCGTTTCTGATCGATGAATCTCTCACTAATGTATTTCTTCCAAAACTCAATCTGAAAGAAGTCCCATGCCACCCGTTCTTTTGGAATAACAGAAATCAGAATTTTCCACCACTGATAGGCTGCATCTCGTAGCAAAGAAACTACACACTTTATGCATTACTCAGGACTCAGTAACATTTCATCAAATACTCGGATTATGTTTTCTAACCAGAATTCGACTTTCTCGGCATCGCCGTCACTGGTAGCCCAGAACTCTCCAGCCCTATATTTACGGATTTTATCAACCGGAGGCTTGTTCAACAGATTCAGATTCATAGTCGGAAGCATAATAGATGTCTGAGGGTGATTAGGCGGGGCGGAGGTTGTGAAACAGTCGGGTTATTTCTCACGAACTGAGTGAACTATTCACTCATCATCTGGAAGAAAGTTTGTTTAGCTTCTCCCTCTTGACCGCTCGTAGCCAGTCTCGAATCAGATGGCGCTGTCCCTTGCGCGGGAGCAGGCGCATTGCTTTCTACATCGTCAGTTACGGCTCTTTTGGGATCCATTGCTATACGAAAATCATATTTTATACGTCAGGATTCATCACACTATCACAATTCAGATACATGGCATGTATAGCTAGACTCTGACATGCTACGTTAGTCCGAGAATCGACTAAACCATAGCTCTGATACCAACCAAATGTAACACCCCTAACCCATATTCGTCACCGAATTAGGGTAAAAGGTAATACTGAACAGATTAAAAACTTTTTCAGATAATACATTATACAAATCAGCAATCACAATCAACGTGTCCCTTTTATAGGTCAACGAGACCTTATACATGTTTTAAGATAGGGTCGGGACTAAACCGAACATAAATAAAAATTCTCAGAAATTTAAAACTTTTTAAACACTGCAGAGGTCACACGCCCGTGCAGTCAGACCGTGTGCCTCCCACAGCTACTAGACACACCTATGTGTCCTGGCCGTGCCAAAATAGGGCATGTATACTGACTTATCCCCATGGTCTCTAGGAACGTCCGTGTGCCATGGCCGTGTACTCTTAGGCTAGATACTGACTTAATCCCATGGTCACTAGGCACGCCCGTGTGCCACAGCCGTGTAAGCATAACAGGCCCTTTGCAAGGCCAATATGCCACCCACGCTTGGGTTTACCCTACAAGCATCATACCAATTCATTTTATGCACAACTGACATCCAAAAATATATCAACTAATCAACAAAGCTTTGTATCGAATCTCATTTCCAAACATAACAGTTTGCACAACCAAATCACTTATATCCTTAAGCATGAGTCATCCTTATTTATCTTCCATGTAACCATTTCATTGATCATACATACATACTCATAATGCATTCATAGGCTTACCAATGCCTTGACAATTTCAATAGCTAACTTGCCATACCAAATCATGCATCATATACTATATTCACTCATGCATATTACAAACATTAACTAGCCAAATCACATGGCTATTTACATCTCAAACATATACCAAATTACTAGCCTATACATGCCATACTTAGTATATACATTTCCAAAAGGTACCAAAATGAGTTTGAGTAGTGTGATGACGATCCTCTACAGTCCCGAGCCTTCAGTAGCTTTGACGATCTATAAAACAGAGCAAACACACATAGAGTAAGCTTTCAAAAGCTTAGCAAACCATATACAAATAAACTTAGCATAAAATGCAAATAACCATATTGGCAGAATGACATTATTGGTTATCATAGCAATTTCATCACATATATTATTTGGCTCATTTACTTAGCCATATCTTACCTATTTCTTCAACTCAAATATCATACATACACATGGATAATTCAAGCATAAATTCTCATATAATCTTATCATTTCATATACATAATCATCTTAGTAAGTTCTTATAGATACTTACCTTTCATACACACTTAGTGTACATACCAAACGTACCGGAAACAGATATACAATTCACATAGTCATTCGTATCTCAGATTTTCCCGTTAAACCATTCGGAATCTAATAGGATAGTCAGAGTGCTCAGAATAGTCGTATAATGCCAACGTCCCAGACGTGGTCTTACATGTAATCAGATATCGATGCCACTGTCCCAGACAGGTCGTACACGAATCAAATACGATGCCGATGTCCCAGACATGGTCTTACACGTAAATCTCATATCGATGCCAACGTCCTAGACGTGGTCTTACACGAAATCTCTTATCGATGCCAACGTCGCAGACGTGGTCTTACACGAAATCTCGAATCAACGCCAACGTCCCAGATGTGGTCTTACTTGATATCACATAATAGACACCTATGTCATGACATACGTAATTCCTATATATTCCTAGGTTCACACGAGACTTCTCGAACTTTATCAGCTTATCGATTTATTAACCAACTCGAATTTCACATATAATCCATCTCAATGGATAATCATAGTATTTCACATATCATATACACTCAAATAATTCAATATAAATACATTTATTTGTATATTGACTTACCTCGGATTCGGATATTCGTTCAGACTCGATTATTCGACTACTTTCGCTTTCCCGCGATCTAAATATGTTTTCTTCGGTTCTTGATCTATACATATTCAAATTTCACCCTTTTATTCACTAACTCACTCATTTAAATCAAAGAACACATATTTAGGGAAATTTTGCAAATTAGCCCTCACATTTCACATTTGGACAATTTAGTCCCTATTTCACAAAATCACAAAATACTTCAAATTAACATGTACCCATGTCTAACCGAATTTCACTCATACTCATATGAGTCCATACATTTCATTTCTTTCACAAATTAGTCCCTCAAAACATTATTCTTTCAATTGAGTCCAAAATACTCAATTTCAACAAAACTTCAAATACAAACTATGATAACCAAACACATATCTTTCATTTTTCACCATCAAACATCATAAAACACATGAGTTCATCAAAAGCTCATCTCAAAAACATCATCATTTCTCAAAATTAAGACATGGGTTTTATAGCATACGAAGCAACGATTACAGAAACGTAGAAATTATCAAAAACTGAAACCGAAACATACCTTAATCAAGATGAATAAAGACCGAAACCTAGCTTTGTTTTCTTCTTTTCTTTCTCTTTTGATTTCGGCACAAAGATGATAACAATGACTTTATTTAATGCCTTTGTTTTATTATAATAACTTATAATATATAATATAAATTTCATCTTATAAACTTAATATATATAAAAAATATATATATATATACATATCAATACTTAATGTCGTCCACTAGCCTTATGAATGGCCAAGTTTCATTTTAAGGGCTCTACCTTATAAAAACAATGACAACTTAACACTTACATAATAATTAGCCACTTTTTCATTTTACGCGATTTAGTCATTTTCTCAAATTAAGCACACAATCGGACAAATTAACTCATGGAACTTTAACGCATGCTTAATCACATATCATAGGCACAGAAAATAATATTAAAATATTTTTTTAACTCAGATTTTTGGTTCTGAAACCACTATTCCAACTAGGGTCTAAACCGAACTGTTACATTCAACGTTTTTAAAAATAGCTCGGTTGGAAAGCATCTCTGCCTCAACAAAAAAATTTCATTGGAGTTGGGAGATATCACACTATCACAGATAGTAATATGGCATGTATAGCTGGACTCACATACGCTACGTTAGTCTGATAATCGACTAAACCCCTTACCTCTAATATCCGGGATTTAGGGCTTGTGCATTTTTGCTTCAATATATGTGGAAGCATGCCTGTGTGTGTTTTGAATGTGTTTTATGAATTTTGAGAACTTCAGAGTCTAGGTGAATGCCTTAGAAAATATTGTATTTTAAGTTTTAAAGAGGAGCTAAGCCTGATAGGCCTTAAGAGAAATTGTGAGGGAAATTGGACATAAAAAAAATGGGCTTGTTAAAGTGGCAAGGAGGCGCCACTTAAAGCCTAGGGTGGTAACACCATAATCAGTGTGCAAGGGCTTGGGTTCGAGTAGCACAAGCAACATTTTGGGGCTTTTATTTTTGCGGCAATGGGGAGCAGTAATGGACGGCATAGGGACTTTATTTAGATGAGGATTAGACTTGGTCAATTCCTTTTAACATTCAGCTAAGGTAGAAGATAAATGTTGAATTATTTTAATTATTTTGAATAGATGAAGAAGAGATAGAATAGGAGAAAAGCAAGGAGTAGCTAGTGTTTGAATGCTAGCCGAATTCAGGAGGGGGGGAGTAAGTGAGGCAATCGGTCATACAAGGAAGGTTATGTGCCGAAATTTCTTCTCTTCTCATCTCTCTCTTTTGTGCCAAAAAGTCCTTAGGAATTCAATTTGCTCTCTTTCTTTCTTCTTCCCTTCCTCTTCAATTGACCAAGCCGAATATTCCTCTCTCAAATCCCATCATTGCCGATTCTCCATAAGCCTCATATTCTTTCTTTTCTTTCCCTTGTTGAAGCTGAATCTCTCTAAGTGATCATCAAAAGCCGAACACTCAAGGTAACCCCTAGCCGAAGGTTCAAAGCCGAAAGTTCACTTTATTGCCACTCTTTGAATCGATTTCTCCTACAAGCTCTCTTGCCGATTTCTTGAAGGTAGTGATCAATTGCGTCTTAGTCATCTTATTGGTAAGGATCTCTCTAGCCGAACTCTTGTTCTTTTCTTTCTCTAACTGTCAAAAATCAAGGCACTAATCCCATTATTGTTTCTAGCCCAAACCTTGAAGGATCTTTCGGGGTTTTTGGAGTAGCCGACTTTTAGAGGAGATCTTCGGGATTTCTAGATCTAAGGTAAGCAAGGGTGATAGTAGGCCAAAGGCCATTTATTAAGTTCATTAAGTGATTGAAAAGCGGATCTAACATGAGCCTATAGGTATTTCGACATCACCAGGAGCAAGGATTAATTTCGGGATTTAGATCTGCAAGGTAAGGGTTCTAGTGATTCGGATATGTTCCTTATTCGTTCAAAAGCCGAAATTAATCGGTTAAGTGAATTAATAGTTAGCCGATTGCAAGAGGGAACATCACAAAGTTTTGGGATTTGATTAGTAATCAAATCGGCAGCAAGGAACTAAGGATCTAGAGGTTTAGATCGGGATTTTCAGGATTTCAGTGAATTCATTAAGTAAACCAGGTGTGTACCCCACACTAACTCTTAATAGATTTATGGCATAAATTTAATATATGTGTTTATAATAATGTGAAAAGTGGGCAAAGGTACCATGTGATGGTACAAAGTACTCAGGTAAGTAACCTTAACATTATGTTAATAAATGATATGAATAATATTATGATATGAATATTTGGAATATGGTACATATGTGAATATCGATAAGAATGTGGAATAAGGCATAAGGCATGATATTGCATATTTTGTGTGACATGGGGCATATGGGTTATATGGAAAGGGGAAGTGATCTCGGTGGTTTATACCACAATATTCGAATGTGGTGACTCATGTCACGAAATCGAATGTGGTGACTTATGTCACAAAATAATGTCCGTGGCTATGCCACAAAATTTATAAGGGCGATGAGCAAGTCGTAAATGCTGCGCGCGCGCCGATGATGTGTAGCGGATGGAGGGTCGACTTAGTAGTCCCCACGGTGTGATGGTTGGTACGGGTGATGTGTAGCGGATGGTTATCTAGGTATGGGTTCGAGTTTGCATCATTATTTCTATCTGTTATATATACGTATGATATGATATGATATGCCTGAATCGTTGGGACTTAGTGTTGGTTATACACACTGAGTCTGTTTGACTCACCCCGTTGTTGGATATTTTTTAGGTGACACTCAGTAACGGACCGGGTCGGCAGGAGCTTAGTGGTGGCCATGTTCAACTCAGACTTTATTTTAATTTTGGACTTTTTATTTCTAAGTATTTTTGAAACACCCCAAACCCGGCCCACAAATCCCGACCGGATCTGGTATGCTTCTTAAGAAAAATTCATTTTGTCGTTTTGTAAAAAGATGTGATCTTGTGGTAAAAGAATAGATTTGAAGTACGAACTTGTTAAAAATCTGTTTTTTTGTAATTTAAGTTTGTATTTATAAATTCATTTAAAAATAAATTATTTATCAAAAGAAAATCCAAATTTAGAACTATTTATTATTATTTTGAAAACCATAAGTATTTAGATGTCAAAACATTTTCATACGATTATCGAAAATATTTAATTGTTTAGTTGAAATTGATTGTAGCAGAATATAAATTAAAAACGTAAAAGTAACATAGCTAATGGCGGCCTTATTACAAAAATATATCCCAAATTAAATCCTGAATTATATAAGAAAACGTAATAAGTTTAATATAAGGAAAACCGAAATACTGAGTTGAG
This sequence comes from Gossypium sturtianum, assembly GCA_025698515.1. Taxonomy (NCBI): domain Eukaryota; kingdom Viridiplantae; phylum Streptophyta; class Magnoliopsida; order Malvales; family Malvaceae; genus Gossypium; species Gossypium sturtianum. The sequence continues at coordinate 112,267,841 of CM046955.1, forward strand.
CAATGGCCACCACGTAGTCCTCGCTGACCCGGTCCAAAACATTGAGTATCACCTGAAAAGATATCCCACGGAAGGGTGAGTCAACAGACTCAATGTGTAACAATACACTAAAAGTCCAATCGATCATAGCAATAAGCCCATAATATAGCAAATTAAATAATAACTGATAAAATCACATGTACATATAAAATGAAATGCAATCCCGAACCCAACTTAGATATCCATCCGCTACACACCACCCGCATCTACCAATCACACCGTGGGATTACTAAATCAACCCTCCATCCGCTACACACCATCGAAGGCAGTTGCTGCAGTCAACATGCACATCGCCCTTATAAATTGTGGCATGGCCACCAGATAATTGTGACAGAGTCACCGGATTCATAATGTCGTGATCGAAGTCACCGGATTCATAATGTCGTGACCGAAGTCACCGGATTCATAATGTGGTAAAACCACCGGAACACTTCCCCTTTATCAAAATCACCCATATGCCCATGCATTAAACACATTATTTCAATAGCATGCCATATAACCCCAAATTCATAACGGAATCATACACATTTCATATTCATGCTCATAGCATTATTAACGATGCAGATATCATGCCATGTACATTACCCCAAAATCATAACAAAATCGGATATGTCTCATATTAAAATTATACATAGTACTAAGGGATAACGTACCTCAATTCACTGTACCATTGAATGATACCCGAAGCCATAATCAATCATATTTCTTTATTAACAACTTTTATCAATAATGCTATTAATCTATTAGAAGTTTAGCATAAGTTACACACCTTGCAAACACGAAAAGCGATATAATACTTAAGATTTCCGACCCTTGCCTACAACGTCGATAGCACCTACATAACACTATGTGAGAAATCGATTCACTAAAAAGATATGGCCTTTGGCCGAATATCATCATCTCCTTACCTTGGATTATTCAAATCCCGAATGATTCCCCCTAAATGTTGGCTACAAAGAAACCCCGAACTTTCCTTCAAGTTTCGGCCAAAGATAATAAAAAGGGATTAGATTCCTAGATTCGGCTAATCCAAAAGAAAATGATTGATAGATAATCCTTACCCGTAACACAGAGATTGATTCACCCTTACTTGAACTATAAAGGGATTTGACCTTAACAATTAAAAAGAAAAGAAATGGTGATTTCGGCTTTAACAAAAGAGAAGAGAAAAGATGGTGGAAATAGAGAATGGTTTTGGCTAAGAGAAAGAAGGAGAAAAGAGAAAGAGAAAGAAAAGAAAAAGAGAATATGAGATATGCCCTTGGTGCTAGGATGATTTCGGCACTAGAGAGGAAAAAAGAAATGTGAAATGTCTTCTAAACTTTTGGTAATGGTCAAGTAAGAAAGGATGAAAGAAAAATGTCTTCAAAAGTGGTAATATTTTGGTACCAAAAAGAGAGAAAAGCTTGAAAGAAAAAAAAAAGAAAAGAGTACCAATTTGGTCAAAATATGATAGCCACAACAAAACAAAGTTTTCACCTAATGCAAATGACCATTTCGGCTAGGAAGAAAAATTTGGAGAAAAGGGAAAAGATGCACAAATTGTTAAGATTTTGGTCAACTAACACCCCCTAATCCCATACAACATTCGGCCAACTCACAAGCCAACACAATCCCCCTTTTTCCTCCTCATTTCTTCCCTATCATCCCCTTAATCACTATCACCATTAAACCAACCCCCCTTAGCCCTTATGCCGTCTAGGTTCATGGTCAAAAGACCATGGAAAAGCTTCCAAAACATCATCCACTCTTCAAGCCTTTTGTCCCCTAAACCTTCCTTAACAACTTGATTCCTTACCATAACTACTAACTTGCCTTTTCGCTTTGGTCTACTATCCAAAAAAAAATAAAAGAAGAGTCCATCCAATCAAGATAAGGTTTGACCGACACTATAGGAAAGAGAACAAAAATTAAAATTCCATCCTATTGCTAGCTAAGGGATTCGAACCTCTACCTTCATGCATTCACCCATGCGCCATCACCACTTTACTAATTGACTTGTCTTGGGATTAAACCTCAAATTAATTCTCTTAAGGCCAAACTTGCTTAGCTCCCCTTCTAAAACTAAAAATCTAATATTTTTCGAAAGCATTCTCCTATATTCTAAAATTCTCGAAGCCCCTAAAACTCATACAAAGAGCACACAACAAAACAATGCACACATTCAAGCGAAAAAAAAATTTCATAACCCCTAAATTCTGGATATTACAATTTTGGATTTATTCGGGTTTTGTTTTAATGTAATAAGGCCATAGCTATAAACTGATTATGCATGCATTTTCATTTATTTTATTATGATACAATTTTTATCAATTTAAAGTTTAAGCAACTTTTCTTAAAATAAATCTTTAAATGTTTTAACACCTAACACAAATGATTTTCAATTTAAATAGTAAACTCTAAAAACTCGACTTTTTCCTTTAACTTATGGTTTTGAAATATAACAATAAAGTCTTAATAAATCCTAATCTTCGAGAATAATGATGTTTTCAATTTGAACCCAATCCAAATTTTTCTCCTAAATCACCCAAAGTTTTCCAAAGAAACAAACAAGTTTTTAACCGTTTTACTCAAGGAACATACCAGATCCGGTCAAAGCTCGTGGGCCGGGTTTGGGGTGTTTCAACTTGGTATCAGAGCCCAGTTTTAAATTCTCAGCCTTGGGTTTAAAGCCCACAACATTTTCAAAAATTGAGCCCAAATAAGTTTTTGTGAAAATTTTTGGAATTGAGCGGTTTTTTACGGCATGGCACCTAAGTCTCAGACACAGAAGTCCACGGTAAGTACCCTAAGCTGTTGTATGATTGGTATGTGGGTATAACAGGAACGTAGATTAGTATATTAAGTTATTGAACCCTAGGATTAGCTTACTTTAACACAGAATTACATAAAATTTAAGGCCTAATTAAACAAACCTGTGAGTAAGTTGCCGAGTTAGGGTGTGGCAACCATTGTGCGCATGTCTAGGATTGGATTCAGGAAGAGCTTGGTATTTAAGCAGTCCTAGTGACTCACCTCCTCTTCGCTCGAATCCTACCTGGTGCGTAGTAACGGTTCACCCTAACCAAGAGGACTTATTCACGGGCTAAATTTAATAATTAAAACCCGAAAGGGACCAGCTACACCGTTTTATAAAAACCTTAGTTTTAAAATCACCAAATTACCCCTTTGATTTGTAAAAACTATTCCATATTTTAAAAAGAAAATCCGGTTTACAAAATTACCCAAATACCCCTAGTTTGTAAAATTACTAAAATACCCTTGGTTTATAAAATTACCATACTACCCTCGATTTTTACTAAAACATTCTTATACTTTACAAAAACACCAAAACCCCTATTTTGTGAAATATCAAGATACCCTGATTTGGAAAATAACCAAAATACCCCGATCGGACAAATTACGAAAATACCCTGGGATTAAAACGGACAAAAATGTACAAGTGATGAATGTGTATAGTAGATACTACTGAATGAAGGTGCATCTTTCTCTGAACTAGGATAGAAGACTTGAAACAAAACACTGAAATGATCGAAAGAACTACTACTAAACTTCCTTACATAAAACTTGTTCGTGGATAATTAGTGGAACAAAGACTAATGCATAAAACTTTCTAAAACAGATTAAATCGCGATCGTAGACATGAGTTCTAGGGGACGTGGTCGTAATATGCGAGGGCGTGGTAGAGGCAGAATGTCCGTATCGAAACCCGTTAGGTCTAGTCAAGGGTTCGAGAATGAGGTACCACCACCACCACCAGTTTCTTTGGCATTGAGCATCGAGGATCGGGCGAGGATGATACTGATGATCGCAGGCGATGCTACGGGTTCTTGAGATGGTGGCTGGAGCAGGTGGAGGTGGGGGAGCTCAAAAATCTGTACCCGAGTGACTCCGAGCAAATGGAGCTGAAGTATTCCGTGGCGTATCTGGTGTGGCACCCAGTACGGCTGAGTATTGGATGGAAGCGACAGAGCGAATTATGGATGAGCTGGATCTGACTGCTGAAGAGAAGCTGAAGGGAATGGTGTCGCTACTTCGCGATGAGGCATATCAGTGGTGGCTCACAGTTTGGGATGGTGCTACAGCTGAGGATCTCACTTGGGAGTATGTTAAGGCGGCATATCAGAAGAAGTATGTTGGAACTAGTTATACTGATGCTCAGAGGAAGGCATTTCTGGGGCTGGTTCAAGGGAACAAGTCCGTAGCGGAGTACGAGGCTGAATTCTTAAGGTTGACCTAGTATGCTCGAGGTATCGTGGCTACGGAGCATGAGCGATGTGTCCGGTTTGAGGACGGCCTGAGGGATGACCTGAGGTTGTTGATAGCTCCACAGCAGGAGCAGGAGTTTACAGTGTTGGTGGAAATGGCTAAGGTAGTCGAAGGGGTTAAGGAATCTGTAAGGCAGAGTACGGATAGGAACAGGCAAAGGAAAGGTTTTGGATCATCAGGGTCATCCGGGAATGCTCAAAAGAGACAGAGGGTGGATGGGCCGCGAGGTCAGCAGGTTGCTACAGGAGGGCAGTATCGTACTTGTGATCAGTGTGGGAAGAGGCACCTAGGAGAGTGTTGGAAGAAGACAGGGGGATGTTTCAAGTGTGGGTCCAAGGAACACATGATTAAGGACTGTCCTATAAAGATAGATGGGGGCCGACCAATAGGTCAGAGTTTCAATCAGGCTGGAAAAGGTGGACCGCAGCCACCACGGGGTCGTGGTCCGAATGGCAGAGGAAATGGTGCTGGAAGAGGACGAGGAACACCAGGCAGAGGTGTTGGTAACGCAGAGGCAAGACAGCCGGGTCTGGTGTATGCAGTTCGCCAGAGGGAGGATGGAGACGCACTGGACGTCATAACCAGTATGTTCCTTATAGCTGATAAGCCTTACTTTGCTTTAATTGATGTTGGCTCGACCCACTCTTATGTTGTATGTAGAGTAGTCGAAACGCTAGGCATAGCATCTGAACTATCTAGTAGGGAGATAACTGTAGTAAGCCCGTTAGGTCAAACTATAGTGGTGAATAGAATATTTCGCAATGTACCTCTAGAGATTCAGGGAGTGATATTCTCTGCCGACTTGATGGAACTACCTTTCGGAGAATTTGATCTCATACTTGGCATGGATTGGCTAGTGGAACATCGGGCTATATTGGATTGTGCAGCTAAGCGAATGCAGTTAAGGACCCTAGAGGATGAGGAGATAATTATGATAGGAGAAAGAAGAAACTACTTGTCTAACATAGTTTCTGCATTAAAGGCTGATAAGATGGTTCGAAAAGGGTGCAAGGCATTCTTGACTTTCGTTAGTGCGTTGGATGCAAAAGAAGAAGGAGTTAGTGGAGTTAGAACCGTAAGGGGATTTGTGGATGTTTTCCCGGAGGAGTTACCTGGAATACCCCCTGATAGGGAGGTGAAGTTTGGAATTGACTTATCTTGCTGGGCAGCGCAAAGTATCTATAGCTCCGTATAGAATGGCACCAAAGGAATTGGTGGAGCTCAAAGCTCAAATTCAGGAGTTGCTTGATCATGGGTTCATCCGACCTAGTGTGTCTCTATGAGGAGCACCGGTCTTGTTTGTGAAGAAGAAGGACGGGACTATGCGTATGTGCATAGATTACCGTCAGTTGAATAAGCTAACCATCAAGAACAAGTACCCGTTGCCAAGGATAGACGACTTGTTCGATCAGCTTAAGGGGGCCACGGTGTTCTCAAAGATAGATCTACGGTCTGGATATCATCAGCTTAAGGTGAAGGAAGCGGATATCCATAAGACAGCTTTCTGGACAAGATACGGACATTATGAGTTCGTGGTAATGCCGTTCGGGTTGACGAATGCCCCAGCTACGTTCATGGATATGATGAACCGGGTTTTTCAACCCTACTTGGATCGGTTCGTCATTGTGTTCATCGACGACATCCTAGTGTATTCCAAGTCGGAGGAGGAACATGACGAGCATCTCCGGATAGTGTTGCAAGTGTTAAGGGAAAAGAAGCTATATGCCAAATTTAGCAAGTGTGAATTTTGGCTTAAGGAAGTTGCGTTCTTAGGGCATGTAGTGTCTGCGGAAGGGATAAGGGTGGATCCTAGGAAGATCGAGGCAGTGCTAGATTGGAAACCACCTAAGTCGGTGGCAGAGGTTCACAGTTTCTTGGGATTTGCAGGCTACTACAGAAGGTTCGTGGAAGGGTTCTCATCAGTAGCCGCACCTTTGACGAAGCTATTGAGAAAGGAGGTACCTTCCGTATGGACAGATAGCAACAGGAGAGCTTTGAGAAGCTTAAGAGGGTCTTGACTGAAGCCCCAGTCTTGATTCAGCCTGAGGCAGGGAAAGATTTCGTAGTGTACTATGATGCTTCCCACACAGGGTTGGGATGTGTTTTAATGCAAGATGGGAAAGTAGTCGCTTATGCGTCTCGACAATTAAGGCCACATAAGGTTAACTATCCGACGCATGACTTGGAATTGGCGGCGGTGGTCTTTGCTCTTAAGGTATGGAGGCACTATTTATATGGAGAAAGGTCAGTGATCTACACAGACCACAAGAGCCTTAAGTATTTGCTGACCTAGAAAGAGTTGAATCTGAGACAGCGAAGGTGGGTGGAATTATTGAAAGACTACAATTGTTCTATAGAATATCATCCGGGCATGGCGAATGTAGTGGCAGATGCTTTAAGTCGGAAAGTAGTGTCGGATCTGAGGGCGATGTTTGCACATCTTAGCTTGTATGACGATGGAAGTCTGCTGGCAGAATTGCAAGTTAAGCCGACATGGTTGGAGGAGGTGAAAGAGAGTCAGTTGGCAGATGATGATATAAGTGCTAAGTTACGGCAGGTGCAGAGGGGGAGTTAGAGGATTATGGAGTTAGCAGCGATGGAGTATTGTGTTGCAAGGGTAAGGTCTGTATGCCTAAGGATAAGGAGTTAAGGTGGAGAATTCTTCAGGAATCGCATAGTAGCCCCTATGCTATGCATCCTGTAGGTAGTAAGTTGTATAGAGATCTAAGGGAACAGTTTTGGTGGCCTGGTCTTAAGAGGGAAGTTACCGAATTTGTAGGGAAATGCTTGACGTGTCAGCAAGTCAAGGCTGAACACCAAGTTTTGTTAGGATTGCTTCAGCCGATAAAGATTCCGCAGTGGAAGTGGGAGAGAATCACCATGGACTTCGTTAGTGGGCTTCCCCTTACGCCTACTAAGAAGGACTCGGTATGGGTGATAGTGGATCGATTGACAAAGTCTGCGCATTTCTTACCAGTGCAGGTTGATTATTCTTTGCAGAAGTTGGCGAGGTTGCATGTGGCTGAAATTGTAAGGTTGCATGGAGTGCCGGTGTCGATTATCTCGCATGAGGATCCAAGGTTTACGTCTCGCTTTGGAAAGCACTACATCGGGCTTTAGGCACCGTGATTGGATTTCACTACGGCATTTCATCCACAATCGGACGGTCAACGGCGAGCGAGTGATCCAAGTGTTGGAAGATATGTTGAGAGGCTGTGTAATAGACTTTAGAGGAAGTTTGGAAGAATACTTGCCTTTAGCTGAATTTGCATATAACAACAGCTATCAAGCTAGTGTTCAGATGGCACCGTATGAAGCGCTGTATGGGCGGAAGTGTCGCACTCCTACGTGTTGGACAGAATTTGGAGAACGTCAAGTTTTGGGTCCAGAGATTGTGGCAGAATCCGAAGAAAAGGTTAAGTTAATTCGGGCACGGTTAAAGGAGGCATCTGACAGGCAGAAGTCGTATGCGGATCTTAAGCAAAATGAAATAGAATTTGCTGTGGGAGATCAGGTGTTTCTTAAAGTTTTGCCATGGAAGAAGGTGATGAGATTTGGTCGCAAAGGGAAGTTAAGTCCAAGGTTTATAGGACCTTATCGGGTATTGAAGCGAGTTGGACCAGTGGCAAACCAATTAGAGTTGCCTCCAGAGTTGAAGCAGATGCACGATGTATTCCATGTTTCTATGCTACGTCGTTACCGATCGGATCCATCTCATGTAGTACCGGTTGAGGAGGTGGAGCTAAGGCCAGATTTGTCCTACGAGGAAGAGTCAATTCAGATTTTGGAACGAGATGTGAAAGTGCTACAAAGGAAGTCAGTTCCTTTAGTCAAAGTGCTATGGCGTAATCACGGATCGGAAGAAGATTCTTGGGAGCCGGAAGAAGCAATCCGACAGCAATACCCTCACCTATTTTAGCCAGGTAATTTCGAGGACGAAATTATTTTAAGGGGGTAGAATTGTAATATCCGGGATTTAGGGCTTGTGCATTTTTGCTTAAATATATGTGGAAGCATGCCTGTGTGTGTTTTGAATGTGTTTTATGAATTTTGAGAACTTCAGAGTGTAGGTGAATGCCTTAGAAAATATTGTATTTTAAGTTTTAAAGAGGAGCTAAGCCTGATAGGCCTTAAGAGAAATTGTAAGGGAAATTGGACATAAAAAAAAATGGGCTTGTTAAAGTGGCAAGGAGGCGCCACTTAAAGCCTAGGGAGGTGACGCCATAATCAGTGTGCAAGGGCTTGGGTTCGAGTAGCACAAGCAACATTTTGGGGCTTTTATTTTTGCGGCAATGGGGAGCGAGAGTGGGACGGCATAGGGACTTTATTTAGATGAGGATTAGACTTGGTCAATTCCTTTTAACATTCGGCTAAGGTAGAAGATAAATGTTGAATTATTTTAATTATTTTGAATAGATGAAGAAGAGATAAAATAGGAGAAAAGCAAGGAGTAGCTAGTGTTTGAATGCTAGCCGAATTCAGGAGGGGGAGTAAGTGAGGCAATCGGTCATACAAGGGAGGTTATGTCAAATTTCTTCTCTTCTCATCTCTCTCTTTTGTCTTTGAAAAGTCCTTAGGAATTCAATTTGCTCTCTTTGTTTCTTCTTCCCTTCCTCTTCAATTGACCAAGCCGAATATTCCTCTCTCAAATCCCATCATTGTCGATTCTCCATAAGCCTCATATTCTTTCTTTTCTTTCCCTTGTTGAAGCCGAATCTCTCTAAGTGATCATCAAAAGCCGAACACTCAAGGTAACCCCTAGCCGAAGGTTCAAAGCCGAAAGTTCACTTCATTGCCACTCTTTGAATCGATTTCTCTTACAAGCTCTCTTGCCGATTTCTTGAAGGTAGTGATCAATTGCGTCTTAGTCATCTTATTGGTAAGGATCTCTCTATCCGAACTCTTGTTCTTTTCTTTCTCTAACTGTCAAAAATCAAGGCACTAATCCCATTATTGTTTCTAGCCGAAACCTTGAAGGATCTTTCGGGGTTTTTGGAGTAGCCGACTTTTAGAGGAGATCTTCGGGATTTCTAGATCTAAGGTAAGCAAGGGTGATAGTAGGCCAAAGGCCATTTATTAAGTTCATTAAGTGATTGAAAAGCGGATCTAACATGAGCCTATAGGTATTTCGACATCACCAGGAGCAAGGATTAATTTCGGGATTTAGATCCGCAAGGTAAGGGTTCTAGTGATTCGGATATGTTCCTTATTCGTTCAAAAGCCGAAATTAACCGGTTAAGTGAATTAGTAGTTGGCCGATTGCAAGAGGGAACATCACAAAGTTTCGGGATTTGATTAGTAATCAAATTGGCAAAGAAGGAACTAAGGATCTAGAGGTTTAGATCGGGATTTTCGTGGATTTGATGAATTCGTTAAGTAAACCAAGTGTGTACCCTACACTAACTCTTAATAGATTTATGGCATCAATTTAATATATGTGTTTATAATAATGTGAAAAGTGGGCAAAGGTACCATGTGATGGTACAAAGTACTGTGTAAGTAACCTTAACATTATGTTAATAAATGATATGAATAATATTATGATATGAATATTTGGAATATGGTACATATGTGAATATCGATAAGAATGTGGAATAAGGCATAAGGCATGATATTGCATATTCTGTGTGACATGGGGCATATGGGTTATATGGAAAGGGGAAGTGATCTGGTGGTTTATACCACAATATCTGAATGTGGTGACTCATGTCACGAAATCTGAATGTGGTGACTTATGTCACAAAATAATGTCTGGTGGCTATGCCACAAAATTTATAAGGGCGATGAGCAAGTCGTCTGCAGCGACTGCCTTCGATGATGTGTAGCGGATGGAGGGTCGACTTAGTAGTCCCCACGGTGTGATGGTTGGTACGGGTGATGTGTAGCGGATGGTTATCTAGGTATGGGTTCGGGTTTGCATCATTATTTCTATCTGTTATATATACGTATGATATGATATGATATGCCTGAATCGTTGGGACTTAGTGTTGGTTATACACACTGAGTCTGTTTGACTCACCCCGTTGTGGGATATTTTTCAGGTGACACTCAGTAACGGACCGGGTCGGCAGGAGCTTAGTGGTGGCCATGTTCAACTCAGACTTTATTTTAATTTTGGACTTTTTATTTCTAAGTATTTTTGATTTATTCGGGTTTTGTTTTAATGTAATAAGGCCATAGCTATAAACTGATTATGTATGCATTTTTATTTATTTTATTATGATAAATTTTTTATCAATTTAAAGTTTAAGCAACTTTTCTTAAAATAAATCTTTAAATGTTTTAACACCTAACACAAATGATTTTAAATTTAAATAGTAAACTCTAAAAACTCGACTTTTTCCTTTAACTTATGGTTTTGAAATATAACAATAAAGTCTTAATAAAGCCTAATCTTCGAGAATAACGATGTTTTCAATTTGAACCCAATCCAAATTTCTTAATAAAGCCTAATCTTCGAGAATAACGATGTTTTCAATTTGAACCCAATCCAAATTTTTCTCCTAAATCACCCAAAGTTTTCCAAAGAAACAAACAAGTTTTTAACCGTTTTACTCAAGGAACATACCATGTAACACCCTGGTTTAGGGGTTATGCGCTTGGAGCATAACTCGAGCAGTTGGTAGGCTTATGGTCATGTTGGAGGAATTTTTAGGGGTTTGGAGAACCCTAGAAGGCAAAGAATGCTTTAGAAAATTTTGGATTTTTAAGTGCAAAAAGGGGAGCTTGGCGATGGGTGTCTTAAGAGAGTTATTTGGGAGATTATGACATAAGGATTGAGCTAGTAAAGTTGCAAGGGAGGCGCCACTGAGAGCTTGGCAAAGTGACGCCTCAGGTGCAAGGGAAGGGGCCAGTGTTCGAGCGGCGAAGGCAGCACTTTGGCCTTTTTTTTTGGCGTCAGAGAGGTAAGGAGTTGGGTGGCTTTTGGATGCTTAAAAGGTGGATGAAGACTTGGTCTTTTTTTTTTTTTTTAAATTTGGCTAGGTAAGTTTGACCCATTCAAATTATTTTGAATGGATGGAAGGGAGGTGTTTTAGGAGAGTTTTGAGGGATTTTTGTGGGAGGTTGGAGCTAGGCCGTATAGTATAAATAGGGGAGGGTAGAGTGCTAGTTATTCATCAAGTCTTTTGCCTTCCTCTCTTGGTGTGCCGATTTCTCCTTTGGCCTCTGTAGTCAATATTTCTTTTGTTTTCTTCTTTCCCTTCCCTATTTGCGCTTTGACCGAACTCCCATTCCTTTCTCAAACTCTTTTCAAAACTCCATAACAGCACCTTGTGTTGGGCGAATGCTCCAACTTCATTTGGTAGTGAAGCCGAAACCTTTTCTCTTTTTTTAGCCAAGCTTGGTGCCGAACCTGTGAGGAGTAGTGCTGTCGACATTTAGAGCTTGTAGCCAGCGCCAAGGAGTCTAAAGGAAGGTCTCGAATTGTTTGGACTCATCAAGGGGCAAATCGACAAAAGTACAGAGGAGCCTTTGAGATTTTAGATCGTTTCGGTAAGTAGTTAAATTGTAGTTGTTCGCTTGAGATTTTGTGTTATGACGTTTAACCAAAGGGTTCTAATTAAGTGATTACGATGGACGTGGATTCGAGTACCAGTCCAAGGTGGGCAAGGAAAGTCCCTATCCCAAAGTTCAAGAAGAGATCCGTTTCGCATGCGGGGAGACCGCCACCGGGTGTGGACGTGCAATGTAAAAACGTTAAGCAAATAGCCGTAGTTTTGCTAGATGATAGCGTCGAGGATCGAGAGTCTAGAACTCCTAGTAATAAGGTGTGTAACTAACCCACATTGTTTCGGGTTTTATGTGTTATATGTTTTACTAACAAGTGCAGTAATAAGTGTGCCATATATACCCCTAAAGGGTATAGCGATGACCAGGTTAGTATCGGATCTATTGCAGGGTGATTATTTGTTTATGAGTATGTTTACGGATGTTAATAAGCATGTGCATGCACTATCACGATTATATTTTATGTGGCATGTGCATGGGTGGGTTATGAAAAGAAGGTACGGGTGTACTTCGAGTACGTGGATGATGTCAGCTTTGTGCTACATCGTGGATTGGCGCCGATCGAGGCGTTGTGGATCTTTGCGATTTAGTTCACGTGGTTACCTTGATTGATATGGGCTTTATGCCATATCGTGGCTTGATGGATTGCTGTGTGCTCCATCGTGGTTTGATGTTGGCTATACGCTACATCGTGGATGGCATTGGTTGCCTTTTTGGAGGGAAAAGGAGAGGGTGACTCGACAGTCCCCTGGTGTGTGGTAGGCTGGATAAGGGGGTGTGTAGCGGATGGACCCTAGGTTGAGTTGGGAATCATGTTGCATTTGATAATTGGGATATTATGTGGCTAGCATGTGGGTGGATTTCAGTGGTTAACTTACACACTGAGTCTGTATGACTCACCCAACTTTTTAATCATCGCAGGTGAGTCATGGTTAGTGGACGGGTTGGAGTGGATACAAGGTGGCCCATGCAGAAGGAGGTTTTCATACAGAAGATGTTTTACTTTATTTAAGTATTTTATATGATCAGTATTTTGGAATTTTATTTGATGTAATAAGGGCCTCTTTGATTTAAAGTACTCTATTTATTAAGGTTGAAGTTTACTCTACACTTAGTAATATTTTCGCAAGAGATTCATATTATAGCAACTTACAATAACATTTTAATTCGGAAGTTTTTCAACAAGCTTATATTATTTATTAAATGTTAAATGGACATGATTTTCAGAGATAATAAGTTTTCAAGTTTAATTCTAAAGTCAAAGATTTCCAACCGTCTTTCCCAGTGACATAACCAGATTCGGTCGTAGTGAATGGGCCGGGTTTGGGGGTGTTACAGTTTGGTATCAGAGCCCGGTTCAAAACTCGGCTTTGAGGGTTTTGGGCCCAAAAACGTTTCAAAATGGGCTTTTCAAAAAATATGGGTTTTTATGAAATATTTTCAGGTTATTCTGGCATGGCACCTGTACCTCCGACCCGAGTCCACCAGGTAAGTACTTCAGACTTGTGAAGTAATTTGATATATGAATTTATTATGGGCTTAGTTGGGCTCGTAGATTAGTGAACTAGGATCTCATTGAACCCTAGGACTAGTCTACTCAAACATATGCATAAGACTTAAAACAAAATTACTAAACAAAACTCGTGATTAAGTCGCCGAGTTAAGGTGTGGCAACCATTGTGCGCATGTCAGGAGTGGATCCAGGAAGAGTCTGGTACTTAAGCAGATCCTCGTGACTCACCTCCTCTCATTTGGAATCCTACCAGTGCGTGAGTTACGGTTCATCTTAACCAAGAGGACTTGTTCATAGGCTAAACCAATTATTAAAACCCGAAAGGATTTGCCTCACTGTTTTAAAACCCCTAGTTTTAAAATTTCCAAAATTTACCCTATGTTGAAAATTACTAAAATGCCCCGACTTTCAAAATTTCTCGGTTTAACCCCAAGCTTAATAAAATTTTCTTACTTTGCAAAAGTATCCATTTTTCTGTATTTCAAAGTAATAACCTCGACTTTGGAAATTTCTGAAATTACCCCCGATTGACAAATTACCAAAATACCACAGTTACCAAAATCTGTTATACCTTCAATTTGCGAAATTTTTGAAAATACTCTTCAATTTTGGGAATTTCAAAAAGATCCTAACCTATTAAAGTTTTGAATCGCTTTGGTTTATGACGAAAATGTCCTCAGTAGGACAAAATGATGGAAATACCCACAGGGTAGAAGCAGGCGAGAAATGTCCGAATAGTGAATGTGGGTGGTAGATACCACTGAATGTGCCTCTATTGAGGAAGGAATGTGTCCTTGTTGATGAATGAATGTGTGAGTGTGTAAATGTGATTCTTTGAACTAGGGTAACAAACTGGAACTGAACATTTGTGTGATCGAAAGAACTACCTCTAGAAATTCTTTTCATAAGATTTGTTCGCGGATAAACAAGTGAAACAAAATTTCTAATGCATAAAACTTGTTAATCAGATTAAACCACGACGATAGAGATGAGTTCTAGGGGACGCGGTAGAGGTAGAATGGCCGCATCGGAACCGATAGGGTCTGGCCATGGGTCAGAAAGTGAAGTGCCGCCAGCAGTGGGCGCAGAGGAGCAAGATCAGACGGAAGAAGATGACGCAGTGTCGCAAGCCATGCTACGAGTGCTACAGCAAGTGGCAAGAGCTAGTAGGGGAAATGGAACTCGGAAGTCAGTGTCCGAGAGGCTCAGGTCTAATGGGGCTGAATTTTTTAGGGGAGTATCTGGAGTGGCCCCGAATGTAGCGGAATATTGGTTAGAGGGAGTCGAAAGAATTATGGATGACTTAGATTGTACCCCAGAGGAAAAGCTAAAAGGTGCTGTTTCGCTTCTTCGGGATGAAGCTTATCGTTGGTGGCTCACTGTCAAACAAGGTGTACCGGCAGATCGATTGGATTGGGAGTACTTTAAGGAAAAGTTTGAAGGAAAAAATACGTAGGAGCCGCTTATTTGGACTCGCAAAGGAAAGCGTTTCTAAACCTAGTGCAAGGAAGTAAGTCGATAGCTGAGTACGAAGCGGAATTTGTGCGGTTAAGCCAGTATGCTAAGGGAATTGTGGCTACTGATTATGAGAGGTGCGTCCGATTTGAGGACGGATTGCGAGATGAACTTCGAATGGTGATTGCTCCGCAGAGGGAGAGAGACTTCGCGGTGCTAGTGGAGAAAGCTCGTATAGCTGAAGAAGTTAAAAAGACTATAAGAGAAAACCGAGAAAAGAATAGGAGCGAGAATAAGAGAAATATTGGACCGTCAACATCGTTGGGTAATGTCCAGAAGAAACCAAGGACCGAGAACCCTGTAAGTGCACTTGTACCAGTGGATCGGAATCGTTCTTGTGTTCGATGTGGAAGACCTCACACAGGAGAGTGTTGGGGAAATAGTAAAGAATGTTTTCGGTGCGGATCTAAGGCACATCTGGTTAAGAATTGTCCTCGAGCGACGAGGGATCGTGGTTCAAGTCATGGAAGGAATGGTTCTAGTCAGAGTCAACCAAGGATGTGATATCATGTAAGCTCCTTTGCTTTGGTACATGCTTTAATTACTTTGTTTGCTTATGAATTAGCCTTTTCTGTGTTGCTAAGAGAGGTGTTTCGAATTTTGAGCATGAACTTAGAGATTGTGTAGGTACGATAACCTTAGTAAGATCAGAGTGCGCAGCATAAGCGTAAGGTGGTAAGATAGGTTGTATGGACGTTTGTTAGTAAAGTAATTTCGAGGACGAAATTATTTCTAAGGAGGGTAGAATTGTAACACCCTGGTTTAGGGGTTATGCGCTTGGAGCATAACTCGAGCAGTTGGTAGGCTTATGGTCATGTTGGAGGAATTTTTAGGGGTTTGGAGAACCCTAGAAGGCAAAGAATGCTTTAGAAAATTTTGGATTTTTAAGTGCAAAAAGGGAGCTTGGCGATGGGTGTCTTAAGAGAGTTATTTGGGAGATTATGACATAAGGATTGAGCTAGTAAAGTGGCAAGGAGGCGCCACCGAGAGCTTGGCAAAGTGACGCCTCAGTGCAAGGGAAGGGGCGGTGTTCGAGCGCGAAGGCAAAGACTTTGGCCTTTTTTTGGCGTCGAGAGGTAAGGAGTTGGGTGGCTTTTGGATGCTTAAAAGGTGGATGAAGACTTGGTCTTTTTTTTTTTTTAAATTTGGCTAGGTAAGTTTGACCCATTCAAATTATTTTGAATGGATGGAAGGGAGGTGTTTTAGGAGAGTTTTGAGGGATTTTTGTGGGAGGTTGGAGCTAGGCCGTATAGTATAAATAGGGGAGGGTAGAGTGCTAGTTATTCATCAAGTCTTTTGCCTTCCTCTCTTGGTGTGTCGATTTCTCCTTTGGCCTCTGTAGTCAATATTTCTTTTGTTTTCTTCTTTCCCTTCCCTATTTGCGCTTTGACCGAACTCCCATTCCTTTCTCAAACTCTTTTCAAAACTCCATAACAGCACCTTGTGTTGGGCGAATGCTCCAACTTCATTTGGTAGTGAAGCCGAAACCTTTTCTCTTTTTTTAGCCAAGCTTGGTGCCGAATCTGTGAGGAGTAGTGCTGTCGACATTTAGAGCTTGTAGCCAGCGCCAAGGAGTCTAAAGGAAGGTCTCGAATTGTTTGGACTCATCAAGGGGCAAATCGAAAAAAGTACAGAGGAGCCTTTGAGATTTTAGATCGTTTCGGTAAGTAGTTAAATTGTAGTTGTTCGCTTGAGATTTTGTGTTATGACGTTTAACCAAAGGGTTCTAATTAAGTGATTACGATGGACGTGGATTCGAGTACTAGTCAAGGTGGGCAAGGGAAAGTCCCCATCCCAAAGTTCAAGAAGAGATCCGTTTTACCAGACGCAGAGGCCACCTGGGGTGTGGACGTGCAACAGAAAACGTTAAGCAAATAGCCGTAGTTTCGCTAGACGATAGCGTCGAGGATCGAGAGTCTAGAACTCCTAGTAATAAGGTGTGTAACTAACCCACTGTTTCCGGGTTTTATGTGTTATATGTTTTACTAACAAGTGCAGTAATAAGTGTGCCATATATACCCCTAAAGGGTATAGCGATGACCAGGTTAGTATCGGATCTATTGCAGGGTGATTATTTGTTTATGAGTATGTTTACGGACGTTAATAAGCATGTGCATGCACTATCACGATTATATTTTATGTGGCATGTGCATGGGTGGGTTATGAAAAGAAGGTACGGGTGTACTTCGAGTACGTGGATGATGTCAGCTTTGTGCTACATCGTGGATTGGCGCTGACTGAGGTCGCGTTGTGGATCTTTGCGATTTAGTTCGCGTGGTTACCTTGATTGATATGGGCTTTATGCCATATCGCGTGGCTTGATGGATTCTTTGTGTGCTCCATCGTGGTTTGATGTTGGCTATACGCTACATCGTGGATGGCATTGGTTGCCTTTTGGAGGAAAAGGAGAGGTGACTCGACGGTCCCAGTGTGTGGTAAAGGTGGATAAGGGGTGTGTAGCGGATGGACCCTAGGTTGGGTTGGGAATCATGTTGCATTTGATAATTGGGATATTATGTGGCTAGCATGTGGGTGGATTTTGGTGGTTAACTTACACATGAGTCTGTATGACTCACCCAACTTTTTAATCATCTCGTGTGAGTCATGGTTAGTGGACGGGTTGGAGTGGATACAAGGTGGCCCATGCAGAAGGAGGTTTTCATACGAAGATGTTTTACTTTATTTAAGTATTTTATATGATCAGTATTTTGGAATTTTATTTGATGTAATAAGGGCCTCTTTGATTTAAAGTACTCTATTTATTAAGGTTGAAGTTTACTCTACACTTAGTAATATTTTCGCAAGAGATTCATATTATAGCAACTTACAATAACATTTTAATTCGGAAGTTTTTCAACAAGCTTATATTATTTATTAAATGTTAAATGGACATGATTTTCAGAGATAATAAGTTTTCAAGTTTAATTCTAAAGTCAAAGATTTCCAACCGTCTTTCCCAGTGACATAACCAGATTCGGTCGTAGTGAATGGGCCGGGTTTGGGGGTGTTACATACCAGATCCGGTCAAGGCTCGTGGGCCGGGTTTGGGGTGTTTCATTACCCGTACTCGACGCCAGAACAGGGTACGAGGAATTACTTGACTCACATAACAAGGAATCATACAATTTCGAACGAGTCGTAAAATTTGCGTCCATATTAAAATTATCCATATTCAATCATGAAGTCCTTAATACGAGCCTACAAGGCCCAAAATATACTCTGAAGGTGGTTTAGGACTAAACCGAGAACTTAAGAAATTTTTACAAAACTTAGAAAATTTTTGCTAGATGTAGGGCTCACACGCCCGTGTGGTCCAAGGGACACGCCCGTGTGACCCCAGGGACACGCCCGTGTTTCAGACTGTGCTCAAATTAGGGTTCTCTCTAACTTGTGCCACACAGCCGTACCACACGCCCGTATGCTAGGCTGTGTAGCACACACGGCTGAGACACATGCCCGTGTGCACAATTCTGGACATTCTGTTTTTCAAAATTAAGGTGCAAGGGACACACGGCCTGAACACATGCCCATGGGGCAGACTGTGTGTCACACACAGCCTAGACACGCGCCCGTGTTTCTACCCGTGTGGACAAAATAAATGCTATTTACCAAGCCATTTGCCACCCTTGTTCACACATACACTTACACTAATTCAAGGCATAAACATAACATACTTAGGCATTTAAAACATCCACAATTATGACCAACACAATATCAACATCTATCATACTCACAACATTTATCATCTCATTAATAGACCACATTGCCAAACATTTCACATTCATGTCATAACTGACATTTCTATCAATCACCAAGTATACCATAATCATATCACCAAAGACATTAGCACATATATATATTTATACTTAGGCTTACAACCATGTTAGCCCAAAAATAAGCCGATTTACATTGCCAAATATCAAAACAAGCCTTTGACATTTACAAGCCAATACATAGGCTAAAATCATGATGACACATATAATAAATGACCAAGTCCCTATGCATGCCATAAATTCAAAATACTTGAATTCATCAATACCCAAAGTGATAGCTTGATAGTGTGATAGGATCTCTGGTGATCTCCAATCCGAGCTAGCTCAATGACACTATAAAACATGGGAAAGAAAGGGGGTTAGCTATATAGCTTAGTAAGTTTATATATAAATAATACAAAACATTATTCATACATTTGACATATAAATAACTTAATAATTATTAACATAGATGTCATTAAAACTTCATAAATGTCATATGAACATAAATGCCATTTATTATCAACACGATACATATCAACATAAATGTCATATACCAATAGTTCATCATATGAATAACATAACACATATCAACATAAATGTCATTTAAGCTTCAGAAGCACAACTTACTCAATTACATCCTTACCAATTCTTCATCATATACCGAATCCATTTTCTTTGAGTTTTTCATACATACCTGTACCAACTCGTAACATAATCATGTACTTTCTCATCTTCAACATACCTGTTGAACATTTCGTCAACATTTCCCGTTGAACATTTTGTCAACAATTCCCATTGAACATTTCATCAACATTTCCCATTGAACCATTTGGAATACTAAAGGATACTCGGGAATCTCGTACACACAGTACCGTATCAATGCCATATCCCAGATATGGTCTTCCATGTAATCTCATATCGATGCCAATAGCCCAGCTATGGTCTTATACGAAGTCTCATATTGATGCCATATCCCAGATATGGTCTTACACGTAATCTCAGTAACCCTAATGTCATGACATTTGTATCTGATCTATTCTAAAGGTTCAACCATGATTTACTCGCTTGTAGAAACTTCATCAATTTCATCCATAGAGTCAATCATAAAATTCATGCAATAACAAAACATTATAAATACAATTATAATGTTGCATTATTTACATACAAACTTACCTCGATACCAAAAATAGAAAAAATGGACCTAATCGTCAAACACTTTGGTTTTCCCCCGATCTAGACCCAAACTTTGTTTTTCTTGATCTATAATACCAAATTCATCTCATTTAATCATCACATTATTCAATTCAGCCCAAATGTCACATTATGACAAAATTACATTTTTACCCCTAAACTTTTAACATTTTACACTTTAGTCCCTAGGCTCGTAAAATGAAATATAGTCAATTTCTTCAAACCCCAAGCCTAGCTGAACCATTTTCATACGCATAACAGCCCACATTTCTCATTTATTCACATTTTTCTACTCATTTTATAACTTTTACAAATAAGTCATTTTTGACATTTTTACCGAAAATCACTTAGCAAAAGTCATTTAACAAAAAACAAACATGCATTTTCTACCATCAAACATCAAAATACACACATGTCTAATATGGGTCAAACCCCAGACCTTGATCATTTCTTAAATTAGTGGTAGAAGTAGATAGATCAGATTACAACGACTTCAAAAATGTAAAGAGCATTAAAAATGGGGCAAGAACAGACTTAAAATCGAGCATGAAAGCTTGAAAAACCCTAGCCATGGTTTATCCTTGTGAAATTCAGCTATGGGGGAAGAAGATGGACAAGATTTTGGCTTTATTTTGGCTTTTTAATTCATTTAGTTACCAAATTACTAAAATGCCCTTAATTAAAAACTTTAGAAACATATCTAACAATGTCCATTTTTGTCCACTCTAAAGTATAATGCTCTAATTACCATCTAAGGACCTCTAATTCAAAATCTCATAGTAATTGGACACCTTTAACTTATAGAATTCAAGTTTTGCACTTTTTGCAAATTAGTCCTTTTAACTAAATTGAGTGCCCAAACGTCAAAAATTTCTAATGAAATTTTCATGAAATTGTTCCATAAAATTGTAGACCATAAAAATATAATTAAAATGAATTTTTCTTTGTCGGATTTGTGGCTTCAAAACCACTATTCCCATTAGACCAAAAATCGGGTTGTTATAATAAGCATTGTTATAATTATGTTTTTAATGCTTTGATATTGCATAAACTTTGAATACGTGACTATGAACATATTTGATAATGATTCGACGATGATTCGGCATTAGAAATCCCGGTTGAACCTTAGGAATAGATTAGGATACGAATGACATGTCATTAGGGCTTATTGTGATTATGTGATCTGGGTGCTAGTCCTGTACGTACTACCGATTGATGAGTATACTGGCATGTGTTATGGTTACTTGATAGCTTGTGTGAGTAGCACCGTGTAGCTACGTCTTGACTGACAGCTTGTGTGAGCAGCACCGTGTAGCTACGTCTTGATTGACAGCTTGTGTGAGCAGGCATGTTGATAGAATAAGAGTGAGCATATATGTGATATGAGATTGAGATATATGGCACTTCGGTGCGAGTTTCCCGAGTATCCTATAGTATTCTGAATGGTTCAACGGGTAAATGAAAGACGTGATTGAGTATGAGATTGATACGAGATAGTAAAGGTATGTACATGAACCGTATAAGCTTTAAATTGAAGTGATTTGTGAAGATCACATATAATATTATGATTGAATAAGTGAAAGGTTTGTTAGTTAATATGAGTACATGATGAGATATTCAATTTATTGAATTGTGTATTTATGATTATATTGAGTTTATTGCATACGAGCTTACTAAGCTATAAAGTTTACTTTATTTATTTTCCATGTTTTATAGTGATTACAAAGCTAGCTCGGATTCGGGGATCGTCGGAGGCTACGTCACACTATCCAACTATCATTTGGTACTTTTGAGTTATGTTTTGGTTATATGGCATGTATAGGATATTGGTCATTTTGATATGAATTTTAATAATGAGTTTTGCCATTTTAATTGGCTTGTAAATGTCTATGTTTTGGTTTGTATATAAAGCCATGAGAGATGGCTTATTTTGGTTCATTTTGGCAAGTATGGTGCTGTCTATATATGTGCTAATGATCCTTGATGATGTGGTTTATAATTGCTTGTGAATGACTTGTTGAAGTTTAGAGTTTAAGGTAGCTAATAGTGTAGAGTTTGATATTAATGTGTTTGTGATTTTAAGTAAGGAAATGGTTAGATGAATTTGTGCACATAAATGCTTTGTGAATGTGAAATTGGTATGAGTTGATTGAGCAAAACATGATATTATAAGCATGTAAGTTGTTGGTATTGAAATGGCATGTTTTAGTCTTGGTTGTGGTTGTATTAGATGCTTATTTATGCTATGATTTGTGCCATTTGGGTTGTGTAGCTGTGAACATGTTTGGGATGGCAATATGGCTTGGTAAATAGCCTATTTTTATCCACAGAGGCGTGTATCTCAGCCGTGTGTGACACATGATCATGTACACGACCGTGTGTCCCCTGGTGTTGAATTAGAAACCAAGTCAGTATGCTCTACACGGCCTCACACACGGGCGTGTGACTTGGCCGTGTGGCATAAGTTATTATACTCTACAGGTTTGGCACGGCCTAGCACACGGCCTGGCACACGGGCGTTTATGCCATTTTTAGGGCACACGAGCTAGCCGCACAGGCGTGTGTGTTGGCCGTGTGACCCAAGTCAGAGAGTTACACGGGGTCAGACACAGGCTGGGACACGATCATGTGCTCCCATTTCGAATGTCCATACGGCCTGTGACACGAGCGTGTCTTTGGCCATGTGAGACACACGGCCGGGCCACACGGGCATGTGTCCCCTGTTTTTGAGAAAATTTTCTAAGTGTTCAAAGAGTTTCCAAAGTTATTGGTTTAGTCCCGAACCATTCCCAATGTATATTTAGGGCCTTGTAGGCTCGTATTAGGGAAAAAAATGATTGGTTGTGAAAGAATTGTATTTAAAATGATTAATTTGTATGAGAAAGGTATGTTTTAATGTGTGATAAGTTCGATAACGCTTCGTAACCCTATTTTAGTATTGAATACAGGTGAAGGGTGTTATATTTATTGGTATCAGAGCTACGGTTTAGTCAATTCTAGGACTAACATAGCGTATGTGAGAGTCTAGCTATACATGCCATATATAACCTGTGATAGTGTGATGACTTCTGACAATTTAAACTGTGTTTTCGTATAGCAAATAGATCCCAATCGAGCTGTAACTGATGATGTTGAGAGTAATTGCCAGCTCCCGCTTAGGGGACAGTGCCGTCTGAATTTAGAAACGTATCAAGTAGTCGTGGAGGAGAGGCTAAAGAAGCATTTTTCCAAATGATGAATGAGTGGTTCAAGGAATTTTTAAGAACATATCCGGCTGCTCAACAACCTCCACCCCCACCTAATCCCCAATCGGTTCCTATAACTCCTCAAAATGTGGAACTTTTACGATTAAATAAGCTGCCAGTTGATAAGATTCGGAAGTACAGAGCCTAAGATTTCAGAGCTACTGTTGACGGTGATCCAGAGAGAGCTGAGTTTTGGCTTGAAAACACTCTTCGGGTATTCGATGAGCTTTCATGCATGCCAGTTGAGTGTTTAAAATGTGCCATTTCATTATTGAGGGACACAACATATCAATGGTGGAATACTTTGGTATCAGTGGTACCGAGAGAAAGAGTGACCTGGGAATTCTTTCAGACTGAGTTTCAGAAGAAATATATAAGTCAGCGGTTTCTTGATCAAAAGCACAAAGAGTTTCTAGAGTTGAAACAGGGCCAAATGACTGTGATTGAGTACGAAAGAGAATTAGTAAGATTGAGTAAGTATGATCGGGAGTATGTTTCTACTGAAGAAATCATGTGCAAACGATTCGTTGATGGGTTGAACGAGGATATTAAACTTCTGGTTGGAATTCTAGAGTTGAAAGAATTTCTTGTCTTGGTTGATAGAGCTTACAAAGCTGAGGAGCTTAGCAAAGAAAAGAGAAAAGAAGATTCAGAGGCAAGAGACTCGAGAAAAATATTGATGAATAAACCGTACAAATCTTCGTCAAAGAAATCCAGAGATTCGTACACTCGTCCAAATGCTTCAATTGGGTATTCGAACAGAGATCGTGGAAAACAATACTCAAACCCTAAAGCTTAAGCTACATCAGTATCGAGTGTTGGCAGTGTGAGAAATCATAGACCTGAATGTCAATGATGTGGAAGACGACATCCTGGTGAATGTAGAATGAATAACCAGGCTTGTTTCAAATGTGGATCGCAAGAACATTTTATACGGGATTGCCCTGAATTAGATGAGAAAGACAAATTCCAGAACACAAGATCAAGTAACACAGTCACTAGAGGGAGACCACCCATAAATGTAGGAAATGTGACCAGTAGTAGAGGTGTGACAAAAGATTCAGCTATGGGATTCGAGGCCAGAGCACCTGCTAGAGCTTATGCTATTCACGCTCGCAAAAATGCGTCGTCACCAGATGTTATCACTTGTACATTTTCTCTTTATGACACTAATGTGATTTCTTTGATTGATCCTGGATCGACTCATTCATATATATGTATGAATTTGATGTCTAATAAAAGTTTGCTTGTTGAGTCTACTGAGTTTGTGATTAAACTATCGAACCCTTCAGGCAAGTATGTTCTAGTTGATAAAGTTTGCAAGAATTGTCCTTCGATGACTCGGGATTACTATTTTTCGGCTGATTTGATGTTACTACCTTTTGATGAATTCAATATAATTCTGGTTATGGATTGGTTGACATTGCATGATGCTGTTGTGAAATGTAGATGAAAGACTATTAAATTACAATGTCAGAACAATAAAATTCTTCGAATTGAATCAGATGAGTCGAGTGAATTGCCAATTTTAATTTCGTCTATGTTAGCTCAGAGATGTGTGAGAAAAGGTTGTGAAGCTTAGCTTGCTTATGTTTTAGATACAAAAGTGTCAAAATTTATGATTGAATCAGTACCAGTTGTCTGTGAGTATGCAGATGTGTTTCCAGAAGAATTATCGTGGTTACCACCGATAAGAGAGGTTGAATTTGCTATTGAGTTAGTACCGGGAACTTCACCGATATCGATAGCTCCATACAGAATGGCTCCGATAGAATTGAAAGAGTTGAAATCTCAGTTGCAAGAGTTAACAGATAGAGGTTTTGCATGACCTAGTTTTTCACCTTGGGGTGCGCCAGTGTTATTCGTAAAGAAGAAAGACGGATCGATGAGAATGTGTATTGACTATCATCAGCTTAATAAGGTTAGAATAAATAATAAGTATCCGTTGCCGAGAATTGATGATTTATTTAATCAGTTGAAAGGCACAACAGTGTTTTCGAAGATTGATTTGAGATCTAGCTATTATCAGGTGCGAGTTAAAGATTCAGATGTGCCAAAAACTGCGTTCAAAACGAGGTACGGACATTATGAATTTCTTGTTATGCCTTTTGGATTAACTAACGCTCCTGCCATTTTTATGGATTTGATGAATCGGATTTTCAAACAATATTTAGACAATTTTTTTGTAGTTTTCATTGATGACATTCTGATTTATTCACGAGATGAGTTTGAGCATGCTGAACATTTGAGAATTGTGCTACAAACTTTGAGAGATAAACAATTGTTTGCTAAATTCAGTAAATGTGAATTTTGGTTTCGAGAGGTTGGATTTTTGGGACACATTGTTTCAGCGGAAGGTATACGAGTTGATTCGAGCAATATTTCCGCAGTTGTTGATTGGAAACCACCGAGAAATGTATCCGAAGTCAGAAGCTTTTTGGGATTGGCTGGTTATTATTGATGTTTTGTTAAAGGATTCTCGATGATTGCTACACCGATGACCAGATTGCTACAGAAAGATGTAAAGTTTGAGTGGTCAAAGAAATGTCAACAAAGTTTTGATCAGTTGAAAGCATTGTTAATTGGGGCACCAGTTTTAGGTCAACCTGAGTCGGGTAAAGAGTTTGTGATTTACAGCGACGCGTCATTGAATGGTTTGGGTTGCGTTTTGATGCAAGAAGGAAGCATTATAGCTTATGCCTCTAGACAGTTAAAGTCGCATGAAAAGAATTATCCGACGCATGATTTAGAGTTGGCCGCTATTGTATTTGCATTGAAGATTTGGCGACATCATTTATGCGGTGAGAAGTGTCATATCTTTACTGACCACAAAAGCTTAAAGTATATAATGACTCAGAAAGATCTGAATCTGCGTCAATGAAGGTGGCTTGAGTTACTGAAAGACTATGAGTTAGTGATTAATTATCATCCGGGGAAAGCGAATGTAGTCGTGGATGCTCTGAGCAGAAAATCATTATTTTCTTTGAGAGCAATGAATACTCAGTTAACATTATCTGATGATGGTTCAATTCTAGCAGAGTTAAAAGCTAAATCGGTATTTATTCAGGAAATCTATGAAGCCCAGAAGTTTGATAATGAGTTACAAGCTAAAAGATTGCAATGTGAGTCGACTAGTGATTCAGACTTTCAGATCAGATCCAATGATTGTTTAATGTTTCGAGATAGAATTTGTGTACCAAAGAATTCTGAGCTCATTCAGAAAATTTTGAACAAAGCACACAGTGGTTGTTTATCTGTTCACCCGAGGAGTACTAAAATGTACAATGATTTGAAACAGTTGTATTAGTGGTCGGGTATGAAACGAGACATTTCAAAGTTTGTATCGAGATATTTAGTTTGTAAACAAGTTAAAGATGGACATCAAGTACCTTTGGGATTACTACAGCCTGTGATGATACCAGAGTGGAAATGGGATAGAGTTACAATGGATTTCGTATCGGGATTGCCCCTCTCTCCGAAGAAGAAAGATGTTATCTGGGTTGTCGTAGATCGACTAACGAAATCAGCACATTTCATTCTAGTATGTACAGACTATTCACTTGATAAATTGGCTGAATTGTATATATCTGAGATTGTTAGATTACACGGGGTGCCAGTTTCGATTATTTCAGATAGAGATCCCAAGCTTACGTCGCGATTTTGGAAGAAACTGCAAGAAGCTCTGGGTACAAGGTTGAACTTTAGTACCGCATTTCATCCTCAAACTGACGGTCAGTCTGAGAGAGTAATACAGATTCTTGAAGATATGCTTCGCTGTTGTGTTTTAGAGTTTGAATGCAACTAGGAGAAATATTTTTCATTGGTTGAATTCGCATATAACAACAGTTTTCAATCGAGCATAAAGATGGCACCGTACGAAGCTTTATATGGTCGCAAACGCCGAACTCTATTGTATTGGACTGAGCTTAGTGAGAAAAAGATTCACGGGGTTGACTTGATCCGAGAAACTGAAGATAAAGTGAAACTAATTCGTGATAGTTTGAAAGCAGCTATAGATCGACAGAAATCGTACGCGGATTTGAAACAAAAAGACATTGAATTTCAGATCGACGACAAAGTATTTCTGAAAGTATCTCCGTGGAAGAAAATTTTTCATTTTGTTCGTAAAGACAAACTGAGTCCGCCATTCATCGGACCGTATGAGATTATTGAACGAATAGGGCCAATGGCATATCAGTTAGCTTTACCATAAGAGTTAGAAAAGATCCACAATGTATTTCATGTAACACCCTTTACCCGTATTCAACGCCGGAACGGGGTACGAGGCATTACCAGACTTACAACACAAGTATTCACACAATTCCGAGTCATACATTTGCGTCCATATTAAAACCATTCATATTCAATCATGAAGTCCCTATTACGAGCCTACGAGGCCTATAACATACTTTAGAAGTGGTTTGGGACTAAACCGAGAACTCAGGATATTCTTACGAAACTGAGAAAAATTTTTTTTGCTAACTGCAGGGCTTACACGCCCGTGTGCCCCTGGGACACGCCCGTGCTTCAGGCCATGTTCAAATTAGGGTGCTCTCTAACTTGTGCCACACGACCGTGCCACACCTCGTGTGCTAGGCCGTGTGGTTAATTAATTTAATTCGAATTAGGTGCAGGTTTCACACGGCTAAGACACACGCCTATATTCTAGGCCGTGTAGCACACACGGCTGAGACACACGCCCGTGTCTCTACCCATGTGCTTAATTCTGTACATTTTTTGCAACAATTAAGGTGCAGGGGACACACGGCTAAAACACATGCCCGTGGGGCAGACCGTGTGTCACACACGGCTTGGACACACGCCCGTGTGTCTACCCGTGTGGACAAAAATAAGGATATTTACCAAGCCATTTGACACCCTCATTTACACCTACACATACACCAATTCAATGACACAATTCATAGCATACTTTGGCAACCAAAACATCCACAACAAAGGTATCAACATCATATCCACATGCTAAGATCTAACATTATTCAACATCTTAATTTATCGACACAATTCATGCAAGAGTCCATAATCATGAATGATATCAACATATGAATATACTCATAACCAACATTAGCCAACTTACATGGCCATTTACAAAAATGAAATCATTAACCAATATAAGCCAATACATTTGGCCACATTACCAATGACACATACAACAAAATGACCAAGTCCCTATACATGCCATACATTCAAAATGCTAAGACCATTAATACCCAAAATGAGAGTTTGATAGTGTGATCTGAATCTTCGACAATCTCCGATTTCGAGTTAGCTTGGCGACACTATAAAATCATGGAAAATAAACGGAGTAAGCTATATAGCTTAGTAAGCTCGTATGCAAGAAATAAGCAACCTTACCATGCATATAACATTTAATTACTATAACATAATGAAATGTAGACTTACTATGGTCTCATGATCATAATCTATTCCATCATAAAAACTTACCTCATATTCATCATTTCACATATTTATTAAACATGAGCTTTATGAACATACCTGAGCCATCTCGAAATGATCTTACACATATTCTCATATTTGACATACCCGTGAACCACTCGGCATAACAATGTCAGATACTCGGGAAAATTTACACACTAAGTGCCACATATGTAGCCAAAGCTACCTAAGTCTCATATCACATAATCGCTTGCTCTCCAGCTATCGACGAGCCTGCTCACACAAGATGTCAGCCAAGACATAGCTACACAGTGCTGCTCACACAAGCTGTCAAGTATCCGCAACATATGCTGGCATACTCAGCCACCGGTAGGATGTACGAGACCAATACCCGGATCACATAATCACATAACACATAATGACCCTAGTGACATGTCACTTGTATCCTAACCTATTCCTAAGGTTAAAAAGAGATTTCTTGCTTGTCGATTCATCTTCGGACTCATTTGTAGGATTGTACTCATTCACAAAATCAAACTTACAATTCATGCATTATTAAAGCATTTAAATACAATTATTCTAAAGCTTATTTTTAACATATGAACTTACCTAGGTACAAAATGGATAATCGTTCGATTTATTCCACAATCTTGTTCTTTCCCCGGTCTAGGTCAGAACCTCGTCTTTCTTGATCTATAATATCAAATTTAGCTTATTCAATTATCACATTATTCAATTTAATCCTAAAAACACCTAATGGCAAAAATTACATTTTTGCCCTTATATTTTTAACTTTTTACATTTTAGTCCTTAGGCTCGAAAATGATTTCCATTCAATTTCATTACACCTAAGCCTAGCCGAACCTATTTCATGCTCATAACAACCCACATTTTTCATTTATTCACATTTTCACACACATTTTACAACTTTTACAAATAGGTCCTTATTTAACATTTTCATCAAAAATCACTTAGTAAATGTTGTTTATCCAACATCAAACTTGCATAATCTACCATTAGAAATCAAAATATACAAATATCTAACATGGGTAAAATTTTAGACTTTGATCTTCTTTCAAATTAGTCCTTGAAATAGCTAAATCAAGTTAGAATATTCACAAAAACGTAAAAATCATTAAATACGGGACAAGGACGGACTTACAATCGAGCTTGGAAGCTTGGCCAAAAATGCTAGCTATGGTGACTCTTCAAATTCGGCACAAGGGGACTAAATTGGAGAAGATGACATCTTTTTATTAGTTTTATTTGTCTTTATTTACCATTTTACCAAAATGCCCTTAATGCCAAACTTTGAAATTTCACCTAGCCATGTCCATTTTTGTCCATACTAAAGTATAATGGTCTAATTACCATTTAAGGGCCTCCAACTTAAAATTTCATAGCAATTAGACACCTCTAGCCTCTAGAACACACATTTTGCACCTTTTGCAATTTAGTCCTTTCAACTAAATTGAGTGCTCAAACATCAAAATTTTTGAATGAAATTTTCACGACATCATTCCATAAAACTGTAGGCCATAAAAATATGATAAAAATAAATTTTACTGCGTCGAATTTGTTGTCCCAAAACCACTGTTCCGACTAGACTTTAAATCAGGCTATTACATTTCATGTGTCGATGTTGCGCCGTTGTAGATCAAATCCATCACACATAATGTCTCTTGTAGAGATTGAAATTCAACCTGACATGACATTTAACGAAGAATCAATCAGAATTTTAGCTCGTGAGGTTAAAGAATTAAGAAATAAACGCATAGCTTTAGTGAAAATGTTGTGGCAACGTCACGGTGTTGAAGAGGCTACGTGAGAACTCGAGGAAGCTATGAGAAAATAGTACCCTAACCTCTTTCTGGTAAGATTTTTGGGAACGAAAATCCCTGAAGGGGGAGAGTTGTAACAACCCATTTTTAGTCAAATCGGAACAGTGGTTTTGGGACAACAAATCCGAGGTTAAAATAATTATTTTATTATAAATTTAATGTCTACAGCATGATAATATCATTGTGTGAAATGTTCGTTAAGAAATTTTATTATTTGAGTGTTTAATTTGATAAAAAGGACTAAATCGCGTAAAGTGCAAAAGTGATGTTCTTTTAGCTAAAGGTATTAAATGGCTATGGAATTAAAAGGTTAAGGGATTTATGTTGCAATTAGCCCACTTTTAAATTGGGTGGACAAAGATGGACATTAATATGATGATTGTAATGTTTTGTCATTAAGGTTAAATAGGTAATTTGATAATTAAAGTTAATTAAAATAAAACAAAACAAATTTCTTTCTCCATTCGTCATCTTCAACCATTTTCTAAAGGGAAAGAAACCTTTTTTTCCTTATTCTAGGGTTCGGTCACTTTAAGGCTAAATTGGTAAGTGATTTTTGTCCTTGTTTTATTGATTTCTATGTTTTTGTGATCGTTGCAACTAGGTCTAGCTAGCCCAGGGACTATTTTGCAAAATTGTTAAAGATTTTAGATGTTTTCATTGATGAATACGTGAGTATTTTGATGTTTAATGATATATTATGAATGTTTGTTGATAGTTATACAAGTTTTAGTGATTTTTAGTGAAAATGTAAATTAGGGATTAAATTGTGAACTGTGGAAACTTTGTGGTTAAAATGTGAAATAAATGAAAAATATGAGCTGCTAGAGACCTATAGGTAATTCGGCTAGCATGGGTTGTGGTTAAATTGCATTAATTTTTGTTTTTATGAAATAAGGACTAAATTGTAAAAATGAGAAACATTAGGGGAAAATGTGTAAAAGTGCTTTAAAATGTGATATGGACTAAATTGAATAGAGAAATAATTAAATAAGTTAATTTTGATTATATTTAGATCAAGAAAGGTGAAACATAGACTTAGATCGGGGAAAGAACAAGGTTTTGGATTAGTTGACTTGTGTCATCATTTTTACATCCGAGGTAAGTTCGTATGTAATAAGCATTGTTATAATTATGTTTTTAATGCTTTGATATTGCATAAACTGTGAATACGAGACTACGGACATGTCTGGCAATGATTCGACGATGATTCGACATTGGAAATCCTAGTTGAACCTTAGGAATAGATTAGGATACGAATGACATGTCATTAGGGCTTATTATGATTATGTGATCCGAGAGCTGGTCCTGTACGTCCTATCGGTGGCTGAGTATACTGGCATGTGTTGCAGTTACTTGACAGCTTGTGTGAGCAGCACCGTCTAGCTACATCTTGACTAACAGCTTGTGTGGCCAAGCCCGTTGATAGCTCGAGAGTGAGCATATATGTGATATGAGATTGAGATAACATTGGCTATATATGTGGCACTTCGATGCGAGTTTCTCAAGTATCCGATAGTATTCCAAATGGTTCAACGGGTAAATGAAAGACGTGGTTGAGTATGAGATTGATACGAGATAGTACATATATGTACATGAACCATATAAGCTTTAAATCGAAGTTATTTGTGAAGATCACATATAATATTATGATTGAATAAGTGAAAGGTTTGTTAGTTAAAATGAGTACATGATGAGATATTCAATTTGTTGAATTGTGTATTTATGATTATATTGAGTTTATTGCATACGAGCTTACTAAGCTATAAAGTTTACTTTATTTATTTTTCCATGTTTTATAGTGATTACAAAGCTAGCTCGGATTCGGGGATCATCGGAGACTACGTCACACTATCCAACTATCATTTGGTACTTTTGAGTTTATGTTTTGGTTATATGGCATGTATAGGATATTGGTCATTTTGATATGAATTTTAGTAATGAGTTTTGCCATTTGAATTGGCTTGTAAATGTCTATGTTTTGGTTTGTATATATAGCCATGAGAGATGGCTTATTTTGGTTCATTTTGGCAAGTATGGTGATGTATATATATATGTGCTAATGATCCTTGATGATGTGGTTTATAATTGCTTGTGAATGACTTGTTGAAGTTTAGAGTTTAAGGTAGCTAATGGTGGAGAGTTTGAAATTGATGTGTTTGTGGTTTTAAGCAAGGAAATGGTTAGATGAAATTGTGCACATAAATGCTTTGTGAATGTGAAATTTGATTGAGCAAAACATGATATTATAAGCATGTTAGTTGTTGGTATCGAAATGGCATGTTTTAATCTTGGTTGTGGTTGTATTAGATGATTATTTATGCTATGATTTGTGCCATTTGGGTTGTATAGGTGTGAACAAGTTTGGGGTGGCAATATGGCTTCGTAAATAGCCTATTTTTGTCCATACAAACGTGTATCTCAGCCATGTGTGACACACGGTCATGTACACGGCCGTGTATCCCCTAGTGTTGAATTAGAAACCAAGTCAGTAGCTCCACACGGCCTCACAAACGAGCGTGTGACTTGGCCTTGTGGCATAAGTCAGTATACCCTACAGGTTTGGCATGGCCTAGCACACGGCCTGGCAGATGGGCGTGTATGGCATTTTTAGGGCACACAGGCTAGCCCGATTTAGACCCTAATCAAAACAGTGGTTTTGGGACCATAAAATTGAGTTAGAAAATTATTTTAATATTATTTTTGACGTTTACGGCACTTGATAAAGTATGTGTGAAAGTTCTGTGTGAAAATTTTATCGTTTGTGTGTCGATTTGTGAAAAAGGACCTAATTGCATAAAACGCAAAAGCTGTGTGCTAGTAATTAAAAGTGCTTAATTGCCATGGCTTATTAAATGAAAGGTCCTTATGTTGATATTAGACCATTGATAGTGGAATTTGACATAAATGGCCATTAAATGAATGATTTTATAATGTTTTAATTAAGGTTAAAATTGTAAAATGGTTACTAATGTTTATTAATTAAAACAAAACATGAATTAGTGGCCATTTTGTGTTCATCTTGCCAAAAATACAAAGAAAGGAAAGAAAAGAAAGCTAGCTAGAGTTCGGCTAGAATTTTTCTTGATTAAGGTATGTGTTTTGATCCATTTTTGATGATTTCAATGTTTTTGTGATCGTTGTTTCGTGTTCTCTTAAGCCCATGCCTTAACTCAGGAAATTGATGATGATTTTAAGTTATGCCATTGTTGATTTTGTGAGCTTTGTGATGTTTGATGATGAAAACTAAGTGTTTGATGATTAATAAACATATTTTCTAAAGTGATTTTGAGTAAAAATGCATTTTTTGGATTTAATTGACAAATGTGAAAACTTTGTGTTGAAATGTGAAATAAATGGAAGATATGGGCTGTTAGGGACTAGAATGAAATTCGACCAAGCTTGGGTGTGAGTAAATTATGTGTATTTTGTGTAATTGTGAAATAGGGATTAAAATGTCAAAATGTGAAATTATAAGGGTTAAAGTGCAAAATGCCCTAATTGTGTGTTTGTGAATTTAATTGAGTAAAGATGAGATTGAATGAGTTTAATTTGATATTATATAGATCAAGAAAAGAGAAATTCGGACCTAGATCGAGGCAAGAACAAAGTGCTCGATTGATCGACTAGTATCGTTCTTTCTACGTCCGAGGTAAGTTCGTGTATAATACGTATTGTTTAAATAATGTTCCTATGTGATGAAATGAATGGAAATGTGATTGTGGAGTTTGGTAATGTGAAATGTGAGTTCGAAGATATGTGGCACTAAGTGTGCGTAAATAGAATCGTTACAGTGATGAATGGCACTAAGTGTGAGAGATAAAGAAAGCATCGGTTGCATTATTTGGCACTGCGTGTGTGATACCGACACAAATTCGGTTTAATGTGATGGCACTAAGTGTGCGATATTACTATAGCTTTGGTTAATTATTTGGCACTAAGTGTGCGAGTTCATCGAACGTTTAAAGAGGAGCGAATGAATTATGTCATCAAGTATTGAGGTGATAAATGTGATAGAAAAATACGTAATGGTACAGGTATGTACAGAACCTATGTGGTTGATGATATTGTGTATGAGATAATGGAAAATTATGTGAATGAATGATGTAAAGAGTTGGATTGAGTAGCATTATAAATGCTTGTATATGAAATTATAGATATAGTATGAAAGTGAGTAATAGCCTTGGATGAGATTGAGTAGTGATGTGAATTAAACTAAGTGTTAGTTAATTTTGCATATTGAATTTGAATTGTTGAGCTAATTGTGTTATATTACGAATTTACTGAGCTTTAAAGCTTACTGTGTGAAGCCTTTCTCTTTTTTACAGTGGTTTTTAAAGCTAGCTTGGATCCGGGGATCGTCAGTGACTCAATCACACTATCGGACATCTATTTTCGTACCTTTTGGAAGTTGTATTTATGGTATATGGCATGTATAGGCTAGTGAGGTTGTGGAATGTTTTGAGATGTATAAATCTTGCCATGTGATATGGCTTGATAATGGATGAGACTTTGGATTGATTTTGGTATATGTTTTGCTATGTGAAAATGGTGTATGTAATGTGTATATATGGTCTTGTGTGAATGGCCATTATGGTATGTTTATTGAAATAGAAATAGTATGTTTCATACTTGATTTGGTAGTTGAGATGGTAAATGAATTGTAGGTTATTTGATGTTGGAATTGATGCTTGTAGGAATGACCCAAAATGGGTGGCAATTTGGCCTTATAAATGGCCTATAATTGCCCACACGTGTGAGCACACGGTCATGTGTCTCGACCGTGTCCTTCTATGTCCCAATTCGAAGCAAGTCAAACTTGCACACGGGCCAGACACACGGACGTGTGACAGGCCATGTGATTCAAGTCAGGGTTGCACCCGGGCTAGACACACGGGCATGTGACAGGCTTCGTGACCCAAGTCAGTGTTGCACACAGGGTAAGACATGGTCTAAGGCATGGCCGTGTGAGACACATGGCCTAGCCACACGTGCGTGTGCCCTGTTTTGAAGAAAATTTTCTATGTTCTGCAAAGTTTTCGTATGAAATCGGTTTAGTCCCAAACCACTTCTAAAGCATGTTTAAGGTCTCGTAGACCTTCTAAAGGAACTTTGTGTTATTGATTAACTATGATATGCTGATGTGTGAGCAATGGTTTTTTAAATGTTATGATTCGACTAGTAACACCTCGTAACCTTAGTCTGGCGATGGATATGGATTAGGGGTGTTACATTTGATTGGTATCAGAGCTACGGTTTAGTCGATTCTAGGACTAACATAGCGTGTGAGATTCTTGCTATACATGCCATATATATAATTGCGATAGTGTGATGATTCCTGACAGTTAAAAATGTGTTTTCGTATCGCAAATGGATTCCAATCAAGCTGTAGCTGATGATGTTGAGAGTATTGCGCTTGCTCCTGCTCAAGGGACAGCACCGTCTAATTCTAGACCTATTACGAGTTGCCACGAGGGAGAGGCTAAGTAAGCCCTCTTGCAAATGATGAGTGAGTGGTTCACGGAGTTTGTTCGAACGAATCTGGCTGCTCAACAACCTCCACCCCCACAAGTTCCTATAGCGCCGCAAGTTATAGACCCGATTCGATTGAGTAAACCCCCAGTTGATAAGATTCATAAGTATGGGGCCGAAGAGTTCAGGGCCACAGTTGATGATGATGTCGAACGAGCTGAATTCTGGCTTGAGAATACCATTAGAGTGTTTGGTGAATTATCATGTACTCCTGATGAATATCTTAAGTGTGCTATTTCACTGTTGAGAGAAACGGCGTATCATTGGTGGAAAACATTGATTTCTGTGGTTTCGAGAGAACGAATCACCTGGGATTCTTCCAAACTGAATTCCGAAAGAAATATATCAGTCAACGGTTTATAGATCAGAAACGCAAAGAGTTCTTTGAGTTGAAACAGAGCCGTATGTCTGTTACGGAATACGAGCGAGAATTTGTGAGATTGAGCCAGTATGCACGAGAATGTGTTTCGACAGAAACTACTATGTGTAAACGATTCATTGAAGGTTTTAATGAAGATATTAAACTTTTGGTCGGAATTCTTGACTTGACTGAATTTCTGGTATTGGTTGAAAGAGCTTGTATAACCGAGGAGCTTAGTAAAGAAAAGAAGAAAGTAGACTCAGAAGCTAGAGACGAGAGAAAAAGGTCGATGAGTAAGCTGTATCACTCTTTGTCAAAGAGATTCAGAGATGCAACCAGTCGCTCAAATGCTTCGACTGGATATTCGAGTAGAGATCATGTGAAACAATATACGAGTCCTAAATCTCAAATTCCAATGGAATCAAGTGTTGGAGTGTCAGAAACAATAAGCCTGAGTGTAGACAGTGTGGGAGACATCATATTAGTGAATGTCGGGGCAAGTATAATAATAGAGTTTGTTATAAATGTGGATCACGAGATCATTTCATTTGAGATTGCCCGGAGTTAGATGAGAAAGATAATGCTTAGAGTGAGAGGCCGAGTAACACGGCAGCTAGGGGTAGACCACCCAGAAACACAGGAATTGTGAGTGGTAGTCGAAGAGGAACAACGGATACCGCTGTGAGATCTGAGGCGAGAGCACCTGCCAGAGCCTACGCTATTCACGCTCGAGAAGAAGCGTCATCTCCCGACGCCATTATTGGTATTTTTACAGTTTTTGATACTGATGTGATTGCATTGATAGATACAGGATCTACTCATTCATATGCGTGTGTGAACTTAGTATCTAGTAAGACTCTACCTGTTCAGTCTACTGAATTTGTAATTAGAGTATCGAACCCCTTAAGCAAGTGTGTTCTGGTTGACAAAGTGTGCAAGAATTGTCCGTTGATGTTTCGAGATATTTGTTTTCCGGCTAATTTGATGTTACTACCCTTTGATGAATTTGATATAATTCTGGGTATGGATTGGCTAACTTTGCATAATGCTATTTTGAATTGCAAACGAAAGACTATTGATTTGAGAAGTCAGAATGACGAGATAGTCCGAATCGAATCCAGTGATTTGAATGGGTTACCGACCGTAATATCTTTGATGAAAGCTCTGAATTATGTGAAAAATGGATGTGAAGCTTATCTTGCGTATGTGATTGATATGAAAGTGACAGAAAAGAAAGTTGAATCTGTACTTGTAGTTTGTGAGTTCCCTGATGTGTTTCCTGAAGAATTACCGGGATTACCTCCGATACGAGAAGTTGAGTTTGGCATTTAGTTAGTGCCGGGGACGACCCCTATCTCAATAGCTCCATAGAGAATGGCTCTGACAGAGCTAAAAGAATTGAAATCTCAGTTGCAAGAGTTGACAGACAGAGTATTTACACGACCTTGAGTTAGCTACGATCGTGTTTGCTCTAAAAATTTGGCGCCACTATCTTTTCGGTCAGAAATGTCATGTGTTTTCAGATCATAAAAGTTTGAAATATCTGATGACTCAGAAAGATTTGAATTTGCGACATAGAAGATGGTTAGAATTGTTAAAAGACTACGAGCTTGTGATTGATTATCATCCGGGAAAAGCAAATGTTGTTGCTAATGCCTTGAGTCGGAAATCATTGTTTGCGCTACGAACGATGAATGCTCATTTAGTTCTGTCTGATGATGGTTCGATTTTAGCCGAATTGAAAGTGAGACCGTTGTTCTTACAACAGATTTGTGATGCCCAAAAAGTTGGCAAAGAAATGCTAGCGAAACAAGCTCAGTGCGATTTGAACTCTGATTCAGAATTTCAAGTTGATGATGATGATTGTCTGAGATTCTGAGATCGGATTTGTGTTCTGAGAAATCAAGAGTTGATTCCGTTGATTTTGAAAGAAGCTCAAAACAGTCATTTATTGGTTCATCCGGGAAGTACGAAAATGTACAATGATCTGAAATAGTTTTACTGGTGGCCTGGAATGGAAAGAGATATCTCTTATTTTGTTTCAAAATGTTTGATTTGTCAGCAAGTTAAAGCTGTACATCAGGTGCCATGCGGTTTGTTACAACCGATCATGATTCCTGAGTGGAAATAGGAGAGAATCACGATGGACTTTGTGTTGGGATTGCCTCTATCTCCGAGAAAGAAAGATGCAATATGGGTGATAGTTGACAGATTAACGAAATCAGCTCATTTTATTCCGGTAAGAACGGATTACTCACTTGATAAGTTAGCTAAATTGTATGTTTATGATATTGTGAGATTGCACGGGGTGCCACTATCTATTGTATCTGACAGAGATCCGAGGTTTACTTTGCAGCTTTGGAAGAAACTGCAAGAGGCTTTAGGTACGAAATTGCACTTCAGTACTGCTTTTCATCTGCAAACGGATGGTCAATCCGAGTGGATCATTAGATTCTCGAGGATATGTTGAGATGTTGTATTCTTAAGTTTGAAGGTACGTGGGAAAAGTACCTACCGTTGATTGAATTTGCATATAATAATAGTTTTCAATCAAGCATTAAAATGGCACCATACGAGGCTCTTTACGGTCGTAAATGCAGAACACCATTGTACTGGAATGATCTTAGTGGGAATAAGATTCACGGAGTAGATTTAATCACAGAGACTGAGCAAAAAGTGAAAGTGATTCGAAGCAGTTTGAAAGCGTTATCAGATCGTCAGAAGTCTTACGCAGATTTGAAACGAAAAGATATTGAATTTGAGATCGGTGATAAAGTGTTTTTGAAAGTATCTTCGTGGAAGAAAATACTTCGATTTGGCAGAAAATGCAAATTGAGTCCGAGGTTTATCGGGCCGTATGAGATTTCTGAGCGTATTGAGCCGGTTGCTTATATATTGTTGTTGGGACCTGAGCTAGAAAAGATTTATAATGTGTTTCACTTATCGATGCTTCGACGATACAGGTCTGACCCATCACACGTAATTTCCCTATTGAAGTTGAGATTCAATCCGATTTATCGTATAGTAAAGAACCGATTCGAATTCTGGCTTGTGAGATCAAAGAGTTGAGAAATAAGAAAATTGCTTTAGTGAAAGTGTTGTGGCAAAGACACGGGGTTGAAGAGGCTACGTAGGAGCCCGAGGATGCTATGAGAGAGCAATACCCGAATCTATTCACTAGTAAGATTTCTGGGGACGAAAATCTCTACGGGGGGAGAGTTGTAATAGCCCGGTTTAGACCCTAATCGAAACAATGGTTTTGAGACCACAAATTCGAGTCAGAAAAAATATTTTAATATTATTTTTTACGTTTATGGCATGTGATAAAGTATGTGTGAAAGTTTTGTGTGAAAATTTTATCATTTGTGTGCTGATTTGTAAAAAAGGACCTAATTGCGTAAAATGCAAAAGTTGTGTGCTAGTAATTAAAAGTGCTTAATTGCCATGGCTTATTAAATGAAAGGTCCTTATGTTGATATTAGACCATTGATAGTGGAATTTGACATAAATGGCCATTAAATGAATGATTTTATAATGTTTTAATTAAGGTTAAAATTGTAAAATGGTTACTAATGTTTATTAATTAAAACAAAACATGAATTAGTGGCCATTTTGTGTTCATCTTGCCGAAAATACAAAGAAAGGAAAGAAAAGAAAGCTAGCTAGGGTTCGGCTAGAATTTTTCTTGATTAAGGTATGTGTTTTGATCCATTTTTGATGATTTCTATGTTTTTGTGATCGTTGCTTCGTGTTCTCTTAAGCCCATGCCTTAATTCGTGAAATTGATGATGATTTTGAGTTATGCCATTGTTGATTTTGTGAGCTTTGTGATGTTTGATGATGAAAACTAAGTGTTTGATGATTAATAAACATATTTTCTAAAGTGATTTTGAGTAAAAATGCATTTTTTGGATTTAATTGAGAAATGTGAAAACTTTGTGTTGAAATGTGAAATAAATGAAAGATATGGGCTGTTAGGGACTAGTATGAAATTCGGCCAAGCTTGGGTGTGAGTAAATTATGTGTATTTTGTGTAATTCTGAAATAGGGTGTAACACCCTTTACCCGTATTCAACGCCGGAATAGGGTACGAGGCATTACCAAAACACATACACTTGTAAACGTATTAAACTGAGTCATAAAATTTCATCCAAATTATACAAAACTAACTGCTAAATATTAAAGGCCAACATTTTTGGCCAAACCAATTATAACATATACAAATGACTAAGTCCCCTATACATGCCATAAACTTAAGAGGTTTGTATTCACTTTTACCCCACGATGATAGCTTGATAGTGTGATTACATCTCCGGCGATCACCAACTCGAGTTAGTATGCAACCCTATAAGATATGGGAAATGAAGGGAAGTAAGCTTCAAAGCTTAGTAAGTATGTAAATGATAAGTAATGGATTTAACATGTTTACAAAATAACACAATCATATCTACATTCAAATTCACTATTTATTCAAGTTCGGAGCAAGTTGTCTATTCGAGTTACAGTCACTAAATTATTTTTATATGGAGCTACAAAACTCAAAATTAAGATCCGTAAATTTTCCCTGAAACTAGACTTACATATCTTGTTACCAAAAAATTTTAAGAATTTTTGGTTTAGCTAATTAGTACAGTTTATTCTTCAAATTCTCCCCTGTTTTGCTGTCCGACAGTTCCAACCATTCTTCGCTAAAATTTAATTATCTATTTGTACAGAATTAAAATGATGTTCTAGTTTATTTCTTCTAAAAATAAACTCATTAAGGAATCTAAAAATATAAAATATATCCCAAAATTATTTTTTTACAATTTATAATAATTTTTCCAAGTCAGAACAGGGGATCTCAAAATCATTCTGAATCAGTCTCACAAAAATCTAAATATCTCAAAATAAAGAATTTATTTACTTTCTCTGTTTCTTTCATATGAAAATAGACTCAATAATAATTAATTTAATATATCACTCAACTACTAATTCCATTTCTATCATTTTTGGTGATTTTTAAAAGTTACTCTACTGCTGCTATCCAAAATTGTTTTATTTCTAAATTTACTCTTTCATAATTTCACTTACTCCATTTCATCTTACCGAAAGTTCGCTCAAATATCGAGCACATTGTTCATAAATTTTCACACTTATACCTGCACTATCCATCACGCAGTCGTATTCAATTACACTTAGTCGTTACATGATCACCTATATTTTCACTTAGTCAATGTCCCGTTGAACTCATCGGAATAATAACAGATACACGGTGGCCTGTACATAGTACCACCCTTGTAGCCGAAGCTATATGGTACACATAGTAGCCTGCACTTAGTACTACACATGTGACCAAAACCATCACTTACACATAGTGGCCTGCACTTAGTACCACACATGTGATCGAAACTATCGGGTACGCATAGTAGCCTGCACTTAGTACTACACATGCGACCTATCCGTCTGGTACACGTAGTAGCCTGCACTTAGTACTACACACGTGACCTAAAATAATATCGTAGCTCTCTTGTACACATAGTGGCCTACACTTAGTACCACACATGTGATCTAGCTACCTCATTCATATCTTTTCTATTCCGAAGGTTCAACCGGGAATTCTCACTTTTCATCATTTTATCAATTCATCCATAATCAATCACAATTCATAATTTACATCAAATAATTACTCCTTATTCAACTATATCTCATATAATATAACAAAATATTAAAACATAAATAAAAATGGTGTATTATTTACATACAAACTTACCTCGAAAGCAAAATCGGTGGAAATGACATATTCGTCAATTACTCGTTCTAGTTCCAAACCTCGTTTTCCTTGACCTTGAGCTTGGAAAGTTGAGAAAACCCTAGCCATGTCTTCTCTTGGTAAATTTCGTCCATATAAAGAAGATGGACAAATTTGGCATTTTTAATTCATTTAATTTATAAAAGGACCAAAATGCCCTTACAAAAAAAATCTTATCTAACATATACCATATCCATTTTTGTCCAAAAATTTAACCAATGGGCTAATTACCATTTAAGAACCTCTACTTTAAAATTTCATAGCAATTTGACACCTCTAACTTCTAGAACTTAAGTTTTGCACTTTTTACAATTTAGTCCTTTTGACTAAATTGAGTGGCCAAACGTCAAAATTTTCGAACGAAATTTTCACAAAATCGTTCCGTGAAATTGTAGACCATAAAAATATAATAAAAATAAATTTTCTTACGTCCGATTTGTGGTCCCGAAACCACTGTTCCGACTAGGCCCTAATTCGGGATGTTACATTTCTCCCCCCCCCCCTTTTTAAGATTTTCGTCCTCAAAAATCTTACCAGAAGAGTGGTTTAGTATCTTTCTCTTAATTTCCAACATCAGTAAATAATCTTTTTTTTTCAAGACGATACTTTCAGAAATACTCTATCATCGATCTGAATCCTAATAGAACTCAGTGAATTCTGTCAAACAAAGAATCGATACATATTGAAATTATTATGCTAATTCCATCAAACATTCGAAAACAACCCACTAGCATTTCTCCTGGCTCCCCACAGATCAATCGATAATCACTCACAATCTCTCAATAACTTAATTCATAACCACTGTCTTAAACTCAAATTTTGCTATGCCATCAGATATATTAAACTCTCGAAACCAGGAAACATATGACAATCCTCGTTAAACAAACAGTGTCATCAATTTTTTCAATACAAACATAATAATAACCATCTCTAAATCACTAGTCGAACAGTTCTTTTTAATGTAACATTAACCGTATGAAAACATAAACCATCACTTTATATTCTAGCAATAAAACTCATTCTAATTCGTTCACTAGTGCATCACTGAAAAAAATCATAAACTCATTACTCAATTCCAACTGAACTCAAAACTAGAGCTTCAGTTAATAATACCTTCAATTGCTTTAAATTTGTTAGTATACCAAGGCCATTCAAACTTTCACAAATGTGATAACTTTTCCAATCAGAACAACTTTAACTTATAATAACATCATCCGGTTAGAATAATCCAATAGGCATATCTCTGTATTATGCTTTCTAGAATATAATTTCTTCATTCAGACTATCCGTCTTCATATTCATGAATACACAAAATTTATTCTCTTAGTCGAGGCATGTTTAAATATACATAACTCAAATCATATCTCAACAAATCAGTTCACTCATATAAAAACAAATGAGTTAATTTCATCTATCGAATAATAACATATCAATATACTCTTTTCTTCATGCTAAGGATACAACTCAAATACACAATCTTTCAAAATTATTTTAGCATGCAAATCAAAGATCTTTTAAACCGTATTAGCTCGAGGAAATAGATATCCTGATTGAACTCATTAACTTTAATCAAACTTACCTGAGGAAAGAAAACTGCTATATAATTTAAGCTTGTGTTCTTACCATTTATACCCTTACCAATATCAATTTCTTCCACGAAAATTTGAGAAACCTTGATACCAAAATCACCACATTCCTATTATCGAATCCAGAAATACAATCATACTAAACATAGCCATCATAGACCAAAGAACATACTTTAAGGATGAGCCATGTCCGATAATTTGTACAATAAGGGCGATAAGAAAACCCCAAATACGATACCATTCCAGAAGTCTGAGAACATAACTCACAAGAAAATAACAGAGATCCTGATGATTCCTTAGAGAAACCCAGCAGAAAAACAATGCTTACCGACTCTGGACTTCCATCATAATAAAGATAATATATTTTCCGTGTATAAAAAAACAAAACCATAATAAGTAGGAACATAATAATAGTCTCACATAAATTTTTACCATCGACTTCATTCCAACATATTTAAATAGAATTCCAAATAGATAAGGAAATACCAATCATAAACCGACCAGACCAACAGGGCATTCGTCTAGCATCATAGTTAGCTTCTCACAATGTAGAAACTCCATCAGAAACTAAACAATCACACACATATCTCTGAGGATAAAAGAATATATAGAATACATAGAAAAGATCATCATATTCATTTCAACTGTAACTGTCACACACACAGACATCTTTACTAGTCAAATATCATTTCTTTGACTAATTTTGTCATCATGAACCCCGTATTATTCCACTCACTAACGAAAATCAATTCGGGAAAAATTTCAGAAAACACATACTTTAGACATCATATCTGAATAAGTCGATTAGCCGAGACTAACTTCTCCTTTATCCGTGAAATTGCATAATCTGTATAATCTTTAAAACATTCTGATATCCTTCCAAAATTATTTCCACTTTCCAAACTATTCTTATCTCTATATGCATTACTAAGTATTTCACC
Source organism: Gossypium sturtianum (assembly GCA_025698515.1). NCBI lineage: Eukaryota > Viridiplantae > Streptophyta > Magnoliopsida > Malvales > Malvaceae > Gossypium > Gossypium sturtianum. The sequence continues at coordinate 112,312,344 of CM046955.1, forward strand.
ACTAAACTCTTTAGTTTCACATTTATGGACTTATTCCACATGGTTCTCGTGAATTTTCATTATAAAACAACACTGGTAAGGGGGTGAGGTCGTAAAGCTTCTGACTTGACTCTCATAAATACATACATATGACTTTGTATTCATCACCAACATCATATAATCACAATTACATAATTCACTTCAAGCTAATTAACATACATAGTCATGTTACACGAACTTTTTCGATTATCTTATTCAAACAAGTGTACATAAACACACATTCGGTCAATTTGAGTAAATTTACTTATCGTAATCACTTAATCGAATATGTTGGGTACATAACATCATATGCATGCCAAACAAACATGGATAGGCTTATCACCATATAAACTTTCATTTCATTCCACTTTTCACATTTCTCAACTTGTGGTTATCTCATTTCGTACATTAACACATATATATCGTGAACTTCTATTCATACCTTTCCAAATTTCAACACATCATAAGCACGTCTCAATCATTTCAATATCATTATCAGCATTATCGAAAAATAGCTCGGTTGGAAGTCATCTCTGTCTTAACAAAACAATTTCGTCAGAGTCGGGAGATATCACACTATCACGAGTAGTAATATGACATGTATAGCTAGACCCACATACGCTATGTTAATCCGAGAATCGACTAAACCATAGCTCTGATACCATTGAATGTAACACCCTTTACCCGTATTCAACGCCGGAATAGGGTACGAGGCATTACTAAAACACATACACTTGTAAACGTATTAAACTGAGTCATAAAATTTCATCCAAATTATACAAAATGAACTGCTAAATATTAAAGGCCAACACTTTAGGCCAAACCAATTATAACATATACAAATGACTAAGTCCACTATACATGTCATAAACTTAAGAGGTTTGTATTCACTTTTACCCCACGATGATAGCTTGATAGTGTGATTACATCTTCAGTGATCACCAACTCGAGTTAGCATGCAACCCTATAAGATATGGGAAACGAAGGGAAGTAAGCTACAAAGCTTAGTAAGTAAGTATGTAAATGATAAGTAATGGATTTAACATGTTTACAAAATAACACAATCATATCTACATTCAAATTCACTATTTATTCAAGTTCGGAGCAAGCTGTCTATTCGAGTTACAGTCACTAAATTATTTTTATCTGGAGCTACGAAACTCAAAATTAAGATCCGTAAATTTTCCCTAAAACTATACTTACATATCTTGTTACCATAAAATTTTCAGAATTTTTTATTTAGCCAATTAGTACAGTTTATTCTTCAAATTCTCCCCTATTCTGCTATCCGACAGTTCCAACCATTCTTCGCTAAAATTTAATTATCTGTTTGTACAGAATTAAAATGATGTTCTAGTTTATTTATTCTAAAAATAAACTCATTAAGTAATCTAATAATCTAAATTATATCCCAAAATTAATTTTTTACAATTTATAATGATTTTTCCAATTCAGAACAGGGGATCTCGAAATCATTCTGAACCAGTCTAACAAAAATCTAAATATCTAAAAATACAGAATTTCTTTGCTTTCTCTGTTTCTTTCATATGAAAATAGACTCAATAATATTTAATTTAATATATCACTCAACTACTAATTCCATTTCTACCATTTTGGGTTATTTTTCAAAGTTACTCTACTGCTGCTGTCCAAAACTGTTTTATTTCTAAATTTACTCTTTCATAATTTCACTTACTCCATTTCATCTTAACGAAAGTTCGCTCAAATATCGAGCACATTGTTCATAAATTTTCACACTTATACCTGCACTATCCATCACGCAGTCGTATTCAATTACACTTAGTCGTTACATGATCACCTGTATTTTCACTTAGTCAATTTCCCGTTAAACTCATCGGAATAATAACAGATACACGGTGGCCTGCACATAGTACCACCCTTGTAGCCGAAGCTATATGGTACACATAGTAGCCTGCACTTAGTACTACACATGTGACCAAAACCATCACTAACACATAGTGGCCTGCACTTAGTACCACACATGTGATCGAAACTATCGGGTACACATAGTAGCCTGCACTTAGTACTACACATGTGACCTATCCATCTGGTACACGTAGTAGCCTGCACTTAGTACTACACACGTGACCTAAAACCATATCGTAGCTCTCTTGTACACATAGTGGCCTACACTTAGTACCACACATGTGATCTAGCTACCTCATTCGTATCTTTTCTATTCCGAAGGTTCAACCGGGAATTCTCACTTTTCATCATTTTATCAATTCATCCATAATCAATCACAATTCATAATTTACATCAAATAATTACTCCATATTCAACTATATCTCATATAATATAACAAAATATGAAAACATAAATAAAAATGGTGTATTATTTACATACAAACTTACCTCGAAAGCAAAATCGGTAGAAATGACATATTCGTCAGTTACTCGTTCTAGTTCCAAACCTCGTTTTCCTTTATCATGAGCTTGGAAAGTTGAGAAAACCCTAGCCATGTCTTCTCTTGGTAAATTTTGTCCATATGAAGAAGATGGACAAATTTGGCATTTTTAATTTTGTTTTTTAATTCATTTAATTTACAAAAGGACCAAAATGCCCTTACAAAAAAAATATCTTATCTAACATATACCATATCCATTTTTGTCCAAAAATTTAACCAATGGGCTAATTACCATTTAAGAACCTCTACTTTAAAATTTCATAGCAATTTGACACCTCTAACTTCTAGAACTTAAGTTTTGTTCTTTTTACAATTTACTCCTTTTGACTAAATTGAGTGGCCAAACGTCAAAATTTTCGAATGAAATTTTCATGAAATCGTTTCGTGAAATTGTAGACCATAAAAATATAATAAAATTAAATTTTCTTATGTCGGATTTGTGGTCCCGAAACCACTGTTCCGACTAGGCCCTAATTCGGGATGTTACATAGGGATTAAAATGTCAAAATGTGAAATCATAAGGGTTAAAGTGCAAAATGCCCTAATTGTGTGTTTGTGAATTTAATTGAGTAAAGATGAGATTGAATGAGTTGAATTTGATATTATAGAGATCAAGAAAAGAGAAATTCAGACCTAGATCGAGGCAAGAACAAAGTGCTCGATTGATCGACTAGCACGTTCTTTCTACGTCCGAGGTAAGTTCGTGTATAATACGTATTGTTTAAATAATGTTCCTATGTGATGAAATGAATGGAAATGTGATTGTGGAGTTTGGTAATGTGAAATGTGAGTTCGAAGATATGTGGCACTAAGTGTGCGTAAATAGAATCGTTACAGTGATGAATGGCACTAAGTGTGCGAGATAAAGAAAGCATCAGTTTCATTATTTGGCACTGCGTGTGTGATACCGAAACAAATTCGGTTTAATGTGATGGCACTAAGTGTGCGATATTACTATAGCTTTGGTTAATTATTTGGCATTAAGTGTGCGAGTTCATCGAACGTTTAAAGAGGAGCAAATGAATTATGTCATCAAGCATTGAGGTGATAAATGTGATAGAAAAATACGTAATGGTACAGGTATGTTCAGAACTGGAAACACGAAAATTTATATACTTTTTCATGCCCTTTTTGACCCAAATTCATGTGGTTTCGAGTAAATTCTTGTCGGAAAATAATTAATTTGTGCTAAAAATATGAACATGATGAATTTTAATTAATTTTATAGTTAATTTTTTTTAATTTTGGCTATTTTCGACAGAATCGCACAAAAGGGCAAAAATCGGCTCGGCAGACACTGCTCGAAGAATAAAACTGAGAAGCGATTTGAGGTGTCAAGGTGACTCTATTTTCAGCCCAAGACAGTCCAATTATAAATATTTAATCATAATATAATTAATTTTAATTTATTCCCAAGTTAATTTGGGCTAGATAAATTATTTTTAATTAATTATGAAAAAGGGTCCAGTTAAACCGCACTGGTTGAACCGAACCGATTGAACCGAACCAGCCACCAATTGGGCAGCCCAAAACCGTCCACAATGAAGGCCCAAATCAGCTTATTTCCTAATTAATTCAGCTTGCAAAGGAGCCCTTGAAGATCTTTCAAAATCCCATTCAAACCCCTCCAAAATTCATGGCTTTAATGATTTGCCCATGCTATATTTAGCAAAGTTGAATTCTTCAACTTTGCCACATGGGATGGCCGGCCAAGGGAGCCTCTTTTGCTGATGTTATTTTCTATTTTTAGCAGCCTTAAACACCTATAAATACAGCCCCTAGCTGCTCATTCAAAGCATCCATCAATTTTCCAACATTCTCTCATTCTCTCTTCTCTTCTCTCAACTTTTCTCCCTTCGTTTCCATTCTATTTTCCCTTGTTCTTGTGCCGATTTCTCCTCTTGGAAAGGAGGTGTTTTTCCAGCCATCTGGAGCAGCATTTGGAGTGTTCATAAGCCACCTTGATAGCTGAGAACAACGAAGAACGAAGAACGGAGCAATCAGACAAGCCATGGAGAACCACTAGATTTGTTTCTTGTTCCCTATCTCTTTAAATTTCGTTGTTGTTTTGACAAACATGTTTATGGATATCTATGCTGTTGGAATGTTTAATTTAATCAATTTAGCTTGAATTTAATTCGTGTTGGGTTGATCGCATTTCGTCCTCTTGAATTGTTAAAATTGTGTTTATGCTATTAAAGGCCTCGGTAAAATGTTTGATTAAGTAAAATTTTGTTAAGTTATCTGGCATTATAATTGTTTAGATAGCTAATGAATTAATTATTTAAACGCATTGAAATTGTAATTAATGGACGCAATACTTAATCTGTGCATGTTTAATTCTTCTAAAGAAGTGAAGATTAAATTAGCATTGTATTTGTGATACATATGCCTTGCATAACTTTAGGATTTTTGTGATTAAATTGTTTCAAGGTAAGAATACTTGTTACTTCGCATGATCTTTTATGTGCTTGTTAGGTTGAATTAATCGTTTGCATCGACATAGGAATATGCGAGAGATTGTTTAATTTAATAAGTATGTATGTGCAATAACATGTTTACTCGTAGAAGGCTGTTAATCGTTCGAATTTGCATAGAAATATGTGCAAGAGATGAATGGATTTTTATTTGTAAATATGTTCATAAGTTAGAAAATTACCGAGTTGTCATGTTTTAACAAGTATAAACACGAGTTTAATAATTCTAAGGTAAGAAATGTTTTTAATCCAACACAATTATATTATCTTGATTAAAATCAGTTTTTGAAATCGTGCATTAGAACTTTTTTTTATCTTATTTTTCTTTGTTTTATTTTTAGTTTTTAGATATTTCTTAAATCCAAATATTTTTCCTTCACCAAATTGTTTGAAAACATTTTCATAAATAATTCTTTTACAGTCCCTATGGGTATGATAACTCGACATTTACTTGTCACTTTATTACTTGTTACGATTGTGTACACTTGCACATTTCCACCGTTCCAAGTTTTTGGCGCCATGATTGCAGGGATTTATTTCTCAAAGCCATTATTTGTGAATTTTTATTCTTACATTTTGGTTTATTTATTTTCATATTTAAATTTTTACTTACTTAACTTTTCTGTGAATATTTTAGGTGTTTATGAGTATTGACCAGATTATTGACTTACTCCTGTGGACCGAAATAGAACGAACATCGTCAACAAAGAAGACAAGCAAACCGAGAGAAGGAAGGAGAAGGAATGAATTTTGAGAATATGAACCAAGGAAAGCGGAGCAAACCCTGTTCAGAATCCTATCCTTATTGCTGATGATAGGGACAGAGCCTTAAGACAATATGCCGTGCGGTGTTTAACGATCTTAATCCGGTATTAGGAGACCCGAAATCGAGGCACAACAATTCGAAGTGAAGCTATCATGTTCCCGATGCTTCGACATGGGCCAATTCAGCGGAATGCCTCACGAAGATCCTCATCTTCACTTAAGACTATTCATGGAAGTGAGCGATTCTTTCAAGTTAGCCGGAGTACCCGAAGATGCCTTACGATTGAAGTTGTTCCCATACTCGTTAAGGGACAGAGCTCGTGCCTGGTTGAATTCATTGCCACCAAACTCCATTTCTACATGGAAAGAATTAGCTGAGAGATTCCTCATGAAGTATTTTCTGCCAAGCAAGAATGCTAAACTGAGGAACAAGATCACTGCTTTCCACCAAATGGATGACGAGTCCTTGTATGAGGCATGGGAAAGATTTAAAGAGTTATTACGAAAATGCCCTCAGCATGGAATTCCACATTGCATTCAACTTGAGACATTCTATAATGGTCTCAACTCTCACACAAGGATGGTAGTGGACGCCTCTGCTAATGGTGCTCTCCTTTCTAAGTCTTATAACGAGGCTTACAAAATTATCGAGAGGATTGCCAGCAACAACTATCAATGGCCAACTAGTCGAGTAGGGTCAGGAAGACGAGTTGCTGGAATTCATGAAGTAGACGCCCATACTTCACTCGCATCTCAGGTATCGTCAATATCCTCAATGTTTAAAAATCTTACTACTAATGGGTCTAATAGTTTTGCAAGCCACAGTGACTAATCAATTTGAGAATATAGCTTTGTGTCTATTGTGGGAAGGACATTTGTTGAAGAATGTCCATCGAACCCAGAATCTGTGTACTACATGGGCAATCAGAACCAAAACCGAGGAAGGCAAGGGCTGCAATCCAACTTTTATAACCCATCATGGAGAAACCACCCGAATTTTTCCTGAAGTGACCAAGGGGCTGGAACCAGTTACACCCAACCCAGACCGACCCAGCCGCCTAATTTTCCGCAACAAGTCCAGAAACCAGTTCAAGCTGAAGCATCCAATAGTCTGGAGAGTTTGCTAAAGGCATATCTAGCAAAGAATGATGCCTTAATCCAGAGCCAAGTAGCTACATTAAAGAATTTTGAGAATCAAGTGGGCCAGCTTGCAACTGAACTTAGGAACCGACCACAAGGTACTTTACCTAGTGACACGGAAAATCTGAGAAATCCGGGGAATGAACATTGCAAAGCATTGCAATTGAGGAGCGAAAAGATAGTAGAGCCCAATACTGTTGAAGTTGAAAAGGAGCAAGCTGATGCTTAAGAAGAAGTTCAACCAAGTGTTGAAACACCAGTTTTGCCAGAACCGAAATCTGTAAGACCCAGCAAAGTAACCGCAGGACCAGTTAATTCTGATCTCCCAACAACGTCGTTAGATGCAAAATTACTGCCAAAGGCGAATCAACCAAGACCAGTTCCAGTACTGAAACCACCGCCACCCTACCCTCAAAGACTTTAGAAGCCGAAGCAGGAGATTCAATTCAAAAAGTTCCTAGACGTACTCAAGCAACTTCACATCAACATTCCGTTGGTCGAAGCATTTGAGCAAATGCCGAACTACGTCAAGTTCATGAAAGATATCCTGTCTAAGAAACGAAGTCTTGGTGAATTTGAGACGGTAGCTCTGACAAAGGAATGGAGTGCATATCTTCAGAACAAACTACCCCCAAAATTGAAGGATCCTGGATGTTTTACCATACCGTGCAACATTGGATCAACATATTGTGGTAAAGCATTATGTGACTTAGGTGCAAGTATCAACTTGATGCCTATGTCAATATTTAGGAAGTTGGGGATAGGAGAAGTTAGACCAACTACGGTTACACTTCAACTAGCAGATCGATCCTTAGCACATCCAGAAGGAAAAATCGAGGACGTATTGGTACGTGTAGAAAAATTTATCTTTCCTGCTGACTTTGTAATTCTAGATTTTGAAGCAGACAAAGAAGTGCCAATTATCCAAGGAAGACCATTCTTAGCAACTGGAAGAACCCTTATTGATGTGCAAAAGGGTGAGCTGACTATGCGTGTTCAGGATGATCAGGTAACATTTAATGTTTTTAAGTCAATGCGATTTCCTGACACTATGGATGATTGTTCTGCAGTAGCCGATTTAGAGGAATTAATAGTAGAGAAGGAACTTAACGATGTTGATGACCCATTGGAAAGAATTTTGACATCGGATCCCCCAAATGAGGAAGAGGGGGACGAATACTTAGCTTTGCTAGAAGCTAATCAAAAGGGATTTAATCCGCAATCTCGTTTTGAATCTTTGGAATTAGAGAAAAGAGATTACATGCAGCCAAAAGCATCAATCGAGGAGCCACCTAAGTTAGAACTCAAGGTATTACTGTCACACTTAAAATATGTTTATTTAGGTAACGCTTCTAATATGCCTGTGATTGTTTCAGCTGAATTAACTACTGAGTAAGAAGAGAAACTTATCATAGTCTTGAAACAATTCATGAAGGCTATCGGATGGACCATAGCTGACATTCACGGTATTAGCCCATCCGTATGCATGCACAAGATCATATTAGAAGATGGCGAGAGAGGAACGATTGATGGACAACGGAGACTGAACCCAATCATGAAAGATGTAGTGAAAAAGGAAATCATCAAGTGGATGGATGCTGGTATAATTTACCCCATCTCGCATGCGGTTCATGGGTGAGTCCGATCCAATGCGTGCAAGAAGAAAGGAGGTATCACGGTCGTGGAGAACGAGAACAACGAGTTGATACCAACGAGGACAGTTATGGGATGGAGAATCAGATCGACACGGAAGCTAAACAAGGCGACTAGGAAAGACCATTTTCCTTTGCCGTTCTTGGACCAGATGCTGGATAGACTCGCAGGACGAGACTATTACTATTTTCTCGACGGATACTCAGGGTATAATCAGATTATGGTAGCACCGGAAGATCAACACAAAATGACATTCACCTGCCCGTACGGTACATTTGCATTTAGACGCATGCCATTTGGTTTATGTAATGCACCAGCTACATTTCAGAGATGTATGATGTCTATTTTTACTGACATGGTTGAGATATACTTGGAAGTTTTCATGGACGATTTCTCAGTATTTGGAGATACTTACGAGGATTGCTTAGCCAATCTAGCGAAGGTACTAAGGCGATGTGAAGAAACAAATCTCGTACTCAATTGGGAAAAATGCCATTTCATGGTACGAGAAGGAATTATTCTAGGCCATCGGATAACGAGACATGGGATCAAGGTGGACAAAGCAAAAGTAGATGTTATTGAGAAACTCCCACCTCCAACATCCGTAAAAGGTGTTAGGAGCTTTTGGGCCATCTTAGGTTTCTATCGAAGATTTATCAAGGACTTCTCCAAAGTGGCTAAACCCTTATGGAAGCTGTTGGAAAAGGACTCGATATTCAAGTTTGATGAGGAATGCTTAAAAGCCTTCAACAATCTGAAGAGTCGGTTAGTCACGGCACCTATAATCGCCACACACGCATGGGATTCACCATTCATATTGATGTGTGACGCAAGTGACTTCGCCATTGGAGCTGTCATGGGCCAGCAAAGGAACAAAGTTTTTCATCCTATCTACTACGCAAGCAGAACTCTAACCAGAGCCTAACTGAACTATACAGTAACAAAAAAAGAGTTACTTGCTATTGTGTTTGCCTTCGACAAGTTTCGATCTTATCTTGTAGGTACCAAAGTGATTGTCTATACGGACCATTCCGCGATTAAGTACTTATTAGCCAAGAAAGATGCTAAGCCGAGATTGATCCGGTGGGTGCTTCTACTTCAAGGGTTTGATCTAGAAATTCAAGATCGAAGAGGAGTAGAAAACCAAGTAGCTGATCACTTATCCAGATTGGAGCCACAAGAGGAAAATTCTTCACTTTTACCGATCCAAGAGACATTTCCAGATGAACACATACTGAAGGTAACTCATGTCCATAATACTCCTTGGTTTGCTGATTTTGCTAACTATTTAGCTTGTGGTTTGATGGCAACTGATAAAACATATCAGGAACGAAAAAAGTTTCCTCAGGATGTGAAGTACTATTTTTGGGAAGAGCCATATTTGTTCAAAAAGTGTGCAGATCGATGATTAGAAGATGTGTGATGAAGATGAAATACCGAAGATTTTATACCATCTTGTCATTCGGCTCCAAGTGGAGGACACTTTGGAGGTACTCAGTACATCACCCAAAGAAGCGCAAGCCGGATTCTTTTGGCCAACACTATTCAAGGATGCATACGCTACGTAAAGAATTGTGATCGATGTCGAGGGTTGGAAACGTAACCAATAGAAATGAGATGCCTCGAACAAATATCCTTGAGGTAGAATTATTTGATGTTTGGGGTATTGATTTTCTTGGTCCTTTTCCTCCGTCTTTTGGTCACAAGTATATATTGGTAGTGATGAGATTATGTGTCCAAGTGGGTCGAGGTCAAGCTTATCCCATGAACGATGCCAAGGTTGTGATGAAATTCTTGCAGAAACAAGTGTTCACAAGGTTTGGAACCCCTAGAGCTATTATCAGCGATGAAGGGACCCACTTTGTGAACAAGTGGTTAAAATGGTTGTTAGATAAACATGGAGTGAAACACAAGGTTGCTACAGCTTACCATCCGTAGACAAATGGAAAAGCTGAGCTAGCAAATAAGGAGATCAAAGGTATACTTTAGAAGGTAGTTTGCCCGAACCGACGAGATTGGTCCAAAAGACTAGATGATGCTTTATGGGCTTACAGAACAGCTTACAAGACACCTTTAGGAATGTCACCCTATAGGTTGGTCTTTGGGAAAGCCTGTCATCTACCTCTGGAGTTAGAGCATAGAGCTTACTGGGCTCTTCGACAACTCAATTTGGATCTCAAGCTTGCTAAAGAGAAACGAATGCTCCAACTCAACGAGCTAGAGGAATTTCAAATGTTCTCATACGAAAATGCCAAATTACTCAAAGAAAGACTCAAAAAATGGCATGACAAGCATATCCAAGCTCGAGTGTTTGAAGCAGGTCAGCAAGTCTTGTTATTTAATTACAGACTGAATTTCTTTCCAGGTAAGTTAAAGTCACGTTGGTCCGGTCCATTCACGATTCATTGCGTCTGTCCATACGGAGTTGTTGAACTCCAAGGTAAGAGAGGTAATTTTCAAGTCAATCCTCAGCGTTTGAAACATTATTATGGAGAAAAACCTGAACGGGATAAAATCGTGTTCAGTTTATCTGATCTTTAAATTTTCTTGTTTTTAATAAATTATTTAGGTAATATTTTGGGTTTATTATGTCTAAATAAATTCTGTCTAGGAGATTGGAACTTAAGCGGGACCGCTTGTGACCCCTCCAATCTTTCCTGGGAATTGATTTTTACATAATTTGCCAAGAAAGACAAAATATTTTTTTGATTTTCCAAATAAAAAGGTCAATTTTGACCCAAGTCTTAAATTGCAGCTCAATTTCAAATTTTCATTAAGTCCATGGACTTAATTGAATTATTTTCAAAATTTGGTTGCTATTTTCATAAATAAGAAAAACTAGGTGCCTCTTTTTGTAAATATTTTTAAAAGGCATCTAAAATAAATATTTTTATTTTCATAAATTATTGATAAACTTTAATATATAATTATATTCATTATAATTTATATATTAACTTTTATCAATTTAGCTTATGATTAGAATTAATTTTATTCTATATTTATCTTAATAATTAAATAGCAATTGATAATTTAAATGTGTTTATTTAATTATTAATTGTTGTTTATCATGAGTAAAATTTGAAGGGGACTCTTATTTTTTTAATGCTTTGATTGTTCTAAGAGTTCTATTCCAATTTATACTCCTCCATCTATAAATTGCACCCTTGTTCTCACCATTCACCCATCACTCAAACTCCCATCCACCAAAACACCAAGTGCCGCACCACCCCAAGCCACCATTCGGCCAGCAGTAGCCCCCAGTAGACGCCACACCAATCGGCCACCAGCTGCTCCAGCACTCCTGCACGCTAGCACCAGCTCCTGCCCAGGTTGGTGCCGCACGTTTGTTGCCTCAAGCTGCACGCTTGTACGCACCATCGCCCCACATTAGACCAGCCTGTGGCCTACCTATCGCAAGTCCTTGCTGTAGCCCCATTGCGCGCCACCTGCTGCTGCATTGTGCACCTATGCGTACATCTCCCTTCCCCCAACCCAAGCCAAACCTCCTTTAAATCCTCCCTTTTAATTCATTAGTTTTTATTTATTTTAAGAGTTTTTAAATTCTACGAGGAAGGTGGTAAAAGTAATTTTCTTTCTTAAATTTAATTTTTTATTCAATTACTTAATTTTTCAATTTATTGAAATTTTAGTAATTATTATTAAATTTTTAAGAAGCTAATTTTTATTTTTTCCATCTGATATTCAGGTTAATTATGAATCGCAAGAGAACTCGTGCCTCCGCTCAAATCGACAAAACACAAAGCAAATTTCACTGTGAAGAAGCCAAAGTAAGATACAAAAGTATCTTCAAAAATCAACAGGTGCATCCAGAGAAAGGCTTCACATTGAAGGAAAGCAACTATAGAGACTTTACGGCACGTATTCGTCAAGTTGCTGAAGCCCTCAATTGGGAATTGTTTTGTGAAAAGACACCAAGTGTGGATGAAGAACTAGTTCTTGAATTCTATGCGAACTTAACTTCCAGTGAATTGACTGAAGTTCCAGTCCGAGGAATCAAGGTACCAATAAATTCTAGTGCTATTAATGAGTTCTTTGAATTACCTGATTTCGACAACGATGAATATTCCTCTCTGTTGAGCAATATTAAGCCTGAAAATCTGCAAGAAATCCTTGAAGGAACTCACAGTTCTAGGTTCCAAGTGGACTGTGTCAAAGCAAGGAATCCACACGTGTCGAAGAGAGTATTTGACGCTCTAGCGAAGGTATGGTTCTATTTCATCCGTTTCAGCCTTATGCCTAGTTCGCATGGGACTACAATTTCATTAGAGCGAATGGTCCTATTATACTCGATTCTAACCGAAAAGACCATTGATGTGGGCAAAATCATCCTGAGAGAAATGCGAAATTGTGCCGTTAAACCGCTATGCCCCGCCTATTTCCCTTTACGATCACAATTCGTGCTTAAAAGCAAAACTCCTTGCGGACGTAAAGCGATGTGAGTATAGTCAAGGCACAATCATCGATTGGGACCTCTACCGAGTGGTGGAGATTCTGTTCTTTCAAGAATGAATTGAAAAGAGCGAGGATCCTGAGGAAGCAGAAGATGAACCCACAGAAATCCCACTAGAGCAATCAAATGAGGCAGATCCAATGGAACCAGAAGCTGAACCTGATATTAAACCCTCAATGTTTAGAGCTCCACTGCCTAACCCAGATTGTCGTGATGAGCTATTGAAGCTGATGGACTTAATGCAACACATGCAATGGCAAGCAACAAGCCTATTGGAGATATGCAAAATAAGAGATGACTTCGATGAGGAGTGCCTCAAGAAAATTTATAATGACCCATTTATTTTTGTGCTCGAGTTTCCAGATTTCATATTTGAACCATGGGTTTCATCATCAAAGAAGGAGCAAGGAGATTCATGCAAAGATAATACTAATGGAGCAAAAGATGAGTCAAATTCGAAAGGATCGGCGAACAAATAAAAAAGGGGAGGACTTCAACTTTCATTTACTGCTTTCTTAAGTATCTTAGGATTAGGTCAATTAGGAATTTTTATTTCTGCACAATAAAACAAGAGATAGGAATCATGAATAAAAATTTGAACAAGTCTCAAAGGCTAAAGTGTGGCAATAGATATATACATGTCTAGGATTGGATTTTAGAGAGAGCTTGGTACTTAAGCAATCAATTTGACTCACCTCCTCTTTTCTAAAACCCTACCTGGGTGTATAGTATCTATTCACTTTAAACAATGAGGACATTGTTCATTTTAAGTTAGGGGACCGAAAATTTGAATTGATTTTACTCGTAATAAAATTTTCTTTTAGTTATGCTTAGGATATATTTTTGTTCAATAATTTGAAATTTTGTTAAGTATGCTAAACTTCAGTTATTAATAAAGTTCTATTATTTCAATAAATTATTATGTTAACTTAATAATGATATGAATGTATTTTTAATAAAGCATGTAAATTCGTACCATAAAATTTTTAGTTCCCTACGGAAAAGTTAGGCATGCATGAAAGTTTAAGTCTTTAGAATTGACTTAGTAATTTCTTGAGGCAAAATCCTAGGAAGCATGGAATGTTGAAAATGATTTAGGCAACTGTTGTTTGGACCGGTTGAGCCTTTCAAGCCGACCCTGATAAAATTATCCTTTGAAACCCAATTTTGAGACTATATGGCCTAATTTTATTTGGACCCACGCAATATTCAGCCATCAATTTTCTCTTCATTACTTCTAAAATTGTCCCAAACACTAGACTCAGTACTATTCAAAAGATCATTTGAAAATAAGTTTGGGGGAGTTGAAAAGAAGTATCAAATGTTCAAAAAAATTATAGTACATGAAGCAAGTGCTCGAGATTGAGCTCGATTTTTAAAAAAAAAAGTACTCAAAATGAAATAAGTGATCGAAAGAGCAAAAGTTGGGTATCAAGGATGAAAGTTTCGAAGGTTCAAAGTTAAGCTAAGTCTACGGTTTTTAAGCAAAAAATTTGTCTATGTTTTACCTACCCCTAAGCCCAGCCACGTTACAACCTAATTAAAGACCTATTAATTCAAAATTCCAATGTTACCTACATTAGTGGAGAGAAGTTGCTATGTTCAACATATGAAGACATCAGTTAAGCTTAATGATTGCAGTTTACTTTTTGAATAGGGAACTAAAATCAAATTGGTAGTGAAGAACATGTCTTTATTAAAGAAACATTTAGTCTAATTTTTCTAGTATAATAAATTGTTGGAGGTAATTTGAACGATATGAATGCTTAAGTAGCATAACTATCAAATTTCTTATCTCTGAGCCTAAATATATTCAATTCATAATTTTGAGAAGAAAGTGCTCAAGGAGTTTTTCAAAGGTGTTTTCGAGAAAATTCTTTTCAATTTTGTGCATTACTCGGGACGATCAATGAATTAAGTTTGGGGTGTGGAAACACGAAAATTTATATACTTTTTCATGCCCTTTTTTACCCAAATTCATGCGGTTTCGAGTAAATTCTTGTCAGAAAATAATTAAATATTATAAAATAATTAATTTGTGCTAAAAATATGAACATGATAAATTTTAATTAATTTTATAGTTAATTTTGTTTAATTTTGGCTATTTTCGACAGAATCGCACAAAAGGGCAAAAATCAGCTCGGCAGACACTGCTCGAAGAATAAAACCGAGAAGCGATTTGAGGTGTTAAGGTGACTCTATTTTCAGCCCAAGACGGTCCAATTATAAAGATTTAATCATAATATAATTAATTTTAATTTATTCCCAAGTTAATTTGGGCTAGATAAATTATTTTTAATTAATTATGAAAAAGGGTCCAGTTAAACTGCACTGGTTGAACCGAACCGATTGAACCGAACCAGCCACCAATTGGGCAGCCCAAAACCGTCCACAATGAAGGCCCAAATTAGTTTATTTTCTGATTAATTCAGCTTGCAAAGGAGCCCTTGAAGATCTTTCAAAATCCCATTCAAACCCCTCCAAAATTCATGGCTTTAAAGATTTGCCCATGCTATATTTAGCAAAGTTGAATTCTTCAACTTTGCCACATGGGATGGCCGTCCAAGGGAGCCTCTTTTTATGCTGTTATTTGATATTTTTAGCAGCCTTAAACACCTATAAATACAGCCCCTAGCTTCTCATTCAAAGCATCCATCAATTCTCCAACATTCTCTCATTCTCTCTTCTCTTCTCTCAACTTTTCTCCCTTCGTTTCCATTCTATTTTCCCTTCTTCTTGTGCCGATTTCTACTCTTGGAAAGGAGGTGTTCTTCCAGCCATCTGGAGCAGCATTTGGAGTGTTCATAAGCCACCTTAATAGCTGAGAACAACGAAGAACGAAGAACGGAGCAATCAGACAAGCCACGGAGAACCACCGGATTTGTTTCTTGTTCCCTATCTCTTTAAATTTTGTTGTTGTTTTGAAAAACATGTTTATGGATATTTATGCTGTTGGAATGTTTAATTTAATCAATTTAGCTTTAATTTAATTCGTGTTGTTTGATCGCATTTCGTCCTCTTGAATTGTTAAAATTGTGTTTATGCTATTAAAGGCCTCGGTAAAATGTTTGATTAAGTAAAATTTTGTTAAGTTATCTGGCATTATAATTGTTTAGATAGCTAATGAGTTAATTATTTAAACGCATTGAAATTGTAGTTAATGGACGCAATACTTAATCTGTGCATGTTTAATTCTTCTAAAGGAGCTGAAGATTAAATTAGCATTGTATTTGACGATACATATGCCTTGCATAACTTGCAGGATTTTTGTGATTAAATTGTTTCAAGGTAAGAATACTTGTTACTTCGCATGATCTTTTATGTGCTTGTTAGGTTGAATTAATCGTTTGCATCGACATAGGAATATGCGAGAGATTGTTTAATTTAATAAGTATGTATGTGCAATAATATGTTTACTCGTAGAAGTCTGTTAATCGTTCGAATTTGCATAGAAATGTGTACAAGAGATGAATGGACTTTTATTTGTAAATATGTTCATAAGTTAGCAAATTACCGAGTTGTCATGTTTTAACAAGTATAAACACAAGTTTAATAATTCTAAGGTAAGAAATGTTATTAATCCAACACAATTAAATCATCTTGATTAAAATCATTTTTTGAAATCGTGCATTAGAACTTTATTTTATCTTATTTTTATTTGTTTTATTTTTAGTTTTTAGATATTTCTTAAATCCAAATATTTTTCCTTCACCAAATTGTTTGAAAACATTTTCATAAATAATTCTTTTACAGTCCCTGTGGGTATGATAACTCGACATTTACTTGTCACTTTATTACTTGTTACGATTGTGTACACTTGCACATTTCCATCGTTCCAAGAACCTATGTGGTTGATGATATTGTGTATGAGATAATGGAAGATTATGTGAATGAATGATGTAAAGAGTTGGATTGAGTTGCATTATAAATGCTTGTATATAAAATTATAGATATAGTATGAAAGTGAGTAATAGCCTTGGATGAGATTGAGTAGTGATGTGAATTAAACTAAGTGTTAGTTAATTTTGCATATTGAATTTGAATTGTTGAGCTAATTGTGTTATATTACGAATTTACTGAGCTTTAAAGCTTACTGTGTGAAGCCTTTCTCTGTTTTACAGTGGTTTTTAAAGCTAGCTTGGATCCGGGGATCGTTAGCGACTCAATCACACTATCGGACATCTATTTTGGTACCTTTTGGAAGTTGTATTTATGTTATATGGCATGTATAGGCTAGTGAGATTGTGGAATGTTTTGAGATGTATAAATCTTGCCATGTGATATGGCTTGATAATGGATGAGACTTTGTATTGATTTTGGTATATGTTTTGCTATGTGAAAATGGTGTATGTAGTGTGTATATATGGTCTTGTGTGAATGGTCATTATTGTATGTTTAGTGAAATAGAAATAGTATGTTTCATACTTGATTTGGTAGTTGAGATGGTAAATGAATTGTAGGTTATTTGATGTTGGAATTGATGCTTGTAGGAATGACCCAAAATGGATGGCAATTTGGCCTTGTAAATGGCCTATAATTGCCCACACGGGTGAGCACACGGTCGTGTGTCTCGACCGTGTCCTTCTATGTCTCAATTATAAGCAAGTCAAACTTGCACACGGGCCAGACACAGGGGCGTGTGACAGGCCATGTGATTCAAGTCAGTGTTGCACCCGGGCTAGACACAAGGGCATGTGACAGGCTGTGTGACCCAAGTCAGTGTTGCACACGGGGTAAGACATGGTCTAAGGCATGGCCGTGTGAGACACACGGCCTAGCCACACGGGCGTGTGCCCTATTTTGAAGAAAATTTTCTATGTTCTGTAAAGCTTCCGTATGAAATCGGTTTAGTTCTGAACCACTTCTAAAGCATGTTTAAGGTCTCATAGACCTTCTAAAGGGACTTTGTGTTATTGATTAACTATGATATGCTTATGTGTGAGCAATGGTTGTTTAAATTTTATGATTCGACTAGTAATACCTCGTAACCTTAGTCCGGCGATGGATTAGGATTTGGGGTGTTACATTTCATTGGTATTAGAGCTACGATTTAGTCAATTCTAGGACTAACGTAGCGTGTGAGATTCTAGATATACATGTCATATATATAACTGCGATAATGTGATGATTCCTGACAGTTAAAAATGTGTTTTCGTATCGGAAATGTATTCCGATCGAGTTGTAGCTGATGATGTTGAGAGTAATGCGCTTGCTCCCGCTCAAGGGACAGCACCGTCAAATTCTAGACCTATTACGAGTTGCCACGAGGGAGAGGCTAAGCAAGCCTTCTTCCAAATGATGAGTGAGTGGTTCACGAATTTTTTTTCGAACGAATCCGGCTGCTCAACAACCTCCACCCCTACAAGTTCCTGTAGCGCCACAAGTTATAGACCTGATTCGATTGAGTAAACCCCCAGTTGATAAGATTCGTAAGTATGGGGCCAAAGAGTTCAGGGCCACAGTTGATGATGATGCCGAACGAGCTGAATTTTGGCTTGAGAATACCATTAGAGTGTTTGATGAATTATCATGTACTCCTGATGAATGTCTTAAGTGTGATGTTTCACTGTTGAGAGATACGGCGTATCATTGGTGGAAAACATTGATATCTGTGGTTCCGAGAGAACGAATCACCTGGGATTCTTCCAAACTGAATTTTGAAAGAAATATATTAGTCAACGGTTTATAGATCAGAAATGCAAAGAGTTCCTTGAGTTGAAACAGAGCCGTATGTCTGTTACGGAATATGAGCGAGAATTTGTGAGATTGAGCCAGTATGCACGAGAATGTGTTTCGACAGAAACTACTATGTGTAAATGATTCATTGAAGGGTTTACTGAAGATATTAAACTTTTGGTCAGAATTCTTGACTTGACTGAATTTGTTGTATTGGTTGAAAGAGCTTGTATAGCCGAGGAGCTTAGTAAAGAAAAGAAGAAAGCAGACTCAGAAGCTAGAGACGAGATAAAAAGGTCGATGAGTAAGCCGTATCACTCTTTGTCAAAGACATTCAGAGATGCAACCAGTCGCTCAAATGCTTCGACTGGATATTCGAGTAGAGATCGTGTGAAACAATATACGAGTTCTAAAGCTCAAATTCCAATGGAATCAAGTGTTGGCAGTGTCAGAAACAATAAGCCTGAGTGTAGACAGTGTGGGAGACGTCATATTGGTGAATGCCGGGGCAAGTATAATAATAGAGTTTGTTATAAATGTGGATCATGAGATTATTTCATTCGGGATTGCCCAGAGTTAGATGGGAAAGATAATGCTCAGAGTGAGAGGCCGAGTAACACGGCAGCTAGGGGTAGACCACCCAGAAACACAGGAATTGTGAGTGGTTGTCAGAGAGGAACAACAGATACAGCTATGAGATCTGAGGCGAGAGCACCTGCCAGAGCCTACGCTATTCGCGCTCGAGAAGAAGCGTCATCTCCCGACGCCATTACTAGTACTTTTACAGTTTTTGATACTGATGTGATTGCATTGATAGATCTAGGATCTACTCATTCGTATGTTTGTGTGAACTTAGTATCTAGTAATACTTTGCCTGTTCAGTCTACTGAATTTGTAATTAGAGTATCGAGCCCCTTAAGCAAGTGTGTTCTGGTTGACAAAGTGTGCAAGAATTATCCGTTGATGTTTCGAGATATTTGTTTTCCGGCTAATCTGATGTTACTACCCGTTGATGAATTTGATATAATTCTGGGTATGGATTGGCTAACTTTGCATAATGCTATTTTGAATTGCAAACGAAAGACTATTGATTTGAGAAGTCAGAATGACGAGATAGTCCGAATCGAATCCAGTGATTTGAATGGGTTACCGACCGTAATATCTTCGATGAAAGCTCTAAATTATGTGAAAAAGGGGTGTGAAGCTTATCTTGCGTATGTGATTGATATGAAAGTGATAGAAAAGAAAGTTGAATCTGTGCCTGTAGTTTGTGAGTTCCCTGATGTGTTTCCTGAAGAATTATCGGGATTACCTCTGATACGAGAAGTTGAGTTTGGCATTCAGTTAGTGCAGGGGACGACCCCTATCTCAATAGCTCCGTATAGAATGGCTTCGACAGAGCTAAAAGAATTGAAATCTCAGTTGCAAGAGTTGACAGATAGAGGATTTACACGACCTTGAGTTAGCTACGATCGTGTTTGCTCTAAAAATTTGGCGTCACTATATTTTCGGTGAGAAATGTCATGTGTTTTCAGATTATAAAAGTTTGAAATATCTGATGACTCAGAAAGATTTGAATCTGTGATAGAGAATATGGTTAGAACTGTTAAAAGACTACGAGCTTGTGATTGATTATCATCCGAGAAAAGCAAATGTTGTTGCTGATGCCTTGAGTCAAAAATCTTTTTTTGCACTACGTGCGATGAATGCTCATTTAGTTCAGTCTGATGATGGTTCGGTTTTAGCCGAATTGAAAGTGAGACCGTTGTTCTTACAGCAGATTTGTGATGCCCAAAAAGTTGACAAAGAAATGCTAGCGAAACGAGCTCAGTGCGATTTGAACTCTGATTCAGAATTTCAAGTTGATGATGATGATTGTCTGAGATTCTGAGATCGGATTTGTTTTATGAGAAATCTAGAGTTGATTCCATTGATTTTGAAAGAAGCTCAAAACAGTCGTTTATCGGTTCATCCGGGAAGTACAAAAATGTACAATGATCTAAAATAGTTTTACTGGTGGCCTTGAATGAAAAGAGATATCTCTGATTTTGTTTCGAAATGTTTGATTTGTTAGTAAGTTAAAGCTGTTCATCAGGTGCCATCCGGTTTGTTACAACCGATCATGATTCCTGAGTGGAAATGGGAGAGAATCACGATGGACTTTGTGTTGGGATTGCCCCTATCTCCGAGAAAGAAAGATGCAATATGGGTGATAGTTGACAGATTAACGAAATTAGCTCATTTTATTCCGGTAAGAACGGATTACTCACTTGATCAGTTAGCTGAATTGTATGTTTATGATATTGTGAGATTACACGGGGTGCCACTATCTATTGTATCTGACTGAGATCCGAGGTTTACTTCGCGATTTTGGAAGAAACTGCAAGAGGCTTTAGGTACGAAATTACAATTCAGTACTGCTTTTCATCTACAAACGGATGGTCAATCCGAGCGGATCATTTAGATTCTCGAGGATATGTTGAGATGTTGTATTCTTGAGTTTGAAGGTACGTGGGAAAAGTACCTGCCGTTGATTGAATTTGCATATAATAATAGTTTTCAATCAAGCATTAAAATGGCACCATATGAGGCTCTTTACGGTCGTAAATGCAGAACACCATTGTACTGGAATAATCTTAGTGAGAATAAGATTCACGGAGTAGATTTAATCAGAGAGACTGAGCAAAAAGTGAAAGTGATTCGAAACAGTTTGAAAGCGGCATCAGATCGTCAGAAGTCTTACGCAGATTTGAAACAAAAAGATATTGAATTTGAGATCGGTGATAAAGTGTTTTTGAAAGTATCTCCGTGGAAGAAAATACTTCGATTTGGTAGAAAAGGCAAATTGAGTCCGAGGTTTATCGGGCCGTATGAGATTTCTGAGCGTATTGAGCCGGTTACTTATAGATTGTTGTTGCCACCTAAGCTAGAGAAGATTCATAATGTGTTTCACATATCGATGCTTCGACGATACTGATTCGACCCATCACACATAATTGCCCCTATTGAAGTTGAGATCCAATCTGACTTATCGTATAGCAAAGAACCGATTCGAATTTTGGCTCGTGAGATCAAAGAGTTGAGAAATAAAAAAATTGCTTTAGTGAAAGTGTTGTGGCACAGACACGGGGTTGAAGAGGCTACGTAGGAGCCCAAGGATGCTATGAGAGAGCAATACCCGAATCTTTTCACTAGTAATATTTTTAGGGACGAAAATCTCTACGGGGGGAGAGTTGTAATAGCCCGGTTTAGACCCTAATTGAAACAGTGGTTTTGAGACCACAAATTCGAGTTAAAAAAATATTTTAATATTATTTTTTACGTTTATGGCATGTGATAAAGTATGTGTGAAAGTTCTGTGTGAAAATTTTATCGTTTGTGTGCTGATTTGTGAAAAAGGACCTAATTGCGTAAAATGCAAAAGTTGTGTGCTAGTAATTAAAAGTGCTTAATTGCCATGGCTTATTAAATGAAAGGTCCTTATGTTGATATTAGACCATTGATAATGGAATTTGACATAAATGGCCATTAAATGAATGATTTTATAATGTTTTAATTAAGGTTAAAATTGTAAAATGGTTACTAATGTTTATTAATTAAAACAAAACATGAATTAGTGGCCATTTTGTGTTCATCTTGCCGAAAATACAAAGAAAGGAAAGAAAAGAAAGCTAGCTAGGGTTCGGCTAGAATTTTTCTTGATTAAGGTATGTGTTTTGATCCATTTTTGATGATTTCTATGTTTTTGTGATCGTTGCTTCATGTTCTCTTAAGCCCATGCCTTAATTCGTGAAATTGATGATGATTTTGAGTTATGCCATTGTTGATTTTGTGAGCTTTGTGATGTTTGATGATGAAAACTAAGTGTTTGATGATTAATAAACATATTTTCTAAAGTGATTTTGAGTAAAAATACTTTTTTTGGATTTAATTGAGAAATGTGAAAACTTTGTGTTGAAATGTGAAATAAATGAAAGATATGGGCTGCTAGGGACTAGTATGAAATTCCGCCAAGCTTGGGTGTGAGTAAATTATGTGTATTTTGTGTAATTGTGAAATAGGGATTAAAATGTCAAAATGTGAAATTATAAGGGTTAAAGTGCAAAAGGCCCTAATTGTGTGTTTGTGAATTTAATTGAGTAAAGATGAGATTGAATGTGTTGAATTTGATATTATAGAGATCAAGAAAAGAGAAATTCAGACCTAGATCCTGTAACACCCCTTACCTGGGATCTACGCTGGAACCGGGCCCGAGGCGTTACCGAACTCAAACTGTAACATCCTGAAAAGGGCCTATGCATTTTCGGTTTAATTATACGAAATGACATGTCTTATGTGTTATGAATGAATTTTTGAAACCTGGAAATGTATAGAAATGTTAAGTTTAAAGTGGAAATTTTTGGAAACTAGGAAATGTAAGGAAATGATTTAGAAATGATTCAAAAGAGGAAAGCGAACATTTATGGAAACTTGGAAATGTAAGGAAATGTTAGGTTAAAGGAGGGAAACGAACTTTTTTGGAAACTTGGAAATATAAGGAAATGACTTAGAAAATGTTGAGTTTTCAAGTCTAAAAGAGGAAACTAAGGCCAGGTGGCCTTAAGAGAAAATGTATGTGAAATATGACACACAAATGGGCTTGGAAAAGTGGCCTGAAGATGCCACTTAGGGCCCTGGAAATGGCGCCACATACAGGAGTATTGGGCCAAGGTTCGAGTTTGCAGGGAAGCAAAATAAAAGAGTTTTATTTTGCTGCAAGGAGCAAGGGAGTTGGACGGCAACAAGGCTTTTAAAAGAGGAGTTTTATTCTCTTTAAATTTTGGCTAAGGGTGGATAAATAATGGATTTATTTTAGATTATTTTTAAGAGAGATAAATGAGGGTTTATTCTTTAATTTTTAAAAATTAAAGAGATAAAGCTATCAAAATAAGGGAGAGTGGTGGCCAAGTAAGGGACTCTAGCTAGTAATTTCGGCTACTAGAGGAAAAGAGGCCATTCATTCATTCACTCTTCCTTTGCCGAATTTCCTAAGAAAATTCTCCTCTCTCTGCCGAAATTCCCTAGAGCCTTGTTCTTCTTCTTTGTTGTTAGCCAAAGCCGAAAATTCAAGATACCACCATAGCCGATTTCTTTTCTTTCCAATCCATCAAAAGCCGAAACCTCAAAGACAACCCCCTAGCCGATTGTCCATCAACCTCAAAAGTCGAAACCTTTTTGATCACTATCTAGTCTCCATAGCCGAATCTTTGTGGAGCTTCAAGCAAGAGTGGGTTGACTTCTGTAGTAAGGGTAAGGATCTATCCTTATATTTCTTTTCTTCAAGCCTAAGATTAAGATTCTAATGCCATTGTATCTCTTGGCCGAAACTACAACAGATCTTTCGAGATTTTGTATAGTGTCGACTACCAGGAAGAAGAGACTACTTTTCGAGATTTAAAGATTCAAGGTAAGATATGTGAATATTCGGCCAAAGGCCATTTATTATGTTTAAGGATGAAATTGAATCTAATATAAGCCTATATGTATTTCGACAACTCCCTAAGTAAGTGATTCTTTTCGGGATTTGATTTTTAATCCAATCGGCACAAGGAACTTAAGATCTAAAACAGTAGATCGGTTTTCAGGATTTCAAGGAATTCGTTAAGCATATCAGGTGTGTACCTCACACTATTTCTTAATATAGTTATGGCAATAATTAATCTATATGTGATTATAAGAATGTGCAAGAATATGGCTAAGGTACCATGTTATGGTACAAAGTACTCAGGTACGTTTCCTACTCCTACTAGGATTATGAAATATGTTATATTTAACATGTGATAAGTTATAAGAATGTGAAAGTTGGCATGATTAATGCATAATAAGTATGATATGGGGCATATGGGTTATTGAAAAGGGGAAGTGAATGTGGTGACCTAAGACCACGATATTTGAATTTGGTGACCTAAGACCACGATATCTGAATGTGGTGACCTAAGACCACAAATATTTATAAGGGCGATGAGCACGTCGACTGCAGCGACTGCCTTCGATAATGTGTAGCGGATGGAGGGTCGACTTAGTAGTCCCCACGGTGTGCAGGTTGGTATGGGTGATGTGTAGCGGATGGTAACTAGGTTTGGGTTCGGGTTTGCATCATATTATTTAAATGTTATATGTACATGTATGACTTGTATGCCTGAGTTTGTTAGGACTTAGTGTTGTTGTTACACATTGAGTCTGTTGACTCACCCCGTTGTGGGATTACTTTTCGTGTGATGGACAAAGTGATGGACCTGACTACAGAAGCTTTAGGATGGCCATGCTCAAGAAGGAATTTATTTTATTTGGACTTTTTATTTTAAGTACTTTGAATTTAATTTTGGGTTTTATTTTGATGTAATAAGGCCATTAATATGAACTGTTTTATGCATGCTTTTTATTGGAGTTTATTACTATACGATTAAGTTTAAATCAAGGTTAAATGGTTTTTCTTAAAAAAATATATATATATATACAAGGTTTTCAATTGAACCCAACACAAGCAAATCCATCTTCAAACCACACGAATTTTTCCTAAGTAACAAACAGACTTTCAAATGTTTACTCGAGGAACATACCAGATCCGGTCAGGACTCGTGGGCTGAGTTTGGGGTGTTTCAGTTTGGTATCAGAGCCTGGTTCAAAACTCGACTCTGGGGTTCTTGGGCTCCAAAACGTTTTCTGAAATGGGCTCTTTAAAGGATAACAGTGTCATTAGCTCAAAGATGGCACCTAAGTCTCCGACCCAAGTCCGCTGTAAGTACCTAAACCATTGTGTAATATACATGTGGGCTTTATGGGCTTTATAGGACGTAGACTAGTTTAAATAGACTCTGATGGACTATAGGCTTAGTTTAAACCACTTCTTAAACTTTCATAAGAATTATTTCACTAAGCAAACCCGTTAACGAGCCACAAGACTAGGGTGTGGTAACCGTCGTACGCATGTCTAGGATTGGATCCGAAAGAGCTTGGTATTTAAGCAGTCTGAGTGACTCACCTCCTCTTCGTTGGAATCCTACAGTGCGAGTGACTGCTCACCTTAGTCGAGTTAGGGTGTGGCAAACAGGCGCACGCATGCCTAGGAGTGGATTCGGGAGAGCTTGGTATTTAAGCGATCCTAGCGACTCACCTCCTCTTCACTGGAATCATACCAGTGCGTGGTGACTATTCACCCTAGTTATGAGGACTCGTTGATGGGCTAAACCTTATAATTAAAACCCGAAAGGGACCAGCCACCTTAGTTTGAAAAAAAAAATTTACCGAAATACCCCCAGATTTCAAAATTTCCAAAATACCCCCGAAAATGCAAAAGTACCAAAATACCCTTATTGAAAAAATCACCAAAGAACCTCATTTTGAAAAAAAATACTAAAAATACCCTTGTAGGACAAATTACTTAAAATACCCACAGGGTAGGAAATGATAAAAATATAGAAATAGAGAATGTGTGTGATGGATGCCATTGAATGGATGTTTGAATGAATGTACTTCTCTGAATTAGGATAGAAGATTTAAACTTTGATTGATCGAAAGAACCACTATTAAACTTCTTTCATAAAATTTCTTTCATGAATAATAAGTGAAACAATGACTAATTCATAAAACTTGTTAATCGATCACGACGATAGAAATGAGTTTTAGAGGACGTGGACGTAACATACGAGGACGCGGTAGAGGTAGAACGACCATGTCAAAACCCATTAGATCGGGTCAAGGGTCTGACAATGAGATACCACCGCCACCACCACCCCCAGCTGTTGGCGTTGAGCGTTGCAAGCTCGACGGGGATGATGCGCGTGTCGAGGTCAGGCCGCGAAGTTCTTGAGTTGGTGGCTGGTGCAGGAGGAAATTCGGGAGCTCGGAAGTCGGTACGAGAGCGACTTCGTGCCAACGAAGCTAAGGTGTTCCGTGGAGTATCTGGTTTGGCACCCGCATCACCGAGTATTGGTTGGAATCAACCGAGCGGATTATGGATGAACTAGATCTCGACCCCGAGGAGAAGTCGAAAGGAATGGTGGCATTCCTACGCCGATGAAGCGCACCAATGGTGGCTTACGGTTCGTGATGGTGCCACACCGAGGATCCGACGTGGGACTATGTTAAGACGGCCTATCGGAAGAAGTATGTTGGTACCCAGATATCGATGAGCAAAGGAAGGCATTTATGGGGTGGTTCAAGGGAACAAGCCCGTGGCGTAATATGAAGCCGAAGTTTCGAGGTCGAGCCGTTATGCTCGAGGAATGGTGGCTACGAGCATGAACGGTGTGTCCGATTTGAGGACGGTTTGAGGGATGATTTAAGGCTGTTGATAGCTCCGCATCAGGAACGGGAGTTTTCTTCTCTAGTAGAGAAAGCTAAGGTAGCTGAAGGGATTAAGGACTCTACAAAGCAGAACTTCGACCGGAACAGGCAGAAAAGAGGCTTTGGATCATCAGATCATCTCGGGAATAAAAGGCCTAGAGTTGATAGGTCGCGAGGTCGCTAAGTCGCACTGAGGAAGGCGTGATCGCACTTGTGACCAACAGGGAAGAAACACTTAGGAGAGTGTTGGAAAAAGATGGGAGGATGTTTTAGGTGTGGGTCCAAGGAACATATGATCAAGGATTGTCCTATGAAACCGGATGGAAATCGACCAGTAGCTCGTAATGTTAATCAAGTCGGTAGAGGGACAAAGAGCCTCGGCCGAGGTCGTGGTCCGAATAATAGAGGTAATGGTGCCGGGCAGAGGACGTGGAACACCGGGCAGAGAGGTTTCGCACATCGAGGCAAGGCAACGGGTTTGGTTTATGCGATTCACGGAGGGAGGATGGAGACGCACGGACGTCATAACCCGTACGTTCCTTGTATTTGGAAAACCTTATTATGCTCTGATTGATATGGGCTCGACTCACTCCTATGTTGCATGTAGTGTAGTGGAAACACTAGGCCTAGACTCTGAACTTTCTGATAGGGAGATGATTGTAGTAAGCCCATTAGGCCAAACTATAGTGGTGGATAAGATCTTTCGGAGTGTACCCTTAGAAATTCAGGGAGTGAACTTTCGGGCTGACTTAATGGAGTTACCCTTTGGAGAATTTGACCTCATACTTGGTATGGATTGGTTAGTAGAGCACCGAGCCATGTTGGATTGTGCGGCTAAACGAATGGAACTAAGAACCCCGGAGGGTGAGGTGATTATCATGATAGGAGAAAGAAGAAACTATTTGTCTAATGTAGTTTCGGCACTAAAGGCTGAAAGGATGGTTCGGAAAGGGTGCAAGGCATTTTTAGCCTTCGTAAGTGCGTTAGATGGAAAGGAGGAAGGAGTCAATGGAGTTACAACGGTAAGGGGCTTCGTGGATGTGTTTCCAGAGGAATTATCAGGAATACCCCCAGATATGGAGGTGGAATTTGGAATAGACTTGCTACCAGGAACAGCTCCTGTGTCAATCGTTCCATACCGA
The DNA here is from genome assembly GCA_025698515.1 of Gossypium sturtianum. Taxonomy (NCBI): domain Eukaryota; kingdom Viridiplantae; phylum Streptophyta; class Magnoliopsida; order Malvales; family Malvaceae; genus Gossypium; species Gossypium sturtianum. The sequence continues at coordinate 112,340,439 of CM046955.1, forward strand.
ATGGCGCCAAAGGAGTTAGTTGAGCTCAAGGCTCAGATTCAAGAATTCTTTGGATCGTGGGTTCATCCGACCCAGTGTGTCTCCGTGGGGAGCACCGGTCTGCTTTGTGAAGAAGAAGGACGGAACTATGCGAATGTGCATAGATTATCGTCAGTTAAATAAGCTGACCATCAAGAACAAGTATCCTTTGCCACGGATAGACGACTTGTTCGATCAGCTTAAGGGGGCCGCCGTATTTTCAAAGATCGATCTAAGGTCTGGATATCATCAGTTGAAGGTGAAGGAGGCAGATATCCATAAAACGGCCTTTAGGACAAGTTACAGCCATTTTGAGTTTGTGGTAAGGCCTCACGAGGTTAACTACCCGACGCATGACTTGGAACTGGCGGCAGTGGTCTTTGCTCTTAAGGTGTGGAGGCACTACCTTTATGGAGAAAAGTCAGTGATCTACACGGACCACAAGAACCTCAAGTACTTGTTGACTCAGAAGGAGTTAAACTTAAGACAGCGAAGGTGGGTAGAATTATTGAAGGACTATGATTGTTCGTTAGAGTATCATCCAGGCAAGGCAAATGTAGTGGCGGATGCCCTGAGTCGGAAGGTTGTATCGAACTGAGGGCGTTGTTCGCACACTTGAGTCTCAGTATGATGATGGCGACCTATTGGCGACTGCAAGTCAAACCAACATGGTTAAATGAGGTAAAGGAAAGTCAGTTGGTGGATGAGGATCTAAGTGTTAAGTTACAACAAGTACGGAACGGAGGGTTAGAGGATTATGGTGTTAATGATGAGGGAGTATTGTGCTTCAAGGGAAAGGTATGTATGCCTAAGGACAAGGACCTAAGACGGAGGATTCTTCGGGAAGCACATAGTAGCCCTTATGCTATGCATCCCGGAGGCACTAAGTTGTATAGGGATCTAAGGGAATAGTTTTGGTGGCCTGATCTTAAACGGGAAGTTACTGAATTCATGGGAAAATTTCTGACGTGTCAGCAAGTTAAAGCTGAACACCAAGTTCTATCGGGATTACTTCAGCCAATCGAGATTCCGCAGTGGAAGTGGGAGAGAATCACCATGGACTTCGTTAGTGGGCTTCCCCTTACGCCTACTAAGAAGGACTCGGTATGGGTAATAGTGGACCGTTTGACCAAGTCCGCACACTTCATTCCGATGAGAGTCGACTATTCTCTTCAAAAGTTGGCAAGATTGTACGTGGCGGAAATTGTAAGGTTGCATGGAGTGCCAGTGTCAATTATTTCGGATAGAGACCCAAGATTTACGTCTCGGTTTTGGAGGGCACTTTATCAAACGTTAGGCACTAAGTTGGATTTCACTACGGCCTTTCATCCACAGTCGGACGGCCAGTCCGAACGAGTAATCAAAGTGTTAGAGGATATGTTGAGGGGCTGTGTGATGGACTTCAGAGGAAGTTGGGAGGAGTATTTGCCTTTAGCAGAGTTTGCATACAAAGAATGACTATCAAGCCAAAGATTCGGATGGCACCGTATGAAGCGTTAGACGGTCAGAGGTGTCAAACTCCTACGTGTTGGACCGAGTTAGGAGAACGTCGAGTTTTGGGTCCGAGTTAGTGGCGAGAATCAAGAGAAGGTTGAGACAATTCGGGCACACGGTTGAAGGAAGCATCCGATAGACAAAAGTCGACGCGACCTCAAACGAAAGGAGATAGAGTTTGAAGTGGGGATCAAGTGTTTACGAAAGTCTCGCCTTGGAAGAAGGTGATGAGGTTTGGTCGCAAAGGGAAGTTAAGCCCAAGGTTTATATGCCCCTATCGAGTGTTGAAGCGAGTTGGACCAGTGGCATATCGGTTAGAGTTGCCACCAGAGTTGAAGCAGATGCACGACGTATTCCATGTTTCCATGCTACGTCGATATCGATCGGATCCATCTCACGAGTAGTACCGTTGAAGAGGTGGAGCTAAGGCCGACTTATCCTACGAGGAAGAGCCGATTCGGATATTGGAACGAGACTTGAAAATGTTACGAGAGGAAGTCGGTTCCTCTAGTCAAAGTGTTATTGCGCAACCATGGTTCGGAGGAAGCCGTGGGAGCCGTAAGAGGCAATGCGACAACAATACCCTCAATTATTTTAGCTAGGAAATTTCGAGGACGAAATTATTTTAAGGGGGTAGAACTCAGAACATCCTCGAAAAGGGCCTATGCATTTTCGGTTTAATTGTACGAAATGACATGTCTTATGTGTTATGAATGAATTTTTGAAACCGAAATGTATAGAAATGTTAAGTTTAAAGTGGACATTTTTGGAAACTAGGAAATGTAAGGAAATGATTTAGAAATGATTCAAAAGAGGAAAGTTTAACTTTTTGGAAACTTGGAAATGTAAGGAAATGTTAGGTTAAAGGAGGGAAACGAACGTTTTGGAAACTTGGAAATATAAGGAAATGACTTAGAAAATGTTGAGTTTTCAAGTCTAAAAGAGGAAACTAAGGCAAGGTGGCCTTAAGATAAAATGTATGTGAAATATGACACACAAATGGGCTTGGAAAAGTGGCCTCAAGATGCCACTTAGGGCCTCGGAAATGGCGCCACATACAGGAGTATTGGGCCAAGGTTCGAGTTTGCAGGGAAGCAAAATAAAAGAGTTTTATTTTGCTGCAAGGAGCAAGGGAGTTGGACGGCAACAAGGCTTTTAAAAGAGGAGTTTTATTATCTTTAAATTTCTGGCTAAGGGTGGATAAATAATGGATTTATTTTAGATTATTTGTAAGAGAGATAAATGAGGGTTTATTCTTTAATTTTTAAAAATTAAAGAGATAAAGCTATCAAAATAAGGGAGAGTGGTGGCCAAGTAAGGACTCTAGCTAGTAATTTCTGGCTACTAGAGGAAAAGAGGCCATTCATTCATTCACTCTTCCTTTGCCGAATTTCCTAAGCAAATTCTCTCTCTCACGAAATTCCCTAGAGCCTTGTTCTTCTTCTTTTTGTTAGCCAAAGCCGAAAATTCAAGATACCACCATAGCCGATTTCTTTTCTTTCCAATCCATCAAAAGCCGAAACCTCAAAGACAACCCCCCTAGCCGATTGTCCATCAACCTCAAAAGTCGAAACCTTTTTGATCACTATCTAGTCTCCATAGCTGAATCTTTGTGGAGCTTCAAGCAAGAGTGGGTCGACTTTTGTAGTAAGGGTAAGGATCTATCCTTATATTTCTTTTCTTCAAGCCCAAGATTAAGATTCTAATGCCATTGTATCTCTTGGCCGAAACTACAACAGATCTTTCGGGATTTTGTATAGTGTCGACTACCAGGAAGAAGAGACTACTTTTCGGGATTTAAAGATTCAAGGTAAGATATGTGAATATTCGGCCAAAGGCCATTTATTATGTTTAAGGATGAAATCGAATCTAATATAAGCCTATAGGTATTTCGACAACTCCCTAAGTAAGTGATTCTTTTCGGATTTGATTTTTAATCCAATCGGCACAAGGAACTTAAGATCTAAAAAACAAGAGATCGGTTTTGGATTTCAAAGGAATTAAGCATATCAGTGTGTACCTCACACTATTTCTTAATATAGTTATGGCTATAATTAATCTATATGTGATTATAAGAATGTGCAAGAATATGGCTAAGGTACCATGTTATGGTACAAAGTACTCAGTGCACGTTTCCTACTCCTACTAGGATTATGAAATATGTTATATTTAACATGTGATAAGTTATAAGAATGTGAAAGTTGGCATGATTAATGCATAATAAGTATGATATGGGGCATATGGGTTATTGAAAAGGGGAAGTGAATGTGGTGACCTAAGACCACGATATTTGAATGTGGTGACCTAAGACCCACGATATCCGAATGTGGTGACCTAAGACCACGATATCTGAATGTGGTGACCTAAGACCACAAATATTTATAAGAGGCGATGTGCACGTCGATCGCAAGCGATCGCCTTCAATGATGTGTAGCGGATGGAGGGTCGACTTAGTAGTCCCCCTACTGTGCAAAAGTTGGTACGGGTGATGTGTAGCGGATGGTAACTAGGTTTGGGTTCGGGTTTGCATCATATTATTTAAATGTTATATGTACATGTATGACTTGTATGCCTGAGTTTGTTAGGACTTAGTGTTGTGGTTACACATTGAGTCATGACTCACCCTGCTGTGGGATTACTTTTTGTGTGATGGACAAAGTGATGGACCGGGACGGCAGAAGCTTAGGGATGGCCATGCTCAAAGAAGGAATTTATTTTATTTGGACTTTTTATTTTAAGTACTTTGAATTTAATTTTGGGTTTATTTTGATGTAATAAGGCCGTTAATATGAACTATTTTATGCATGCTTTTTATTGGAGTTTATTACTATACGATTAAGTTTAAATCAAGGTTAAATGGTTTTTCTTAAAAAAATATATATATACAAGGTTTTCAATTGAACCCAACACAAGCAAATCCATCTTCAAACCACACGAATTTTTCCTAAGTAACAAACGGACTTTCAAATGTTTACTCGAGGAACATACCAGATCTGGTCAGGACTCGTGGGCCGGGTTTGGGGTGTTTCACAAACCACTTGATCGCCACTTAGGCTCGTCGTAACTACTCTCTGAAGTCATCTCAACAACCTCATTCTCGACTTACGAGGCCTCACTCATACACACGAGGGCTCTTGAGACTAAACTGGAACTTTTTCCAATCTTAAAAATTTTCTCTTTTATATAGGTCTCACACGCCCGTGCAAGATTAGACACGCCCGTGCATGGACACACACGCCCATGTCCCCAAACCGTGTCTAAAACCCCCAGCATTCTGCCAATGCCCCACGGCCAAGGCACACACCCGTGCTTACCACCCGTGGTGCACACTGACTACCTTAACACGACCTAGAGTCTAGACACACGCCCGTGTGGCTAGCCCGTGGCCAACACTGATTAATCCCACACGCCCTAGGCACACGCCCGTTTGACTAGTCCGTGGTCTATTCTTACTAACATGCAGGGGACACACGGCCAAAGCACACGCCCGTGGGCTGACCGTGGGTCACACATGGCCTAGACACATGCCAGTGTGTCTATCCACATGGACAAGAACAAAGTTATGTGCCAAGTTCTTTTCACCCCTCTAGCATACACAACATATATTCATCTAACACAATCATAATCAACTCAAATTGAAGTGCAATCTCACATAGAAAACTACATCTTTCTTTCATATAATGTAATAGCCAACAACCATGGCATTATACAAAATAAGCTATCCATCTAAAGGCCAACACATCTTAGCCATTTACAACAAAATTCACTAACTTGTCTAGCCCCTATACATGCCATATACAAAACATTAAGTCTAATGTACCAGAGTGTGCTGATAGTGTGGGCGATCTTCCAAATGATCCTCGTATCTCGATTCAACACCTTTACTCTATAAGACAAGGGAAAAGAAAGAGAGTAAGCTTTGAGCTTAGTAAGTTTACACATAAAAAACTAAGCACCATAGTATAAGCTAAACAAAAATTAGCATTATACTACCAAAAGTAATGAACAACTATGCTTACTCTTTCTAACCCTTACCACATTTCCAACACATCATGAGTCACATACTCATAACCATCGATATGCACCCCTGCATTCAATGTCACATTTACACAATACACAACACATCATTATTTCTCGATAATTCATCCACACGGCTAAGTAACTTAATAATACATCCACACAGCTATTTTACTCAATAATGCAATCACATGGCTAATCCACACAGTTAACCCACACAGCAAATGTCTCGGTGGTTTCGCACTTAGCACACCACAATCATTTAATAAGGTGGTATCGCACTTAGCCTACCACAAAGGTAATCATAGGGGTTTCTCACTTAGCCCACTAAACGATATAACTAAAGATAGCATCGCACATAGCCAGCTCATCGTCAATATGCATTAGGATGGTATCGCACTTAGCCTACTATCTAGCATTATCACTACACATTCACATGTCTACTTACTCAATTAAACATCCATTCACAATTCTACTACATTCATTCTACTTGGACCACATAGGTTCTCAATCAATCTCGAACAAGCTACACACTAGCTATCATCAACAAATTGTAAGTATGAATGCATTGTTTATGCATAGACTTACCTCGATACTCAAAAGTATTAAGACTTGCAATTTAGTCCACCACCTTGCTTTTGGCCCGTTTCGATCCAAGCCGTCTTTCTTGATCTATAATGAATAAATCAGCTTATTCAATACATACATTGACTAAATTGACCCACATCTCATACTTTAGCAAAATTACTATTTTGCCCCTAAACTTTCTCATATTTAAACTTTAGCCCCAAAGGCTCGTAAAGTGATTTTTATTCAACTTTCTAGTATTTCATGCTTAGCCGAACCACTTATTCAACTAAAGCTATCATCAATTCTCACTAAAACACACATGTATGACCAAACTTAAGATTTTCACAATCAAGTCCCTACATGCATTTTTATGGAAAATCACTTAACAAAAGATGTTTCTACTACATCAAGCTTTCATAATCTTCCATAAAACAACAAAATACATGCATGTCATACATGACCACATTTTTGAACATCCTTCATAGCTCATCAAATAGCTAAAAATAGCTTACTCATGCTACCGGGACTTCAAAAATACAAAGAATATCAAAAACGAGGCTAGATGCACTTACTAGCAAGCTTGAAAAATTGAAGAACCCTAGCTATGGCTTCCTTCAAATTTTCGGCAATGAGGGGAAGAAGATGAGCATGACTTTGTCATCTTTTCTCCTTTTTAATCACTTATTTGTTAAATGACCAAAATCCCCTTTTTGATAAACTTTCTATTTTAACTCATCCATGCCCAATTTTGTCCAAATATTAGAAATTTGAAAAATTGCTATTCAAAGACCTCTAATTAATAATCTAAAGCTATTTCACACATATAGCTTCTAGAAACACACATTTTGCAACTTTTGCAATTTAGTCCTTTTGGACAATTCAACCACAATTTCACAAAATTGCTTCATGAAACTTTCACACTAGCATGCATACAAGGCATAAACCTCAAAAACTCATTCATAACCCTCATATTTGTGGTCTCGCACCACTATTCCGACTAGGCCCTAAACCGGGATGTTACAACTCTCCCCCCCTTTAGAGATTTTTGGCCCCAAAAATCTTACCAGTAAAGAGGTTTGGATGTTACTCTCTCATAGCTTCTTCCATTTCCCACGTAGCCTCTTCCACACCATGTTTCTGCCATAACACTTTCACTAGTGCTATGTTCTTATTTCTCAACTGTTTCACTTACCGAGCCAAGATCTTAATCGGCTCCTCTTCATAAGAAATATCCGGTCTTATCTTAATTTTCGTCGAAGGAATCACATGTGAAGGATCAGAGCAGTACCATCGCAACATCGACACATGAAACACATTATGAATGTTTTCCAACTCTCTACGCAAAGCCAATCGTACGCCATGTGCCCAATTTTGTCTCAGTAATCTCATACGGCCCTATGAATCTTGGACTCAATTTCCCTTTTTGTCTAAATCTCATAATCTTCTTCCACGGGGACACTTTCAAAAACACTTTGTCACCCACCTCAAACTCAATTTCTTTTCTTTTCAAATCCGTGTACGACTTCTGTCGATCCGAAGCAGCTTTTAGACTATTACGGATTACTTTCACTTTCTCTTCGGTCTCTTTTACCAGATCAACTCCATGGATCCGCTTCTCACTAAGCTTGGTCCAATATAAAGGAGTCCGACACTTATGACCATACAAAGCCTCATACGGTGCCATCTGTATACTTGACTGATAGCTGTTATTATAGGCGAATTCGACCAAAGGTAGATATCTCTCCCAACTACCTTCGAAATATAACACACAGCATCGAAGCATATCTTCAAGAAATTGAATCACTCTTTCAGACTGACCATCGGTTTGCGGATTGAATGCAGTGCTGAAATTCAATCTCGTACCCATGGCCTCTTGCAACTTCTTTCGAAATCTCGAAGTAAACCTCGGATCTCTATCCGATATTATAGACACAGGTACACCATGCAACCTCACTATCTCTTCCACATACAACTCAGCTAACTTGTCCAGTGAATAATCAACAAGTACTGGAATAAAGTGAGCCGACTTCGTCAATCTATCCACAACAACCCACACAGCATTTCTCTTTCTCAGAGTCATCAGCAACCCCGTTACAAAATCCATGGTAATCCGATCCCACTTCCATTCGGGTACCATCACTGGCTGAAGCAATCCCGAAGGCACTTGATGCTCAGCTTTCACTTGTTGACAAATTAAACACTTTGTCACAAACTCTAAAATATCTCTTTTCATACCCGTCCACCAATACAACTTCCTCAGGTCGTTATACATTTTCGTACTGCCCGGATGTACTGACAAACATCCACTGTGGGCCTCATGCAAAACCTTTCGAATCAACTCCTCATCTTTAGGAACACAATTTCTGTCACGATACATCAGACAGCCATTCAAATCCACTTGAAAATCAGAATCACTTTCTGATCCGCAATTAGCTATCTTAGCTTGCATCTCACTGTCATTTTTCTGAGCCTCACATATCTGTTGAAAAAATAGCGGCTTAGCTCTCAACTCTGCCAAAATAGCGCCATCGTCAGACAATGCTAAACTCGTGCTCATAACTCTTAGAGCATACGAGGATTTCCTACTCAGGGCATCCGCAACCATATTCACTTTTCCCGGGTGGTAGTTAATGACTAACTCATAGTCTTTCAACAACTCAAGCCACCGTCTCTGCCGTAAATTCAGATCCTTTTGATCCATCAAATATCTCAAACTCTTGTGATCCGTAAAGATTCGGCACTTCTCACCATACAAGTAATGTCGCCAAATCTTTAACGCAAAAACAATCGCAGCTAACTCCAAATCATGAGTCAGATAATTCTTCTCGTGCGGTTTTAGCTGCCTCAAGGCGTAAGCGACTACCTTACCCTCTTGCATCAACACGCAACCGAGACCATTAAACGATGCATCACTGTAAACCACGAACTCTTTCCCCGATTCTGGTTGAACCAAAATCGGTGCCTCAGTCAACAATGTTTTCAATCTCTCGAAACTATGTTGACATGTCTCAGTCCAATCAAACTTGACATCTTTGTGCAATAGTTTCGTCATCGGGGTAGCAATCACAGAGAACCCCTTTACGAAACGTCTGTAATATCCTGCTAATCCCAAGAAACTTTTGATTTCAGACATGTTCCTCGGCGGTTTCCAATCCACAACAGCTGATATCTTACTCGGGTCAACTCTGACACCATCACCTGACACCATGTGTCCGAGGAATTCGACCTCTTGGAGCCAAAACTCACTCTTGCTAAACTTAGCATACAACTGCTTATCTCTCAAAGTTTGCAAGACAATTCTCAAATGCTCTTTGTGATCGTTCTCATCCCGAGAATAGATCAATATGTCGTCAATGAAGACAACTACAAACTTGTCTACATACAGTCTGAAAACACGGTTCATCAGATCCATAAAAATCGTCGGTGTATTCGTCAAACCAAACGGCATAACCAAAAACTCATAATGGCCATACCTTGTCCGAAATGCAGTTTTCAACACATCTTGCTCTTCCACTCTGAGCTGATAATAACCAGACCTCAAGTCTATCTTGGAGAACATCAGTAGCTCCCTTGGTGATCAAAAGATCATCAATCCTTGGTAAAGGATACTTATTCTTCACCGTCACCTTGTTCAGCTTGTCTATAGTCTATAAAAACCTCATAGACCCATCTTTCTTCTTCACTTAATAATACCGAGCACACCGGTGAGTAGCTCTGGTCTTGCAAAACCCTTATATCTGTCAACTCTTGCAATCGAACCTTCATTCTTTCAACTCTACAAGTGCCATTCTATATGGAGCAATTGAAATAGGTGTCATTCACGGAACCAACTCAATTCCAAACTCGACCTCTCTCACTGGAGGTAATCCTGGTAACTCTTCCGGAAATACATCTGGATACTCACATACCACTGGCACTGTTTCAAACTCTACTCCAACCTCTCGAGTATTCAACACAAAAGCAAGTTAGGACTCACACCATTTTCTCAAACATTTCTCAGCCACTAGGGAAGAAATCATCACTGGTAGACTATCTGATCCACCTGATTCAACCCGAACCACATCTCTACTCTCACATTTCAATTCAATGAACTTACTACCACAGTTCACTAAAACACTATGTGTAGTCAACCAATCCATGTCTAGGATTAAATCAAACTCATCAAACGGCAACAACTTAAGGTTTGCCGGAAAATAATGATTCTCAATCAATAAAGGACAATTCTTACACACTTTGTCCAATAACACATGCTTAACTAATGGGTTTGACACCTTAACCACAAAGTCCGTTGACTCAACGGTCATACTCAAACTAGATGCTAATCACATGCAAATATATGAATGAGTAGACCCTGGATCTATTAAAGCAATAACAAAGGTGTCATAGAGAGAAAATGTACCCGTTATCACATCAGGGGAGGATGCTTCTTTGCAAGCGCGAATAGCATATGTCCTCGCAGGTGCCCGACCCTCTGGTCTCACAGCAGAATCTCTGGGCGCACCTCTACCACTATTCCCGCCTCTCGAGTTCCTTGGTGGTCTACCCCTTGCAGACACATCGCTAGGTCTCATTTCTTGCTTTTCTTCCTTATCATCCCTCTCGGGACAGTTAAGTATAAAGTGGTCAGGGGAACCACACTTATAACATTTCCGACTATTTCCGCAACACTCTCTGGTGTGATATCTACCACAACTTGGACACTCTGGTTTACTCTTTGTATTGCCCACACTTTCCATCGAGGGGGCTTGGACTCTCGAACCCGAGCGAGTATTGCCCAAGTCTCGATGCGAATAACCCACTGGTGTCTTCGTCCAAGGATTCACTTCCTTGGATCTTTTCGATTGGGCTTGGTACGACTTGCCCATCGGCCTCTTTCTAGCATCTCGGGCTTCACTCACAGCCATCCTCTTTTCTGAACTCAGCTCTTCGGCCTTACTTGCCCTCTCAACTAATACCACAAATTCTTTCAACTCCAAAATGCCCACTAGGAGTTTGATGTCCTCATTCAGCCCATCTTCGAACCTCTCACACAAGATGGTCTCAGTCGATACACATTCTTGAGCGTATTTGCTAAGCCTAACAAACTCACGCTAATGCTACTGTCATTCTTCCTTGTTTCAACTTAAGGAATTCCTTCCTTTTTTGATCAGTAAACCTCTGGCTTATATACTTCTTCCGGAACTCTTCCAGAAAGAAGCCCCACGTCACCCGCTCTCTCGGGACTACCAACGTTAGTGTTTTCCACCAATGGTATGCCGAATCTCTCAGCAAAGATACGACACACTTCAAGCTCTCTTCAGGCGTACATGAGAGTTCATCGAACACCCGTATCGAGTTCTCCAACCAGAACTCCGCCCTCTCTGGGTCATCATCTACCTTAGCTCTAAACTTCTCAGCCCCGTGTTTCCTAATCTTATCCACCGGGGGTTCCGATATCCTCACTACATCCATACCTTGAGGAGCCACTTGATTTGGATGAGGTATAGGAGGAGGTGGATGAGGTTGAGCATTAGGGTGTGCTCGAACATAGTTCAAGTACCAATTACTCATCATCTGGAGAAAGGCTTCCCGTGCCTCTTCCCCTTGACCCCTGACCTCGGGTCCACTCTCAACGGGAGTGGTTCCTTGCGCAAGAGCCGGCGTATTACTAGTTGCTTCATCAGTAGTCGATGGATCGGAATCCATATACTATATAAAAAGAGATTTAAAATCATCAGAAACCACCACACTATCATTGTACACTTACGGCATGTATAGCTAGACTCTTACACCCGCTACGGTAGTCCTAGAACCGACTAAATGACAGCTCTGATACCACTAAGTGTAACACCCCTTACCCGGGTTCTACGCCGGAACCGGGCCCGAGGCGTTACCAAACTCAAACCACTTGGTCACCACTTAGGCTCATCGTAATTACTCTCCGAAGTCATCTCAACAACCTCATTCTTGACTTACGAGGCCTCACTCATACACACGAGGGCTCTCGAGACTAAATTGAAACTTTTTCCAATCTTAAAAATTTTCTCTTTTATACAGGTCTCACACGCCCGTGCAAGATTAGACACGCCCGTGCATGGACACACACGCCCATGTCCCTAAATCGTGTCTAAAACCCCAGCATTCTGCCAATGCCCCACGGCCAAGGCACACGCCCGTGCTTACCACCCGGGGTGCACACTGACTACCTTAACACGACCTAGAGTCTAAACACACGCCCGTGTGGCTAGCTCGTGGCCAACACTGATTAATCCCACACGCCCTAGGCACACGCCTGTGTGACTAGTCCATGGTCTATTCTGACTTCAAATACTAACATGCAGGGGACACACGTCCAAAGCACACGCCCGTGGGCTGACCGTGGGTCACACATGGCCTAGACACACGCCCGTGTGTGTATCCACATGGACAAGAACAAAGCTATGTGCCAAGTTCTTTTCACCCCTCTAGCATACACAACATATACTCATCTAACACAATCATAATCAACTCAAATTGAAGTGCAATCTCACATAGAAAACTACATAAAATGTAATAGCCAACAACCATAGCATTATACAAAATAAGCTATCCATCTAAAGGCCAACACATCTTAGCCATTTACAACAAAATTCACTAACTTGTCTAGCCCCTATACATGCCATATACAAAACATTAAGTCTAATGTACCAGAGTGTGCTGATAGTGTGGGCGATCTTCCAAATGATCCTTGTATCTCGATTCAACACCTTTACTCTATAAGACAAAGGAAAAGTAAGAGAGTAAGCTTTAGGCTTAGTAAGTTTACACATAAACAATTAAGCATCATAGTATAAGCTAAACAACAATTAGCATTATACTACCAAAAGTAATGAACAACTATGCTTACTCTTTCTAACCCTTACCACATTTCCAACACATCATGAGTCACATACTCATAACCATCGAAATGCACCCCTGCATTCAACGTCACATTTACACAATATACAACACATCATTATTTCTCAATAATTCATCCACACAGCTAATTAACTTAATAATACATCCACACAGCTATTTTACTCAATAATGCAATCACATGGCTAACCCACATAGTTAACCCACACAGCAAATGTCTCGGTGGTTTCGGACTTAGCACACCACAATCATTTAATAAGGGGGTATCGCACTTAGCCTACCACAAAGGTAACCACATAGGTTTCTCACTTAGCCCACTAAATAATATACCTAACAATAGCATCGCACATAGCCAGCTTATCGTCAATATGCATTAGGATAGTATCGCACTTTGCCTACCATCTAGCATTATCACTACACATTCACATGTCTACTTACTCAATTAAACATCCATTCACAATTCTACTACATTCATTCTACTTGGACCACATAGGTTCTCAATCAATCTCGAACAAGCTACACACTAGCTATCATCAACAAAATGTAAGTATGAATGCATTGTTTATGCATAGACTTACCTCGATACTCAAAAGTATTGAGACTTGCAATTTAGTCCACCACCGTGCTTTTGCCTCGATTTCGATCTAGGCTTCGTCTTTCTTGATCTATAATGAATAAATCAGCTTATTCAATACATACATTGACTAAATTGACTCACATCTCATACTTTAGCAAAATTACTATTTTGCGCCTAAACTTTCTCATATTTAAACTTTAGCCCCAAAGGCTCGTAAAGTGATTTTTATTCAACTTTATAGTCTTTCATGCTTAGCCGAACCACTTATTCAACTAAAGCTATCATCAATTCTCACTAAAACGCACATGTATGACCAAACTTAAGATTTTCACAATCAAGTCCCTACATGCATTTGCATGGAAAATCACTTAACAAAAGATGTTTCTACTATATCAAGCTTTCATAATCTTCCATAAAACAACAAAATACATGCATGTCATACATGACCATATTTTTGAACATCCTTCATAGCTCACCAAATAGCTAAAAATAGCTTACTCATGCTACTAGGACTTCAAAAATACAAAGAATATAAACAACGAGGCTAGATGCACTTACTAGCAAGCTTGAAAAATTGAAGAACCCTAGCTATGGCTTCCTTCAAATTTTTGGCAATGAGGGGAAGAAGATGAGCATGATTTTGTCATCTTTTCTCCTTTTTAATCACTTATTTGTTAAATAACCAAAATGCCCTTTTTGATAAACTTTCTATTTTAACTCATCCATGCCCAATTTTGTCCAAATATTAGAAATTGGAAAATTTTCTATTTAAGGACCTGTAATTAATAATCTAAAGCTATTTCACACATATAGCTTCTAGAAACATAAATTTTGTAACTTTTGCAATTTAGTCCTTTTGGATAATTCTACCACAATTTCATAAAACTGCTTCACGAAACTTTCACACTAGCATGCATTGTAACACCCTGGTTTAGGGGTTATGCGTTCGTGCATAATTCGAGTGATAGTAGGCTTGGAGTATGTTTGGACATGTTTTAAGGGTTTCGGGAACTTTAAATTATAAGGGAATGCTTTGGAAAAAAATTTGGATTTAAGTGTAAAAAGGGGAAACGGGGCAAGAAGGCCTTAAAAGAATTTTGTGGAGTTTAGGACACAAGAAATGAATTGGCAAAGTGGCTTGGGCACTATGTGCAAAGGGAGTGCAAAGGGGAGGGGGTTCGAATAACATGGGAAGCAGTTGGGCTTTTATTTTTTTTTTGCGTCAGAAAGGGGGTTGGGCTAGGAAGGCTTTAGAGGAATTTTTGTAGGCATTTTTAGCATAAGGAAGGCGTTGGTAAAGTGGCTCCATGCGTTGCTTAAAGGCTTGGTGGTGACGCTAATGAGGGCCTGGGTTCGAATCCAGGCGGCAGTAAGGGTGTTTTACTTTTTTGGGTTTCGCGTTGAGACAAGAGAGCTAGGGAGTGAGGTGTTAAAATAAGTTTTGGATGGATTATATCACAAATAGCGCATTGGCAAATTGGCTGGGATGCTAGCTGAAGTTCATGGTTCCTGGAGGTCGCTGGTTCGAAGCTCAATGGCAGCAAATGGGGGTTTTATTTTTGTTTTGGCGTTAAGGCAAGGGGGAACCAAGGAAGGAGGCTTTAAAAGAAAATGGGGTGAATTTATATCACAAAGAGCGCCATGGCAGAGTGGCCTGGGGCATGGCTTGTAGCTTGCTGGAGCAGGGCCTATGTTCGAACCATAGGGATAGCAACTTGGAGTTTGATTTTTTTTTTTGCAAGCTGGCGTGAAGAGGTGGGGTGAATTGGACGGCACATGGATTTGGAAGATAAGGATCAAGCTAGTTGTTTTTTTTTAAATTCAAATGGGATAATGGATCAATGCTAGATTTATTTTATTTTTGTTTATTAGAAGATAATGGTGGCCTTTATTTTTTAATTGTTTTTGAATGGGGGATAAAGATATAAAATAGGAAAGTAATTTGGGTTATAATTAAAGAGGAAATAGTGGCCGGCCAAAGGTATTTGGTGGTGTTTAAATTCGGCTGGAAGGGTGGTCTTTTAGTATTTTTATTTTGTATTTTTTAAATTGAAGAGGTGATATTGGATAATAGTTGGGTTTTTATTTTTTTATTTATTTGAATGGATTGGGAGGAGTAAAGTAAGGGATTTGGCTAATTCAAATTGGTTTGAATTAGTGGCCATGAGTGATGGCCGAATCTTGGTTTCTTCATGTGGGAGGAGTGGCCGAATTCTATAAATGGGGGTGTGCTATTCGTTTAGCCGAATTTTAGCCCTTTACTTCTAAACCTTCATCATTTATTTTCTTTCCATACTCTACCAACACCAATAACGTCCCTCCTTTTCACTTGTTCACTTTGGCGGAACCCTCTTCTTCCTTTTATCTAGTGTTGGTCGGAAGTTTCAAGCAAGGGTGGTCTTTTCTCTTTTTCTTCAATCGGGTTTTTAGAGGAAGGTTGGTGTTCAAGGCCGAATGCCTTATGTTCTGCTCTCTGTTCTTCGTCGACTTTTACAAAGGTAAGAGTTGATTTCGGCATTGGTTTGGAAGTGTGTTAATCGATTGTTTTGGAACCATTTTATTATAGGGTCTCCGGGACTTGGAAAGCAATCAAGCGTAGCCTTCTTTCTCTGTTGATCGGGAAGTGAAGCGGGAGCACTTAACGTGTGGTGGCTTGTGTTCAAGGGGCGATAGGTAAGGTCTCAGGTTCCAAGTGTTAACCCTCGAGTTGTTTGGGTTGGCCGAATGGCCTTGGTGTTAATCTCTTTGTTGGCCAAATATTCTTAGGCCCTTAATATCGTGTTTCTTTTGTGTATAGCCAGCGGGAAGGAGCAGTAAAGGGGGCTTTTAGGTTCGATTCATCAAGGTAAGGAAGTGGTAGGTATTCGGCCAAGGGTTTCAAAATATTATGTCTTTAGGTTATGTCTTTAAGTCAAAGCCGAATCTAATGTGGCACTATTTTAGGATTTCGATAGGGTTGGAGGAGTAACCGGGATTCAAGATATTTTGGTAAGAAATATTTAAATTAGTTCGGTGTTTAGACTTATAACTCAGGGTTTAACCAGTTTATCTCGATTAAAGCGTTTTGATGGAGGCCAATACACCAAGGAGGACAAGGGAAAGTCCCTATCCCGAAGTTTAAGAAAAGAGCCGTCTCGATGGTTGGGATTGGCCACGGGGTATGGGCCAAAGAATGTAAAGCTATAGGCGACAGCCGTAGTCTCGCTTAGCGATAGCGTCTGGGATCGAGAGTCTAGAACTCCAAGTAATAAGGTGTGTAGCTAGCCTACTGTTTCCGGGATTTATATTTGCATGTGTAATGTGTTTACTAACAAGTGCAGTGATAATTATGATATTGATACCCTTCAAGGGTATGACGATGATCAGGTTAGTATCAAAGCTGTTGGAATATGATCATTGATTTGTATGTGTGAGTATGCTTATGGTTATGAGTATCATGTGCATGCGTTATCATGACTGTATTTTATGTTGCATGTGCATGGGTGGGTTATGAAAGAAGGTACGGGTGTACTTCGAGTACGTGGCTTGATGAGTGGCTATGTGCCTCATCGTGATTGATATCGGCTATGTGCCATATCGTGGATTGATGAGTGACTATGTGTCCCATCATGGTTTTGGTGTTAGCTACGGCTACATCGTGGATTGGCGCTGACTGAGGTCGCGTTGTGGATTATTGTGCTTAATTGCACGTGGACGGCATTGATTGCCTTTTGGAGTGAAAAGGAGAGGGTGATTTGATAATCCCCTGGTGTGTGGTAGGCTGGATAAGGGGGTGTGTAGAGGATGGACCTTAGGCTTGGGTCGGGATTCATTATTGCATAAATTGTGGTATGTGAATATATGTGTGATTGTGGACTTGAATAAATGGGCTAAGCCCAGTGTGTGGAGAGTATGTGGATAATTACCCATCTAGCTAATAAGTGCTATGAGTTTGGGCCAAGCCCATAATGTGATATGATCCGAATATGACATATTGATATCTGATGCATGGGTTATTATGTGGTTAGCATGTGGGTGGATTTCAAAGTGGTTAATTACACATCGAATCTGTGTGACTCACCCAACTTTTTAAACATCGCAGTGAGTCGTGATTAATGGACCGGGTTGGAGTGGATACAAAGGTGGCCATGCGTATGATTTTCATGCGTATAGATGTTTTACTTGTTTAGTTAATTAATAATGATTTTTATATTATCCGTATTTTGGGAATTTATTTGATGTAATAAGGGCCACTTTTGATTTAAAGTACTCTATTTATGGTTGTTGAAGTTTATGTTTACTTAGAAATATTTTTACAAATGATTTATATTATAATAACTTATAATAAAGTTTTAATTCGGATATTTTATATCAAGCTTATATTATTTAATAGATTTTAATTGGACATGGTTTCCAAAAGATCACAGATTCTAAAGTTTTTTTTTAGTCAAAACAAATTTTCAACCACTTTTCCGTAGTGACATACCAGATCCAGTCAGGGCTTGTGGGCCGGGTTTGGGGTGTTACATGCATACAAGACATAAACTTCAATAACTCATTCATAACCCTCAGATTTGTGGTCTCGCACCACTATTCTGACTAGGCCCTAAATTGGGATGTTACAGATCGAGGCAAGAACAAAGTGCTCTATTGATCGACTAGTATCGTTCTTTCTACGTTTGAGGTAAGTTCGTGTATAATACGTATTGTTTAAATAATGTTCCTATGTGATGAAATGAATGGAAATGTGATTGTGGAGTTTGGTAATGTGAAATGTGAGTTCGAAGATATGTGGCACTAAGTGTGCGTAAATAGAATCGTTACAGTGATGAATGGCACTAAGTGTGTGAGATAAAGAAAGCATCGGTTGCATTATTTGGCACTGCGTGTGTGATACTGACACAAATTCGGTTTAATGTGATGGCACTAAGTGTGCGATATTACTATAGCTTTGGTTAATTATTTGGCACTAAGTGTGTGAGTTCATCGAACGTTTAAAGAGTAGCGAATGAATTATGTCATCAAGCATTGAGGTGATAAATGTGATAGAAAAATACGTAATGTACAGGTATGTACAGAACCTATGTGGTTGATGATATTGTGTATGAGATAATGGAAGATTATGTGAATGAATGATGTAAAGAGTTGGATTGAGTAGCATTATAAATGCTTGTATATAAAATTATAGATATAGTATGAAAGTGAGTAATAGCCTTGGATAAGATTGAGTACTGATGTGAATTAAACTAAGTGTTAGTTAATTTGCATATTGAATTTGAATTGTTGAGCTAATTGTGTTATATTACGAATTTATTGAGCTTTAAAGCTTACTATGTGAAGCCTTTCTCTGTTTTACAGTGGTTTTGAAAGCTAGCTTGGATCCGGGGATCGTCAGCTACTCAATCACACTATCGGACATCTATTTTGGTACCTTTTGGAAGTTGTATTTATGGTATATGGCATCTATAGGCTAATGAGCTTGTGGAATGTTTTGAGATGTATAAATCTTGCCAGGTGATATGGCTTGATAATGGATGAGACTTTGGATTGATTTTGGTATATGTTTTGCTATGTGAAAATGGTGTATGTAATGTGTATATATGGTCTTGTGTGAATGGCCATTATGGTATGTTTAGTGAAATAGAAATAGTATGTTTCATACTTGATTTGGTAGTTGAGATGGTAAATGAATTGTAGGTTATTTGATGTTGGAATTGATGCTTGTAGGAATGACCCAAAATGGGTGTCAATTTGGCCTTGTAAATGGCCTATAATTGCCCACACGGGTGAGCACACGGTCGTGTGTCTCAACCGTGTCCTTCTATGTCCCAATTCGAAGCAAGTCAAACTTGCACACGGGCCAGACACACGGGCGTGTGACAGGCCATGTGATTCAAGTCAGTGTTGCACCCGGGCTAGACACACGGGCATGTGACAGGCTGTGTGACCCAAGTCAATGTTGCACACGTGGTAAGACATGGTCTAAGGCACACGGCCTAGCCACACGGGCGTGTGCCCTGTTTTGAAGAAAATTTTCTATGTTCCGCAAAGTTTCCGTATGAAATCGATTTAGTCTCGAACCACCTCTAAAGCATGTTTAAGGTCTCGTAGACCTTTTAAAGGGACTTTGTGTTATTGATTAACTATGATATGTTGATGTGTGAGTAATGGTTGTTTAAATGTTATGATTCGACAAGTAATACCTCGTAAGCTTAGTCCGGCGATGGATACAGATTAAGGGTGTTACATTTGATTGGTACCAGAGCTACGGTTTAGTCGATTCTAGGACTAACGTAGCGTATGAGAGTCTAGCTATACATGCCATATATATAACTGGGATAGTGTGATGATTCCTGACAGTTAAAAATGTGTTTTCGTATAGCAAATGGATTCCGATTGAGCTGTAGCTGATGATGTTGAGAGTAATGCGCTTGCTCCCGCTCAAAGGACAGCGCCGTCTAATTCTAGACCTGTTACGAGTGGCCACGAGGGAGAGGCTAAGCAAGCGTTCTTTCAAATGATGAGTGAGTGGTTCACGGGGTTTGTTCGAATGAATCCAGCTGCTCAACAACCTCTACCCCTACAAGTTCCTGTAGCGCCACAAGTTATAGACCCGATTCGATTAAGTAAACCCCCAGTTGATAAGATTCGTAAGTATGGGGCCGAAGAGTTCAAGGCCACAGTTGATGGTAACGAGCTGAATTCTGGCTTGAGAATACCATTTGAGTGTTTGATAAATTATCATGTACTCCTGATGAATGTCTTAAGTGTGCTGTTTCACTTTTGAGATATACGGCATATCATTAGTGGAAAACATTGATATCTGTGATTCTGAGAGAACGAATCACCTGAGATTTCTTACAAACTAAATTCTGAAAGAAATATATCACTCAACGGTTTATAGATCAGAAATGCAAAGAGCTCCTTGAGCTGAAATAGGGCCGTATGTCTTTTACGGAATACGAGCGAGAATTTGTGAGATTGAGCCAGTATGCACGAGAATGTGTTTCGATAGAAACTACTTTGTGTAAACGATTCATTGAAGGGTTTAATGAAGATATTAAACTTTTGGTCAGAATTCTTGACTTGACTGAATTTGTGGTATTGGTTGAAAGAGCTTGTATAGCCGAGGAGCTTAGTAAAGAGAAGAAGAAAGAAGACTCAAAAGCTAGAGACGAGAGAAAAAGGTCGATGAGTAAGCCATATCACTCTTTGTCAAAGAGATTCAGAGATGCAACCAGTCGCTCAAATGCTTCGACTGAATATTCGAGTAGAGATCGTGTGAAACAATATACGAGTCCTAAAGCTCAAATTCCAATGTAATCAAGTGTTGGCAGTGTCAGAAACAATAAGCCTGAGTGTAGACAGTGTGGGAGATGTCATATTGGTGAATGCCGGGGCAAGTATAATAATAGAGTTTGTTATAAATGTGGATCACGAGATTATTTCATTCGGGATTGCCCAGAGTTAGATGAGAAAGATAATGCTCAGAGTGAGAGGCCGAGTAACACAGCAGCTAGGGGTAGACCGCCCAGAAACACAGGAATTGTGAGTGGTAGTCAGAGAGGAACAACGAATACAGCTGTGAGATCTGAGGCGAGAGCAACTGCCAGAGCCTACGCTATTTGCGCTCGAGAAGAAGCGTTATCTCCCGATGTCATTACTGGTACTTTCACTCTTTTTGATACTGATGTGATTGCATTGATAGATCCAGGATCTACTCATTCATATGTTTGTGTGAACTTAGTTTCTAGTAAGAATCTGCCTGTTGAGTCTACTGAATTTGTAATTAGAGTATCGAACCCCTTACGCAAGTGTGTTCTGGTTGACAAAGTGTGCAAGAATTGTCTTTTGATGTTTCGAGATATTTGTTTTCCGGCTAATATGATGTTACTACCCTTTGATGAATTTGATATAATTCTGGGTATGGATTAGCTAACTTTGCATAATGCTATTGTGAATTGCAAACGAAAGACTATTGATTTGAGAAGTCAGAATGACGAGATAGTCCGAATTGAATCCAGTGATTTGAATGGGTTACCGGCCGTAATATCTTCGATGAAAGCTCTGAATTATGTGAAAAAGAGATGTGAAGCTTATCTTGCGTATGTGATTGATATGAAAGTGACAAAAAAGAAAGTTGAATCTGTGCCTGTAGTTTGTGAGTTCCCTGATGTGTTTCCTGAAGAATTACCGGGATTACCTCCGATACGAGAAGTTGAGTTTGGCATTGAGTTAGTGCCAGGGACGACCTCTATCTCAATAGCTCCGTATAGAATGGCTCCAACAGAGCTAAAAGAATTGAAATCTCAGTTGCAATAGTTGACAGACAGAGGATTTGCACGACCTTGAGCTAGCTGCGATCGTGTTTGCTCTAAAAAATTGGCGCCACTATCTTTTCGGTGAGAAATGTCATGTGTTTTCAGATCATAAAAGTTTGAAATATCTGATGACTCAGAAAGATTTGAATCTGCGACGGAGAAGAAGGTTAGAACTGTTAAAAGACTACGAGCTTGTGATTGATTATCATCCGGGAAAAGTAAATGTTGTTGCTGATGCCTTGAGTCGGAAATCATTGTTTACGCTACGTGCGATTAATGCTCATTTAGTTCTGTCTGATGATGGTTCGGTTCTAGCCGAATTGAAAGTGAGACCGTTGTTCTTAAAGCAGATTTGTGATGCCCAAAAAGTTGACAAAGAAATGCTAGCGAAACGAGCTCAGCGCGATTTGAAATCTAATTCAGAATTTCAAGTTCATGATGATGATTGTCTGAGATTCTTAGATTGGATTTTTGTAACACCCAAAACCCGGCCTAGACGTTACGACCGGATCTAGCGTGTCACATAGAAGGGTTGTTTAAAACTGCGCGTTCATTAAAAACTTCGTATTCTTTTTGAAACTTTGAGCTTTGTTGTTTGTGAAGCTCAGATTTGCTTTTATGGTTTCCTTGTAAAAACGTTCTTAGTACTATTATGACCGAAAACTTTGTTTATAACAGAAATCAGATTTAGTGAATTGAGAAAATGTGATATTTGAAAAACGGTTATTAGCATTTTAGAAAACTCAGTATTCAAACATTTAACGATTTAAAAGTAACCGAATTGTAAGTTAAAAGAAAAATAAAATCCAATGGCCTTATTACATAAAATTAAACCCAAATTAAGATAATCTTAAAATAAAGCAAAAACGAAATTTACTAAAGTTCGTGAGAAATACTCCGACGTATGGCCACCACAGAGTCCTCCGCAGCTCCAAATCCTCTAACGCTGGGGATCACCTGCAAGGTTAAAGAAGAGGGGTGAGTTACGAGAACTCAGTGTGTAATCCCTAATCGGTCATTAACTAGGCCCGAGCCCATACGGAAGTAGACTGGGCCAAAGCCCTATTCGATAACAATCTGGGCCTTAGCCCTATAAACATGATAATGCAAATAATGTAATGCAGCCCAACCTAATAATCCATCCGCTACACACCCCCGTACCAACCCTACACACCTGTGGGGACCAAGTCAACCCACCCAGCCCTACACACCAATATGGCAGACAAGCTGCTAATCACAGAATTTGTGGCGGAGCCACCAGAATAACAGAATATACGTGGCATAGCCACTACAAAGAATGTGGTAGAGCCACCAGAACAGAATGTGGCAGAGCCACCAGAATACACTTCCTCCGATCATCAATATCCCAATTCCATGCAGAATGTCATGTATGCAAAGCACATATAAAAATGATGTATGAAATAAATTACCATCATAACCAGTTAAACAGAATACACACAATTATACTAATCAACCCTTAAGGGTATAACAGTAATTTTACTCACCGATGGTATTTCAGTAATTTACCCTCCAGGGGTATTTCAGTAAATTACCCTCCAGGGGTATTTCGATAATTTTATCATTTAACGGCCTTTCCGAAGGCCTACTGTCACCTCGAGCGACACAGGACCCTTTTTGGGTCTCTACGGAGCTATTGGGCCTGAAATCCATTTCAGGCCCAAACGGGCCCACACGCTCGTGTGGCCCAATACACATGGATTCAGTCCCAGATTCGCAGATTTTGCAATCGAACCTATCATTTGATAGTTTTCCAACAATTTTGCCCAAGTGGGCCGGGTAGCCCATTGGGCCCATTTGGCCCGTTTTGGCTCGATCAGGCCCGTTATAGTCTCAGTTTCGCGAGAGTGTTCATGACACTCTCAACGACTTAACGTCACTATTCGTATCTCGATTTACCACTACGAGCGCTCGCACGCTTGAGTGGTCAAAGTTGTTGGTTTTCCAGCTTTTCAGCTTTCAGCCGAGTCACAGAGCATTGCAAGCATGCATTCGGAGGGGTGTGAGATTACACACCTGATCACGTAGAGTACTATACACTCACGATCGCCGTCACCTTCACTAGCGCGATCAACTATGATTTGCTTATCTAAACCAGATGTCGACGCCCTTCCGCATCCAGGCGGAAAGTCCCGAACCGCTGACACCCTACACCGCTTAAACTTGGGAGCAGGGGCTGCGAGTCCACTTCTAATAGGCACTCCTCCTGCTTCCCTCACAGCCTGGCTATCACTTGCCTCCATAAAGAACTCTCGATTAGCTAAAGCCACAATCACCACACCAAGGGGCGATACTCGGATGTTGAATGAACAGAGAAGAAGATAAGCTTGATCAAATAGGGAACGACAGATGAAGTGCCAGGGAAGAATAGATTCGGCCTTAGACTAGAGATAAGTCAAATGGGAAGAAGAGATTTGGCACAAGCAGCAAACCAAAAGAATTAAAATTTGGCTATGGAGTACAAACCAAAATGAAGAACAATTAAATAACACAAGCCAAAATATTGGTGTAAGAAGAATTTGGCTATAGGAAGAAAGAAGTCAGAAGAGGATTCGGCCAACACTGTTTAAGCAACAACAAGTGACGAAAACGTTTGAAAAGAAAATGAGAAGAAACGAATGAGAGGAATTGAGGTTTCGGCAAGGAAAATTAGAGCACAAGAACCCAAAATTCTAAAAACTGAAAAGTAGAAAGTAGGAATTCTCTCCAAAGAATACTTCAAGAATGGCACTCAACCTCCCCCAAGACCGAATATGCACACACTACTCCCTAGCCGAATTTCACCTCCCACAACACTCCCACATTCCGCCACTACCACCTCTCACCCCAATCCCTTGATTCACTCCTTAATTTCCTCCCCACATTGCTCTCCATCATCCATTCAAACCATTTGACCAAGTCTCCAACCTCCAAGGCAGAGTTTGATCTCAACTCTGCTTCTTACACTCCCAAACACAAAATAATAGCCACCAAAATGCAGCTTGTGAGATTCGAACCTCCAACCTCCTTGCACTCCCCTTGACGCCACACCACCTTGCCACATGCTCCACTTGTGCTAGCAAAACACCAACAAATTTCCTTAAGTCTAGCTTCTGCTAGCTCTCTCCCCTAAAGAGCCAAAAATAAAAATTCTTCCTATGGCCTAACTTGAACCTGGGACTTCATAGAAACCCCGTAACCTATCAAAATCACCTTCCTAACAGGTCCAACTTGAAATAATGCCGTTCTCATATTCCCAAAAAGTTTAAAACAACTTCTATGCTTGGGGCCCAATAGGCCCGATTCTCCTAGGCCCAATTTTGGGATGTTACAAATCTACCCCCTTAAAGAAATTTCGTCCTCAAAATTTCCAACTATATAACAGTGGTTTTAACACAGGCTACTCTACCACGCTGCCGCTGCGCACACTTATTCCAATAACACTAATACACTTCTAACCTAATCTAGAAACCTCTTCACACAACCAAATGTCTAACCACAGAAGCAAACAGATATTCATCATACATACATAAAATTTTCTACATTCAAACACCACATCCTACCAAAACATACCTGACTTAATGGTGATGGAACAATCCCGAGCCCTATGCTCCTTAGACCCGCATCTCAAGCATGCTCCTGACCTCCTCTAGCATTCACCCGGATGACGCCTTCTGCAATATTCGCAAGCCGGAAAGTTTGGACGTGCCTTAACATGCTTCACAGAATGAGACTGCAACCCTAGAGAACCGCGATCTCTTTTCTTCTTACAGTCCACGCACCCAACTCGAAGTGTTTCACCAATTTCTTTAACCTCCTCCAATACCTCCCTAACTAGCTGAGTCAGTACATCAGCTCCGGCTCGGTCGTGAGAGCCCGTCTCAGTCACTGGCGATGCCGGTGCTTCCATTTCAGGCATGTGCCCTGATGCTGAAGATTCAGCCCTAGCACCTCAGCCTCTACCACGGCCGCGTGTACCTTGTCCACGTCCTCTTGTACTCATACTGCTGAATCAAGTTCATCTGATTAAGAATTTTATGAATTAGTCTATAATTCCAATGTTTATTAACAAATGTTTTATGGAAAACAGGTATAAATGTGGTTTTCGCAGATCGAATTTCCTAATGTTTCAGTCTCTATAGTCTTAGCTCCTATAGCTAACAGTTTCAGTGCATTACCACTAACTCTAGCAGTTTTCTCCCTACAATCATTTCATCATATCATCAGATAAAGTAAGAGGACTTACGGATTTGGTGACGGGGACTCGGAGTGCCATACTTCAAATAAAGATATATATTTTCCAAACCATATTTCGAACAAATTTTGAAAAATGTTTTCGAACCCATTCCACAATTGAGTTTTGTAGCCGGGCTCTGATACCATTAAATGTAACGCCCCAAACCCGACCTAGACGTTACGACTGGATCTAGCGTGTCACATAGAAGGGTTGTTTAAAACTGCACATTCGTTAAAAACTTTGAATTCTTTTTGAAACTTTGAGCTTTGTTGTTTGTGAAGCTCAGATTTGCTTTTATGGTTTTCTTGTAAAAATGTTCTTAGTACTATTATGACCAAAAACTTTGTTTATAACAGAAATCAGATTCAGTGAATTGCGAAGATGTGATATTTGAAAAATGATTATTAGCATTTTAGAAAACTCAGTATTCAAACATTTAACGATTTAAAAGTAATCGAATTGAAAGTTAAAAGAAAAATAAAATCCAATGGCCTTATTACATAAAATTAAACCCAAATTAAGATAATCTTAAAATAAAGCAAAAACAAAATTTACTAAAGTTTGTGAGAAATACTCCGACGTAAGGCCACCACAGAGTGCTTCGCAGCTCCAAATCCTCTAACGCTGGGGATCACCTGCAAGGTTAAAGTAGAGGGGTGAGTTACAAGAACTCAATGTGTAATCCCCTAATCGGTCATTAACTGGGCCCGAGCCCATACGGAAGTAGACTGGACCGAAGCCCTATTCGATAACAATCTGGGCCTTAGCCCTATAAACATGATAATGCAAATAATGTAATGCAGCCCAACCTAATAATCCATCCGCTACACACCCCCGTACCAACCCTACACACCTGTGGGGACCAAGTCAACCCACCCAGCCCTACACACCAATATGGCAAACAAGCTGCTAATCACAGAATTTTGGCGGAGCCACCAGAATAATAGAATATACGTGGCATAGCCACTATAAAGAATGTAGCAGAGCCACCAGAACAGAATGTGGCAGAGCCACCAGAATACACTTCCTCCGATCATCAATATCCCAATCCCATGCAGAATGTCATGTATGCAAAGCACATATAAAAAATGATGTATGAAATAAATTACCATCATAGCCAGTTAAACAGAATACACACAATTATACCAATCAACCCTTAAGGGTATAACAGTAATTTTACCCACCGATGGTATTTCAGTAATTTACCCTCTAGGGGTATTTCGGTAATTTACCCTTCGAGGGTATTTTGGTAATTTTATCATTTAACGGCCTTTCCGAAGGCCTACTGTCGCCTCGAGCAACACAGGACCCTTTTTGGGTCTCTACGGAGCTATTGGGCATAAAATCCATTCCAGGCCCAAACGGGCCCACACGCTCGTGTGGCCCAATACACATGGTTTCGGTTACAGATTTGCAGATTTTGCAATCGAACCTATCATTTGATAGTTTTCCAACAATTTTTCCCAAGTGGGCCGGATAGCCCATTGGGCCCATTTGGCCCATTTCGGCTCGATCAGGCCCGTTACAGTCTCAGTTTCGCGAGAGTGTTCATGACACTCTCAACGACTTAACATCACTATTCATATCTTGATTTACCACTACGAGTGCCCGCACGCTTGAGTGGTCAAAGTTGTCAGTTTTTCGGCTTTTCAGCTTTCGGCCGAGTCACAGAACATTGCAAGCTTGCATTCGGAGGGGTGTGAGATTACACACCTGATCACGTAGAGTACTATACACTCCCGATCGCCGTCACCTTCACTAGCGCGATCAACTACGATTTGCTTATCTAAACCAAATGTCGACGCCCTTCCGCATCCAGGCGGAAAGTCCCGAACCGCTGACACCCTACGCCGCTTAAACTTTGGAGCAGGGGCTGCGAGTCCACTTCCAATAGGCACTCTTCCTGCTTCCCTCACAGCCTGGCTATCACTTGCCTCCATAAATAACTCTCGATTAGCTAAACCCACAATCACCACACCAAGGGGTGATACTCAGATGTTGAATGAACAGAGAAGAAGATAAGCTTGATCAAATAGGGAACGACAGATGAAGTGCCAGGGAAGAATAGATTCGGCCTTAGACTAGAGATAAGTCGAATGGGAAAAAGAGATTTGGCACAAGCAGCAAACCAAAAGAATCAAAATTCGGCTATGGAGTACAAACCGAAATGAAGAACAATTAAAGAACACAAGCCGAAATATTGGTGTAAGAAGAATTCGGCTATAGGAAGAAAGAAGTCAGAAGAGGATTCAGCCAACACTGTTTAAGCAACAACAAGTGACGAAAACGTTTGAAAAGAAAATGAGGAGAAACGAATGAGAGGAATTGAGGTTTCGACAAGTAAAATTAGAGCACAAGAACCCAAAATTCTAAAAACTGAAAAGTAGAAAGTAGGAATTCTCTCCAAAGAATACTTCAAGAACGACACTCAACCTCCCCCCAAGACCGAATATGCACACACTACTCCCTAGCCGAATTTCACCTCCCACAACACTCCCACATTCGGCCACTACCACCTCTCACCCCAATCCCTTGATTCACTCCTTAATTTCCTCCCCACATTGCTCTCCATCATCCATTCAAACCATTTGACCAAGTCTCCAACCTCCAAGGCAGAGTTTGATCTCAACTCTGCTTCTTACACTCCCAAACACAAAATAATAGCCACCAAAATGCAGCTTGTGAGATTCGAACCTCCAACCTCCTTGCACTTCCCTTGACGCCACACCACCTTACCACATGCTCCACTTGTGCTAGCAAAACACCAACAAATTTCCTTAATTCCAGCTTCTGCTAGCTCTTTCCCCTAAAGAGCCAAAAACTAAAATTCTTCCTATGGCCTAACTTGAACCCGGGACTTCATAGAAACCCCGTAACCTATCAAAATCACCTTCCTAACATGTCCAACTTGAAATAATACCGTTCTTATATTCCCAAAAATTTTAAAACAACTTTTACGCTCGGGGCCCAATAGGCCGATTCTCCTAGGCCCAATTTTGGGATTTTACAAATCTACCCCCTTAAAAAAATTTCGTCCTCAAAATTTCCAACTATATAATCGTGGTTTTAACATAGGCTACTCTACCACACTGCCACTGCGCACTCTTATTCCAATAACACTAATACACTTCTAACCTAATCTAGAAACCTCTTCACACAACCAAATGTCTAACCACAGAAGCAAACAGATATTCATCACACATACATTAAATTTTCTACATTCAAACACCACATCCTACCAAAACATACCTGACTTAATGGTGATGGAACAATCCCGAGCCCTATGCTCCTTAGACCCGCATCTCAAGCATGCTCCTGACCTCCTCCAGCATTCACCCGGATGACGCCTTCTGCAATATTCGCAAGCCAGAAAGTTTGGATGTGCCTTAACATGCTTCACAGAACGAGATTGTGAGCCCAGAAAATCGCGATCTCTTTTCTTCTTACAGTCCATGCACCCAACTCGAAGTGTTTCACCAATTTCTTTAACCTCCTCCAATACCTCCCTAACTAGCCGAGTCAGCACATCAGCTCTGGCTCGGTCGTGAGAGCCCGTCTCAGTCACTAGCGATGCCGGTGCTTTCATTTCAGGCATGTGCCCTCATACTGAGGATCCTGCCCTAGCACCTCAGCCTCTTCCACGGCTGCGTGTACCTTGTCCACGTCCTCTCGTACTCATACTGCTGAATCAAGTTAATCTGATTAAGAATTTTATGAATTAGTCTATAATTCCAATGTTTATTAACAAATGTTTTATGGAAAACAGGTATAAAAGTGGTTTTCGCAGATTGAATTTCCTAATGTTTCAGTCTCTATAGTCTTAGCTCCTATAGCTAACAGTTTCAGTGTACTACCACTAACTCTAGCAGTTTTCTCCCTACAATCATTTCATCATATCATCAGATAAAGTAAGAGGACTTACAAATTTGGTGCCGGAGACTCGGGGTGCCATACTTCAAATAGAGATATATATTTTTCAAACCATATTTCGAACAAATTTTGAAAAATATTTTCGAACCCATTCCACAGTCGAGTTTTGCAATCGAGCTCTGATACCATTAAATGTAACACCCTAAACCCGACCTAGACGTTACGACCGGATCTAGCGTGTCACATAGAAGGGTTGTTTAAAACTGCGCGTTCATTAAAAACTTCATATTCTTTTTGAAACTTTGAGCTTTGTTGTTTGTGAAGCTCAGATTTGCTTTTATGGTTTTCTTGTAAAAATGTTCTTAGTACTATTATGACCGAAAACTTTGTTTATAACAGAAATCAGATTCAGTGAATTACGAAAATGTGATATTTGAAAAACGGTTATTAGCATTTTAGAAAACTCAGTATTCAAACATTTAACGATTTAAAAGTAATCGAATTGAAAGTTAAAAGAAAAATAAAATCCAATGGCCTTATTACATAAAATTAAACCCAAATTAAGATAATCTTAAAATAAAGCAAAAACAAAATTTACTAAAGTTCGTGAGAAATACTCCGACGTATGGCCACCACAGAGTCCTTCGCAGCTCCAAATCCTCTAACGCTGGGGATAACCTGTAAGGTTAAAGCAGAGGGGTGAGTTACGAGAACTCAGTGTGTAATCCCCTAATCGGTCATTAACTGGGCCCGAGCCCATACGGAAGTAGACTGGGCCGAAGCCCTATTCGATAACAATCTGGGCCTTAGCCCTATAAACATGATAATGCAAATAATGTAATGCAGCCCAACCTAATAATCCATCCGCTACACACATCCGTACCAACCCTACACACCTGTGGGGACAAAGTCAACCCACCCAGCCCTACACACTAATATGGCAGACAAGCTGCTAATCACAGAATTTGTGGCGGAGCCACCAGAATAACAGAATATACGTGGCATAGCCACTATACAGCATGTGACAGAGCCACCAGAATAGAATGTAGCAGAGCCACTAGAATACATTTCCTCCGATCATCAATATCCCAATCCCATGCAGAATGTCATGTATGCAAAGCACATATAAAAAATGATGTATGAAATAAATTACCATCATAACCAGTTAAACAGAATACACACAATTATACTAATCAACCTTTAAGGGTATAACAATAATTTTACCCACCGATGGTATTTCAGTAATTTACCCTCCATGGGTATTTTGGTAATTTACCCTCCTGGGGTATTTTGGTAATTTACCCTCCAGGGGTATTTCGGTAATTTACCCTCCAGGGGTATTTCAGTAATTTTATCATTTAACGGCCTTTCCAAAGGCCTACTATTGCCTCGAGCGACACAGGACCCTTTTTGGGTCTCTACGGAGCTATTGGGCCTGAAATCCATTTCAGGCCCAAACAGGCCCACACGCACGTGTGGCCCAATATACATGGTTTCGGTCATAGATTCATAGATTTCACAATCGAACCTATCATTTGATATTTTTCCAACAATTTTGCCCAAGTAGGCCGGATACCCTATTGGGCCTATTTGCCGCCCGCTCGATCGGGCAAAGTTCTGATCTCGGTTTTGCGAGTGTTCGTGACACTCTTAACGACTTAACGTCACTATTCGTATCTCGATTTACCACTACGAGTGCTCGTACGCTCGAGTGGTCACAGTTACCGGTTTTTCGGCTTTTCGGCTTTCGGTCGAGTCACAAAACATTGTAAGCATGCATTCGGAGGGGTGTGAGATTACACACCTGATCACATAGAGTACTATACACTCACAATCGCCGTCACCTTCACTGGCACGATCAACTACGATTTGCTTATCTAAACCAGATGTCGACACCCTTCCGCATCCAGGCGGAAAGTCCCGAACCACTGACACCCTACGCCGCTTAAACTTGGGAGCAGGGGCTGCGAGTCCACTTCCAATAGGCACTCTTCCTGCTTCCCTCACAGCATGGCTATCACTTGCCTCCATAAAGAACTCTCGATTAGCTAAACCTACAATCACAACACCAAGGGGCAATACTCGAATGTTGAATGAATAGAGAAGAAGATAAGCTTGATCAAATAGGGAACGACAGATGAAGTAGTAGGGAAGAATAGATTCGGCCTTAGACTAGAGATAAGTCGAATGGGAAGAAGAGATTCGGCACAAGCAGCAAACCAAAAGAATTAAAATTCGGCTATGGAGTACAGACCGAAATGAAGAACAATTAAAGAACACAAGCCAAAATATTGGTGTAAGAAGAATTCGGCTATAGGAAGAAAGAAGTCAGAAGAGGATTTGGCCAACACTGTTTAAGCAACAACAAGTGACGAAAATGTTTGAAAAGAAAATGAGAATAAACGAATGAGAGGAATTGAGGTTTCGGCAAGTAAAATTAGAGCACAAGAACCCAAAATGTTAAAAACTGAAAAGTAGAAAGTAGGAATTCTCTCCAAAGAATACTTCAAGAACGGCACTCAACCTCCCCCCAAGACCGAATATGCACACACTACTCTCTAGCTGAATTTCACCTTCCACAACACTCCCACATTCGGCCACTACCACCTCTCACCCTAATCCCTTGATTCACTCTTTAATTTCCTCCCCACATTGCTCTCCATCATCCATTCAAACCATTTGACCAAGTCTCCAACCTCCAAGGCAGAGTTTGATCTCAACTCTACTTCTTCCTCTCCCGAACACAAAATAATAAGCCACCAAAATGCAGCTTGTGAGATTCAAACTTCCGACCTCCTTGCACTCCCATTGACGCCACACCACCTTGCCACATGCTCCACTTGTGCTAGCAAAACACCAACAAATTTCCTTAAGTCCAGCTTCTGCTAGCTCTCTCCCCTAAAGAGCCAAAAACCAAAAATCTTCCTATGGCCTAACTTGAACCCGGGACATCATAGAAACCCCGTAACCTTTCAAAATCACCTTCCTAACAGGTCCAACTTGAAATAATGCCGTTATCATATTCCAAAAAAATTTAAAACAACTTCTACGCTCGGGGCCCAATAGGCCCGATTCTCCTAGTCCCAATTTTGGGATGTTACAATTTGTGTTATGAGAAATATAGAGTTGATTCTGTTGATTTTGAAAGAAGCTCAAAACGGTCGTTTATCGGTTCATCCGGGAAGTACGTAAATGTACAATGATCTGAAATAGTTTTACTGGTGGCTTGGAAAGAAAAGAGATATCTCTGATTCTGTTTCGAAATGTTTGATTTGTCAGCAAGTTAAAGCTGAACATCAGCTGCCATTCGGTTTGTTACAACCAATCATGATTTTTGAGTGGAAATGAGGGAGAATCACGATGGACTTTGTGTTGGGATTGCCCCTATCTCCGAGAAAGAAAGATGCAATATGGGTGATAGTTGACAGATTAACGAAATTAGCTTATTTTATTCCGGTAAGAATGGATTACTCACTTGATAAGTTAGTTGAATTGTATGTTTCTGATATTGTGAGATTGCACGGGGTGCCACTATCTATTGTATCTGACAGAGATCCGAGGTTTACTTTACGGTTTTGGAAGAAACTGCAAGAGGCTTTAGGTACGAAATTGTACTTCAGTACTGCTTTTCATCCGCAAATGGATGGTCAATCCAAGCGGATCATTCAGATTCTCGAGGATATGTTGAGATGTTGTATTCTTGAGTTTGAAGGTACGTGGGAAAAGTACCTGCCGTTGATTGAATTTGCGTATAATAATAGTTTTCAAACAAGCATTAAAATAGCACCATATGAGGCTCTTTACGGTCGTAAATGCAGAACACCATTGTACTGGAATGATCTTAGTGAGAATAAGATTCACGGAGTAGATTTAATCAGAGAGACTGAGTAAAAAGGGAAAGTGATTCGAAACAGTTTGAAAGCGACATCAAATCGTCAGAAGTCTTACGTAGATTTGAAACAAAAAGATATTGAATTTGGGATCGATGATAAAGTGTTTTTGAAAGCATCTCCGTGGAAGAAAATACTTCAATTTGGCAGAAAAGGCAAATTGAGTCCGAGGTTTATCGGGCCGTATGAGATTTCTTAGCGTATTGAGACGGTTGCTTATAGATTGTTGTTGCCACTTGAGCTAGAGAAGATTCATAATGTGTTTCACGTATCGATGCTTCGACGATACAGATCTGACCCATCACACGTAATTGCCCCTATTAAAGTTGAGATTCAGTCTGATTTATCGTATAGCGAAGAACCGATTCGAATTCTGGCTCGTGAGATCAAAGAGTTGAGGAATAAGAAAATTGCTTTAGTGAAAGTGTTGTGGCACAGACACGGGGTTGAAGAGGCTACATAGGAGCCCGAGGATGCTATGAGAGAGTAATACCCGAATCTATTCACTGGTAAGATTTTCAGGGACGAAAATCTCTACGGGGGGAGAGTTGTAATAGCCTGGTTTAGACCCTAATCGAAACAATGGTTTTGAGGCCACAAATTCTAGTCAAAAAAATATTTTAATATTATTTTTGACGTTTATGGCATGTGATAAAGTATGCGTGAAAGTTCTGTATGAAAATTTATCATTTGTGTGCCGATTTGTGAAAAAGAACCTAATTGCGTAAAATGCAAAAGTTGTGTGCTAGTAATTAAAAGTGATTAATTGACATGGCTTATTAAATGAAAGGTCCTTATCTTGATATTAGACCATTGATAGTGGAATTTGACATAAATGGCCATTAAATGAATGATTTTATAATGTTTTAATTAACGTTAAAATTGTAAAATGGTTACTAATGTTTATTAATTAAAACAAAACATGAATTAGTGGCCATTTTGTGTTCATCTTGCCGAAAATACAATGAAAGGAAAGAAAAGAAAGCTAGCTAGGGTTCGGCTAGAATTTTTCTTGATTAAGGTATGTGTTTTGATCCATTTTTGATGATTTATATATTTTTGTGATCGTTGCTTCATGTTCTCTTAAGCCCATGCCTTAATTCATGAAATTGATGATGATTTTGAGTTATGCCATTGTTGATTTTGTGAGCTTTGTGATGTTTGATGATGAAAACTAAGTGTTTGATGATTAATAAACATATTTTCTAAAGTGATTTTGAGTAAAAATGCATTTTTTGGATTTAATTGAGAAATTTGAAAACTTTGTGTTGAAATGTGAAATAAATGAAAGATATGGGCTGCTAGGGACTAGTATGAAATTCGACCAAGCTTGGGTGTGAGTAAATTATGTGTATTTTGTGTAATTGTGAAATAGGGATTAAAATGTCAAAATGTGAAATTATAAGGGTTAAAGTGCAAAATGCCCTAATTGTGTGTTTGTGAATTTAATTGAGTAAAGATGAGATTGAATGAGTTGAGTTTGATATTATATAGATCAAGAAAAGAGAAATTCAGACCTAGATCGAGGCAAGAACAAAGTGCTCGATTGATCGACAAGTATCGTTCTTTCTACGTCCGAGATAAGTTCGTGTATAATGCGTATTGTTTAAATAATGTTCCTAAGTGATGAAATGAATGGAAATGTGATTGTGGAGTTTGGTAATGTGAAATGTGAGTTCGAAGATATGTGGCACTAAGTGTGCGTAAATAGAATTGTTACAGTGATGAATGGCACTGAGTGTGCGAGATAAAGAAAGCATCGGTTGCAATATTTGGCACTGCGTGTGTGATACCGACACAAATTTGGTTTAATGTGATGGCACTAAGTGTGCAATATTACTATAGCTTTGGTTAATTATTTGGCACTAAGTGTGCGAGTTCATCGAACGTTTAAAGAGGAGCGAATGAATTATGTCATCAAGCATTGAGGTGATAAATGTGATAGAAAAATACGTAATGGTACAGGTATGTACAGAACCTATGTGGTTGATGATATTGTGTATGAGATAATGGAAGATTATGTGAATGAATGATGTAAAGAGTTGGATTGAGTAGCATTATAAATGCTTGTATATGAAGTTATAGATATAGTATGAAAGTGAGTAATAGCCTTGGATGAGAATGAGTAGTGATGTGAATTAAACTAAGTGTTAGGTAAATTTATTTATTGAATTTGAATTGTTGAGCTAATTGTGTTATATTACGAATTTACTGAGCTTTAAAGCTTACTGTGTGAAGCCTTTCTCTGTTTTACAGTGGTTTTTAAAGCTAGCTTGGTTTCTGGGATCGTCAGCGACTCAATCACACTATCGGGCATCTATTTTGGTACCTTTTGGAAGTTGTATTTATGGTATATGGCATGTATAGGCTAGTGAGTTTGTGGAATGTTTTGAGATGTATAAATCTTGCCATGTGATATGGCTTGATAATGGATGAGACTTTGGATTGATTTTGGTATATGTTTTGCTATGTGAAAATGGTGTATGTAATGTGTATAAATGGTCTTGTGTGAATGGCCATTATGGTATGTTTAGTGAAATTGAAATAGTATGTTTCATACTTGATTTGGTAGTTGAGATGGTAAATGAATTGTAGGTTATTTGATGTTGGAATTGATGCTTGTAGGAATGACCCAAAATGGGTGGAAATTTGGCCTTGTAAATGGCCTATAATTGCCCACACGGGTGAGCACACGGGCGTGTGTCTCGACCGTGTCCTTCTATGTCCTAATTCAAAGCAAGTCTGACTTGCACACGGGCCAGACACACGGGCGTGTGACAAGCTGTGTGATTCAAGTCAGTGTTGCACCCCGGCCAGACACACGGGCTTGTGACAGGCCGTCTGACCCAAGTCAGTGTTGTACACAGGGTAAGACATGGTCTAAGGCATAGCCGTGTGAGACACACGACCTAGCCACACGGGCCTGTGCAATATTTTGAAGAAAATTTTCTAAGTTCCGCAAAGTTTCCGTATGAAATCGGTTTAGTCCCAAACCACTTCTAAAGCATGTTTAAGGTCTCGTAGACCTTCTAAAGGGATTTTGTGTTATTGATTAACTATGATATGCTGATGTTTGAGCAATGGTTGTTTAAATGTTATGATTCGACTGGTGATACCTCGTAACATTAGTCCGGCGATAGATACGGGTTAGGGGTGTTACACGCACGGGCGTGTGTGTTGGTCGTGTGGCCCAAGTCAGAGAGTTACATGGGGTCAGACACGGGCTGGGGCACGGCCATGTTCTCCCATTTCAAATGTCCACACGGCCTATGACACGGGCGTGTCTTTGGCCGTGTGAGACACACGGCCATGCCACACGGGCGTGTGTCCTCTATTTTTTAGAAAATTTTCTAAGTGTTCTAAGAGTTTCCAAAGTTATCGGTTTAGTCCCGAACCATTCCCAATGCATGTTTAGGGCCTTGTAGGCTCGTATTAGGGACAAAATGATTGGTTGTGAATGAATTGTATTTGAAATGATTGATTTTTATGAGAAATGTATGTTTTAACGTGTGATAAGTTTGGTAACACTCCGTAACCCTATTCCAGCATTAAATACGGGTGAGGGGTGTTACAAGAGGTATCGATATTAGGCCTTAAAAATTGAAACCTCTGTGAACTAAAACATACAAGAAACAAAATAGAGATTTGGTATTGATACCCTTTCTCGAGTATCGGTATCGATACTTGGTTCGGAGGTACCGATAATTTTTGACAGATGGGTTTTTGAATCGAGAAACAGAATGCTCGATTGGTATCATTTTTTCCCAAGTGGTTTCGATACCACTATAGGGAAATATCGATACCTGATTATCAGTATTGATACCTACGGACATCTTTCTGAAATTTTGCTACTTGACCATTGAGCATGACTCTGGCTATTTGTGTGATCGATTAACGAAATATTTGCATGTAATAATGATAATTAATCATTTGAATGTAATAAAACTTGATCGAATCTAGCTCTCTATTTACTGTAAATGAGATGAGATGGTGGTGTGACATCCCGTATTCGAGCCTGGCGACCAGGTCGGGTATAGGGTGTGACACCCTTAGCCTATTTCCCTTCGACGCCTCCTTTCTCCCCTCATCATGATGATTAGACTAGCTTTAGACCATACATTTCATTTTCATAACATTTGCGCCGTTATTTTTATGTTTATGCCTATTTCTTTTTATTGCACTTTATTTCTTTATTTATTTTTTAAGATATTTTTTAGATGCTTATTCAACTTTATCTATCTTTTGAGCAGCTAACTTCTTTTCTTCTTAAGCTTTATTTGTCTTTTGATATAACAAAAAGGGGGGAGGAAATTTTAAATTGAGGTAAATTGACTGGTTACTCTTTGATAATAACTAAATGCTAATTTTTGTGACCAAATTTTTTTAAGTAAAAATGAATGCCAACTTGAATGATAAATGTAACAGTCTATTTTCAATAGAATCGAAATAGTAGTTTTGAAACCACAAATCTGACGAGTAAATTATTATTTTATTATTATTTTACTGTCTCTGGAATGTTAGTAAGGTCGTATAAAAATTTTGTTAAGAAATTTTGATGTTTTCATGCTTGATTACAAAAAAAGAACTAAATCAAGAAAGGTGCAAAAGTGGAGTCCTAGTAGCTAAAGGTGTTAAATAGCTATGAAACTTAAATGTGAGTGGACTTAGATGGTAATTATACCATTTATAATGTTAGTGGACAAAGATGGACATAAGATTAAGTAATTTTAATGTTAAAAGCCAAGGTTAATATTGTAATTAGTAAAATTATCATAAAACAAAAATAAAGAAAACAAGTGTGTCATCTTTTTAGTTCATCTTTCCACCAAAAATAGGGTAAGAGAACACCATTGAAGAAGCTTGAAGGTTTGGACAAGTTTTCTCATTGCATGTAAGATATTTTTTATTCTGTTTTTAATGATTTCTAAGTTTTTGAAGTCGTTGTAGCTTAATCTAGCTAGCCCGAGGATTAATTTGCAAAACTGTTAAAGATATAGGGTTTTGCCATCAATGTTATTGCATGATTCTTGATGTTTTATGAAAGATTATGAGTCCTTATTGAAAAATAAAAAAAGTTTTGTAAAGTGATTTTTTATGAAATTGTCATTTAGGGACTTACTTGTGAAAATGATAAAAGTTCATGGTGAAATTGTGAAATGATGATTTGTATAGGTTGATATAGGTCCCTAGAGAAATAGGCTAGCTTTGGAAAAGGATGAAAATGTTTAGATTTCAATTTATGAGCTTAAGGACTAAATTATGAAAAAGTTAAAATGTTAGGGGTAAAATTATAATTTTGCAAAACATGAAAGATGGACTGAATTGAATAATAGAATAATTAAGTTGATTGAATTTTTCTATTTAGATTAAGATAGACCACGTACGGATCTAGATCGAGGAAAAGCTAAAGCCTCGGATTAGTGGATCTCGATTCTACGCCCTTGTCGTCAAGGTAAGTTTGTATGAATAATTATTATTTTTAATGCTATTTTAAATTATATGTAAATACGATGGTTGTTATGTAACTGAATGATAAATATCCAACAATCCCATGATGGTTATCGAGCCCTGTTTGAACCTTAGGAATTCATAGGATACAAAAGACATATCATTAGGGTTTTCATGTTCTGGGTGCTGGTATTAAATGTCCTATCGATGGCTGAGATCCTATATTTGTTGTGGATTCTTCACAGCTCGTGTGAGCAGCATCGTGTAACTTACATTTCGACCCACAACTCGTGTGAACAGGTCCATTTCACAACTCGTGTGAGCAACGATGTAAAGGAATGGTTATGGTTATATGTTTAAGCACACTTCGTGTGAGCTTTCCCGAGTATCCGATGATATTCTAAATGGTTAAATGAGCATGAGAAGGAAAGGAACGGTAAGTGTTCAAATGAACTATGTCATGTAATTATGAAAAAGGATTTAAATGGTAAGCTTCAATGGAAGTATGCTTATGTTAGTGAAAAGGATGAATTCAAATGAAGTATGTTCATGTATAATGGCTGACCTTATGTTAAGTTCAAGTGAATTATGTTTAAATGCACTAACATGTGTTATTGATGGTGCTTAGGCTTGTGTCAAGTTGTGATTCGATTATATTATTCTTAATCTTAATGTTATGTATTGAAATGGTAAGTTATGTTCATGTTTTATGAACTTACTAAGCAGTATGTGCTTACTTAGTTTTCTTTCCTATGTTTTATAGATAATCGGAAGCTCGATCGGTTTCGAAGCTTGTCATAGATCTATCACACTATCCATCAAATATATCAGTGGTTTTTGATGTTTTGACCAAGGCTATAATGGCATGTATAGGTGGACTTGTGTTTGATGTTAGTTGAATGTTAATTGATGATTTTGGCATGTATAAGTTGTTTTGGCACCATGTAATGTTGGTTGGTTTGTGTCATCTTGGTTCTTTTGATGCCTTATTAGTATATGTTGGTGTGGTAATGATATGATGCATGTTTCAATGGTTAATATGGTATGTGATGGATTAGTTTCAATATGTTCAAGATAGGGTATGTTTTGAAAAGGTATTTGATTTGATGTACATGATTGAAATGTGGAAATGTATACATGTTTAGGTGAAGTTTGAATGAATGAATTTGATGTGCCTTATATGCCATATTGGTTGAATGGTTTTAGATTATTAAATTGTTCATTTCATGTTGGTTTTGGTCATGTTTTGATGCTTTGATTAGGTGTTCTTAAAGGAATTTAGATGGCTTCTTGAATTGGTGATGGAAATGGCTTGTTTTTAGGCAAATTCATGTCCACACGACTTGAGACACGGGCGTGTGACCCGGTTTCGAGATACAGGTGTGTCCCTATTTTGATTGTTATATGGGTAAGGACATAGGCTGGGACACAGTTGTGTGTCCCTATTTCGATTGTTACACGGCCTGAGATACAGGTGTGTGCCTCAGCCGTGTGACGCACACGATCTAGCCACACGGCTGTGTGACCCCTACAGTCCAAGTTTTCTAACTTTTTTTTAAACTGTTCAAATGTTTCCAATTTAGTCTCAGACTGTTTCTAAAGTATTTTTTAGAGCCTCGAAGGCTCGATTAAGGGATGATATGTATGTGAATGAATGGATTATATCATGTTTATGTCAATGTTTTAAATGTATGTTTAATGTTTAGTTTGTATGGTAACGCTCTGTAACCCTATTCCGGCGACGGATACGGGTTAGGGGTGTTACAACAAATTTTATTTTGGTCTCAAATTTAAAAGGTCTTCTATTAAGGGGGAACAATTATTCAAAAATGAATTTACCAAATGTTTTGTTATATTAAAAAGGGGGAGATTGTTAAACTAAGCTTTATTTGATAAAAGATTTTTATATAACAAATTAAAAGTGTTTTTGAATATAAGCTAAAATTGAAAAAATAATTTTTAAATTTTAAGTCTAAAAGATAAAAATTTGAAACAATTTAAAATCAAGTGCAAATGATTTTAACCAAGTCAAAATGATTTCAATCAAGTTAAAATCATTTTAAATGATTTGCAAACAAGTCAAAACTTCTCCAGGACAAAATGTATCAATACCTAATGGACATGTATCGATAATTTTATAAATATCGATACCCTTAGAAAATTTTAGACCAAAAAGGCATTCTGTTTTAGAAAACCCTAAAAATTATCGATACCATGATTTTGGTATTGATACTTTTTGAAAATAATCGATACATTTCTTAAAATTGATACCAAAATAGTAATTTGTTTCTTATAAACCCTAAAAAGTATCGATCAGGTATCGATACTTATTTCAAGAAGTATCGATAAAATATTTTTTAAGTATCAATTATTTCATTCCAACAGTCACTGGATTAACATTTGTGACAAAAAAATATCGATACCCTTTTTGGAGGTATCGATACTCGTAGTTGCAGGTGAAATAAATACTCTAGTTTTATATCCCCAATGGCCATATTAACTTAACCAACAACCTCAATGGCTGGAAATCAATTATGGGGTATAAATACCATCTTTAAAAGTCCTACAACATCCAAGAAAGCACTTTCAAGCAAAAATCATCAATCAAACAACCTTAGAGCTTAAATTTTCATATTCTTCTTACATACACTTGTGAGCTTTATCCCTATTCTTTTGCTCAAGTGTATCTCATTGTATTTGTGCTTCAATTTGCAAATAATTTTATCTTGTAAGGATTGTTTCTTAGTGTGCTCATTTCTATCTCTTTGAGAGGGTTTGAAACTTAAGATTTGGGGTAGAAATCTTAAGGAGTTGTAAGGTTAAACCTTGTCCTCAAAGGTTGAACAAATTAGTGAATTTGAAAAAATCCTTAGTTGTGGAAAAATAAGGTAGTGGAGTAGGCAATTGGGGTCGAACCACTTTAAATTCTTTGTGTTCTTTGTTTCAT
Source organism: Gossypium sturtianum (assembly GCA_025698515.1). Classification (NCBI taxonomy): domain Eukaryota; kingdom Viridiplantae; phylum Streptophyta; class Magnoliopsida; order Malvales; family Malvaceae; genus Gossypium; species Gossypium sturtianum. The sequence continues at coordinate 112,382,677 of CM046955.1, forward strand.
TATTGCCTTTGCTTTCACCAAATTTTTTAAAGGCCAATTCATCCCCCTCTTGGCATTTTCTGTTTGCTTCATCCAGCTACCACAATCATTAACCATTTAAGCTTATTCACTTTTTAAATCAATTATCCATGTTCAAAACACTTCCATCACTAACTCATATACTAAGCATTAGGCAAATTTACTAACTCATATGAAATTTAAGCACTAAGCAAATTTACTGAGCTTGGTATGAACTAACCAAATTAATCACCAAGCCATGTAACATACCTAACATTCAACTCACCATTTACAAATCATCAAGCAATTTAGATATTTCAAATTGTCCAATTTCAAATCCTAGCATACCATTCATGTAACATCCCGAAATTAGGCCTAGAAGAATTGGGCCCATTGGGCCTTGGGCTTAAGAGTGTTTAAAATTTTGAGAAAAAAGAGAATGACATTATTTCAAGAGTGGATTAATTAGGAAGGTGATTTTGGAAATTTACGAGGTTTCTAGGAAGTTTCGGGTTCAAGTTGGGCCTTAGTATAAATTTTGTGTTTAAGCCTATTAAAGAGAGATAGTAAGGGGCATCAAGGGTTATGGAAATAGGTGGGTAATTTGCTTGCATAAATGAGCAATTAGTAAAGAGGTTATGGCATAAAGTGAAGGCATTGAGGGAAGAGGTTCGAATCCCACTTGGTACAAAAAATTTTGACTATTTTTTTTGTATACTTTCCTTAAGTGTCGGCCAAGAAGTATATATGGCAAGTTGGACTTCTTTATTTTTGGTAAGGTGGCTAAGAAATAAGGAAAGGTTGAGGTTGGGGAAAGGAATCAAAAGAATAAGGCAAGTAAGGGGAACATGTGGCTTATTTCATGGGGAATGCTATGGAAAGTATGGTTGGAAAAATTTTGACCCTTATGGCAATGCATGTGGACGGTTTTGGGGGTAGATAGGTGGCTGAAATTTTACTTTGGCTTTTGGTAGGGTCTTGGTATTGTTTTGGGTCCAAAATCTCATTTGCAACTTTAGTGTCATCTTCTCTCAATTTGCTATCCTCTTTGCCGAATCCTCCTAGCATAATTGTGCATTTTTCTTCTCTTTTGTTTGGTCAAAATATTCACCTCTTGTTCATCTCCCATTGATTGCCGAATCACCTAGCATCCATTCAACCTTCCATTCCTTTCTTTTAAACATTCCTTCAATCTTTCCTCTTCTCTAAATCGACACCACCAAAAGAGCACATCTTCTTGTTTGATTATCCCCATAGCCGAATATTAATATACATTTTCCTCTATAACTGAACTTTCATCTCTTCTCTATCTTTTCTTCTCATCCGTATGAACACTCATTCCTTGATAAATCGGTAAGTGGTTCTCTTCAACATTTTACTTTTTTTCTCTTAATGCCGAATTATGCCTTGGTTTGGGAGGGTCATATTGACCGAGACCATCATTTTATTCCACTCTCTCAAACGAGATCACTCTCCCTTTTGTAGTATTCTAGTGGGAGGCCGAACATCATTCTAGCCTTAAGTCGAACGGAGTAATCGGATCCAATATTAATAAGGTAAGAAGTTCTTATGGATTATTGATATTATTCAATATTCGATTGGTTGCTAACGGAGTAATAATTTGAAATAATCGACTATATGTTTTAGGGACAAATCACTCGATATATTCTACCTTAGGACATAGGGGTAAGTGATTCAAGCGTAAGTGATACGAAATCTTTTGGAAACCCGAGGCTAACTTTTGGTTGGTATTGTTCAAGGATCAACGGAGAGTGGTTCTTTAGGAAATCAAAATAAGGTGTGTAATCCCGTACCCTTCCGAATACATGTTTGAAATGGTGTGTGTTCTCACATCTCTCTGATTGTTTGCATGAAATGTTCTGTGATTTGGTCGTAATACCAAAGAAAACCGAAAACCGGCTTCCGTGATCACTCGGGCGTGCGTAGGTTCATAGTGGTAACCATATTTTTTGCAATGAAACAGTTTTGGTCAGCAGCAGTGACGTGATTTTGAAAAATCACGAAAAATAGGAGAAAGAGAATTAAAAAGTGAATAAGATATCGAATTAAATATTACTGTGTCTATTTTGATATGGAAGAAACGGAGAAGGAAAAAGAATTTTATATTCCGAGATATCTTAATTTTAGTGAGACTGGTTCTGATGGACTTCGTGGTTCCCTATTCTGTCTTGGAAAAATCGTATAAAACTGTACAAAGTAAATTAAGAGTTATAATTAATATGTATGGATTCCTTATTGAACCTATTTTTAATAGAAACAAGTGGGAGCAGCATATGAAAATCGTACAGTAAGATATTTGAAATTAAGATAAGAGAGGTCAGAATCGTTGGACAGTGAAACAAGGGGAAATTTAAGGAATAAACTGTACTAAATGGTTAGGTCAAAAATTCTGGAAAAACTATCGTAAGAAGATATATGAGTCTAGTTTCAAGGAAAATTTTTGGATCTAAATTTCGAGGTTCCTAACTCAAGTTATAGTCAGTTTAGTCAGTATGACGCAGATGGACGGTTTCAAATTTTATGCCCCACAATAGTAGTTAAGTTTAGGTTGCGGAATTACCAAAATACCTTTAAAGGGTAAATTACCGAAATACCCCTGGGTTACGAGATTGCCGAATTACCCTTAGTGGGTAAAATTACCGAATTATGAAAGTGCCCTTATGGGTCGAATTACGAAATTGCCCCTAAAGGTCTGAGTTACGAAAATGCCCCTATGGGTTGAATTACGGAAATGCCCCTAAAGGGCCGATTTGTTATATTGTCTTAATGGGCTGATTTGTTATATAGCCATAATGGGCCGATTTGATAAATTTTTTAATGGGCCGATTTGATAAATTGCTTAATGAGCCGATTTGATATATATTGTTTTGTGGGCCGATCTGATATATTGTTTAATGGGCCAATTTGACATATGGCTTAATGAGCCAATTTGATATAATGCCCTAATGGGCCGATTTTGTAAAGTGTTAATGGGCTGAACTTTTGTCTGATTTAATTATTGTTGTTATATTTGTAAATATCATGTTTTGCTATGTATGATGCATCTACATGAATTTGCATGGGTTGGGAAAATGTTGAAGAGAAGAAATTATGGTGGCACTGCCACAAATATTATGAAAAGCAGTTTGACTGCAGCGATACATTCTGATTCTTGTGGCTCTGCCACAAATTCTGATAATGGCTATGTGCCAACCTAAATATGGCTTTGTGCCATCGTGATTATGGCTTTGTGCTAAACGTATTTACCCGGGGCTATGTGCCTAACATATGAATTAACAACTCTTTGTCGATCATTTTTACCAAGGCTGTGTGCCGGTTATATTACCGCATATGATATTCTGGTGACTCTGTCACTTTTTGTCTGGTGGCTAAGCCACGTATATTATGTTATTCTGGTGGCTTGTCCACAATTTGAATTTGATATAAATGGCTAAATACCTGCGATTGGTGTGTTGGCGGGGTCGGTTGACAAAAGATCCCCGCAGGCGTGTTGGTTGGTACGGGTGATGTGTAGCGGATGGATTATTAGGTTGGTTTGGGTTTGCATACATTCAAACATTGCACATATATAAATAGATTCTGTTTTGTAAATGGGCTTCGGTCCAAGTGCATGCTAAACGGGCTTAAGCCCAAGATGATTGTTATATGGGTTCAGGCCCAGTGGATGACGGTAAGGGGATTTCACACTAAGTTCTTGTAACTCACCCCCCTTTTTCTTAACCCTTGTAGGTAATGCTCCGTGACGAGGACTTGGGGCCATGGATGACTCGGTGGAGGCCATACTTCAGAAATGGTGTTTATTTTGAACTTTAGATTTCTATTTTCGTTCACTTTACTATTTTGGTTTTTATGATGTAATAAGGCCTATGGAGTATTTATTTTTGCTTTATGTTGACGTACTTTAATTTTGCTTGAATTTTTTTTTAAATGGGAATTTTTCTAAAAACTTAAATAAAGATTTTCCAAAATTGATTACCAAAAGGATTTCATAACAAACTTTTACAAAAAATTTTAACTCAAATTTTCTTTAAATTTATCAATGACATTTTCAAAAGTCACGATTTTAAAAGATTACTAGTTTGATTATCGATTTATCAAACAACCTCTCAAAAATAATTGTATTTTATCTATGTTTCCGCAACGTTTTCAAAATGCTTCTGCAACTCTATTTCTAAACATCACATTTTTATTTTGTTCATTTCAAATATGCTTTCGCTACTAAAAAGGTTTTTAAAGATTATTATGTTTTCAAGTAGTTAACAATTGCTTAAGTGTTTTTGGTTTTAACAAAGAGGTTGTATTTCTCAAGCAAGTTTTTATTAATCGCAAAGATGATTTTTACTTCCATGTGACACACCAGATTCGGGCCTAAATTCTAGGCCGAGCTTGGGGTGTTACATTTTATAATCGTCGAGCCAAGTTGCGAACCCTATTTGTGGTTTGGGTTCAAACACGTTTTCAAAGCTATTTAAAATTTTAAATTATGTATGTTCCAAAGGAAGTATGGCACCACGGGTTTCTGGAACCAAGTCAAGTAAGTATATGTTATCATTTTATGATTATTGTATTAGTACTGTGGTAAGAAAATTCCACTAAATAGAATACTCTAGAACTTTTATTCTTAGGAGCTGAAACTATAGAGATTGAGACTATAGGATGCGTACTACGAAAATAACTTTACTTCCTATACTCCATAAGACATTGTTTAATAAATATTAGAACTATAGACTGATTCATAATACTTTTAATAAGATTAAATCGACATTAGTGAACATGAGCGCTAGAGGACGTGGACGCGGTAGACGTGGATGTGGAAGAGGCCGAGGTGCTAGGGCTTGATTTTTACCATCGGGGCATGTATCCTAAAGGGAGGCGTTGGCATCGCCAGTAGCCGAGACAGAGTCTTATGACCGAGCTGGAATTGATGAGCTGAGTCAGCTAGTTAGGGAGCTTATGGAGGAGGTTAGAGAAATTGGTCGAACACTTCGAGTTGGACGCGTGTACTGTAAGAAGGAATTTGATCGCGGTTCTCTAGGGTCGCAGTCTCGTTCTATGAAGCATGTTAAGGTACGTCCAAACTTTTCGGCTTCCAATTATTGCAAAAGGCGTCATTTGGGAGAATGCTGGAGGAGGTCAAGAGCATGCTTGAGATGTAGGTCTAAGGAGCATAAGACTCGGGATTGTTTCATCACCATCAAGTTAGGAATGTTTTGGTTGGACGTGATGATTGAATGTAGAAAATTCTAAGTATAAATGGTAGATAATTGTTTGCTTCTGTGGTTAGATGTTTGGTTGTGTGAAAAAGGATTCAAGATTATGTTAAAAGTACATTGTGGTTATTAAGATCAGAGTACGCAGCGAAAGCATAGTGGAGTGATTTGAGCGATGCGTTTAGTAGTAGGATGGAAATTTCAAGGATGAAATTTCTTTAAGGAGGGTAGAATTGTAACATCCCGAAATTTGGCCTAAAAGAATTGGGCCCATTCGGCCTTGGGCTTAGGAGTGTTTAAAATTTTGAGAAAAAAGAGAATGGCATTATTTCAAGAGTGGATTAATTAGGAAGGTGATTTTGGAAATTTGCGAGGTTTCTAGGAAGTTCCGGGTTCAAGCTGGGCCTTAGTATAAATTTTGTGTTTAAGCCTATTAAAGAGAGATAGTAAGGGGCATCAAGGCTTATAGAAATAGGTGGGTAATTTGCTTGCATAAATGAGCAATTAGTAAAGAGGTTATGACATCAAGTGAAGGCATTGAGGGAAGAGGTTCGAATCCCACTTGGTACAAAAAATTTTGACTATTTTTTTTGTATACTTTCCTTAAGTGTCGGCCAATAAGTATATATGGCAAGTTGGACTTCTTTATTTTTGGTAAGGTGGCTAAGAAATAAGGAAAGGTTGAGGTTGGGGAAAGGAATCAAAAGAATAAGGCAAGTAAGGGGAACATGTGGCTTATTTCATGGAGAATGCTATGGAAAGTATGGTTGGAAAAATTTTGACACTTATGGCAATGCATGTGGACGGTTTTGGGGGTAGATAGGTGGCTAAAATTTTACTTTGGCTTTTTGTAGGGTCTTGGTATTGTTTTGGTCAAAAATCTCATTTGCAACTTTAGTGTCATCTTCTCTCAATTTGCTATCCTCTTTGCCGAATCCTCCCAGCACAATTGTGCATTTTTCTTCTCTTTTGTTTGGTCAAAATATTCACCTCTTGTTCATATCCCTTTGATAGCTGAATCACCTAGCATCCATTCAACCTTCCATTCCTTTCTTTTAAACATTCTTTCAATCTTTCCTCTTTTCTAAATCGACACCACCAAAAGAGCACATCTTCTTATTTTATTATCCCCATAGCCGAATATTAATATACATTTTACTCTATCACCGAACTTTCATCTCTTCTCTATCTTTTCTTCTCATCCGTATTAACACTCATTCCTTGATAAATCGGTAAGTGGTTCTCTTCAACATTTTATTTTCTTTCTCTTAATGCCGAATTATGCCTTGGTTTGGGAGGGTCATATTGACCGAGACCATCATTTTATTCTACTCTCTCAAACGAGATCACTCTCTCTTTTGTAGTATTCTAGTGGGAGGCCGAACGTCATCCTAGCCTTAAGTCGAACGAAGAAATCGAAACCAATATTAATAAGTTAAGGAGTTCTTATGGATTATTGATATTATTCAATATTCGATTGGTTGCTAACGGAGTAATAATTTGAAATAATCGACTATATGTTTTAGGGACAAATCACTCGATATATTCTACCTTCGGACATAGGGGAAGTGATTCAAGCGTAAGTGATACGAAATCTTTTGGAAACCCGAGGCTAACTTTTGGTTGGTATTGTTCTAGGATCAACGGAGAGTGGTTCTTTAGGAAATCAAAATAAGGTGTGTAATCCTGTACCCTTCCGAATACATGTTTGAAATGGTGTGTGTTCTCACATCTCTCTGATTGTTTGCATGAAATGTTCTGTGATTTGGTTGTAATACCAAAGAAAACTGGAAACCGCCTTCCGTGATCACTCGGGTGTGCGTAGGTTCATAGTGGTAACCATATTTTTTGCAATGAAACAGTTTTGGTCAGCAGCAGTGATGTGATTTTGAAAAATCATGAAAAATAGGAGAAAGAGAATTAGAAAGTGAATAAGATATCTAATTAAATATTACTGTGTCTATTTTGATATGGAAGAAACGGAGAAGGAAAAGGAATTTTATATTCTGAGATATCTTAATTTTAGTGAAACTGGTTTTGATGGACTTCGTGGTTCCCTGTTCTGTCTTGGAAAAATCGTATAAAATTGTACAAAGTAAATTAAGAGTTATAATTAATATGTATGGATTCCTTATTAAACCTATTTTTAATAGAAACAAGTGGGAGCAGCATATGAAAACCGTACAGTAAGATATTTGAAATTAAGATAAGAGAGGTCAGAATCGTTGGACAGTGAAATAAGGGAAAATTTAAGGAATAAACTGTACTAAATGGTTAGGTCAAAAATTCTAGAAAAATTATCGTAAGAAGATATATGAGTCTAGTTTCAAGGAAAATTTATGGATCTAAATTTTGAGGTTCCTAACTCAAGTTATAGTCAGTTTAGTCAGTATGACTCAGATGGACGGTTTCAAATTTTATGCCCCACAATAGTAGTTAAGTTTAGGTTGTGGAATTACCAAAATACCCTTAGAGGGTAAATTACCGAAATACCCCTGGGTTGCGAGATTACCGAATTACCCTTAGTGGGTAAAATTACCGAATTACGAAAGTGCCCCTATGGGTCGAATCACGAAATTGCCCCTAAAGGTCTGAGTTAAGAAAATGCCCCTATGGGCTGAATTACGGAAACGCCCCTAAAGGGCCGATTTGTTATATTGCCTTAATGGGCTGATTTGTTATATAGCCATAATTGGCCGATTTGATAAATTGTTTAATGGGCCGATTTGATAAATTGCTTAATGAGCCGATTTGATATATATTGTTTTGTGGGCCGATCTGATATATTGTTTAATGGGCCAATTTGATATATGGCTTAATGAGCCAATTTGAAATAATGCCCTAATGGGCCGATTTTGTAAAGTGTTAATGGGCTGAACTTTTGTCTGATTTAATTATTGTTGTTATATTTGTAAATATCATGATTTGCTATGTATGATGCATCTACATGAATTTGAATGGGTTGGGAAATTGTTGAAGAGAAGAAATTCTGGTGGCACTGCCACAAATATTATGAAAAGCAGTTTGACTGCAGCGATACATTCTGATTCTGGTGGCTCTGCCACAAATTCTGATAATGGATATGTGCCAACCTAAATATGGCTTTGTGCTAAACGTATTTACCCGGGGCTATGTGCCTAACATATGAATTAACGACTCTTTGTCGATCATTTTTACCAACGCTATGTGCTGGTTATATTACCGCATATGATATTCTGGTGACTCTGTCACTTTTTGTCTGGTGGCTAAGCCACGTATATTATGTTATTCTGGTGTCTTGTCCATAATTTGAATTTGATATAAATGGCTAAATACCTGCGATTGGTGTGTTGGCGGGGTGGGTTGACAAAAGATCCCCGCAGGTGTGTTGGTTGGTACGGGTGGTGTGTAGCGGATGGATTATTAGGTTGGTTTGGGTTTGCATACATTCATACATTGCACATATATAAATACATTATGTTTTGTAAATGGGCTTCAGTCCAAGTGCATGTTAAATGGGCTTAAGCCCAAGATGATTGCTATATGGGTTCAGGCCCAGTGGATGACGGTAAGGGGATTTTACACTGAGTTCTTGTAACTCACCCCCTTTTTCTTAACACTTGTAGGTAATGCTCCGTGACGAGGACTTGGGGCCATGGATGACTCGGTGGAGGCCATACTTCAGAAATGGTGTTTATTTTGAACTTTAGATTTCTATTTCCGTTCACTTTACTATTTTGGTTTTTATGATGTAATAAGGCCTATGGAGTATTTATTTTTGCTTTATGTTGATGTACTTTAATTTTGCTTGAATTTTTTTTTAAATGGGAATTTTTCTAAAAACTTAAATAAAGATTTTCCAAAATTGATTAACAAAAGGATTTCATAACAAACTTTTACAAATAATTTTAACTCAGATTTTCTTTAAATTTATCAATGACATTTTCAAAAGTCACGATTTTAAAAGATTACTAGTTCGATTATCGATTTATCAAACAACCTCTCAAAATTAATTGTATTTTATCTATGTTTCCGCAACGTTTTCAAAATGCTTCTGCAACTCTATTTCTAAACATCACATTTTTATTTTGTTCATTTCAAATATGCTTTCGCTACTAAAAAGGTTTTTAAAGATTATTACATTTTCAAGTAGTTAACAATTGTTTAAGTATTTTTGGTTTTAACAAAGAGGTTTTATTTCTCAAGCAAGTTTTTAATAATCGCAAAGATGGTTTTTACTTCCATGTGACACACTAGATTCGGGCCTAAATTCTAGGCCGAGTTTGGGGTGTTACATTTTATGGTATCAGAGCCAGGTTACAAAACTCGGCTGTGGTTTGGGTTCAAACACGTTTTCAAAGCTATTTAAAATTTTAAATTATGTATGTTCCAAAGGAAGTATGGCACCACGAGTATCTGGAACCAAGTCAAGTAAGTATATGTTATCATTTTATGATTATTGTATTAGTACTGTGGTAAGAAAATTCTACTAAATAGAATACTCTAGAACTTTTATTCTTAGGAGCTGAAACTATAGAGATTGAGACTATAGGTTGCGTACTACGAAAACAACTTTACTTCTTATACTCCATAAGACATTGTTTAATAAATATTAGAACTATAGACTGATTCATAATACTTTTAATAAGATTAAATCGACATTAGTGAACATGAGCACTAGAGGACATGGACGCGGTAGACGTGTACGTGGAAGAGGCCGAGGTGCTAGGGCTTGATTTTTACCATCGGGGCATGTATCCTAAAGGGAGGCGTTGGCATCGCCCGATGGCGAGGCTCCGAGTCTTATGACCGAAAGCTGGAATTGATGGCCGACTCAGCTAGTTAGGGAGCTTGTGGAGGAGGTTAGAGAAATTGGTCAAACACTTCGAGTTGGGCGCGTGTACTGTAAGAAGGAATTTGATCGCGGTTCTCTAGGGTCGCAGTCTCGTTCTATGAAGCATGTTAAGGCACGTCCAAACTTTCCGGCTTGCAATTATTGCAAAAGGCGTCATTCGGGAGAATGCTGGAGGAGGTCAAGAGCATGCTTGAGATGCGGGTCTAAGGAGCATAAGGCTCGGGATTGTTTCATCACCATCAAGTCAGGAATGTTTTGGTTGGGACGTGATGATTGAATGTAGAAAATTCTAAGTATAAATGGTAGATAATTGTTTGCTTCGTGGTTAGATGTTTGGTTGTGTGAAAAAGGATTCAAGATTATGTTAAAAGTACATTGTGGTTATTACGATCAGAGTACGCAGCGAAAGCATAGTGGTGTGATTTGAGCGATGCGTTTAGTAGTAGGATGGAAATTTTGAGGATGAAATTTCTTTAAGGAGGGTAGAATTGTAACATCCCGAAATTGGGCCTAGAAGAATTGGGCCCATTGGGCCTTGGGCTTGGAGTGTTTAAAATTTTGAGAAAAAAGAGAATGGCATTATTTCAAGAGTTGATTAATTAGGAAGGTGATTTTGGAAATTTATGAGGTTTCTAGGAAGTTCCGGGTTCAAGTTGGGCCTTAGTATAAATTTTGTGTTTAAGCCTATTAAATAGATATAGTAAGGGGCATCAATGCTTATGGAAATAGGTGGGTAATTTGCTTGCATAAATGAGCAATTAGTAAAGAGGTTATGACATCAAGTGAAGGCATTGAGGGAAGAGGTTCGAATCCCACTTGGTACAAAAAATTTTGACTATTTTTTTTGCATACTTTCCTTAAGTGTCGGCCAAGAAGTATATATGGCAAGTTGGACTTCTTTATTTTTGGTAAGGTGGCTAAGAAATAAGGAAAGGTTGAGGTTGGGGAAAGGAATCAAAAGAATAAGGCAAGTAAGGGGAACATGTGGCTTATTTCATGGAGAATGCTATGGAAAGTATGGTTGGAAAAATTTTGACCCTTATGGCAATGCATGTGGACGGTTTTGGGGGTAGATAGGTGGCTGAAATTTTACTTTCGCTTTTGGTAGGGTCTTGGTATTGTTTTGGTCAAAAATCTCATTTGCAACTTTAGTGTCATCTTCTCTCAATTTGCTATCCTCTTTGCTGAATCCTCCTAGCACAATTGTGCATTTTTCTTCTCTTTTGTTTGGTCAAAATATTCAGCTCTTGTTCATCTCCCGTTGTTAGCCGAATCACCTAGCATCCATTCAACCTTCCATTCCTTTCTTTTAAACATTCCTTCAATCTTTCCTCTTTTCTAAATCGACACCACCAAAAGAGCACATCTTCTTATTTGATTATCCCCATAGCCGAATATTAATATACATTTTACTCTATAACCGAACTTTCATCTCTTCTCTATCTTTTCTTCTCATCCGTATTAACACTCATTCCTTGATAAATCGGTAAGTGGTTCTCTTCAACATTTTATTTTCTTTCTCTTAATGCCGAATTATGCCTTGGTTTGGGAGGGTCATATTGATCGAGACCATCATTTTATTCTACTCTCTCAAACGAGATCACTCTCCCTTTTGTAGTATTCTAGTGGGAGGCCGAACATCATCCTAGCCTTAAGTCGAACGGAGAAATCGGAACCAATATTAATAAGTTAAGGAGTTCTTATGGATTATTGATATTATTCAATATTCGATTGGTTGCTAACGGAGTAATAATTTGAAATAATCGACTATATGTTTTAGGGACAAATCACTCGATATATTCTACCTTCGGACATAGGGGTAAGTGATTCAAGCGTAAGTGATACGAAATCTTTTGGAAACCCGAGGCTAACTTTTGGTTGGTATTGTTCTAGGATCAACGGAGAGTGGTTCTTTAGGAAATCAAAATAAGGTGTGTAATCCCGTACCCTTCCGAATACATGTTTGAAATGGTGTGTGTTCTCACATCTCTCTGATTGTTTGCATGAAATGTTCTATGATTTGGTCGTAATACCAAAGAAAACCGAAAATCGGCTTCCGTGATCACTCGGGCGTGCGTAGGTTCATAGTGGTAACCATATTTTTTGCAATGAAACAGTTTTGGTTAACAGCAGTGACGTGATTTCGAAAAATCATGAAAAATAGGAGAAAGATAATTAGAAAGTGAATAAGATATTGAATTAAATATTACTGTGTCTATTTTGATATGGAAGAAACATATAAGGAAAAGGAATTTTATATTTTGAGATATCTTAATTTTAGTGAGACTGGTTCTGATGGACTTCGTGGTTCCCTGTTCTGTCTTGGAAAAATCGTATAAAACTGTACAAAGTAAATTAAGAGTTATAATTAATACGTATGGATTCCTTATTGAACCTATTTTTAATAGAAACAAGTGGGAGTAGCATATGAAAACTGTACAGTAAGATATTTGAAATTAAGATAAGAGAGGTCAGAATCGTTGGACAGTGAAACAAGGGAAATTTTAAGGAATAAACTATACTAAATGGTAAGTCAAAAATTCTGGAAAACTATCGTAAGAAGATTTACGGATCTAAATTTCGAGGTTCCTAACTCAAGTTATAGTCAGTTTAGTCAGTATGACGCAGATGGACGGTTTCAAATTTTATGCCCCACAATAGTAGTTAAGTTTAGGTTGCGAAATTACCAAAATACCCTTAGAGGGTAAATTACCGAAATATCCCTGGGTTGCGAGATTACCGAATTACCCTTAGTGGGTAAAATTACCGAATTACGAAAATGCCCCTATGGGCCGAATTACGAAAATGCCCCTGAAGGGCCGATTTGTTATATTGCCTTAATGGGCTGATTTGTTATATAGCCATAATGGGCCGATTTGATAAATTGCTTAATGGGCCGATTTGATAAATTGCTTAATGAGCCAATTTGATATAATGCCCTAATGGGCCGATTTTGTAAAGTGTTAACGGGCTGAACTTTTGTCTGATTTAATTATTGTTGTTATATTTGTAAATATCATGATTTGCTATGTATGATGCATCTACATGAACTTGCATGGGTTGGGAAAATGTTGAAGAGAAGAAATTCTGGTGGCACTGCCACAAATATTATGAAAAGCAGTTTGACTGCAGCGATACATTATGATTCTGGTGGCTCTGCCACAAATTTTGATAATGGCTATGTGCCAACCTAAATATGGCTTTGTGCCATCGTGATTATGGCTTTGTGCTAAACGTATTTACCCGGGGCTATGTGCCTAACATATGAATTAACGACTCTGTGTCGATCATTTTTACCAAGGCTGTGTGCCGGTTATATTACCGTATATGATATTCTGGTGACTCTGTCACTTTTTGTCTGGTGGCTAAGCCACGTATATTCTGTTATTCTAGTGGCTTGTCCATAATTTGAATTTGATATAAATGGCTAAATGTCTACGATTGGTGTGTTGGCGGGGTGGGTTGACAAAAGATCCCCACAGGTGTGTTGGTTGGTACGGGTGGTGTGTAGCGGATGGATTATTAGGTTGGTTTGGGTTTGCATACATTCATACATTGCACATATATAAATATATTCTGTTTTGTAAATGGGCTTCGGTCCAAGTGCATGTTAAATAGGCTTAAGCCCAAGATGATTGCTATATGGGTTGGGGCCCAGTGGATGACGGTAAGGGGATTTCACACTGAGTTCTTGTAACTCACCCCCCTTTTTCTTAACCCTTGTAGGTAATGCTCCGTGACGAGGACTTGGGGCAATGGATGACTCGATGGAGGCCATACTTCAGAAATGGTGTTTATTTTGAACTTTAGATTTCTATTTCCGTTCACTTTACTATTTTGGTTTTTATGATGTAATAAGGCCTCTGGAGTATTTATTTTTGCTTTATGTTGACGTACTTTAATTTTGCTTGAATTGTTTTTTTTAATGGGAATTTTTCTAAAAACTTAAATAAAGATTTTCAAAAATTTATTATCAAAAGGATTTCATAACAAACTTTTACAAATAATTTTAACTCAGATTTTCTTTAAAATTATCAATGACATTTTCAAAAGTCACGGTTTTAAAAGATTACTAGTTCGATTATCGATTTATCAAACAACCTCTCAAAAATAATTGTATTTTATCTATGTTTCCGCAACGTTTTCAAAATGCTTCTGCAACTCTATTTCTAAACATCACATTTTTATTTTGTTCATTTCAAATATGCTTTCGCTACTAAAAAGGTTTTTAAAGATTATTACGTTTTCAAGTAGTTAACAATTGCTTAAGTGTTTTTGGTTTTAACAAAGAGGTTGTATTTCTCAAGCAAGTTTTTAATAATCGCAAAGATGGTTTTTACATCCATGTGACACACCAGATTCGGGCCTAACTTCTAAGCCGGGTTTGGGGTCTTACAATTCATTCAGGAGTATGATAAAGATTTCAAATTTTATTTTATTGTTAATTTTGCTACAATTTTAAAGTTATTTATTTGTTAAGTTGCACCTATGTTATTGTTATTTAAGTATAAATATTTGTTTTAATGTTTTTAGTATTTTGGATGTATTATATTTTTAAAAAATTATAGAAAATAATTAATACAGGCGGGTGAGGCCCTAACCTATCAAACGGGCCTAAAATTTTATTAAGGCCTGGCCCGACCTGGCCCATAGATAGATCCAAGCATGAGTTTAAGCATACTTATCCATAATAAATGGATAAGTTTGACAACTAATCAAGAAAGATAAGACGATTTAACTAAATCTATAAATATGTAAGCATAGTGTGTATGAAAAGTATAAGTGGTGTGAGGAAAAGAACAAAAAAAAAAAAAAAAGAGACTTTGTTAGATAGAAAACTAGCCACAGCTAGTATATAGAAAAAAAATGTATTTATGTTATGTAATAAAATTATTTTTCAGTTATTAATTGTCCATACGCTTCCAACAAATTTAAAACATTAAAAATATTTTACATTGTTTGTGTTTTTTGAAGAAAAGAATAAATATAAAACTAAAAATAATTCTAAATTACTTGTTTTTAAAACTATTTAAATTATATAAATGTAATAACTAAACCTAAATCCAACCATACCTCAGCGATGAAAACTTCAACCACCATGTGGTTTACCACTGTTGTTGAAATAGTATTTTACAGCTTTTTCCATTACAAAAGCACTGAAAACCTTATAAAAAAAACCATCTAATTCTAAAGCAATAGGGAAAACAAATAATCATGTCTACCACTTAATCTTGTCCACTTCCCATAGTTTCTCTCCTTAAATATCGGGAAGAAGAGGTTAAAATAAAAATGAAGACAACTAGCTCATCAAACCCTCATTAGTCGCTGAAAATGATTGTAATACTCAAGCTGCAGATCCAATTTCTAATGTTCCCAAATGCATGCTAGAATTGGGTCTCACCCTAGAATGCAAGCATCTCATCAATTTTTTTATGAGAAAAAATTAATCAACATTCCAATTTAGAGTATGATGCAACTCCATTTTTAATATTATATTCTATTATTATATATTATATCATTTATATCATATAAAAATTAATTTTATAATAATATATAACACATGTTAATTTTGTTAGAAGTCAAACCCACTTCTCACAGCCAATAAAACTTGAAGCAAAGAGCGGTAGTACAATTTGGCTTCGTAATGTGGCAGGTTGGTGATAATTGAACTAAGGCTTATAGAGTGACTCCCGGGTAAGTAAAGGGTTATAAATTTTACTAAGTACTTGAAGTATGAGAATGCGCCATTGGGGTGGAGACTATGTAAGGTGAGTTGAGAGGTTTGGCAGACTCTTCGACATAGTATACGTCGCCCCAGCTGATAGAGGAAAATATTAAGTCCTATTACTAAACCCCTAGTATAATAGGAACGATAGATATATTATTATCTTATTTTTTTGGCTAAACTACTTATTTGGCCTAATGAGGAGTAGTCAGGAATGAGCAATGTTTTTGAAACTGATAGGACAATCATTTAAGATGACAGAGAAAGCTATTAGTCATGGGTACCGAAGGAAAAGATAGTGGAGGGAAATAAGCTTGATCACTAATTTTACCTTTCGTGTGCACCAGTATAAAGCCAACTTTAGCTTCTAACACAAATTTATTGCTTTCTTTAGCAAATTGATATTTTCTTTCAAATTTTCTTGCATTTTCTAGGGAACGTTAGAGTCAAGGCTCGCTTGAAGGATTTTAGTTTGTTGTAATCAATTAACTTCATCGCCATGAAACCTAATAAATATCGATGAAACCTAATCTATTTTCATGATTATTTATGGGACCCTAGGGTTTCCTGCTTTAGGGTCAATTTAAATATTTAAGGAAGGAAACTTTCAGATTCTAGGTTTCCAGATTAAATGTTTTTTAAAACTCGTTTATTTCTTCTTGAAAAAAAAACCTGATAAGTTAACTATTTATACTATAGCTCAAGAAACTCCCGAAAGCTCTCATGAAAAGGGCAAGGGACCTACTGTTTAGTATTTGTTGTATTTTCTGGTGAGTTCCTTTATACTCCATGTGAGTGTTAAGTTTACATGTTTAGTAAAGAGTCCAATTCTATTTGTTTGTGTAAGAGATGAAAGGTCCTTACTTTGTGTTAAGTCATTACCCACTTTACTCTGAAAAAGGAACCATATGGTCAAACAAAAGAAATGGATTCATGGCATTGCATTCAAAGAACATAGCATTGAACTGACAGATCGCGGTACATGAATAAAGGTATGTAGCCTCTGGTAAGGAAATAGTATTGCAACTAGATTAACAAAGCATCAAAAAGGAAAGGAAAAGAATGAAATGATATCTGAACACAAACCAGGGTTTTTGGCTAACACAAAGAATGTGGTTTGCAAGAATGTTTGGGAGTAATGTATACGTCTAAGGAATAGTGGTTTGTTATAAAGTGCGTGCAAGTGTTGTATATGCCAATGGGCGAACTATGAAGAGATTGCTTCTGTATGGTGTCTGGCAATGGGCGAATAGTGTATCCCACTGAGTTGGAAAGGGTCAGTTAGTCAGTCTAATACTGTTTTACCTTAGCATCTCCTTTGGAACTCACTATCATCTATGAACTTACTCTATTACCTTTCCTTCTCAAGATCACCAAAGAAGTAAAGGAACCTTCAAGGACTTCGCCAGAGGATATCTTTTGCTATGAGGATTCTATTGTTCGGCACTATGCATGGCACTTGGAAGGGGGTTGATGTCAAGACTTATTGATTTCATAGAAATTTATTTTGTAGTAAATTTTTTGTACTCACTAAACTATGTTTCTTCGTAGTCTTTTTAATGAAATTTTATAATTCAATGTGTGTTGGCCCACTTGGCTTGAAAATTTTATATTATTGTCCATCCATATCTAACTGCTTTTGTGCTTCTAAAAAGAAAAGATTTTAAGGTAGTAATGCACCATTCCTCAATTCTCCTTAGGGATCGAGTATGAGGCTCTACAAGTTTTTGATATCAGAGCCAAGGTTTAGCCGATTCTAGGAAAAATCGAGGGTAGTGTCATACCCCTATCATTCATAGTACGCCTCTGGTTGGTACCTAATGTTATGCATTAAGAGAGTTTTTTTTTTCGTTTTGTAGCAAGATAAGAAGAATGTTTAAAAGTTCAAGACAATAGACTGGTGAGGATATGGAAAGCCATGTCCCCACCCAAGAACATGTTACTACAACCAATAATAACAATGCTTGAAATACATTTAGAAACATGTTTTATACCATAATGACTCAAATGTTTGAGTAGTTCATGGCAAGTGAATCGGAACAATAGCCACAACGGCAAAAACAACCTCAACAACCGCAATATCATCCTTAGCCAAGTCCTGAAGTGGTACGTCAAGCACCACCTATTCCTCCAGCACCCGCATTTATGATTGCTCCCTCTAGAATTGATCCTGTCCAAGAGATTAAGAAAAGAGGAGAAAAGGATTTTTTGAGAGGTAAGGGAGATAAAACCACTATGGCTGAGCAATGGTAATCTCGTTTAAGAAGGGTTATAAAAGAGTTAAAGTTTGACCAAGGGATAGCCTTCGATGTGCCATATACTTGTTGGAATGAAAAGCATGCCAATGGTGGGAAGTCGTAACTAGTGTTACCCCTGAGCATCTGATCGATTGGGAATTCTTCTTAGAGAAGTTTTTTAAAAAGTATGTTAACCCAATATTGTCAAACAGATAGAGAAGGACTTCCTGTATCTGAAACAAGGTAGGATTTCCATCCTAGAATATGAGAGTGAATTCTTGTGAACATGTTTCCATCTAAAAAAGACATCTGTGATAAATTCGAGTAGGGGTTTAAAAATGAACTTCGCGCTTTAGTGGAAGCTTCTCACTACAGAACCCTGTCTGAATTAACAGCTACAGCTGATAAGATAGAGCTAATCCTTAAGGATAATAGCAAGAATTATGAGAAAAAAAGAATGAAGAGAGGATGATCAATTCCTCCACCTCCCTCTAACTTTAAGAAACCAAAGGATTACCCTTTTCCACCTTCAAGATGGGAATCACAGACCTCCAGCTACAGATGGGAGGGATCCTATAAGCCGACCGCATCTATGGCTAGTTCTAGTGGTTCCTGGATGGAAAAAGGGAATTGTAATTTCTGTGGAAGGAATCATGGAGATGAGTGTAGAAAGAATTTAGGGGCGTGTTATAATTATAGGTCTAGAGACCACATGATAAAACATTGCCCAACCATGTTTGAGTATAACACAAAGGAATCTACCAGAAGTTCCCCGAAGTGCCAACATGAGAGCAAATTGGAAATGGCAACTAAGTCTAGCTCGATGCAAGGGTCGCAAAGCAAAAATTTTGGTAGAACCAATTCTGGCGCATCAACATTGGCCTACGTGATGAAGGCTAAGGAAGACACGGACCTACCTGAGGTCATCACTAGTAATTTTGCCTTCCTCGATAATGATATTTATGCATTGATTGACCATGGATCTACTCATTCTTATATATGCACTAAAGTCATAGAGGGTCTAAGTCTTGAAGTAGAATATTTTGAGAACATCATATTAATAACGAAACCCTTGGGGAAAAGCACTATAGTGAATAAGTTAATAATGAATTGTCCTTTAGCTATAGGCGAGCCCATGTTTTTAGCAGATTTGCTATTATTGAGTTTTCATGAGTTCGACACTATATTGGGATTAGACTGGTTGACTAGACACAATTCTATGATTGATTGCCAGTTTAAAAGTGTACGTTTGACAAGTTCAAAAGGAAAAGAGATATTATTGTTTGGGAAAAAGTCAAAAGTGGCGAATAGGATTATTTCCATAGTGTCTGCTAGAAAGTTAGTTGTTCAGGACACAGATGCCTACTTGGTGTATATCATGGACACACCGAGTCTAAAAGCAAAGTCAGCCAAGTGCCCATGGTAAGATTTATAGATGTATTTCTTAAGGATCTCCCTTGTATGCCTAAGGGTAAATAGAGAGAAATTTTGATAGAACTGGAACCTAGAACAACTCCTATATCATGCATGCCTTATAGGATGGCACCAGTAAAACTTAATGAGCTAAAAGAATAGTTGCAAGATTTGTTAAGAAAATGCTTCATCAAGCCTAGTGTATCTCGTTGGGGTGCACCAATCCTGTTTACGAAGAAGAATGATGGATGTATAGGCCTGTGCATAGACTATCGTCAGTTGAATAAGGTCACCATTAAAAATAAGTACCTCCTGCCCAGAATCAAAGACTTGTTTGATCAATTAATTGGAGCTTCGGCATTCTCCAAGATCAAGAATGATGATGCACCTAAAACAACATTCTGATCAAGATATGGACACTATGAGTTTTTAGTGACACCATTTGGATTAACCAACGTGCCCTTGGTGTTCATGGATTTAATGAATAGAGTATTTCATTCGTATCTGGATAAATTTGTGGTGGTCTTCATTGATGACATATTGGTCCATTCCAAAAGTAAGCTTGACTGTCAGAAACACTTAAAAATTGTATTGAGAACCTTACACGAGCATCAGTTGTACGCAAATTTTAGTAAGTGTGAGTTTTGGTTATGAGAGATGCACTTCCTAGGTCAGTGATTTCGGTGAAAGGTATCATGGTAAACCTTGCCAAGGTAAAGGCAGTTCTTAGTGGAACTCGCTTAAGAATGTTACTGAAGTTTGCAACTTCTTAGGTTTGGTTGGGTACTACAAGAGATTTGTGAAAGTTTCTCTATTATAGACTTAGCCCTCACCAAACTGCTGAAGAAAAAAGCGAAGTTCGTATGGAGCCAAAAATGCCAACAGAGCTTTGAGAAATTAATGGCGCTTTTGACTAAAACTCAAATGTTGGCACAACCCAAGCCTGGACTTGGGTACACAGTATATACAAATGCATCTCTGAATGGAATAGGTTGTGTTCTTATATAAAAAGGGAAAGTCATTGCGTATGCTTCGCACTAATTGAAGTTGCATGAAAGGAACTTCCCCACGCATGATCCGGAACTAGAAGTTGTAGTCTTGGTGCTAAAGCTCTATAGACATTACCTCTACGAGAAGAAATGTCATATCTTTTCATATCATTAAAACTTGAAATACTCGATGACCTAGAAGGAATTGAATCTACACTAAAGAAGGTGGCTGAAACTATTGAAATATTATGACCTAATCATCTAGTACCACCTAGGAAAAGCAAATGTTGTAGTTGATGCCTTGAGCAGGAAAACTATGGCATCTTTGTTGTCCATGTGAGTAAAATTGACTCTGATCGATAATGGAGCTTTATTGTCGGAGTTGATTGTGAAGGTGACCCATCTCTCTCGAATTTTGGAAGCATAGAGGAAGGATACCCAGTGCGAACGATTCAAGCAAAAAATGTTGTCAAGCAAAGTAGTGCACTTTAGTATTGGTAAAGAGGGTTGGTATGTTGTAATTCGGTGTAGCAGATTAAACTAGTTTTCGTACTTGAGGAGCTTGAATACAAGCATTTCTATCTTATTTTGGTTAAGTTTTCATATTTTAGTTTAAATCTAATAAAAAGTGTATTTGAGTCTTTTATTGATCTTAAGGTCCGAATAAGGCCAAAGGGCGAGCTAACGTACTTAGTGTGTCTAGAAGACTAACTAATGGAATAAAAACTCAATACTGGTTACTGTGTTGCAACACGAGGAGTTCAAGGTCACAACATAGGGAGCAAAATGCAAGAATCCAAAGACTACCTTTGGTGTCATGACATACACCCGAAGCCACCCTAATCCAAAGAATATTGCCTTCGATGTAGCGACATCGGTCCTGTATGAGAAAGACTTACGAGCTAGGGTGTTTTGGTTTGCACAATGCAACCAAAACACGAGAGCGTCAGTTGATCTAGGGTTGATGATGGCGATAACCCAAACTCTATAAATAGGCTCTTAAAACACTTGTTAGGGACAACTTTCATACTCTAAGATTTCCTATGTAATTTTAGTTTCAGTTTTTCCAATCTTTTAGGCTTTAGGTTTATTTCAGTTCTTTTCTATTTTGTGTTATTCAGAGAATGTGAGTTGTAACCATGATCAAACTACTGTGCATTCTGCGCTTCAATTAGTACAATTCAGGATTGTCTTAAATCTTTCTCTTGAATTGTTATTCATGTTTATCTTTATTATCATGTTTACTATGTTTATGAGATCCATGAGGAACCAATCCTTTTATGGGGGATTAGTGAGTGGAGGTGTGATTAACTAATTGTTATATAGAGTTTTCTTAGTGGATCAGCTGTTTAGAAGTGGAAGAACTTAAACTCTACGCTTGACGACCCTAGGAGTTAATTTAGGTGGGAATTAACCCAAAATTGGTATGGCCTATCCGTGAACACCTTAGCCCCGAACCAGTCTGGATTGTGAGGTCGAGAGATAAGTAGTTCCTGCTAACTCGTTAGTTTAGTGAAAGATCGAGAGATCCTGCTAGGGTAATGACTACTTTATTGAGTAGAAACCTGAAATAGGAATTAGTTATGATCACCAAAGTGAGCTAATCACCCATGCCTAGATTTGACTCAGTTTATAAGATATTTTTCCAAAGTTTTTTTTTATTTATCTTCTTTCCATTCTGTTATTTATAAAAAAACCAAAAAACCTTCGTTTATGTTCTGTCGTGGTATAATTTGTTTAGATTACTAATTAGATTTATTTGCATTTAGGTTAAAATTAATTTAGTATTAGCTTCACTTGGGTACGTTCCTCGGAATACTTACCTATTTCATTGTAATAACTATATTACAACCCGACTCGTATACTTGCAGACACCACCTTCATTCTATATCTTTCAGTTGCAATATTCACAACATCCGGAGGTGTTCAATTTGTTGGTGTCGTTGCCAGGGAGGCAACATTACTAAGTTGATTTTAACTTTTGCAGTTGGAAACACAAAAATATAGACTTTTTCAGCTCCTTTTGAGCTCTAATTCATGCAGTCGTACTTTAATTATAAAATAATTAATTTACACTAAAATTATTAACATATTTAATTTTAATTATTTTTATAATAAATTTACACAAATTTGTTTTATTTTCGATAGTTTTACACAAAAGGTGAAAATCGGCTCAGCAGTCATCTCGAGAAGCTTGAACCGTTGGGGCAATTTTTGCATCGAGTGAATCAAGAGTATGGATAATTAATTTTCCAGCCATGGATAGTCCAAAAATATTTATTGAATATATTTTATAATTAATTTTGGTCCTTCATAAATTGGATAAAAAATTAATTATAAGCCTAAAGAAGAAAAATGGGCCCAATTGTGTTAAGAGAAGAGGACTGATCCATCAAGGATTTGGAGGCCCAAACTATCCCATATAGCTGTCTCAATTAGCTTATTTAGCTGGTTTTTATAATTGTGGAACAACCTTTAAAGTTCCCCTTAATTCCGTTCAAACCCTCCTCTTTTCATGCCTTTTATTTTTAGCCCAAAACTAAAAATAGCAAGTTTGAATCAATCAAACCTAGCTCAAAGCATGGCCGGCCAAGGAAGAGGAAGTGGCTGATTTTTTTTTCTTTTTTTACTAATCATCTCTACCTATAAATACCCCTATTCACTCCCTCATTTCTCATCCCTCACTTCTCAAATCATTCTCCATTTTCTCTCTTCCATTCCCTTTCCTATTTTCTCGTTTTCTTTATTTTCCTTCCCTTGTCGATTTCCCCTCTTGAAAAAGAGATAGAACGCCCCTTAAAGTAGCAGCATTCAAGTGTTTGTGAAAGCCTTGGATCGACAGGATGAGCAGAGAAGAAGAGGAGTGCACTAGTCTGGCTTCGGAGAAAGACCAGGGTTTGTTTCCTAGTTCCCTTCTCTTTATTTCTTCTTGTTTATGTTGAGATCATGGTTATTAATATTTTTTGTGTTGCTATTCTTGATGTAACACCCCAGTTTTTCATTAATTTTAGCTTTTGTAACTTTGACACAAATATCTATCAGCTTTTGTGGTTATGTGTTCTGGGAGTGTTTGGGAGGTCCCAAGTTCAAGCCTTGACTTGGACAAATTTTTCTCTTGTTATGAATAAAGCCTTAACCTGGCCTAAAGGGCTTAAGTTTAATAGTGGTACTTAAATAACAGAATGGGCCTGCTGGTCTAGTGGTTAGGTGGAGTGTTGGATTGCATGAGGTCTTCAGTTCGAATCCATGCTGGAGCGTAGGCATTATTTTTACTTAAAGATTCTGCTAGAGTTGTGTTGGAAGAGGACATTGAGTAGTGGATGTGTAGTGGGAGTTGAGGGAGGAAATTAAGGGGTTTCGGGATTCTTTCAAAATCTTTTTGCTAATTTCGGTTCATCCAAAAGAAAATTTTGTTCTCTCTTCCCCAAACTTCTTCCATCATTCTGATCTTTTCACCCTTCCTCTGCCGAATTTTCATTGTTTTCTTCCTCCTCTCTTTTGATTTCTTTCGCGCTTCCACCTTGTTCGACGAGTGAATCCACTTGATTCGGTATGTAATTGTTTTGCCTCTTCCTCTCGTTTATAGTTAGTTTCCTGAAAAGTGTATGTTTTGGTTCTTTCGAATTAGGTGGAAATCATGTAGTGATTGGGGCTTCTGCAGTTTTTGAACGGTTGGGTTTTCGATTCGCTATTGGTAAGTGATCGGGTTCACTTTTTTTCAATATTCTAGGGTCTTGTTATGGAATATTCTCAGTTTAGTTTTCGATAAGTACCATTAAAAATCGGCTTTGGTAATGTCAATTATAGGTTCTTGAAGGCTCGGGAGTGCTTACGCGTCAAAATCGAACAAGGTGTGCACTCGAAAATGCAGAAAATGAGGTTTCGACGAAAGTCGAAAACCTTTCTGTTGACGCCACACGGGCGTGTGGTCGCCCGTGTGGTAGGCCGTGTGTAAGACTGTTGGTCACCACATGGCCGTGTGATCGACGAGCCCGGTCGTGCGCTTACGTACGGTCGTGTGAGGGCCGAGCGAGGCCGTGTGCGACACACGGGCTCGACCAATTGGGCCGTGTGGGCCACACGGGCGTGTGGGCCCACACGGGTGGGCCACATGCGTGTGTTAGCCCATCTTTCTAAAAAACTCTGTAAGGTTGCACGGGTCGCCCAAGTCGACTGTGGACCTACCGTAGGGTCGGTAAGCAATACTTAGACCCCTAAATGAATGATCTGTCTGTCTGATTTTTGTATTAAGCATGTATACTAATCTGAATATATGAGTTTTAATTGCATAACAGCATGTCATTCTTGTATGTTGCATTGCATCGGGGTGGGTTGATTATGATTGGAGGAAGTATCTCAAAGGCTCTTAAGCCTGTTATCTGGCAGCTCAGCTGCAAAATTCTGATTATGTGCTGCATTTGGTACTACTTGGTGTGTAGGGCTGGGTGGGTTGATTTTATCCCCACATGGTGTGTAGGGTTGGACGGAGTTGGTGTGTAGAGGCTGGTGGGTAGGACTCTGTTTTCTGCATATTCTGTCTAAACTGGGGTAAGGCCCTGTATCATGTCTGATTCTGTATCTGAGTGGGCTAAGGTCCACACCGTTTCTGTAATGGGCTCAGACCCGAACTGTGGAATTATGTCTGTTATCTAATATTACTGTGTGTACGTTTTCTGTGGAGAGTACACACTGAGTTTGCAAAAACTCACCCTTTTTTGTTTAATCTTTTCAGGTAATCCCCAGCAGTAGACGGATCGGTGTAGCGGAGGACTCGGCGGTGACCACGGTTCTGGACACTTATTTACGGTTTAATTTTAATTATGATTTGGGTAAATTTTATGTAACAAGGCCTTTCGGATTTTTGTTTAAAAGTTGGGATCATTATTTTATAAACTGCTATCAGTAGGACAAGACGCGAGTTTTCAAAATAAACAAAGGTTTTATCAAAATACGTACGACCTTGCAAGTCATTTTAAAAGCTTCTGCAACGTATAAAGTTTTGGAAACGGATAATGAATAAATAACGACACGTTTTGACGATAGCCTTAGATACCTAAAAATGGTTTCAACGCCATTACGTTTTCTAAAGCACTATCATGTAACATCGCCAGATTCGACCATAACGTCTAGGCTGGGTTTGGGGTGTTACACTTGATCTAATTAAAATGAATTAAATTTAAATCATGTTAAATTGATTGCATTTTGTTCGCTTAAGATATTAAAATCATTTTTGTGTTGTTATAGGCCTTGGTAAATTGTTCAATTAAATAAAATCATGCCTATGTTATACTTGCATTATGATTATAAGGTAAAGAATGAATTAATTATTAATAGGATTGAAATTATAATTAATTGACACAATATTTAATTGGTGCAGGTTTAATCTTCTAAGGTAGCTGAGGGTTAAATTAATGATGGTATTAAAGAATAATTTAGCCTTGCATAACTTGTAAGATTATCGTGATTAATTGTTTCAATATAGAATATATTTTTAGCTCACTTTATGAAAATTGATTAATTGTTTGAATTAACATAGGAATATGTTCAAGAGATTAATTGATTTTGTAAGTATTTATGTTCATTCGTTAATAAAATATCGAGTTTCCGTGAAATTATTCGTAACAACATGAACATAGTTTAAGTAATTTTAAGTTAATGAATGAAATTGATCTAACGCATTTTTGTCATATTGATTAAATTCTTTTTAGAAATCGTGCTTTGGAATTTTTACTTTTTAGTTTTCTTAGATTACTTAGTTAATTTTTAGTTTTTATAAACACTTCAAATCAACATATTTTTCCTTCATCAAATTGTTTAAAGTTGCATTTCATAAATATTTTCTTTCATAGTCCTTGTGGGTACGATAAATCGACATTACTTATCACTTTATTACTTGTCGTGATTGTGTACACTTACACATTTCCGTTGTTCTAGCAGCCTAATAGAATAATTAGGAAATTTATAAATTATAGATACGATTTCTAATTCTTTTTATTTTGTTATTAATTTTGTTTTATCTGACTAACACTATTCTTTTCTTCAAAGAATTCCTAGTACATTCACTTGAAAAGAGGAAACATTCCTACAGAAGTAGCCACCAACACCAATCATGGATTAATTCGGTTACATATGGTTCGATGATGGAATCTATGAAGAAGCAGTCTATGATGAATGGGAAATTAAGGAAAATCAGAGACTGTTTGTAACAGCCGGTTTTCAGTGAAATCGGAACAGTGGTTTTGGGACCACAAATCTGAGTCACAAAGAATTTTTTTTTAATATTATTGCATAATCTACATTATGATAGGGAAGATGTATGAAAATTTCGATAAGAAAATTTTACCGATTTCATGTTTATTTTTGGAAAGGACCAAATTGCATAAAATGCAAAAGTAGAGTTCTAGTAGCTATAAGTATCAAATAGCTATGGAATTCAAAACTTGATGTCCTTATATGGTAATTAGACCATTAAGAGAAGTTAGTAGATATTTTTGATGATTCATCCATGAAAAATTAGAAAAAGAAAAGGACAACATAGGAAATTGAAATAAATAAAAGATGATAAATAAAATAAATATCTAATATCATCATTTTATGTCATCATCTTTCCCAAATTTTCTATGGAAACCCTAGGAAAGAGAAAGAATATCAAGCAAGCCTAATTAGGTAAGTAATCATGTCCAATTTTTAGTAATTTTTATATTTTCGATATCGAAATAACCTAATCTAGCTATTTTGGGGATCAATTTGTAAAGTTATCAAAGTACTAAAATTTTGCCATGGATGAATATGCTGAAATTTTGAAATTTATGGTAGAAATTAAAACGTTGTTGATAGATAAACAACTTTTGTAAAGTGAATTTTCATGAAATTGTGATTTAGGGACTAAATTGTAAAGATATAAAATTCATGGAAAATTTCTATTTTTTATGAAATATATGTGCTATAAATGTTATATGTAAAAATTAGTTAGGCTTGTAATAAGGATTAAATTGCACGAATTTCATTTTCCGAGCCTAAGGACGAAATCGTCATTCATGGAAAGTACAGGGGCAAAATGGTAATTTTGCCTAGGGTTGAATTGAATTAAATTGAGTATGAAATGGATTAAATTGACATTAAATTCATTTATATAGATCAGAAAAGACCTAGTACTGAGTTAGATCGAGAAAAACAAAAAGTGTTGTATTAGTAGATCCTTGTATATGAACGCTTATCGAGGTAAGTTCGTGTAACTAGATTATGATTATTAATATGTTTGGAATTGAATGTTGAATATGTGTGAATTGTATAAATATTTAATTTTTAAAATTAACTACATGCCTGATATTGCTCAATAAATAATAAGTCCCATTTGAACAGATGGAATTCGATGGATACAGGATTTCCTGATTGGTTGTGGTCTTGCATATGTTGTAGGCACACCTTAGCTCGAAAGAGCATCCTGTTATAAGCCCTCCCAAGCTTCTCGTTATATGGTTCTTGCGAGCATCCTGATCGATTGTGATCCTGCATGTGTTGCGGACTACCGCAGCTCTTTGTGAGCGTCCTGTTATATGATCGGTTGTGATCCTGCATATATTGCGGACACAAACGCAACTCTTTATGAGTGTCCTAGTATAAACTCTTTGTGAGTTTCCTGATATGGCTCGCTTGAACATCCTATTATATGGCTATCTGGAGCTCCCTGATAATAGCTCTTCGGAGTTACCTGTTAAGCTCAATGAGCTTCCTGTTCTAAACTCTTATGAATTTCCTGTTCTAGCCCGAATAAGCTTCCTGTTACATGGCTCACATGATTATCCTTTTATATGGCTCGAGAAAGTGCTTCCTAATTATGTGCCCTAATTGGGTACCCCTGAATATGAGCTGATGGTTTACAGTGTTGTACACTTCAAGTGTATTACATGTGTGTCCATCGATATTTCAAATAAATTCAACGGGCAAAGTTCCGACATGAAATAATCTGAACTTGAGACGAATTATTATGAAAATGTACTTGAAATACAAGGATATGATTTGTATATGTTATATGAATACATGATGTGGAAAGTATATGTACATGAAAATCTAATTGTTGATGAGCTCATCTTTATTACTTGAAAAGTATTTAGAAATTCATGACTAACTTGCTTGATTGAGTGCATGTGATTAGGCAATTGGTCAAATTATTGGAATGCATGTTATTTATATGATTACTTGAATTGAATGTAACACCCCTAACCCGTAATCGTCGCAAGAATAGGTTAAGAGGCATTACCGAACTAGAAACTCAGTTTAGAACAATCATTTATCAAATATCATCTCATTTCAGTAAACATCATTCATTCACATTTAATATATATTTAAATCGAGCATACAAGGCTTCAATCATGCATTCGAGACAATCGGTAACATATGAAAATTTTGGAAACTTAAAAAAAAAGTTTCTACATTTCATTCTTAATCATATAACAAATAATTCATTCAATAACATTACTCATTCGTATAAACAAAATTTATGCCCGTTGAACCTATTAGAACTCCAAAGGATACTCGGGTGATAAACATCATTAATCCGTCAATTTATTATCAATTATATCTTTCGAGCCATGATCGGCAAGCTCCTCCTGAGGTAAGCTCTATTGAGCTGAAACGGTAAGCTCTATCGAGCTGAACAGTAAGCTCATACGAGCTGAAACGGTAAGCTCCAATGAGCTAAAAACAGTAAGCTCTTATGAGCTGATATATCGATAAGCTCATACGAGCTGTGGTGAGTCCGCAACAAATGCAGGAGCTCGACCAAAACGGTAACCCTAGTGACATGTCACTCGTATCCTACGAATTCTTACGGTTCAAACAGGGCTCGGTAACCATCAATATATATATCAATTAGGCATTCGTATTCCAAGTATATCAATTCCTAAAACATATACATACATTTCAAATAAATACAAATATTTAAAAGCTCGATTCTAATTATTCGAACTTACCTCGTATTGCTCGGATAAAACTATCGAATATTCGTCACTCTTTTCTTTTCCCTGATCTAAACTCGATCTCGGCTTATCTTAATCTATATATTATCAAATTCAATACATTCAGCATTCAATCTATTCAATTTAGTCCATAATTCATATTTTGGCAAATTTACACATTTGCCCCTATACTTTTAAATTTTTACCATTTAGTCCTTATCACATAAAATTGCAAATTCATGCAATTTAATACTAACCCATGCCTAGCCGAATTTACCACCTATCACTAGCAGCCCATATCTTTCATTATTTCACACTTTTAACCACCACATTTTACAATTTCACAATTTAATCCTTTTTTGACATTTTTGTCAAAAATCACTTTACAAAACATTAAAATCTATCATCAAATTTTCATATTTCATCATAAAACATCTAAAAACTCAAATAATCATCAATGGCACTTCACAAAATCATGAACAAATTCAAAAATAAAGGTACAGGCTAGCTAGAATACGAAGCAATGATTTGTAAAATGTAGAAATTATCAAAAACCGAACTCAAAACATACCTCAATCAAGACTACAAAGGGTCAAACCCTAAAATGCTTCAAATGGTCTTTCTTCATTTGATTTTCAGTGAGAAAGATGAAAAATAACATTAATTTTATGTTTTGTTTTATTATTAATACATTAATACATAGTTTACCATTTTACCCTTGGTTATTAAACTATTTAATCAACAAATATAAGCCCATTAATGTCCATTAACCTTATCAATGGCATAATAACATTATAAGGACCTCTAATTTAATAAACCATAGCTATAAGGCACATTAAACTATTGGCACACAAGTTTTACGCTTTACACGATTTAATCCTTTTTACCGAATTAAGTATTTAAACAGTAAAATTTCTTTACGAAACTTTCACATAATAATTCTATCATGTTGTAAAAAATAATAAAATAATAAAATAAATATTTTAACCTCAAATTTGAGGTCCCGAAACCACTATTTTGATTTGACTCAAAAACAGGCTGTTACAACTCTCCCCCTTAGGGATTTTCGTCTCCGAAAATCTTACTGGTAAATAGGTTAGGCTACTATTTTTGCATAGCTTCCTCGGGTTCCCATGTAGCTTCCTCTATCCGGTGTTTATGTTAGAGAACTTTTACTAGGGCTATGTGTTTATTTCTCAACTCTTTAATTTCACGAGCCAAAATCATGATTGGTTATTCGTTGTACGTCAAATCAGCTTGTATCTCAACATCTACTGGAGAAATCACATGTGACGGATCGGATCTGTATCGACGTAGCATAGAAACTTGAAAAACATTATGGATCTCATCAAGTTCTACCAGTAAAGCTAGTGGATATGTGTAACATCCAAAAAATTAGGGGTTTGTGATTTTTGCATAAGTGCATGTGTTGAGCTTGTGTGGCTGGTTATTTAAGGGTGTTTGGGGGTTCTAGGGAGGCCTGGGTTTGAGTCTGAGCCCTGGGAAAATTTTGGTTTTTGGCCCTTTAGTGGAGAGGGCTGGGTGATGTTGGACTTATGTATAATTGAGTGTGTTTTGCTAACACAAGTTGAGCACATGGTGGAGTGGTGTGGCGTCAAGTAGAGAGCATGGAGGGAAGGGGTTCGAATCCCATAGATGGCAACTGGATACTTTTATTTTGTGACTTGGGAGAGCAAGAGGTAGAGTTGGGATAAAATTCTACAAGGTTGATGGAAGACTTGGTCAACTAATTTGAATGGGAGGCCAGGAGTGATTCAAGGAGGGGATGGTGGAGGAAATCAGGGAGTTGAGGAGTGAGGGAGTAGTGGCTGAATATGGGAGTATGTCTTAGGGAGGGGAGATTTCGACTAGAGGTTGGCTTTTGGGAAGAAAATTCGGCAATTAGTGTGTGAGAGCAAACCGAAACTCCCTTGGGTGTGCACTTTCTTTTGCTTTCTTCTTACTTTTCTTTTCATATCGGGTCTTTTCTTAGGAGACGCTTTAGGTATTGTTCTTCTTTTTCTCCAAAGTGACATATCGGGTTCATACATTTGCCTTTTTCTTTTCTTGACCTTTTGCCTAATTCAACTCTAGTTCTCTCCATTTCTTCATTCTTTTGTGGTGGCCGTGCATTGCAGCGTTAAGCCTCTTTTCTTCCACCTTCTCTTCTTTGTTCATCATTAGTTCGTAGTGCTACTCTTTGTTACCGAATTCTTCTTCCCCATTCGGCTCATCCCTGGTCAAAGGTAATGATTTCTCTTCTTTTATTTTCTTTCTTCCCTCTCTTTGCTCTGCAAAAGCCAAAACTCTTACCCTTGACTTTTATTGAATAGGTCGAATCTACTCACCCTCTTCCATCTCGAATCCCTCTTGTTCTCTGTTGTGAGGGTCAAATCCTGTGGTTAGCCACCTATCGATTGTTTCCGTGCATTGGTTGGTAAGTGTATCTAAAGCCGAATATGGGGTTGGTGTTCTTCTAGTTTCGTTTTGTTTTCTTTAGCCAAGAAAGCCTTTACTTCTGTTGCTATGAAGACGGTTCTCGCTAACACCCTCTTTTTGTCATTGAACATTGCTAGGGACTTGACTTGTTTAAAGCAAGGAGCCGGCTGAACACTCTTCTGCTGCAGTAGATCTCTTGTTTAGTGGTGAGTAGTAGTAGTTGATGAACCGGTTTCAATCTTTGGAGATGTCTTATCAGAATTAAGGCTAATGAGTTATGATTTATTGATTTCTTAGGTGCTTGATTTTTCTTTTGCGGGTTTCAACCTACCCTCGTATTAAGGTGTGTAATCTCATACCCTTGTTTGTGGTAGTATGTGCTGTTCTGAGATTTGGCCAAAAGGCCGATTACCGAAAAGCCAGAAAATCGGCAACTGTAATCACTCGAGCGTTCGAGTGCTCGTAGTGACAAACTGAGCCACTAATGATGGTGGTAGACCATTGAAAGTGTCACGAACACACTCGTGAACATGAGGCTATAATGGGCCTTATTGAGCCGAAACGGGCTAAGTGGGCCCAATGGGCTAACGAGCCCACACGGGCAAAATTGATGGAAAATTGACCAAAATACCCTAGACGGTAAATTACTGAAATACCCTTAGTGGGTGAATTACCGAAATACCCTCGATGGGTAAATTACCAAAATACCCTCAAAAGGGTAAAAATTACCGTTACACCCTTAGGTGACAAAAGACCGTTATACCCTTAATTGTGGTTAAATATCGTGTATGTGATTTTATTTATACTATATATACTTGCAGTACACTGCATTCATATCATGTTGCATGGGTTGGGTTTGATGATTGGAAGAAGTATCGTTTAAGTGGCTCTGCCACATACCGTTTTAGTGGCTCTGCCACATACCGTTTTAGTGGCTCAGCCACATATACCGTGATTAGTAGCTTGACTGCAATATTGGTAGGATTGGCTGGATGGGTTGACATGGTCCCCACATGGTGCGATTGGTTGGTACAGGTGGAAAGTTAGACGGCTAGTAGGATTGGGGTGGGCACATATCCACATACATTGAGATGATTTTGGGGCTCAAGCCCAGCTTGTTACCGAATAGGGCTTAGGCCCAGACCGATACCGTATGGGCTCAGGCCGAGATAGTGATCGTTATAGGGGATTACACACTGGGTTCTCGTAACTCACCCCTTCCTTTTTAACCGTGCAGGTAATCCCCAGTGTTAGAGGATTTGGAGCTGTGGAGGACTCGAAGGTGGCCATATGTCAGATTTGCTTCTTAACGAAACTTAGTAATTTTGGTTTTAATTTATTTTATATTATTTTTAGGGTTAATATTTTGTGTAATAAGGCCATTGGATTTTTTTTTAAACTTTCATTTGGTAATTCTGCTAAGTATGAATTGTTAAACGATTAAACACTGGTTTTTAAAACAACAACAACTATTTTTGAAATATCACGTTTCGTAATTCTTTAAGTCAGACTTCTGCAACAAACAAAGTTTTTGAAAATAATAACATCTTTACAAGAATACACTTTAAGCAAATCTTGTTTTTTTTACAAACAATGAAATTCGGAGTTTCAAAAAGAGATACAAGGTTTTTAACGAACGCATAACTTTTAAACAACCTTTTGATGTGACATACTAGATCCGGCCATAACGTCTAGGCCAAGTTTGCGGTGTTACATTTAATGGTATTAGAGCCAGGTTGCAAAACTTGGCTGTGGAATGGGTTTGAAAATGTTTCCAAATTTGATTAAATTATTATTTAGAAAAAGTGATGGTGTTATTGGAAGTATGGCACACCGAGTCTCCGGTACCAAATCCGTAAGTTTCCTAATCTTATACTTTGTTATATGCTATAGCGATTGTACTGAAAAACTACTAAGGATAGTAGTAGTATACCGAACTCTTAGTTAGGAAATTGAGACTATAGAGACTGAAACTTTAGTAAAATCGATCTGTGAAAACTACTCTTATTACAGTTTTCTTTTCATCAAACATTTGTTAATAATTACATGAACGATAAGCTGATGCATAAAACTCTTAAATAGATTAACACGTTACATTGATATGAGTACAATGGACGTGGACGGGGTACACGTGGTCGTGGTAGAGGCCGGGGTGCTAGGGCTGGATCCTCAGCATCAGGGCATATGCCCGAAAGGGAGGCGCCGGCATCGCCAGTGACTGAGACGGGGTCTCATGACCGAACTTGACGGGATAATGCTTTGTCTCAAGTGATGCTACGGGTTTTGGAAATAGTGGCTGGAGCGAGTACTGGGTCGGTGGCCCGAGGGTCAATTTCTGAGCGACTCCGGTCAAACGGGGCAGAAATCTTTAAGGGCGTCTCTGGTATAGCCCCGAATGTAGCAGAGTATTGGTTAGAGGCGGTAGAGCGAATCATGGATGACCTGGATTGCACAGTAGAACAGAAATTGAAAGGAGCTGTGTCTCTACTACGAGATGAGGCATATCAATGGTGGCTTACGGTGAGGGAAGGTACGCAAGCTGACCGTGTGAATTGGGATTTCTTTAAAGCAGCCTTCCAAGGGAAGTATGTCAGGGCAAGTTATGTGGACGCCCGGAGAAAAGAATTTTTGAATTTGGTTCAGGGGAATAAGTCCATTGCGGAATATGAGGCAGAGTTCCTGCGCTTGAGCCGATACACTCGGGGCATAGTTGCGACTGAATATAAGCACTATGTACAATTTGAGGATGGTCTTTGAGATGAGTTGCGGGTATTGATATCCCCGCAGAGGGAAAGAGACTTTGCTACTCTGGTAGAGAAGACTAAAATTGCTGAGGAGGTGAAACGCTCTGAGCGTCAAAATCATGAAAAGGAAAGGGGCGGGAATAAGAGAGATTTTGGGCCTTCAAGTTCTTCATGTGGATTTCATAAAAGTCCTAGGTTTGATGGGCCAGCCCGAGTTGGGACTCCAGTTGCTACTGGTCGACCGTAACCTTGTGTTGAGTGCGGGAGACCACATTCGAGAGAGTGTTGGAGAAGAACTGGTGGGTGTTTCAGATGTGGGTCTAAGGATCATCGGTACAAAAATTATCCTCGGGAGCCTGTTGGGATGCAAGTAGTAGGTCAGGGCTTTGTGCAGCCGGGGAGAGGTGGTCAGCAGCCACCAAGAGGTCGTGGTCCACTCAGAGGGGGGAATGGGTTAGGACGAGGTCGTGGAGCACCGGGCAGAGGTGCTGGTAATACAGAGGCGAGATAGCCGGGGTTGGTTTATACTGCTCGGCATCGAGAGAATGGCGACACACCGGACGTTATAACCGGTACGTTTCTCATACATGATGTGACATTTACAGCTTTAATTGATATTGGGTCTACACACTCGTATGTTGCATGTACTGTGTCTGGAACTTTGGGTATACAATTCGAACTTGCTGATAAAGAGATGTTGGTGATTAGTCCTTTAGGATGATCATAGTGATGAATAAATTGTTTAGAGATGTGCCTCTAGAGGTTCAAGGGGTTGTCTTTCCGGCGGATTTGATGGAACTGCCGTTTGGCGAGTTTGATCTCATTCTGGGCATGGATTGGTTGGGGAAACACTGTGTAAATTTGGATTGCGCTGCTAAGCGTATGGTATTAAAGACTTTAGAGGATGAGGAGGTGATCGTGATAGGAGAGCGGAGGAACTATTTGTCCAATGTAATCTCAGCGTTAAAGGCCGAGAAGCTGGTTCGCAAAGGTTGCGAGGCGTTCCTTGCTTATGCCAGCACATCTATTGTTAAGGAACCGTCTGTTGAGAATGTCAGGACTGTAAAGGAATTCCCAGATGTATTTCCTGAAGAGCTTCCGGGGTTGCCTCCAAATCGCGAGGTCGAATTCGACATTGAGCTTTTACTGGGAACGGCTTCGGTGTCCATCGCCCCTTATAGGATGGCACCGAATGAGCTGGTAGAATTAAAGGCTCAAATTCAAGAGCTTTTGGATCGAGGATTTATCAGGCCGAGTGTGTCTTTGTGGGGAGCGCCGGTATTGTTCGTAAAGAAGAAGGATGGGTCAATGCGTATGTGTATTAACTACCATCAGTTAAACAAGCTAACGGTTAAGAACAAGTACCCGCTACCAAGGATAGACGATCTGTTTGATCAGCTGCGAGGAGCTTCGATTTTCTCTAAAATAGACCTGAGGTCAGGGTATCATCAGTTAAGGGTTAAAGAGGCAGATGTGTTCAAGACCGCATTCAGGACTTGTTATGGACACTACAAGTTTCTGGTCATGCCGTTTGGGTTAACGAATGCACCAGCTGCTTTCATGGATATGATGAACCGGGTCTTCCAACCCTACCTAGACCGGTTTGTGGTGGTGTTCATAGATGATATTCTGGTGTATTCGCGAACTGAGGAAGATCATGATTCACATCTCCCGGTTGTTCTGCAGATATTGAGGGAAAAACAACTCTATGCCAAATTCAGCAAGTGCGAGTTTTGGCTGCTAGAGGTGACATTTTTGGGGCATGTCGTGTCTGCCGAGGGGACTAGGGTTGATACTCAAAAAATTGAGGCTGTGTTAGATTGCAAGCCACCAAAGTCAGTATCTAAAATTTGAAGTTTTCTGGGTCTGGCCGGGTACTACAGGCGGTTCGTTGAGGGGTTTTCATTGATTGCGGCACCCCTAACTAAGTTACTGTGTAAGGGGGTACCGTTTGTTTGGACGGATAAACAACGGGAGAGTTTTGAGAAGTTGAAAAAGATTCTAACTAAAGCTTCGGTATTAATACAGCCAGAGGCTGGAAAGGAATTCGTTGTCTATTGTGATGCGTCGCACAAGGGTTTGGGTTGTGTGCTGATGCAAGAAGGGAAGGTGGTGGCGTATGCATCTCATCAGCTTAGGTCGCACAAGGTGAACTACCCCACTCATGACTTGGAATTAGCTGCGGTAGTGTTCGCACTAAAGATATGGAGACATTATTTGTACGGGGAAAAGTCGACCATCTACACCGACCATAAGAGTCTTAAGTATCTCCTTACCCAAAAAGAGTTAAATCTTAGGCAACGGAGATGGATAGAGTTGCTGAAGGATTATGATTACTCGATTGAGTATCATTCGGGAAAAGCTAACGTGGTAGCAGACGCACTGAGTCGTAAGGTGGTATCTGATCTAAGAGCAATGTTTGCTTGTCTCAATTTATTTGAGGATGGTAGTTTATTGGCAGAACTGCAGGTAAAACCGACTTGGATTAGCCAGATTAAAGAAAAGCAGATGTTGGATGAGTCGTTGGTTTATCGTTTCCAACAGGTGAAGAAAGAAGAGACAGAGGATTTTGGGCTGAATAGTGAAGGACTCTGAGTTAAGGCAATCGATTCTGCGGGAGGCGCATAGTATCCCATACACTATGCATCCCGGTGGAAACAAGTTATACCGAGATCTACGTGAACTGTATTCGTGGCCAAGACTTAAGCGTGAGGTGACTGATTTTGTAAGTAAGTGTTTGACATGCCAGCAAGTTAAGGTTGAGCATCAACTGCCTTCAGGACTGCTGCAACCTGTTAAAATTCCACTCTGGAAGTGGGAGAGGATAACCATGGACTTCATCAGTGGGCTACCCCTGACGCCTACTAAGAAAGATTTAGTATGGGTAATTGTTGATCGGTTGACTAAGTCTGCCCACTTCATACCGGATCGCACCGATTACTCGTTGCAGAAATTGGCAAAGTTGTATGTGGCAGTGATTGTAAGGTTACATGGGGTACCAGTGTCTATCATCTCGGACAGGGACCCTAGATTCACATCTCGGTTTTGAAAAGTGTTACATGAAGCTCTGGGTACAAGGTTGGATTTCAGCACAGCATTCCATCCGCAGACTGATGGTCAGTCGGAAAGGGTAATTCAGATTCTAGAAGACATGTTAAGAGGCTGTGTGATTGATTTTAAAGGAAGTTGGGAGGACTATCTACCCTTAGCGGAATTCGCTTACAACAACAGCTACCAATCCAGCATTCAGATGGCACCATACGAGTCATTGTATGGGCGTAGGTGTTGTACCCCTACTTGTTGGACAGAATTGGGTGAGTGACGACTGTTGGGTCCAGAGCTAATTTTAGAAACTAAAGAGAAGGTGAAGTTGATACGGGGTCAGTTAAAAGAAGCTTCTGATAGGAAAAAGTCATATGCAGATCTAAAGCGTAAAGAAATCAGTGGGGGATTATGTCTTCTTGAAAGTCTCACCTTGGAAGAAGATTCTGAGGTTTGGGCAGAAGGGCAAGTTAAGCCCCAGATTCATCGGACCTTACCGGGTATTAAAACGTGTTGGACCGGTCACCTATTAGATGGAGCTGCCTCCTGAGTTAAACTGGATACATAACGTATTCCACGTCTCTATGCTGAGACGCTACCATTCGGATCCTTCTCATATAGTGCCGGTGAAGGAGATCGAGGTAAGATCTGATCTGACATTTGAAGAAGAACCGGTACAGATTTTGGACCGTAATGTTAAGGTGCCGAGGAGGAAATCTGTTCCATTAGTCAAGGTACTATAGCGTAATCACGGATCAGAGGAAGCCACGTGGGAGCCTGAGGAGGCAATGCGACATCAATACCCTCATCTCTTTTGATCAGGTAAATTTCGAGGCCAAAAATTCTTTAAGGGGGTAGAGTTGTAACATCCCAAAAATTAGCGGTTTGTGATTTTTGCATAAGTGCATGAGTTGAGCTTGTGTGGCTGGTTATTTGACGGTGTTTGGGGGTTCTAGGGAGGCCTGGGTTCAAGTCTGAGCCCTGGGAAAATTTTGGTTTTTGGCCCTTTAGTGGAGAGGGCTGGGTGATGTTGGACTTATGTATAATTGAGTGTGTTTTGCTAACACAAGTTGAGCACATGGTGGAGTGGTGTGGCGTCAAGTAGAGAGCATGGAGGGAAGGGGTTCAAATCCCACAAATGGCAACTGGATACTTTTATTTTGTGACTTGGGAGAGCAAGAGGTAGAGTTGGGATCAAACTCTACAAGGTTGATGGAAGACTTGGTCAACTAATTTGAATGGGAGGCCAGGAGTGATTCAAGGAGGGGGTGGTGGAGGAAATCAGGGAGTTGAGGAGTGAGGGAGTAGTGGCCGAATGTGGGAGTGTGTCTTAGGGAGGGGAGATTTTGGCTAGAGGTTGGCTTTTGGGAAGAAAATTCAGTAATTAGTGTGTGAGAGCAAACCGAAACTCCCTTGGGTGTGCACTTTCTTTTGCTTTCTTCTTGCTTTTCTTTTCATTTCGGTTCTTTTCTTAAGAGACGTTTTAGGTATTATTCTTCTTTTTCTCCAAAGTGACATATCGGGTTCATACATTTGCCTTTTTCTTTTCTTGACCTTTTGCCAAATTCAACTCTAGTTCTCTCCATTTCTTCATTCTTTTGTGGTGGTCGTGCATTGCAGCGTTAAGCCTCTTTTCTTTCACCGTCTCTTCTTTGTTCATCATTAGTTCATAGTGCTACTCTTTGTTACCGAATTATTCTTCCCCATTCGGCTCATCCCTGGTCAAAGGTAATGATTTCTCTTCTTTTATTTTCTTTCTTCCCTCTCTTTGCTCTGCAAAAGCCGGAACTCTTACCCTTGACTTTTATTGAATAGGCCAAATCTACTCACCCTCTTCCATCTCGAATCCCTCTTGTTCTCTATTTTGAGGGTCGAATCATGTGGTTAGCCACCTATCGATTGTTGCCGTGCATTGGTTGGTAAGTGTATCTAAAGCCGAATATGGGGTTGGTGTTCTTCTAGTTTCGTTATGTTTTCTTTAGCCAAGAAAGCCCTCACTTCTATTGCTATGAAGACTGTTCTCGCTAACACCCTCTTTTTGTCATTAAACGTTGCTAGGGACTTGACTTGTTTAAAGCAAGGAGCTAGCTGAACACTCTTCTGTTGCAGTAGATCTCTTGTTTAGTGGTGAGTAGTAGTAGTTGATGAACCGGTTTCAATCTTTGGAGATGTCTTATCAGAATTAAGACTAATGAGTTATGATTTATTGATTTCTTAGGTGCTTGATTTTTCTTTTGCGGGCTTCAACCTACACTTGTATTAAGGAGTGTCATCTCACACCATTGTTTGTGGTAGTATGTGCTGTTCTGAGATTTGGCCAAAAGGCCGAATTACAGAAAACCTAGAAAATCGGTAACCGTAATGACTCGAGCATACGAGCGCTCGTAGTGACAAACCGATCCACTAATGATGGCGGTAGACAGTTGAGAGTGTCACGAACACACTCATGAACATGAGACTGTAATGGGCCTTATTGAGCCAAAACAGGCTAAGTGGGCCCAATGGGCTAACGAGCCCATTCGGGCAAAACCGATGGAAAATTGACCAAAATACACCGAGAGGTTAAATTACCGAAATACCCTTAGTAGGTGAATTATCGAAATATCCTTGATGGGTAAATTACCGAAATACCCCCAAAGGGGTGAAAATTATCGTTATACTCGTAGGTGAAAAAATGACCGTTATACCCTTGATTGTGGTTAAATATCGTGTATGTGATTTTATTTATATTGTATATACTTGTAGTACACTGCATTCATATCATGTTGCATGGGTTGGGTTTGATGATTGGAGGAAGTATCGTTTAAGTGGCTCTGCCACATACCGTTTTAGTGGCTCTGCCACATACTGTTTTAGTGGCTCAGCCACATATACCGTGATTAGCAACTTGACTGCAATATTGGTGAGGATTGGCTGGGTGGGTTGACATGGTCCCCACATGGTGCGATTGCTTGGTACGGGTGGAGAGTTAGACGGCTGATAGGATTGGGGTGGGCACATATCCACGTACATTGAGATGATTTTGGGGCTCAGGCCCAGCTTGTTACCGAATAGGGCTTAGGCCCAGACCGATACCGTATGGGCTCAGGCCCAGATAGTGACCGTTATAGGGGATTGCACACTTAGTTCTTGTAACTCACCCCTTCCTTTTTAACCGTGCAGATAATCCCCAGCGTTAGAGGATTTGGAGCTGTGGAGGACTCGGAGGTGGTCATACGTCAGATTTGCTTCTTAACGAAACTTAGTAATTTTGGTTTTAATTTATTTTATATTATTTTGGGGGTTAATATTTTGTGTAATAAGGCCATTGGATTTTTCTTTTTAAACTTTCATTTGGTAATTCTGCTACGTATGAATTATTAAATGATTAAACACTGATTTTTAAAACAACAAATGTTTTCGAAATATCACGTTTTCGCAATTCTTTAAGTCAGACTTCTGCAACAAACAAAGTTTTCGAAAATAATAACATCTTTACAAGAATACACTTTAAGCAAATCTTGTTTTTTTCAAACAAAAAAATTCGGAGTTTCAAAAAGGGATACAAGGTTTTTAACGAACGCATAACTTTTAAACAACCTTTTGATGTGACATACTCGATCCGGCCATAACATCTAGGTCGGGTTTGGGGTGTTACAATATGCCATTGGCCCTATTCATTCAATAACTTCATATGGTCCGATGAAACGCGGACTCAACTTTCCTTTACGACTGAATCGAAGAACCTTTTTCCACGGTGGCACATTTAGAAACAGTCGGTCCCCGACTTGAAATTCAATTACTCTACGTTTCAAATCTGCTTAAGATTTTTATCGATCTGAAGCTGCTTTTAAACTATCACGAATCGTTTTCACTTTTTCTTCAGTCTCTCTGATCAATTCAACCCCGTGAATCTTTTTCCCACTCAATTCAGTCCAGTATAACAGAGTTAGGCAATTGCGGCCATATAAAGCTTCGTACGGTGCCATCTTTATACTCGTTTGGAAACTGTTGTTATACGCAAATTCAATCATAGGTAAGTATTTTTCCCAACTGCCCTCAAACTCTAAAATACAACATCTCAACATGTCTTCAAGAATCTGAATAACACTCTCGGTCTTACCATCAGTCTAAGGATGAAAAGCAGTACTGAAATTCAACTTTGTTCCCAGAGCCTCTTGCAGTTTCTTCCAGAATCGCGATGTAAATCTCGAATCTCTATCAGAAATAATATGTAATATCCCGATTTAGGGCCGAGTTAGAATAGTGGTGTGAGACCACAAATCCGAGGGTTATGAATGAGTTTTTGAGGTTTATGCTATGTATGCATGCTAGTGTGAAAGTTTCATGAAGCAATTTTGTGAAATTGCGATTGAATTGTTCAAAAGGACTAAATTGCAAAAGTTGTAAAATGCGAGATTCTAGAAGCTATTTGTGTGAAATAGCTTTAGAATATTTATTAGAGGTCTTTAAATAGCAATTTTTCCAATTTCTAATATTTGGACAAAATTGGGCATAGATGAGTTAAAATAGAAAGTTTATCAAAGAGGGCATTTTGGTCATTTATCAATTAAGTGATTAAAATAGGAGAAAAGATGACAAAAATTCATTCATCTTCTTCTCCAAGGCTGCCGAACTTTTCAAGAGCCATTGTTAGGGTTCTTCAAATTTTTCAAGATTGCTAGTAAGTGCATCTAGCCTCAGTTTTGATATTCTTTGTATTTTTGAAGTCCTTGTAGCATGAGTAAGCTATTTTTAGCTATTTGATGAGCTATGATGGATGTTAAAAAATGTGGCCATGTATGACATGCATGTATTTTGATGTTTTATGGAAGATTATGAAAGCTCGATGTAGTAAAAACATCTTTTGCTAAATGAGTTTCCATAGAAAATGCATGTAGGGACTAGTTTGTAAAAGTCTTAAGTTTGGTCATACATGTGTGATGTAGTGAGAATTGACAATTGCTTTAGTTGATTGAGTGATTCGGCTAAGCATGAAAGGCTAGAAAGTTGAATAATAATCATTTTACGAGCCTTGGGGCAATATCGTAAATATGAGAAAGTTTAGGGGCAAAAAGGGTAATTTTGCCAAAGTATGAGATGTGAGTCAATTTAGTAAATGTGTATATTGATGAGTTGAATTATCATGGTAGATCAAGATAGACGAAGCCCGGATCAAAACCGAGGCAAAAGCAAAGTGGTGGACTAAATTGCACGTTTCTATACTTTTGTGTATCGAGGTAAGTCTATGCATAAACAATGCATTCATACTTATAATTTGTTAATGCTAGCTAGCGTATAGCATGGCTGAGAATGATTGAGAACCTATGTGGTTCAAGTGAAATGAATGGATGAATGATTAAGTAAGTAGATTTGTGAATATGTAGTAATAATGCTAAATGGTGGGCTAAGTGCGATACCATCCTAATGCATTTTGACGATGAGCTGGCTATGTGTGATGCTATCGTTAGGTATATTATCTAGTGGGCTATGTGCGAAACCACTATGAATACCTTGTTGGTAGGCTAAGTGTGATACTACCTTATTAATTTATTGTGGTAGGCTAAGTGCGAAACCACCGAGAGATTAGCTGTGTGGATTAGCTTTGTGGATTAGCTGTGTGGATGTCTTATCGAGAAATAATGATCTGTTGTATATTGTGTAAATGTGATATTGAATGCAGGGGTGCATGTCAATGGTTATGAGTAAGTGACTCATGATGTGTTGGAAATGTTAGTATAATGCTAATTGTTGTTTAGCTTATACTATGATGCTTAATTGTTTATGTGTAAACTTACTAAACTCAAAGCTTACTCCCTTTCTTTTCCCTTGTCTTATAGAGTAAAGTGTTGAATCGAGATACGAGGATTAATTGGAAGATTGCCCACACTATCAGCACACTCTGGTACATGATACTCAATGTTTTGTATATGGCATGTATAGGGGCTAGACAAGTTAGTGAATTTTGTTGTAAATGGCTATGATGTGTTAGCCTTTAGATGGATGATCTCTTTTGTAATATGCCATAGTTGTTGGCATTTTAATATATGAAAAGATGTAGTTATCTATGTGAGATTGTAAGATTATTGGATGTGTTGAATGAGTGCATGTTGTGTATGCTAGAGGAGTGAAAATAACTTGGCATAAAGCTTTATTCTTGTCCATGTGGATAGACACACGGGCGTGTTTCTAGGCCATGTGTGACACACGGCTAGCCCACGGACGTGTGACTCAGCCGTGTGTCCCCTGCATGTTAGTATTTTAAGTCAGAATAGACCACGGACTAGC
This sequence comes from Gossypium sturtianum, assembly GCA_025698515.1. Taxonomy (NCBI): domain Eukaryota; kingdom Viridiplantae; phylum Streptophyta; class Magnoliopsida; order Malvales; family Malvaceae; genus Gossypium; species Gossypium sturtianum. Next base: position 112,426,552 of record CM046955.1, read on the forward strand.
CACATGGGCGTGTGTCTAGGGCGTGTGGGATTAATCAGTATTGGCCACAGGCTAGCCACACGGGCGTGTGTCTAGACTCTAGGCCGTGTTAAGGTAGTCAGTGTGCACCACGGGCGGAGGGCACGGGCGTGTTCCCTAACCGTGGGGCATTGGCAGAATGCTTTAGTTTTCATGCACGGGTAGTGACCATGGGCGTGTGTGACATCCACGGGCGTACCAAATCTTACACGGGCGTTTGAGCCCTGTATAGATGGAAAAGAATTTAAAGATCGTAAGAGTTTTCGATATGGTCTCGAGAGCCCTCTTGTGTTTGAGAGAGGCCTCGTAAGTCGGGATTGAGGTTGTTGTGATGGCCAAACAAAGTGGTCATGTTGTGCCTAAGTGGCTATCTTAAGGATTTTATAACGGTAACGCCTCATGCCCGGTCTGGCTTTGAACACGGGTAAGGGGTGTTACATTTAGTGGTATCAGAGCTATGGTTTAGTCAGTTCTAGAACTACCGTAGCGGGTGTAAGAGTCTAGCTATACATGCCATAAGTGTACAATGATAGTATGGTGGCTTCTGATGATTTTAAATCCTATTTTATATAGAATATGGATTCCGATCCATTGATTGCTGATGAAGCAGCTAGTAATGCACCGGCTCCTGCGCAAGGAACCGTGCCTGTTCAAAGTGGACCCGAGGTTAAAGGTCAAGGGGATTAGGCACGGGAAGCCTTTCTCCAGATGATGAGCAATTGGTACTCGGATTATGTTCGAGCGAACCCTAATGCTCAACCTCCTCCACCTCCTCCTATACCTCAGCCAATTCCTGTGGCTCCTTAAGGTATTGATGTAGTGAGGATATCGAAACCCTCGGTAAATAAGATTAGAAAACACGGGGCTGAGGAGTTTAGAGCTAAGGTTGATGATGACCCTGAGAGGCCAGAGTTCTGGCTAGAGAACTCGATGATAGTGTTTGAGGAACTCTCTTATACACCTGAAGAGAGCTTGAAGTGTGTCGTATCCTTGCTGAGTGACTCGGCATACAATTGGTGGAAGACGTTGACGTCAGTAGTTCCGAGAGAACGGGTGACGTGGGACTTCTTTCTAGAAGAGTTCCGGAAGAAGTATATAAGCCAATGATTTACTGATCAGAAAAGGAAGGAATTCCTTGAGTTGAAGCAAGGAAGAATGTCAGTCGCAGAATATGAGCGTGAGTTTGTTAGGCTTAGCAAATACGCTCAAGAATGTGTGTCGACAGAAACCATCTTGTGTAAGAGGTTCGAAGACGGACTGGATGAGGACGTCAAACTCCTAGTTGGTATTTTGGAGTTGAAAGAGTTTGTTGTGTTAGTCTAGAGGGCAAGTAAGGTAGAAGAGTTGAGTCTGAGAAAAGAGAAGGGTGTGAGTGAAGCCGAGATGCTAGAAAAGAGGCCGATGGGCAAGTCGTATCAAGCCCAATCGAAAGGTCCAAAGAAGTGAGTCCTAGGGCGACAAAGCACGATGGGTTATTCGCATCGAGACTTGGGCAATACTCGTTCAGGTTCGAGAGTCCAAGCTACTTCAATAGAAAGTGTGGGCAATCTAAAGAACAAACCGGAGTGTCCAAGTTGTGGTAGATATCACACAGGAGAGTGTTGGGGTAACAGTCGAAACTGTTATAAGTGTGGTTCCCCAGACCATTTTATCAGAAAGCGCCCCAAGAGGGATGATAAGGAAGAGAAGCTAGAGATGAGATCCCGGTGATGTGTGCGCAAGGGGTAGACCACCAAGGAACCCGAGAGGTGGGAATAGTGGTAGAGGTGCGTCCAGAGATTCTGCCGTGAGACCGGAGGGTCAGGCACCTGGGAGGACGTATGCCATTCGCGCTCGCGAAGAGGCATCCTCCCCTGATGTGATAACGGGTACTTTTTCTCTCTTTGACACCTTTATTATTGCTTTAATAGATCCAGGGTCTACTCATTCTTATATTTGTATGAGATTGGCATCTAGTTTGAGTATGACTGTTGAGTTTACGGACTTTGTGGTTAAGGTGTCAAACCCGTTAGGTAAGCATGTGTTAGTGGACCAGGTGTGTAAGAATTGTCCTTTGATGATTGAGAGTCATTGTTTTTCGGCAAATATTATGTTGTTTCCATTTGATGAGTTTGATTTAATCCTAGGCATGGATTGGTTGACTACCCATAGTGCCTTAGTGAACTGTGGTAGTAAGTTTATTGATTTGAAATGTGAGAGTGAAGATGTGGTTCGGGTTGAATCAGGTGGATCGAATAGTCTACCAGTAATGATTTCTTCCTTTGTGGCTGAGAAATGTTTGAGAAAAGGGCATGAGTCCTATCTCGTCTTTGTGTTGAATACTCAAGAGGTTGGAGTGAAGTTTGAAACAGTGCTAGTGGTATGTGAGTATCAGGATGTATTCCCGTAAGAGTTACCCAGATTACCTCCTGTGAGAGAGGTTGAGTTTGGGATTGAGTTAGTTCCGGGAACGGCACCTATTTCGATTGCTCCGTATAGGATGGCACCTTTAGAGTTGAAAGAACTGAAGTTTCAGTTGCAAGAGTTGACGGATAAGGGTTTTGCAAGGTCGAGCTACTCACCGTGGGGTGCTCCGGTATTGTTTATGAAGAAGAAAGATGGGTCTATGAGGTTGTGTATAGACTATAGACAGCTTAACAAAGTGACGATTAAGAATAAGAATACTTTACCTAGGATTGATGATCTTGTTGATGCAAGAGGGTAGGGTAGTCGCTTACGCCTCGAGACAGTTAAAACCGCACGAGAAGGATTACCCGACTCATGATTTGGAGTTGGCTGTGATTGTTTTTGCGTTAAAGATTTGGCGACATTACTTGTATGGTGAGAAGTGCCAAATCTTTACGGATCACAAGAGTTTGAGATATTTGATGGATCAGAAGGATCTGAATTTGCGACAGAGACGGTGGCTTGAGTTGTTGAAAGACTATGAGTTAGTTATTGATTACCACCCGAGAAAAGTGAATGTGGTTACGGATGCCCTGAGTAGGAAATCCTTGTATGCTCTAAGATTTATGAGGACGAGTTTAGCATTGTCTGATGATGGTGCTATTCTGGCAGAGTTGAGAGCTAAGCCACTATTTGTTCAATAGATATGTGAGGCTCAGAGAAATGACAGTGAGATGCTAGCTAAGAGAGCTAAGTGTGGATCAAAAAGTGATTCTAATTTTCGAGTGGGCTCGAATGATTGTTTGTTGTACCGTGACAGAATTTGTGTACCAAGAGATGAGTTAATCTGAAAGGTTTGCATGAGGCCCACAGTGGATGTTTGTCAGTACATCCGGGCAGTACGAAAATGCACAATGACTTGAAGAAGTATTATTAGTGGCCGGGTATGAAAAGAGATATTTCAGAGTTCGTGACAAAGTGTCTGATTTGTCAACAAGTGAAAGCTGAGCACCAAGTGCCTTCGGGATTACTTCAGCCAGTGTTGGTACCCGATTGGAAGTGGGATCGGGTTACCATGGATTTTGTGACGGGGTTGTCGATGACTCAGAAAAATAAAGATGCAGTGTGGGTTGTTGTGGATAGACTAACGAAGTCGGCTCACTTTATTCCAGTATGTGTTGATTATTCACTGGATAAGTTAGCTGAGTTGTATGTTGCAGAGATAGTAAGGTTACATGGTGTACCTGTGTCTATAATATCATATAGGGATCCGAGGTTTACTTCGAGGTTTTGGAAGAAGTTGCAAGAGGCTTTGGGAACAAAGTTGAATTTTAGTACTGCGTTCCATCCGCAAACCGATGGTCAGTCTGAAAGAGTGATTCAAGTTCTCGAAGATATGCTTCAATTTTGTGTGTTAGAATTCGAGGGTAGTTGGGAGAGATATCTACCTTTAGTCGAATTTGCTTACAACAACAATTATCAGTCAAGTATACGGATGGCTCCGTATGAGGCCTTGTATGGTCGTAAGTGTCGGACTCCTTTGAATTGGATCGAGCTTAGTGAGAAACGGATCCATGGGGTTGATCTAGTGAAAGAGACCGAGGAGAAAGTGAAAGTAATCCATAATAGTCTCAAAGTTGCTTCGGACCGACAGAAGTCGTACGCAGACCTGAAATGAAAAGAAATTGAGTTTGAAGTGGGCGACAAAGTGTTTTTGAAAGTGTCCCCATGGAAGAAGATTATGAGATTTGGACGAAAAGGAAAATTGAGTCCAAGATTCATAGGGCCGTATGAAATTACAGATAGAGTTGGGCCAGTAGCATACCGGTTGGCTTTGCCAGTAGAGTTGGAAAAGATTCTTAATGTGTTTCATGTGCCAATGTTGCGACGGTATCGCTCCGATCCTTCACATGTGATTCCTTCGATGGAAATTGAGATAAGATCGGATATGTCTTATGATGAAGAGCCGATTAAGATCTTGGCTTGAGAAGTGAAACAGTTGAGAAATAAGAGCATAGCACTAGTGAAAGTGTTATGGAAGAAACACGGTGTGGAAGAGGCTACGTGGGAAACGGAAGAAGCTATGAGAGAGCAACATCCAAACCTCTTTACTGGTAAGATTTTTAGGGGCAAAAATCTCTAAAGGGGGGAGGGTTGTAACATCCCGATTTAGGGCCTAGTCGAAATAGTGGTGCGAGACCACAAATCCAAGGGTTATGAATGAGTTTTTGAGGTTTATGCTATGTATGCATGCTAGTGTGAAAGTTTCATGAAGCAATTTTGTGAAATTGCGGTTGAATTATCCAAAAGGACTAAATTGCAAAAGTTGCAAAATGTGAGATTCTAGAAGCTATTTGTGTGAAATAGCTTTAGAATATTAATTAGAGGTCCTTAAATAGCAATTTTTCCAATTTCTAATATTTGGACAAAATTGGGCATGGATGAGTTAAAATAGAAAGTTTATTAAAAAGGGTATTTTGGTCATTTATCAATTAAGTGATTAAAATAGGAGAAAAGATGACAAAAATTCATTCATCTTCTTCTCCAAGGCTGCCGAAATTTTCAAGAGCCATTGTTAGGGTTCTTCAAAATTTTCAAGCTTGCTAGTAAGTGCATCTAGCCTCGGTTTTGATATTCTTTGTATTTTTGAAGTCCTTGTAGCATGAGTAAGCTATTTTTAGCTATTTGATGAGCTATGATGGATGTTAAAAAATGTGGCCATGTATGACATGCATGTATTTTGATGTTTTATGGAAGATTATGAAAGCTCGATGTAGTAGAAACATCTTTTGCTAAATGAGTTTCCATAAAAAATGCATGTAGGGACTAGTTTGTGAAAGTCTTAAGTTTGGTCATACATGTGTGATGTAGTGAGAATTAATGATTGCTTTAGTTGAGTAAGTGATTCGGCTAAGCATGAAAGGCTATAAAGTTGAATAATAATCATTTTACGAGCCTTGGGGCAATATCGTAAATATAAGAAAGTTTACGGGCAAAAAGGGTAATTTTGCCAAAGTATGAGATGTGAGTCAATTTAGTAAATGTGTATATTGATGAGTTGAATTATCATTATAGATCAAGAAAGAAGAAACCCGGATCGAAACCGAGGCAAAAGCAAAGTGGTGGACTAAATTACACGTTTCTATACTTTTGTGTATCGAGGTAAGTCTATGCATAAACAAAGTATTCATACTTATAATTTGTTAATGCTAGCTAGTGTATAGCATGGTTGAGAATGATTGAGAACCTATGTGGTTCAAGTGAAATGAATGGATGAATGATTAAGTAAGTAGATTTGTGAATGTGTAGTAATAATGCTAAATGGTGGGCTAAGTGCGATACCATCCTAATGCATATTGACGATAAGCTTGCTATGTGCGATGCTATCGTTAGGTATATTATCTAGTGGGCTATGTGTGAAACCACTATGAATACCTTGTTGGTAGGCTAAGTGCGATACTACCTTATTAATTGATTGTGGTGGGCTAAGTGCGAAACCACCAAGAGATTAGCTGTGTGGATTAGCTGTGTGGATGTATTATCGAGAAATAATGATATGTTGTATATTGTGTAAATGTGATATTGAATGCAGGGGTGCATGTTAATGGTTATGAGTAAGTGACTCATGATGTGTTGGAAATGTGGTAAGGGATAGAAAGAGTAAGCATAGTTGTACATTATATGTTAGTATAATGCTAATTGTTGTTTAGCTTATACTATGATGCTTAATTGTTTATGTGTAAACTTACTAAGCTCAAAGCTTACTCCCTTTCTTTCCCCTTGTCTTATAGAGTAAAGTGTTGAATCGAGATACGAGGATCAATTGGAAGATCGCCCACACTATCAGCACACTCTGGTACATGAGACTCAATGTTTTGTATATGGCATGTATAGGGGCTAGACAAGTTAGTGAATTTTGTTGTAAATGGCTATGATGTGTTAGCCTTTAGATGGATGATCTCTTTTGTATTATGCCATAGTTGTTGGCATTTTAATATATGAAAAGATGTAGTTATCTATGTGAGATTGTAAGATTATTGGATGTGTTGAATGAGTGCATGTTGTGTATGCTAGAGGGGTGAAAAGAACTTGGCATAAAGCTTTATTCTTGTAACCTCCTGAAATTCAAAATTTTATGTGTTGCATTATACCATGCGATACGCTAGTTAAAAATATTAACTGTGTATGTTTATGGGTCCTAAGAAGGCTTGGGGTTAAGTTGGGCCTTAGAAATTTTTTGTGTTTAAGCCCTTAAGGGGAGAAGGCAAGTGGCATCAATGCTTAAGGAAATAAGTGCGTATTTTGCTAGCATAAATGAGCATATGGCAAGGAGGTTATGGCGTCAAGTGGAGAGCATGGAGGGAAGGGGTTCAAATCCCATCTTTTACAAATTTTGGATTTATTTTTGTATTCCTATCCCAAGTGTCGGCCATGGTCCTATTTAAGGTAAGGAAGACTTTTTATTTATGAAAAGGAGGCTAAGGAATATGGTAAGGAGGAAGATAAGGGGAAAAAGAAGGAAAGAAATGAAAGAAAAGGAAAGAGAAGGGAACATGTTGGCCAATTTTGTGGAAGGTGTTTTGGAAAGTGTTTATGGTCAACCAAGACCTTTTTGGTATAAGAAATACATGGTTTTGGGAGGGGAAACTTGGTAGCCGAATTTCCTTTAGGCATTTTGCAATTTCGGTGCTTGAAAGGCTAGTTTGTATTTAGCATTTTTGAGTTTTCACTTTTCCAACATCTTCCCTCATTTGCCAAAACTCTAAAGTCAAAAGTGTGCATATTTTCTCTTGTTTTGGCCGAATCACTCTAGCCATTGTTCATCTTGTTCCCTTGCTATGCCGTAACCCTTAATCCATCTTTGTTCATTCTCCTTTGGTTGCCGAAACACTCACATCTTTTGGTTCATTTCTCTTTTGGTATTGGCCTAAACCTCTAAACACCTCTTTTCCATCTTCTCTTTTCTTTTTGATTATTTCTTCAACCTTTCTTTCATCTCTTAAATCAACATTACCTTGTGACTGAATTTTCCTTGTCCTTTTCTCTCCAATAACCGAATTGGTAAGTGATATCATTTTATTTTTTTTCATCTTCATTTCTCTAGCCGAATGTATGTCTATTATCATTCGGTTACTTCACTTTGTTTTAAATCAAAATATCACTCCCTCCAAATCGCTCATATCTTGATCATCTTCTTGTTGTAGTATTATAGTGGGAAGCCGAATCTTACATCCTTGATAATTCATCCGTAGTCATAAGTTCAAATGGTGGAAATCGGATCTATCAATGTTAAGGAGAGAAGTTCGTTATGGTTTATTTTGATCTATTTCGCTATTCGGTTATTTTGTTAATCGGATTGAAAGTTTGGCTAATCGATTATTATAGGGGCTAGATCGTTCGTTTTTATTCACACGTAGATCCTTCGGAAATAGTGGTAAGCCTACTCCTATCACTAAAACAACTACTTTCTCTCATAGTAGTTTTCTAATCGAGATTTTTCCTATGGAGGCAAGTGGAACCGATTTGAAAGGAAAGGCGTTAGTAGGGGACAAAAGGAGTGGATTTGCAATTCCTACTCCTAAGTTCAAACGAAGGGCGGTATCGGCAGTTCGAGATTTTTCACCGGGTTGTGGACCATCATCCGGTGAAAATAGACAAATCGTAGTCGTTCACGATACTAAGGGTAAGCGTTTCAATAGATCGTTTGATTTAGATTTAGATTAATAAAATCTCGTTTGTTGGATTAATCGAGTGTAATGGTGATTTAGGTGCCGACGATCAAGAAGGATTAATCCTTACCGTAATCAGGTGTGTAATCTCACACTGAAATCCCGTAAATCTGTGATTTATCATCATGTTAGAAAAATTGATCGATGATGCTTATGAACTTAATAATGGTATTATGGTATAAATCGAGTGATTTGCTTAAACATCGTTAATACTAAGATTTGACAAAAACAGAGTTAGTTTGTAGAATTACGAAAATGCCCTTATGGGCCGAATTACAAAAATACCCTCAATGGGCCGTTTTTATCAAAATGCCCTAACAGGCCAAATTGCTTAAATGCCTTTAAAGTGCTGATTTACGAAAATGCCCCTATGGGCCGGTTTAATAGAATGCCTTAATGGGCCTAATTACAAAGTTCTATGATGTGCCGATTCACCGTAATAAATTATTGGGTTAATGATTATTGTACATATATGTGGATATTATGCTTTATTATGTATGTTGCATGTTACATATCGCATGGGTTGGGAAAAATGTATGAAGAACAGTGTAGCCTGGTGGCATTGCCACAAAATATTCATTATAATGTTTACTTATGATTTGGTGGCTTGACCGAAAATACTATATGAAAGCGGCTTTTGATGCAATGATACTCGGTGGCTCGCCACAAATATTATAAATGGCAACTTGCTTGCGAATTGGTGTGAGCAGCAGGGTGGGTTGACTTGATCCCTACAGGTGTGATTGGCTGGTCGGGGGTGTGATGGATGGATGGGTTGGGTTACATTCATATCATTTTAATATTGTTATGTAAATGGGCTTAAGCCCAAGTTATTGCTAAATGGATTCAGGCTAGTCAATGACGGTAAGGGGATTATACACTGAGTTCTAGTAACTCACCCCTTTTTCCTTAACCCTTGCAGGTAATGCTCAGTAATGTGGACTTGGGCCATGGATGACTCGGTGGAGGCCATACTTTAGAAATGGTGTTTCGAACTTTAGTAAATTTCCTTTTCCTTTTATTTCGTTGCTTTTACTATTTTGGATTTTAATGTTGTAATAAGGCCTCTGGACTATTTTTATTTTGCTTTATGTTTGGGATGTTTTTATTATTTCACTTAAATTGTTTAAAAAGGGGATTTTTCTAAAATCATAAATAACGGTTTCCAAAGATGATTAACAAATGGATTTCATAAACACACTTGTACAAATAATTTAACTTGGAATTTCTTTCAAATTATCAACAATATTTTCAAAAGTCACAGTTTTAATATCATAAATTTGAAAATCGATTCTTCAATTAAACCTCTCGGGATTAGTAGTATTTCTAATCAAACTCGTTTTCTTAACCATAACCAAATAATACCTATTTTAGTACGAATTACAAGGTTTTTACACGTCTTCCTTATGTGACATGTTAGATCTGGTCGTAACGTATGAACCGTGTTTGGGGTGTTACATTTTATGGTATCAGAGCCCGGTTGCAAAACTTGGTTGTGGTTTGGGTTCAAAAGCGTTTTCCAAAGTTGTTTAAAATTTTAATTTATAAATGCATGTTCTAAAGGAAGTATGGCACCACGGGTATCCGGCACCAAGTCACGTAAGTTTATGTTTTCATTTTATGAATATTGTGGTATGACTGTAGAAATACTCTAGAACTTTTAGCTTTAGGAGCTGAAACTATAGAGATTGAGACCTTAGGATACGTTTTGCGAAAACGACTTTACTTCCTATACTCCATAAAACACTGTTTAATAAACATTGAATAGTATACTGATTCATAAGACTTGTAATCAGATTAAATTGACATTAGTGAATATGAGCACTAGAGGACGTGGACGCGGTAGACGTGACTGAGGTAGAGGCCGAGGTGCTAGAGTTGTATCCGATGCATCGGGACATATGGCGAAAATAGACGCACCTGCGTCACCAGTGACTGAAGCAGGGTCACATGATCGAATGAGAGAGGATGACGCTCTATCCCAAGCAATGTTGTGAGTTCTAGAAAGGGTTGCATGGGTAACCAGTGTCTATCATATCAGACAGGGATCCTAGGTTTACATCACAGTTTTGGAAGGCTCTACATGAAGCTTTGTGTACAAGAATAAATTTCAGCACGGCATTTCATCTGCAGACATATGGTCAGTCGAAGAGAGTAATCCAGATTCTAGAAGACATGTTAAGAGGCTGTGTGATCGACTTCAGGGGTAGTTGGGAAGATTTTCTACCATTGGCAGAGTTTGCATACAGCAACAGCTATCAATCTAGTATCCAGATGGCACCTTATGAGGCGTTGTATGGTCGTAGGTGTCGTACTTCTACTTGCTGGACTGAGTTAGGAGAGCGACAACTTTTGGGTCCTGAGTTAATTTCGAAGGCGGAGGAAAAAGTTAAGGTAATTCGAGCTCGGTTAAAAGAAGCTTCAGACAGACAGAAGTCGTATGCGGATCTGAAGCGTAAGGATATAGAGTTTTCGGTGGGAGATCAAGTCTTTTTGAATGTCTCACCTTGGAAAAAGATTTTTAGATTTGGACGGAAGGGCAAGTTAAGCCCTAGATTTATCGGACCATACCGTGTACTGAAGCGTGTTGGGCTAGTGGCTTATTAGCTGGAGTTACCTCCGGAGTTAAGTCAGATACATAGTGTATTTCATATCTCGATGTTAAGGCGTTATCACTCGGATCCATCTCATATCGTACCAGTGGAGGAAGTTGAGATAAGACCTGACTTGTCATTTGAAGAAGAGCCAGTGCAGATTTTAGATCGAGATGTTAAGGTGCTGAGAAGGAAGTCGGTACTGTTAGTCAAAGTATTATGGCACAATCACGGATCAGAGGAAGCTACATGAGAGTCTGAGGAGACGATCCGGCAACAATATCCTCATCTCTTCTAATCAGGTAAATTTCGAGGCCGAAATTTTCTTTAAGGGGGTAAAATTGTAACATCCTGAAATTCAGAATTTTATGTGTTGCATTATACCATGCGATAGGCTAGTTAAAAATATTAATTGTGCATGTTTAGGGGTCCTAAGAAGGCTTGGGGTTAAGTTGGGCCTTAGAAAATTTTTGTGTTTAAGCCCTTAAGGGGAGAAGGCAAGTGGCATCAATGCTTAAGGAAATAAGTGCGTATTTTGCTAGCATAAATGAGCATATGGCAAGGAGGTCATGGCGTCAAGTGGAGAGCATGGAGGGCAGGGGTTCAAATCCCATCTTTTGCAAATTTTGGATTTATTTTTGTATTCCTATCCCAAGTGTCGGCCATGGTCCTATTTAAGGTAAGGAATACTTTTTATTTATGGAAAGGAGGCTAAGGAATATGGTAAGGAGGAAGATAAGGGGAAAAAGAAGGAAAGAAATGAAAGAAAAGGAAAGAGAAGGGAACATGTTGGCCAATTTTGTGGAAGGTGTTTTGGAAAGAGTTTGTGGTCAACCAAGACCTTTTTGGTATAGGAAATACACGGTTTTGGGAGGGGAAACTTGGTAGCCGAATTTCCTTTAGGCATTTTGCAATTTCGGTGCTTGAAAGGCTAGTTTGTATTTAGCATTTTTGAGTTTTCACTTTTCCAACTTCTTCCCTCATTTTTCGAAACTCTAAAGTCAAAAGTGTGCATATTTTCTCTCGTTTTGGCCGAATCACTCTAGCAATTGTTCATCTTGTTCCCTTGTTATGTCGTAACCCTTAATCCATCTTTGTTCATTCTTCTTTGGTTGCCGAAACACTCACATCTTTTGCTTCATTTCTCTTTTGGTATTGGCCGAAACCTCTAAACACCTCTTTTCCATCTTCTCTTTTCTTTTTGATTATTTCTTCAACCTTTCTTTCATCTCTCAAATCAACATTACCTTGTGACTGAATTTTCCCTGTCCTTTTCTCTCCAATAACTGAATTGGTAAGTGATTTCATTTTATTTTTTTTCATCTTCATTTCTCTAGCCGAATGTATGTCTATTATCATTCGGTTACTTCACTTTGTTTTAAATCAAAATATCACTCCCTCCAAATCGCTCATATCTTAATCATCTTCTTATTGTAGTAGTATAGTGGGAAGCCGAATCTTACATCCTTGATAATTCATCCGTAGTCATAAGTTCAAACGGTGGAAATCGGATCTATCAACGTTAAGGTGAGAAGTTCGTTATGGTTCATTTTGATCTATTTCGCTATTCGGTTATTTTGTTAATCAGATTGAAAGTTTGGCTAATCGATTATTATAGGGGCTAGATCGTTCTTTGTTATTCACACGTGGATCCTTCAGAAATAGTGGTAAGCCTACTCCTATCACTAAAACAACTACTTTCTCTCATAGTAGTTTTCTAATCGAGATTTTTCCTATGGAGGCAATTGGAACCGATTTGAAAGGAAAGGCGTTAGTAGGAGACAAAAGGAGTGGATTTGCAATTCCTACTCCTAAGTTCAAACGAAGGGCGGTATCGGCGGTTCGGGATTTTCCACCGAGTTGTGGACCATCATCCGGTGAAACTAGACAAATCGTGGTCGTTCACGATACTAAGGGTAAGCGTTTCAATAGATCGTTTGATTTTGATTTAGATTTAGATTAATAAAATCTTGTTTGTTGGATTAATCGAGTGTAATGGTGATTTAGGTGCTGACGATCAAGAAGGATTAATCCTTGCTGCAATCAGGTGTGTAATATCACACCGAAATCCCGTAAATCCGTGATTTATCATCATGTTAGAAAAATCGATCGATGATGTTTATGAACTTAATAACGGTATTAAGGTATAAATCGAGTGATTTGCTTAAACATCGTTAATACTAAGATTTGACAAAAACGGATTTAGTTTGTAAAATTACGAAAATGCCCTTATGGGTCGAATTACGAAAATACCCTCAATGGGCCGTTTTTATCAAAATGCCTTAACGGGCCAAATTGCTTAAATGCCTTTAAAGTGTCGATTTACGAAAATGCCCCTATGGGCCGATTTATGAAAATGCCCCTATGGGCCGATTTAATAGAATGCCTTAATGGGCCTAATTACAAAGTTCTGTGATGTGTCGATTCACCGTAATAAATTATTGGGTTAATGATTGTTGTACATATATGTGGATATTATGCTTTATTATGTATGTTGCATGTTACATATCGCATGGGTTGGGAAAAATGTATGAAGAAGCGATGTAGCACTGGTGGCATTGCCACAAAATATTCATTATAATGTTTACTTATGATTTCGGTGGCTTGACCCCGAAAATACTATATGAAAGCAGCTTGACTGCAGCGATACTCCGGTGGCTCTGGCACAAATATTATAAATGGCAACTTGCCTGCGAGTTGGTGTGAGCGGCGGGGTGGGTTGACTTGATCCCCACAGGTGTGATTGGCTGGTCGGGGTGTGATGGATGGATGGGTTGGGTTACATTCATATCATTTTAATATTGTTATGTAAATGGGCTTAAGCCCAAGTTATTGCTAAATGGATTCAGGCTAGTGGATGACGGTAAGGGGATTATACACTGAGTTCTAGTAACTCACCCCTTTTTCCTTAACCCTTGCGGTAATGCTCGAAGAATGTGGACTTGGGCCATGGATGACTCGATGGAGGCCATACTTTAGAAATGGTGTTTCAAACTTTAGTAAATTTCCTTTTCCGTTTATTTCGTTTCTTTTACTATTTTGGATTTTAATGTTGTAATAAGGCCTCTGGACTATTTTTATTTTGCTTTATGTTTGGGATGTTTTTTATTATTTCACTTAAATTGTTTAAAAAGGGGATTTTTCTAAAATCATAAATAACGATTTCCAAAGATGATTAACAAATGGATTTCATAAACACACTTGTACAAATAATTTAACTTGGAATTTCTTTCAAATTATCAATAATATTTTTAAAAGTCACAGTTTTAATATCACAAATTTGAAAATCGATTCTTCAATTAAACCTCTCGGGATTAGTAGTATTTCTAATCAAACTCGTTTTCTTAACCATAACCAAATAATACCTATTTTAGTATGAATTACAAGGTTTTTACACGTCTTCCTTATGTGACATGTCAGATCTAGTCGTAACGTATGGGCCGAGTTTGGGGTGCTACAATTCTTGTCCATGTGGATTGACACACGGGCGTGTGTCTAGGCCATGTGTGACACATGGCCAGCCCACGGGCGTGTGACTCAGCCGTTTGTCCCCTGCATGTTAGTATTTTAAGTCAGAATAGACCACGGACTAGCCACACGGGCGTGTGTCTAGGGCGTGTGGGGTTAATCAGTGTTGGCCACGGGCTAGCCACACGGGCGTGTGTCTAGACTCTAGGCCGTGTTAAGGTAGTCTGTGTGCACCACGGGCGGAGGGCACGGGCGTGTTCCCAAACTGTGGGGCATTGGCAAAATGCTTGAGCTTTCATGCACGGGTAGTGACCATGGGCGTGTGTGACATTCAAGGGCGTGCCAAATCTTACACGGGCGTGTGAGCCCTGTATAGATGGAAAAGAATTTTAAAGATCATAAGAGTTTTCGATATGGTCTCGAGAGCCCTCTTGTGTTTGAGAGAGGCCTCGTAAGTCGGGATTGAGGTTGTTGTGATGGCCAAAGAGAGTGGTCATGTTGTGCCTAAGTGGCGATCTTGAGGATTTTATTACGGTAACACCTCGTGCCTGGTTCCGGCATTGAACACGGGTAAGGGGTGTTACATAATAGATAGTGCCACTCCGTGTAACTGAAAAATTTTAGAAATGTACAATTCTGCTAATCTATCAAGAGAGTAATCTGTACGTACCGGTATTGTAACATCCTGAAATTCAGAATTTATGTTTGTGCATTATATCTTGTGATAGATTAGTTAAAATATTAATTGTGTAGGTTTTTATGGTTCTAAGAAGGCTCGGGGTTGAGTTGGGCCTTAGTAAAATTTTTGTGTTTAAGCCCTTAAGGGGGGAGAAGGTAGGTGGCATCAATGCTTATGGAAATAAGTGAGTAAATTGCTAGCATAAAATGAGCATATGGTAAAGAGGATGTGGCGTCACATGAAAGGCTTTGGGGGAAGAGGTTCGAATCCCACTTGGTGAAAATTTTGATTATTTTTTTGTGCTATTCATCCATAGTGTCGGCCAAGGCTTCAATTATGGAAAGGAAGACTTTTTATTTTAGGAAAGATGGCTAAGGAAATAAGGAAAGGATGAGTGGAAGGAAAGAAGAAAAAAAGAAAAGGAAAGAATAAGGAACATGTTGGCTTAAAGTGTGGAAGATGTTTTGGAAAAAATTATGGTCAACATTCTTCCTTTAGGCAAAGTGATGCACGGTTTTGGTTAGGGAATAGTGAGAGCCGAATTTCTCTTTTCTCTTTGGTCATTTTGACAAAATTTTGGTGCATGAGAGGTTATTTTTCTCCTTAGCATTTTGGTGACCTTTTCCTTTTTCCAATTTCTTCCCTCTTTGCTGAAAACTCCAAATCCAAAAGTGAGCATTTTCTTTTCTTTGTTTTGACCAAAATCTCAATGCATTTTGGTCATTCTTTCTTTGATAGCCGAAACACCTAGCCTAATTGTTCATCTTACTTCTTTGTTTTACCGCAACACTCAACCCACTTTTGTTCATTTTCCTTTTGTTAGTCGAAACTAACAAAGCACTCCTCATTCATCTTTTCTTTTCTTTTGATAATTTCATCAACCCTTTTTCTATTCAAAAGCCGAAAATTGATCATCTTCTCCATCTCACAAGTTGGACTTTTCTTTCTTGATTAAACTGGGTAAGTGTTTCATTCAATTCTTTTCATTTTCTTCTCTCTTTAGCCGAATGAGTATTCCTCATCATTTGGTTATCTCATCTTGTTTCTAAAACCCAAATGGTGTTCTTCCATACTCCCTCATATTTTGATAATCTTCAATTTGTAGTATTCTAGTGGTTTGGCCGAATACCACATCATTGCCTATTCATCCTTAATCATAAACCAATCGGTGGGAATCGGGATCATCATCGATTAAGGTAAGGAGTCCCGTCATAATCCATTCGATATCGCTACTCGGTTATTGTGTTAATCGGATTGAAAGTTTGGCTAATCGATTATGTTGTTAGGGACGAAATCACTCGATATTCTCTACTTGTGGATTCTACGGAAATAGTGGTAAGCCGAACCCATTTTCCTTAGACAGTCAATATATACTGTAATATCGTTTTGATTAAGACTTTTTCAATGGAGGCAAGTGGAACCGAGTTGAAAGGAAAAGCTATTGGAGAACACAAAAGGAGTGGATTTATGATTCCTACTCCTAAGTTCAAGCGTAGAGCGGTTTCGGCGATTCGAGATTTCCCACCGGGTTGTGGACCATCATTCGGTGAGAATAGACAAATTGTGGTCGTTCACGATATCGAGGGTAAGCGTTTCAATAGATCGCTTGGTTTAGATTTAGATTAATAAAAATCTCGTTCATTAGATTAATCGAGTGTTATGATGTCATAGGTGCCGACGATCAAGAGAGTTTAATACTTACCATAATCAGGTGTGTAATCTCACACCGCAATTCCATAAATTATGATTCGGTAACAAGTTTGATAGTTGATTGTTATTATTATAAGGCTAAAAATCGTAATATGGCATAAATCGAGAAATTGCTTAAATTTCATTATTTCTAAAGATTTATCAAAATCGGTGTTAATTTGTATAAATTACCGAAATGCCCCTATGGGCCAAATTATCGAAATGCCCCTATGGGCCGAATTATCGAAATGCCCCTATGGGCCGATTTGTTAAAATGCCTTAGTGGGCCGAATTATTATATTGCTTTAAAGGGGCGATTCATTAAAAGTATACAATAGATTAATGATTGTTATTATGTATGTTGCATCTCTACATATTGCATGGGATGGGAAAATTGAATGAAGAGAAGTGTAGCCTGGTGGCATTGCCACAATTTGTTTATTAATGTGCTTGATTATGACACAGGTGGTTCAACCACAAAAATATTATAAATGGCGCTTTAACGCAAATTGGAGAGAATGGCGGGGTGGGTTGACTTGATCCCCAGGAGAGATTGGTGGTCGGGGAGAGATTGGTGGATGGGATGGGTTGCATTCATGTCATTTATTTATTACTTTGTAATGGGCTTAGGCCCAAGATGTTGCTATACGGGTTCGGGCCCGGTGGATAACTGTAAGGGATTATACATCGAGTTCTAGTAACTCACCCCGTTTCCTTAACCCTTGCGAGGTAATGCCCAGTGATGTGGACTTGGGCCATGGATGACTCGGTGGAGGCCATACTTCAGAAATGGTTTTTATTGAACTTTAGATTTCTATTTCCGTTCACCTTATTACTTTTACTATTTTTGGGTTTTTATGATGTAATAAGGCCTCTGGATTATTTTATTTTGCATTATGTTTAACGTATTTATTATGTTGCTTGAATTATTTTAAATGGGGATTTTCTAAAAGCATAACCAACATTTTTTTTCTCTTCTCTTTTCTGATTTACAAATGGATTTCATAACAAACTTTTACAAATATTTTAACTTGGAAATTTTCTCTCAAATTATCAACGATATTTTCAAAAGTCACGGTTTTATAAGATATCTAGTTCAAATTATCGATTTATCAATCAACCATCGAGGTTAGTAGTATTTTATCAAATATTTCAAACCAAACTTGCTTTCTCGATCATAACAAAATAATACTTATCTTAGTACGAATAAAAAGGATTTAACATGTTTTTCCCCCGTGATATGTCAGATCCGGTCATAACGCATGGGCTGGGTTTAGGGTGTTTAATTTTATGGTATCAGAGCCCGGTTGCAAAACTCGGCTGTGGTTTGGGTTCCAAAGCGTTTTCCAAAGCTGTTTGAATTTTAAATTAGAAATGTTATTTTAAAGGAAGTATGGCACCCCGAGTATCCGGCACCAAGTCAAGTAAGTATATGTTATCATTTTATGATTATGATTATTGTTTTATGATTATGGTAAGAAAACTCCACAAAATAGAAATACTCTAGAACTTTTAACTTTAGGTGCTGAAACTATAGAGATTGAGACTTTAGGATACGTTTGCGAAAACAACTTCTACTCTTTTACTCCATAAAACATTACTTAATAAAAATGGAATAGTATACTGATTCATAAGACTTGTAATCAGATTAAATTGAACTAGCAAATATGAGCGCTAGAGGACGTGGACGCGGTAGACGCGGTCGTGGTAGAGGCCGAGGTGCTAGATTTGTATCCGAGGCATCGGGACATATGCTAAAAATGGACACCCTTGCGTCACCAGTGACTGAAGCTGGGTCACATGATCAAATGAGAGAGGACGACGCTCTGTCCCAAGTGATGTTGCGAGTTCTAGAAAGGGTTGCTGGGGCAAAAACTGGATCAGCAGCTCGTGGGTCAATATCGGAGCGACTCAGATCGAATGGGGCTAAAGTTTTTAGAGGTATTTCGCGTGTAGCTCCTAATGCAGCGGAGTACTGGCTTGAGGCTGTGGAGCGGATCATGGACGATCTGGATTGCACCGCCGAGCAGAAACTGAAAGGAGTAGTGTCTTTGCTGAGTGACGAGGCGTACCAGTGGTGGCTCACTGTTCGAGAAGGCACTCAGGCCGATCGCATTACCTGAGAATTCTTTAAGACCGCGTTTCAAGGAAAATATGTCGGGGCTAGCTATGTGGATGCCCGAAGGAAGGAATTCCTGAATTTGGTCCAAGGAGGTAAATCTGTGGCAGCATACGAGGCGGAATTTCTGCGTTTTAGTCGGTATGCTTGGGGAATAGTGCTGACTGATTATGAACATTGTGTACATTTTGAGGACGGGTTGCGTGATGAGTTGCGGGTACTGATAGCCCCACAGAAGGAGAGAAATTTTGCCACACTTGTGGAAAAAGCTAAGATAGCTGAGAAGGTTAAGCACTCGGAACAGCAAAACTGAGATAAGGATAGGGGCAGAAACAAGAGAGACTCTGGGCACTCAGGTCCTCCTAGAGGTTTTCAGAAAAGGCCCAGGAATGAGGGACCAGTACGAGCGGGTGCTCCAACTGCTACTTATCAGTTACAGCCTTGTGCGGATTATGGGAGACTTCACTCGGGTGAATGCTGGAAGAGAACTGGTGGCTGTTTCAGATGTGGATCTAAGGACCATCGGTTTAGGAATTACCCTCGAGAGCCTGCTCAAACTCAGGGAGTTCGTAACAGATTTGCACCGCCAGCTGGATGCGCTCAGCAGCCGCCAAGAGGCTGTGGGTTAGGTCGAGGTGGTAATGGTGTAGGACGAGGTCAGGGTGCACCGGGTAGAGGTACCGGTAATAGGGGTAACGCGGAGGCGAGATAGCCAGGTCTAGTCTACGCGGTCAGACATCGAGAGGACGGTGATGCACCTGACGTCATAACTGGTACGTTTTTCATAGCTAATGTACCTGTTACTGCTTTAATAGATATTGGATCCACCCATTCGTATGTTGCATGTGCTGTTTCTGGAACTCTAAATATTAGATCTGAAATTTTTGCTAGAGAAACAACCGTGATTAGCCCTTTAGGACAGTCGGTGGTAGTAAATAAATTATTTAGGGATATACCCTTAGAAATTCAAGGAGAAGTTTTTCTGGCGAACATGATGGAACTGCCATTCGGCGAGTTCGACCTTATTTTGGGCATGGACTGGTTGGTGAAACACCGTGCGAACTTGGATTGTGCTACAAAACAGATGGTACTAAAAACCTCAGAGGATAAGGAAGTGATGATGATAGGTGAAAGGAGGAACTATCTCTCTAATGTGGTGTCTGCTTTAAAAGCAAAAAAGTGGGTGCGAAAAGGGTGTGGAACGTTCTTAGCCTTTATCAGTGCCTTGGATGCCAAAGAGTTATCAGTTTAAAGAGTTAGAACGGTGAAAGAGTTTTCAGACGTCTTTCCCGAGGAACTTCTGGGATTGCCTCCGGATTGGGAGGTAGAGTTTGGCATTGAGCTGTTGCCAGGAACGGCTCCGGTGTCCATTGCTCCTTATAGAATGGCGCCGAAGGAGCTAGCGGAGCTTAAAGCTCAAATTCAGGAGTTGTCGGATCACGGATTTATTCGACCGAGTGTGTCACCGTGGGGAGCGCCTGTCTTGCTCATTAAGAAAGAGGACAGATCAATGCGTATGTGCATCGATTACAGACAGCTGAATAAGTTGACGATCAAGAACAAGTATCCATTACCGAGGATCAATGATCTGTTCGATCAGTTGCGAGGAGCTTCGATTTTCTCAAAGATAGACTTGAGATCGGGTTATCACCAACTTAAGGTCAAGGAGACGAATATTCATAAGACTGCGTTTTGAACTCGTCATGGGCATTACGAGTTCTTGGTGATGCCGTTTGGGTTGACTAATGCACCAGCTGCATTTATGGACATGATGAATCGGGTTTTCCAACCCTATGTAGACCAGTTTGTGGTGGTGTTCATAGATGATATCTTGGTGTACTCGAAGAATGAAGAAGAAAATGATTCACATCTACGAGTTGTATTGCAGATATTAAGAGAAAAGCAATTGTTTGCCAAATTCAGTAAGTGTGAATTTTGGCTGAAGGAAGTGACCTTTTTAGGGCATGTTGTGTTTGCCGGAGGAATTAGATTTGATCCCCGAAAGGTCGAGGCTGTGTTGGACTGGAAGCCACCGAAGTTAGTGGCTGAAATTCAGAGTTTTCTAGGTTTGGCTGGGTATTACAGGCGTTTCGTTGAGGGGTTTTTGTTGATTGCTGCACCCTTAACTAAGTTGTTGCGAAAAGGAGTACCGTTTGTGTGGTCTGATAAGCAGCAATAGAACTTTGAGAAATTGAAGAAGATTTTGACGGAAGCACCGGTATTGATTCAACCTGAGGCTGGTATGGAGTTTATTGTTTATTGTGATGCGTCACACACGGGCTTGGGATGTGTGTTGATGCAAGGGGGAAAAGTGGTGGCTTATGCATCTCGTCAATTAAGGCCGCATGAGGTGAACTATCCCACTCATGATTTGGAGTTAGCTGCAGTGGTGTTTGCTCTGAAGATTTGGAGACACTATCTGTACGGTGAGAAGTCGATTATCTATACGGATCATAAGAGTCTGAAGTACCTCCTTACCCAGAAGGAGTTGAACTTAAGACAGCGGAGGTGGATAGAACTATTGAAGGATTATAACTTCTCAATCGAATATCATCCCGGAAAGGCTAACGTAGTGGCAGATGCGTTGAGTCGTAAGGTGATATCGGACTTGAGAGCAATGTTCGTTCATCTCAGCCTTTGTGAAGATGGTAGCCTGCTAACTGAACTTCAGGTGAAGCCTGCATGGGTAAGTCAGATTAAGGAAAAACAGTTATTAGATGAAAGGTTGGGTTCTTTACTTCAGCAAGTGAAAAGTGGTAAGATAGGGGATTTTGGATTAAATAATGACGGAGTATTGTGTTTCCGCGGAAGAATTTTTATGCCTAAAGATTCGGAATTGAGACAAATGATTCTGCGTGAGGCGCATAGTAGTCCATATGCTATGCACCAAGGGGAAATAAGATGTACCGAGATCTCCGTGAAACAGTATTGGTGGTGCTGTGGTTAAAACGGAGGTTACCGATTTTGTGAGTAAGTGCTTGACATGTCGGCACAGTGAAGGCGGAACATCAATTGCCGTCAGGGTTGCTTCAACCGGTGAAAATTCCATTATGGAAATGGGAAAGGATAACGATGGACTTTGTTAGTGGGTTACCTTTAACGCCTACTAAGAAAGATTCAGTATGGGTGATAGTGGATCGGTTAACGAAGACTGCTCATTTCCTACCTGTTCGTACGAATTATTCATTGCAGAAGTTGGCCAAGTTGTATGTAGTAGAGATCGTGAGGTTACATGGGGTACCAGTGTCTATTATATCGGACAGGGACCCTAGGTTTACATCACGGTTTTGGAAGGCTTTACATGAAGCTTTGGGTACAAGGTTAAATTTCAGCACGGCATTTCATTCGCAGACAGATGGTCAGTCGGAGAGAGTAATTTAGATTCTAGAAGAAACGTTAAAGGGCTGTTTGATCGACTTCAGGGGTAGTTGGGAAGATTTTCTACCTTTGGTGGAGTTTGCATACAACAATAGCTATCAATCCAGTATCCAGATGGCACATTACGAGGCATTGTATGGTCGTAGGTGTCGCACTCCTACTTGCTAGACTGAGTTGGGTGAGCGTCAGCTATTGGGTCCTGAGTTGATTTTGGAGACAGAGGAGAAAGTTAAGGTAATTCGGGCTCGGTTAAAAGAAGCTTCGGACAGACAAAAATCGTACACGGATCTAAAGCGTAAGGATATAGAATTTGCGGTGGGTGATCAGGTCTTTTTGAAGGTCTCACCTTGGAAGAAGATTTTTAGATTTGGGCGGAAAGGCAAGTTGAGCCCTAGGTTCATCGGACCATACCGTGTACTGAAGCGTGTTGGGCCAGTAGCTTATCAGCTTGAGTTACCTCCGGAGTTAAGTCAGATACATGGTGTATTCCATGTCTCTATGTTAAGGCGTTATCATTCGGATCCATCTCATGTTGTACCGGTGGAGGAAGTTGAATTAAGACTTGACTTGTCTTTTGAAGAGGAGCCAGTACAGATTTTAGAGCGGGACGTTAAGGTGCTGAGAAGGAATTCGGTACCGTTAGTCAAAGTATTATGGCGTAATCACGGATCCAAGAAAGCTACATGGGAGCCTGAGGACACGATTCGGCATCAATATCCTCATCTCTTTTAATCAGGTAAAATTTCGAGGCCGAAATTTTCTTTAAGGGAGTAGAATTGTAACATCCTGAAATTCAGAATTTATGTTTGTGCATTATATCTTGTGATAGATTAGTTAAAATATTAATTGTGTAGGTTTTTAAGGTTCTAAGAAGGCTCGGGGTTGAGTTGGGCCTTATTAAAATTTTTGTGTTTAAGCCCTTAATGGGGGAGAAGGTAGGTGGCATCAATGCTTATGGAAATAAGTGAGTTAATTGCTAGCATAAAATGAGCATATGGTAAAGAGGATGTGGCGTCACATGAAGGGCTTTGGGGGAAGAGGTTCGAATCCCACTTGGTGAAAATTTTGATTATTTTTTTTGTGCTATTCATCCATAGTGTCGGCCAAGGCTTCAATTATGGAAAGGAAGACTTTTTCTTTTAAGAAAGATGGCTAAGGAAATAAGGAAAGGATGAGTGGAAGGAAAGAAGAAAAAAAGAAAAGGAAAGAATAGGGAACATGTTGGCTTAAAGTGTGGAAGATGTTTTGGAAAGAATTATGGTCAACATTCTTCCTTTAGGTAAAGTGATGCACGGTTTTGGTTAGGGAATAGTGAGAGCCGAATTTCTCTTTTCTCTTAGGTCATTTTGACAAAATTTTGGTGCATGAGAGGTTATTTTTCTCCTTAGCATTTTGGTGACCTTTTCCTTTTTCCAATTTCTTCCCTCTTTGCCGAAAACTCCAATGCCAAAATTGAGCATTTTCTTTTCTTTGTTTTGACCGAAACCTCAGTGCATTTTGGTCATTCTTTCTTTGATAGCCGAAACACCTAGCCTAATTGTTCATCTTACTTCTTTGTTTTGCCGCAACACTCAACCCACTATTGTTCATTTTTTTTTGTTAGTTGAAACTAACAAAGCACTCCTCCTTCATCTTTTCTTTTCTTTTGATCATTTCATCAACCCTTTTTCTATTCAAAAGCTGAAAATTGATCATCTTCTCCATCTTACAAGTTGGACTTTTCTTTCTTGATTAAACCGGGTAAGTGTTTCATCCAATTCTTTTCATTTTCTTCTCTCTTTAGCCGAATGAGTATTCCTCATCATTTGGTTATCTCATCTTGTTTCTAAAACCCAAATGGTGTTCTTCCATACTCCCTCATATTTTGATAATCTTCAATTTGTAGTATTCTAGTGGTTTGGCCGAATACCACATCATTGCCTATTCATCCCTAGTCATAAACCAATCGGTGGGAATCGGGATCATCATCGATTAAGGTAAGGAGTCCCTTCATAATCCATTCGATATCGCTACTCGGTTATTGTGTTAATCGGATTGAAAGTTTGGCTAATCGATTATGTTGTTAGGGACAAAATCACTCAATATTCTCTACTTGTGGATTCTACAGAAATAGTGGTAAGCCGAACCCTTTTTCCTTAGACAATCAATATATACTGTAATATCGTTTTGATTAAGACTTTTTCAATGGAGGCAAGTGGAACCAAGTTGAAAGGAAAAGCTATTGGAGAACACAAAAGGAGTGGATTTATGATTCCTACTCCTAAGTTCAAGCGTAGAGCGGTTTCTGGCGATTCGAGATTTCCACCGGGTTGTGGACCATCATCCAGGTGAGAATAGACAAATCGTGGTCGTTCACGATATCGAGGGTAAGCGTTTCAATAGATCGCTTGGTTTAGATTTAGATTAATAAAAATCTCGTTCATTAGATTAATCGAGTGTTATGATGTCATAGGTGCCGACGATCAAGAGAGTTTAGTACTTATCGTAATCAGGTGTGTAATCTCACACCGCAATT
Organism: Gossypium sturtianum; assembly: GCA_025698515.1. NCBI lineage: Eukaryota > Viridiplantae > Streptophyta > Magnoliopsida > Malvales > Malvaceae > Gossypium > Gossypium sturtianum. The sequence continues at coordinate 112,451,126 of CM046955.1, forward strand.
CTGTAGATTATGATTCGGTAACAAGTTTGATAGTTGATTGTTATTATTATAAGTCTAAAAATCGTAATATGGCATAAATCGAGAAATTGCTTAAATTTCATTATTTCTAAAGATTTATCAAAATCGGTGTTAATTTGTATAAATTATCGAAATGCCCCTATGGGCCGAATTACCGAAATGCCCCCATGGGCCAATTTGTTAAAATGCCTTAGTGGGCTGAATTGTTATATTGCTTTAAAGGGGCGATTCATTAAAAGTATACAATAGATTAATGATTGTTATTATGTATGTTGCATCTCTACATATTGCATGGGATGGGAAAATTGAATGAAGAGAAGTGTAGCCTGGCGGCATTGCCACAATTTGTTTATTAATGTGCTTGATTATGACTCTGGTGGTTCAACCACAAAAATATTATAAATGGCAGTTTGACTGCAAATTGGAAAGAATGGCGGGGTGGGTTGACTTGATCCCCACAAGAGAGATTGGCTGGTCGGGGGAGAGATTGTCTGGATGGGATGGGTTGCATTCATGTCATTTATTTATTACTTTGTAATGGGCTTAGGCCCAAGATGTTGCTATACGGGTTCAGGCCCAGTGGATAACGGTAAGGGGATTATACACTGAGTTCTAGTAACTCACCCCGTTTCCTTAACCCTTGTAGGTAATGCTCAGTGATGTGGACTTAGGCCATGGATGACTCGGTGGAGGCCATACTTCAGAAATGGTTTTTATTGAACTTTAGATTTCTATTTCCGTTCACCTTATTACTTTTACTATTTTTGGGTTTTTATGATGTAATAAGGCCTCTGGATTATTTTATTTTTCATTATGTTTGACGTATTTATTATGTTGCTTGAATTATTTTAAATGGGGATTTTCTAAAAGCATAACCAACGTTTTTTTTTTCTCTTCTCTTTTCTTATTTACAAATGGATTTCATAACAAACTTTTACAAATATTTTAACTTGGAAATTTTCTCTCAAATTATCAATGATATTTTCAAAAGTCACGGTTTTATAAGATATCTAGTTCAAATTATCGATTTATCAATCAACCATCGAGGTTAGTAGTATTTTATCAAATATTTCAAATCGAACTTGCTTTCTCGATTATAACAAAATAATACTTATCTTAGTACGAATAAAAAGGATTTAACATGTTTTTCCCCTGTGACATGTCAGATCCGGTCATAACGCATGGGCCCGGTTTGGGGTGTTTTAGGTATGAAATGAGCAGATTTCGTTAGTCGATGAACGACAACCCAGATAGCATCTTTCTTTTTAAGAGTTAGGGGCAGTCCCGACACCAATCTATTGCAACTCTATCCCATTTCCACTCAGGAATCATCAAAGGCTGCAGTAATCCCGATGGTACTTGATGTTTAGCTTTTACTTGCTGACAAATCAGGCATTTCGATACAAACTCTGATATATCCCGTTTCATACCCGACCACCAATACAATTGTTTCATATCGTTATACATCTTGGTACTACCCAGATGAACAGAAAAGTAGCTAAGGTGTGCTTCGTGCAAAATCTTTTGAATGAGTTCTGAATTTCTCGGTACACAAATTCTATTCGGAACATTAAACAGTCATCAGTTCCAATATGAAATTCTGAATCAGAATTAGACTCACATTGAATTCGCTTAGCTTGTAAATCACTATAATCTTTTAGAGCTTCACAGATTTGTTGAAGAAATACCGGTTTAGCTTTTAATTCAGCTAAAATAGACCCATCATCACAAATCATCAACTGGGTGTTCATTGCTCGTAATGCAAACAAAGATTTTCAGCTCAAGGCATCAGCAACAACATTAGCTTTTCCCAGGTGATAATCAATCACAAATTCATAATCTTTCAGTAGCTCAAGCCATCTACGTTGTAGTAGGTTCAAGTCTTTCTGTGACATCAGATATTTCAAGCTTTTGTGATCTGTATAAATGTGGCATTTTTCACCGTATAAGTAGTGTCGCCAAATCTTCAATGCGAATACAATCGCAGCCAGCTCTAAATCATGCGTCAGATAATTCTTTTCATGCGGTTTCAATTGTTGGGAAGCATAAGCTATAACCTTTCCTTCTTGCATTAGAACACATCCCAGACCGTTTAATGATGCATCGCTATAGATCACAAATTCCTTCCCTGATTCCAGTTGAACCAAAATTGGTGCTTCAGTTAATAGTACTTTCAACTGTTCAAAACTCTGCTGACATTTTTCTGACCATTCACACTTCACATCTTTTTGTAGCAGTTGTGTCATTGGTGTCGCAATCATCGAGAATCCTTTCACGAATCTTCGGTAATATCCCACTAAGCCTAGAAAACTATGGACTTCAAACACATTTCTCGGAGGTTTCCAATCAACAATAGTAGAAAATTTACTCGGATCAACTCTAATACCGTCAACTGAAACAGTATGCCCCAAAAATCCAACCTCTTTGAGCCAAAACTCACATTTACTGAATTTTGCAAATAACTGCTTATTACGTAGAGTCTGTAACACAATTCTCAAGTGTTCGGTATGCTCAGATTCATCTCGTGAATAGATCAGAATATCGTCAATGAATACAACAACAAATCTGTCTAAATACGGTCTGAATATTCGATTCATCAAGTCCATAAAAATGGCAGGAGCATTAGTTAAACCGAAAGGCATAACAAGGAATTCATAATGACCATATCTTGTTCTGAATGCGGTTTTCGGCACATCCGACTCTTTAACTCACAACTGATAATAACCTAGTCTCAAATCAATCTTTGAAAATATTGTAGCCCCTTTCAACTGATCAAATAAATCATCAATCCGCGGTAGAGGATATTTATTCTTTATAGTCACTTTATTCAGCTGTCTGTAGTCGATACACATTCTCATCGTGCCATCTTTCTTTTTCACAAACAATACCGGTGCACCCCAGGGAGAATAACTCGGTCGTGCAAAACCTCTGTCTATCAATTCTTGCAACTGAGCTTTCAATTCTTTTAATTCTGTTGGAGCCATTCTGTATGGAGCTATCGATATCGGCGTTGTTCCTAGTATTAATTCAATACAAAATTCAACTTCTCTGATCGGTGGCAAACCCGGTAATTCTTCTGGAAATACATCCGAAAAGTCACAAACAACAGATATAGATTCAATCCTTGATTCAGGCACCTTTGTATCCAGTACGTATGCAAAATATGCATCACAACCCTTTTTCAAATATTTCTGAGCTAACATAAACTATATCACATTAGGTAGTTCATTCGAATCACCAGACTTAATCCGAATAATCTCACCATTTTGACATTTCAATACGATAGTCTTCTGTCTACAATTCATTATCTTCAACTACATAGGTTTGAAACATACCTTTGCCAACACTTAGTTAACAAACGTTCTTGCTATTCAATGCTCGATACCATAATTTATTCACTGTTCACTATCTCTTCAATTCAATCGCACACTTAGTGCCCCATTTCATAGCCGAAGCTTAAATAACATCGTACACTTAGTGCCATAATATAAAACCGAACTTAATTCAGTATCGCACACACAGTGCCAATCAAAAAGCCGAAGCTTCTATTATTTCGCACACATAGTGCTAATAATCTCGGTCTCATTTACAAATACGCACACTTAGTGCCACCTAACTCAATTCCATACATAGTAGTACTAATCCAATATTCAAATAACTATTCATTTCATAGCATTTAAACATACTTTAAGAACACGTATATTATCCGAACTTACCTCGGACGTCGAAATATCGAAACTAGCCGATCAATCGAGTACTTTGTCTTTGCCTCGATCTCGATCCGAATCTCTCCTTTCTTGGTCTATACATATTCAAATTTAGCTCATTCAATCACCAATTCATTCAATTTAGTCCAAACACACATATTTAGGGCATTTTACAAAATAGCCCTCACATTTTCACATTTCGACACTTTAGTCCCTATTTCATAAAATCACAAAACACATATAATTTCATTATACCATGCTTAGGCCGAATTCTCCTTATACTCATACAAGCCCATATATTTCATTTATTTCACATTTTAGTCCTCCAATTTTTCATTTTCACAATTTAGCCCAAATTACTTAATTTCACCAAAAATCCAAATACAAACTATGTTAACCCAACACTAAGCTTTCATATTCCACCAACTAACAACACAAAGCTCACATATTCATCAATGGCATATCTCAAAATTACCATCAATTTGTAAAATTAAAGCATGGGTTTGATAGAACACAAAGCAACGATCACAAAAACGTAGAAATTATCAAAAACTGAACAAAGACTGACCTTGAATCAAGCTACAAATGTGCCGAATATACAAAAGCTTTAAACCCTTATTCTTCTCTCAATATTCGGTGGAAGAAAAGATGAACAAAACATATATTTTACTTTATGTTTTATTTAATATCATATATTAACATATTTACCTTTTTAGCCTTTTTATTTTTATTCAAAATCCACTAACCAAAGGCTTTTATGTCCATCCAATTTATCAATGGTTTAATAACAACATAAGGACTCTCACTTTAATAAGCCGTGCCAAATTAACACTTTAACAATCAACACATAGCTTTTACATTTTATGCTATTAAGTCCTTTTTGCTAATTAAGCACTCAATCGATAAAATTTTCACACAGAACTTTCACACATGCTCAATCACATATTATAAACACCAAAAATAATATTAAAATATTTTTGCGACCTCGAATGTGTGGTCCCGAAACCACTATTCCGACTAGGGTCTAAACCAGACTGTTACAGATCAATTGTGATAACCAATCTGCTGTTGCAATTGCAAAAAAATTGGTGTTCCATGGTAGAACAAAACACTTCAAAATCAAGTATCATTTTGTGAGAGAAGTGGAGCAAGCCAAGGAAGTCACATTAGTTCACTACAATTCACAAGATCAGTTGGCTGACATTTTAACAAAACCTCTTGGGAAAATGAGGTTTGAAAAGCTATGTTATGATATTGGAGTTCCAAGTATGGAGGTCAATGAGGAGTGTTGCGAAATGACCATCCATGCGAACTGCGAGCTATAAACTACGAACTGCGAGCTCACCAAAACCACGAGGTCACCAAATATACAAGCTCTACAAAACTATGAGCTCACCAGAAAAGTGCGAGCTCACCAAGACCGCAAGCTCACCAGCACTGCGAGCTTACTAAACTTGAGAGCTCACTTGCAAGCTCTTCACTCTGCAAGTTGTCAACTTGCCAACTTGCACTGAAATTGTGATAAATTTTGATTAGACATTTTGACAGGTGATTAGACATAAACTAGCCAATAAAAAAGAAAGTTATATGAATCTAGTCACTAAATTAAGCCAAGTTGTAATATTTTATTATTATTTTCAGCTTATTTAAGCTTAATCCTTCATGTAAATTTTGTATCACTTTTTAACGAAACAAGCTCATCTAAACTTATTCTTCTCCATTTTTGATCAATTTTTTCTTCTGTTTCAACCTTTCCCTCATCACATTTCCAACAAAAAAAGGCTGAAATGTGTCTATTAAATATGGAGAGACAGAAAAAGCAACACCCTGGAAGAAATGAGGGAGGCTCAAAGGAAGGTACATAAATTTATCAATACTTATCTTGTTCTCCCTTTGCAACTTTCTGAAACTTCATTTGTTTTTCCTTATATTTGACTAATCATGTCTTCACTTTTTAAATGATTTATGCTTCAGAATGAGGAAGATATGAACTTCAAAGCGAAACTACGGATTGAAGTAAGAAAGTAGCTTACTTAATTGGACAACTCATGCATCGATATGGTCACATTACTTCGTAGCTCGGGTAATGAGGTGAGTGAAACTGGAATTTGTTTGTATCCAATCGACATTAGTATGTTTTCATTTGAGTGATCCAAAGAAGGATTTTGATTGATTTATATATATATATATATATATATCTTGTTATCAATCTAACAAATTGCATCGATAATCAATTCAGGTGGTCTACCCCATTTTGTTTCAGCAGTTAAATTAATAATCACATTATTGTTTCATTAACTTCTGGATATAGTTCTTATGCTGTGAGATCGTGAGGGGATCATGCCTTATAAATTTTATTCCATCTTAAAATATCAAATTGTTTTCTAACAAAGATTAATGGTCATCTCAGGTGCAAGCAGCTTATAAATGAGCATTGCTAAGATTTCATCGTGATAGAGCATCAAAAACTGATATCAGGCGGCAGGATGAGGCAGAAGAAAACTTTAAGCCTATTTCTCGCATGAAGGGGGAAGTTTTAGTGATTTCATGACACTGAATGCTATCAAAGGTTCGAATTTTGTTACTACAATGCTGTTTGCTGTTGTTTTATTGGCAACCAGGGCTTCACTTTTTTCTTTCTTTTTTAAACACTGCATATGTTAGAAATCTTTTGCCAGAACATATTACTGATAGTGCATTGTTCCATTGAGTTTTTAATGAACATAACTATATAATAGAAACTACATATCATTTTCATTTATTTTTTAAGCACTATTCTATTCACATGTCTAGGCTTTCATTCTACAGAGAATGAAGCATTACCTGAATTCCATGTTGTGGTTGAAGCAAAAGAAGGGTAAATGGTGAGTGGCTGTAGGTAGGAGAAAGCAAAATGGTGAAGCGTTGTAGAATCATCGAAAGAGCCATCTTCATTTCCATCAACGCAAAGCTCATTCCCACACAAGATCGAGGTCCCAACCCAAACGGAATAAATGCAGCTGAATTATGTTTCGTAGCATTGGCAATCCCTTCTGCAAACCTCTCGGGTTTGAAAACATTTACATCATCTCCCCATAAGTGAGGGTCATGGTGAAGTACAAGATTTGGAACAAACAACTCCAAATCAGCTGGCAGAATCAGCTTTCCCAATTGAACGTCAGTTGCTACCTTCCTTACCATGGAACTTACTGGAGGATATAATCTTAGTGTTTCATTAATGATCATAGTCATCTGTATGCAAACAAGGAAATATAAACATGTCAGAACACGACATTCATTCAACTAAATGTGGTAGAGGATTATATTTGCTTACAATCTTGAGTTTGCCAATGCCTTCAGGATTCGGATTTTGATTACCGAAGATCTTGATCACTTCTTGCCTCGCTTTCTCTTGCCATTCTGGATGGATTGCAAGAAGCAAGACAGTCCATGCAAGTGAAGAATTAGTTGTTTCTTGTCCAGCAAAGTAAAATGTCTTGCATTCATCAACCAGATCTTGTTGTGAAATCCTGTTTTTCTTGTCTGTATCATGGTAAGCATTTAAAAGTAATCCAAGAAAATCAGTGCCGAAGCTGTTGGCTTCTCCATTAGCTACTTTCTCTTCTCTTTTCTTCACTATCTTCATCACACAATTGTGCATCTCTTTATCAAGTTTGTCTGCTTCAATTTGATCAGCACTTTTCCAGAACTTGCTGCAAAAATAAAATAAAACAAAATAAGAAATGAGCTAAATATACATACTAATTTCTAGTTAATTTGAGATTAACTTAAAAGAGGAAATTATTACCTGATGACAGGAAATCTAGCCTTAAACATGTTTCTGTTTGTTATGACAGACAACTTCATCAACATGTCAAAAATCTTTTCCCCATCCAAATAACTGCTACCAAAAGCAGTTCTGGATATCACTTCTGATGTCAGCAATCTAAATTCTCCAAACACCTCAATTTCTTTGCCTTCAAATAGTTTCCACCTCTCCAGCATCGTCTCAACACTAGCAATCACTGCAGGGCTCATGCTCTGCCAAAACCATCATTCACACAATAAAGCTAAATAAGGTATCTTCAATAAACAATTTATAGGAAGAGATAATTCCAGAAATTGTTTTAGAAGTATACTTTCAAGGTCTCCCCATGAAAAGCATGGTTTGCCAATTTCCTTTTCTTTGCCCATTTCTCACCTTCTGATGTCACAAGCCCATCCCCTAGTATCTTAAGAACGAAATCGTCTTCTTTCTTCCTTTCTCTGCTAGTCCTCTTTGGGAAAGCTCTTTCACTATTTTTAAGTAACTCTTTGATAAGTTCCGGTTCTGTAATAACAAGCATAGCTCTAGAACCTGTCCAACTTAGATAGTTTTTCCCTAACCCCACAGTAGTAAAAGAAGGTTAACTTACTTCCCCAAATAAAAAGAAAACGACATACGAAAAAAAAAACAAAAAAAACAAAGGGTGTTTAAAGCTCACCATATAACTTGATCCTTGACCAAATTTGAGGTTGAACCCTGGGCAGTATATCATGTGATAAAGTAGGCATGGGGTTTCTCAAGGCTTCCTGTTTCATTTTGATGGTCTCTTTGTTGTTTCCATGGATGAATCTGTAAGGGGGTCCATTGATTCCTTGCCTACTCATTAAACGTTGGATCCGAAGTGGTTTCCACCAATATTTGTGTAGGACTTTGATTAGAGCTATGACCAGAGAGAGGCAAACAACGCCTACAACAAGGACAGATACGTTTCCCATGGAATTCATCGTTTGCAGATAATGCTAACTAGAAACTGTGTTCTTTTTTTTCTTTTTATTATTATGTTAAGTTCATCAATGTCATATGGGAGATGTCAGATTTTGACTTATATAACGGAAAAGGAAAAAGATGATAAGACGTCGGCCAATTCTAATTTTGGCATCATCTGCAATCATAATCTTCATTACGCAAGTGTGTGTATATATATATGTATATATATATATAATAAATTGAACCAGTTGATTAGTAGTTAAAAGTTGAAAATTTTAACCGATTACGATTAAGTTATATCATCAGTTTTAATCCTTATAAAACTAAATAATTAATTTATAATTAATTACATTTAAATTAACTAACTAGCCAAAATAATTATATAATAAATATCTTTGATTAAATGGATGATTACAATGCTTCATCAGATTCTCTATTTATAGGCATAAGAAGTATAAAAGAAGTAGAGATATAATCCTAATAACTATTAGAATTTAAAGTACATCAAAACTTTATCTTGATCATGATGGACATCCACTTAATAATATATTCATAACACTCCCCATTGGATGTCCATTGGTAGATAATGTGCCTTGTTAAAACCTTATTAGGAAAAACCCTGTGGGATAAAAAATCTAATGAAGGAAAAAGAATACACAATCTTCTATTACAAGCTGCCTCGTTAAAAACCTTTACCAGGAAAACCCAATGGGACAAAACCTTGGTTAAAGAAAAAGAGTACAACTTGTTTATAGACTCCCCCTGATGGCAATATTACATTACATCTTTGAGTCGATGCATTCCAATCTTGTGTAGTAGTCTTTCAAATGTTGAAGTTGACAATGCCTTAGTAAAAAGATCTGCTAATTCTCACTAGAACGAATTTGTTAAACATTTATATCACCTCTTTTCTCAAGATCATGGGTGAAGAATAATTTTAGTGAAATATGTTTCGTTCTGTCACCTTTGATATAACCACCCTTCAATTGAGCTATACATGCTGCATTATCTTCTTAAAAGATAATTGGCTTTGTAACACTCCTAACCTGTATCTGTCGTCAGAATAGGGTTACGGAGCATTACCGGAGTTTACATTTCAAAACTATCAAAAATTTTAAACATTTAATATCACAACATCAATCATAGCAAAGTCAATCAATAACATACATATTTTCCCTTATACGAGCCTTTGAGGCCCTAAAAACACAGTAGAAACAAGTTGGGACTAAATCGGAAACATATAGAGTTTTTCGAAAAAAGATGAAAAAATTTAAAACTGCAGGGGCTGAGACACGCGCCTGTGTCTCCGGCCGTGTGGGTATTCGAAGTAGGGACACACGGCCGTGTGGCAAGGCTGTGTGACTCACACGGCTGAGACACACGCTTGTGTCTCAGACCGTGTCGGTATTCGAAATAGGGACACACGACCGTGTCCCAGCCCGTGTCCGTGCCCGTGTAACTCTCTGACTTGGGTCACAGTACCAAGCCACACGCTCGTGTACCAGGCCGTGCGTGTAACATCCCAAAAACGGGGCTATTTGGAAATAAATTATTTTTCTTATGTATGAACTGCTGTGTCATTATTTATGGAATAATAATGGTCAATTTAAGGCTTTGTGTTGGCTCGATTTGGTAGGAAATTTTAGTTTTTAACTTTTAAAAGAAGGGAGCCTTGGTAAGTGGTGTTATAAGAATAAATGTGGGTATTTTTAACACTAAAAAGCCCTTGGTAAAGTGGCAAAAAGAAGCCCACTTAAGAGCTAGCATGTGACGCCACATTGAGGGGAAGGGAGAGCCTTGGTTCGAGTCACAAGGATCCCTCCTTTTTGCATTATGGATGGACGGCACTTGTGGAGAGTTTTTCTCTCCTTTAATTCTTTTTATTTTGGATAATAAAGGGGTTTCTATTAATATTATTAAGGGATAATTTAAGCATTTTAAATTAGTTTTAATTTGCTTAAACCTTTTGATAATACAAGAGATATGATAATTGCATCAAGGATATTATTTAAATTAAAAGGGATTATTAGGTGATTAATTCAAAATTATTTGAATTAAAATGAATGAGTGGCCAAGAGCAATTCAAGGAGATTAATGGAGTTTGAACTCTTTGGGTAATAGAAGTGGACGGCAAGGCAACTAAGGGGGGGGGGCCGAATTCTATTTAAGGCTCCTAGCTATCATCCTATTTTCCTTTTCTTCACTATTGAGCATAGCCGAATTCTTTAGAGAGAAACTTTGTTATTTTTTTTTTACAACGTGTTCCAAGGTTCCAAAACTCCAATCTTTGTCCCTCTTTTGCCGAAATTCCATCCTCAAGTCCCTTTTCTTCTTTTCTTTGCTGGCCGAATATTCACTTCTTATTACCGAAACTTCATCCCCTTCTTCCATTATTCTTTTTCCTTGGCCAAATACACCCCCTTGCAAAGGCCGAAAGTCTTTTTCTCTTACTTGGAGGCACTTTGGCCGAATACCAAAGGTGGTACGGGGACGTTTGGGACTTTCTTTCCAATCGGTTGAGAAGGTAAGGGGTTCTAACCGAATGTTTAGTGTTCACTCTTATGATCTATCGATTTGGACTTAAGGAAAAGCGAGAAATTCGGCATAAGCTAATGATGGGCTAATCTTGTTGGTTGAAGCCGATTTCACCTAGGACTTGGGATCTCCACGCGATAGGTTGAATCCTCCAAACCTATAGCAATCGATTTTGGGGTAAGTAATGGTAAGGATCTATGAATTTAGTTAATATTCGTTTAAGCCGAAGGCTACTAACTTGGTTAAGTGCCGATTTTAGGGTGGTGAAATAAAAGGCTAGTACTCAAGACACGCGGGTAAGGTTTTGGGATCCATAAGAGAACCCTCTTAAATTTTGGATTTGGCCGAATAGGCCTTTGGGTACTAACATTGACAGTTGGCCAAATATAGGAACAAGTGGATCTTGGGAGGCTGATTTCTTTAATCTTCGGGATTAGACTCCTCGTTGGTGACAGGTGTGTACATACACACCTATAATAGTTAATACAGTGTATTAAGTGTATGTTATGTGTGAATCTGCTCTATGTAGATGTGGCAATAGTACCTTAATGGTACAAGCAAGGATCCTGGTAAGTCTCTATTTGTATGAGATTGATAATAATGCTTTTGGGAAGCATGGATTATTTGATACATGTGATATATGTATGTACTGTTGTTAACTGTTTGACATGGGTTGATGAGAGGAGGGGCGGTGATATCGTCGACGAGAGCACCAGTGCTTTGGTAGCACACTGTGACTATATGTCACCAGAGGTTTGGTACCTCCAGAGGTTTGGTACCTCATAGCGACTTGTCCCTGTGGTTAACACCACCGTGGGTTGGCCCCACTTGAGATATGGGATCGTCGCGGTGATTTGGTATCACACGATGGGTTGGCCCCATCACCCGATTTGTGTCTCACGGACACCGGTGCTTTGGTAGCACATTGTGACTATATGTCACCAAAGTGGTTTGGCACCACCGGTGTTTTGGTAACACATCGTGACTACGGTCACCAGTGGTTTGGTACCACATGGGGTAGACAAAGGTGTTTGGTTGGCTAGGTTGGGTACACGATACTCGCTTAATTTATGTTATATGTTGTGTATGAACCGTTGTATTAACCTGGGGAAGGGTTACATATCTGAGTCTTGGTGACTCACCTTCTCCTTTAACATTTTTGGTGACTCGTAGATGGCGGTGGAGGAGCCGGTTGGACTCGAGGTGGCCATGCAGTGGATTTAAATTTATAGAACTTTAAATTTGTTTAATTTTATTTTGGGTTGTAATAAGGCCTCCATAATCTTTATTTGTTTTTTTTTTGTTGGATATTTACTCAAGACTATACTATTAAATTGAATTAAATCACATGTTTTTTTTTGTTAACACGAAAAGGTTTATTCGTGCCATCGGGCACACTTGAAACTGGTATAACAATTGGACTTAATTAAAATTCCGAATTAAATCTAAGGGTAGCTTTGACAAGACAACCGAAAACGAGGAGTTTTCAATGGAAATTAAATGTTTTTCGAAATGGTGTTCACAAGGTTTTACTCGGTAACAAATCAAATTCGGTCGTAGTGTTTGGGCAGTTTGGGTTGTTCTGACTGGTGGTATCGAGCCAGTTCAAAGCTGTTGTGGGGCCCAAGGCCCAAAAATGTTTTAATAGGCCTTTCGAATTGTTTTTTTAAGCAGCATGGCCCGAGTCTCCGGCACCGATCCGCCCAGGTAAGTACATCTAACCCTTTCTGTGAATTATATTCTGTAGAAGGGTAGGAAGCATGGAACGTAGAATAGTCTTATAGGACTTGGACCCTAAGGCTAAATTACTTAAACACAATGAAGCATAAGACTTAAAGAACTAAACCCACCTATGACTTAGTCAACGAGCTAGGGTGTGGTAACCCCTGTACGCATGTCTAGGATTGGATCCGGAAGAGCTTGGTATTTAAGCAGTCCTCGTGACTCACCTCCTCTTCGCAGGTATCCTACCTGGTGCGTAGCTTCGGTTCACCCTAACTCAGAGGGCTCAGTGGTGTGGTAACCTCTGTGCGCATGTCTAGAAAGGTTCAGTGAGAGCTTGGTATTTAAGCGGTCCGCGTGACCCACCTCCTCTTCACTCGAATTCCGCCTGGTGCGTAGCTTTGGTTCACTACGACCGGGAAGGCTCGGTCATAGGCTAAAAACAATGATTAAAACCCAAAAGGGAATTAGCCTTGTTTTTCAAAATAAGAACGAGACAACAAGCCCTAATGTTTTCAAAACTTATCCAATAACCCTCTTAAACCCTAGAACACTAGGTATACCATGTTTTTCTCGGAAAGCTTGACTTGTGAAAAATTACAGAAATACCCTTAGGAGTAAAATTACCAAAATGCCCCTGACCCATAAAATAGTGATTCGACGATTTTTGCCCAAAAGTTTCAACTATTTTATTAAATATTCAATAACTTAGCCTTGGAAATCATCAGCAAAATATCTTGGTTCTGGAAAATTACGAAAATACCCCTGTAGGAAAAAGACGAAAATACCCCTGGGTTAGAAATGGGCAGAAATGTCCGATGAGTGAATAGGTATGGAAAGTATTAAGGAATGGATGCATGAACTTCTTTGTGTGAACTAGGATAGGAAACTGAAACATTGTTTGCTCGAAAGAATCCCTGATTAAACCTCGTCCATAAAACTTCTTCGCGAGTAACAAAGTGAAACAAATGCTAACGCATAAAATTTTTCTTAATCAGATTAAAAGCGCGGTAGATAGAATGAGTTCTAGAGGACGTGGACGCCGTGGACGTGGTAGGGGTAGGATGACGGTGTCCAACCCGTCAGTCGGGACAAGGTTGAGAAAATGAGGTACCATCGCCACCACCACCTCCTACTTTTAGAGGCGAGGAGCGGGAGCGCACCGGTGGCGAGTCGGTATCGCAAGTCGTGTTCTGCAGTCTTGGAGATGGTGGTCGGGCTGGTGGAAATGTTGGAGCTCTGAAATCTGTCCCGAGGCGACCGATCTAACGGAGCGGAGGTATTCCGAGGTGTGTCGGGAGTGGCACCCGGTCTGCGGAATATCTTGGCTAGAATCAATCGAAAGAATTATGGATGACCTTGACTTTGACCGAGGAAGAGAAGGCTGAAAGGGGCGATGTCGCTTCTAAAGGATGAAGCGTATCGGTGGTGGCTAACGGTTCGAGATGGGGCTACTGCAGATGATTTGACTTGGGAGTATTTGAGGAACCGCCTATCGAAAAAGTATGTGGGCATCACCTACACCACGCAGCGAGAGAAAGGCTTTTTCAGGATTAGTTCAAGGAACTAAGTCCGTGTCGGAATATGAGGCGGAATTTCTAAGGTGAGTAGATATGCGAGAGGCATCGTGGCTCACGAACATGAGCGATGTGTCCGCTTTGAGGATCGGACTCAGAGACGATTTAAGGTTCTTGATTGCCCCACAAAGAAAGTTCGTGAGTTCTCATCTCTAGTGGAGAAGGCTAAGGTAGCCGGAAGGAATCAAGGAGGTCGTGAGGCGTAACTATAGTAAGAACAATCGTAAGAGAAGTTTTGGGTCGGTGGGTCAAGTGGAAGTGCTCGAGAAAAAGGTTAGGCCAAGTGGGCCCAATCAGCAAACAAGGCCCACAATCGCTAATCAAAGGCCGACTCAGTGCAATCGCTGTGGAAAGACCCATTGGGGAGGTTGTTGGACCGGTAGTAAAGGATGTTTTGAGTGTGGGTCTTTGGAACATCGTGTCAGAGATTGTCCCCAGAAACTAGCTAAGAAGCAGCCAGAGGGTCAGAACCGTGCTCAGGATAGAAATGTAGGACCACAGAGGGGTCGTGGTAATGGTAGAGGAAACAACGATCCTAACCGAGGTCGTGGAACTCAAGGCGAGGTGCGAGGGCAACACGAGAGGCTAGGCACTGGCTTAGTTTACGCAGACAAGGTGTCGCGAGGAAGGTGACGCACCGGATGTTATAACCGGTACGTTTCTAATTTTCGGTTTTCCTTATGTTGCATTGATTGATGTGGGCTCGACACACTCGTACATTGCTAGTAGTGTGGTAGGAACAATGGACCTAAACTCAAAGCGCTTCTAGGAGATGATCGTAGTTAGCCCTTAGGTCACTCCGTAGTCGTAGATAAACTCTATAGGGGCGTACTTCTAGAACTTCAAGGGGTAGTATTTGTAGGTGATCTAATGGAACTACCGTTTGGGGAGTTCGATTTGATCCTTGGTATGGATTGGTTGGTTAAGTACCAAGCGAGTTTGGATTATGCGCTAAGCGCATGGTCCTTAAAACGGTAGAAGGTGATGAAGTGGTTATGATAGGAGATAGGAGGAATTACCTATCCAACGTATTGACTGCCTTGAAGGCTAAAAAGATGGTCAAGAAGGGTTGTGAGGCGTATTTGGTTCAAATCTGTGCTTTGGAAGCTAAGGAGTTGGTAATTGAAAAGGTCCGAACGGTTGGGGAATTTCTTTGATGTGTTCCCGGAAGAACTTCCGGGTTTGCCTCGGATCGAGAAGTCGAATCGGTATAGACTTTACACCGAGGCGGCACTTTGTGTCCATAGCACCATACCGAATGGCACCAAAGGAATTGGTGGAGCTAAAGGCTCAAATTCAGGAGCTCTTGGATAGAGGGTTTATACGACCAAGTATATCTCCGTGGGGAGCGCTGTGTTGTTTGTCAAGAAGAAGGAGCGGTTCTATACGGATGTGCATCGACTACCGTCGAGTTGAACAAGTTAACGATCAAGAACAAGTATCCGTTGCCTCGGATTGACGACTTGTTTGATCAACCGAAGGGTGCCTCGGTGTTTTCAAAGATAGACCTTAGGTCGAGTTATCACCGATTAAGGGTGAAGGAGGTCGATGTTCACAAAGCGGCATTCGAACCCGGTATGGGCATTCGAGTTCTTGGTGATGCCATTGGGTTGACCAATGCACCGCGGCATTCATGGACTTGATGAATAGAGTATTCCAGAAGATTACTTGGACCAGATTCGTCGTGGTGTTCATAGACGACATATTGGTTTACTCAAAGACGGTAAGAAGAGCATGACAAGCATTTACGGATAGTTACGCAAGTATTGAGGGGAAGCAATTATATGCCAAATTCAAGTAAGTGTGAATTTTGGCTTAGGGAAGTGGCTTTCTTAGGTCATGTAGTATCAGCTGAAGGAATTAGAGTAGACCCTCGCAAGATTAAGGCAGTATTGGAGTGGAAACCACCTAGGACGGTGGCTGAAATACGAAGTTTTCTGGGTTTAACAGGATACTATCGGAGATTCGTGGAAGGATTCTCTCTAATAGCAGCGCCGTTAACTAAATTGCTAAGGAAAGGTGTCCCGCTTGTATGGACGGAGAAGCAGCAAGAAAGCTTTGATAAGTTAAGGAAGATTTTGTGGAAGCTCGGTTTTAGTGCGACTGAAGCGGGAAAGTTATTCACGGTCTATTGTGATGCATCTCACACCGGTTTGGGATGTGTGTTGATGCAGGATGGGAAGGTAGTAGCCTATGCATCCCGTCAATTAAGATCGCATGAGGTTAACTACCCAACTCACGACTTAGAGTTAGCGGTGCGTCGCTTTCGCTCGAAGATATGGAGACATTACCGTATGGAGAGAAGTCGATGGTCTACACGGATCACAAAAGCTTGAGGTATCTTCGACTCGAAAGATCTCGAATCGAGACAGCGTCGGTGGATTGAACTACTAAAGGACTATGATTGTTCAATCGAGTACCATCAGGAAAGGCTAATGTGGTAGCCGACGCATTGAGCGGATAGCGAACGGACTTAAGAGCAATGTTCGCTCGGTTAAGTCCGTATGATGATGGGAGTCTTTTGGCGTAACTTCAAGTAAAGCCGACTTGGATTGAGGAGATTAAAGAAAAGCAGTTAGTGGATGAAGGCTTGAGTTCAAGAGGGTACAAGTTCAAGACGGTGGTTTGGAAGGGTGCAGATCGACTAGTGAAGGAGCGCTTTGTTTTCAAGGGGCGAGTGTGTATGCCAAAGGATCCAGAATTAAGGCGAGAAAATTCTCCAAGATGCACATAGCAGCCCATACGCTATGCATCCTAGGGAAGCAAGATGTATGGAGATTTGCAGCTTGATTCTGGTGGCACAGGTTGAAGCGTGAGATAACGAGTTCGTAGGGAAGTGTCCGACGTGTCGCAGGTTAAGGTGAACATCGGTCACCATCGGGACTACTTCAACCGATAAAGATCCCTCAATGGAAATGGGAGAGAATCACCATGGATTTTGTTAGTGGGCTACCCCTTACGCCCACTAAGAAGGATGCAGTTTGGGTAATTGTGGATCGCCTAACTAAATCAGCTCACTTCATGCCGGTGAGAATGGATTACTCACTCCAGAAGCTAGCGAAGCTATATGTGGGTGAAATAGTGAGGTTGCATGGCGTGCCAGTGTCGATTATCTCGGATAGGGATCCCAGATTTACGTCAAGGTTTTGGAAAGCATTGCATCAAGCTTTGGGTACACGGTTAGATTTCAAGATGCGGCTTTCCATCCACGATCTGACGGACGATCGGAAAGGGTGATCTGAGTTTTAGAAGACATGTTAAGAGGTTGTGTCTTGGATTTTAGTGGTAGTTGGGAGGAGTACCTACCACTAGAGGAATTCGCTTATAACAATAGTTATCAAGCGAGTATTCAAATGGCTCCATACGAGGCCCTATATGGACGAAAGTGTCGTACTCCTACATGTTGGACAGAGTTGGGAGAAAGACAATTTACAGGTCAGAGTTGGTAACCGAGACGGAAGACAAAGTCAAGGTGATTCGGTCTCGTCTCAAGGAAGCATCGGATAGGCGAAGTCTTATGCCGATCTCAAACGCAAGGAAGTGGAGTATCTTTGTGGAAGACAAAGTTTTTACGAAAGTGTCGCCTTGGAAAAAGGTGTTGAGATTTGGACGGAAAGGAAGTTAAGCCCAAGGTTCATTGGGCCATATCTTCGTGGTGAAGCGAGTAGGACCAGTGGCTTATCGGCTAGAGTTGCCGCCGAATCGAGTCGATTCATGGCGTATTCCATGTATCAATCTTTGAGGCGGTATCGGTCGAGATCCTTCGCACGTTGTGCGCGATGAGAGATTGAGGTGAACACGGATTTATCTTTTGAAGAAGAACCGGTTCAGATTGTAGACCGTGATGTGAAAGTTCTACGTAGGAAGGCGGTGCCTTTAGTAAAAGTGTTATGGCGGAACCACGGAGTGGAAGAAGCTACGTGGGAGCGAGGAGGTGATGCGGCGGCAATACCCTCATCTCTTTTGATCAAGGAATTTCGAGGACGAAATTTGTTTTAAGGGGTAGAAGCTGTAACATCCCAAAAACGGGGCTATTTGGAAATAAATTATTTTTCTTATGTATGAACTGCTGTGTCATTATTTATGGAATAATAATGGTCAATTTAAGGCTTTGTGTTGGCTCGATTTGGTAGGAAATTTTAGTTTTTAACTTTTAAAAGAAGGGAGCCTTGGTAAGTGGTGTTATAAGAATAAATGTGGGTATTTTTAACACTAAAAGCCCTTGGTAAAGTGGCAAAAGAAGCCCACTTAAGAGCTAGCATGTGACGCCACATTGAGGGGAAGGAGAGCCTTGGTTGAGTCACAAGGATCCCTCCTTTTTGCATTATGGATGGACGGCACTTGTGGAGAGTTTTTCTCTCCTTTAATTCTTTTTATTTTGGATAATAAAGGGGTTTCTATTAATATTATTAAGGGATAATTTAAGCATTTTAAATTAGTTTTAATTTGCTTAAACCTTTTGATAATACAAGAGATATGATAATTGCATCAAGGATATTATTTAAATTAAAAGGGATTATTAGGTGATTAATTCAAAATTATTTGAATTAAAATAAATGAGTGGCCAAGAGCAATTCAAGGAGATTAATGGAGTTTGAACTCTTTGGGTAATAGAAGTGGACGGCAAGGCAACTAAGGGGGGGCCGAATTCTATTTAAGGCTCCTAGCTATCATCCTATTTTCCTTTTCTTCACTATTGAGCATAGCCGAATTCTTTAGAGAGAAACTTTGTTATTTTTTTTTTACAACGTGTTCCAAGGTTCCAAAACTCCAATCTTTGTCCCTCTTTTGCCGAAATTCCATCCTCAAGTCCCTTTTCTTCTTTTCTTTGCTGGTCGAACATTCACTTCTTATTACCGAAACTTCATCCCCTTCTTCCATTATTCTTTTTTCCTTGGCCAAATACACCCCCCTTGCAGTGCCGAAAGTCTTTTCTCTTACTTGGAGGCACTTTGGCCGAATACCAAAGGTGGTACAGGACGTTTCGGGACTTTCTTTCCAATCGGTTGAGAAGGTAAGGGGTTCTAACCGAATGTTTAGTGTTCACTCTTATGATCTATCGATTTGGACTTAAGGAAAAGCGAAATTCGGCATAAGCTAATGATGGGCTAATCTTGTTGGTTGAAGCCGATTTCACCTAGGACTTGGGATCTCCACGCGATAGGTTGAATCCTCCAAACCTATAGCAATCGATTTTGGGGTAAGTAATGGTAAGGATCTATGAATTTAGTTAATATTCGTTTTAAGCGAAGGCTACTAACAGTTAAGTGCCGATTTTAGGGTGGTGAAATAAAGGCTAGTACTCAAGACACGCGGGTAAGGTTTTGGGATCCATAAGAGAACCCTCTTAAATTTTGGATTTGGCCGAATAGGCCTTTGGGTACTAACATTGTGATTGGCCAAATATAGGAACAAGTGGATCTTGGGAGGTGATTTCTTTAATCTTGAGATTAGACTCCTCGTTGGTGACAGTGTGTACATACACACCTATAATAGTTAATACTGATGTATTAAGTGTATGTTATGTGTGAATCTGCTCTATGTAGATGTGGCAATAGTACCTTAATGGTACAAGCAAGGATCTGGTAAATCTCTATTTGTATGAGATTGATAATAATGCTTTTGGGAAGCATGGATTATTTGATACATGTGATATATGTATGTCTTGTTGTTAGCTGTTTGACATGGGTTGATGAGAGGAGGGGCGTGATATCGTCTTTGACGAGCACCGGTGCTTTGGTAGCACATCGTGACTATATGTCACGAGAGGTTTGGTACCTCAGAGGTTTGGTACCTCATAGCGACTTGTCCTCGTGGTTAACACACCACCGTGGGTTGGCCCCACTTGAGATATGGGATCGTCTGCGCGGTGATTTGGTATCACACGATGGGTTGGCCCCATCACCCGATTTGTGTCTACGGACACCGGTGCTTTGGTAGCACATTGTGACTATATGTCACAGTGGTTTGGCACCACCGGTGTTTTGGTAACACATCGTGACTACGGTCACCGGTGGTTTGGTACCACATGGGGTAGACAAAGGTGTTTGGTTGGCTAGGTTGGGTACACGATACTCGCTTAATTTATGTTATATGTTGTGTATGAACCGTTGTATTAACCGGGGAAGGGTTACATATCGAGTCTTGGTGACTCACCTTCTCCTTTAACATTTTTCAGGTGACTCGTAGATGGCGGTGGAGGAGCCGGTTGGACTCGAGGTGGCCATGCAGTGGATTTAAATTTATAGAACTTTTAATTTGTTTAATTTTATTTTGGGTTGTAATAAGGCCTCCATAATCTTTATTTGTTTTTTTTTTTGTTGGATATTTACTCAAGACTATACTATTAAATTGAATTAAATCACATGTTTTTTTTTGTTAACACGAAAAGGTTTATTCGTGCCATCGGGCACACTTGAAACTGGTATAACAATTGGACTTAATTAAAATTCCGAATTAAATCTAAGGGTAGCTTTGACAAGACAACCGAAGACGAGGAGTTTTCAATGGAAATTAAATGTTTTTCGAAATGGTGTTCACAAGGTTTTACTCGGTAACAAATCAAATTCGGTCGTAGTGTTTGGGCCGGGTTTGGGTTGTTACAGTGCGCTAGGCCGTGTAACTGCCTGATGCAACCCTTACTAAGCTACAGGGGACACACGACCGTGTGTCACATACGGTTGAGACACACGCCCATGCCTCTGGCCATGTGGACGAAAAATAGGCCATTTCTCTAACGGCCCGATTTAGGGGCTAGTCGGAATAGTGATCTCGGAATCAATAAATCGAGGTTAGAGAAAATTATTTTCGTAATATGTTATGTGTTATAACATATTTATAAGGATGCATGAAAATTTTGGTGCCTTAATTTTAGCAATTTCTAGCTAAATTGTGAAAAAGGACTAAATCGCATAAAGTGTAAAAGTTCTATTCTATAGGCTAAAGGTACCAAATAGCCATGAAACATTAATTGGAGGATTTTAAAGGGAAATTAGACCATCTTGGATATGATGGCCGGCCATGTAGACAAGAGGGGACAAGAGTTTTTAATTTTGGTCAAAGTTGGTGGGTTGAAAGGGTGTTTTATAATAAAATAAAGAAAGGAAAAAGATATCATCTTTTTCTCTCTTCTTCTCCACCGAAAGTTGCAGCAAACAAGGGGTATTTGAAGCTCAAAATTTCAGCAACACTTATCCTCCTCAAATAAGTGATTTTGATGGTATTTCTTGAAGAAAATTGTACTTTTGTGATCCCCAAAGCTTAAGCTTTTTAAAGAGGGGACTAGTTTGCATTATGGTAAAAAGTTTAGAGATTTGCCATGAGAGATTTTAAGTTGTTAGCTGAGTTTTTGTGGATGAAAATGAATATTAGGATGTTGATAAACAACTTTTGTGAAAGGTGTTGTCATGAAAACACCTAATTTGGGCTAAAATGCAAAAGTTGTGAATTGTTCATTAAGGCATGAAATAGTTTGAATTGTGGATTGTTATAAGAGGATTAAATGTTCAGATAGGCTTGATTAACAAGAAAATGTGATAAAAATTTATTTACGAGCCTAGGGGCAAAATTGTATTTTTGCCAAAGTGTAGGGGCAAAATAGTCATTTTTTCCTAAAGGGTGTTTTATGGTATATTATGATTTATAAATGAATAAATCAGTATATTTCATTGTTCTAGATCAAAGAAAAAGAGTTTCGGACCTAGAACGGATAAAAGGAGAGATGTGGGCAAATAGTTCTTTTCGGCTCTTTCGACATCAAGGTAAGTTTATGTACAATTGTTGCAAATATGTACAAGTTAATTTAGTATTCCAATGCTGTATGGAATGTAGATTTACTCTATGAATGTATGAAATATCTTTGATGAGATGTCAAGAGAATTGAATTTGAGAGTAATGGAAAATGTATGTAGTATGATATGATAATGGTTAGAGTCTCGAGTAAGACCATATTGGAATATGGCCTCGATATAAGAGTTCGTATAAGACCATGTCAAGGACATGGTATCGATATGTCAATATGTGTAAGACCCCATTGGGGTATGATGTCAAAGAAAACTATGTGTATGAAACTCAATAGAGTTATTTAACAATTTGAATGATTAACGGATGTGTTGAATGTATGTGGCTGTGCCACGAAGAGTACAAGTAAGTGTTAGAACTGAGTGAGATGAATTCAAGATACGATGAAACCCTAGTGGGATATGTGTTATTAATGCACCTTAGTTGCATGAGATAGATTTATTGATGCACTGTGTGAATGTGAACGAGTATCGTAGAAAGTCAAGTAAGAATGATAGTGAGTGAGGATGTTCACGGATGAACATTTTAATTAGAGGAATTGTATGTGGATAAACATTTGTGAATGTATAGTAATGGTGAGCTTGTGCAAATACACCTCATTGATGGTTGTTGATGGGCTGTGTGCGATACCATCAACTATATTATTATCAGTGGGCTGTGTGCGTTACCACCTGATTAATTATTAATTGATGGGCTGTGTGCGATACCATCAATTACACTATTATCGGTGGGCTGTGTGCGTTACCACCTGATAAATTAGTAATCGATGGGCTGTGTGCGATACCATCGTTTGTAAATGATTGGTGAGCTAAGTGCGATATCACCATTAGTATTAAGTGATTGGTGGGCTGAGTGCGATACCACCCTATAAGAGATTCAATGGTGGGCTAAGTGTGTAGCCACCGAGAGATTGGTAGTATGAGTGGTTTATTGAGAATGCATGTTGTATTGTTTTATATGGTCTTGTGATGATTAGTGCAGGATGTATGCTAATTAAACGAGCGAATTGTCTTGTGGCACGGTAAGTTAATGAATGCAAGCAGTAAGCCCGAGATATGGTTAGAATGTGGTAAGAGACGAAATGAGTAATCATTATAAATGATTGAATAGGTAACTGTAAGTTCAAGAGTAAAATTCATTCTAATACCTTGTGATTGAGTATAAGCATATGAATATTGGTAGTTGATTCTTAGTTGCATATGAACTTACTAAGCATTATTTCTTACTCCTCTTTCTTTTTCATCTCTTATAGGTTAATTTAGCTAGCTCGGGTTGGAGACCGCCAGAGATGTTTTCACACTATCGAGCAGACACTTGGTATGAGGTATCAAGTCCTTATGAGTTATGGCATGTATAGGGCTAGAATTTAAGGTTGATTAAGTTATTGTTATTGTGCCAAATGTGTTGGCCAAAATGAGTTATGGGATAATTGTATAATGCCATAGTTTTTGGTTATTATGTTTTATGAAAAGATGTATTTATCAATGTGGGATGGCTTTTTAACTTGAGTAATTATGAATGGGATGGATGAGTATAAGTTGTGTAAGCTATAGGAGTGCAAAGAGCTTGGCAAACAGCCTTGTTCTGATCCACACGGGTAGTCACACGGGCGTGTGTCTAGGCCGTGTGAGACACACGATCAAGCCATGGGCATGTGCCCTGGCCGTGTGGAGTCTGCATCTTGAAATTAGAATTTGAATGGTCACACGGTTAAAGCACACGGGCGTGCTGAGGCCGTGCTGAATAAGTCAGAATACTAAGGTATGGCACACGGTTTAGGCCCACGGGCGTGTCAAAACCGTGTGTGATTAGTCAATGTCGACCACGTGTGAAAGGCACGGACGTGTGATAGGGTACACAGGCGTGTTCTCAAAATGCATGGGCGTGTGCCTTAACCGTGGGCAAATTGGCAGAATACTGGGTTTTTAGGCACGGTCTGGGGACATGGGCGTGTGTGCTTATGCACGGGCATGTCTAATCTTGCATGGGTGTGTAAGACCTGTTTGGACGAGAAAAATTTTTAAGGTTGGAAAAAGTTCCGGATTAGTCTCGAGAGCCTTCGTATGTATGAGTAAGGTCTCGTAAGTCGAGGCAGAGAGTATAGAGAGTAATTACATTGAGCCTATGTGGCGATCAAGTGGTTTGAGTTCGGTAACGCCTCAGGCCCGGTCCCCGGTGTAGAACCCGGGTAATGGGTGTTACAATTTCCGAGTCATTTTTCTCACCCATTCATGCACATACCGAAAATCAATTTTCCACATATAAACAAGCCTTCAAGTTGCACTTAAAACATGCATAACCAAGCTAAATCAATATGGCATATATTCATACAACCAATATGCCCAAAGGGCACCTCAATCACAACAACTAACATGCATAACCTGAAACACCCTTAACCCAAAACCGTCGTCGGTACAGGGTTACAAGGCATTACCAAAGTTTACGGAGCATTTCCAGATAAACCGAGTTAATTACTATTTATTTTTCAAAACTAATCATAAAGTCTCTTATATGGGCCCTCAAGGCCCAAAACATGCATTGGGATCGGGTCGGGACTAAATCGAAACCACAGAATTTTTTTTTTTTGCAAAACTTTAAAAATTTTCTCAATATTAAGGGTCACACGCCCGTGTGACTGGGGACACGCTTGTGTGGCGTGGCTGTGTGGCTCACATGCTCGTGTCTTCAGGGCATGTAACTCTCTGACTTGCAACCCATGAAGAAATTGATTTCACACGGCTAAGGCACATGCCTGTGTGCTAGGCTGTGTGGTTAATTCAAATTTTTGAAAAATAGGTGCAGGTTTCAGACAGCCGTATCTCACGGCCATGCCTTTAGACCATGTGCCTCACATGGCTGAGGCACACGCCCGTGTGTAGCCCGTGTGTCAAATTTCGAGCATACTGTTTCAAATTTTTAAGGTGCAGGGGACACACGGTTTCAATACCATTTTAGACCATTTTTCTCACCCATACACCATTAACCTGCACTTAACACTTTCATATACCAATATAGTCCAACCCAATCAACCAAATCCAAACCAAAACATGCATCATTTACATATATTCTAACATATTCATCACACTAGGTTATAATACATATTTTATCATTCAAGTCATACCGTTACTATTCAATCTATATAATTTTCATTAAACTCCTATACATGCCATAAAAATCGAAAGATGATTAACAAAAGCTACCGGAAATAATTTGGGTAGTGTGATCCTTCGTGCTGATCCGATCCTCCGTATCTATGTAAATCTACAAGAACATTAAACACACGAATGTAAGCTTATGAAAGCTTAGTAAGCTCATAGGCATAGAAAATAATTCTTCCCGAACATTTTATAACAATCATACAATATATAATTTCACTAATCCTTCCTGTCAATCACAAAATCAATGATAAAATTCACTTGATTGAGCTCAATATCAATAATTAATCAATTTCAATCTCTTGGGTCAATTTATCGCTTACTTTTCTTAATCAAATTAGGGAACGATTCGGAATTGAGTACTTCATTTTCACAGTGCCTTAGTATAACTATGGTCTTGCACATAGTCACATATCACACACCGAAGCCATAGCCCAGCTATGGTCTTACACGGAAGCACATATCATACTGATGCCATAGCCCAGCTATGGTCTTATACGAAAATCACATATCACACCGATGCCATATCCCAGATATGGTCTTATACGTAAATCACATAACACACCGATGCCATATCCCAGATATGGTCTTATACGAAAATCACATATCACATATTGCCATTGTCCAACCATGGTCTTTTCCGTCAATGCGTATTAGTCACTGAACGAAAGTACTCAATCTGATGTTCCACTAAATTAGAACTTTTATTCAAACATTCATAGTTTCACAATTATCTCAGTTTAATAACATTCATATACAATAACATACCATAGCATTCATGAAATTTTCATAACAATTCATTAAATTTAGCCATATGAACTTACCTGGGCTAATTTGCAAAAGTCGTAGAAATTCAGGGATTATTCTGGCAATTTTTCCTTTCCACGATTCGCTTTGGGTTCTTGATCTATAATTATAAAATCATGTATTCATTAGCATTTATTTCAATTTCACTCTACTTCATAATTTATGCCCTTTAATTTTTGGAATTACACTTCTACCCCAAACTTCACAGTTTTTACAATTTAGTCCCTAGTCGATTAACCCCTCAATTGGGCTAATTTTTCTCAATTAACACTTTACCTGAACATTATAAGCTATATCACAACTATTGAAATTCAAAATTTCCACACAAAACCCTAATTTCAAATTCTTTCACAACTAGGTCCTAAATTCAATTTCTATTCAATTCATTCAATAAAACCATCATATAATAAATTAAAGCTTCAAATTCATGTTAATTCATCATAAACTTCTAGCACTCATACATGGTAACTTTCAAAATTATCCATGGAATCAAAAACTAATGAATTAATTAGTAAAACCTAGTTGTAAAAGTCTCAAAAACACAAAAATTTCAAGAAATAATTAAAAATTGAACTTACTTGCAGTAAAAATATGAAAAACCAGCTCTAAGAACTCTTTAATGGCTGTTTTTGGCTGGAGAAGATGAAGAAAAATGAAGATTTCTCTAGATTTCTAATTTAGTCCATTTTTTTAACCTATTAATTTTACTCCTTTCCAATTTTACCCCTTGTTCACACTATTTCTTTGCTGATTTTCTACCCAACCATCCAGCCCACATAGATTTTAGGTCTATTTGCTCTTCACATCCCTCTTATTTATTATTTGAGCTATTTAATCACATACTATAGTTTTGCACCTTATTCAATTTAATCCTTTTTAAT
Source organism: Gossypium sturtianum (assembly GCA_025698515.1). Taxonomy (NCBI): domain Eukaryota; kingdom Viridiplantae; phylum Streptophyta; class Magnoliopsida; order Malvales; family Malvaceae; genus Gossypium; species Gossypium sturtianum. The sequence continues at coordinate 112,478,060 of CM046955.1, forward strand.
TAATTAACTATAGAAAGATTAAAATTTCTTAACGAAACTTTAATACTAACTTATTAACACTCCCTAAATATTTATAAAAATATTTATGGCTCGGTTTATAATCTCGAGGTCTTAATACCTCATTTTTCGAAATTAGCCATTCTAATATTTATCTCTAAAACACAATTCACTATCTCATAATTTTCCTAACTTCATATTTAACTCATAATCATTAAATAATAATATTTTCTAACCCTATCGTCGAATTTAGTGATCTCAAATCATTATTCCGACACCACTAAAAATTGGGCCGTTACATAACCAAAATGCCTAGTTTAGCCAAAACTTACCATTTTGTATACATATCAAGTCCACACTTATATGTACCAAATTTACTATTTAACAATTAGCATCATAAGCCATAAATACCAACTACGTTTTTCATACAAAAAATGACCATGTTCAACTTCCATCATCTAAGCATCATAAAGACTATAAAGTCATCCATCCTAAGGCCATATACATGTATCAACATATCAACCATTTCAATCATTTAAGATACCAAATTTACAAGCCAAAACATAATAGCTAAAACATCAACCAAAACACCTATACATGCAATTATAACAAAAACTTAGAAACAACAAAATCTATCGATTTACCCGATGGATAGTGTGATAGATCTTCGACTAGCTTCCAAACTGATCGAGTTTCTGATACTATGAAAAGTAAGAGAAAGACAACCATATAAGCAATGAATTCTTAGTAAGCTCGTATAAATTTTAAACAGAACATTCCATTTTTAACAATTTGAACTTTAAAAGTCATAAATAAACCTATACCAATGCTTCAAGATTTATCAAACTATATAACTATCAACTCACAAATGAATAGGTTCATTAACATCTCAAACACTTTCCATTTATGCCATAATAAAGTCTTATAAGCTGAATTACATAATTGATAAACCATAAAAGTAACATGTTTTAATCCCATGCTTGGTATGTTTTTGGATGATTTATTATATAATTTAGTGAATTTGATGCTCCTAATCCTTTAATTTCTTGTTTCTATACTTAGGAGAGCATAGGGAAGCAAAAGGAGTGGAAAACGGGCCAAAATCGGACAAAACGAGCTATCTTCAGCAACCACAAAGCCTGGGTACTTCCACACGGGCTGGCCACACGCCCATGTGCCAGCCCGTGTCGATTTCGAACCCTATTTCCCTAATACACAGAATAAGCCAATTTTTAGGGTTTTTGAGGATTCTAAAGTTTATAAATACACACTAGAAGAGGATATAAGGGAGCACATAGAGAATAACGAAGAATTTACTCGAAGAACGCCAATGGATTCATCTCAGAAGCAGGATCTCCTTCAAGATTGAAGAACTCCATTCAATTTCTCTAGAAGTTTTTGGGTTTCTTTATGTTTTGTTGTTTTCCTAATTTTGAGATGTTTTCCTTCCAAATTATGAACTAAATTTCCTAGATACCTACGGAAGATGAAACCTATAATGGATCATGTTATTTAATTTCTGAATTACATGATAAATACTTGATTTCTTGATCTCAATTATGAGTACTTATTCCATGTTTTAATGTTTTCAGAATATTAATTCATGATTGATGAGCTTATTTCAGTGGAGCAAAAGTCCCTATTTTAGAGTAGATCTGGCATAATTGAGTGGAGTTGCATACAATCTTAGAAATAGGACGACATAAATCTACCGGACTAGAGTCAAATCTAATAGGGGAATCCATAGATCGAGTTAATGCGACAATAGGGGTTTTAATTAAAAAGAAATTTCAATTAATCAACCTAGAGTCAGTTATTTTTACTCTCGAAAGAGATATTAATATAATTTAGGGATTTCTACGGATCAAGGCAAGTGAATAAATCGTTTAATTCAGATTCAGAATAATAAGTGGAGTCTAGGTGGATCCTTTCCTGGGTATTGTCTCTCTCATTGGTTCATTCGAATATTTTCTTGCTATTGCGTCTTAATAATTAGTTTAATTAATTTTAGATTAAAAACAACCCTTTCAATTTATAGGCTATATAATAAAAAGACAGTAACGACTAGTAGTTTTAGTCCTCGTGGATACGATATTCCCGACTCACCATAGCTATACTACTATTCGATAGGTGCACTTGCCTTTGTCTTGATTTTAGTTAGTTAAGTGAATCATCATCAATTTTTTGGCGCCGTTGCCGGGGACTAAGATATTAGGAACACTTGATTTTCATTACTTTAGCCATTTTTACTTTTATTTCATTTTATTTTTGTTTTATTTTTAATTTTTGTTTTATTTATTTCTAACAAGTTCCTTTAGTTTATGACTAGAAGAAACCCATCGGGACCTCTCGTATTTGATAGTGAAATTGAAAGCACAGCTCGTAGAAACTGAAGAGAAGTAAGGTAGAGTCGACAAAATATAGTGGAAGAGCAAGAGGACGTTATTGTTATTACTGAGGAGATGGCTGATAATCAAAATAATCCGCTACCTCTTGTGATTGCTGCAAATCCCGCTCCTCGTACTATGTACGATTATGCCAAGCCCAATTTAACTGGGGCTGAATCGAGTATTGTGAGACCTGCTATTGCTGCAAATAACTTCGAACTGAAGCCGAACACTATTCAGATGATCCAACAATTCGTTCAGTTCGATGGCTTGCAAGATGAGGATCCAAATACTCATTTGGCTAATTTCTTGGAATTCTACGACACTTTTAAAATTAATAGCATTTCTGACGATGCCATTCACCTTCGGTTGTTTCCTTTCTTGTTGAGGAAAAAGGCTAAATAGTGGTTGAACTCCCTACCACGAGGTTCTATTACTACATGGGAGCAAATGACCAAGAAATTTTTATTAAAGTACTTTCCACCTGATAATACTCTAGAATAACATATTTTTAGGTATTAATTACATATTTATTTTGAGTATGATCCTACTAATTTGAGCTATTTATGGTTTTTTATCTTGTAGGGATTAAATTGAAGGCAAAAGGAAATTTGGGGGCAAAAAGCGTGAATTTGAAGATAAATTGGGCCAGCATGCAAAGTAGGAGAGAAATGGTGCCAAAAATGCAAAGTGTGGAAGATTTTGGAGCAAAAATGCAAAAGAAGAGATTTTATAGCACAAGACTATTTTAATTCCAGTTATATTAGGATAATTATTAAGGATTATTATTTAGATTTAACAAAAATCCTTTTTATTTCATCATATTTCGTCACATCTATGAACTTATCATTTCCATATCTAATCTCATCTGTTTCATTTGCATAACTCACAAGACATAAGCATAAACATCAACCATAACCACAAGCTAGTGCATTTAAACATAACTCTTTCACATTTAACTAATAATCATTCTGTAATTCATCATTCGTCTCAAACTTTCCTATAAACATGTCATTCTGGAATCACTTACTTTCACAAAACAAGATTAAAGCTAAAGGAATAAATTAATCATACATGTCATACGTTTACGAAGCACCTATAGGCTTAGTATTGAAAATAAATCATCGTATGCTTCCTATACTATAAAAATTCAACCCAAACTCATTTATATATGTATATAAACATATATCATTAACCAAATAATCATCAATATAACGATACCCACATATGATCAAGTAATTCATTGAACATTTAACATTTAACATATACTAATATCTTGACTCTACATTAGCCTTTAACATTAAAATAATTTTATAACTTCCATTCACAGTTAGCCCGATGAACTAGTAACTTGACTTGGATACTCGGGTAACTACACCACACCAAAGGTATCATAGATGCATAATAGAGGCATCGAAGTGCAGATAGGGGCACAAATGTGCAAACAGGGGCACCATAGTGCGAATAGAGACACTGAAGTGTATATATGGCACCGAAGTGCAAATCCCGTACAAGCGTGCATTCTAATCCTATCGGCATGCCAATCATATCGTAGTGACTGCTACGTTCAACAGGTCATTTCATGTAATCCATTTCATTTAAACATATTTATCATTCAAGGGCACTTCATCGTTTCTGTACACATAATATAACATTAATTCATATATTCATACTGTCAATGTACCATCACAAAGATTAACATCATCTGTTAATCACTTTCATATTTCTCGATACACATGTTGTAACAATTCATAATCATGCTGAAATTGCATATATATCACATCTCATAAATATTCAATAGTTTTCTAATAAATCCTTTCTCACCTTATATTCAGTTATAATATTTCGAGTTTCAGCTCATATATAAGTATATACATTCATGAGTCAGCATTAAGATTATTTATATGTATAGGTATGTACAATTCTATTCCTACGAGCTTACCTGGCTAAATTGCAGAAATGATAAAGTACAAGGGCCTTTTTGGTAATTTTCCATTCTCCTCGATTTTCCACCCGATCTTGATCTAAATTAATATTTCATTCAGTCTATTAATTTAGACAGTAAAACAATATATTTTATGCAATTTAGTCATTTTTACAAAATTGCCCTTAAAGTTTTACTTTTATTCAATTTAGTCACTAAGCCCAAAACATGCAAATTAACCATTTTTAATTCCAATTTATAACAACCAAATATTCACGGTACCCATATAAACCCATATTACAACAATTTCACATCAAATCCTCAAACTTTAATTCTTTTAACACAATTTAATCCCTAATTGATAAATTCATCAACAATAACTTAATAAAATACTTTTAAATAACAACTAATATTTCAAATTCATCATATAACATCTAAAATCACAAGGTTCACCAATGGAAACATTCAAAATCTTTAACAGTTTCAAAATCGAAGGTATGGGCTAATTGGACCTAGTTGCAACGATCTCAAAAACATAAAAATTAAAAGAAACAAGTGAAAAATGGCTTACCATGCATGAACTGAAGCATGGCCGAACCTTGGTTCTTCTTGACATGGTGTTTCTGTGATGAATATATGAAATGAAGTAGAAAACCCTTTTGTTTTCTTATTTTATTAACTTTCATTTCTTCATTTTATCTTTTAATAATATTATTATAACATATAAAACACACATAAAATTAAAAGAAAATAAGCTTTAACCGCCCACCAACTTAAGAATGGGTAATTTACCCATTAAGGCCACCCAATTATAATTCAGTAATCAATTTAACACCTTTAAACTAATAGCAATTAACTTTTTTAACATTTACAATTTAGTCCTTTTTGCTTAATTAACTATCGAAACGTTAAAATTTTTTAACGAAACCTTAATACCACCTTAATGACACTCCGTAAATATTTATAAAAATATTTACTGCTTGATTTGTAGAAACAAGGTCTCAATACCTCATTTTCTAAAACCACATGACCTTAGGGTCAAACTACTTGAACTTAATAATTCACTTATATAACACAAATTATCTAATCAAAAACTTTTTTAAAACTATATTTGACTTGTAAATATTAAATACTAATATTTACGAACTTACTCGTCGAATTTGGTGGCCCCAAAACCACTATTTTCGACACCACTGAAAAACTGTAACCCCCCAAAATTTCTAATTTCATTATTGTGAAAATATGACATAAATATCTGTCAGCTTTAGTGGTTATGTGTTTTGGGAGTGTTTGAGAGGTCCCAGGTTCAAGGCTTCGCTTGGGCAAATTTTGGCATTTTGAATGAATTAGGCCTTACTCTTGTACAGTAGGCTTTTATTTGATTGTTGGCAAAAATATATCAAAATGAGCCTGCTGGTCTAGTGGTTAAGCGGAGTGTTAGTGTGTAAGAGGTCCTGTGTTTGAGTCCCTGCGCAAGCAGGGGAACTAATTTTTGTTTGAGGCGTGTGGCGTGGTGGAATTCAAATTAAACTGGACTGCTGAGTAGTTGTGTTTTAGTGGGTTAATAGAGAGTGTTTTTAGGAGATAATTGGGGAGAAGTTATCAAAATAAGATTTTCTTCTTATCAGTTTTCTTTTTTCTATTTTCCCAACAAATTTTCTGACGTTAGACTTTTGTTTCTCTGCCGTTTCTTCTCCCTTCTTGTTCATTTTTGGCTTTTGTTCCCTTTTGGCCGAGTATTGTTTCTTCTCTTTCCCCTCTCTTTTCGTTTCTGTATTTTTTACGAGTCATCTCTTTGGGTGCAACTTTTAACTTCATCTATTTCGGTAAGTGGAATTTTTTCCCCTTAGTTATTTTATTTCGAGTAGGCAATTAACAAAGGGTTCGTTTTACTCTCGTTTAGGTGCTGTTCAAAGATTTTAAGCGGATATTCCAGTGTGTGGAGACGACTGGTTATCGGAATCGTCGCGGTAAGTTTTTGAATCGTTGTTGGTTTAGTTTCTCAAGTTTTATGCTAGGGATATTTGGTTTGATTGACGAATCAAGTGATTAATTAAGGGATATATTGGTCAAATATAGGTTTTTAAAGGCTCGGGTTATTTTGCACAGCGAATTGATACCAGGTGTGTACCCGAAACGCAGAAAACGGGATTCGGTGAAAAGCTAAAATTGCTTGCTGTCGAGAAATTATAGAAATAAGAGAAAATGATGCAAAAAATTGTACAGAAAGGAAATAAGGGTGTTATAAACTTGGAAATCAACATTTTGCACTAAAATAGTTTTGGATAGTAGCAGTAGTCGAATTTTGAAAAATCATCAAAAATAGTGAGAATTGAGTTAGAGGTTGAATAAAATATGAAATTAAATTTTATTGAGTCTAGGTTTTCATGAAAGCAACAGTGTAAGCAATGGAATTGTAAATCATGAGATATAATAAATTTTGTGAGACAATGTCAGAAAGATTTTGGGTTCCCCTGTTCTAAATTAGGAAAATCATCAAAAATTGTAAAAAAATAAATTAGGGGATTAATTTATATGTTTAAATCCTTAATTAGTCTATTTTCAAGAGAAACAAACGGAAACATTATCTAAATTTTGTACTAAGAGATAAATAATTTTTAGTAAGGAAAGGATGAAGCTGTCAAACAGTAGAATAGGGATAAATTTAAAGATTTTAAAAATGGATCACATGGCCAAGGCCAATTTGGGCCGAGTGGGCCACACAGGCGTGTGGGCCCACACGGGCAGATCAGATGGGCATGTGGGCCCATTTTTACCGAAATGTTTTTAAGGTTGCACGGGTCACCCAAGTCGACATTGAACCTACTGTAGGGTCGGTAAGTGCTACTTAGACCCCTAAATGTGTGAAATTTACTGAATGATATCTGTACTGAGCATGTTAATATCTGAACTAAATATATGTACTGAAATTGCATAATAGCATATCATCCATTGTATGTTGTATTGCATTGGGTTGGGGGTTGTTATTCGGAGAAAGTGTACTGAAAGGCTTTAAGCCTAATTTACTGGCAGCTCAGCTGTAAACTACTGTTTTGTGCCGCATTCGGTACTACTTGGAGTGTAGGGATGGGTGGGTTGATTATACCCCCACATAGAGTGTAGGGTTGGATGGAGATGGGGTGTAGAGGCTGGTTGGGTAGGATTTTGCTCTTTGCATAAGCAATTATCGCTATCGATCTTTGTGACGGGCTAAGGCCCTATTGCATTTTTTACATCAGATCTTGAGATGGGCTAAGGCCCAAAGCATCATCGATCATCAAAAGGGCTTACGCCCAAGACTGTTTAATTGTGCACTGTGAATATGGATTGTTTGTTTGTTTTTGCGGGATTACATACTAAGTTTAAGTAAACTCACCCTTTTTGTTTAATGTGCACAGGTAATCCCCAGACTTAGATGGATCGGTGCGACAGAGGACTCAGCAGTGACCACAGTAATTTTTGGTCTTCATGGTTTTCAATTTACGTGTTATGATTTGTTTATTATTGATCATTTGGGTTGTAATTTAAGGACCCTCTGGGACTTTGGTTTTAAATTTGGGTTTTATTTATTTATTTTACTTTATGGATTTGTACCTGCTGGTCGTAGGAAATTTAATTTTTAAAAAAATAGTTAAAGTATTTTCTAAACGCATGATCACCTAGATTGATTTATTAAAGCTTCCGCAACGAGGGATGTTTCAAAACAAATGTTTTAAATGAATAAAGACGACTTCCTAAGTTCTAACAAAGGTTTACTAAAGATAATAACATGGAATGTTTTCATCCTAACAATAAGGTTTCAAAAACACTATCGTGTGACATTGCCAGATACAGCCATAACATCTAGGCCGGGTTTGGGGTGTTACATTTAGTGGTATTAGAGCTAGGTTATAGAACTCGGCTATGGATTATGGGTTTTATAAAAAATGGGCTTTCGAAAAATTGATTGATTTCCAAATGATTTGAAATGTTTTTACTGAATAAGTGATACACCGAGTCTCCGACGCCGATCCTGTAAGTATTCTGAACTGTGATTTGTTTTAAACTGAAACTGTTATGGATAGTATATTCTGAAACTACTATAGGTAGTAAACTATACTGAAAACACTCTAGTTAGTGTATACTGAAAATTGTAGAGAAACTGAAAATTGTAGAGAAACTGAAAATTGTAGTGAGATTACGATTTACGAAAACGAACTCTGAATAACCGATACTATTTTACATAAAACATTTGTTAATAAACACTGGAACTGTAACTGATTCATAAAATTTTAATACAGATAAACGTGATTAGACAATGGGCGCACGAGGTATCTGCGGACGGGGTACTAGAAGCCGAGGTAGAGGCTGCAGAGGAGCTCGAGCTGAGTCCTCTTCACTGGGTAGCATACCAAATTTGGATACGAGTGAGACGCCTGTGTCGCCTGCTACTGAGACTAGGTCTCAAGATTGCATGGCTAGTGACGACGCATTGTCCCAGTCTATGCTAAGGATTTTGGATAGTCCAGTCACCGCCCAATATGGATCTCGGGGGCCGAGGGTCGATTCTGAAACGACTCACCCAATAGAGCTAAGCTCTTCAGGGGTGCCACTGGAGTTGCCCCTAATGTGGCCGAGTTCCTAAAACTGAGCCGCTATGCGCGAGGTATGGTGGCCTCTGAGTATGAGTGATGTATTCATTTTGAGGATGGGCTCAGAGATAATTTGAGAGGCCTGATAGCACCGTAGAGGGAGCATGATTTTACTGCACTGGTGGAGAAGGCGATGATCATCGAGGAGGTTAAGCGCACTGAGTGCCAGAACCATGATCATGAGAGGGGTAAGAACAAGAGGGAGTTGAAGCCCTCAAGTTCTGCACAGAGGCCTAAGAAATAGGCCAGAGCTGATGGGTCGGTTAGAGCTGGGCCCCCTGTTATTGTTACTAGACTGCAGCCATGTATTGATTGTGGTAGACGCCATCAGGGCGAGTGTTGGAGAAGGATTGGGGCGTGCTTGTGGTGTGGGTCATTGGAGCACCGTATTAGGGAGTGTCCGCTGAGGGCCGATCAGATGCAAGCTCCAGATACTGGTACGGCACAGCCACAGAGGGTAGTGCAGCAACCACTGAGGGGCTGTGGACTGGCCAGAGGTGGTAATGGTATGGGTCGTGGACAGAGAGCACCGGGCAGAGGTGCTGGACAGGCTGAGGCGAGGCAGCCGACCCTAGTTTATGCTACTTATCGCTGAGAGAATGGAGATGCTCCGAACGTCATCACAGGTACATTTTTTATTCTTGATGTACCGTATTTTGCCTTGATAGACATAGGGTCTACTCACTCATACATAGCTAGCAATATAACTGAAACTTGGGGGTTTCGGTTGTGACAAAGACTACGAGTGAAGTGCAGATCGAGCCCGTTAGGGCAATCTGTTAGAGTTAGCAACCTGTATTGGGACGTTCCTTTAGAGGTACAAAGGGCAATCTTCCTGGATGATTTGATGGAACTTCTATTTGGGGAGTTCGACCAAATTTTGGGGATGGACTGGTTAGTCAAGCATCGTGTTAGCTTGGATTGTGCGACTAAGAGGGTCGTACTAAGGACTGAGGAGGATAAGGAGGTAGTCATGATTGGAGAATGCCGGAATTACTTACCTAATGTGATCTCAGTACTGGAGGTAGAGAAGATGGTTCGTAAGGGGTTTGAGGCATTCTTGGCCTACGTAAGTGTTTCAGATTCTAGGGATTCTACAGTTAAGGATATCAGAACAGTAAAGGATTTTCCGGATGTTTTTCCTGAAGAGCTACCAGGTTTACCTCCAAATCTTGAAGTGGAGTTTGGGATTGAGTTTCTTCCTGGTACAGCTCCGGTGTCTATCACCTCTACCGAATGGCACCGAAGGAGCTTACGGAGCTTTAAGGCTCATATTAAGGAGCTGTTGGATCGTGGGTTCATTCGTCCCAGTGCGTCTCCATGGGGAGCACTTGTGCTGCTTGTGAAAAAGAAGGATGGGACAATGAGAATGTGTATAGACTATCGGTAGCTGAATAAGCTAACGATTAAGAATAAGTACACACTTCCGAGGATTGATGATTTGTTTGACCAGTTCCAAGGGGCTTCTGTGTTCTCCAAGATTGATCTGTGTTATGGATATCATCAGTTGAGGGTTAAGGAGGCTGATGTATTTAAGGCGGCATTTAGGACTCATTATGGATACTACGAGTTCCTAGGGATGCCTTTTTGGACTGACGAATGCACCGGCAGCTTTCATGGACCTGATGAACCGAGTATTCCAGCCCTATCTGGATCAGTTTGTGGTGGTGTTCATCGATGACATACTGGTTTATTCGAAAACTGAGGATGAGCATGATGAGCACCTTAGAGTTGTTTTTCAGACTTTGAGGGAAATGCAGCTCTATGCTAAGTTTAGCAAGTGCGAGTTTTGATTTTTGTGGTAGTTGGGAGGAGTATTTGTCATTAGCAGAGTTTGCCTATAATAATAGCTACCAGTCTAGCATCCAGATGGCACCTTACGAGGCACTGTATGGTCGTAAGTGTCGCACTCCCTTGTATTGGACTGAGTTGGGTGAACAATGTGTTCGGGGTCCTGAGTTAGTTGCTGAGACTGAGGATAAAGTTAGAATAATTCGGGATCATTTAAAAGCGGCATCTGAAAAGACAGAAATCCTATACAGACCTGAAGTGACGTGAGATTGAGTATTCCGTGGGGGACTTCATATTTCTCAAGGTCTCGCCATGGAAGAAGGTTCTGAGGTTTGGTCATAAGGACAAGTTGAGCCCTAGGTTTATTGGACGGTACAAGATTCTAAAACGAGTGGGACCGGTCGCTTATCAATTGGAGCTGCCTCCAGAGTTGGATCAGATTCATGACGTGTTTCACGTCTCTATGTTGAGGCGCTACCACTCTAATCCTACTCATATTATCCCTATTGAGGAGATTGAGGTTAGGCCAGACTTGACCTTTGAGGAGAAGCCTGTCCAGATTCTAGATCGTGACGTAAAGGTTCTGAGGAGGAAGTCTATCCCTTTGGTGAAGGTTCTATGTAACACCCCAAACCCGGCCTAGAAGTTAGGCCCAAATTTGGCGTGTCACATTGAAGAGTCTTTTTGAAAACTACGCGTTCATTGAAAACCCTTCTTACAATTTAAAACTTTCTGCCTTTAAAACCTCAGATTTCGTTTGCTTAGTTTCAAAACGTGGTTTATTAAAAGTCATTCTCTTGTAAAACATTATTATCTTTAAAACCTTGCTTGCTGCGGAAACTTAATTTAAAACAGTTGCGGAAGCATGATATTTTGAAAAACAGAAATTAATTTGGAAAACCATGTTCTACTTCTAGCAATTATAAAACCATAACAAAAAACCAACAACTTCACTTAGAAGGCCTTATTACAAAAATTAAAACCCAAACTAAATTCTCAAAAATATAGTCCTAAGTATAAAGAAATTGTAGATGTGTGGCCATCTCCGAGTCCCTCACAGCACCGATCCTCCTAAAGCTGGGGATTACCTGCACAGTTAAAAATGGGGTGAGTTTACGAAAACTCAGTGTGCAATCCCCTATTACGGCCATGGTCTGGGCCCAAGCCCTATTCGGTGACAATCTGGGCCTAAGCCCTATTCGGTAACAATCTAGGCCTAAGCCCTATTTGGTAACAATCTGGGCCTAAGCCCTAAATCATATCAATGCAAAACATGCATGTACCCCAACCCAGTCCAACCAGTTCTCCACCCGTACCAACCATCTCTCCATGTGGGGACCACGTCGACCCACCCAGCCAATCTCTCCAATAATGCAGCCTAGCTGCTAGTATTTTACGGCTTTAAGCCTTTAATAACGGTCTCATAATTGGCACATAGCCATCGGTAACTGTAATAAGATCGGCACATAGCCATCAGCTACGGTAATATAACTGGCACACAGCCATGGGTAAATATGATCGACACAAAGTCATCGGTATATATGTTAGGCACATAGCCACGGGTAAATACGATTGGCACAAAGCCATAATCAAGATGGCACAGAGCCATAATCGGATTAAGCAGCTTTAAGCCGTCCGTCGGTCCACAGTCGTCATGCGACCCGTTCGACCTTAACATATCAATACTGGATCCACAGGTGTCATGCGACCTGTGCGACCCTATCAGAATTTCCTCCGTATCAAAGTCCCAACCCCATGCAATATGTCGTGTATTTCTTACTCAATCATTGCACGTGTATGCAAAATGGCCATGTATGCAAAATGGCCATGCTCAGAAACAGTCATTTACACACATATTGAAAACATATCAGCCATATAATCCCGATCCAAATCGCTTAAAACACGATCCATACATTCACGTTAGATCAATCATAGTCCTAATCGATCGAAGCACTGCAAGGGCAAAATAGTCATTTTACCCTATAAGGGTATTTCAGTAATCCTACCCTACAGAGGTATTTCAGTAATTCTACCCTACTGGGGTATTTCGGTAATTCTACCCTACAGAGGTATTTCACAAATCAGGGGTATTTTGGTAATTTTACAAATTGGGGGTGTCCCGATAATTTTACAAATCAGGGGTACTTTGGTAATTTCGCAAACTAAAGGTATTTTGGTGATTTTGCAAATCGGGGGTATTTCGGTAATTTTACAAGTCGAGGGTTGTAACACCCCGAACCCGGCCTAGAAGTTAGGCCCGAATCTGGTGTGTCACATGGAAGTAAAAACTTGCTTGAGAAATACAGCCTCTTTATTAAAAACCCAAAACACTTAAGCAATTCATGTCTAATTGAAAACGTAATTATCTTTAAAAATCTTTTCATTTGTGGAAGCATATTTGAAATAAACAATTTACGAAAATGTGACGTTTAGAAATAGAGTTGCAGAAGCATTTTGAAAATGTTGCGGAAACGTAGATAAAATGCAAGTATTTTTGAGAGGTTGTTTGATAAATCGATAATCGAACTAGTAATCTTTTAAAACCGTGACTTTTGAAAATATCGTTGATAATTTGAGAGAAAATTTCCAATGTTAAAAATATTTGTAAAAGTTTGTTATGAAATCCATATGTTAATCAATTTTGGAAAACCTTTATTTAAGTTTTAGAAAATTCTCGTTTTAAACAATTTAAGCAAAATAATAAGTATATCAACCATAAAGCAAATAATAAAACACTCAAGAGGCCTTATTACAACATAAAAACCCAAAATAGTAAAGTGAACGGAATATACACACTGCTGCTGACCAAACTATTTCATTGCAAAAATATGGTTACCACTACGAATATACGCACGCCCGAGTGGTCACGAAAGTCGTTTTCTGGTTTTCTTCGGTATTTCGACCGAATCATAGAACATATCATACAAACATTCAGAGAGGTATGAGATTACACACCATTTCAAACATGTATTCGAAAGGGTACAGGATTACACACCTTGATTACAAGTTGTGCTTTCTACCGTTTCAACACCACGAATGTGATCTCCTCGAGTGCACCAAAAATCGATCCTACCCTTTGGCTAACACGAAATCCCGTCCTAAAAATATTTGGTGAGCGAAAGATTCGTTAGCAATTATCCCACCTTTGATCAAAACAAATCTTATAACAATGTTCTTACCCCATTTGCTTGACAAGTCGACGATAACGATTTGGTTAATACAAACCACTTGTGCTCCTTCACCTTGTTGAAAGCCCTAAATCCAACGATGGCCATATCACAGAAAAGAATGTACCTCAGACCCAACGAGAGAGAAAGAAGAACACTCTATTATTAAGGAAAAACTCAGATGAAATAAAGTTATCGAAAAAGAGAGAACTACTACTTACCGATTGTTAATTTCCTTGTAGCGCCACTCACTTAAATCACTACGAAAAGAGGATGATTTGATCACAAGGTAATGTCGAATTAAGAATAGAGAAAATGTTGATGAAAAGGTCAAAAGAAAAGAATGGATGGAGAGAAGAGTGCTAGATTGTTTCAGCTATCTAAGGGGAGATGAACAAAAAGGTGAGTGATTCGGCCAAACAAAGGAGAAAGATGTACACTCAAAGTTTGAAGATTCGGCAAGAAGGAGAAGGAAATTTGGAGAGAAAAGAAAAATGACACAAAAGTTGCAAATAGGAGTTTTTGGCCAAAACAACACCAAAACTTTTACCAATTGCCAAAGAAAATTTGGCTACCTCCCTCTACACCCAAAACCATCCACATTCATGACCATAATGGTCAAAAATTGGCCAACCACACTTTCCATAACACTTCCCTTGAAAAAGGCCACATGTTCCCCTTACTTTCCCCTTTCTCTTGATTTCTTTCCTCACCTTCATCCTTTCCTATTTTCCTTAGCCATCTTGCCAAAAATAAAAAGTCCACCTTGCCATATTTACATGCTTGGCCGACACTTAGGGAAAAAATGCAAAAATAATAGTCAAAATTTGCACACAATGGGATTTGAACCTCTTCCCTCAAGGTACTTCATGTGGCGCCATATCCTTTTTACCAATAGCTCATTTATGCTAGAAATATGCACACTTATTTCCTCAAGCCTTGATGCCCCTTACCTTCTCTCCTTAAAGTGCTAAAATACCAAATTTTTACTAAGGCCCAATTCAACCCCGAGCCTTCATAGAACCCCGTAACTTTCCAAAATCACCTTCCTAATAAGTCCAACTTGAAATAATGTCGTTCTCAAATTCCCATAAATTTTAAAACGCTTCTACGCTCAAGGTCCAATGGGCCCAGTAGGTCCAATTCTACTAGGCCCAATTTTGGGATGTTACAAGGGTATTTCAGTAATTTTGTAAACCAAGGGTATTTCAGTAATTTTGTAAACCAAGGGTATTTCAGTAAATTTTTAAACCAAGGGTATTTCAGTAATTCTGCAAACCAAGGGTATTCTAAACAGAGATAACGATGCGAATGGGCCTAGGGCCCATTCTCAGCCCAAATGGGGCCACACGCTCGTGTGACCCATTTAGCCTAAATCTAGCCACAGATATGAGATTCACATAGTCCAGTCCAATATCTACTACACAATCATACAATGTATTCATATGGGCCCACGGGCCCATTGGGCCCACATGGCCCATTTCGGCCCAAACAGCCTAAACCCACAAGAACACTCATGATGGCCTCAACTATCACGTCGAAGCTCTCACACGTGCGCTCGCACGCTCGCGTAGCTACCATCGCTGTGTGACCGGCATTTCAGCATTTGCCGCTCTACAGCTAGAGTAGTGCGAAATACACACCTAATAGGAATCTGAAGTTAATCCGCGCTCTGAACACTGTTCTACGCAAAAGCCAACAATGATCGCACCCTTGACCCCCAAGGGGCGTGTCGATCAACTTTGGTCACCACCACCGCGACCCAACAGCATACAGATCAACGAATAATCCAACACCTAACCCAAATGAGCACGCCACAAAGCGAAAGGGATAAGCCAAGAAAGGTATGCTTACTCTCATCATGGTTTGCTCTATTTAAAGCCAGCTTCTTGCCTATCCTCATACGAGCTTCCCGATGTGGGATTCCACCTTCAGCAGAGTTTAAATCCAACACAAACTCTGGCCGTCCAATCCGCAAAATAAACACTCCCTTGCTTGACATAAGATTCGAACCCTTGCCCTCTCCTATGCTGCAGACGCTACATGCCACCACAACACAAGCTCATTTTGTGACTTAGAAAATGCGCAACTAAATATAAGCCTATGGGCCAAAGTCTAAGTTCATTTAAAAGAAAAACAAAATGAATTGCAAGTGCCAAGACTTGAACCTTGGACCCCTTGCTTCCTCTATGGCGTCACTTCCTTGTCTCCCCAGTGGCACCATTTGCCACTAGACCACAACTCCTTTTGTGTCTTTTTTTCCCATAATTTTTTCTTAAAGCCTACTTACTTACCCCCAGGGCTTTATTCACCTAAAACCAAAATTTTTCCTAAAGCCCAGGTTTGAACCCGGGACTTCATGGAAGCCTCCTAACCTTCCAAAATCACTTACCTAATAGGTCCAACTTGCACTAGTGTCGTTCTCTTATTCCCAAAAATTTTAAACGCTCCCATTCACAAGGCCCAATGGGCCCAATTCTACTAGGCCCAAATTCGGGGCGTTACATTCTATGGCGTAATCATAGCACTGAGGAGGCCACATGGGAGCCTGAGGATGCGATGCGTCAGTAGTATCCTCATCTATTCTGATCAGGTAAAATTCGAGGACGAAATTTTCTTTTAGGGGGGTAGAGTTGTAACGCCCCAAAATTTCTAATTTCGTTATTGTGAAAATATGAGACAAATATCTATCAACTATAGTGGTTATGTGTTCTGGGAGTGTTTGGGAGGTCCCAAGTTTAAGCCTTCGTTTGGGCAAATTTTGGTATTTTGAATGAATTAGGCCTTACTCTTGTTCAGTAGGCTTTTATTTGATTGTTGGTAAAAATATATCAGAATGGGCCTACTGTTCTGGTGGCTAAGTGGAGTGTTAGTGTGTAAGAGGTCCTGTGTTCGAGTCCCTGCGCAAGCAGGGGAACTAAATTTTGTTTGAGTCGTGTGGCGTGGTGGAATTCAAATTAAACTTGACTGCTGAGTAGTTGTGTTTTAGTGGGTTAATAGGGATTATTTTTAGGAGATAATTGGGGAGAAGTTATCAAAATAAGATTTTCTTCTTATCAGTTTTTCTATTTTCTTTTTTCCCAACAAATTTTCTGACGTTAGACTTTTATTTCTCTGCCGTTTCTTCTCCCTTCTTGTTCACTTTTGGTTTTTGTTCCCCTTTGGCCGAGTCTTGTTTCTTCTCTTTCCCCTCTCTTTTTGTTTCTGTATTTTTTTACTAGTCATCTCTTTGGGTGCAACTTTTGACTTCATCTGTTTCGGTAAGTGGAATTTTCCCCCCTTAGTTATTGTATTTCGAGTAGGCAATTATCAACGGGTTCGTTTTACTCTCGTTTAGGTGCTGTTCAAAGGTTTTAAGCAGATATTCCAGTGTGTGGAGACGACTGGTTATCGGATTCGTCGCGATAATTTTTTGAATCATTGTTGGTTTAATTTCTCGAGTTTTATGTTGGGGATTTTTGGTTTGATTGATGAATCAAGTGATTAATTAAGGGATATATTGGTCAAATATAGGTTTTTGAAGGCTCGGGTTACTTTGCACAGCGAATCGATACCAGGTGTGTACCCGAAACGCAGAAAACGGGATTTGGCAAAAAGCCAAAATTGCTTGGTGTCAAGAAATAAGAGAAATAAGAGAAAATGATACGAAAAATTGTAGAGAAAGGAAATAAGGGTGTTATAAACTTGGAAATCAACATTTTGCACTAAAATAGTTTTGGATAGCAACAGTAGTCTAACTTTGAAAAATCATAAAAAATAGTGGGAATTGAGTGAGAGGTTGAATAAAATATGAAATTAAATTTTATTAAGTCTAGTTTTTCATGGAAGAAATATTGTAAGCAATGGAATTATAAATCATGGGATATAATAAATTTTGTGAGACAAGGTCAGAATGATTTCGGGTTCCCCTGTTCTGATTTAGGAAAATCATCAAAAATTGTAAACAAAAATAATTAGGGGCTTAAATTTATATTTTTAAATCCTTAACGAGTCTATTTTCAAGAGAAACAAACGACAACATCATCTAAATTCCGTACTAAGAGATAAATATTTTTTAGGTCGAAAAGGATGAAACTATCAAACAACAGAATAGGGATAACTTTAAAGATTTTATTGTACTTATTTGATAAACTATAAATTCTGAAACTTTTATGGTAGAATGGTATTTGAGTCTAGTTTCAAAAACATCAAGCAAATCTTAATTTGGAATTCTGTAGCTCAAGATATAAATAATTTAGTGATAATGACTCAAGTAGACAACTTTGAATGAACATATAAGTAAATAGTGAAAACATATATGAGTATTGAGCTAGCATGGGTTACTTTAAAAATTAATCACACGGCCAAGGCCAATTTGGGCGAGTGGGCCACACGGGCGTGTGGGCCCACACTGGCAGATCACATAGGCATGTGGGCCCATTTTTATCGAAATGTTTTAAAGGTTGCACGGGTCGTCCAAGTCAACTGTGAACCGACTGTAGGGTCGGTAAGCGCTACTTAGACCCCTAAATATGTGAAATTGACTGAATGATATCTGTACTGAGCATGTTAATATCTGAACTGAATATATGTACTAAAATTGCATAATAGCATATCATCCATTTTATGTTGCATTGCATTGGGTTGGGGATTGTTATTCGGAGGAAGTGTACTGAAAGGCTTTAAGCCTAATTTACTGGCAGCTCAGCTGCAACTACTATTTTGTGCCGCATTCGGTACTACTTGGAGTGTAGGGATGAGTGGGTTGATTATATCCCCACATGGAGTGTAGGGTTGGAAGGAGATGATGTGTAGAGGCTGGTTGGGTAGGATTTTGCTACTGCATAACTGTTACTGCTACTAATACTGTGACGGACTAAGGCCCTACTGCATTTTTGACACTGTACTGAGATGGGCTAAGGCCCAAACTGTCACTGATACTGAAAAGGGCTTAGGCCCAAAACTATTCAACTGTGCACTGTGAATATTGATTGTTTATTTGTTTCTGCAGGATTACATAATGAGTTTACGTAAACTCACCCTTTTTGTTTAATGTGCACAGGTAATCCCCAGACTTAGACGGATCGGTGCGATGGACGACTCAGCGGTGACCACAGTAATTTTTTGACTTCATGGTTTTTGGTTATTTGGGATGTAATTTAAGGACCCTCTAGGACTTTGGTTTTAAATTTGGGTTTTATTTATTTATTTTACTTTATGGATTTGTACCTACTGG
Source organism: Gossypium sturtianum (assembly GCA_025698515.1). Lineage (NCBI taxonomy): Eukaryota > Viridiplantae > Streptophyta > Magnoliopsida > Malvales > Malvaceae > Gossypium > Gossypium sturtianum. The sequence goes on from CM046955.1 coordinate 112,497,172, forward strand.
TCGTAGGAAATTTGGTTTTCAAAAAAAATAGTTAAAGTATTTTCTAAATGCATGATCACCTAGATTGATTTATTAAAACTTCTGCAACGAGGGATGTTTCAAAACAAATGTTTTAAATGAATAAAGACGACCTCCTAAGTTCTAAAAAAGGTTTACTAAAGATAATAACATGGAATGTTTTCATCGTAACAACGAGGTTTCAAAAACACTATCGTGTGACATTGCCAGATACGGCCATAACATTTAGGTCAGGTTTGGGGTGTTACAAAAACGGGCTGTTACAGACATATTTTCCTATAAAGACAAATTACATATCTTCTGGATATGTTGGGTTAAAAACCTTAACCAAACAAACTCTTTAATTGTCTCATGCATTGCAATTATTTTTGAATGATTTGAAGAAAAAGCAACTAATGTTTGCTTTGTTGAACGCCATGATATGGTAGTATCCCCACATGTAAATAAATATCCAGTTTGAGATCGACTTTTATGTGGATCAGATAAGTATCCAGCATCATCATAGCTGACTAATGGGGATTGATCGCTATAAATCAGAGTTTTAAAATTTATAAAAGAATGATCGAACCTGGAAACTAACTCTGACAACGATTGAGGCAAGTGCACCTATCGAACAGTAGTATAGTTTAGGCAAGACCGGATTATCGAACCCAAAGGAACTAAAAGTACTAATACTAACTTTATTTTTATTATTTAGCCTAAAATAAGTGAAGTTGTTTATTAATCTAAATTAATTAACTACTAAACTGAAGACTCTAAGACAAAGAAGAATTAATTTGGAAAATAACTTGGGAAAAACTCGGTTGATTTAGAAGATACCCTAGGAAGAATCCACCTAGACTTCACTTGTTATCTAACCTTGAACCATACGATTTATTTACTTAGTTTGATCTGTGAGACTCCTTAACGTATATTAAACCCTCTCTCGAGGCGAATAACGTCTAACCCTAGGTTAATTAGTGGAACTCTCGTTCTCTTATAATAACCCCCTAGAATAGCAGTAAATCGATCTGTGGATTCCCATATTAGGTTTCACCCTAATCCGGCAAAATCTCGTCACCCTATCTCTAGGCGTGCGATCAACTCCGCTTAATTATGTTGGATCTACTCTTAGGCAGGGTCTATTCCTCCTCCACCTAAGCACATTAGATTTGGATTAAGTTCACACAATAAAGAACAAACTAAGTTATTATCATATAATTCAAATAATCAAATAACAAGATTCATCATAGGTTTCACTTCTTCTCGGTGTCAGAAGGGTTTAGTTCATAACAATAAAGGAAAACATCTCAAGAGAAAAGATAAAACAAAACATAAGAAATCCCTAAAACCCCCTGAAGGAATTGAAGAGGAGATCCTCCGTCTTGAGTAGAATTACGGCTTCTTGAGATGGATCAACTGGCTATCCCTTAGTGAATCCCCACAAATCTGCCTTCTCTGGCCTAGCACGACGCCCCTAGACGATAGCTTTGGGCTCCCCCTTTTCAGGTCATACTTAGGGTGTATTTATAGGCTTTTAAAATACATTTCATTCTCCCTAAGTATCCTTTCCCGAATGAAATTACTCTTCTCCACGGCAGAGGCACGGCCATGGCACACGCTCGTGTAAATCGTGGCCAGGCCGTGTTCGGATTTCTTTAATGAGACACGGCCGTGTAAATTGGGGTTAGACCGTGTTCGAGATCTTTAAAGAGGCACGACCGTGTGATCTTTGGTCCAGGCCGTGTCGATTTCATGCTTTGGCCCATTTGTCCCGTTTTAAGCCCGTTTTTCGTTGTTTTCATCCTCTGGTGCTTTCCTGAGTATAAGACATGAAAAAAAAGGATTAAGAGCACCTTTTTACATAAATCAAGGGATAATTCATCCAAAAGCATACTAAATGTGGGCCTAAAATATGTTACTATTTCGGTTTATCAAATACCCCCACACTTAAGCTTTTGCTTGTCCTCAAGCAAAATTTTCAACTTGCAATTAAAACGAACTTCCTATAATTCATAATAGTCATTGATAGTGTCTCATCAAAATTCAAGGATAATTTATACATGAATAATTCAACTCAAAGAGTCCTAAAAATTTAAAAAATATAAGTCATAGATTTTGTAGCACGAAAATATAGGGTCTCCCCTTATCTAAATAATTATGTAACATCCTGAAAAGGGCCTATGCATTTTTGGTTTAATTGTACGAAATGACATATCTTATGTGTTATGAATATATTTTGAACACTTTTGGAAATAAGGAAATGTATGGAAATGTTAAGTTTAAAAGAGGAAAGTGAACATTTTTAGAACCTTGGAAATGTAAGGAAATGTCTTGTAAGGAAATGTCATGGAAATGTAAGGAAATGTCAAGTTTACAGAGCCGATCGAAAATTTTTGGAAACTTAGAAATGACCTAGAAATGACGAGTTTTAAGGTTTAAAAGGGAAAATTAAGGCAAGGTGGCCTTAAAAGAAAAAGTTTGTGAAATTTGACACACAAACAGGCTTGGAAAAGTGGTCTGAAGATGCCACTTACACCTATGGAAATGGCGCCATATGCAAGAGGAATGGGCCTAAGTTCGAGTCACATGGGAAGCAAATAAAAGAAATTTTATTTTGCTACAAGGAGCAGAGAGGTGGACGGCACATGGCTATAAATTAGGAGCTTTTATTATTTTATAAATAGTGGATAAATAAAGGATTTATTTATCATTATTTTCAAGAGATAATTGTTGGATTAAATTCTTTTAATTAGAATAAAGAGATAAAGAGGAAAATAAGGGAGAAGTGATGGCCAAGTAAGGGACTTTGAGTTTAGTAATTTCGGCTAAGTAAGGATAGTTGCTGAATTATCTTTTATTTTAAGTGATAATTAAAGGATAAAGTTATCAGATAGAGGAGTGGTGGCCAAGTAAGGGACTCCTTAGATGATAATTTTGGCTATAAAAGGAAGGAATGAGGGCTACTCATCAATTTGTGCTTCCTCCTTTCTCTGCCGAATTCTTAGTGCTCTCTTCTCTTCTTTTCTTTCCTTTCTTTTGTCAAGCCGAAATTAAGTAATTGTTGGAACTTAGCCGAATATTTTTCCTCTCCATTAGAAGCCATAGCCGAATCCTCCATCTTTATTCTTCCTTCTCTTTTCTTTCTAATCCCTCCAAAAGCCGAAAGTTGTGAGATCATCATCTAGCCATAGCCGAATCTCTGAAGGTTGAAGTGAAGGTGCAATCGATTTCTTCAAGTAAGGGTAAGATCTCATTCGGTTTCATCCTTTTTTCTTAAGATTGCCGAAATCTAGGACTAACCCCATTAATATCTTGTTGCCGAAACTTTGAAGAGATCTTTCGGGATTTACTAAGTGTCAACTACAAGGAAGGAGAAGTTCTTTTCCCGAAGGTACACCATAGGCCACGTGTTCCCTAGTTATTCGGTGAGTTTCAGGATTTAAAATCCACAAGGTAAGTGTCTATAGTATTCGTCCAAGGCCATGTTTGGTAAATATATGTGTTCATTAATATTCCAAAAGCTGAAAACTAACCAAGTTAATTGATTCAATGCTTGGCCGAATGCAAGAAGAGTATAGCAGAGATTTCAAGAATTGATTCTTAAGTCAAACGGCAACAAGGTAAGTTTAAGTATACTAATCCTACTAGGATTTGGATTTATGGCCGAATGGCTTTTTATTAAAGTAGTAGGTGATTAATCAAATGTAGGGATTAAGGATCTAAGCATTAGATCAAGCTTTTTGGGATTTCAAGACCCTTAGGTAAGTATGATAAGTTGTGGATATTTGGTTAGAATTGTGAGTATATTGATGATTAAATCGATTATTTCGATTAAGTGTGTTGATGGAGGCGAATACCATTCAAGAAGGGAAAGGAAGGTCCCTAACCGAAGTTTAAGAAGAGATCTGTCTCGCAGTTAGGGATTGGCCACCGGGTGTGGACCAATGTCAGAACAAGAAAGTAGGCAAATAGCCGTAGTATTGCCTAGTGATAGCATCGATGATCGAAAGCATAGTTCTCCAAGTGATCGGTGTGTGATTAACCCACCGTTTTCGGGTATATGATATGTATGTGAAATGTGTATGTGTTATGAATGTGCTAACTAGTGCAATAAAATTGTGATATGGATACCCTCAAGGGTATGTCGATAATCCGGTAAGTACCAAACCCGATGATATGTGATTATTAATATGAATATGTGATAATATGCTTGATGAACATGCTCATGCATCATTACATTGTATCATTATTTTATGTGGCATGTGCATGGGTTGGGATATGAAAGAAGGTACGGGTGTACTTTGAGTACGTGGTTTTATGTTAGCCTTGAGGTACATCATGGATTGACGTTGACTGAGGTCACGTTGTGGATTAATTGCGATTTAGTTCGCGTGGCTTGATGAGTGGCTATGTGCCTCATCGTGGTTGATATCGGCTGTGTGCCATATCGTGGTTGATGAGTGACTATGTGTCCCATCGTGGTTTTTGATGTTAGCCTTGAGCTACATCGTGGATTGACGTTGACTGAGGTCATATTGTGGATTAATTGCGATTTAGTTCGCGTGGCTTGATGAGTGGCTATGTGCCTCATCGTGGTTGATATCGGCTATGTGCCATATCGTGGTTGATGAGTGACTATGTGTCCCATCGTGGTTTTTGATGTTAGCCTTGAGCTACATCGTGGATTGACGTTGGATCGAGGTCACGTTGTGGATTAATTGCGATTTAGTTCGCGTGGCTTGATGAGTGGCTATGTGCCTCATCCACGGTTGATATCGGCTATGTGCCATATCGTGGTTGATGAGTGACTATGTGTCCCATCTTGGTTTTGGTGTTAGCTACGGCTACATCGTGGATTGGCGCTGATCGAGGTCGCGTTGTGGATTATTGTGCTTAATTGCACGTGGACGGCATTGATTGCCTTTGGAGTAAAAAAAGGAGAGGGTGATTTGTTAATCCCGGTGTGTGGTATTTGGATAAGGGGTGTGTAGCGGATGGACCCTAGGTTTGGGTTGGGCTTCATAATTGCATGATTTCGTATGTGAACATATGTGGAAATGGGCCAAGCCCAATATGATATGTGCATTAATGTGGAAATGGGCAAAGCCCAAAGATATGAATGTGGATCGGTGTGGAAATGAGCTAAGCCCAGTATGTGGAAATTATGTGGTTAACTACCCTATTAGATGAATGTGATATGAATATGGGCCAAGCCCGAATGTGTTAACATGTGAATATGATATTTGTTATCCGATATATGGGTTAATATGTGGTTAACATGTGGGTGGAATTCAAAGTGGATTAATTACACACCGAGTCCGTATGACTCACCCAATTTTTATTAAACATCGCAGATGATTCGTGGTGATTGGACCGGGTTGGAGTGGATACGAGGTGGCCCATGCAAGAAGACATCTTCTTTATTTTATTCATTTATTACTAAGAACTTTTGTTTAATTATTTATTGTAATAAGGCCCGCTTAAAGTATTTAAGTATTTCTATTTGAGCATTTTTATTATGTTTAAGCTAGACGACCATTAAATTATTATTTGGAAGTGCTTTTAATTTGGATATTTTTGTCAAGCTTATATTATTTAGAATTTTTAATTGGACATGGTTTTCAAATGACAAAATTTTTAATGTTTTTCCCAAAAGTGAAATCGAGTCTTCAAACGTTTTTCCGCATGTGGCATCTCAAATTCGGTCGTAACGAATGGGCCGGGTTTGGGGTGTTACAAATTGGTATCGAGCCCAGTTCAAAACTCCGGCTTTGAGGGTTTTGGGTCCAAAAATAATTTTTTCAAAGATGGGCTTTTCAAAAGTATGGGCTTTCATAAACTTTTCAAAGTTATTACGGCATGGCACTCAGATCTCCGACCATGATCCACCGTGTAAGTACCCTTGACTACCGAATTGAAATGTGTATGTGAATGTTATAAGTATGAAGGAACGTAGATTAGTGAACTAGGATCTGTTGAACCCTAGGGCTAGTGCACTCAAACACATGCATAAGACTTAAGGACTATTAAACAAACTCGTGAAGTAAGTCGCCGAGCTAGGGTGTGGCAAATTGTTGTGCGCGCATGTCTAGGAGTGGATTCGAGAAGAGCTTGGTATTTAAGCGGCCCTAGTGACTCACCTCCTCTTTACTCGAATCCTACCAGTGCGTGTAGTAAACGCTCACCCTAACCAAGAGGACTTATTCACTGCTAAACCAATCATTAAAACCCGAAAGGGACTAGCCATGCAGATTTTATAAAATTCCTAGTTTTAAAATCCCTAAATTACCCTTTTAATTGTAGTAAAAGATTATTGTGAAAATTTTTCCAAAGTATCTCCGATTTACAAAATTACAAAAATGCCCCTGTATTGTAAATTACCAAAATACCCTTAGTTTTTAAGATTTTCAAAAATACCCTCGACTTTTGTTAAAATATTTCTACTTTACAAAGATACCAAAAACTTTTGTTTTACAAATAACAAGATACCCTGATTTGGAAACTTTACTTGAATCGCTTCGACTTCTAAAATTACCGAAATAACCTCGATTTCAAATTTTTGCAACACCTCGATTTGGAAAACAAAATAACCTGCAGATTTTGTAAATCTTTGAAATACCTTTAATTTGAAAAATATTTTCGAATTGACCCCGATTTATTACCAAAATACCCCTGTAGGGAAAAAGACGAAATTACCCCTAGGTAGGGAAATGGATGGAATGGCCATAAAAGTGTAGTGAATGATGTTGTGAATGAATGTGACTTCATGGAAAAATGAATGTGTCTCGCTTATGAATGTGAATGTGACTCCTGAGTTAGAGTAGTGAACTTGAACTAGAAACTTTGGTTGATCGAAAGAACTACTTCGAACATCTCTTTTCATAAAACTGTTCGCGAATAATCAAGTGGAACAAAATTTACGATGCATAAAACTTTTTAATCGATTAAATCGCGACGTTAGAAATGAGTTCTAGGACGTGAACTTAGAGCGTGTGCCTAGAAAGTATGATGGTTCTATTAAGATCAGAGCGCGACATAAGCGTAGTGCGGTGAGTTAAGATGTACGATTATTTGTTAATAAGTAATTTCGAGGACGAAATTATTTTTAAAGAGGGTAGAAATCGTAACATCTCGAAAAGGGCCTATGCATTTTTGGTTTAATTATACGAAATGACATATCTTATGTGTTATGAATATATTTTGAACACTTTTGGAAACCAGAAATGTATGGAAATGTTAAGTTTAAAAGAGGAAAGTGAACATTTTTAGAACCTTGGAAATGTAAGGAAATGTCTTGTAAGGAAATGTCATGGAAATGTCTTGGAAATGTAAGGAAATGTCTTGTAAGGAAATGTCATGGAAATGTAAGGAAATGTCAAGTTTACAGAGCCGATCGAAAATTTTTGGAAACTTAGAAATGACCTAGAAATGACGAGTTTTAAGGTTTAAAAGGGGAAATTAAGGCAAGGTGGCCTTAAAAGAAAAAGTTTGTGAAATTTGACACACAAACAGGCTTGGAAAAGTGGTCTGAAGATGCCACTTAGGGCCTATGGAAATGGCGCCATATGCAAGAGGAATGGGCCTAAGTTCGAGTCACATGGGAAGCAAATAAAAGAAATTTTATTTTGCTACAAGGAGCAGAGAGGTGGACGGCACATGGCTATAAATTAGGAGATTTTATTATTTTATAAATAGTGGATAAATAAGGGATTTATTTATCATTATTTTCAAGAGATAATTGTTGGATTAAATTCTTTTAATTAGAATAAAGAGATAAAGAGGAAAATAAAGGAGAAGTGATGGCCAAGTAAGGGACTTTGAGTTTAGTAATTTTGCTAAGTAAGGATAGTTGCTGAATTATCTTTTATTTTAAGTGATAATTAAAGGATAAAGTTATCAGAGATAGAGGAGTGGTGGCCAAGTAAGGGACTCCTTAGATGATAATTTTCGGCTATAAAAGGAAGGAATGAGGGCTACTCATCAATTTGTGCTTCCTCTTTTCTCTCGCCGAATTCTTAGTGCTCTCTTCTCTTCTTTTCTTTCCTTTCTTTTGTCAAGCTGAAATTAAGTAATTGTTGGAACTTAGCCAAATATTTTTCCTCTCCATTAGAAGCCATAGCCGAATCCTCCATCTTTATTCTTCCTTCTCTTTTCTTTCTAATCCCTCCAAAAGCCGAAAGTTGTGAGATCATCATCTAGCCATAGCCGAATCTCTGAAGGTTGAAGTGAAGGTGCAATCGATTTCTTCAAGTAAGGGTAAGATCTCATTCGGTTTCATCCTTTTTTCTTAAGATTGCCGAAATCTAGGACTAACCCCATTAATATCTTGTTGCCGAAACTTTGAAAAGATCTTTCGGGATTTACTAAGTGTCGACTACAAGGAAGGAGAAGTTCTTTTCCCGAAGGTACACCATAGGCCACGTGTTCCCTAGTTATTCGGTGAGTTTCGGGATTTAAAATCCACAAGGTAAGTGTCTATAGTATTCGTCCAAGGCCATGTTTGGTAAATATATGTGTTCATTAATGATTCCAAAAGCTGAAAACTAACCAAGTTAATTGATTCAATGCTTGGCCGAATGCAAGAAGAGTATAGCAGAGATTTCAAGACTTGATTCTTAAGTCAAACGGCAACAAGGTAAGTTTAAGTATACTAATCCTACTAGGATTTGGATTTATGGCCGAATGGCTTTTTATTAAAGTAGTAGGTGATTAATCAAATGTAGGGATGAAGGATCTAAGCATTAGATCAAGCTTTTGGGATTTCAAGACCCCTTAGGTAAGTATGATAAGTTGTGGATATTTGGTTAAGAATTCGTATATTGATGATTAAATCGATTATTCTGATTAAGTGTGTTGATGGAGGCGAATACCATTCAAGAAGGGAAAGGGAAGGTCCCTATCCCGAAGTTTAAGAAGAGATCTGTCTCGGCAGTTAGGGATTGGCCACCGGGGTGTGGACCGGTGTCGAACAAGAAAGTAGGCAAATAGCCAGTATTATTGCCTAGTGATAGCATCGATGATCGAAAGCATAGTTCTCCAAGTGATCAGGTGTGTGATTAACCCACCGTTTTCTGGGTATATGATATGTATGTGAAATGTGTATGTGTTATGAATGTGCTAACTAGTGCAGCGAAAATTGTGATATGGATACCCTCAAGGGGTATGTCGATAATCCGGTAAGTACCAAACCTGATGATATGTGATTATTAATATGAATATGTGATAATATGCTTGATGAACATGCTCATGCATCATTACATTGTATCATTATTTTATGTGGCATGTGCATGGGTTGGGATATGAAAGAAGGTACGGGTGTACTTGAGTACGTGGTTTGATGTTAGCCTTGAGGTACTTTATGGATTAACGTTGGTCGAGGTCACGTTGTGGATTAATTGCGATTTAGTTCGCGTGGCTTGATGAGTGGCTATGTGCCTCATCGTGGTTGATATCGGCTGTGTGCCATATCGTGGTTGATGAGTGACTATGTGTCCTATCGTGGTTTTTGATGTTAGCCTTGAGCTACATCGTGGATTGACGTTGACTGAGGTCACATTGTGGATTAATTGCTATTTAGTTCGCGTGGCTTGATGAGTGGCTATGTGCCTCATCGTGGTTGATATCGGCTATGTGCCATATCGTGGTTGATGAGTGACTATGTGTCCCATCGTGGTTTTTGATGTTAGCCTTGAGCTACATCGTGGATTGACGTTGACTGAGGTCACGTTGTGGATTAATTGCGATTTAGTTCGCGTGGCTTGATGAGTGGCTATGTGCCTCATCCTGGTTGATATCGGCTATGTGCCATATCGTGGTTGATGAGTGACTATGTGTCCCATCTTGGTTTTGGTGTTAGCTACGGCTACATCGTGGATTGGCGCTGACTGAGGTCGCGTTGTGGATTATTGTGCTTAATTGCACGTGGACGGCATTGATTGCCTTTGGAGTAAAAAGGAGAGGGTGATTTGTTAATCCCCTGGTGTGTGGTAGGCTGGATAAGGGGGTGTGTAGCGGATGGACCCTAGGTTTGGGTTGGGCTTCATAATTGCATGATTTCGTATGTGAACATATGTGGAAATGGGCCAAGCCCAATATGATATGTGCATTAATGTGGAAATGGGCAAAGCCCAGTATATGAATGTGGATCAGTGTGGAAATGAGCTAAGCCCAGTATGTGGAAATTATGTGGTTAACTACCCTATTAGATGAATGTGATATGAATATGGGCCAAGCCCAGAATGTGTTAACATGTGAATATGATATTTGTTATCTGATATATGGGTTAATATGTGGTTAACATGTGGGTGGAATTCAAAGTGGATTAATTACACACCGAGTCCGTATGACTCACCCAATTTTTATTAAACATCGCAGATGATTCGTAGTGATTGGACCGGGTTGGAGTGGATACGAGGTGGCCCATGCTGAGAAGACATCTTCTTTATTTTATTCAGTTTATTACTAAGAACTTTTGTTTAATTATTTATTGTAATAAGGCCCGATTAAAGTATTTAAGTATTTCTATTTGAGCATTTTTATTATGTTTAAGCTAGACGACCATTAAATTATTATTTGGAAGTGCTTTTAATTTGGATATTTTTGTCAAGCTTATATTATTTAGAATTTTTAATTGGACATGGTTTTCAAATGACAAAATTTTTAATGTTTTTCCCAAAAGTGAAATCAGTCTTCAAACGTTTTTCCGCAGTGGCATCTCAAATTCGGTCGTAACGAATGGGCCGAGTTTGGGGTGTTACAAATTACCTTTAATTTGAAATCGACAAGGATTGACATCCTCACAAAAGATTCACTCAAATCACTCAAAGTGTTTAAGATTCAAAATTTAGGCACTCAAAAGTCAAAAATGAAGAGTTAATCCCATAGGCTTGCATGAAAGTCAAATCTCCACCACTGAAATATGAGATGAAACACAAATCAAAAGGTCTTTGTTAGGGTTGTAACGGGGCTAGGGTTAAGGTGTGGAGTAAGGTTGAATTAGAGGGTTAGAATCGAGATTGAATTGACAAATTACCTATCTAAGAACTAACGAACTAATAATAATACTTACATCAATTGAAAACTAATAATACTAATAATACGAGCTTCTTCTTCGATATATGGAATTTAAATAAATGTATAAGCTCATTTATTCTCATAACTAATAATGAATATACTTCATTTTTTTTTTGTTTTTTTTAAGAACAATCATAAATACATAATAAAAGATAAATTACTGAAATAAAAACATAGTTAGGCTATTAATCAAATCAAATCTTGATATAAGGGTAGTTAAAAAGAATGGTGATAATAAATAAAAAAAGGGTTTTGGGTTTAAATTACTGGGTAAGTCAATAAATAGGTTGTTAGGATTAAACGGGGTTAACTAGGGGTTAATTTGTGAAGGTAGGCTTTTAATGGAATAAGTGGGTTAGATCCTAGGTGCCTTTATCATCTCTATGTATCAAATCAAAAAATGTGGTCTCGACATGTATAATCGATGCAAGTTCTAGAATAACAAATCAGTGTTGACATACTCATAATCAATAAAGTGAGCAAGAAAAAGAATATATGCTCTATAAGGCTCAAAAACTCACAAAAATTATGGGTATTTTGATGTCAACCTCGTAAATTTCAAACTTCAAAGTAATATTTAAACACAGTTCGACAACCTAGAAAATTTTTAATTTCTGAAAAATAGACTTATCATGCTTGATTCTCTAGTATTCTTCAAATTTAATTATCAATGCACAATTATTAATGACTTAATCTAAAACATATCAATAAAAATCATAAATCATCAGAAATTCATCCTAATTGTAATATGAGTAATTTACTTTCAAACAAGACTAAATTCAGGGATTTGAGAATAATGCAAAATGTTTGGTACCTAATTTTAGAAATTTGAGCATAATGAAAAAAGTTGGGCACCTTTTTAGGTTGTTCACCCCCCACACTTAAGATGTACATTGCCCTCAATGTACAAAGATAGATAATATCATTATAAAATCATAAGATATGGGAAGAAGTGAAACTCCCTAAATTTTTGGATGGCTCCTTGAAAGGAGATTGTGTCTTTGGTGGTGGTGATGGGCCGTCTGGATGACGAACCTGTGCTAGATGAAGAAATTGGGAGTCTCGTGCAGGATTAGTCAAGAAATCTAAAGAAACCTTAATAATATACTAATAATATAATTAAAGACAAGAAAGATAAAGAGAAGGAGACTAAGAAGGAAAATAAACTAAATTTAAAAGATAAAGGGGCCTAAGAATCCTTATGGTAGATGGTTCGAGAGGTGGGTGTGACTTTGAAGGTGACGGAGTTGTTGGTGATGGTGGAAGTGGCGTGATTCCCAAGCAGCCTTAAGAACCTAAAAAAAAGAAACTAAAACAAAATAAACTAAATTAAGTAGAAGAGAAGTAAAGATAAAGAAAATAAAGGAGAAGATAAAAAAAATAAAAGAACAGATAATTGGTCTCAAAGACCCTTGGCTTGTTGTTTGGATGAAGCTGCCGGCATGAACTCAGGTGAATCGGTCTCCTTTGAGGAGATTGGCCTTTTACGCTTCTTTGCCATGGATATGATTTTGTTGTAGCTCAAGATTCTGAGGATTTATTAGGAAAAGGAAAAGAAAAACAAAAGGGAGAAAAGAAAGAAAGGAAGAAGAAGAAGAGTAGGTAAGGAGAGGGGCATGGTATTTAAATAGAATCTCAAGTCTGGAAATTTACCACGCCTGTGGGTTGAGGGTGTGTCGATTCACACGGCCGCATCGCACGGCCGTGTCACAGGGTGTGTTGATTCTCTATGTTTGTTTTTGAGTCGACCATGGTTGGAAGACACGGGCGTGTTCTACCCGTGGTGGAAAGTCAGTAGCTTCACACGGTTATGGGGCACGGGCATGCCCCTTTATCGGTGCCCGTGGTGTAGTGGTTGGATCCGTGACGTCGAAAAGTGGTTGGAATTGATTCACATGGCCTCTGCTATGTTAGTACGGGGATTCTTATGGTCCACACGGCCACGGCCACGGCCGTGTGTCCTGGAATTTTGCACCCCTTGTTAGTTTATAACTAAGTGTTCAGAAAGAAAAGAAGAAAAGAAAAATAAATTTAAAGCAAAATGTGAGAATAAATTATGTTAGTGCTCGGGTTGCCTCCCGAGAAGCGCTAGTTTATAGTCTTAAGCTAGACTCTCCTCTCATTTGCATTGTCAGGGTTGTTTGAGGAGTTGGAAGTCCTTCCTCATGCTATCATTTGCGTCTTCGTGAAAAAAATTAAGTCGAGATGTGTTTATAGTAAAAGTACCAAAAATAGGATTACTTACCTCGACTGTTCTGTGTGGGAAAACACTGGTTACCCTAAAAGATATTTCTTTGTTTGTGCTAGGGTCCGGAGGAGATATTCGAGGATCTGTCTGATCTAACATTACCTGGTCCTCTATTTTGAAGGGGTTTGTTGTTCCTATTAGCTCTTTTAGGGGCTCCTTCGGTTTTATCTTGTGTGGTTCTGGTTCTTCGTCGTGTATCCCTAAGTTCTCCTTGAAGTGTGTCTTCCACTCGTCTAGATCATCGAACTGAATCCCTCGATCTTCATGAGTTATTTCTTTGTTGGCATGGGGTTTAGGATCGGGTTCAGTTGTATTCTTTGGTGGTGCTTCCTGAAAATAAGGGTTAATCGAATGGTTATTAGTAGAATTTACGTTCTCACCTTGATTACTCGATGTTCTAGCCGAATCGAGAGCCTTGATGGTGACTGTCTCATTACCTACGCAAACTATGGGTTCTCCTGCATCAACATCAATTTTATTCCTGGCAGTCGCTAAAAATGGTCTTCCTAAGATTAGGGGGATCGAATTATCCTCATCCATGTCTAAGACAACAAAGTCTACTGGGAAAAGGAATATGTTGATTTTTACAAGAACATCTTCGATAATACCCCTAGGAATTCTAACAGTTCTATCAGCTAATTGAATGCTCATCCTAGTTTGTTTGGGTTTCCCTAGACCTAATTGTTTAAACAATTTATAAGGCATGACATTTATGCTTGCCCCTAAATCAGCTAACGCATTATCAACAGTTAGTCTACCAATTAAACATGGAATTGTAAAACTCCCTGGATCTTTTAGCTTTTGTGGTAGTCTATTTTGGAGAATTGCTGAGCACTTTGCGTTAAGTTCCACATGTGACGACTCGTCTAACTTCCGTTTGTTTCTCAGAAGCTCTTTTAAAAATTTCCTAGAATCTGGAATCTGCGAAAGAGCTTCAAGTAATGGTAAGTTAATATGTAATTTCTTTAAAAGTTTAAGAAACTTACCGAACTGTTCTTCTGTGTCGTCTCTTCTTAATGCCTCAGGGTAAGGTACGCGAGGTTGGTACTCCTTGATTACCGGTTTTGGCTTGTCTTGTGTTACCTCAACTTTACCTTTTTCTACCTTGTTTCCTTGTGTTGGACTGGGTTCGTCTACTTCTTCGCTTTCTTGAGTTGTTATGGCTTGGATCTGCTCCTTTGGATTAATTTCAGTATTACTCAGTAGACGCCCTTGCAGTCGTTCGGATAATAGCTTTACAATTTCTCCGATCGATTGGGTAATTTCCCGATTGCCTTTGTAAGTCCTCCAACTTGGTTCTCGATCGTTTTGATCGATGTTTGTTGGGTTTCGAGTGTTGCTTCAGTTTTTCGGAAACGGGCTTCTGTGGATGCTATGAATTTGTTCAAAGTCTCTTCAAGATTTGGCTTCTTTTCCTGTGGATAGGGCTGATTTTGGAAATTTTGAGGAGGTTATTGTCTTTGATTTCCTTGATTTCCTTGTCCTCCCCACGAAAAATTTGGGTGGTTCCTCCAACCTGGATTATAATTATTACTATATGGGTTATTATTAGATCTGAAATTGTTACCTATATAGTTCATCTGTTCGCTCTCTATGCCCGGTTGGTAGGGTAGGTACTCAGGATTCACCACAGATCCACTTGCGTCGCACTGCATGACTGGATGTACCTGCGAAGAACACAAACTATCAATCTTCTTATTCATCAATTCTACCTGATTTGATAGCATGGTTACTGCGTCGAGGTTGTAAACTCCGGCTGTTTTGGTTGGCCTTGTTCTTGTAACTTGCCACTGATAATTATTCAGCGACATCTCTTCAATAAACTCGTAGGCTGCCTCCGGAGTTCTATTATTCAAGGTTCCACCGGCGGCTGAGTCGATTAGTTGTCTCGTTGAGGGGTTCACACAATTATAAAAAGTTTGGACTTGGAGCCACAATGGCAAGCCATGGTGTGGACACCTTCTCAAGAGATCCTTATATCTCTCCCATGCATCGTATAATGTCTTTAAATCCATCTGCACAAAGGAAGATATATCATTACGTAATTTGGCCATTTTGGTCGGTGGGAAATATTTTAATAAAAAAATTTCGGTCATCTGTTCCCATGTAGTGATTGACCCTCGTGGTAACGAGTTTAACCACTATTTAGCTTTATTCTTTAATGAAAAGGGAAATAACCGAAGTCGTATGGCATCATCAGAAACGCCATTTATTTTGAAGGTATCACGTAACTCTAAGAAATTAGCTATATGAGCGTTTGGATCTTAAATCCTGTAAACCATCAAATTGAACAAAGCTGTTGAATCATTTGTATAGTGTTAGGCTTTAATTCAAATTTATTAGCAGCTATATGAGCCTAACAATACTAGATTCGGCTCTGTTAAATGAGGTTTAGCATAATCAAACATAGTACGAGGAGCATTATTTTCTCCCACATCTTATGGTGGAAGATTATTTTCGTCCATCCCTTCAGTAGGATTGGATCTGTCTTCTCGCTCTCCTTGGTAATTTAGGGCTCGCCTAATTTCTCTACGATTTCTTCAAGCGGTAGCTTCAATATCACTGTCGTAATCTAAAGGTCCTCTCGGGTTCCTTCTAGTCATAAACTAGAGGTACCTGCGAGGAAAAGAAAGAAAGAGAATTTAGCAAAAATAAAAACTAAAAATAAAAATAAATTGCGAAAAAGAAAAATAAATAAAAAAATAATGGCTAAAGTAATAAAAATAGAGCGTTCTTAATATTTTAGTTCCCCGGCAACGGCGCCAAAAACTTGATCGCTATAAATCAGAGTTTTAAAATTTATAAAAGAATGATCGAACCTGGAAACTAACTCTGACAATGATTGAGGCAAGTGCACCTATCGAACAGTAGTATAGTTTAGGCAAGACCGGATTATCGAACCCAAAGGAACTAAAAGTACTAATACTAACTTTCTTTTTATTATTTAACCTAAAATAAGTGAAGTTGTTTATTAATCTAAATTAATTAACTACTAAACTAAAGACTCTAAGACAAAGAAGAATGAATTTGGAAAATAACTTGGGAAAAACACAGTTGATTTAGAAGATACCCTAGGAAGAATCCACCTAGACTTCACTTGTTATCTAACCTTGAACCATACGATTTATTTACTTAGTTTGATCCGTGAGACTCCCTAATGTATATTAAACCCTCTCTCGAGGCGAATAACGTCTAACCCTAGGTTAATTAGTGGAACTCTCGTTCTCTTATAATAACCCCCTAGAATAGCAGTAAATCGATCTGTGGATTCCCATATTAGGTTTCACCCTAATCCGGCAAAATCTCGTCACCCTATCTCTAGGCGTGCGATCAACTCCGCTTAATTATGTTGGATCTACTCTTAGGTACGGTCTATTCCTCCTCCACCTAAGCGCATTAGATTTGGATTAAGTTCACACAATTAAGAACAAACTAAGTTAATATTTATATAATTCAAATAATCAAATAACAAGATTCATCATAGGTATCATCCCCTTCGGGTATCCGAAGGGTTTAGTTCATAACAAATAAGGAAAACATCTCAAGATAAAAGCTAAAACAAAACAAAAGAAATCCCTAAAACCCCCTGAAGGAATTGAAGAGGAGATCCTCCGTCTTGAGTAGAATTCGGCCTTTTTGGAATGAATCACCTGGCTTTCCCTGGGGGATTCCCCCAAAATCCTGCCTTCTTTGCCTAGCACGACGCCCCTAGACGATAGCTTTGGGCTCCCCCTTTTCAGGTCATACTTAGGGTGTATTTATAGGCTTTTGAAATACGTTTCTTTCTCCCTAAGTATCCTTTCCCGAATGAAATTGCTCTTCTCCACGACAGAGGCACAGCCATGGCACACGCCCGTGTAAATCGTGGCCAGGCCGTGTTCGGATTTCTTTAATGAGACATGGCCGTGTAAATCAGGGTTAGACCGTGTTCGAGATCTTTAAGGAGGCACGGCCGTGTGATCTTTGGTCCAGGCCGTGTCGATTTCATGCTTTGGCCCATTTGTCCCGTTTTAAGCCCGTTTTGTGTTCTTTTCATCCTCTAGTGCTTTCCTGAGTATAAGACATGAAAAAAAAGGATTAAGAGCACCTTTTTACATAAATCAAGGGATAATTCACCCAAAAGCATACTAAATGTGGGCCTAAAATATGTTACTATTTCGGTTTATCAGGGATTTTGAATTATTTGAATAAAATAACCCCATATCAATAGTCCCTCTGAGATATCTAAATACATGTTTAATTTCATTCCAATGTTTATGTGTTGGAGAAGAACTAAATCTTGCTAACAAGTTTACAACGAAAGCTGTATCGGGTCTTATGTTGTTTGCAAGACACATCAATACCTCTATGGCACTTAAATATGGTACTTCAGGACCAAGAAATTCTTCACCATCCTCACAAGGATGAAATTGATCTTTATTCACATCTAACGATCGTACAACCATCGGAGTATTTAATGGGTGTGCTTTATCAATGTAAAATTTCTTTAATATCTTTTCCATATAAGTTGATTGATGAATATGAATTCCATCTTTTAAATTCTTGATCTGTAAGCCAAGACAAAACTTTGTTTTTCCAAGATCTTTCATATCAAATTCTTTCTTTAAACAATTTAATGTATTTTGGAGATCTTCAGGAGTTCCAATAATATTTAGATCATCAACATAAATAGCATTTATCACAAAATCTGATCCAAACCTTTTTATAAAGACACATGGACAAATTGGATCGTTTTGGTAACCTTCTTTTAACAAGTATTCACTAAGACGATTGTACCACATACATCCAGATTGTTTTAATGCATATAAACTTTTCTTTAATTTGATCGAGTAATTTTCTCGAGAAACTCTATATCCTTCTGAGATTTTAAATCCTTCAGGGATTTTCATATAAATTTCACTATCAAGTGTACCATACAAATAGGTCGTAACAACATCCATTAGATGCATGTCAAGTTTTTCACGTACTGCCAAACTGAAAAGATATCTAAATGTGATTGCATCCACCACAGGAGAATATGTCTCTTCATAATCAATGTCGGGCCTTTCTGAAAATCCTTGTTCTACAAGTCGTACTTTATATCTTATGACTTCATTTTTTTCATTTCATTTTTGCACAAATACCCATTTATATCCTATCGGCTTTACACCTTTAGGTGTTTGGACTACAGGTCCAAAAACTTCACGTTTAGAAAGTGAATTTAATTCTGCTTGAATTGTATCTTTCCATTTTGGCCGATCTTTTCTATTTCTACATTCCTCAATAGATTTAGGCTCAGGATCATTATTTTCTTTTTCTACTTAATAGCAACATTATATGAAAAATTGTTGTTGACAACTATATTTTTCCGATTCCATCTTTTCCCCGAAGTAACATAACTTATTGAGATCTCTTCGTTATCATCATTTTCAAGTACCTGAATCCCTTCTGGGGTTTTATGATTATGATTAGTTATATCTTTGGCCTCTTATTGAGAACTTGTCTTAATAATATAATCATCTTGAGTATTTGTTCCTTTCCTTTTATGAGGATTTTTATCTTTGGAACCAACCAGTCTTCCACGCTTCAAGCATGGATTACTTTCTTTTGCACTAACAGTTTGCTCTATTGGGATATCAATTTGTATTGGAGCATTTTCAATGGGTATGTGAGATTTTTTAATTCTCTTTAGGTCAATAAATGATTCTGTCAGTTGATTGGCAATGTTTTGCAAATGTATGATCCTTTGAACTTTTTGTTCATATTGACTTGTACGAGGATCTAATTGAGATAATGATGATCCATTCCATGTAATTCCTTTAACCAGCTGTATTTTCTCTCCCCCTAATGTTGGGAATATTGTTTCATTAAAGTGACAATCAACAAACCGTGCAATAAATAAATCTCCAGTTAATGGTTCAACATACTTAATTATAGAAGGAGATTCATAACTAACATATATTCCCAACCTTCTCTGAGGACCCATCTTTGTTCATTGTGGTGGGCCAATTGGAACATATACTACACATCTAGAAATTCTAAGATGGGAAATATTTGGCTCTTGACCAAAAGCCAATTGCAATGGGAACTATTTATTATAACTTGTTGGCCTAATGTGCATAAGTGCTGTTGCATGCAAAATAGCATATCCCCAAGCTGTAACAGGGAGCTTTGTTCTCATAAGCAATGGCCTAGCTATTATTGGAGGCGTTTAATAAACGATTCAGCTAAATCGTTTTGTGTGTGAACATGAGCTACAGGATGTTCAACTTTTATCCCAATTGACATGCAATAATCATTGAAAGCTTGAGATGTAAACTCACCAGCATTATCAAGACGGATAGTTTTTATTGCATAATCTGGAAATTGTGTTCTTAATAAATTTATTTGAGCAAGTAGTCTCGCAAACGCCAGGTTGCGAGTCGATAGAAAACATACATGTGACCATCTACTAGATGCATCTATCAATACCATAAAATATCTAAATGGTCCACATGGTGAGTGAATAACCTCACATATATCACCTTGAATACGTTCCAGAAATGCAGGAGATTTGATAAACTGAAATAGTAACACATTTTAGGCCCACATTTAGTATGCTTTTGGATGAATTATCCCTTATTTTATGTAATTTGGTGCACTTAATCCTTTCTTTTCATGTTATATACTCAGGAAAGCACCAGGGGATGAAAAGAATGCAAAACGGGCTTAAAACGGGACAAATGGGCCAAAGCATGAAATTGACACGGCCTGGACCAAAGATCACACGGTCGTGCCTCCTTAAAGATCTCGAACACGACCTGGACCATGATTTACACGGCTGTGCCTCATTAAAGAAGTCCGAGCACGACCTGGCCACGATCCACACGGGCGTGTGCCATGGCCGTGTCCCTGTCGCTGGAAAGAGCAATTTCACTCGGATTTGGATGCTTTGAGGCAAAGAAACACACTCCAAAGTCTAATTAAACCCCCAATTAGGAATTGCACTCAAATTAGGATACTTGGAGGCCAAATAACACATCTCAAAGCCTATATAAACACCCAGGGGGCAAATTAATGGGGGAGTTTCACAGAAACCCTCTATCGAGGGGAGCCCAAAGCCATCGTCTAGGGGCGTCGTGCTAGGCCAGAGAAGGCAGATTTGTGGGGATTCACTCAGGGATAGCCAGTTGATCCATCTCAAGAGCCGAAATTCTACTCAAGACGGAACATCTCCTCTTCAATTTCTTCAGGGGGTTTTAGGGATTTCTTATGTTTTGTTTTATCTTTTCTCTTGAGATGTTTTCCTTTATTGTTATGAACTAAACCCTTCGGATACCCGAAGGGGATGAAACCTATGATGAATCTTGTTATTGTTTTTTGAATTATATGATAAATACTTAGTTTGTTCTTAATTATGTGAGCTTAATCCAAATTTAATGTGCTTAGGTGGAGGAGGAATAGACCCTGCCAAAGAGTAGATCCAACATAATTAAGCGGAGTTGATCGCACGCCTAGAGATAGGGTGACGAGATTTTGCCGGATTAGGGTGAAACCTAATATGGGAGTCCACAGATCGATTTACTGCTATTCTAGGGGGTTATTATAAGAGAACGAGAGTTCCACTAATTAACCTAGGGTTAGACGTTATTCGCCTCGAGAGAGGGTTTAATATATGTTAGGGAGTCTTACGGATCAAACTAAGTAAATAAATCGTATGGTTCAGTGTTAGATAACAAGTGAAGTCTAGGTGGATTCTTCCTAGGGTATCGTCTAAATCAACTGAGTTTTTCCCAAGTTATTTTCCAAATTCATTCTTCTTTGTCTTAGAGTCTTTAGTTTAGTAGTCAATTAATTTAGATTAATAAACAACTTCACTTATTTTAGGCTAAATAATAAAAAGAAAGTTAGTATTAGTACTTTTAGTTCCTTTGGGTTCGATAATCCGGTCTTGCCTAAGCTATACTACTGTTCGATAGGTGCACTTTCCTTTAATCGTTGTCAGAGTTAGTTTCCAGGTTTGATCATTCTTTTATAAATTTTAAAACTCTGATTTACAGCGATCAAGTTTTTGGCGCCGTTTCCGGAGAACTAAAATATTAAGAAAGCTCTATTTTTATTACTTTAGCCATTTCTTTTTTTATTTTTGCAATTTATTATTATTATTATTATTTTTTACTTTGCTAACTTTTTCCTCTATTTTGCTTTTGGCAGATAATTTTAGTCTATAGAGAAGATGGCACTGAATAATTATCAGTGGCAAGCGATGAGGACAATTTATACTAAAGCAGCCATTGTCTTCAACCTCGACGTGGTCACCAGGTTATCTAATCAGTTAGAGATAATGAATAAAAAATTTGATGGTTTGAATAGTCTCTCGCAGGTACACCCAGAAATACAATATGATTCGAATTTAGGAGGCGTGGCGAATCTTGAGTACCCACTCTACGGACATGGCATGGAAAACGAGCAAGCTCACTATACGGGTAACTATTCTAGACCACAAAATAATTTTTATGATAACACTTATAATATAGGTTGGAGGTACCATCCCAATTTCTCGTGGGATGATCAAAGTAGCCAAAGGCCGGAACTTCCTCCAAACTTTCAACAACCACCTCACCAACAGGAAGAGGAGTCGAACCTTGAAGAGATGCTGACAAAATTCATGGCAGCTACAGATAACCGTCTCCTAAAAAATGAGACAACACTTAATGAACAACAAGCATTGATCAAAGGGATCGAGAGCCAAGTTGGGGAACTTACTATGTCAGTTGGGGAACTTACTAAGTCAGTTATACAACTTGCTAAGCTGATCTCAGAACTACCACAAGGAAGCTTGCCAAGCAATACTGAAACTAACCCGAGTGAGCAAAATCAAGCCGTTTACGATAGTGAAGGGTTAGACGAACCAAACTCAAGGCAATAACCTGTGGTAAGTGAAGGTAAGGTTGAAGTGTGCCATGATATACCAAACCTGGTAATTACAGAGTACCAACCTCGTGTGCCATATCCCGATGCAATAAAGAAAGACCACACAGAGGAAGAAGTCGGTGAACTCACACTTCGTGTAGACGATAAAACAATCACTCTTCAAGCTCTTGACTCAGCCAGGACATCGAGTAATAAAGGTACGAACGTTAATTCTATTGATAACCATTTGGTTCAACCTTCTTTACAGGAAGCATCACGAAATCACCTAGCTGAGCTAGATCTTAGACCTCGTACCCATAACAAAATAATTCATGAAGGACTAAGGCTTCAGGTTAATGAACTAGACAAGTGGAAAACACACTTTAAAGAGAAACTAGGAATACACGAAGTGAAACCGAAGGAAACCCCAGACGAGCTGATAGGAACAACAAATCACTTCTAAATAGGGGATCATGTATTGTTGAATAAGGAAGACCCTCGAATCACCAATTCAGACCTCAAGACAAACAAAGAAATCACTTTTGAGGTACTTAATGTCTTCCTATACGGCACAGTCGAGGTAAGCAATCCTAAATTCAACACTTTTGAGGTAAACATTACTCGACTTAAACTATTTATCAAAAACCGAATTGATCGCACGAGAAAGGATTTTCACCTCCTCAAACCACCATGACCATATGAATGAGAGGTAAAGTCTAGCTTAAGACTATAAACGAGCGCTTCTCGGGAGGCAACCCGAGCACTAACCCCATTAATTTTTACATTTTTTTAATTCTTCTTTTACTTTTATTTTTCCTTTTTAGCACCTAACTATAAACTAACCAAAGTGCAGATTTCCAGACCACACGGCCTTACACACGGCCGTGGCGTGGCCGTGTGGCCACCACGAGGGAAGGTACAAGGGTGGGGGCAACCACGGATCCATAATCTCTATTTAGACCCCCTTCTTCCTTTTTCTTCTTGATTGTCTTTCTTCTTTCATTTTCCATTATTTACTTTTATTCTTATTTTTATTTACTTCTATTTCTATTTTTATTTTTATTTTCTTTATTGTTTTCTTCTTATTATTGATGCCATTTAGATTTAGATTAGGATACAATAAAACCAGACCGGCTACTTCGAGGATTCAAATTCAAACAATTCAAGGCGCTTCCCCACATTCACCTCCAATCCGATCCGGTTTCTTTTCATTAACTTCATCCAAAATTCAGGAAGTTTCACTTCTCTCCCTATCTTTTGATTTTCTCACTATATTGCCATTTTATCTATCTTTGTACATTGAGGGCAATGTACATCTTAAGTGTGGGGGTTAACTATAGTATTATTTGAAAATCCCTGAATTATGCCTTATCCTAAAGTAAGTTCCTCATATTATGATTAGGATGAAATTTCTGATGATTTATGATTTTTATTGATATGTTTTAGATTAAGTCATTGATAATTGTGCATTAATAATTAAATTCTAAGAATACTAGAGAATCAAGCATAATAAGTCTATTTTTCTGAATTAAAAATTTTCAAGGTCGTCTACCTGAATTTAAATATTACCTTGAAATTTGATATTTACAAGGTTGATGTCAAAAATACCCATAATTTTTGTGAGTTTTTGAGCCTTATAGAGCATATATTCTTTTTCTTGCTCACTTTATTGATTATGAGTATGTCAAAACTGATTTGTTATTCTAGAACTTGCATCGATTATACATGTCGAGACCACACCTATGATTTGATATACAGAGATGATTAAGGCACCTAGGTTTTAACCCACTAACTCTATTAAAAGCTTACCTTCACAATTAACCCCTAGTGAACCCTTTTTTTTTAATCCTAACAACCCTTTTTATTGACATAACCGCTAAAATTAACCCAGAAACCCTTTGTTTTTGTTATCCCCATTCCTTTTGACGACCCTTATATCGAGATTTGATTTGATTAATAGCCTAACTATGTTTCTTATTTTAGTAATTTCTCCTTTGTTATGTATTTATAGTTTGTTCTTAAAAAAAACGACGAAGTATATTCATTATTAGTTATGAGATTAAACGAGCTTATGCATTTATTTAAATTCCAAATATCGAAGAAGAAGCTCATATTATTAGTATTATTAGTTTTCAATTGATGTAATTATTATTATTAGTTCATTAGTTCTTAGTTAGGTAATTTGTCAATTCAAACTCAATTCTAACCCTCTAATTCAGCCTTATTCCACACCTTAACCCTAGCCCCGTTACAACCCTAACAAAGACCTTTTGATTTGTGTTTCATCTCATATTTCAGTGGTGGAGATTTGATTTTCATGCAAGCCTATGGGATTAACTCTTCATGTTTGACTTTTGAGTGCCTAATTTTGAACCTTAAACACTTTGAGTGGTTTGAGTGAATCTTTAGTGAGGATGTCAATCCTTGTCGATTTTGAATCAAAGGTAATTATTTAGATGAGGGGAAACACCTATGTTTTGTGTCGCAAATGTATGACTTAGACTGTTTGAATCTTTAGGACTCTTTGAGTTGAATTATCCATGTATAAGTTATCTCTGAATTATGATGAAACACTATCAATGACTATTATGAATTGAGAAAGTTCGTTTTAATTATGAGTTGAGAATTTTGCTTGAGGACAAGCAAAAGCTTAAGTGTGGGGGTATTTGATAAACCGAAATAGTAACACATTTTAGGCCCACATTTAGTATGCTTTTGGATGAATTATCCCTTATTTTATGTAATTTGGTGCTCTTAATCCTTTCTTTTCATGTTATATACTCAGGAAAGCACCAGGGGATGAAAAGAATGCAAAACGGGCTTAAAACGGGACAAATGGGCTAAAGCATGAAATCGACACGGATTGGACCAAAGATCACACGGCCGTTCCTCCTTAAAGATCTCGAACACGACCTGGACCACGATTTACACGGCCATGCCTCATTAAAGAAGTCTGAGCACGACCTGGCCACGATCCACACGGGCGTGTGCCATGGCCGTGTCCCTGTCGCTGGAAAGAGCAATTTCACTCGGATTTAGATGCTTGGAGGCAAAGAAACACACTCCAAAGTCTAATTAAACCCCCAATTAGGAATTGAACTCAAATTAGGATACTTGGAGGCCAAGTAACACATCTCAAAGCCTATATAAACTGTAACACCCCAAACCCGGACAGGACACCACGCCCGAATCTGGTATGCTACGGGGAAAACGTTTTTGAGAGATAGGATTTTTCGTTTAAAAGCGGGGTGAAAACATAGTGAACTTGAAGAAAATTTGAGTAGGCCTGTTTGATTAGATTTTGAAAACTTATCCGAAGTATATAGTTAAAAAAACGAGTTGATTTCATTTAGCATTTCCAATAGTTCCTTAGTGCTATTTTGAAACCTTTCTGACTTAGTCGAATATCGAGTTTGGTTTGAAAATCGTTTGAGTTTAATCTATAGCAAAGCATAGTGAGATACCCGATGGTATGTTTTAAAACACATTGCGTTATCGTTTTGAAAACATTATCTTACCAAATTTTTAGTAAAATTTCATACCAAGTTATTTGTTAAGCAGGTTGAGAATCTAATTAAAACATAACCATCATAAAACATAATTTAAAGGCCTTTTACAAATCCAAATTAAACCTCAAATAAAAATAAATAAGCTAAAGTACCCAAAGTGAATAGTCTGGGCAAGACTTTTATTAAAGCATGGCATGTGCACCCCGAGTCCATCCCGGCTCCATGTCCGCGTCTACGAGTCACCTGAAATGTCAAAGGAGAGGGTGAGTCGAAAGACTCAGTGCATAAATCCCGCTCCCGATGAAACAACATGCTAACACACATCATACATAGCAACATGATTAATGCAACCCAATCCTAACCATCCGTATCTCCTTTTCTACCCCTTGTGGTACCAAACCACTGGTGGTGCCAAACCACTGGTGACATATAGTCACAATATGTTACCCAAAACACTGGTGTCCCAAAGACACAATGTGCTACCCAAGCACTGGTGACCGTAGTCACGATAATCGAATGATGGGGCCAACCCATCGTGTGATACCCAATCACTAGCAGACGATCCCATATCTCATGTGGGGCCAACCCACGGTGGTGTCAAACCACAGGGACAAGTCGCAATGAGGTGCCCAACCTCTGGTGTCCCAAAGACACAAACGTGCTACCAAAGCACTGGTGACCGTAGTCACAATAATCGAATGATGGGGCCAACCCATCGTGTGATACCCAATCACTAGCAGACGATCCCATATCTCAAAGTGGGGCCAACCCACGGTGGTGTTAACCACAGGGACAAGTCGCAATGAGGTGCCCAACCTCTGGTGTCCCAAAGACACAAATGTGCTACCAAAGCACTGGTGACCGTAGTCACAAAGTGTGTTACCAAAACACTGGTGCTCGTCAGCACAAAATATCATGCTCCCTCCACTCATATCACCCATCAACATACCATACTCATGTAATCATGCATATCATACAAGTCATGCATATCATGCCAACATGTCTAGCATTACCTCTCATAGCATACATATCATAGATCATAATACCATATAGATCATCAGTAATCTAGTAACAATACTGACTTACCCGGATACGTACACATACCCCGTTTGGGTATCCAATAATCCATCATACTGTCATGATTTTAATAGGCAAACAGGTTTAATAACAATATCACTAAGTATGGGTGTGTTAGTTACACACCACAGTAATTACGAGCCTAAAGATCCCAACGAAACGATCTAAATCCCTCGAGTATCAAGCTCCTACACTCGGCCAACACATAGGGGTTAGGCATCTATAACATTCGGCCATCATCAATTAACCAAAGGGGGTCAATATCCATCCCTTACCTTGAAGATGATTTGGTTTCCAACCAAACCTCGAACCAACAAAGTGGTTCTTTTGATAATCGGCCACCACCTAATAAGAAGAACCATTAATCCCTAACTAACTTGGCTTAACAAGATAAAAGAATCAACTAATAGAACTGGCCCTTACCAATACTTACCCCAAATGGTTAACCAAAGGACGAAGGCTCCACTTGATTGTATCCAAAATCCGAATGACCTATAATGAAATCGGTTCCAAAACTAAAGATTAACTCTCCACCTCAAGGCCACATTCGGCTCTTAATTAACCCAACACGATAAAACACAGAGAGAGGAGAAATGGCCATTCGGCCAAGCACTTACCTAGCCCCAATCGATTGAAAAACAAACCCCAACCAGATCAACACTTCTCTAGGATTCGGCCAAGATGAACACCACTAGAGAGAGAGGAAATTCGGCTAACACACTAAGCCAGAAGAAAAGAGGATTCGGCCAAGATGCTTAACACACCTATGTTCGGCTTTGAGTGCAAAGAGAGAAGATGAAAAAATAGGTAAAGTTTCGGCTAAGGGTATAGGGAAGAGAAGGAAAATAAAATGAAGGTTTAAGGGAACAAGATGTTAAGGTTTCGGTTTAATGAAATGATAAGAACAATTAGAAGTTTTGGCTAAAGTGGAGATATGGATTCGGCACAAGAGAGATTGAGCTTTCGGTTTTGCAAAAGAATGTATGAAGAACTCTCTTAGAGTTTCGGCTTGATGGAGTGAAGAGAATGAGAGAAAATGCTTTAGAAAAAATCAGCTTACTTGACAAAAAGGAGAACTTCCTTTTACCCAATATGACCGAAAATGCACCAAATGAAAAGTGCATTTCGCACACACCCTCATGCACTCACCAAACCGGCCATTCCCCAAACTCTCTCCTAAAATTCGCCACAATCCCCTAAACACTCCAAGCCACCAATTCAAAAGCATTTGAATTAGTCTCCTTCCACAATTCACTCCTTGCCGTCCATCTCACCCATAGACTAGGTCCAAGGCGAGTTTGAACTACCTACAAACTCTCCTTCCTAGGCGTCAAAAGAAAGCCAAAAAGGTGGCCACTCCGCGGCTTGAACACAAGACCTCTCCCTCCCGCAAATGACGCCACACACACAAGCCTTAGTGGCGCCTATCCGCCACTCCACCAGCTCCTTTCTTGTTCAACAAAACACCAAATAAAACTTTTATACCCAGCTCCAACGGCTCCACGACTTAACACCCAAAAATCAAAATTTTCCCATTCACTCGAGGCATACACTTAGACTTCAATTAAGCCCCAAAACATAGAAATAGCCACGCAAACACACTAGACACATGCAATGTCATGCAACAACAAAATGCCCCTAACCGGGATATTACAGTTCTACCCCCTTAAAAATAATTTCGACCTCGAAATTACGATCGAGAAGAGTTGCGGGTATTCTTTGTCTCATCATATCCTCGGGTTCCCACGTAGCTTCTTCTACGCCATGATTCCGCCAAAGAACCTTAACCAAAGGCACAGACTTCTTACGCAGAACCTTCACATCTCGATCAAGAATCTGCACAGGTTCCTCCTCCATGGTCAAATCTGGATTTACCTCGATCTCTTCCACTGCTACCACATGCGACGGATCTGAACGATAACGTCGAAGCATCGAAACGTGGAATACGTCGTGAATCTGACTAAGCTCTGCTTGGCAACTCAAGGCGATACGCCATCGGTCCAACTCGCCTCGTAACCTTATACGCCCAATAAACCTCGGACTTAGCTTGCCTTTTCTTCCGAACCTCAACACCTTCTTCCAAGGTGAGACCTTCAGGAAAACTCGATCCCCCACAGCGAACTCTATATCTCTTCGCTTAAGATCGGCATAAGACTTTTGCCGGTCCGAAGCTTCCTTCAATCGAGACTGGATCAGCTTAACCTTGTCTTCGATCTCAGCAACCAACTCGGGTCCCAACAACTGACGTTCACCTAACTCCGTCCAACACGTAGGTGAGCGACATTTTCTGCCATACAACGCCTCATACGGTGCCATCTTGATGCTCGCTTGGTAACTGTTGTTGTAGGCAAACTCAGCTAATGGTAGAAACTCCTCCCAACTACCTCTGAAATCCAAGATACAACCTCTCAGCATATCCTCTAAGACCTGAATGACCCTTTCTGATTGACCGTCAGACTGCGGGTGAAAAGCCGTGCTGAAATCCAAACGAGTACCCAGAGCTTGATGCAACGCTTTCCAGAACCTTGACGTAAATCTAGGATCCCTATCCGAGATTATCGAAACTGGCACACCGTGCAACCTTACTATCTCTGACACATACAGCTTCGCTAGCTTCTGAAGTGAGTAGTCAACCCTCACCGGAATAAAGTGAGCTGATTTAGTCAGTCGATCCACCACTACCCAAACTGAATCTTTCTTGCTTGGCGTAAGCGGTAACCCACTGACGAAATCCATGGTTATCCTTTCCCACTTCCACTGAGGAATCTTCACAGGCTGAAGCAACCCCGACGGCAATCGATGTTGACCTTGACTGCCGACAAGTCGACACTTCCCAACAAACTCTGTCACCTCTTTCTTCAAGCCGGGCCACCAAAAGCGCTCTCTAAGATCCCTATACATCTTACTACCTCCGGGATGCATAGCATAAGGACTGCGCTATGTACGTCCTGAAGAATCTTTTGCCTCACTCAACATCTTTAGGCATACAAGCCTTACCACGAAAACACAGAACCTCGTCACTAGACAAAGTGTAACCATCCACACCACCATTTCGCAGACTGCAACCTTCGCGCACTCGAACCTCATCCAATAATCTGTTTTCTCTCGATCCGCTCAACCCAAGTAGGCTTAACTCGCAACTCTACGAGAATACTCCTGTCGTCATACAAACTCAAATGGGCAAACAATGCTCTTAAGTCCGAAAACGACCTTACGGCTCAACGCGCGTCCGCCACCATGTTAGCCTTGCCGGATGATACTCAATCGAATACAGTCATAATCTTTTCAAACAACTCAACCCATCTGCACACGCCTCAAATTCAAATCCTTACGAGTCGGTAGATACTTTGACTCTTATGATCCGTGAAGACTATCGATCTCTCCCCGTATAAGTAGTGCCTCCAAATCTTTAAGGCGAAGACCACGGCCGCTAGCTCCAAATCGCGCGTCGGATAGTTGACCTCATGTGGCCTCGGTGTCGAGAAGCGTAAGCCACAACCTTACCTTCTTGCATCAAAGACACAACCCAAGCCCGTATGTGATGCATCGCAATAGATCGTGTACTCCTTACCGACCTCAGTTGAATTAGAACCGGAGCCTCGGTCAAAATCTTCTTTAACTTATTGAAGCTTTCTGCTGTTTCTCGGTCCATACAAACGGAACTTCTTTCCTCGGCAACTTGGTCATCGGCGCCGCTATCAACGAGAAACCCTCAACAAACCTTCGGTAGTATCCGCCAAACCAGAAAACTCGAATCTCGCCACCGACCTAGGCGGCTTCCAATCCAAAATCGCCTCAATCTTACGAGGATCTACTCGAATCCCTCACCGACACTACATGACCCAAGAAAGTCACTTCCTAAGCCGAACTCACACTTACCGAACTTAGCATAGAGTCTGCTTTTCCTCAAAATCGCAACACCACTCGCAAATGCTTATCATGCTCTTCCTCTCGTCTTTGAGTACACCAAGATGTCGTCTATGAAAACCACGACGAATCGATCCGGATCTTTGTTGAAACACCCTATTCATCATATCCATAAACGCCTGCCGGGCGTTAGTCAACCCGAACGGCATTACTGTAAATTCGTAGTGCCCATACCGAGTCCAAACGCTGTTTTATGGATATCGGCCTCCTTAACTCTTAATCGGTGATACCTGGACCTCAAGTCGATCTTCGAGAATACCGTGGCGCTTCTTCGGTGATCAAACAAGTCATCTATCCGTGGCAACGGATACTTGTTTTTAATCGTCACTTGTTCAATCGCGGTAGTCTATACACATCCGCATCGTGCCATCTTTCTTCTTGACAAAGAGTACCGCGCACCCACGGCGTAAACGCTAGGCCTAATAAAACCTCGATCCAATAACTCGGATCTCGAGCCTTAAGCTCCACCAATTCCTTTGGCGCCATCCTATACGGAGCAATAGACACCGGCGCAGATTCGGGTAATAGATCTATTAGAACTCTACCTCGCGATCGGCGGCAAACCCTAAGCTCCTCGGGAAAAACATCAGCAAACTCCTTAACAGTGCACGAACCTTCCCCAGCAGGACTCCTTAGCCTCCAACGCATACACATGAACTACATACGCTTCACGGCCTTTCCCGACCATCTTCTCGCCTCAGAGCGGATACCACATTTGATAAGTAATCTCTCCTATTACCTATCATAGCCACCTCTTCACCCTCAACCGTCTTAAGAACCATGCGCTTGGCGCGCAATCCAACCTCGCTCGGTACTTGACCAACCAATCCATCCCAAGAATCGGATCGAACTCCCCAAATGGCGGTTCCATCGGATCGCGACAAACACTACCCCTTAGAGTTCTAAGGGTACCTCTCTAAACGGTTTATCTACTACTACTGAGTAACCTAGAGGGCTAATCACGGTCATCCGCCTAGAAGATATCTCGAGTCTAAATCCATGGTCTCTACTATACATCGGCAACATAAGAGTGCGTTGAACCCACATCAATCAAAGCAATATAAGGAGAACCAACAATAAAAACGTCACACGGTTATGACGTCCGGTCGCGTCGCCCTCCTCTCGGCGCCGCAAAGATACACTAATCCAGCCGTCTAGCATCGTAACTACTCGCACCTCTCGCGGTGCTCCACGGCCCCGACCGTAAACCATTACCACCTCTCGCCATTACCACGGCCCCTGCGGTGGCGGTCCACTACCTCTGGCGACACGGCCCCGACTCTCGATCGAATCCTAGCCAACCTACGCGGACAATCCTCACACGATGCTCCAGAGAACCACACTCGAAGCAACCTTTTCCTCCACCCAAAGACCACCCCAATGAGATTTTCCGCGATCGATCACATCTGCGGCGGTCCTCGCCTAGCGAAGAACAAACCTAGCAGTGGTTCGGCCCACTCGGTCTAGCCCTCTTCTGCGGATTACCCGACGACCCGAGAGGACCCAAAGCTCCTCTTATGTCTATTTCGTCCATACCCCGCCTCATCCGACTCCTTAACACCCTCGCCACCTTAGCCTTCTCAACTAAGACGACAAACTCGCTCCTGGCGAGGAGCAATCAGCAGACCTCAAGTCGTCTCTCGAGACCATCCTCAAACGAACACACCTCTCATGCTCGGTGGCCACAATGCGCTGGCATACCTACTGACCAGAACTCACCTCGTACTCGAAAGCAGATTTACTCCCTCGAACAAGCCTTAGAAAAGCCTTTTTTGGAGTCGACATAACTAGCTCCGATGTACTTCTTTTGATATGCAGCCACGAAATAATCCCATGTTAGATCCTCTCACGCCACACTGTCTCGAACCGTGAGCCACCATCGATATGACTCATCCGGAGAAGCGATACGATGCCCTTCGGCTTTCTCTTCATTGTATCAAGTCCAGATCGCCCATGATCCGCTCGATTGCCTCTAGCCAAGATTCGGGCAGATCTTTGGGAGCAACACCGTAAACACCTCGGAAGAATTCGCCCCATTTGCCCGAAGTCGCTCAGAATGATTTCCTAACTCCCGCGCCACCACCAACTCCCGCTACCCTTTCCAACACTCGCAGCATCGCTCGTGACATCGCTGGGCCGCCCCTGGGCCTCGATCTTGGAACTCACCACCTCCAGCTGGTGGCGGAACCGGTATCTCATTTTCTGAACCCTGACCAGATCCTACGGGCTCAGAAACCGTCATCCTACCACGACCTCGTCCACGACCACGTCCACCTCTAGCGCTCATGACTAATCTTTTCTGCGATCTCGATTAAGAATTTTATGCATCAGTATTTATTCCACTTGTTTAAAAGCAAGTCTTATGAATATTTTAAGAGGATTTATTCTCGCGAGTTCACAGAATCCTATCAGTTTCAATCTCTAAAGTAGTATACTATTGCTATTCATCAAACCATATCACATCCAATCAATTCACAAGCAATAGTACGGGGTACTTACCTGGGCGAACTGGTGCCGGAGACTCGGTGCCATGCCTTTCCAACCATACTTTGAGAATAAAAACTAACAAAACAACCTTTTGAAAACATTTTTGGGCCTCAGGCCCACAGCCGAGCCTTTGAACTTGGCTCTGATACCACAATTGTAACACCCCAAACTCGGACAGGACACCACGTCCGAATCTGGTATGCTACGGGGAAAACGTTTTTGAGAGATAGGATTTTTCGTTTAAAAGCGGGGCGAAAACATAGTGAACTTGAAGAAAACTTGAGTAGGCCTGTTTGATTAGATTTTGAAAACTTATCCGAAGTATATAGTTAAAAAAACGAGTTGATTTCATTTAGCATTTCCAATAGTTCCTTAGTGCTATTTTGAAACCTTTCTGACTTAGTCGAATATCGAGTTTGGTTTGAAAATCGTTTGAGTTTACTCTATAGCAAAGCATAGTGAGATACCCGATGGTATGTTTTAAAACACATTGCGTTATCGTTTTGAAAACATTATCTTACCAAATTTTTAGTAAAATTTCATACCAAGTTATTTGTTAAGCAAAGTTGAGAATCTAATTAAAACATAACCATCATAAAACATAATTTAAAGCCCTTTTACAAATCCAAATTAAACCTCAAATAAAAATAAATAAGCTAAAGTACCCAAAGTGAATAGTCTGGGCAAGACTTTTATTAAAGCATGGCATGTGCACCCCGAGTCCATCCCGGCTCCATGTCCGCGTCTCACGAGTCACTGAAATGTCAAAGGAGAGGGTGAGTCGAAAGACTCGATGCATAAATCCCGCTCCCGATGAAACAACATGCTAACACACATCATACATAGCAACATGATTAATGCAACCCAATCCTAACCATCCGTATCTCCTTTTCTACCCGTGTGGTACCAAACCACTGGTGGTGCCAAACCACCGGTGACATATAGTCACAATGTGTTACCTAAAACACTGGTGTCCCAAAGACACAATGTGCTACCCAAGCACCGGTGACCGTAGTCACGATAATCGAATGATGGGGCCAACCCATCGTGTGATACCCAATCACTAGTGACGATCCCATATCTCATGTGGGGCCAACCCACGCGGTGGTGTCAAACCACGGGGACAAGTCGCAATGAGGTGCCCAACCTCCGGTGTCCTAAAGACACAAACGTGCTACCAAAGCACTGGTGACCGTAGTCACAATAATCGAATGATGGGGCCAACCCATCGTGTGATACCCAATCACTAGTGAGACGATCCCATATCTCAAAGTGGGGCCAACCCACGGTGGTGTTAACCATAGGGACAAGTCGCAATGAGGTGCCCAACCTCCGGTGTCCCAAAGACACAAATGTGCTACCAAAGCACCGTGACCGTAGTCACAAAGTGTGTTACCAAAACACCGGTGCTCGTCAAAGACAAAATATCATGCTCCCTCCACTCATATCACCCATCAACATACCATACTCATGTAATCATGCATATCATACAAGTCATGCATATCATGCCAACATGTCTAGCATTACCTCTCATAGCATACATATCATAGATCATAATACCATATAGATCATCAGTAATCTAGTAACAATCTTGACTTACCCGGATACGCATACATACCCCGTTTGGGTATCCAATAATCCATCATCATGTCATGATTTTAATAGGCAAACAGGTTTAATAACAATATCACTAAGTATGGGTGTGTTAGTTACACACCTGGTAATTACGAGCCTAAAGATCCCAACGAAACGATCTAAATCCCTCGAGTATCAAGCTCCTACACTCGGCCAACACATAGGGGTTAGGCATCTATAACATTCGGCCATCATCAATTAACCAAAGGGGTCAATATCCATCCTTACCTTGAAGATGATTTGGTTTCCAACCAAACCTCGAACCAACAGTGGTTCTTTTGATAATCGGCCACCACCTAATAAGAAGAACCATTAATCCCTAACTAACTTGGCTTAACAAGATAAAAGAATCAACTAATAGAACTGGCCCTTACCAATACTTACCCCAAATGGTTAACCAAAGGACGAAGGCTCCACTTGATTGTATCCAAAATCCGAATGACCTATAATGAAATCGGTTCCAAAACTAAAGATTAACTCTCCACCTCAAGGCCACATTCGGCTCTTAATTAACCCAACACGATAAAGCACAAGAGAGAGGAGAAATGGCCATTCGGCCAAGCACTTACCTAGCCCCAATCGATTGAAAAACAAACCCCAACCAGATCAACACTTCTCTAGGATTCGGCCAAGATGAACACCACTAGGAGAGAGGGGAAATTCGGCTAACACACTAAGCAGAAGAAAAGAGGATTCGGCCAAGATGCTTAACACACCTATGTTCGGCTTTGAGTGCAAAGAGAGAAGATGAAAAAAATAGGTAAAGTTTCGGCTAAGGGTATAGGGAAGAGAAGGAAAATAAAATGAAGGTTTAAGGAACAAGATGTTAAGGTTTCGGTTTAATGAAATGATAAGAACAATTAGAAGTTTTGGCTAAAGAGGAGATATGGATTCGGCACAAGAGAGATTGAGCTTTCGGTTTTGCAAAAGAATGTATGAAGAACTCTCTTAGAGTTTCGGCTTGATGGAGTGAAGAGAATGAGAGAAAATGCTTTAGAAAAATCAGCTTACTTGACAAAAAGGAGAACTTCCTTTTACCCAATATGACCGAAAATGCACCAAATGAAAAGTGCATTTTGGCACACCCTCATGCACTCACCAAACCGGCCATTCCCCAAACTCTCTCCTAAAATTCGCCACAATCCCCTAAACACTCCAAGCCACCAATTCAAAAGCATTTGAATTAGTCTCCTTCCACAATTCACTCCTTGCCGTCCATCTCACCCATAGACTAGGTCCAAGGCGAGTTTGAAGCGCCTACAAACTCTCCCTTCCTAGGCGTCAAAAGAAAGCCAAAAAGGTGGCCACTCAGCCTTGAACACAAGACCTCTCCCTCCTGCAAATGACGCCACACACACAAGCCTTAGTGGCGCCTATCCCGCCACTCCACCAGCCTCCTTTCTTGTTCAACAAAACACCAAATAAAACTCTTATACCCAGCTCAACAGCTCCCGACTTAACACCCAAAAATCAAAATTTTCCCATTCACTTCAGTGCATACACTTAGACTTCAATTAAGCCCCCAAAACATAGAAATAGCCACGCAGCACACTAGACACATGCAATGTCATGCAACAACAAAACAGCCCCTAACCCGGGATATTACATAAACACCCAATGGGGCAACTTAATGGGGGAGTTCGACAGAAATCCTCTATCGAGGGGAGCTCAAAGCCATCGTCTAGGGGCGTCGTGCTAGGCCAGAGAAGACAGATTTGTGGGGATTCACTCAGGGATAGCCAGTTGATCCATCTCAAGAGCCAGAATTCTACTCAAGACAGAGGATCTCCTCTTCAATTCCTTTAGGGGGTTTTAGGGATTTCTTATGTTCTGTTTTATCTTTTCTCTTGAGATGTTTTCCTTTATTGTTATGAACTAAACCCTTTGGATACCCGAAGGGGATGAAACCTATATGAATCTTGTTATTGTTTTCTGAATTATATGATAAATACTTAGTTTGTTCTTAATTATGTGAGCTTAATCCAAATTTAATGTGCTTAGGTGGAGGAGGAATAGACCCTGCCTAATAGTAGATCCAACATAATTAAGCGAAGTTGATCACACGCCTAGAGATAGGGTGACGAGATTTTGCTGGATTAGGGTGAAACCTAATATGGGAGTCCACAGATCGATTAACTGCTATTCTAGGGGGTTATTATAAGAGAACGAGAGTTCCACTAATTAACCTAGGGTTAGACGTTATTCGCCTCGACAGAGGGTTTAATATACGTTAGGGAGTCTTACGGATCAAACTAAGTAAATAAATCGTATGGTTCAGTGTTAGATAACAAGTGAAGTCTAGGTGAATTCTTCCTAGGGTATCATCTAAATCAATTGAGTTTTTCCCAAGTTATTTTCCAAATTCATTCTTCTTTGTCTTAGAGTCTTTAGTTTAGTAGTCAATTAATTTAGATTAATAAACAACTTCACTTATTTTAGGCTAAATAATAAAAAGAAAGTTAGTATTAGTACTTTTAGTTCCTTTGGGTTCGATAATTCGGTCTTGCCTAAGCTATACTACTGTTCGATAGGTGCACTTGCCTTTAATCATTGTCAGAGTTAGTTTCCAGGTTCGATCATTCTTTTATAAATTTTAAAACTCTGATTTACAGCGATCAAGATTCAATCCCAGCTTTAGCTAGTGATGGTCTAATGATAAACCATAAAAGTAACATATTTTAATCCCACATTTAGCATACTTTTGGATGATTTATCCCTTGATTGATGTAAAAAGGTGCTCTTAATCCTTTCTTTTCATGTTTCATACCCAGGAAAGCACCGAAGGATGGAAAGAACGAGAAACGGGCTTAAAACGGACCAAATTGGGCCAAAGTGAAAATCGACACGGCCTCGACTTGAGCCAACACAGCTGTGTCTCCTTGACGGACTAGGACACGGCCTGATCACAATTTACATGGGCTTGTCACCTCATTAAAAGTCTGAACACGGCCTACAGACGATTCACACAGGCGTGTGCCATGACCATGTCCCTGTCGCAGAGAAGAGCAATTTCACTCGGAAAAGGATACTTAGGGGCAAAGAAACCTATTTCAAAAGCCTATATAAACACCCTAAGTATAACCTAGAAGGAGGCGGTGAGCTAGGCCAAGGAGCCGAGCCGAAATGGTCAGATTTTGGGGAAACACTCAAAGATAGCCAGTTGATCCATCTCAAGAAGCCGGAATTCTACTCATGACGGCGGATCTCTCCTTCAATTCCTTCAGGGGGTTTTAGGGATTTCTTATGTTTTGTTTTATCTTTTCTTTTGAGATGTTTTGTTTTATTGTTATGAACTAAACCCTTCAGATACCTGAAGGGGATGAAACTTAGATGAATCTTGTTATCGTTTGCTGAACTATATGATAAATACTTGATTTGTTCTTAATTATGTGTTCTTAATTCTTGTGTTGATATTTCTGGGATATTGATTCAAGTTTGATATGCTTAGGTGGAGGAGCAAAAGTCCCTGCTTAAGAGTAGATCTAGCATAATTAAGCGGAGTTGATTGCGTGCCTAGAGATAGGGTGACGAGATTTTGGCGGTTTAGGGTGAAACCTAATATGAGAGTCCATAGATTGAGCTAATGCAATTCTAGGGGTTTTAATTAGAAAGAGATTTCAATTAATCAACCTAGGGTTAGACGTTATTCGCTTCGAGAGAGGGTTTAATATACATTAGGGAGTCTTACGGATCAAGTCAAGTGAATAAATCGTCTGGTTCAGAGTTAGTTAACAAGTGAAGTCTAGGTGGATTCTTCCTAAGGGTATCGTCTTAATCAACTGAGTTTTTCTAACAGTATTTCCCCAATTCATTCTTTTTGTCTTTGCGTCTTTAGCTTAGTAGTTAGTTAAATTTAGATTAAATAACAACTTCACTTATTTTAGGCTAGATAATAAAAAGAAAGTTAGTATTAGTACTTTTGGTTCCTTTGGGTTTGACAATCCGGTCTTGCCTAAGCTATACTACTATTCGATAGGTTCGCTTGCCTCAAGTCGTTGTCATAGTTAGTTTCCAGGTTCGATCATTCTTTTTATAAATTTTAAGACTTTGACATCACGAAAACAACGATCATCTAATAATCAATTTACCTTGAGAACAAGCATCACAAGAGAAATCTTTGAATTCAAGAATCTCATGGTTCTTTAATGGGTGCCCAATTGAATTTTCAATTATTTTTTGAATCATAATAGATCCGGGATGGCCTAACTGGTCATGTCAAATAGTAAAAGTATGTGGTTCTACAAACTTCTGGTTTGTAGTAACATGTGCCTCAATTTCACTAATATGTGTATAATATAAACCTGATGAAAAAGTAGGTAGTCTTTCCAAAACATATTTCTTTTCACATTCAACATTTGTAATATATATATTCAATATTTTTCTCATTCATAGTCTCAATATGATATCCATTAATACGAATATTTTTAAAACTCAACAAAATTTTTTGAGACTTAGTGGAAAATAAAGCATCATCAATGACAAATTTTGTACCTTTAGGTAATAATATAATTGCTCTTCCAGAGCCTTAATAAGTTTTGAACTACCCAAGATTGTATTAATATAAGCATCACTTATTGTTAAATAAGAAAAATATTTTTTCTCTTTGAGTATCGTATGTGTTGTAGCACTATCAGCAAAACATATGTCTCCATTGATTTTGGATCCAACAAAATTTTGTTTGTCATTCATATTCTTCATAAAAATAAATAAAATATAACATTAGAAACATTGCAAATATATATTGAATATGTATAACTTGCAAATAAATAAATAAATAAACATACTTTTTTTTATTCTTTTTATCAAGAAAATAAACATATTTAAAATAACATAAATAAGCCAAAATAACACCAACTTATTCTTTATGCAAGAAAACAAAACATACTTAAAAATAACATAAAATGCTAAAATAACACCAACTTTTCTAATGATTCTCAAAGAAATTTGTCACATCAAGATGAGTTATATCATTAAGGCCATGAATTACATCACCCTCCTCTTTTGCCTCAATTTCATCATTTTTGGATATAAAATTTGTCTCAATATTATTTTTTTCCTTTAATAGATGCTTGATAAAGTTTCACTAAATGTTCAAAGTACATAATAGGTACGCGCTCAATGCCCCCTCATACCACATTGGTAACATAAATTCTCAATAACCTTTGAAGGATTATTTTGACCACCTCTTTCTTGTCCTTCATTGCTATTATTTTTCTGGTGGTTAGAAATGCCACTATTATGAACACCATGATAGCGATTACTAGTACGTCTGTAACAGCCCATTTTCAGTGTAATCGGAACAGTGGTTTTGGGACCACAAATCCGATCCCATAAGAGAAATTTATTTTAACATTATTTTATGATCTACAGAATTATAGAAATATCGTGTAAAAATTTCGTTAAGAAATTTTACCTGTTATATGTCTAATTTGATGAAAGGACCAAATTGCATAAAATGCAAAAGTTGAATTCTAGTAGCTATAAGGATTAACTAGCTATGGAATTCAAAACTTGAGGTCCTTAAATGGTAATTAGATCATTAAGAAAAGTTAGTAGATATTTTTGATGAATCATCCATAGAAAATTAGAAAAGAAAAGGACTAAATTGGAATGTTGAAAAATTAATTGATGATAATAAATCAAATAAAAATATCATATTATTATCATCTTCTTCCCAAAAATACATAGAAAACCTAGGAAAGAGAAAGCAAGCTTTCTTGGCTTAATTGGATCTGGATAGACCAAATTCGGAGTTAGAACAAGGAGAAGAGAAAATATCAGATTAGTAGATATTATGTACACGAACATTTGTCGAGGTAAGTTTGTGTAACTAAATTTTGTATATTTATATGTTTGAATTAAATGTTGTATATGTGAATTGTGTAATTGAATCGTATATATGTGATTGTATTATTGACATGTATATGAAAGCATTCACATATCCGACAATGTAACATCCCGAAATTGGGCCTAGTAGAATTGGGCCTATTGGGCCCCGAGCGTAGAAGCATTTTAAAATTTTTGGGAATATGAGAACGACATTATTGCAAGTTGGACTTATTAGGTAAGTGAATTGGGAAGGTTACGAGGCTTCTATGAAGTCCCGGGTTCAAGTTAGGCCATAGGAAAAATATTGATTTTTGGCACTTTAGTGGGGAGAGCTAGTAGAAGCAGGACTTAAGGTTTAATTAAATGTGATAGCTAACACAAAGAGCAAGGCGGCCTAGTGGTGTGGCGTCACAAGGGAGGCAGAGAGGGAGAGTGTTCGAATCCCACATGCAGCATATGGGAGTTTTATTTTGTGCTCAAAGAGGAAAAGAGGTGGAGTTGGAGTGGAACTCTACTTGGTGAAGGTTTGAATTGGTCAAACGGTTTGAATGAGTGGTGGAGAGCATTGTGGGGAGCAAAATGGGGAGTGAATCAAGGGATTGAGGGTGAGAGGTAGTGATGGCCAAATATGGGGAAGTGCATGGAGGAATTTCGGCTAGAGGGGGGGTTTTGTGTAGCAGATTCGGCAGCCTAGGGTGTTAGTAGAACCGAAACTTTTCTTTTCTTCTTTTGTTGTTCTTTCAGGATTTCTCTTGAGAAGCAATTGGAGCACTCTCCTTTCACACCACTTTTTACCTCTTGTGCATCTTTTTCTTTACATTTTCTAATAGACCAAACATTTGTTGGCCGAATCATCTCCTGCCTACCTCTCTTCACTTTGTGTTTTCTTTCTCCTTTCTTTAAGCCGAGTTGCCACACCTCCTCCTACTTGACTTTCCTTAGGCCAAACTTGTTAAGCTTTCTCATTCACTCTTTTTCTTTCCACTCTCCTCTCATCTCTTTTCTCTAGAATTTTTCCAAAAGTCGAACCTCCTCTTTTATCCCATTTGAATCGATTTGTGCTCTTCTCTTTTGCTAATAGCCGAACGTGGATTAGTCTGAAGCTTGGTATTCTTTGATCATCAAATCTATCTAGCCTATTCGGTTCGTCTAGGAGCACAGGGTAAGGTCTTTTCTTCTATTTTCTTTTCCATCTTTTCTTTCTCTTCGTTTTTCCTTAAAGCTGAAGCTCTCTTTTGTCTTTTGTGGTTAGGCCAAATCCATTTCTTCCTTAATATTTCATATGTCGTTCCCTATTTAGTCAAAGTCAAACTAATTTTTTCTTCTTCCTTCCATTTGATCATCGTTTCTGAGGGTTGTAAGTGTTCAACTCCTGATTGCTCAAGAATCTGTTCTTGCCAAATCTGAGGGTAAGTAGTGCTTTTGGGTATTGTGAGTTTCTCTTTAGTACTGAATATGGGTGGTTGATAACCCTTTATGTTTTGGCACATTATGGTGGTAGAAATCCGTGAGTGTTAGTCAAGGGGTAGGGCTGAGCAGTTTGGTGCATCGAATGAGGTTTTCTTTGTGGTAAGTGATGGTAATGTTGATTCGGACTCAAGCCTTGGTTGTGTTTTATCAGTGATGAGACTAATGGGTTAGAGTGTATTGATGTCTTAGGTGCGTAATCTCGAGAGTTCTTCATGGAGGCAGGGAATAGCCAGTCGGAGGGAGGAGTAAGAAGTGTGCCTAATGGAAGTGGACTCGTGACCTCCACTCCCAATGTAACACCCTGGTTTAGGGGCTGTGCATATGGGGTATAAATCAAGTGTTAGTAGGTTTTTGGGAGTGCTTGGTTGAGTTTTAGAGGCTCTAAGAATGTTGGGATGAGAAGGGAAGGCTTTGGAAAATTTAGATTTTTAGGGTAAAAAGGAATTGGGCCTAGGAGAATTGAGCCCAATGGGCCTTAGGCGTAGTAGCGTTTAAATTTTTGGAGAACAAGAGACCGGCTTAAATGCAAGTTGGACCTATTGGATAAGTGATTTTGGAAGGTTAGAAGGCTTCTATGAAGTCCGGGATCAAATATTAGCTTTGGGGAAATTTTGGTTTTAGGTGAAAAAAAACCACGGAAGTTGGCAGGTAGGCCTTAAGAATAAAATGTGGGAAAAATGACACAAGTGGAGTGTGTGGTGTAGTGGCAAAGTGACGCCACATAAGAGACAAGGGGTGACGCCACAAGGGGAAGGAAGGAGGTCCAAGGTTCAAGTCTTGGCTTTTGCATTTTGGTTTTCTTTTTACTTGGACCTCGAGAATTTGGCTATAGTTTATATTTAGTTGCGCATGGTTTAAGACACAAGAGGAGCTTGTGGCCAAGTGGCTAGCGGCGTGGATTATGTTGCAAGGGAGCACGGGTTCGAATCTCATGAGAAGCAAGGAGTATTTATTTTGCGATGCAGACGGGGAAGAGTTTGATTGAATTTAAACTCTCTCGACGTGAAGGGATCCCACATCGGAAAGATACAAAGAAGGAAGGTGAAGTCTTTGGCTATATAAGGAGCATCCTAGGAGGAGAGTAAACACATCTTGGAGGCGTTTGGGCACGGGAGTGGTCGGGCGCGGATTAACACCGAGTCCTATCGGGTGTGTAACTCTCTCTACTCTAGTTGTAGAGCGGCAAATGCCGGAGCGCCAGTCCACGGCAATAGTAGCCACACGAGCGTGCAGCGCGCGTGTGGGGCTTCGACGCGATAGTTGAGGCCATCGTGTAGTATTCTTGTGGGATGAAATTGCGCTTGGGCGTGATGGGCGAAGTGGGCCCAATGGGCCCGTGGGCCCTTATGAGTAAATTGTGCGATTGTGTAGTATATAGTGAACTAGACTAGGTGGAACTTATATACGTGGCTAGATTTGTGTTAGGTGGGCCACACGAGCGTGTGGGCGAATGGCCGAAATTGGGCTTTAGGCCCAATAGTCCATTCGACGAGAAATGGTAGTTGGGTCGCTCGGGCGACAGCGGGCCTTTAGAAAGGCCATTCCAGTACGAAATTACCGATATACCCTTGGTGGGTAAATTACGAAAATGCCCTTAGTAGGTAAAATTACGATTTTACCCTTAAAGGTTGATTAGCAAGGTAAGGGCGTGTTAGTTTTCTTTGTGCTATAGTTTTTGTCTTGGCCGAATGGCCTAAGTGTTCATTGTTTTTATGCCAAGGCCGATTGTAGGGAAGAAGAGCACATCATTTGGGAACCTTTTGTAAGTCCGTTAGTGCTGCGGTGCGTAGCGAAGATAGCGTTTGGGTTTGGTATCATTTAGGTGCGTAATCATCGCACTATTTACGTGGTTTGGTTTGCTAACATGTTTATATGTGTATTATGTGTAATAGCCGTTTATAATGGCATAAGTGATGAGTAAATGGTGATGGTAAGTTA
Source organism: Gossypium sturtianum (assembly GCA_025698515.1). Classification (NCBI taxonomy): domain Eukaryota; kingdom Viridiplantae; phylum Streptophyta; class Magnoliopsida; order Malvales; family Malvaceae; genus Gossypium; species Gossypium sturtianum. The sequence goes on from CM046955.1 coordinate 112,541,236, forward strand.
ATCTTGATATACATTTATATATGTACAATGTGGTAGTGATAAGTGATAAATACTCATTCTATATGATATTCTTGCATGATTTATTGACACATGGGCATGGGATTGGATTGAAGAAGGAAGAAGTGTACACAGGATGTGCGTGGTCTAATGATAGCTCGGGCTACATTAGCGCTTGAGGGTTAGCTTTGTGCTACCTCAAGGGAGGTGTTGGCTAGGTGCCCATCTCGGCGGTTGATTGCTATGTGCATCACCGTAGGCGATTCACGATATTTGGATCACTTTGGTTGATCGGTGGCTCAAACCACGGCCTCGGCAGGCGAGAATGCGAGGTAAGATTTATGGATCACGATGTGATCGGTGGCTCACCACGGCCTTGTGCGGCAGTGCGCGCGAGGTAACATATGTGGGATCACTCGGTTGTGATCGGTGGATTAGCCACGGCCTTAGGCGGGAGTCCGCTAAGGTTGGTGTCACGGTTGGATAGTAGGTTGAAATTTGAGATGCATTCTTGCATGATTTGTTTCGATGGTGTGTGGGTATGGGCCAAGCCCATACGGATGGAAATATGTGTTGTGGTTATGCTGCGATTCGGTGGACTCACTCTTTTCATTAACCATTTCGGAGTAGTGCATAAAGCTGGACCGGGATCGGAGAGGACAAGGTGGCCCATGCCGAGGATGATGTTCAATTATTCCATGCTAAATTTTGATATAAGTACTTTATTTGAATTGTTGGGTTGTAATAAAGGCCATTTTATGTTTTTGGTATTACTTTAACTATGGTTTATTTAAATTAAATTGCTACGTGAAAATGATTTATGGTTTGCAACCTATTTATTCAAATTGGATATTATAAACTAAAGTTTTAAAAATGAATGAGTTTTATAGCAAAGTTTTATTCCAAAGATATGTTTTCCAAAATTCGAGCAAACTACGATGTTTTATTTTAAGATTTTCAACCGTCTTTTTCCCAAGTGACATAACCAGATTGGTCGTAGCGAATGGGCGGGTTTGGGGATGTTCTGATTTAGTATCGAGCCCGGTTCAAAACTCGGCTTTGAGGTTTTGGGCCCAAAAACGTTTCAAAATGGGTTTTTATGAAAGGTTTTCGGTTAGTTAAGTGGCATGGCACTGTACCTCCGACCGAAGTCCACGGTAAGTACCCCTTACTATTGCTTGTGAGTTATTGATGTGATCGGATGATTGCAATAGTGGATTACTTTAGAAAGCGAAACTTTGATTGCTCGAAGAACGACTTCCGAAAACTGTTCATAAAATTTGCTCGTGGATTAAGCAGTGGAACAAAATTTCTAATGCATAAAACTTTTAATCAGATTAAATCGCGACGCTAGATATGAGTTCTAGGGGCGTGGTCGCGTACTTCGTGGACGTGGTAGAGGCGCTTTTGGTATTTGTTTGTTTTGTTGCTCGTAAAGTATGTTAGCTCTTGGAGATCGAGTGCGCAAATGATAGCGTAGTGGAGAGAATTGGATATTAGTTTAGACAAGTAATTTCGAGGGCGAAATTATTTTAAGGAGGGTAGAATTGTACACACCCTGGTTTAGAAATTTGTGCATATGGGGTATAAATCAAGTGTTAGTAGGTTTTGGGAGTGCTTGGTTGAGTTTTAGAGGCTCTAAGAATGTTGGGATGAGAAGGAAGGCTTTGGAAAATTTAGATTTTTAGGGTAAAAAGGAATTGGGCCTAGGAGAATTGAGCCCAATGGGCCTTGAGAGGCGTAGTAAGCGTTTAAATTTTTGGAGAACAAGAGACCGGCAAATGCAAGTTGGACCTATTGGATAAGTGATTTTGGAAGGTTAGAAGGCTTCTATGAAGTCCAGGGATCAAATATTAGCTTTGGGGAAATTTTGGTTTTAGGTGAAAAAAAAACCCCGGAAGTTGGCGGTGTAGGCCTTAAGAATAAAATGTGGGAAAAATGACACAAGTGGAGTGTGTGGTGTAGTGGCAAAGTGACGCCACATAAGAGACAAAGGGGTGACGCATACAAGGGAAGGGAAGGAGGTCCAAGGTTCAAGTCTTGGCTTTTGCATTTTGGTTTTCTTTTTACTTGGACCTCGGAATTTGGCTATAGTTTATATTTAGTTGCGCATGGTTTAAGACACAAGAGGAGCTTGTGGCCAAGTGGCTAGCGGCGTGGATTATGTTGCAAGGGAGCACAGGTTCGAATCTCATGAGAAGCAAAGGAGTATTTATTTTGCGATGCAGGACGGGGAAGAGTTTCATTGAATTTAAACTCTCATCGGCGAAGGGATCCCACATCGGAAAGATACAAAGAAGGAAGGTGAAGTCTTTTGGCTATATAAGGAGCATCCTAGGAGGAGAGTAAACACATCTTGGAGGGCGTTTGGGCACGGGAGTGGTCGGGCGCGGATTAACACCGAGTCCTATCGGGTGTGTAACTCTCTACTCTAGTTGTAGAGCGGCAAATGCCGAAGTGCCAGGTCACGGCAATAGTAGTTACACGAGCGCGTGAAGGCACGCGTGTGGGGCTTCGACGCGATAGTTGAGGCCATCGATGTAGTATTCTTGTGGGTTGGAAATTTTGGGGGCGTGATGGGCGAAGTGGGCCCAATGGGCCCGTGGGCCCTTATGAGTAAATTGTGCGATTGTGTAGTATATAGTGAACTAGACTAGGTGGAACTTATATACGTGGCTAGATTTGTGTTAGGTGGGCCACACGAGCGTGTGGGCCCGGACAATGTAAATTGGGCTTTAGGCCCAATAGTCCATTTCGACTGAGAAATGGTAGTTGGGTCGCTCGGGGCGACACTGCGGGCCTTTAGAAAGGCCATTCCAGGCACGAATTACCGATATACCCTTGGTGGGTAAATTCACGAAAATGCCCTTAGTAGGTAAAATTACGATTTTACCATAAAGGTTGATTAGCAAGGTAAGGGCGTGTTAGTTTTCTTTGTGCTATAGTTTTTGTCTTGGCCGAATGGCTAAGTGTTCATTGTTTTTATGCCAAGGCCGATTGTAGCAGGAAGAAGAGCCCGTCGGGAACCTTTTGTAAGTCCGTTAGTCATGTGCGTAAGGCGAAGAAGCGTTTGGGTTTTGGTATCATTTAGGTGCGTAATCATCGCACTATTTACGTGGTTTGGTTTGCTAACATGTTTATGTGTGTATTATGTGTAATAGCCGTTTATAATGGCATAAGTGATGAGTAGTAATGGTGATGGTAAGTTAATCTTGATATACATTTATATATGTACAATGTGGTAGTGATAAGTGATAAATACTCATTCTATATGATATTCTTGCATGATTTATTGACACATGGGCATGGGATTGGATTGAAGAAGGAAGAAGTGTACACAGGATGTACGTGGTCTAATGATAGCTCAAAGGCTACATTAGCGCTTGAGGGTTAGCTTTGTGCTACCTCAAGGAGGTGTTAGCTAGGTGCCCATCTCGGCGGTTGATTGCTATGTGCATCACCGTAGGCAGATTACGATATTTGGATCACTTTGGTTGATCGGTGGCTCGACCACGGCCTCGAGCAAAATGAGAATGCCGAGGTAAGATTTATGGATCACGATGTGATCGGTGGCTCGACCACGGCCTTGTGCAAAGCCAGTCCGCCGAGGTAACATATGTGGGATCACTCGGTTGTGATCGGTGGATTAGCCACGGCCTTAGGCGAAGTCCGCTAAGGTTGGTGTCACGGTTGGATAGTAGGTTATTTGAGATGCATTCTTGCATGATTTGTTTCGATGATTTGTGTGGGTATGGGCCAAGCCCATACGGATGGAAATATGTGTTGTGGTTATGCTTGAGTCGGTGGACTCACTCTTTTCATTAACCATTCGGGTAGTGCATAAATTTCGACCAGGGATCGGAGAGGACAAGGTGGCCCAGCGTGACGAGGATGATGTTCAATTATTCCATGCTAAATTTTGATATAAGTACTTTATTTGAATTGTTGGGTTGTAATAAAGGCCATTTTATGTTTTTGTATTACTTTAACTATGGTTTATTTAAATTAAATTGCTACGTGAAAATGATTTATGGTTTGCAACCTATTTATTCAAATTGGATATTATAAACTAAAGTTTTAAAAATGAATGAGTTTTATAGCAAAGTTTTATTCCAAAGATATGTTTTCCAAAATTCAGCAAACTACGATGTTTTATTTTAAGATTTTCAACCGCTTTTTCCCAGCTTGACATTGATTCGGTCAGAGCGAATGGGCCGGGTTTGGGGATGTTACACCCAAGTTCAAGCGGCGTAGGGTGTCCGCGATTCGGGACTTTTCGCCTAGATGCGGAAGGGCGTCGTCATTTGATTTAGATAGAAATTGCGGTTGCTCGTACTGGTGAAGGTGACGACGATCGTGAGTGTGTAGTTCTCTGTGTGATCGTGTGTGTAATCTCACACCCTTTGAATGCATATGTGCAATGTT